>OX155903.1:30088374-31490799 GCA_944588485.1 Phosphuga atrata | reverse complement strand
ACAAGACTAGACAGACAAGACTAGACAGACAAGACTAGACAGACAAGACTAGACAGACAAGACTAGACAGACAAGACTAGACAGACAAGACTAGACAGACAAGACTAGACAGACAAGACTAGACAGACAAGACTAGACAGACAAGACTAGACAGACAAGACTAGACAGACAAGACTAGACAGACAAGACTAGACAGACAAGACTAGACAGACAAGACTAGACAGACAAGACTAGACAGACAAGACTAGACAGACAAGACTAGACAGACAATACTAGACAGACAATACTAGACAGACAAGACTAGACAGACAAGACTAGACAGACAAGACTAGACAGACAAGACTAGACAGACAAGACTAGACAGACAAGACTAGACAGACAAGACTAGTCAGACAAGACTAGACAGACAAGACTAGACAGACAAGACTAGTCAGACAAGACTAGACAGACAAGACAAGACAGACAAGACAGACAGACAAGACTAGACAGACAAGACTAGACAGACAAGACTAGACAGACAAGACTAGACAGACAAGACTAGACAGACAAGACTAGACAGACAAGACTAGACAGACAAGACTAGACAGACAAGACTAGACAGACAAGACTAGACAGACAAGACTAGACAGACTAGACTAGACAGACAAGACTAGACAGACAAGACTAGACAGACAAGACTAGACAGACAAGACTAGACAGACAAGACTAGACAGACAAGACTAGACAGACAAGACTAGACAGACAAGACTAGACAGACAAGACTAGACAGACAAGACTAGACAGACAAGACTAGACAGACAAGACTAGACAGACAAGACTAGACAGACAAGACTAGACAGACAAGACTAGACAGACAAGACTAGACAGACAAGACTAGACAGACAAGACTAGACAGACAAGACTAGACAGACAAGACTAGACAGACAAGACTAGACAGACAAGACTAGACAGACAGACTAGACAGACAAGACTAGACAGACAAGACTAGACAGACAAGACTAGACAGACAAGACTAGACAGACAAGACTAGACAGACAAGACTAGACAGACAAGACTAGACAGACAAGACTAGACAGACAAGACTAGACAGACAAGACTAGACAGACAAGACTAGACAGACAAGACTAGACAGACAAGACTAGACAGACAAGACTAGACAGACAAGACTAGACAGACAAGACTAGACAGACAAGACTAGACAGACAAGACTAGACAGACAAGACTAGACAGACAAGACTAGACAGACAAGACTAGACAGACAAGACTAGACAGACAAGACTAGACAGACAAGACTAGACAGACAAGACTAGACAGACAAGACTAGACAGACAAGACTAGACAGACAAGACTAGACAGACAAGACTAGACAGACAAGACTAGACAGACAAGACTAGACAGACAAGACTAGACAGACAAGACTAGACAGACAAGACTAGACAGACAAGACTAGACAGACAAGACTAGACAGACAAGACTAGACAGACAAGACTAGACAGACAAGACTAGACAGACAAGACTAGACAGACAAGACTAGACAGACAAGACTAGACAGACAAGACTAGACAGACAAGACTAGACAGACAAGACTAGACAGACAAGACTAGACAGACAAGACTAGACAGACAAGACTAGACAGACAAGACTAGACAGACAAGACTAGACAGACAAGACTAGACAGACAAGACTAGACAGACAAGACTAGACAGACAAGACTAGACAGAGAAGACTAGACAGACAAGACTAGACAGACAAGACTAGACAGACAAGACTAGACAGACAAGACTAGACAGACAAGACTAGACAGACAAGACTAGACAGACAAGACTAGACAGACAAGACTAGACAGACAAGACTAGACAGACAAGACTAGACAGACAAGACTAGACAGACAAGACTAGACAGACAAGACTAGACAGACAAGACTAGACAGACAAGACTAGACAGACAAGACTAGACAGACAAGACTAGACAGACAAGACTAGACAGACAAGACTAGACAGACAAGACTAGACAGACAAGACTAGACAGACAAGACTAGACAGACAAGACTAGACAGACAAGACTAGACAGACAAGACTAGACAGACAAGACTAGACAGACAAGACTAGACAGACAAGACTAGACAGACAAGACTAGACAGACAAGACTAGACAGACAAGACTAGACAGACAAGACTAGACAGACAAGACTAGACAGACAAGACTAGACAGACAAGACTAGACAGACAAGACTAGACAGACAAGACTAGACAGACAAGACTAGACAGACAAGACTAGACAGACAAGACTAGACAGACAAGACTAGACAGACAAGACTAGACAGACAAGACTAGACAGACAAGACTAGACAGACAAGACTAGACAGACAAGACTAGACAGACAAGACTAGACAGACAAGACTAGACAGACAAGACTAGACAGACAAGACTAGACAGACAAGACTAGACAGACAAGACTAGACAGACAAGACTAGACAGACAAGACTAGACAGACAAGACTAGACAGACAAGACTAGACAGACAAGACTAGACAGACAAGACTAGACAGACAAGACTAGACAGACAAGACTAGACAGACAAGACTAGACAGACAAGACTAGACAGACAAGACTAGACAGACAAGACTAGACAAGACAAGACTAGACAGACAAGACTAGACAGACAAGACTAGACAGACAAGACTAGACAGACAAGACTAGACAGACAAGACTAGACAGACAAGACTAGACAGACAAGACTAGACAGACAAGACTAGACAGACAAGACTAGACAGACAAGACTAGACAGACAAGACTAGACAGACAAGACTAGACAGACAAGACTAGACAGACAAGACTAGACAGACAAGACTAGACAGACAAGACTAGACAGACAAGACTAGACAGACAAGACTAGACAGACAAGACTAGACAGACAAGACTAGACAGACAAGACTAGACAGACAAGACTAGACAGACAAGACTAGACAGACAAGACTAGACAGACAAGACTAGACAGACAAGACTAGACAGACAAGACTAGACAGACAAGACTAGACAGACAAGACTAGACAGACAAGACTAGACAGACAAGACTAGACAGACAAGACTAGACAGACAAGACTAGACAGACAAGACTAGACAGACAAGACTAGACAGACAAGACTAGACAGACAAGACTAGACAGACAAGACTAGACAGACAAGACTAGACAGACAAGACTAGACAGACAAGACTAGACAGACAAGACTAGACAGACAAGACTAGACAGACAAGACTAGACAGACAAGACTAGACAGACAAGACTAGACAGACAAGACTAGACAGACAAGACTAGACAGACAAGACTAGACAGACAAGACTAGACAGACAAGACTAGACAGACAAGACTAGACAGACAAGACTAGACAGACAAGACTAGACAGACAAGACTAGACAGACAAGACTAGACAGACAAGACTAGACAGACAAGACTAGACAGACAAGACTAGACAAGACTAGACAGACAAGATAGACAGACAAGACTAGACAGACAAGACTAGACAGACAAGACTAGACAGACAAGACTAGACAGACAAGACTAGACAGACAAGACTAGACAGACAAGACTAGACAGACAAGACTAGACAGACAAGACTAGACAGACAAGACTAGACAGACAAGACTAGACAGACAAGACTAGACAGACAAGACTAGACAGACAGACAAGACTAGACAGACAAGACTAGACAGACAAGACTAGACAGACAAGACTAGACAGACAAGACTAGACAGACAAGACTAGACAGACAAGACTAGACAGACAAGACTAGACAGACAAGACTAGACAGACAAGACTAGACAGACAAGACTAGACAGACAAGACTAGACAGACAAGACTAGACAGACAAGACTAGACAGACAAGACTAGACAGACAAGACTAGACAGACAAGACTAGACAGACAAGACTAGACAGACAAGACTAGACAGACAAGACTAGACAGACAAGACTAGACAGACAAGACTAGACAGACAAGACTAGACAGACAAGACTGACAGACAAGACTAGACAGACAAGACTAGACAGACAAGACTAGACAGACAAGACTAGACAGACAAGACTAGACAGACAAGACTAGACAGAACAAGACTAGACAGACAAGACTAGACAGACAAGACTAGACAGACAAGACTAGACAGACAAGACTAGACAGACAAGACTAGACAGACAAGACTAGACAGACAAGACTAGACAGACAAGACTAGACAGACAAGACTAGACAGACAAGACTAGACAGACAAGACTAGACAGACAAGACTAGACAGACAAGACTAGACAGACAAGACTAGACAGACAAGACTAGACAGACAAGACTAGACAGACAAGACTAGACAGACAAGACTAGACAGACAAGACTAGACAGACAAGACTAGACAGACAAGACTAGACAGACAAGACTAGACAGACAAGACTAGACAGACAAGACTAGACAGACAAGACTAGACAGACAAGACTAGACAGACAAGACTAGACAAACAAGACTAGACAGACAAGACTAGACAGACAAGATTAGACAGACAAGACTAGACAGACAAGACTAGACAGACAAGACTAGACAGACAAGACTAGACAGACAAGACTAGACAGACAAGACTAGACAGACAAGACTAGACAGACAAGACTAGACAGACAAGACTAGACAGACAAGACTAGACAGACAAGACTAGACAGACAAGACTAGACAGACAAGACTAGACAGACAAGACTAGACAGACAAGACTAGACAGACAAGACTAGACAGACAAGACTAGACAGACAAGACTAGACAGACAAGACTAGACAGACAAGACTAGACAGACAAGACTAGACAGACAAGACTAGACAGACAAGACTAGACAGACAAGACTAGACAGACAAGACTAGACAGACAAGACTAGACAGACAAGACTAGACAGACAAGACTAGACAGACAAGACTAGACAGACAAGACTAGACAGACAAGACTAGACAGACAAGACTAGACAGACAAGACTAGACAGACAAGACTAGACAGACAAGACTAGACAGACAAGACTAGACAGACAAGACTAGACAGACAAGACTAGACAGACAAGACTAGACAGACAAGACTAGACAGACAAGACTAGACAGACAAGACTAGACAGACAAGACTAGACAGACAAGACTAGACAGACAAGACTAGACAGACAAGACTAGACAGACAAGACCTAGACAGACAAGACTAGACAGACAAGACTAGACAGACAAGACTAGACAGACAAGACTAGACAGACAAGACTAGACAGACAAGACTAGACAGACAAGACTAGACAGACAAGACTAGACAGACAAGACTAGACAGACAAGACTAGACAGACAAGACTAGACAGACAGACTAGACAGACAAGACTAGGCAGACAAGACTAGACAGACAAGACTAGACAGACAAGACTAGACAGACAAGACTAGACAGACAAGACTAGACAGACAAGACTAGACAGACCAGACTAGACAGACAAGACTAGACCGACAAGACTAGACAGACAAGACTAGACAGACAAGACTAGACAGACAAGACTAGACAGACAAGACTAGACAGACAAGACTAGACAGACAAGACTAGACAGACAAGACTAAACAGACAAGACTAGACAGACAAGACAAGACAGACAAGACTAGACAGACAAGACTAGACAGACAAGACTAGACAGACAAGACTAGTCAGACAAGACTAGACAAACAAGACTAGACAGACAAGACTAGACAGACAAGACTAGACAGACGAGACTAGACAGACAAGACTAGACAGACAAGACTAGACAGACAAGACTAGACAGACAAGACTAGACAGACAAGACTAGACAGACAAGACTAGACAGACAAGACTAGACAGACAAGACTAGACAGACAAGACTAGACAGACAAGACTAGACAGACAAGACTAGACAGACAAGACTAGACAGACAAGACTAGACAGACAAGACTAGACAGACAAGACTAGACAGACAAGACTAGACAGACAATACTAGACAGACAATACTAGACAGACAAGACTAGACAGACAAGACTAGACAGACAAGACTAGACAGACAAGACTAGACAGACAAGACTAGACAGACAAGACTAGACAGACAAAGACTAGACAGACAAGACTAGACAGACAAGACTAGACAGACAAGACTAGACAGACAAGACTAGACAGACAAGACTAGACAGACAAGACTAGACAGACAAGACTAGACAGACAAGACTAGACAGACAAGACTAGACAGACAAGACTAGACAGACAAGACTAGACAGACAAGACTAGACAGACAAGACTAGACAGACAAGACTAGACAGACAAGACTAGACAGACAAGACTAGACAGACAAGACTAGACAGACAAGACTAGACAGACAAGACTAGACAGACAAGACTAGACAGACAAGACTAGACAGACAAGACTAGACAGACAAGACTAGACAGACAAGACTAGACAGACAAGACTAGAACAGACAAGACTAGACAGACAAGACTAGACAGACAAGACTAGACAGACAAGACTAGACAGACAAGACTAGACAGACAAGACTAGACAGACAAGACTAGACAGACAAGACTAGACAGACAAGACTAGACAGACAAGACTAGACAGACAAGACTAGACAGACAAGACTAGACAGACAAGACTAGACAGACAAGACTAGACAGACAGACAAGACTAGACAGACAAGACTAGACAGACAAGACTAGACAGACAAGACTAGACAGACAAGACTAGACAGACAAGACTAGACAGACAAGACTAGACAGACAAGACTAGACAGACAAGACTAGACAGACAAGACTAGACAGACAAGACTAGACAGACAAGACTAGACAGACAAGACTAGACAGACAAGACTAGACAGACAAGACTAGACAGACAAGACTAGACAGACAAGACTAGACAGACAAGACTAGACAGACAAGACTAGACAGACAAGACTAGACAGACAAGACTAGACAGACAAGACTAGACAGACAAGACTAGACAGACAAGACTAGACAGACAAGACTAGACAGACAAGACTAGACAGACAAGACTAGACAGACAAGACTAGACAGACAAGACTAGACAGACAAGACTAGACAGACAAGACTAGACAGACAAGACTAGACAGACAAGACTAGACAGACAAGACTAGACAGACAAGACTAGACAGACAAGACTAGACAGACAAGACTAGACAGACAAGACTAGACAGACAAGACTAGACAGACAAGACTAGACAGACAAGACTAGACAGACAAGACTAGACAGACAAGACTAGACAGACAAGACTAGACAGACAAGACTAGACAGACAAGACTAGACAGACAAGACTAGACAGACAAGACTAGACAGACAAGACTAGACAGACAAGACTAGACAGACAAGACTAGACAGACAAGACTAGACAGACAAGACTAGACAGACAAGACTAGACAGACAAGACTAGACAGACAAGACTAGACAGACAAGACTAGACAGACAAGACTAGACAGACAAGACTAGACAGACAAGACTAGACAGACAAGACTAGACAGACAAGACTAGACAGACAAGACTAGACAGACAAGACTAGACAGACAAGACTAGACAGACAAGACTAGACAGACAAGACTAGACAGACAAGACTAGACAGACAAGACTAGACAGACAAGACTAGACAGACAAGACTAGACAGACAAGACTAGACAGACAAGACTAGACAGACAAGACTAGACAGACAAGACTAGACAGACAAGACTAGACAGACAAGACTAGACAGACAAGACTAGACAGACAAGACTAGACAGACAAGACTAGACAGACAAGACTAGACAGACAAGACTAGACAGACAAGACTAGACAGACAAGACTAGACAGACAAGACTAGACAGACAAGACTAGACAGACAAGACTAGACAGACAAGACTAGACAGACAAGACTAGACAGACAAGACTAGACAGACAAGACTAGACAGACAAGACTAGACAGACAAGACTAGACAGACAAGACTAGACAGACAAGACTAGACAGACAAGACTAGACAGACAAGACTAGACAGACAAGACTAGACAGACAAGACTAGACAGACAAGACTAGACAGACAAGACTAGACAGACAAGACTAGACAGACAAGACTAGACAGACAAGACTAGACAGACAAGACTAGACAGACAAGACTAGACAGACAAGACTAGACAGACAAGACTAGACAGACAAGACTAGACAGACAAGACTAGACAGACAAGACTAGACAGACAAGACTAGACAGACAAGACTAGACAGACAAGACTAGACAGACAAGACTAGACAGACAAGACTAGACAGACAAGACTAGACAGACAAGACTAGACAGACAAGACTAGACAGACAAGACTAGACAGACAAGACTAGACAGACAAGACTAGACAGACAAGACTAGACAGACAAGACTAGACAGACAAGACTAGACAGACAAGACTAGACAGACAAGACTAGACAGACAAGACTAGACAGACAAGACTAGACAGACAAGACTAGACAGACAAGACTAGACAGACAAGACTAGACAGACAAGACTAGACAGACAAGACTAGACAGACAAGACTAGACAGACAAGACTAGACAGACAAGACTAGACAGACAAGACTAGACAGACAAGACTAGACAGACAAGACTAGACAGACAAGACTAGACAGACAAGACTAGACAGACAAGACTAGACAGACAAGACTAGACAGACAAGACTAGACAGACAAGACTAGACAGACAAGACTAGACAGACAAGACTAGACAGACAAGACTAGACAGACAAGACTAGACAGACAAGACTAGACAGACTAGACAAGACTAGACAGACACAGACACTAGACAGACAAGACTAGACAGACAAGACTAGACAGACAAGACTAGACAGACAAGACTAGACAGACAAGACTAGACAGACAAGACTAGACAGACAAGACTAGACAGACAAGACTAGACAGACAAGACTAGACAGACAAGACTAGACAGACAAGACTAGACAGACAAGACTAGACAGACAACACTAGACAGACAAGACTAGTCAGACAAGACTAGACAGACAAGACTAGACAGACAAGACTAGACAGACAAGACTAGACAGACATGACAGACCAGACAGACTAGACAGACAAAGCTAGACAGACAACACTAGACAGACAAGACTAGACAGACAACACCAGACAGCCAAGACCATTTATAACACCGTTAGCAGATATTAAACATTTGTTCGAGAAACTACATGCACTACTTGCCAACTTCACAATCGAAGGGATACAATTTATTTTCACGGGTGACTTTAATGTCGACGCCTTAAAACGATAAAAAAAGAGTTGTGAATTCAATTGCTTGTTGGAATCCTTTAATGCTACATCAAACACGTGCCTGCATAATATAGTGGTCTGTACAAACATGACATATGTAGTCGGTAAATCAGGCGCTAAATTATCAAATCTCAGACGATTTGGCCCAACAAATCAGCTTCAAATAGATAAAAATAAGGAACAATGTAAGCTAGCTCTGAGTGAAGACACTTGGAAAGAACTTCAGTGGGACAAATTCATAGAAATATTCCAAATGCATTTCTATAAATGCTTTCCTGTTAAAAAAAAATAAGAATCAAGAAAAAAAAAAGTATTTCTAAATAAGGGGCTAATCTAAATATAATATTATCCAGATATATAGAGGACTTGAAACCAAACTATAATTCGCTCAGAAGAAAATATAAAGCCACTTTGAGACCAGAGAAAAGGAACCGTTACCAATATTTAATATCTAAAAGTGAGGATAAAATGAAAAACACATGAAAGGCTCTCAAAGCAATAACGGAGCTGAACACAAATAAGGAATCGCAGAAAACAAAACTTCAAACCAGAAATGGCAAACATAATTAACTTGAAAAGATTTTTGCCGAGAGAGTAATTAATATGACTGAGCATATAAAAACTAGGAACTCCATGAATAAAACTTCAAAATTAACCAAATGCAATGTTCCTAGAATCCACTCCACCAACAGGAATTAATGAACACTTATAATAAATTTAAACAATAAAAGAAGTACATGACTAGACAGACAAGACTAGATAGACAAGACTAGACAGAGAAGAGCAGACCGGCAAAACCAGACAGACAAGTGTTTTAATATATTCTATATATAATATATATAATATATATAATATATATATATATATATATATATAATATATATAATATATAATATATTCTGTAAATTATACATTTTATTAATAGACATCGCCCCCTCGTTCTTAACTAGCGCCCGGCAGATAGTTTTACCACCGCATTGTTATTACATATTCCGTGTATTGTTAATAGATGTCTAGACATCATCGTAGAATCGCGAAAACTTCACGGATTTGGATTCTGCAAAATTGATTCTTCTCCAGATAGTAGGTACAATTTGAATGTGTTTCTCGAAAATATTTTTAGCAATGTACGAAATAATAAGTTATTATTGAAAATAATGGTATTTTTCCTGGTCACGTTCTATTAAAAAAGCAATAAGTCAAAACCCTTGTCGACAGCGGCTCTTACACTGAATGGAAATTGTTGCTTAGACATTTCTTCAGAACATATCCAAAAATTAGCTGCAACTGGCTGCGACTTCGTTTTAGGTTATAATTTTTATGCGATGATGTATTGTGCACTTTCTGCAATTTTTCTTAATTTTTGCGTCTGGAATATTGCTTATAGGAAATTGGTCAAGATAATCCTCTTATTAATGTTATTCTTCCATTTTCTACAGAACCTGTGGATAATTCCGAAGAAATTTCTTTCACAAAAAAGGAAATTTTCATATTTGTGAAATCGGTATTAAACGGGAAAGTCAACTTTAAAATTCTTATTAGCCATACTAGGGCCGCGATTTTCTCAGTTTCAACTTCAGTTTCGTAATCAGCGACCTCAAAACCCCTAAATCGCCATTTTGAATTTTTAAATTTCGAATTCATTTTCGTGATCGGCGACTTTTAAAACACCTAAGTTCCGAGTATCAACAAAATTTAATGCTGTTTTCGAAATATTAAAAATATTAGATATCGCTTAATGCACCAAAGAGCAACCTCACTTTATGTTCCGCAGAACCAAATAGAATTCGAGCCAAAATTTATAATTGTATACCGGAAATTATAAAAAAAGAAAGGACATGACACACACAAGTCATTTAGGAAAAAAAATGTGAAAATTTTTATTGTGAATATGTGCTATTGTAGCACTGAAGAATTCATCGATTTATAAACTATTTATGGTTTTGGTCGTGTTCAAAACAATGTATCCTTTGAAGTAATTAATAACAATTGTGTGTTGTTGAGTATGTTACAATAGTTAAAATGTTATGAAAATGTTATGATTCTGTTATTTTAATTTACATTTTTGTTTTTCATTTTCCATTGTACTTTTATATAGTAATATGTATGACCTATCGAATATGTATATTTATACATGCAAAGATCAATAAATGCTCTGATTTGATTTGACTATACTGACAAAACCGAAAAGAAAGGACTGGATAGACAACATTTATACGAGATTTCTTGTCGTGTCTAATAGTTATTTTCATGTTTACGTAATCGAATCCGTTGCAGTGTGATATTTATTTGTCCCATTTTGTATACTTATTCCTGCATATTTAGCTTCTGCAAATATTTCACTTCTGAAAATAATTTATACATTTATAAAATGTTTTTCATGAATGGAACAGATTATGTTTTAATCTTCTTCCGAGTTTCGTTTAATTCATTTTGTAGACTGTATGAAATGTAAATATTAGTAAATGTTTTTCCTTTGACGGAATTAAATTCGAATTTTACAAGCAGCTATACAAAGAAGAAGAATATTAGTTTCAATTAAATAAATTAAAATCAACTTTTCATCGCATCTGCAAAGCTTTAATTACGTTTTATACACTTACATATTCATTTTGGCTATGAAAATATTTGCTTCAAGCGCTCTCTTGTCGAATAATATTCGAGACCTAAAATATTGATGAATCTTAACATTATATAGGCCGCTCGATGAGAAGTGGAGAGTTTTTACTAAATTTTCAGAAATACCGTTATATGGATTATGGACCATCTGTGAAAACTCTACAAAATTCCAAGTTTTCGGGTTCAATATACAATTAGGGCAAGTTTAGAAACAGAGAACAAATGGCAAATTTTATTTCCGACGAAAAAAACTTCCTCTGGTCAGTATTCAAATCTAAAATCCGATTATTTTGGTTTTGCGCAATGCAAAAATTTTTCGAACATTCTTCAGTTCTTCAAGGCTAGGTACAAAATGCGAGCTTTAGTTTTTCAAAAAAATCAAGCATAATTTAAGATATTTTCCATATGGACAATTTCAAATGTGGTCCAAATTTTTTTTCGAAAAACTTGGGGAAACTAAATAAATCTTCCAACTTCTTCAGTTTCTCAAGGTTTGGTCCACAATTTAAATAAAGGTATTTCTGAAAATTTAGTAAAAACTCCACTTTTCTCACTCTGGTCTATAATCAAGGGAAAATTTAAATTTCATTGACGTCTCATAAATTGACGTACTTCTACGCCGTCAGATACTATATTTCAAATAAATAAAACGTATTAGTACGCACTGCAAGATGTTGTTTTAAGAGATTATAAAAATGTCTCATATTTGTAGCCATAGAGAATATGCACATATGGTGTTTGTTTATGGATTTTGTAATGGTAATTCTGTTCGTTCAGTAGAAGAGTATCGACGTCGTTTTCCGAATCGAAGAATTCCTAATAGGCAAGTGTTTCGAACTGTTTTTACACGTGCTAGCGAGACTGGAATGTTCCCAAGAGCATGTATTGTTTCTGAAAAATAGCAAGGGCTCGGTTTGGAACTTAAAGAAGATATTCTGGATGTCAACAAATAATCCAGGGATAGTTACAAGCCGCATTGCAATGAAATTTGAAATTCCACAAATTATGTTTTGAAAAACATTAAAACGGCAAGGTTTAAACGCTTTTCAGCTGCAGAAAGTACAAAATCTCCAAGAAGGCGATTATCCATTAAGACTACAATTTTGTCAATGGATTCGTGAAAATAGAAGATTACTCAAATGCATTTTATTTACTGATGAAGCTCATTTTTCACAAGATGGTATTAACAATTGCCATAATAATCATGGATGGCCGGACGAAAACCACCATGCCAAGCAAGAACACAATTTCCAACATCGGGTTAGTGTTTAATGGGTTAAATCGGTTTAATGCAGTGTTTCCCAACGTGGGGCCCACGCCCCACAGGAGGAAATTTGATTGTTGAGGGGGCTTGACATTCGAAAATGGACTCGACACGAGTTTAACCCTTCTGCTCTGGGCCATTTAAATGCAATGCTATATTTCCAAATTGGAAAGAAAAATTTGTCAAATGGAAGAAATATGTTATTTTACGGTGGCGGTGTGGTAAATGACATAAAAAAACTACTTACATGTCAATAATATGCCAATGAAAAATATAACATCTTGTGCTGCTGATGGTGCTCCTAATATGATGGGCACGAAAAATGGTTGCTTAAAATTGATGTAAGATGAGAATCCAGAAATGATTCTTGTGCATTATGCTATTCATAATAAGGAAAACTTGCTAGCTAAACAAGAGCCTTCAAGGGACGCTCAAAGAGTGGAGGAAAGCCCTAGAAGAAAACTGAATATATGTGTATGAAGGAAGCTCAAGATTCATGTATTAACCTGCAGGAAGAAGAACTGGGCATCGACCAAGAAGTTTAAATATCTGGGGTTATATATTCAAAGTAATGTATGGCTGAAGTCTGAAATAGAACACAGGGTCAATGAATTGGAAGAAATTGTGTGGAGTACTGTGTGACAAGAAGATCAGCTGCAGGAGGAAAGCTCTACAAATCTGTGGTGAGGCCTGCTATGCTCGATAGTGCGGAAACTTGGCCGATTACAAAAGAACATGAGAGAAAGATGGTAGTGGAGAAATGAGAATATTGAGGTAAATGAACGGGGTAAGAAGAAAGGATAGAATAAGGAATGATCAAATCAGAGGAACAGTGAAAGCCGGACCCATAGGAAAGAAGGTTCAAAAAAGCAGGCTAAGGTGGTTTGGACATGTGCAGAGAAGAGAGGACTACATGGGAAAAATAGTTGAAAAGCTGGAAATAGGGGGGTCAAGGAAGAAAGGAAGACCAAAAATGAGATGGACATAAGAATTTTAGAAAGGCTTAAGTGGGGCATGGCACAAAAAAGGTTGGGAAACACTGGCTTAATGCATGGCGCGGCTTTCTAAATAATAAAATTAATTGTATGATCCTTTTGTATTGGATGGCAGTCTTACTGCAGAAGGTTATTTACATTTTTTGGAAGAGCATTTAGAGGAAATATTGGACGAAGTACCTTTGAATATTCGACGACGTATTATCTTCCAACATGATTGGCACCTCCTCATTAAGCAAATATAGTGAGAAATCTTCTAAATACCCATTTCGGAGATTCCTGGATTGACAGAGGAGGCCCGCACCCTTGCTCAACGAGGTCTCCGGATCTCATTCCCCTACATTTTTGTCTTTGGGGATGGATGAAGTCGTTAGTTTATGCTATGAAAGTGGACACAAGGGATGCGCTACTAGATCGTAATTCTTAATGCTGCGGCCTTAATTAGGGCGAATCATCGTTCACTGAAACTGGTTACCAGACGCGGATTAGAAATAAGTATTTCTAAGTGGGTGGAGGAGTGGTCGAAAATGTAACAAATGCTACTTGTTTGAATTAATGTTAAAAATGTAATGTTAAATTAAATACTATTAAACCACAGTAATTAAACCACAAAAAAGATAATTTTTAGATTTTTATTATTCATTTACATATTAGAAGGTTTTTTATCACAATGCAAAATAGTTTACTTTGTCACTAACAATAAGGCGCTGAAGTCTAGAAAACAATATATTTATATACTAACCGAAATAGTGTTGAATAGGATGATTGAATGACGTGGTCCATGGTGGACGTAATCCATACTTACTCTGAATTGAAAACTAGTTACTTTGTTGTCTTTGTTGTCATTACTTTTGTTTCTTGCTGATGAAATCAGATATTAGAGTACTCTTCCTCTTTTCAACTTCCTTAGCTATCTTGGACGCCACTTTCGCTTGCTCTCGCTCTTGTTCCGTCAGCCTTTCAGAGGCATCAAGTAAACCTTGCGCCATTTGCATTTCTTGCATATTTTGTTCTATCAAGGCTGACTGCAAACGTTTGTTCGCTTCTGTTACAAGTTTATCAGCACTTTGCTTTTTTAATTTCTGTTGTTTAAGCTTTTCTTCAAGTTCAGTTTCTAGGTTTTTAATATCATCGTTTTTCGTTTTCATTTGTGCAAAATTTTCTGTTTCTTGCTCTAGTCTGAGCTCTTCGTTCCGTAGAATTTCAGCTGTTTCGGCTTTTTTTCTCTTTTCCGCCTCCAAAAAACTCTTATAGCTTTGATGTGCCAATCGTGCTTTAATAATCAAATCTTGCGTGATGGGAACTAAATGTGGCTTATTTTTGAACTTTTTGATACCATCACGAATTAATAAACGTTTAAAATTTAAGGTTCGTTCAGACATCACTGACTTATCGTCAGATAAAATTCTTTTGAATATAGAAAAACCTCTCTCAACGTCAGCACTCCCATGAGACAAACAAAAACAGGCTTTGACCATTCGAGAGATTATTGGGTATTTTGGATCATTTCTCGCATTTTTCAAGCTGAATACATTTTTTTGACAATAATGATCTACTCGCTCTTCTTTGAATTCTGGCAATGTCTCAAGACGCAATAACTGAAACTCATCTGCTAGTGTGGTCAATGGAATATCGTCAAGTAATGGCAATGCCTCTGCAATTTTAACAATGTCTGCACAGCTAATTTTTCTTTTAATTCGGTTTGGCTGTAAGCAACGGTACCAATAAATCATGTATGAGTCTGAATATGCTTCTAGAGAAGATTTGTTCATAATGTGGATTGCAGCAAGTTTAAAATGACTTTGAGCACGCTGCAGAAATAGAACCCTACCCTAGAATGTGCCTACTTTACCAATCGAGGACGAGCAGAAAATGTAAAAAAAATAAAGAATCTCATGAAGCATGAAAATAGAGGCAATTAGTGGCGGTTTACATTTAAATAGAGGCAATTAGTGAATTTTGATTGAAATAGAGGCAAATAGTGGTAGATGCCAGAAATAGGTGCAATTAGTGTCATTAGTGGCAAAGTGGCAGCTTTGCATCAGTGGTGGAATAGTGAATGAGATAAGGCAATAGAGAAAAGACAACAAGCGTGGCTGTTACACCAATCTCAAAAATAAGATATTATTTCGAAAATCTAGTAAAAGAAAAGAAACCATCCAGACTTTAAGGAGAACAAAAAGACAACATCATAAGGACACCTTAAAATCAATTGAAGAAGAATCTAACAAAACACAATCGAGAGACTACTATAAAACATACAGAAAACAACTTCAGAAATATGAACCTCCAACTAGAGATGAGCATGGGACGAGTTTCTCGTTCCAGATTCCATCCATTGGGACGGATCCCTGTCACTGTCCCATCCCATCACATTTTCGTCCCACTGTCCCATCCCACAAACCTTAAATTTTCGTCCCATCCCATTCATCCCATCTCATCCCGGTCGCGCGACCCGTCCCATTCATCCAAACAAAACAAGCAGAGTAAATTTACATATTAGTAAATTTATAATTATTTTACAACCATTATAAGAAAAAATATAATGTAACATTATTTTTAATCCAAATTGTGAAAAAACAATATTTTGAGAAAATTTCTCACTAAGAGTTTCATGATGGTCGCTCAATAAGTCTACGATTTCTTGATGTTGCGAATTATTTGATTCTAACATGTAGAAAATTGAGTTTCATCGAACAGCCATCGATTATTTAAGAGAATGTTTCATTTTTTTCTGGTGAGCAGAATGCTTGAAATAAGTAACAACTTCCTTGCAGCCCTTAACTAATTCTAAAGAATCTATTAGGAACGTTAGACATGATTTGGAAGTATTAAAAAGGCTGCTTTAGAAACTGTGTTTAAAATATAGCAGGCGCAATATATGCGATGGTCACCTCGTGAAGCAAAAACACAATTTTCCAAAACTGTAGATGAATTGTTATAGGAATTCAGCATCTCATCAAAAATAACAACAAAAATATGCAGAATTGTTAAAACCATACTGCATTATAGATAATCATAAAAACTCAGTTTCAAATCTCTAAGTTTATATGATTATCTATAATGTAGTATGGTTTTACCAATTCTAAATTATCATTTAAATCAATAACCTGCTAAGTTCATGTCTATTTCACGAAATGTCAAATTACAAATATCTAACCTTAATCATCCACATGAGTTTCAAGTAAGTGGTTTACAAATTGTTGTTCATAAAAGCAAAGCTGTACTGATGAGAGATAAATCTCGAAAGGCGTCTACTTAATCCACTTATGTTATCGGAAAGACATCACCTTAAAAAACAATATAATTTTTCTGGTTTTCGATTTGAGTGCCACGAAGATGGACTGAAAGCTATAAAATAACTGACAAATTGCACATGAGATTTGTTTTGTGGTAGTCCTAAAAAGACCTAATAATATTATAGAGCTCCGGAGAGGTTGAATATATTTATGCAGGCTGTGTGCTGACTTTATTAAGTTTATACAAAAATATGCTATTTTTATGTTATCGCCGATTCTTTTTTTCATTAAAAAATTCTTGTGTTTCTAATACCCGATAATTTAAGAGACAATTTTTTTGTAATAAGGAACTGTAAGACTTGTATAATCATTTTATCGGCAATTTGCGACCCAATTTAGTAGCCATATCGTATTTGTACAAAATGTAAAATCCATTTCCATAAATGGTCAAAAATACACGCACATCTTCGGCAACAAAATATACACAAGCATCTTTTATATTCATCTTCGTTAAATTCGTAACTGTTTCTACTTTTTTGAGAGAAATCCTATAAAGAGGCAATAAAGAAAGAAGTGCAATGAGGAAATTACGTTTATTTATACTGGTAACACGTTGAATAAATTAATTACCTGATTTTTTCTGCCCAATAGCTACCTGGCATTTATGTCGAATCAAAGCACTAGTACCACTTTAGTTTTTGAAAATACCGAGAGGTTCACCGTCCCTTAAGAGTACAGAAAAAATTTCCAATACAGCAGACTTTCTTTTCGGTTTTTCTAACGATAATTCCTTCGAATTTAATTTTTCTGCAATTTATTTATCTGACAATGAGTAATTCTTTTCATCGCAAACAAGTAGGAAGATATTTCAGCTTACACAAACAAAATCTAGAAAATTAAAAAAAACAGTGTTTTGTACTTGTTGAAAGCTTTTGAAGCCTACTTGTCTCTACAAACAAATGAAAATAAAGAACCTTCTTATATGATCTTGTATGAAAGTAATTAATTATGCACGAACTGGAATTTCGAAACTCGTCCCATACAAAATTATCGTCCCATCCCATCCCACGCGACGGTCATACTGATGATGGGATGGGATGGGGCGATGGGATCCCATGCTCATCTCTACCTCCAACGCTATTAATGAAGGATGAAAATAATAATTTGGCCCATGTCAATACAAACAATGCAAAAATCCTGGCTAAATACTCCAATAAACTCCTAAATTGCAAAGAACCAACAGAACTCCTTAACTTGAGACCGACTCCCTCATAAGAACACCAGAAATCATCAACCCCCAACAATAAAAGAAGTCTACCAAGCACTGGATGACATGAAAAATTACAATGCACCGGGATAAGATCAGACCATTGCAGAGATCTGGAAATAAGCAGGAAGATCAGCAAAAATTGCTCTTAATCAACAGCTTGACAACATCTGGATTCAAAAAAAGCTGGACCACACTGGACCACAGCCATCATTCACCCAGTACACAAAAAACAGATAAAACAGATCCTCGAAAACAACTACAGGGGACTCTCACTCTTAGAAAAGTGAAATTCTTTCAAGAATCATCCTTAATAGAATCAGATTACCTCAGATTGATTATCATCAGATAACTTGAGAAAGAACTAGGAGAATACTAAGGAGGTTTCAGACCCCGGAGGAGCTGTCCCGACCACATCATGAATCTTAAGCTAATGATGGATTAAAAGAGGAAGAGAAATAGATATCCACCTCAAACCACCTAAACCTAAAACCACCTCCTCCTCCGACCTTGAAATCTTGTAGACCAGACTAGATCAGATAAGACATTACGAGATCTGATAATACTAGACTAGGCCAGACTAGATCAATAGGGAAAGATTGTTCGTTCTGGAACTACTACCACCGCATTTCATTCATAAATGCTAGGCTAATCAGCTTAAATCAGCTTTTAATCAACTTTAATCAGCTTTAAAACGCTAAAAGAGTTATATGCAACCCAAAGGTATATGCAACCCCACGATACGTATACCTCACACTCTTTTAGCGTTTTAAAGCTGATAAAAAGCTGATTAAAGTTGATTAAAAGCTGTTTTAAGTTGATTAGCCGAGCATTTAAGAATGAAATGCGGTGGCGGTGGTTCCAGAACGAACTATCTTTCCCTACTGATCTAGTCTGGCCCAGTCTAGTATTATCAGATCTCGTCTGGCTTATGAGATTTCAAGATCGGAGGAGGAGGTGGTTTTAGAACAAAGGATCTTGGTGTCCCTACTGATGATCACATTTATAGACTTCCAGAAAGCATATGATTGCATCCGCAGGGAATCCCTACTAAAAATTCTAAGACACCTTGGACTACACCCCAAATTAATAACAAAAATAACAAAATATTGCAAGTAATTTTGGCCTCAATTACAGCAATTACAGCATTGAAAGAAATAAACGTAAATGACAATAAAGTGAACATTGTAGCCCAATTCAAATACCTTGGAGAAATAATAACAAAAAATCTAAATGGAAAAACTTCGATTCAAATAGGAACAGACAAGCTAGCTAAAGAACAAAAAATTAACCTAGGACATCTATAGAAAAAAGTTCCTATCCATAAATGCAAAAATAAAACACTACAATACAGTTATAAAACCAGAAACCATATTTGCAGTAGAAACACTGATTTACTTTAATGAACAATCAAAGACCGACAAACTTCAGAAGATTGAAAGAAGAATTGGAAAAACGTGCATCAATAAAAAATACCAGAGAGACGGACAGTGGCGCATAGTGCTCAACAAAGTCGTGTACAAAGAGCTAGACCCATTACTGACACTATGCGTAAAAGGAGACTGGGGTTCCTTGGGCAAATAATGAGAATGCAAAATTCGAGACTTCTGAAACAACTGGTACAATACAAACTTAACTCAAAAAATACCACAACAGGGTGCAGATGGATCAGAGAAATAAGAGAGCATCTCAAAGAAATTGGGCTTACACCAGAAGACACCACAGACAAGATAAAATTAAACAAAAAAATCAAGGATACAAATCTCAGCTTCCTACTCACAAAAAAGAAATTCACAACACGGGTAATTTCAATTGAAGAACGGGCACGAAGATCACAACGTATGAAAAAGTACTGGGAGGACCGCAAGGCTCGAACAATCCCCTCAAAGAGACTTAGTTAATGGGCTGACTAAAGAGATCCTATGTGGTCATAAAAGAAGAAGAAAAAGAATACATTTTCCTTTAATTTTATAAATTACTATTGTTCAAAATATCTATGACATAAATGAAAATCGGGCTTGAACATATGCGCTTAGTTTGTTTATTTTTGCTTCCTGGACATGTCTTTAAAATATTTCCACTTCCTCCCGAATCACCCTGTATATAAAAAATACAAATAATAACAAAATACAATTCCACCCCTTCCAAAATCTTCCCATTTATTATATTATATCAACAGCTTTTAAACAATAATAATAGGGAATATAGGTAAGTCAAAGAATGTATTTATTTCTTATAATAAGATATGCTGTCCAATTTTCATAATATCGTGTTGTACATTTAGTATATTGTGTTTATAGATGTAGTATATGTGTTTTAAACCTAAATTACCAGTACAAGTGAAATAAATATTGAATTTCTGCTTTAATTTCAGTGTTTTATTTTATTGATTCCTTTAGTTAAAATAGGAAATTGGTAACGGTGCTTTAATAACTATGTTTCCGGAATTTCCATTCCCTTTTCATAAATTTTCCGTTTGCGGAATAATTTGTTTGTATTTTAATTGCCTTTTTAATTAGTCATTTTGTTGTGGCGAAATCGTGTAATCTCTGTCTAGGTCAAAGCTGAATTTTGATGTATGCCGTGTGTTCTTAAACACAAACACATGTACATATCACAAACAAATATCAACGGAAGACGTTTTTATTTCCGTTCTTCCCAATAAATATTTTCCAAATTATGCAATTAGTTTACTGTCCGTTTTTTACAAGCTGTTGACCCACATAGTTACTGATCATTTGCGGGAACGCTCTGTGAAATCGTACAGAGAGGCCTCAAAGTAACTAATAGATGGTGTCAAACAGTGGGACTGAAACTCAACCCGAGCAAAGCCACGGTGGTACCATTTACTAGGAAGAAAAGATTACATTGCATACAGTTAGATGGGAGGGCATTAGACAGTAAACAGTAGATAAAATATCAAATAATAGATATCAAATTCCTATGGAACAGGTTTGCTGAAAAAGTGGTGGGAAAATCAAAACGCGCTCTAATGGTATGCAGAAATCTGGCAGGGAAAACGTGGGGTTGTAATCCCATAATCCTGCGATGGATGTACACCATGACAGTGAGACCTTGCGCGGGGACGTAGAACCAAGCTGGTCTCTATGAAGAAGCAGCTTGAGAAGATTCAAAGACTGGCGTGTGTCTGCATCGCGGGGGCGATGGCGTTATGTCCGACAGCAGCAATGGAGCTGCTGCTGTATGACTCCGTTGCACCTTGTCGTGAAGGGGACCGCCAGATCGGCGAGTGTAAGGTTCAGCAAGGAAGGAATAGGTAGCGGTAAAGTAATCGGGAGCAGAGACCCAAACAGCCTCGCTGCCAAGATCCCCTGGCTGCAAGTTCCGAAAGACGAAATGGTATGCAAATACCATTTCGAGAAAAACTACACAGCAAAGTGAAGTAGTAAAGCCGATTGGAGCGACGAATCCTGAGCATACCGCATAGAGTAAAGTGCTATCACTTGGTATACGGATGGTTCGAAGACAAAGGGAGGTACTTGTGCAGGAGTGTTTGGACCTCGTACCAAATACTTTGAATCCATTGGAATTTACCTAAGTATCTTCAAAGCAGAGGTACATGCAATCGAGAGATGGGCACAGTAACCTCGACAGGAACTATCGCAAAAAATAAATTGCTATCCTGTCAGATAGCCAGCCAACAAGGGGGAAGGCCGCCTGTTCCATCAATTAGCTCATACACCATCATATCCAAACTGGTATAGGACTGCGTGGGAAAGCTAAATAGCTCGACATAGAAAATAAAGTAACGCGATACTGGGTACCAGGACACACTGGTATAAATGGAAACAAAGAAGCCGATTACCTACCAAACAAGGGATCCAGTAATCCCTTTGTAGGTCCGGCACCCGTTTGCGGTATGGGTATGAATATCATCCACAAAAGTTTAGATGAAGAAATTAGAAAACAATGGATAAAAGAACTTCCATGGCTAAGACAAACAATATCTTGCCTGAATCTAAACAGGAACAAGCTTAGAATTCTGACAGAAATGCCGTGACGGGACACTGCAGACCTAGAAAAAACCTCAAGACCAAAGGCCTATAGGAAGATGACAGATGGCGATTCTGCGGCTCAGCAGAGGAATCCCCCATAAATCTGCTGAGAGCCCACTGAGCACTGCTCCGCAAGAGTCAAACGTATCTTGGAGCCCACTGTTTGAACGCAGAGGAGTTGCAGTCCTTAAATCTCCCCCTGATCCTGAACTTCCTATAGAAATCAGGACTAGAGAAGACGCTCTAAATGGGTAAGTATTTAAAGGGTTTAGAGGAAGAGGGCGGGGTACAATAGATCTATGAAGGTCGCAGTACAAGTCATCACCGAAATCTACAATGGTCTATAGATTGTAGCCTAACCAGCAAGTTTGACTTACCAACCCATCAAAGAATTAGGATTTCGCAAAGGCTATAGCACAAAAGACCATATTCAGGTCATGTACAAGCTTAGAGAAAATACCACAGAATACAATATTCCACTCCAACTGGCCTTCGTAGACTACCAGAAGGCGTTTGATTGTTTCGAAACATGGGCGGTGTCAGCTATGAATATTGACTCTCGCTACTCTAATATTATTAAAGACATCTACGCAAATGTTACGCTTCACGCTAAGATTGATGAGGACACTAATACCGATAAGACTAGGATAGAGAGAGGTATATGCCAGGGAGACACCACCTCTCCCAAGCTATATACCTTAGCTCTAGAAGACGTTTTCAAAACGTTAGTTTGGAAGGAAAAGGTAATAACATCAACGGCAACTCAATTTATTGCCTCAACCATCTGGAAGCCAGGGAGACACAATCTCTCTCAAGCTATTTACCTTAGCTCTGGAAGACGTTTTCAAAACCTTAGTTTGGGAGGGAAAAGGTATTAACAACAACGGCAACTCAATTTATTACCTCAACCACCTAAGATTTGCCAACGATATTGTACGAAGAGTTGATGAGCTGAAAGTCATGACAGAACAACTGTACAAAAGTGGGTCTGATGATGAACCATCGGAAGACCATAATCCTGAGCCAAGATGACATTCAGACATTGTAAGTCGAAGAGCACTAAGTTTACCTTGGCCATAACACCAAACTGGGCAAGGAAAACCAAACTATAGAAACTACCAGGAGACTGGAGACTGGGACAAGAGCGTGGGCAGATTTTGGAAAATTCGGCTTCATCCCCAAATTTCTACAAATGCTGATTAACCTCAAACGGAAGGTTTACAAGACCTGTGTGTTGCCCGTAGCAATCTGTGACATGGAAACCGTAGCGCTAACAAATAACAGCGCAAACCGTTTGAGGACGTGCAAAAGAGCACGTAAATGGAACGAGCAATGCTGGGGATAAACCTGAGAGAACGGATACGAAACGAGGACATCAGGAAGCGGACTAAAGTGACGGATGTCGTGCGGCGAATTTACTCTCAGAAATGCAGATGGGCTGGTCATGTGGAGAGACAAGACGACGAGATGAATGGCGCAAGAAGATCGTCCAGTGGATGCCCATAACAACCAAACGAGGTATGGGAAGGCTGCAGCTAAGGTGGATACATGATATCCGGAAGATTGCCGGTAAAAAGTGGCTGCAAGTAGAACAAAACCGAACTAGGTGGAGTAGAAGAGTAGGGAAGAGGTCTATATCCAGGAGTGGATTATGTCAGACTGAGGAAAACCAAGTCATTATACGGAGAGTGCTGCACGAAAATTCGCATTCGACGTCATGTACTCATCACGACAAATGACTACGTACTTATCGCGACAAATTCTTAACAACTTTTAGCTTTTTATACTCGTAATAAGTCGGAAAACAGTTTGAATATATAAATATATTCAACCTTTCCGGAGCTCTATAATATTACTGATTCTTTTCAGGACCACCAAAACAAATCTCATGTGAAACTTGCCAGTTATGTACTAGCTTTCAGTCTATCATCGTGGCACTCAAAACAAAAACCAGAAAAATAACATTATTTTTTAAGATCATGTCTTTTCGTTAACTAAAGTGAATGGCCGTTACTAAAGTGTAAAGTTCGTTAACTAAAGTGAATAATCTGCAGACGCGTTTAGAAATGTATCTCTCATCAGTGCAGCTGTGGTTTGTCCAACGAAGGTGGACTGAAAGCTAGCCTTAAAGCTTTAAATGAATTAACTAATTTGTAATTCAAATTAAATATGTGTTTAACATGTACCAAAATAGACAAATTCAAATATAGTTCCTCAGCCGCTTCAATTTAATCTACTGATATATTTTCTGTTTGTCTCTCTGAATATTTGTCTCAGAAATCTACAAATTACAGAAATCATATTGAATATCAGAAATAATAAGTCGAATAAAACATTTAAAAAAATAACGGGATACTTAAGCTACTTGCTATTTATTGTTGCAGATGATCTACTGTAAAACAATTTCAAGAATTAATCTTAAACTAATACGGTTGAATATACGAGCAATTGTTGTGTTAATTAAAGCCAGATTTAGGAAACGCTCTAATTTCCTATTTGGAAAAAAACTTCGATTTTTTATTTCCCGGCGCATCCACCAAAGTTTGCCAGCAGCAAATAAATTAAATAATAATTAAATTTTAATTCGTTCCAATATTTATTGCAATATACATGTGAAAGCATATATGCTGCAATATTTGAATTATTTTCATTGTTATTATTACCGACAATATTTGTCTGTTAGTTTGGTAGTTAATATTTAGTTATCATTGTTAATTTTATAACTTAAAATTTTTTATTATCTAGTATTACAATGTATGTAAAATAATTGTGTTATTGTTATTATTACTATTGTTATTATAATTTTCATTAATTTCAAGAAATGGCTCGAGAGATAAGCTATAAAAACCTATTGGGAGCCCCGATAAATGTATCGAGCAAGTGTGCACCTTTCTCCAGGGTCCGGGTTTTCAGGATGCTATAAGCGCATCACCTTGTCGATCCACTGAAGGAGCAAGTAGCTGAATTGGTCGATGAAATAAGTTGTTGCGCCAGGAAAATATGGAATTAAAGAAAAAGCTAGGTGATTTGGCATCTAAATTGCATTTAGCACAGCCGAATACTGCGTCGCAGGAGAGACGGCAGTTTTTGTCGCCCAGTTCCACTGATAAATACACACAGCTGGAGGCCAGTGATTAAATTCCATCGGCCACAGATAGAGAAATTGTTATTGAGGCAGAAAAAGTACCCAACAGATAAACCGTTCCTGCCGAGCCTGGTGAGATGGAAACAAACAACCAGAGATGGCATTCGCGATAAAAATATATAAAAGAAAGCCGCATTTAAACATTATAATTGGCACGAACTCGGGAAATATGGAGCTGTGAGCAATCATTAAACATGTTCACTTCCACATATCCAGACTGGAACCCCAACTCAGAAACCGAGGTAATTAACTACCTGAACGGAAAAATTTTACTAACGTCGACTACAAGAAACTCGCTTCCAAGTACCCCGATCATTATTCGTCTTTCAAATTGTCAATTCCGGTTGAAAACTTAGAAGATATAAGACCGGAAAGGAATATGGACATGGAGGTATAACTGGCGGCTCGAAGGATTATACTATCGGCAATCAAAGGCTGATAAAGACAAAAGCGTTAAAGTTTTTAAGCGATCAAAATCAACTGGAAACATACATGAAATTGAGATCAGCATTATATTACTAAACACATAATCTACAGGAAATTCAGTAGAGCGTATAGAATACATTCTTGAAGACAATAAACAATGCCAACACTTAATTCTAACAGGACATTGTGTAGCGGGAAATAGCCGTTCCATTTTTATTTCTTAGTTTACGAGGGCATTACAATAATTACCCAAATATTTTTGGAGAATTTCCGAAAATCTTTTATTAGGGTCGGTAACGTAATCCTCGAGCAGATATGCTCAATGGTTTAATCCGCGGGGAAATTTCGGCAAGTTGTTTTTCCCGAAAATCGGTAATCGCCAAAACAAAAAATTGCCAAATATAGAAAAATAATCACTCCCAGATGAGGGACCAGTTACCTGAACATGATATAAATACCTGGACCCCCGAATAAACAGACAGTCAAGCAACCGACAGTCAGGCGCACACAGTCAGAAGTCGACTCCAGTTCAGTTCAACAGTCAGCAAGTCGACACCAGTTCCGTCCAGACAGTCAGGCGCAGCCAACCAACGAGTCCAGTTCAGTCTAGCCAGTGGACTCATTCACACCGGTTCAACCAGTGGACCCAATCAGCGAAGTGACACCAGTCCAGCCAGTGGACTCAGTTACACCGGTCCAGCCAGTGGACCCAGTCAACCAGACCCAACTAGAAGTTCACAGAGTCAGCGAGTGACACTAGTTCAGTTCAGTCCACCCAGTTCAACTAGACTCAGCCAGTTCAACCAGACTCAACCAGCAGTCAGTCAACTTGACCAGTTGAGTACAGTTCAGAGAATCCAGCTCCACACATTCCCTCAACAGTGTTTGTATCTCTTGTACATTTGTATATATATCGTCCATGTAAATTAATTCCTCTGCAAACCTTGAGTGATACATTATTCTACTGCGTGTACCACCCGCAATTGTAAAAGCGTTGAACCGCTTAGCACCTCATATTATACAGCCATAACATGAAGTACATAACAAGATCGAATATAAATAAATTAACAGAACTATCAGTATTTGAATTTGCAGCTATCGAAACAATAATTAATTCAAATTATTCCATATGCATATATACCTATATAAAAGATTCCATACATGCCTATGATGCATATACAGAGCGCCACTTGCAAATGAGAGGAAATTTAAGGAAAAAATACACACACTGTTGACTAAGATAATCAAATAAAATAAACTCATGATTATAATTGGCGATTTCAATATAGACAATTAAAAAAAAAAAAAAAATTAATAGATAATGAGACAATAGACTTCTTGAGTCATTTGACATGCAATTAACAATAAAAGAAACTTCAACCCAAGCTCCAACACCTGTATAGATAACATTGCAGTATACACGGATAAGAAATATGTAGCTGAAGTCATAAATTATCATATATCGGACCACCTCGCCTTACAAATCATTTTCAAATCCGAAGAAAATCAATGGGTCTTCCGATACATCAGAAATTTTAAAGAAGAAAACATGAGGCATTTTAAGGAATACCTATCCAAAAATTAATTTGAGGAGGTTTACACCAACCATAGTACAGATGTGGATGGCCAGTGGAGCCACTTCATTCAAACGGTCAAAGTTTAGTTTAATGAATGCTTCCCGATAGCAGCAAGAAAGGCAACACAAAAAAGTTCTTTTCCTATAGAATTCTGGACGAAATTAAAAAATAAATGAAACTGCTTTATATTCTGAGTCGATCTAATAATGAACTAAAGCAGAGTTATAACCGAGCACGAATGAATATACGAATTTACTAAAGCGCATAAAAAAAAAACAGCATTACCAGAGTAAAGTTGAAGAAAATGACAATATCGCTGACAGACCCATAGAAATCTCGAAACACTTTACCAAAATACCCACACGTTATTAATCTGCAGAACAGTCCACATTCAATATTTACGAATCCGATAACCCAGCAAGAAATAATGCGAGTGATAAACAGCCTAAAAAACACAAAAAGCATAGGAACAGATGAAATCCCCATCTCAACGGTAAAATATGAGGCGGAAGAACTAGCAACACCATTGGGAGAAATCATCAACAATCCCTTTAAAGTCGGAGTGTACCCAAAAGTGCCGAAGGTGTCAAAAACGATACTCATATTTAAAAAGGGGAGCAAGGACGACATAAATAACTATAGACCGATAAACCTAGAGTCGTCTTTTTCTAAAGTAATGGAGAAACTATTATGTAAGAGACTATCCGTCATAAACAAACACCACCTGTTAAATCAGCGATAACGCGGGTTTATCAAAGGACGAAGTAGAGACAGCATGTTTCTAAAAGAAATCATTCAATATCTAGAGTAGCGTTTTCCGCGACGCGGACTAGTCGAAGGGGAGGCGCGAAGTCACAGTGAGTAATTTTCCAAATGAATGCTAAAGTTTTATCTGTAAGAAATGGAAGAATAAAGGAAAACATATTTTTATTGACGACTTAAGGTTAATTATCAAAAAGAGTTATATATTTGTTTTTAAAATTAGCTGTGTGAAGATATGGGAGCTACTTACACCTCACTTCTGTACTGCTGTGAAGTGCGCTGGCTATCTTGTGCAAGAATGATTGAAGGGTACTTGAACTCAAAGAAGAAATTGCATTTTTTCTCTATGAAAATCATAATGAAGACGTAAATATGTTGAAACTTACATGTTTGGTTGACATTTTTGGAAAATTGAGTGTTTTAATAAATCAATGCAAGGACCACAAATGCATTTGCTTATATAAAAAGACAAAGTGAGCGAATTTATATAAAAAAAAATGCAGCTACAGAAATCAAATTTGCAAAAAAAATATTGATTGACGTTTCCACTTTTAAATTTATGCGCCCGAGATAGAATCAAACATAGTGTATTATAATATAATAATATAATTTGTACTATAAACAACTATTATTAACATGTATCTTCAGATATTATCCTTTTTTTAATTATATTTTATTTAGTTCTTGGGTAAAATTAAATTTATTAAATTTAATTTTATTAGGAATTTTTTTATTAAAATTTTTATAAAAAATTAAAAATTTATTAGGATTAACATTTATTAAATCCTTTTACCCAAGAACTAAATAAAATATTATTAACATGTTTTATATTTACAATGTTATTTAATATGACTTAACACTAACGTATATTTAACAATAATGGAGAACATCTGGTTGATCAGGGAGGGGAACCCGACCCGAATACCAACTCTTGGAGGGGAACCCGACGCATGAACAGCTTGGGCGTTCCATTACATCCCCCTTTTTCAGCGGTAACGCAACGGTACCTTAATGACACGACCGCTACTAGTCGTACTCAGGGTTGGTTCGGTCGCATCTGTGATTGGATGTATGGCAGGCGACGGTGGTGTCGTGATCGGCATCGGTATTGGCTGAGCAGTCGCTGACTCAGTGTCGACTGAATTCTCCTGAAAACCTGTAGATGGATGCTCATTGCCTGACGAGTTAGATTGTCCGGTTCCAGGACTAGCGACATGTTTAAGATGCCAAGAATTTCTGCCATAAGTTGCTCCCTCATTAGTTTTGACATTGTACTCCCTGTTGTCTGTTTATCACCTTGGCTGGAATACAATTTTTGTGATCTTTTCGTAGTAGTATATCCTATTATAAATTGTTCATTTTCCTTTTTTCCCCTATCTGCATTTTCCTTTTCTTTCTCCTTTATTGTTTTCAAATTCTTAGTAACGTTTCTTATAATTTTAGGTTAGGTTAGGTTTTTATACATTAGTCGTTGACATGGTGATCCTAGGTCGAGTCTGCCCGTATTTCTGTGGTGTAGCAGAGCTAAGTAAATATCTGAGCTATTTTCTGAACATTTTTTGAGCAGATTTTTTGCTTCCTGTACATATCTCTTAGCTAAACCATTGGATCTGGCAAAATGTAGACTTGAAATTCAGTGTTCGAACTGCCATTGTTTAGTAAAGTCTTTGAATTCATGACTGCTATACTGTCTGCCTCCATCTGTTTGAAGTGTGTCTGGTATTCCAAATGTAGCAAACCATGCTTTCAAGACTTTGATAATAGTGGTGCTATTTGTCACATTCCACTTGTTTGAAGTCAAAAAATCATGAGTAGGCATCTGCTATTACTAGATATTCATTTCCTTGAAAATGGAATAAATCCGATGCGACAATGCTCCAAGATCTTTTAGGTGGTCTCTGTTGTATCAAAGGCTCCATTGGATTATCTTTCTGAATTTTATTACAGGTTTTGCAAGTTCTTACATATTCTGTAATATCTTTTGTCATTCCAGGCCAGAAAACGTTGTTTCTAGCAAATTGTAGCGTTCCTTGTACACCCTTGTGACTCAGATGACAGTGCTTCATTATTAACGGTACCATTGATGGTGGAATTAATACTCTGTCGCTTTTGAAAATCAGATTATTAATGACGCTCAGCGTTTCTCTATATGTCCAATATTTTTTTAAGTTATCTTTGAGTTCTTCAATTTTGTCAGGCCATCCTTTTAAAATTATTTCTTTTAGTTCCTTTAATTCATTGCTATTTTCTGTATATCAAGTCTTCTTTGCCTGATTTGGTGAATGGAACAACGGCACATATCTGAAGCGTTCCATTGTGCATTTCTTCGCAGCTTAGATTCTGGCAGTTTCTACTTAGTGCATCGGCGACGTACATCTCTGAGCCTTTTCTATAAATGATTTTAGGGTTATACGGCAGTATTTGATATAGCATTCTTTGTAATCTGGGCGGCGCTTCCGCGAGGGACTTCTTAAATATTGTTTCTAAAGGTTTATGGTCAGATTCGATGGTAAGATTTTTACAACCCCAAATGTAACTGTGAAATTTTTTACAAGGTACCAATATGGTATTTGCTTCTTTTTCCAGTTGACTGTATCCTATTTCTGTGGTAGTAAAAGACTTGGCGCAGTAGGCAATAGGTTTTCCTTTTTGAATCAATACTCCACCGCAGGCATAACTACTTGTGTCCACTGAAAGTAGTATAGCCTCTTTTGGATTATAATATCCCAACACGGGAGGCTTTTTCAGTAACTCTTTCAATTTTAAAAAAGCCTCCTCTTGCTCGTTGTCCCAATACCATTCTGTATCTTTTTTCAGTAATACTCTTAATGGTCTAGTTACATCAGCCATGTTTTTCATGAATTTTGAGAGGTATGTTACTAACCCAAGGAATCTTTGCAGTTGTTTTACATTTTTAGGTCTCTTTATTTTATTTATCGTTTCTAATTTTTCTGGGTCTGGCTTCAATCCTTTGTTCGTCAGAATATGTCCTAAGAATTTAACTTCTTGTGTACTGAATATGCATTTTTCTTTAATTAGTTTTAACCCTGAATTTCGAAATTTATCTTATTTATTTAGCACTTTTTGTGTAATTTTTTTTTAATTCATCTTGTGTTTCAGCATGTATACGTATATCATCCATTGATACCTCTGTGTTTTCCTGTCCGTGAGGAGTGAGGAGTGACTTGTTGAAACACTTCAGGCGCAGATGCTAAACCAAATGGCATTCTCAGGCAAGAGTATCTTCCAAATGGCGTGCTGAATGTTAAATATTCTGTTAAATGTTCTTTTTGTGACTCTAAGCTGCCAAAAACCTCTTTTGCAATCTAATAAAGTGAACCATTTTGATCCGTGTATTCTTGAAGTTATTTCTTCAACCGTGTTTGAGGGCATTCTTCTTAGGTTTTTATTTATAACTGATGGATCTAAGCACAATCGTATTTTTCCATTTTTTCTTACTACTACCATAGGTGAAACTGCTGGTGTTGGTTCTGTGACTGCTTTTATTATTTTTTATTCGACCATACTCTCCAGTTCTTTTTTAACTTGATCTCTGATTATATGTGGTACCTTTCTTGGTGGGCATATCAGCAGCAGAGGGTTGTCTATCAGGTCTATATCGTATTTAAATTGTTTCAGGCATCCAATTCCATCAAAAAGTTCTTCGTTTTTCTTTGACAATTCTTCAACTCGTCTCACTAAGTTGAGGTTTACACAGCTTGTTTTGCCTTTCTAACCATTACATGCGGCTATAGAAAAACTAAAGATAACGGGAAACTTAACATCAAAAAGTAGACAAATCGGAGCCTATGCAGATGACATAGTAATCACGGGGCGCATGGCAAATACAGTAAATGACACATTTAAGGACCTCGAAAAAGAGGCAAGGAAAGTAGGACTGACAATCAATCAAGAAAAAACAAAATATATGATGATGTCCAGAACTGCACCACAAAATGAAGATAGATACATAGTAGGCGACCACAGCTTTGAAAAAGTTAAAAATTTCACGTATTTGGGATCTCAACTAAATCAAACCAACGACGAGAGTGAAGAAATAAAGATACGAATATTAAAAGGAAATAGAACCTACTATGCGAACAGAAAACTACTTACCAGCAAACTACTAAGTCACAAACCCAAGATAACTATATATAAGTGCCTAATACGACCGGTAGTTACTTAAGGCTGTGAAACATGGACCCTCCTTAAGAAAAGTGAGGAAGAACTAAAGACATTTGAAAGAAAAATATTAAGAAAAGTATATGGTTCGATAAGGGAACAGGACGGAACATACAGGATAAGAATGAATCACGAACTAGAGTCTCTAATTGGAAACAACAACATAGTAAAACATGTAAAGGCACAGAGACTGAGGTGGATAGGCCATGTGCAAAGAATGGAAAAAGATCGAAACACCAAGCTTATCATGGAATGGAAACCCACCAATAGCCGACCAAGAGGAAGACCACGTAAAAGATGGAAGGAAAGCGTGGAAGAAGACATAAAAGCACTAGGAGTAAGGAATTGGAAAAGAGCAGCAGAAGATCGTGGAGAATGGCATAAAATAGTAGAGGAGGCTCTCCTAGTAGAGGAGCAACCCATAAAGGGTTGTAGAGCCAAAGGAAGAAGAAGAAGATGTCTCAAATCGAATTGTCAGCGGAACACTGCGAGAAAGTCAATTGTACCATCCTTTCCATGTACAAAAAGGACAGGTTTTACAACTTGAAGAGCATCCGTTACGTTTACAATCTTGGCGATGGTTTCTACAATTACATGCAGAAACTTTTCTTCCATTGTATTAGCGACAGATGAATCAACGTTTACACGTAAAGGCATAAATAACAGTAATAATAGTCATATTTGTAATAGTAGTAATAGTCGGAATAGTAGCAGTAGTAATAGTCGAAATCATTTTCAGCACAGAGTTTCGATAAACCTTTGGGCAGGAATAGCCAACGTACAACTTATTGGCCCCCAAGTGATACCAAATCGATTGACTGGAAATGATTATCTCTTCTTTTTGCAAAATTGGTTGATAGAACTATTGGAAGAAGTTCCTTTGAATGTACATCCAGAAATTTAGCTTCTTCAAGATGGCAGAATGCATTTTAATCGTTTAGTTCGCCAACATTTAGATAATGTGCTTGAAAATAAGTAGATTGGTCGAGGTCCTGTTCCATGGCCTCCTCGGTTATCCGACCTTAACCCCCTTGATTTCTTTTTATGGGGCGTTATGAAGACCATGGTATGCATCTACGAAATAATCGATTTAGAACATTTTCCTAACCGAGTTGAGGCAGCTGCGGCAACAATTCGACAGCAAGACCAAGGCTTAGTAAATTATGGCAATTCATGGATAAGTCGAATGAGAATCTGCGTTCAACAACACGGCGATAACTTTGAACAACTAGTGTAAAGTGGATTTCATGAAAAAAATACTTACAAAAAAACAATAATAAATTTAAAACGGATATATCTCTCGTATTAATGCAACTTGTTAAGATATTTCTATATTAATGACCTTCTTTTAAGATGTTTAATCAACCACCTCTTAAAAATAAAATCACAAGATCATAAACACCCTGTATAATTCAGACGAAATATTTAAATATTCTTAAATTGGGATATTTCGTCTGAATCATACAAAATCTGGAACCATACTTCATTGAATGTCTTTTGCTTCTACGGGTTTCAATGTTTTTTAATTAAGTTTTCTGCTTTATTCCTCTGTTACCAATAGTCACGATAGATTATGCAATGCTTATTTATAAAACCATTGTATAAAAATTAGTTTCTTTAGATCAAGTTCCTGTAGTTAGAAGTACAATGGCGATTACGACAAAGGGTTTTTGTTTCCGCGTCGAACTGGAAATTATGAAAATCGTGTCACGCTCGTGACAATAATTGTTGGCAGTCACTCTTACGCAATAACCTCAAGGTGGATATTATTGATTCCCAAAAAATAAAAAAGATTTATTTTTCTCTTTGCATGCAAATACGCCAAATCTCATAATGCATTTCGATTCTCCACCCTTCCGCTCACAAAACTGACGCAACACGAAACTCTGTCATCTCAATGCATAAAATTGCATAAAAAACATTCTGTTTTTTCAAACAAAATTTTACATATAACAGAAAAATACATTAAAACAATTTTTATATCTAGTCTTGTCTGTCTAGACTTGTTTTGCTAGTATTGTCTGTCTAGTCTTGACTGTCAAGTCTTGTATGTAGTCTTGTCTGTGTGGTCTTGTCCGACGGTTCTTGTCTGTGTGGTCTTGTCTGTGTGGTCTTGTCTGTCTGGCCTTGTCTGTCTGGTATTGTCTGTCTGTCTAGCCTGTCCGATCTTATCTGTCCAGTATTCCCTGTCTTTCGTATTCCCTGTCTATCCTTGTCTGTGTAGTCTTGTTCTGTCTAGTCTTGTCTGTCTAGTCTTGTCTGTCTAGTATTGTCCGTCTAATCTTGTCTGTCTAGTTATGTCTATTTAGTCTTGTCTGTCTAGTCTTGTCTGTCTAGTCTTGTCCGTCTAGTCGTGTATGTCTAGCCTTGTCTGTCTAGCCTTGTCTGTCTAATCTTGTCTGTCTATTCTTGACTGTCTAGTCTTGTCTGTGTAGTCTTGTCTGTCTAGTTATGTCTGTCTAGTCTTGTCCATCTAGTCTTGGACGTCTGTCTAGTCTTTTAATTTTTTTTTTTGGGTGCGTGGCAAGCACTTTCGTTAACTTGAGCAAGATGCCCCCAGGAAGAAAAAAGAACTAACACATCCCGGTACTGCTCTTCACATAATATCAGGATGGTGCCTTAGATCCCCCTTCCACATAGGGTGATTAGGGATTCAGGAACTTCTCCTTGTATGTGTGTATCATCCGTTCGTTTCCTTCCATTCGTTTAATTATGGCCCTTGTAATGGCATCAGTTGTCAACCAAGCTTCTTCAGACTTTTTCTAGCATTTCTTGGACTAAGATTTTCGCTAGTAGTTTGGTGTGTGTCGTAGCTGTCTGTGGGGCCTATCACATTGGAACATCGTGTGCATGACACTGTGCACAACGCCGCAGTATTCGCATAGGTCATCAGGGGCTCTGCCAATGCTATTCAAATAGTCACAGAAGTATCCGTGGCCGGTGAGCGCTAGGGTGAGGTGGTAGTTAAACTCCCCTTGCTTCCGTTTCACCAATAGTTCAAGTTGTGGTATTAACAGCTATGTCCACTGTCCCTTGTCTGCGGCACTCCAGTGGCTTTGCCACTTGTGGTATAACTTTGCACGGACTTGCTTCCTTCTCTCTTTGTTTATTTTGTCGCGTTTTCTGTAGCGGGTCCAATATAGTTCAACCCTTTCCTCAATGAACCCAAACTGCTTTTCTGACAAATTTATGCCTTTTTGCAGTTCCGCCTTTATTCAACATAGAAGGAGTTGCTCCAGCAGCTTGCCAGCGGCATAGAGGCCTCTAGGATGAGGGGTCTTTCATTGACTTGTCCCCCAAAGTACGTCTTCGAAAGTACTAATTTTTCCCTTTCCGCACGTTTGGGAAGTTACGATCGACAATGTTATTCATTACTTTTGGTTTATGCTTTGGGTATCGGGATACTGCTATTTTTATGGCCTTAGATGGTAGTTCATCGGGTACAGGGGCTTTGTTATTTTGCAGTCGGTTACTGGCTCTGGTGAGATTTTCTGCTACGAATTTTTAAAGCTCATTTACTGCTGGTTATTGCCATATCATTTCTTCATGCTTGGGAGTACGTCGAAATAGTACGGGAATAGTACGTCGACCACCTCATGTGCCTTCTGAATTGAGATGTGTTGATTCGGGAATCTTTGCTTGAGGTGCCGAGTGGCAATAGCGTAAGCGTCCTGCCAGACATTATCATTTAACTTCTGGTAGATCTCGCTTAACTGATTTCAATGTTTTTGTTTGCATGTTTCTTACACATCCTCTGGTAGATGCGTCTAAAGGAACGCGACTGCAGCCTCGCGATTTCGTCGTCCCACCAGTTGTCTCGTTTTTGTCTGCTAATTATTTTCTTGGGTGGTAGGGTTTCGTTGCATATCTGTGTCAGCGCTAAGCAACCATATCCTCAGCTGTTTTGAAATTTTTGTTGTTAAAAACTCTCTACGTGGAGTTTCCGAAGTTTTCCTTGTTTATCGTTCTCGTAGACCACCCCATGCTGCATTTGCTGTAAGGGGGGAGGATTGATGATCATCTCCTAGCCAACGCGGCTACAGCGATTTGTGCCTAATGTTTTGCGTTTTTCTCATCTGCATTCAGGTAGTCCATCACTTCCAGTTGCTTTCCTATTCTTGAGTTGAGTAATGGCTTTTACACTTCTTTTCGCGTTGGGGATCATCGAGTTCTTCCCATTCTCACTTTTCTGGTAGGTTGTTTATGTATTCCATGTCCGCTGAGCTGTTTGCATTTAAAAAGGTCTTGTAGTATTCCATCCACCTTTCCAGTATATCTTGCCTATCCGTGAGGCATCTGCCGTCTGCTGAGTTTATTGGCGCAGGTTTACGTCTAGTGGGGCCACTTATTTGGTTCAGCTTTTCATAGAATCGTCCAATCTGGAGTGTGTCTGCCAACGATTGTAGCTCCTCTGCTCTCTCTTGCCACCATTTGTCTTTGCCATCACACGGGTTATTTGTCTTAGGTTTGCGGGCGCATTTTGATTTCTTGTTTTTGTCTTAGACACTGTTGGTTTTTGCTTTTTTTCACAGTGCTAATCTATAGGTTGTATGCGCTTGCATTAGTTCATCATTATTTTCATCGAACCAGTCCTGGTGTTTTCTGATTTTGAGCCCTAGACAATCGTTGGCTACATTGTACAGTGCATCTGAGAACACACCCCATTCTATTTGTGTCTCCTCACATATTGTGTTTACTGTATACTAAAAGCTTTCATGAGTTTCCCGGATCTTGAGTTTTCCTATATCTATTTGGAATGGGGAGGATTAAGTGGAGTTTGTCCTAATAAGTAGCAAAGGTAATTGTAGTCTCTTAGTGTCTCCCTCTCCAGGACTTGTCACTCTTTGATCAATCCCGCGACTTTTTCAGAGGCAAACGTTACGTCCAGTATGGAACAGGCCTTAGCACGTTCAAAGGTTGCTTTATTACCCGCATCACATACACGCAGGTCGAGTTCGGCTAACCAGTCCATTACCATATCGCCACGGTAGTCCATTTTTGGACATCACCAATATAGGAATTTCGCGTGAAAATCCCATCCGACTAGGAACATCCTTTCTGTAACCTTATATGACAGCTAAGGTGAGAATGCGTTTTCTCCAGTTACTTAATTTTATCGTTTGGAGACAAGTAGTCAAGTCTAGTATTATCAACAAATGGTCTAGTCTAGAACAATCAACAAAGTCTGTCTAGTCGTGTCTGCCTGGCTTTGTTTGTTTGGTCTTGGCTGTCTAGTATTGTCTGTCTGGTCTTGTACGTCTAGTTTTGTCGGTCTAGTCTTGTTTGTCAAGTCTTGTAAGTCTTGTCATTCGTCTAGTCTTGTCTGTCTAGTCTTGTCTGTCTAGTCTTGTCTGTCTAGTCTTGTATGTCTAGTCTTGTCTGTCTAGTCTTGTCTGTCTAGTCTTGTCTGTCTAGTCTTGTCTGTCTAGTCTTGTCTGTCTAGTCTTGTCTGTCTAGTCTTGTCTGTCTAGTCTTGTCTGTCTAGTCTTGTCTGTCTAGTCTTGTCTGTCTAGTCTTGTCTGTCTAGTCTTGTCTGTCTAGTCTTGTCTGTCTAGTCTTGTCTGTCTAGTCTTGTCTGTCTAGTCTTGTCTGTCTAGTCTTGTCTGTCTAGTCTTGTCTGTCTAGTCTTGTCTGTCTAGTCTTGTCTGTCTAGTCTTGTCTGTCTAGTCTTGTCTGTCTAGTCTTGTCTGTCTAGTCTTGTCTGTCTAGTCTTGTCTGTCTAGTATTGTTTGTCTAGTTTTGTCTGTATAGTCTTGTCTATCTAGTTTTGTCTGTCCCAATGGGCGAACCAACTTCATATAGGCCGCTATGCATCCTAGACACACCGGGAAAACTTTTAGAACAACTGCTGCTGGACAGATTAAAAAGGGAACTTGAAACTGGAACCGGGCTGTCTGAGAGACAATACGACTTCAGAGAGGGCAGATCCATAATCGATAAATGCTGTATTAAAACTCGCCGAGGAGGCAAGACAAGGCACCCAAAGAACGAGAAAGATATGCGCATTAATCACCTTCGACGTGCGAAATGACTTTAATAGTGCAAGCTGGAAGATCATAATGCATGAAATGACAAGAAGATGCGTGGCTCCTTACCTACTACGCATACTGAGGAGCCACCTCGATGACAGAACCCTATTATTAGAAACAGATGGAAGTACAGTGGTGAGGGAACTAAGTAGTGGTGTACCGCAGGGTTCAGTTTTGGGCCCAACTCTGTGGAACATCCTATACGACGGGGTCCTAAGACTCAGACTCCCAGATGGTGCAACACTTATTGGCTTTGCCGACGACCTGGCGCTCATAGTCTCGGCCAGAATGGAAATTTCTACAATGCAAAAGGGCAATCGCGCAATACAACAAGTAATAGAGTGGATGACAACCAATAACCTAACGCTTGCACCGGAAAAGTCCGAAGCTGTGTTACTTACTGGGCTTAGGAGATTAAAGCTAATAACGTTCCAAATACAAGACACCCGCATAGTCCCAAAGGATGAAATTACATATCTTGGAGTAGTAGTGGACAAAAGACTTTCCTTCGTTCCACACATCACGAAGGCAGCAGCCAAGGGTATGAAGGTAGCCACAGCGTTGGACAAAATTATGCCCAATGTAGGTGGCCCAAGAAGCCACAAACGCAGACTCCTTAGTATGGTAATACAATCTACTATGCTCTACGCCGCCCCAACGTGGGCTAAAAGCATGGATGTGGAAAGTAATGTTAAGAAGCTATCAGCAGTGCAAAGAACGGTCGCTATTAGGGTCTGTAGCGCATATAAAACTATATCCGGAGAAGCCGCCCTAGTAATCGCGGGCATACCTCCCATAGACCTCTTAGTAAAAGAGAGAGCTGAATTATACGCGAATGGTAGCAACAGGCAAGCAAGAAAAGCAGCTAGAAAGAATCTGCTAGAGGAATGGCAAATAAGATGGCGGGCGTCGGACAAAGGCCAATGGACACAACTGGTCATACCAGATATCTCGACATGGCTGAACAGGAAGCACGGTGCAACAAACTATCACCTAACACAATTCCTCTCAGGCCACGGCTGCTTCCGCGACTACCTGCATCAAATACGAGCCGCCGCGGACAATCTTTGCGAATATTGTGGGGAGATAGACTCGGAACGCCACACCATATTTGACTGTGATAGATGGGACCCTGCAAGAGAAAAACAAACAGGTAATGTGCAGATGCCGTTCGAACCAGAGACGATAATGAAGTATATGCTGGAAAACAAAACAAATTGGGAGAGGACCGACAGGCTTGTGAAAAACATTATGACTTCCAAAGAAGATGACGAGAAGCTGAAACACCACAGAAACAAACGGACAGTGCAACCAAACCAATCCACGAGCAAAAAACCTAAGTAAATTTACAACCATCATTCTGAAGATATGCTAAGCGCGGTTCCGGAATGATCGGTGGAGTTCCTAAAGGTTTTTTTTTATCTTTTATTTTTTTATTGTGTAAATATGTATTATATATAGAGAATAGAGAAATAAATTAGTAAAAAAAAAAAGTTTTGGCTGTCTAGTCGTGTCAGTCTAGTCTTGTCAGTCTAGTCTTGTCTGTCTAGTCTTGTCTGTCTGGTGTTATATGTCTTGTCTAGTCTATCTAGCCTTGTCTGTCGAGTCTTTTCTGTTTGGTCGTCTCTATCTAGTCTTGTCTGTCTAGTCTTGTCTATATGTCTAGTTTTATGTGTCTAGTCTATTTTATCTGTCTATTCTATCTGTCTATTATTGTTGTTTCGAATGAATTTAGGAATAAAAAAAGCATGATTAAAACAATTTATAAACTGTAAGAAATTCTTGCTTACAAATGGTCTTGCATATATTTATGTCAAAGCATGAACATGAATTACATTCGAGACGCTCTACAGGTTGGAGGCTGCGTAGCGTCGCGACGGTGCCTGAATAAGCGAGAGCGTCGGTTAGTATGTCTGCAGTCGCGCTCGGCTTGTCCACCTTGCCAACAACCAATCGCGGAAATTATTAGTTTGTAGTTAGTCTCGTAGATTTTGTCTTTCAGTTGTTAATATATAGTTATAGTGAAGTCCCTTGTTCGTTATAGGTTTCAGTCTGTTGTAAGTGAGATATGGATATTTATATTTACACGGTGAAGATAAGGTGATATGGACTAGATTAGATGGACAAACCTCGAGCACATAAAAGTAATAGTACAGGGCTAGATAACCTAGTCCGGAACACAGGTCGTAATATAATCTAGACAAAAACACTGGACTTAATATTAACTAGATAAGCCTTACAATTAATAGAATCTAGATCAGATTACATGACTTAATATAACCTAGACCCTTACAGGACAATATAATCTAGTTCAAAACATAGGACTTCAACATAGGACTTAATATAATCAAAAACAGAACAGAGGACTTATAATTTAAGTTAGTATAATAAGTCTTCTAATCTAGGTTAGACAAGCGGTGATACAAAGAAGACTACACTAAACCTGATATTAAGAGAAATAGAAGAAAAACAAATCTAAATGTTTTAAGAGGAACAATAGGCAAGACAAAACTAGATGCTAGCAAGACTAGGCAAGACTAGCAAGACAAATTAGAAGAAACAAATCTAGTTCAAAATATATTGTATCACCTTGTAGTTATATAGTCATAACTACCTACTCTATAGTCTACCTTTTCTGGTGTATTTGATAAATCGGTAATTATGAATATTTACTGAAGGCTAATTATAATGCCCTATATTTTTGTTTTTTGAGACTGTAATAAATATAATGTAAAACTGATGTAATATTTATCAAATTTACCGGAAATTATAAGGGATCTCGCTACAACTGAAAAAGCGTAAGTAAACAGATTAAGCGAAAATCCTGGAAATTATTAATAAGATCCGGTAAATTTTATAAACATCTATAAAATTATTATAATCTCCAATATAGTAATTATATATTAAAATTATTTGTAATTATACGTGGGCGATTATGCATAATTACTGAAATCATTCCGAATATACAAATTTTATCATAACATACACACCGTCTTTCCTAATATTTCTGTAATATATTCTACAATTCAGATTTATAAATATCTTACATACTAATACTGCTTCAATATAGTTTGAACTAATTTACATCTGTTTATTGTAATTTGATTCCAACGAATTTAATTCTTAATTAGTCTAAATTTATCCCAAATATAATTTTGCTTTACATCAATTTTTAGGAGAAGAAAATAAAAAAATGTAATTTTCAACGTTTTTGCAAACGGAAAACTACCCAAAGCTCCAAAATGAACAAAACTGAGCAGCAACCAATTTATGCCATCGAGATATTTCAATACTATTACACCCCGATCCTGGTCCACTTAGGCACCATAGGCAACTGCCTATCAATCTACGTGATCCTGAAAACGAAGCTCCGCAAACTATCCTCCTCTCACTACCTAGTTGCTTTGGCAGCTAGCGACACCGTCTTCCTCTGCACAATCTTCGCTGTCTGGCTAAGAATGAACGAAATCGACATCTTCAATAAACCAATCCTCTGCCAAACATTCGTCTACTTAGCTGGCGTAAGCAGCTGCTTAAGCGTTTGGCTAGTAATGGCCTTCACAGCGGAAAGATTCGTAGCAGTTATGTATCCACTGAAATCCAAATTCCTCTGCACAGTCTCAAGAGCAAAACTCATCATCTTAACTTTACTCACAGTCACACTGGCAGTTTACAGCCCGCAACTACTTTTTGCCGACGCGATTCTACACACCGATTCTAATAAGACGTTTTGTGATGTGAAGGTCGAGTGGCAGAACGCCGCTTACATTTTCAACATCTTCGACTCGATTGCGACGTTCGTGGTGCCGATGGTTGTGATTACCGTGTTGAACGCTTACATTAGCAAAAATATTTGGAAGTTTTCTGATCTCAGGCGGAAGATGACGATGCCGAAGCAAGACGAGGTCAGGGAGCAGACGGCGAAGAGTCGCGGTAGTAAGACTTCGCATAATTTGACGAAAATGCTGCTGATCGTCTCGACGGTTTGCTTGGCGATGAATATGCCCAGTTATATCTTAAGGATCGTAGCTGGTATCATAGAGGTAAGATATTAAAAGTATTTATAATAATATTATAAATCCATTCCATAAGAAAATGTATTTAGATAATTTCTAGAATACTTGAAATTTTCTTCCATTTTATTGAATACATTTTGTTGACACTACGGATTAAATTGACAGACAAGAATAAAAGATTAAATTTTCCATTATATAAACTAAAAAATGAATTGTCTTGTCTATGCAAAAGCTATACAGTATCAGACCAGAAAAAATAAAGTAAAAATTGTAAGTAACCCCGACACAAAAAAAAACTCTAAAAAGTAAAAAAAAAATCTTTCTTGCCCTTTTAACTTCATTTAAGGCACTTATTAATATTTTTATGATGAGCGCCGCCGCGCCTGGGGACCGTTATGTGAAAAAGTATAATTAGTTATGCCTACATAGGTATTATGAATAGAAAATACCTACTAGTTTCAAATTGTAAGTATGAACTTAGATGTATCAAGGTATCGTACAAGGTCTACTAAGTTCCTACAAAGTTTCGATGTTCAAAGTTTCACAGTTCTATAGTCGTTGACGATTGTGTTTATTTTGCGAATGATTCGGAGTAAATTAATCAAGACTGGAAACTAAACGATTGGATATTGCTGTTTTCTTACTTACGTACGTTGCTTACACAGACTAGTTCATTGTATGGTTCATACTTAATCATTATCAATCTTCTTTTTATTTCTCTGTATACTGGTTTTATTATTTGATTTACTTAGCAGCCCCCCGACGAGGTACTTTTAACGAAGTTAAAAGGGCAAGAGATAAAATTATTTTTTTACTTTTTATAGATTTTTTTGTGTCGGGGCTTACTTAAAATTTTGTATTTTATTTTATTATTCGAACTGATTTCTTTTCTTTAATAATTTGTTTGTCAATACGTGATTAATGTTACCACTTTGAAATGTAGTTCGCAAATACGTACAAAATAAATACAAAAAAAGTCAGGTCATTTCAGACCAGATAAAACTGAACAAACTTAAACTAGATTAAACAAACTAGAACAGTGGTTCTCAACCTGGGTTCGACCGAACCCCAGGGGTTCGTTAGAAACCGTATTGGTTTCGGAAACTAATGCTAAAGAAACGACCTGCAAGACGGTCAAGCACACACCCGACTCATACGTTCGAGATGACACACCCCACTCGTCTATCAAAGGCTGCGGGTGATCACGCAAAATCGCTTGGCCTTTCTATGCTGCAGGAAATTTAGTGCGCCCAGTATTCGAATTGTGACTGTCGTGATTGTACGTCGTGTGATGTCTTCCTTAATATTTTAATCCCTTCATACTGTGTCGAGCAAAAAAAGAAAGTAGTCGGACGAATATGTACAATATGGATTCACATGCATGGGAACGTGATGGGAGTCAGCCTCCTAATTGCATGATTTGCAATGCCAAGTTGAGAAATTCAAGTCTAGCACAGGCAAATTTCCATGCAGATTAAAGAAGTGTTCTCTTAGTGAACACTTCTTTAATCTGCATGGAAATTACAAAAACACTCGCTGAATTCAAGATGAAGAGGCTCATATTTGATGAAAAGGGTACTCTGCCTGTCCTCGGCTTTGAACCCATCGACAAACCGATCCTTACAGCATCGTACGAAGTTGCTTACCTTATCGCAAAGCAGGGCAAACCACACAATATTGGGAAAAAAACACATAAAACCAGCCGTGTTGAAGATGGCGAATATCATGCTGGGAAAAGCGGCTAAAGTTAAGTTATCCCAAATTCCTCTTTCAAATGACACCATCAGTGACGTATGATGTGATGTATCAGAATAGACGACATGAGCAAAGATATCTTGGCCCAAGTAGTTGCAGATCTGATTTCAAGCCCGGCAAAATTCAGCCTTTAACTAGACGAAACTACAGACGTTTCCAATCTAAGTCAGCTTGCAGTATTCGTGCGCTATGTGAAAGACGACGTGACAAAGGAAGATTTTTTATTACGTAAGCCTTTTACAACAACAGCTAAGGAAGCCGATCTAAAGAAACTTGTGGATGACTTCTTCCAAGAAAATAATCTTTCGTGCGATATGGTTTCTGCAGTTTGTTCAGACGGAGCTCCAGCCATGCTGGGAAGAAAGTCTGGTTTTGGTGCGCTAGTGAAAGCCGATGCACCACACATCGTTGTTACGCATTATATTCTTCACAGACATGCGTTGGAAACAAAAACCATGCCTCCAAAACTAGCAGAAGTCTTAAAAATCGTAGTGGAATGCGTGAATTATGTGCGAAATAGTGTTCTGAGGTACCGCATCTTCAAGGAGCTGTGTAAAGAAATGGGATCTGAATTCGAGGTACTTCTGTACCATTCAAACGGTCGGTGGTTATCCCGGGGACAGGTTCTTAATCGTGTTTTTGCGTAAGTGAGGAATTAGCCCTGTTTTTGCAAGAGCACCAACATGGTCATGCAGATTGCTTCAAAAATTCTGAATTTATTCTCATGCTTCCGTACATGGCTGATATCTTCGCAGCTCTCAATCACTGAATCAACAGATGCAGGGGCGGTGGTGTCAACATCATCGAAGCGGAAGAAAACCTGAAGGCGTTTCAAAAAAAGCTACCGTTGTGGAATAGATGAACAGAAAACGGTAACATTGCAAACTTTGCCCTGCCAGACGAATGTGTAAATAAGATCGAAGATGTGCATGGAATCGGAGATATTTCTGTATCGGGGGAACTGAAGCACGCAATTTCCATGTACTTAGACGAGCTTACAAAGTCTCTTGAAGGGCACTTCCCTTCAAGAGGGTTATATCCAGTATGGGTGAGGCAGCCGTTTACGTTTGATGTTGAGACAACAGATGTCAATGATACATACCCGTATGAAATCATTGAAATTCAGCAGAGCAGATTTCGTAATGTTTTGCTCTATAATGGTTTTGTTTATTTTGTGGACCAATAAAATATATACCTGTATTTTAAATTTGAAAAAATTATATTTTATTTTTCCAATTAAAAGGGGTTCAGTGAATGCTCATATGAAACTGACGGGGTTCGGTACCTTCAGCAAGGTTAAGAACCACTGAACTAGAATGTACAGACAAGCAAAATTGAAGAAGATTAATTTAGACTGGACAAAAATATTCAATATTATGGAATAAATAGATCAGAGCACAACTTGAAAATTCTTCAACAGCAACTCTTCAAAACAACAACGCTCTCATCGTTTTGGTGCCACCAAATAGTAACGCACCCTGCTATTGCGAAGAAAGCTCTGGAGATTTTGATACCGTTTGTGACAACATATCTTTGCGAGCAATCCTTTTCGAGGATGCTGGACATTAAAACGAAGAAAAGGAACAGACTTGGTTACGAAAATGACATGCGAGTGGCACTTGTCAAAGTAAAGGCTCGCATTTCCGAACTGGTTTCTAAAAGGCAACAGCAGCAGTCACACTGATTTGCAATTTTGTTCTTTGTTCTTAATGTTCTATTCTTTGCTCTTAATGTTTTGTTCTTTGTTCGTAATGTTTTGCTCTATAATGGTTTTGTTTATTTTGTGGACCAATAAAATATATACCAATATTTTGAACTTGAAAAATTATATTTTATTTATCCAATTAAAAAAATCGGGGTTCGGTGAATGCTCATATGAAACTGATGGGGTTCGGTACCTTCAGCAAGGTTAAGAACCACTGAACTAGAATGTACAGGCAAGAAAAATTGAAGAAGATTAATTTAGGCTTGGACAAAAATATTTGATATTATGGAATAAATAGATCAGAGCACAACTTGAAAATTCAAGTCTAGAATCAAAGAACACTAGTTTCAACTGGATAAAACATAATAAACTAGATATCTAAAATATATTATACCAACTAGCCAAATCTAGAGAATACCATTAAAAATATTAAAAGAAATTAGAACAGATAAGCCTAGATAAACCTCGTTTTCTGCAAATGAATTTATTATATTTTGACGATTGTTGATTCGACTAGATAAGAGTATTACCCTCTAAATAAGTGTAGTCCAAATTGGACAAGGTAAGTTAAAACTAGACAAGACAGGGTTAGGCTCAGAGAAGATATTTAAATATACCATACTAAACTATTTAGGATTAAAAAAAGATCAGATATCACGAAGCGGTTCCAAAAGATTATTAGTCTAACCTTTTAAACTATTTATATATAGGAAGAGACTAGATAGACTAGATTTAGATAACTGAACAAGATAGAAATAGACTAATTAATATCGATTTTATTAAGTTTTTTCTAGTCTAATAAAATCAAGACAGAGCAACACAGATCTCGATTATAGTTGTAAATTTCTTGAGCGCATGCGGCAATTTCCGCCATGTTATCGGGCACATATTTAGTTATAAGTCAAAAAGTTCGGGCACTTTTTGACGTATAACTAAATATGCGCCAGAAACTTTCATATTCCCGCTTTTCAAACTTGGCGGATGCGCTTAACTAACCGTAAAAAGGTCTATTAAACAGGACTAGTCAAAACAAATAACTAATAGATTATTCAGTCTAGATTATCTAGATAAGTCAAAATATTCCAGATATTATAATCCTTTATTGACATTTAAATTATAATTTAATTACACAAAGCTTAAGTGCGTATACACTGCTCAAAACAATTAGCGACTCACTAATGTGTGCGTCCATAAAATTCAAACGGGAAATTACATGCAAATAAAATTAATTCTCTATTTAATTATTTCAATTGGCACATGGGGAATTATCAGCATCGCATACTTCCGGAGTAATCGTAATAATTAGCAAAAACTGCCAAAACTAAAGTAAAATAATGTATCCCAAATTTGATTCAAAGAGCTAGGAAGGCCTTGTTCCTTGCAATATACAGACGAAAATGTTTGCTACTGACAGTTTGACTTAAGTGAAAATGAGGCTTTTCAACAAAGTGGAAGTTGTTCGTGCTATAATACCAATTGAAAATGGCGAAAGCCTTCGACAAGATTCAAGAAACTTCAACCTCAACATGTCTGTTATTCAGCGATTGTGGAACAGGTACTTGGATACAAGTCAATGTACCAGGCGCAGTGGGCAAGGTCGCAAAAGAAAAACAACTCAAAATTAAGAACGATTTTTACTGATTTCGAATCTTCGCAATAGAGTTTCTACAGCGAACACCTCTTATTTTCCTCAAGAAGACGCATGGGGTCACTGTGTCAGACCAGATTTTTTGTTAATGCAGGATAACGCAAGACCACATCCTGCGGGAATCACTTTAGACTTCCTACAAGAACTGGTTATTCTAAAAATTGTGTGACCTGCGTTAAGTCCTGATTACAGCATGTCCCCATACAGCATGTTTGGGTTATGCTCGACAGATGTGTTCGTGGTCGCCCGCATCCTCCTCAGACCAGCCAGCAGCTAAGGGCGGCTCTTATTGAAGAATGGGACGCTATACCACAAGAAGACCTTCGAATACTTTTGCGAAGCAAGCCAACACGGTATAATGCCGTTATTCGTGCTATGGGACTGGCAGCACATACTTGTTATTAAGTGACTTTATGTACAAAAGTTTATATTAATAATTAATTTAAATTCCTTTTGCACTTAGTTTTGGTAGTTGTTAATTATTACGGGTACTTTAAAAGTATGCGATGCTGAAACTTCCATATGTTCCAATTAAAACAATTAAATAGAGCGTCTTTCAGATGTTCTTAATTTTATTTGCAATTAATTTCACGTTTGAATTTTATGGAGGCATAAATTAGTCTAATTGTTTTGAGCAGTGTATATCAAATCAAAATAATTATTCTCGACCCTTATAATACTTCATTTGAGTACCTACAAATAATTTAGAAACAAAAAATAGATTCACTTGTTTAATCTAGCCTTCTAGACATTTGACTAATCTAGTCTTGTTAAGACTACGATTTGTCAAATCTAGTCTCGTTAAATGTATAGGGTTTTCTAATCCAGTCTTGCTTAGTCTACAGATTTTTCTAATCCAGTCGAGTGGAGTTCATAAATCTGGTTAATCTAGTCTTGTGAAGTCTACAGATTTTCTAATCAAATCTTATCAATCCTACAAATTTGTTTAATCCAACCTTGTCAAGTCTATAGATTGTCTAGCCAAGACTACAGATATCTTTTTGACTAGTTTTGTCAAGTATACATACAGATTTGTTTATGTTTTCTTGTCAAGTCTTCAAATTTGTCTAATCTAGTCGTTTTTAGTCTTAAAACTTGTTTAATTCAGTCTAGTGAAGTCTTTCTTATGATTTGTGTTATGCAATCTTGTGAAGTCTATAGATCTGTCTATACTAGTCGTAATAAGTCTTCTGATCTAGTTCTGTCAACTCTGTAGATTTAACTAATCTACTTTTCTAATCTAGTCTACACATTTATTAATCAAGTCTAGTCAAGTGTAGAGACTTGTCTGATATACTCTTATCAAATCTACATGCGAATTTGTCTAATCTATACATTTGACAACTCTAGTCTTGTAAACAAAATCTACAGATTTGACTAATCTATTCTTGTGAAGTTTACAGATTTGACAAATCTAGTCTTGTGAAGTTACAGATTTGTCTAATATGGTCAAGTCTTCAAATTTGTCTAACCTAGCCTAGTAAAATTTAATAGATTGTTTAAACTAGTTTTATCAACTCTGCAAATTTGACTAATCTAAACTTGACGATTGTGCGGATTTATCTAGAATCTATAGAGATTTGTCTGATCTAGTCTTGTTAAGTATACATATCTTTTTACTGTGGTGCTACAGTCCTAGTGAACTTTGACCTACTGGGGACTCCCTCCACACACTTCTCCCAGCGGTGCCGCCATTGTTGGAAGCATTCCGAAAAAGCCTCTTTCGGAATCGACTTTAGCTCGGCTGTAGTTGCAGCCATAATGTCTTCTCTTGTCTGAAATCGAGTTCCTTTCAATGGCCTCTTGACTTTGGGGAATAGCCAGAAGTCGCAGGGAGCCATATCAGGAGAGTAAGCAGCCTGTGGAACCAGAGGAGTCTGGTTTTTCGCCAAAAAATTGTGAACCAACTGCGAAGAATGTACTGGAGCATTGTCGTGATGGAGTCGCCAATTTCCTGATGACCACAACTCCAGTCGCTTGCGCCGCACAGCATCACGTAGGCGACGTAGGACATCCCTATAGTACTCCCTACAGTCGCTCCGTCATTTTACTTGCATTGAAAAAGCGACGAGAACACTACACACTACGTCACTCGAACACTGCTCGACAGCAAATGACGCTATCTACAAGCGAGAAAAAAATTCACGCATGCGCACGAAGGTTTAAGGTCGGCTCATGCAAGCGCGCTTGATCCGCGCTTGATGATTAGGTTAACAAAATAAAAAATAAAGTCGGATACTTTTCTAACAGACCACGTATAAGTAATCCGACACCTTGACTACTACGCCAACACCGGCTCCAAATTGTTAAGTCTATATATATATATATATAGATTTGCCAATTGTCTTGCAGAACAGATTTTACCAATCTTATCATGTCTACAGGACAAATTTTGTCTTGTCAAGTCTTCAGATTTGTGTAATCTAGTTTTGTTTAGTCCACATATTTAATAAATCTAGTCATCTTAATTGTACACATTTGTCTAATCTAGTTTGGTCAGGTTTGACAGATATTTGGTCTACAGATTTGACAAATCTAGTCTTGTCAAGACTTCATATTAGTCTAACCTAGCCTTAAGACTACATAGAGATCTTAAGACTACATTTGACAATACTAGTTTTGTCAAGTTCACGGATTTTAAGTCAACAGGTTTGTTTAATATTGTCTTGTCATGTATGCAGATTTCTATATAGTCTATCCTAATATCCTATTTTAAACAGTCTATCTGAAGATTGTCCAGTAAACAGAATTGAATAATCTAGTCTTGCAAAGCCTCTAGATCTGTCTAATCGAATTTTGTCGTGTCTAAAGATTTGCTTGATTTAGTTTTGTCAAGCCTACATATTTTTCAAATTTAGACGAGTCATGTCCATAGATTTGTATAATCCAGTCCTATAAAGTTTAGAGAATTGTCTAACCTATACCTGTCAATCTAATAAATCTAGTAAGGCTAGCTTTGCCTGTCACTTATTTAAGACATCTAGTCATCATCATTAACCTTCTCTACAATTGGTACTACTCTACAATTGGTATTATCTAGAGTAGTTCCCTCTTGCCTATTGTATACTAAGTTCTATTTAGTCTAAAAATTAGACTAATAATCTCTTGGAGTCTAATCTTCTTTGATCATTACTACTCTTTTTTTATTGTGGTTTGCAGAAGCTCTACCAGCCTGCGTGTGAGGCTCTCACTCACCAAACCCCCTGTTCCACTTGAATTTAGTGGGCGCCACCCCGGTATCGCTTGCGCATTCTTTCAGGGTGTGTAGCCCGGACGGTTTAGTGCCGCCCTAGTTTTTGGGACATTATGATTCTCAACAAGTCGGTGGCTATTGTCCAGCCCTCCTTACTCGTAGCGGTAGCACTTCCGCGATGTTTCCGCTTATCGAGACGATAACCGTTCTTATCAATTTTGGCGGCCTGGGCATGTAAAGGAAAAAATCTGCCCTAGGGCGCTAATTGGTTTATAATTAGCGCCCTAGGGCAGATTTTTTCCTTTACATGTGCTGTAAGACCTTGCTTCTTGCCAAACTTCATGATTCCTGGTCAACGGGAAGTATTACACGAGTATTTAATATAAATTTCAACGTGATACCTCTACGCGTTCCTGAAAAAAGGGTCTTTAGAGACGGACAGACAGACGGACAACAAAGTGATCCTATTAGGATTCCGTTTTCCTTATGAGGTACGGAAACTGAATTAAAACTACAAAAAATGCAATCTGCAGTTCTGCACGAGTTTTAATTATAGAAATATCTTCTATTTATATGTTGTATTGACATTGGACACTTACAACGCAAATTTAGTTATATGCATGAAAAGTGCGAGCGCGAGCCACGAACGGTACCTCACTCAGCGATCTTACTCGGGGTGTGCATTCATCCTTTCCCGTATTTATGAATTGAGATTTAAGCAGATTTAAAAATGCCTCATCTTTACGTTCGTGGCGCCCTTTAAGTTACGGCGCCCCTGAGCTGTAGCCCAAACAGCCCATAGGGTTAGTATGGCCCTGCGCTATTGTCTGTTACGCGTTGTCTTTCTGCGTTCCATCTGGGGCAGTGGAACAGAGTGTGTTCAGGAAAAATCCCTCCCTTCGGAGCAGTACCAACACGCGGTATTTTGCCTCTGCCCTATTCTAAACAGGTATGTGCCAAAAACGCCGTGTCCTGTAATGGCTTGGATTATGTATTGCTCTACCTCGTCCCAGGGTTTCTTCGTTCAGGGTTTCGTCCCAGGGTACAATGCTCTGACATTTGTTATGAAGTCCGGTCCAGACGCCCAGTTCAACACGTTGGAGATAAAAGGTTGCGTGGAGATTGGGGAATAAGGAAAAGTGTGCAGTTTTGAAAGCGGCGCGAAGATGGTACAGTTGCAGCGATAACTGAGCTAGAGATCATAGATATCCATGAACTGTGCAGATAAGAGGGTAACTCCGTTTTCCGATTCATTTTGTTCAAAACCGATCAGACTAGTACCTCCTCCATGACGATTTCACAAAAACTGTGCGAAATATACAGATATATCTGCACCGTGTAGACGCTCTAAAAATTGCAACGTTTTCATTCCGTCTTAAGACTGCACAGACAAAAGGTTATGCAAAACGTAGGGTCTGGACCGGCCATTATGCTCCAGCCCTCGTACTTCCTCCTTCCCACAGATGCTTCTATGATGATATCAAGTCCTCCCTCGCTTCCTTTCTATTGGCCGTTTATTTCTCGTCCAACTAGCAACGTTCTAACACGGGTGGTTTTAGGGGTGGTGGTGGTACCGGCGATAGCCTGCACGGCTTCTGTAGAGAGAGTTCTGTATACTACCGTTATTCTCATGGACATTCTTCTATTTTTTTTCTTTTTCTATTTGGCAACATGTTGTTTATATTTTAGCAAGCTAGTCGCTAGGATGATGGAGGAGACTACGGAGTTAACATTCTTCTTTAATTTGTTTTGGGTCCATTAACATTTGGCATTATCCTGGGGAGAAAGTTGAGAGTGTTTGTGGCTTTCATGCAGTTGTTCTATATATGTTCGGTCATTCGTATATCCTTGTCTAGGTAGACGCGCAGATATTTCAACCAGTTTCTAGATTTTATTCTTTCCCCGTTTATTTTTATCTTCTTTTTATCGAGTATGGTGACTTTCATGCGGCCTCCGAGAAGGACCATTTCTGTTTTCTCCGCTACTAATTTGATGCCCATTTCGTAAAGTTGTCCGCAATTGTGATTAAGGCGTGTTCTGCTTTCTCTTTAAAATCTAGTGCAAGATCGCCCGCGTATGGTATTGTGGTCACACCACTTTCCATTTGTAGTCTCAAGATTTTATCGCAGAAAACGTTCCACAATGTTGGTCGAAGTACCGATCCTTGTGGTACCCCGCTGGATGTTTTTATTTTTGTTCCCGCCTCCGTCACCACGTATTTCTCTGTTAAATAGGATTTAATTATGTTTAGGAAGAATTCGCTGATATTTATTTTGTCAATGCATCAATTATGCCTTTCCAGGGTGCCGAGTTAAAGGCGTTTTGATATCCCGTGTTACAAGTGCACAGGTTGCCTTCTCTTTAATTTCGTTGGCCTATTCCAGAACTTTTCTGATGGCGTCCAGTGAATTTTCCGCTTCTGAAGCCGAATTGGCTAGCGTGTATGGCTTCTTTGCTTTCTAGTTCTTTCTCGAGTCTTGATTTAATGAGAGCCTCTAATAGTTTACCCAACGAGTTTATGAGGCAGATTGGTCTGTAGGTCTTCACGCCTTGCGCATTTTTTTAAATTTAAGAATGAGAACTAGTTTGGAGACCTTCCAAATGTCTGGAATTCCCTTTAAAGAGACATTTGTTCATAACGCTGATTAATGTCTCCACATCTTTGTTAGACACAAGTTTTACAAGTTCGGATACAATGTTGTCAGGGCCTGGGGCCTTTTTGGTTTAAATTCGTGCAGCAGCAGCCGTTATTTCAAATGCTTCTAATTTAGGGGTCTTTACTGAGTTATTTATTTCCGCCCAGTCTGTGAAAGGGTGGCTTGCGAATAGTTTTCTTTACTTGATTTATCCCTTAATCTTAACTAGTCTAGTATGGTGTATCAAGCCAGGTCTGTTTAGTTTTCGCTATCTAGTCTTGTCTGTCTAGTCTTGACTGCCTAGTTTTGTCTGTCTAATCTTGTCTGTATAGAATTGTATGTTTAGTCCTGTTTGTTCAGTCTTGCTTGTCTAGTGTTGTATATCTAGTCTTGTATGTCAAATCTTGTCTGTCTAGTTTTGTCTAAGTAGTCTTGTCTGTCTAATCTTGTCTATTTAATCTCGTCAATATAATCTTGCCTCTCTAGTCGTTCTTGTCTATCTAGTCTCCTCAGTATAATCTTGCCTTTCTAGTCGTTAATGTCTATCTAGTCTCGTCAGTATAAACTTGCCTGTCTAGACCTGTATGTCTAGTCGTAAATGTCTAGTATTGTCTGTCTAATCTTATCTCTCTAGTCTTGTCTGTCTAATATTATCTCTCTAGTCTTGTCTATCTAGTATTGTCTGTCTAGTCCTGTCTGTCCAGTATTGTCTGATTAGTCTTGTCTGTCTGGTCTTGTCCGTCTAGTCGTTATCTATCTAGTCCTGTCTGTTTAGACTCGTCTGTCTAGTCTGCTTTGTCTTGTCTCGTAAGTCTAGTACCATCTGTCTAGTCTCGGGTGTCTAGTCTTGTCAGTTAGTCTCTCTAACCTTGTATGTCTAATCTTGTCTGTCTAGTTTTATTTGTGCAGCCTTGTCTTTCTACTTTTGTCTCCCTTAGCCTTGTCTTTCTAGTGTTGATTGTTTACGCCTTGTCTGTCTAGCCTGGTCTGTCTAGTTTTGTTTATCTAATCGTTTGTCTGTTTAGTCTTGTCTGTCTAGCAAAGTTTTTCTGTGTTTACGTTGTAATAATTTCCAAATATTCTAGAAATGTGGAGCAAAGCAATGATATAAAATAAAAATATAAAGGAAACATTCTTGAGCTAAATTATTGTATGTGGAGCGAGAGTTTTAGTTTATTAGCCGTGCTTCAGTTATGAACATAAAACACGTTTGAAATCGCCACGCTTTATCTACAACACACAAAATAACAATAGAGTGTAAAAGCCGTAAAACTAAGACTCATTTCCAATATTAAATCTTTTTATGCGTCGATAAAAATTAAGAGACTTCATAAACACAGATTTGTCAATATTGCATTGGCTTAGTTTAGAGAAATCATCTACTAGTAACACAATATGAGCGGGTCGGGTATTAGTACCCATTTAAAAGTACCTACGTTAAAAGAGGGGCAAAGTTCAATTTCAATAAACATTTATTCTTATAACTCCTATTAGACACTTTTTTCTTTCGTCGTCTCATTTCGGTTTATGAATGATTCCATCTGAAAATCGCGAAAACTGAAAGAAACTGAACTGAATTTTATTTACAATGGTGCGACCAGGCGTCGGTGATAGTAAATCCTTCCAGGTATTGACAAACGATGGGCTTTGTTTCTATAATCCCATATACGATTTGTAAATTTCGTGACGGATATTTTACGATCGAATTATAGAAATAATACCCCACAAAGGATTCCTCATACCTGATAGGGGTTATAAATACGATCACCCCCGACACACAAAGGTAGTCACCCTAAGACAGTCACAGTAAGATAGTCACCCTAAGAATGACAACTTCTCAAAGTTATCAGAATAAGTTGCAGCTCCGCCTTTTCAGCATTATATTATTATCAGTTAGTATATTTGTAAATACACTTTTCATAATTATTACAAAACGTGAGTAATATATTTGAATCCCGTATCACCCACAATGGATTGTGATAGTGATTTTGCGATAGCAGATAATTTGTCGCAAATTTCAAGAGATGCTGAGTTTCGTGAATTTTATAGCGAAAGTAACGAGGAATTGTTTCGACCAAGAAGGAATAGAACCTTGCCAATACCATCTAGCGACTCTAAAAGGTATTTTATGTCCTTTCTCAGGATGCAATCGTTCAAATACCCAACTTTTGATAAAACAACGACTCGAAAATTACACTCGCTACGCAATATAATTGCATAACTTGTGATACCCGCTCAAACTGTGTTAATAAACATATAATATCAAATCTAATAGAAACTTTAACTACTAATTGTATACTACTATAAGTTTATAAAGATATTACAGTTGGAAGATGAAGTTTAATTTGAGCAGAAATCCGATCCTACTTTTTTTTCCACTAGTCTAATCTCAAAAAACCTTCAGACTTCCGTGTCACGTTCATCATTTTCTACCTTTCGCAAATTAGATAAAAGATTTATCAAAATGTAAAATTAATATTCTAGATTATTAGAAGAATTCTTAATTGATGTCTATTATTGGTATCATTGATGATTCTTGTTTTTAACTCTCTTGTTTGGTAATTTCTAGTCGATCTAGTAAAACTGTTTGATAGTCAAAAGAAAAGTAATTTCTTATAAACCTTAAAGATATTACGAAAATGTAATCTATCTGTTTTGTAATGTTCTTGTAGATAATTAAAGTCATTGAGTTGATGGGCAGCTGTCTGATTGAAGAGACGTTTCTATGAGCTGGCTATAAATATTTATAAGAAATTTTCAACGGAATATTAAACCATAACGAGAGTAAATAAATTGCACGGGAAAATCCGTTTGATGTAAAAGGAGCAGATAAAAGTTTGTTTAAATGAAATATTTCGCGGAAAGTTTGTCCACATTGGGGAAGCAACAAAATGTTATGGTAACCCATTTATTACACGTTTCTTGTGTAATGAAAATTTTATTTATTTTTTTGCGACTTATAAATAGAAATTAAGTGTTGGCTTTTTATTGCTATAAATAAATAGGGCGAAACTTTTCTGGTTTCTACATCAACATTTATTTGCTTAAGCTGCGCACATACACTGATTGTGACATTTAATCTGTGTGATCATAAAAATGAAAATAAAATGTACATCTGGTGCATTTTAGAGTTGTCTAGTTCTTTGTCTGCAACTATAAAACTAGTTACATTAAAGGATGACAAATTAAGAGTGACCTGATTTTAAACCGCAGTTATAAAAAAACGAAATAAGTTGCACACAAAATTTTTGTTGAACAATGCAGAGTAAAATCGGTACTTACGTATTAACGCCACCACCGCTATATATATATTGGATCGATATATATATATATATTAGTTCGCGCTGCCGCGCGTATGCTGTCTTCATTTATCGGTCCAACCTAATCTAACCGGGGTTAAAAAAGTATTTTGAGAATTAAAAATGTTTTTTTAATTTTAAATAAAATGTTTTATTTTATGATTTATCATAAAAATTTTAGGTGTAGATTGGCGGCATTTGAAAATGTAGCGGTGATGGCGTTAATACGTAAGTACCGTAAAATCTAAACTTTAATAAAAAGTTAAATGCTTAATCCTAAATTAATAATTAATACTTAAAAATTATATCGATTAGAGGATCTCCGTTTGCTTCGATGCATGACTGAAATCGATGCAAAAATAAAAATCGCTCGCACATTTCTGGCGAAATCTCGCCAATAGCTCGTCGAATGTTTCGTTTTAAGTCTTCCAGGGTTTCAAATCGGTTCTAATAAACTTTAGATTTAATATGATCCCATAAGAAATAATCCAAAGCCGACAAATCCGGAGAGCGAGCAGGCCACAACTGATTTCCACGCTGGGAAATCAGCCGAACAGGAAAGAACTCTCGTAATACACCCATAAACATGCTGGATTTGATAAATGAGGCCTTGCTTCCATCTTCCTTGAAACCATCTTCATCATATCATTATCATATCGAAAATATGATGATGATATGATGAAGATGGTGAAATATTCCAATACATTACACATATTGTGTAATCTAATTGTAACTAATCTTATCTTTGCTCTGTTATTGGTCTTGTAAACTGTTGAGCAATAAATCGATAAATTAAACTATCGCAGCCTGTCTCATCGACTGCTGGATATAAGCCTCTCTTAACCGCTTTCATCTATTTCTATCCTGGGCTACTTGGATCCAGTTAATAGTAATGCGTTTCACATTGTCAGTCCATCGCGTTGGTACACGTCCTCTACTTCAACACGCCTCCGTCCTAGGTCACCATTCCAGAATCTTTTTGATCCACCTGCTGTTTGGCATCCTTGAGCCATGCCCAGACAAGTTCCCTTTTAGTTGATATGTTCTCAATTGCATCACTAATCCCAAATCGATGTCTAAATATTTCGTTTTGTACTCTTTCTTTTAATACTATACTACAATATTATAATAATAATACCAATAATATAATAACAATATTATATTATAATTATTATTGTGAAAAATACAAAATTTGAAAAATATAACAGAATTTTTAAAGGTAAATCGGAAAAGTTGAGAAATTTTTTTGAAAATTTTTCAGTTCCGCAAGGCTCGTTGCAAGATTCTAGCTGTAGTTATAGAAAAAAGGAATTATGAATTTTCCGAAAATTTCTTCAGTTCTCCATCGTCCAAAATCTAAGCATCAATTTCTCCGAAAATCGAGGGGAAATTGTTCCAACAACTGTTTCAGTTTTCCAAGGTATATAATCCATATAACGATATTTCTGAAAATCTAGTAAAAACTTCACTTTCCTTAGTATGGTTCAAAATCAAGGAAAAATTTTCCAATGATACTTTCTGTTCCTCGTGGTCTGATCTAAACTGTGAGTAGAGATTTTTCAAAATCTCCAAACTCCTTCAGTTCCCATAGTCTGGTCTTTCAAACTTTTCAATACGAAGATATCTCAAAATCCCAGTAAACCAAACCGATTCTCCAATTCTTCCTTCTAACGATTCGAGTAGGAAACTGAAAGAAGGACCTGAAAACTGCTGAAAGTCCTTCAGTCAGCATTCTTCCGGGAAAGATTTTAAATAAAAAATAACGTATTAGTTTTACTATGTCATATCAATATTAGTATTACTATGTCGTCGGCTATCAAATTTTAAATTAAAAAAAAAAGTATTAATACGGCACCGGACTGCAAAGTGTTTATGCGATTACGACCAAGGAACGTTCCTTGGCTCGTTGCGCTACCTTGATCTTTTGGACAGACTTTTCCGTGATCGTTAGAGTCTCTGCTCCATATGTTAGAACTGGTAGGATGCATTGGTCAAACACCTTGCGTTTTAACTATTTGGGGATAAAAATCTGTTTAAGTTTTCCGTAGGCTGCCCATGCTAGTCTCAGCATCCTTACAAACTCGTGTGTCTGGTGATCTCTACCGATTTTAATCCCGTGGTCTAGATACTTGTATGAGGAGACCTACAGAATATCATTCCCTTCCATTATAAGGTTTCGGGTATGGACTAATTGTAAGTTGGTTATATATTCCGTTTTGGAGATGTTTATTTTAAGGCCTACTTTATGTGATTGTTCTGCCAGCTTATTAAGCAATTTTTCCAACTTCTAGGGGCTATCCAAAATTAGCACAATGTCGTCTGCAAACCGTAGATGATAGAGGTTTGTTCGCCATTGATGTTTATGCCCTTATCTTCCAATCCTTTTGGTCTTGAACATGTACTCCATGAGTGAATAGTTTAGGCAACTTTGTCGAACGCCACTGTTTTTTCGCGTAGTTTCACGCATGCGGTAGTATTTGTATATATATGTTGTAGAGTGGCCGAGTACCTATGGTCTATTCGGTAGTTGGCCAGTGCCTTGAACATCTCTCTGTAGTTGATGGAGTCGAATGCCTTTCCATAGTCCACAAAAGTTAGGAAGAGTGATGTTGGGACGAGTATTGTACTCAACACATTTCTCAATTAGGGTTTTGCTTATTTGCAGGTGGTGATTTGTCCACCACCTGTTCCGTATTTGTTTCGTATCCAGCTCTGAATCCTGCTTGTTCAGGCAGTTGGTAAAAGTCTAGTTTGGTTGTGAAACGTCTATTTATGACCTTGATGGAGAGCTTAGAGGTGCAAAAGCAGGCTTATTGGTGCACAGTTCTTTAGGTCGGCTGCGATACCCTCTTTGTGCATAATAATGATTGCATTGTCCCATTTTGTTGGTATTATTCCTTCCGTGAGACACTTATTGAATAAAGCCTTTATGGCTTCTAATAGCTATTCTCCCTCATTTATCTCTTCGATCCTAATATTATCTTCCCCGGGCGCCTTGTACGCCTCGTGCCTAGGTCACCATTCCAGGATATGTTTGGTCCATCCGCTGTTTGTCATCCTTGCGACATGCCAAAACCACTTCCATTTTAGTTTTGTTATTTTTTGAATTCCATCACTAACCCCAGATCGCTGTCTCAATATTTCGTTTTGGACCCTTTCTCTTAACGCGATTCCGAGCAAGGAACGCTCCTTGGCTCGTTGCGCTACCTTGATCTTTTGGACAGACTTTTCCGGGAGGATTAGAGTCTCTGCTGCGTATGTTAGAACTGTTAGGGTGGAGAAGAGCATTGGTCAAACACGTTGCGTTTTAGGTTGTTGGGGATGTCGGATTTAAAAATCTGTTTACGTTTTCAGTAGGCCCTTGTTCGTCTCAGCCTCCTTCCAATCTCGTGTGACTGGTGGTCTCTACTGATTTTATTCTCGTGGCCTAGATAGTTGTACGAGGTAACTTGTCGGATATAATTCCCGTCTATTATTAGGTTTCGGGTAGGGACTAGGATGGTCATAAAATCCGTTTTGGAGATATTAAGGCCATCTTTATGTGATTATTCTGCCAGATTATTAAGCATTTTTTTCATCTCACCTAGGCTATCCAAAATTATAACAATGTCGTCTGCAACCCGTAGATAATTGAGGTTTTTGCCATTGTTGTATCTTCCAATTCTCTGGTCTTGAACTTGTACTCAAAAGGGAGTAGTGAATAGTTTAGCATAGTGGGTGTCACTTTGTCGAACGCAACGTTGTACTCTGAATCTATCTGTTTTTTGTATATATGTTGTAGAGCGGCCGAGTACCTATCGTCTATTCGGCAGTTGGTCAGAGCCTGGAACATCTCTCTGTGGTTGATGGAGTCGAATGCCTTTTTATAGAAAAGGCATTCGACAAAGACATTTCACAAAAGTTAGGACGAGTGGCTTATTGTACACATTTCTTAATTAGGGTTTTGATGGTTTTCAGGTGGTCATTTGTTCCGTATGCGGCTCTGAATCCTGAATGTTCAGGCGGCTGTAAAAGTTTGCTAGTAAAACGTCTATTTATGACTTTGTTGAAGAGTTTTAGAGAAGAGAATAGGATAATTGCTCTATAGTTTTTTAGGTAGGCTGCATTACAATTTCTGTGCATAATAATGATGATTGCATTGTTCCAGGTTGTTGGTGTTATTCCTTCCGTGAGACACTTATTGAATAAGGTCTTTATAGCTTCTAATAGCTTTTCTCCACCCTCCTTTATCTCTTCGATCCTAATATCGTCCTCCCCAGGAGCCTTATTGTTTATCATTTCAGTCATTGATTTTCAGATTTCCACTCCGGTTATCTCTTCCGATGCGTGGTTTAGAATTCGGGGGATGGTAGGGGTATATTCCGACTGTTTTTCCGTGAGCGTTATACAGGTTTGAATAGAAGTGTTTTGCGGTTTCAAGGATCTTTCCTTTGTTCCTGATAGTTTGGCCGTTTTGGTCCTCGAGTTTGGTGATTTCTGCTTTTCCAGGTGCTATTTTGTGTCTGATTACTTTCAGGTTTCTGTTTTCCTCCATAGTCGTCGCTACCCATCTGTTGTTATAATTTCTAATGTCTTTCCTGGCGGATTTTGACATCCCTTTATTTACTGTTCTCAGCTGGTTTTATGTAGTAGGTGCTTTTATAGTTTTTCTCGCCTTGGCTTCAAAAGTTGTGTTGTTTTTGCTGAGAGTTTCCCTTCTTCACTGTTCACTGTCGTAGCATGTCTCTGTTACACTGCCACCGTCTTGCTGATACTAAATATCGTCTATTAGCAATCAGAGTTGAGCAATGGCATCAATTAAGAATGTTTGTTGCTTCTCCATATAACGTTCACCATTGACATTTCATCTTAAAAAAAAAATACGGTCCCAATACTCCAGCTGAGCATATTCCACACCATACAGTTACCTCTTGAGAATGCAGCTCTTCCTCGAAAATAACTTGAAGGCTTTCGGCAGACCAGTAACGTAAATTTTGTTTGTTCCTCTCTCCCTTGCAATTGAAAATGTGCTTCGTCATTCTTAATTGTTTTGTTGACAAAATTATCCCCTCTGCCCCAAATCCATCCACCGAATTCAAAACGTGAGTTGTTGAAGATTGGAAGAAGTTTTTGGGTTTTTGGCCAAAATTTCTACTTGCTGCGATAAACGTCGCACGGATTGATTGGTATTTTTTTCAATTCTGTTCCTTGCAAAATATTCACTTCTTTTCTAGCAATCTTTTTTTCACTCGGCAAGTTTAGTATCCTCAAGAGAATCTGTTCGACGATATTTTCGACCCTTCTTCCAATTGTCCTGCAATTTGGCGGCACTGGAGAATTAAACTGTTGTCGAAACTACGTCCGAGTTTGAATAAAGGTCGATTCCCATATGCGCGACACTCGCGACGAGAAGTAGCGCGACATCTCCTGTCATATAATGATTAGGCTTGTCGCACACTATGTACGCTTGTCTCCGCTCGGCTCAGACATTCAGCTCAGAAATATATAAAACCCGTGTATTTAAATAGAAACGCACATACTGCGTCCGCGCAGCTCAGCTTGGCTCCGTTCCGCTCCTCTCCCACTCCTTATGGGCACGCAGGCGCAACCCTAACTAATCAGGATAGCAACACATATTTAACTCTCCCTGAGTAGAGGTGGGAGGGGATTGAGTGTGTGAAAAAGTGACGTATCTGAGCGGATGCAATATATGAGCTGAGAGGAGCGGACCCGATCGGATCTGATGTGAGCTGAGCGGAGCGGATCCAGTGTGCGACAAGCCTTACATTGTTTTTAATGTAAGGCTTATGGGCACATTCTCACTTGATTAACGGCGACTTACATAACCACAAATATTTGTGTTTTAAAAATTACCCTCGTGTTATATATAGTGTTTAGTATTCAAATATAGTGTACAAAAATGAGTGGTTTCAATGATGAAAAAGCAGCGGAATTAATTAATTTTTCTGGCGTCATTCTAAAATACTTGTAGAATTTCAATTCATCCTCTTACAATTGTTTGAAGAGAGTATCGAATTCTCCTTCTACTAGTCTTGTTCTTAAAACCTGATGTACCCAATATTTTCTTTTAATTTCTAATTTTCATAACACATGGCTAAGACGAAAAAATCATCATCAGAACTTGACGAACTTTGAAAATATGGTTATGTTATATTTTCATTGTTTGAAAATGTAGAGAAACTGAAAATTGCAGCTGCATTTGAAATGTGGAGAAACTGCAGATTTGACACTTGCAGCAAAGAATCGCATATATGATAATACCTAGCAGCGATACGACAATTCATCGCGTAGCTGAGTGTCGCGTATATGAGAATTGGCATTTATGGAGATCGTTCGAATACAATACTCTACAAAAGCATTCATTTGTTCAATCGGACACTGCTCCATTATCAAAAGAACTTGAAGGTTCACTGAATATTAGACCGTTAAAATTATGGAAAATAAGTCATTACTTCTTTTTGTTTTTATTAAGTAAAAGCAGGACACTCTTAATTTGTCACCCTTTATAAATACAAAATTTGGTGTAAATCTAGCAAACTAAATTAGTTATAAGCTACTATTTTCAGATGTTTCAAGTTTTGCATAGATTTTCCAAAATTTTCATTAAAATCCAAATAGTTATTTACATTAGAGTGTGGAAAGTTTGATTTTACAACGCGACAGCTTGTTTGGGGAACGAGCCCGAAGGGCTCGTTCCCCATTATCTGGAGCGCTGTAAAATCATTTCCGCACGAAATTTGTATAATTTTTTTTTGGCCGACAATTATTATTTAAGAAACAAATAGACCCTCCGACTCCACTTCCGGTCTCCCACTCCCGCCCCCACGTCCGGTTCCCATCCCATTTCCTAGATTTTTACACACAATGTTGCAAAGTACGGGCACGATGCGGTAAAGTGACCAGTAATTATTAACCTTTCAGGGACACTTACAAAATAAATTAAGTATAAGACAATAAAATCTAATTTAGAAAACGCTACTTTACACCATATATGTCACGATAATGTGGAAAATAAGAGTGATTTTTTGAAATCTAATAAATTTGAATTAGTAAAAATGTCAAAGTTTGTGAGTACCAACATTAAAAAAATAATAATTTTCAATATTGTAAATATTCTAAATCTATTTGTTTCTTAAATAGTAATTGTCGGCCAAAAAATCTTATAAAAATTTCGTGCGGAAATGATTTTACAATGCTCCAGCAAATGGGGCTGGAGGGGCCCAAACGAGCTGTTGCTTTGTAAAATCAAGGTTTCCACACTCTAATGTAAATAACTATTTTTTGGCACAATGCGGGAAAGTGACTTTACCGCATTGTAGCCGGACTTTGCAACATAGTGCGTAAAGTGCTAGTTTCGCTTGATGTATACACGATGTCAAAGCTAGCTTTACAATTCAGAAGGCCAAAAATATTTTTTAATTATGCTAATATCCTTGTTTTGCTAGTAACAAGTCCGTATACTTGTTACCTAAATGTAAAATAAAACTATAAAAAATTAGACTAATTGTAAGATATAGTTTCTATCAATTTCTATAATAAAATAATATTGACCTATTTATACAGGGTGTTGGCAAAAGTTCAAGGGGTTATTCCTTGGCCTATTCTAAGAATATTTTGACCTATGATGAATTCGGAAAAACCCCTTTGTTTCAAAGATACTGGGTGAACCAAATTTGCGAGAACCAAATTCGATATTTTTTTAAATCATTAATGTAAATAAAAGTATGGCGTACACCGTTGAGTTTATCAAGCACAAAGAATGTATATGAGTTTATCAAGTACAAAAAATTGTTTACGATAACTTGGAACGGCTGTTTTATCTACCAACGTAAAAGTGGATTTCATTTGCATACTTCTCGTCAATGTGTCTGTTTGACGTGTCTATAATAGTTGGTGCTCTAGCATGTGTACGAACTCCGATATCACTGACATGCATGCGGCTCTTCCGTCTTTGCTAATTTCTAGGTTGTCTGAAAATCTACTAGAAGTTATTCCTTTGGGTTGTTTCATTTTGAGCACTCCATCGTACATCACGTTCCAGATTGTGAGATCCAGGACCGATACCTGAGGGACCCCACTAGTGATGCTGTATTGATGATACGGTACGGTTGTACGGTTGTTCAGGTGGCTCCTTATCATCCTTTGTAAATTTCATGTTTGGACTTGCTGATGGCAATTCATTACAAGGTAGACGATTGTACATTGAAGGGTTTCCTAGCCGAAATATCCCCGACCGAAAAATCTTCGAAAACATTCATCGACATCTTCGTGAAACAGGCCCATTAATACGAAATGAAGGGCCAGGAAGATTAATGACAGTAAGAACGGTACAACTGAAACAGAATGTGATGGACATGATAGAGGACGATCCAACTACTTCTACGCAACAAATTGCCAATACTTTCAATGGAAGTCATTGGACAGTTTGGAAAATTCTTAAGGGCAATTTGTTGTATCCATACCATATTCAACGTGTTGAAGCACTACCACTTATGTCAACGGCTTTCGCAAACATTAGTTCTAATCCCTCAATTCCTGACACAGATTCTTTTCACAGACGAAGCCAGTTTTTTTCAAAAAATGCAATAAGGAATTTTTATTACAACCAAGTGTGGGCAAATGAAAATCCGCATGAGGCATGTGAAGATCAATTTCAACATCAGTTCTCCTTGAATGTTTGGGTGGGCATTGTGGGTGACTATCTAATTGGACCAGTTTTTCTACCAGCAAGACTTACTGGCGAGATATACCGCAACCTTTTGGAAGAAACACTGCCCGAGTTTCAGCAGGATGTACCATTGGCGATAATAATTGCAATGTGGTTTATGCACGATGGTGCACTACCACATTTCTTTTTTGGTTACTCGTGATTTTTTAACAAGAACATAGGAGACCGGTGGATTGGTCGAGCTGGGCCACACGCATGACCTGCTCGATCCTCAGACTTAATCCCCCTTAATTATTTCTTATGGGGCTATCTGGGGGCTGTCATTAGTCTACGCTACTCCAGACGGAGAATTTGGACAAATTGCGAAATGGGATAATTGCTGGGTGTAACTCAATTAGAAACAACCCTGGTGTGTTTAAAAGAGTTCGGCCCTCAATAACGAGAATGCTTGTATCCAGGCTGGAGGAAGCCCGTTTTGAAAATTTATTGTAGATAGAGCAACTTTACATGTACTTTTTGATAATAAAATGTTGTTACTTTCGCAAATTTTGTTCACACTGTATCTTCGAAGCAAACGGTTTTTCAGAAATCATCATAGGATAACAATATTCTTAGCATATTCCAAGAAATAGCCCATTGAATTTTTGCCGCGTGTTTAACTAACACCCTGTATAAAACTATTGTCTATTTAATGAAATCTAAACTATTTAGTTTATATTTTTCTGGAATGATGATTATAAATGCAGAATGATTTAATGCGGCCTGTGTTACAATAAAACAGAATAGAATCTGTGACTGTTTAATATAAAATAATGTTTCGTGCAAATTACATAGAGGAGTAGTAAATAGTGTAGGAATAATAAGCAGATGCCGGCCCAATCGACATTTATGGGATATTTATGGAGAGGCTTGTTTAATGTTAGACTCATCCACCGGCCATACTGACCGCAATTAAAATTATAAAACAACAAATAAATATTTATTAATTTCTTATGAATTTTATTATTGTTTTATTTATAATTTAAAAGGCTAAACTTAGATTACATATAATATTGGGAAAATAAATTACTATGTGAATGTTTAATATTAAAAATAATGAATTAAGTTATTACTACGTTTAAAACGCGTCTATGGATGTTCATTTATTCTTAATATTTATCAGGATATAGTATCTTTTGTAATTCACTTGGTTTCAGGTGAAACGAAAGTGCAAGAAATCAAAAACTTTCTTAAGTTGTACTGATAATTATATGTATTTACTTTATAAGTCATTTGTGAATTAAACAATTTATTTCACTCATAGTCTAAGAAACGTGACTTGTAGTTACTAGAAACTAAAATTGTAATCTTAAATAAGCAATTCTTTGGAGCTAAATTCACTATTACTGCCCATTATACAGACACAGTAGGTTCGAGTGAATTCTATCAAACTAGATTATCGAGCTTATTCGGTCAGTTCAAAGCAACCATAATAAGTTTCCAAACGAAAAATTTAATAGATTTTACTAAATTTAATCACTGTCCTGTCGCTCCAGATATTTCCAATTCTGGATAGAATATACTAACACCATATTTTAAATTAATTAGATACAAACTAAAACAAACTAACTTTTTTTTAACAATTTCTTTATATTAAATTAATAATTAATGTAGAAAGATCAATAATAATAATCTTTATTGTTACCAAAAGGTCTTTCTGCCAAAAAGATCAATATTTTGTTAATTTTAGATAAACTACTTTAAATCGCCTTTCCCATTACAGGCTGAAGTGATAACTCTGTCTCCATCCAAGAAGGTTTCTTTCATGCTGATGCAACAGCTGGGGCTGATTCTCTTCAACACGACATTTGGAATCAACTTTGTGCTTTACTGTATCAGCGGTCAGAATTTCCGGAAAGCTGTCGCTTCCGTTTTCCGGTGCAAATACTCAGACAGGCGAGACTTATCGCCCACACCAGGTAAGAACATTTCAGATTGCCACAGGAAGTAATTAAACTTTTTGTCAATTTTGTAATTTGAGCCTAATCCAGTTCGTCTAACTTAGATTCGTTAATTACTATAATCTTGTTTGCTCGCCTAGTCAGCTCAGCTTCGTCTCATAATTGTGCATCTAATTTCGTCGGTCTAGTTTAGTCAGTCTAGACTTGACTGTCTACTTCTGTGCATCTAGTCGTGTCATTTCATTTTTAAGCCATCCCTGTGCGTTTGTCTATTATTGGCATGTTTGTCTAGTCTGTTTGTTGAAACGTTCTAATTCTGGTTCACCTGCTCCATTCATTTACCTTTTAATGTTTTCAACAAATGCGATTATTATTATTATACATACACATCGGGTGAGAATTTCGCGCAGGCATTAAACCAATCCCCTTTGTTTGAAACGTTTATCCACTTGTGCGAAATAAAAAGAATTTTATTTCGTTAACGAAAACATTTACACGAACGCAATCGATAACCGCGAGGGAGACAGAGCCGGCCGTGGCCTGTTTACAGCGAACTATTTCTACTGCTGTTATTACTGCTGCAAGACTAAGTGTTTGTTTAGACAGTTACACGCACAAAAACTATGTTAATATAAATTGTTTCTTCGCGAATTTATCTAAATTACGTATTCAATAGATTAGAATGAAATAGAGAATATCTAGATGAAACAATATAAACGAGACTGAACGCAGAAGTCTACGAAGGCAAAACTAGATAGCAAAACAATATACAAATAGACAAACTTATCTGTCATATCTGTCTAGTCTATACAATTTTATATGTCCAGTCCTGTATGCCTAATTATGTCTAGTAATGAAGCCTGTCTAGTTCTGTCTTTCTGTCTAGCCTCACTGTCTCGTCTGTCTGGACTAATTTGTCTAGACTTGTCTGTCTAGTCTTGTCTGTTTAGCCGCGCCTCTATAGCCTTTTCGGTCAGTCTTATCTGTTTAATCTCTTCTTTCTAGCGTAATCTGTCTGGTCTTATATGTCAAGTCTTGTCTGTTTAGTCTTGTCTGTCTAGTCTTGTCTGTCTAGTCCTGTCATGACGGTCCTCATCGATAGTGTAGTTGACAACATACCCGCCTTTCAATGCGGGAAACCCAGGTTCGAATCCTGGTCGGGGAGGCGAGAACTAGGGCGGCTTTCACTAACCGCCCAGGCTGCCCACCTTGAATGAAAACAAAATATGCGACACCGGGGTGGCGCATACTAAGCCAAAGTGGAATTGGGGGTTTAGGGAGAGCTTCTCCCGAACCACTTAAGTAAGTAAAAGTCCTGTCATGACTAGTCTTGTCTGCCTAGTCTTGCCTGTCTTATCTTGTCTGTCTAGTCTTGTCTGAATAGTCATGTCTGTCTAGTCGAGTCTTGGCTAATACTAATGTAATGCCATCGGTACATCATTTAGATAGATTGTAAATACAATCGATCTCTAGTCTTGTCTAGTCTAGACTTATCTGTCTAGTCTTGTCATGACTAGTCTTGTCTGTCTAGTCTTACCTGTCTAGTCTTGTCTATCTAGTCTTGTCTGCCTTTTTTTATCTTGTCTTGTCTGTCCAGTCTTGTCCGTCTAGTCTTGTCGGTCTAGTCCTGTCTAGCTAGTCTTGTCTATCCAGTCTTGTCCTGCCTGTCTAGTTTTGTATTGTCTGTTTATATAATAATAATAATAAAGAACATAGAACAAAACACCCCGGGCCCGCTCCTAGCATTACTGCAGGGTGTATGTCCTATTCTGCTCTGTGGGTATGTTCAGATGCCTCCTCTCTGGGGCTTGTCTTAACTTAATGTCATCCTCCTTTCGGGTCATTATGTCTTTTATCGCTTTGTTCACGTTGTCCCAGTTTTTTAGGGTTCCGTACCGAAAACGGAACCCTTATAGGATCACTTTGTTGTTCGTCTGTCTGTCTGTCTGTCAAGACCATTTTTCTCAGGAACGCGTAGAGGTAACAAGTTGAAATTTGTATCAAATACTCGGGTCTGCGGTCTCTTTCAGCTGTGAAAAAACTTGTCGAACTTGTAAGTCAACGCGATCAAAAGATATGACCGTTTATGTCGCATATTTTGCGATTTCACACGGGAATCAAAACCTATAGGATACCTCCCGTTGACCTAGAATCGTGAAATTTGGCAAGAAGCGGTGTCTTACAGTACATGTAAAGGAAAAAATCTGAAAACCGTAAATATGTAAATATGTAAACTTATCAAAATACACTAATGTTGTCGTAGTGGTATTGTCAGGCTCCAGAAGCATATGGGTTGCATACAGTTAGGTCCTCCTCGGTTAGGTCCGAAGGTTAAAAAGTATATGTTGGCACCAAGCTGTTTATTCTGAATTTTCTTTGTTTATATTCGTTATGCATTTCAACACGTACGCTCTGCTCTATATACATAATATATACAGGGAATATATTATGTCTAAATTTTGCTTGTTTATAACCGACATGCGACATACTCAAGTCCCGTAACATCCTGTATATATTATATTCCGTCAAATTTTTCTTTATAATCTACATAATATGTTGATAATCTACATACTAATACTATACTATAATCTACATAATATGTTGCAGATAATATGATTTAAGTATATTATACTTAAATCACGTACGCCCTATATTTTTTGGTAGTCAATTGCCCAAAAGCAGTCAATTGAACAACTGAATGTTAAGAGTATCGAAATATATCTAGAAATAGTTAATATATTAGTTTATATTAGATCTAGAAATAGTTAGATCTTAATATAAGTTAGTGAATAAGTGTAATACTAAAATAAAGTTTTCCTTTTATAAGTTTAAAAATATTTGCGTTATTTAAAAAAAATACCCTGTATATCTTTATACAGGGTATATAGGTATACAGGCAAAATTGAGCAGTAAAAACAAATAGGGAAGTTCCAGAACCCCTAAACACACATAGTGAATGGGGGATGCATGGTAATAAAATATAGGGTAGAATTCCATCGTACGACAGATACATCTTGAGGTTATGCTTGCAACGGTACTAAGATGGTCGTGAGTTCAGGAGGGCCACTTGTCAAGTTAGCTGATTGTGCTTGCTACGTCCTCCGCAAAAAAGATACCTTAGTTACTTAGTTTGTACGGAACCCTCGGTGCGCGAGTCACAACTCGCACTTGGCCGGTTTTTTTTTTCTCTTCTTATCATGTGGTCTATTATTATTCCTGGTTTTAGCAGTCCGTCCTTCATTATCGTTGCTCCATCGCGTTTCCATTTGTCGCAGGCGCATAGCGTGCATTACACGCTGTTGTCCTCTTAGCAGTAGTCACGCTGTGCTTCCCTTGCTGTGTCAATGCTGTGTAAGTAGTCCTTGAAACATCCATGTCCCTTGAGATCTGTGTCAGGTGGAAGTTGGTTTCTCCGTGCTTACTGTCTTTCGATTTGATTGGATCTGGTCCATTGCCCGCTCTCTGTATGCTATCATTTTCTTTGCCATTCCTTTCGTGTATTTTGCCTGGCTGTTCCTTTTTTGACTTTGTCTCGGCCTGCTAGGTAGCAAGACTTTCGTTCTTGCGCAGTCAGCTCGATGAGGACGATGCCGGCGATTACGAGGGCTGCGTCTCTAGACACGGACCTGTATGCACTGCAAACCTGCAGTGACATTTTTCTTTGTACCTTGGCCAGTTGCTGCTTCTTTATCTCTGTCAGTGCACTGGCCCACACGGGAGCGGCGTACAGCATGACGTAGTGGGCCACTGAGCTAAGCACTGAGCTAAGTCATCGTTTTCGACCTGCGACGTTTGGCATCAGTTTTTGTAGCACGTATGCAGTTTTTGTAGCTTTTGAAGCAGCCTAGAATTATGTGGGCCAAGAAGTTTAACCCTCTTTCTATGATGATTCGCAGATATTTAGCCCATTCCTTGGGTTTGATCCTCGTCTCTTGGATTCTATAGGATATCGGTGACAGTTGTCTTTCACCGTTCAGAAGCACGGCCCTCTGTTTTTTCAGGCGTAAGTTCTAACTCCTTACTTGTCATCCATTTGTTTATTTTTTCGACTGCTATATTTGCTTTCTGAATCAGGCTCTTTTGCTTGGTTGTCTGCAAATCCAATAGTGGTTATTCCGTAGGGTTGTGTCATTTTGAGCACTTCCTCATACATCACGTTCCAGAGTGTGGGGCCCAGGACCGATGCCTGGGGAACCGCACTGGTGATGCGGTATTTTCTTGCGTCGTTTTCTATTTCGTGTATGATCCTACGGCTGTTTAGGTAGCTTCTAATCATCCTTTGTAGATATGGGGACATGCCTCTTCCAGATATTTCAGTCAATATGTGCTGCTAGAACGCAGAGTTTCTCACGTCTAATGTAATGAGAGCACATATTTGGCGGTTCCGTCCTTTTCTCGCTTGTACGTTGTCGACAATGTCTAGAAAAGCTGTTACGGTGTGGCAAGTAGAGCGACCTTCTCTGAATCCGTATTGCCTTGTGGATAATTATTTTTCTGGAGCTTCCAACTCCGTTTTTATTCGTATCAGTAGCAGCTGTTTCAAGAAGTTTTCCCATAGTGCGTAGAAGACATAAATGCCTGTACGACGTTGGGTCTCCCACTGGATTATCGCCTTTTCTTAAAAGTACTAGTTCCAAGTCTCTGAGAAGATTCCAGCCCTAATATTTTCATCCATCACTGCACGTACAGCTTGTGGGTATTGTTGCACCGTTCCTTTAATAATCTCCGCAGGTAGGTTGTCCGGTGCTGGAGCTCTGTAAGTACAAAATCGTTTACAAGCGGTATTCAGTTCGCCTTCTGTGAGTTCTACGGTAGTATGGACTGTCGGCTGTTTCCACTGCGGCGTGTCGTGTGTTGGGAAGATGTTCTCCTACTATCTCGTGTATATCGTGTGCTGCAAGTTGGAGGCGTGGCGGCAGTACTTTTAAATGCCTTTGAGTGATCCTATAAGCGTCCCCCCATATATCCTCGTCTATGTCCTTGCACAGCTTCGCCCAGTGATCCCTTTTAGATTTGTTTATTTTTATTTGTAGAGTTACAAGCATGTCGTCTTCACTATGTCTACTTTTTGCTCTTTGGTATTTTCTTCTATTATTTATACACTCCTTGTACGTGCAATGTCGTCGTTCCACAAGTATTGTCTGTTTATTGCAGTGTCTTGACTAGTACAAATGTAATGTCATCAGGAAATCATGTAGATATATTGTAAATAGAAGCGATCTCCAGTCTTGTCTGTCTAGTCTTGTGTGTCTAGTCTTATCAGTCTAGTCTTGTCAGTCTAGTCCTATCTATTTAGACTTGTCTGTCTAGTCTTGCCTGTCCAGTCTTTTCTGTCTAGTATTGTCTGTCTAGTTTGTCTAGTCTTGTCTGTCTAGTCTTGTCTGCCTAGTCTTCTCTGCTTGGTCTGGTATGTCAAGCCATGTCTATTTAGTCTGTCTAGTGTTGTCTGTGAAGTCTTGTCTGTCTAGTCTTGTCTGCCTAGTCTTGTCTGTCTAGTTTTGTCTGCCTGGTCTAGTCTGCCTGGTCTTGTCTGTCTAGTCTGCTTAGTCTAGTCTGCCTACTCTTGTCTGTCTAGTCCAATCTGCCTAATCTTGTCTGTCTAGTCTTGTCTGTCTAGTCTTGCTTGCCTAGTCTTGTCTGTTTAGTCTTGTAATAATAATTACGTGCGAGAATTGGAATGCGATTCCATGTGTTTGCATTATTCCGAATGTTTATCAAATATTATTTTTATCAATTATATTAGACTAAAAGCATCCAAATTCGAGTAAAATATTTCGTTTTCTTCACTCAAAGGACATTTATTCCACACAAGGAGCCATTACAAAATTTAAAAAAAAAAATGTTTTAGAAATATGTATGTTATTTTGGATTAAGCGAATTTTTTAAGTGAACATTGTGAGTCTTGGAGTTACTAAAAATAAGCAGACTGAACAAAACAAACTAGATAGATAGTCTTAGTCTTGTCTGCTTAATTTTGACTATCATCGTCTAGTCTATTTTTTTCATTATCTAGACTATATAGTTTGTAGGTCTAATATTGTCTAGTTCATATGGTTTGTCTGTTGAGTCTGGTCTATTTAGTCTGTAGCAAAGCATTTGAGCGTAATTTAAACGCATTGGAAATTTGTAAAGTTTAATTGTATGACAACGGCGTTTTGACGTTGAAAATTAGTTTTGGCGTGAAATTAATTTAACTTTAATTCGAGTATAAATTTAATTAGTAATTTATTAAATGCTCACTTATGTTTCCAATATGTTACTTACAAGCTCCGCTTTATTGGAAAATAGTTCCAAAATACTTTTGGCTTGCTTTAAATGTGAAATTATACCGAGATGAAATGAGATGTGCGGATAATTTTATGTAAAAATTGCCAGCAAGATAATAAAAATCGTGTAGGGCAAGATAATAAAAATCGTGTAGTAAATACCGTCCCTACTATAACACTTTTTCACAATTTTTTAATATGTCACTGTGTAAATTATTATAAGAATGATATAAAAATATACTCAAGTTTAAAGAAGAAGAAATAATTATTGAAACAAAAAGTTAACAAAGAGCCATCGACCCTTAGGTTTTTCTGCTCGTTAAGTCTAAATTTAATTTGAATCGCTGCATTTCAAACTAATTATTTGACACATTGAAAGGAACTTTTATACAAAATTAATTTGAATTAATGTTACATTTAAACGTGAACTGGAAACGAAAAACAATATATTAACAAATTGCAACAATATATTGACGATATTTTGCAATAACTTAATAAACAACGATTTTTGAAAAAAATATTTTATCATTGAAATTACGATGTGATCACGGTTTGTCACTGCGGCTTCTAGTAATCATCATTTTTACATTTGTCTTGTTAGAAAGCATCCTTAAATTTGTTGTGTTCAAAATTCGGAAATCAATAATCCATTGATTGTTAGGTTTGTCAGGAGTCCGAGACAGTTTCAATATCGATTTTTAAAAAAGAAGCGGATTATTTTAAATAAAACTGAATGATATACACTTATTAAAAACAGAATGTAGCTTGAATATATAAATATATACAACCTGTTCCTTGTCTTTAAGCTACTAAGCTCTTCAAGCTACATTTCGTCTTTAATAAATGTATATGATTGTATCTATAATTAGTATGGTTTCACCAATATTAAAATTTATAATTAACATCAATAAACGAAACTAAGTTCGATGAAATGGAGATTGGTGTAACCATCCCATGTTATAGATAATCATACAAAATTTATTTTTGTGTTCCGTTTGTTTTAAGTTTGAAACTAAGTTCATGTCTTTCTCCACAAATGTCAAATTAAAACCTAACCTCGCCAGTCATATACGAGGTGTTCAAGTTACATGAACTTGTGTATTCAAATTTATTTTTTCAAAAAAGCAAAGCTGCTCTGATGAGAGATAAAAAATCTAGAAACGCGTCTACAGATGCCTATTCACTTAATTTAAATAGAAAAAAATGATCTTAAAAACAATGTTATATATCTACTACTTGTTAATAGTATGAAAATGTACTGGTACTAGTAATAACATACAAATGTCTGTTGTATAATTCAATATCCTGTGTGATATTAGCCAGCAAGTAGTTGTTTCAACAACTTGAGACAGCATTTGAGAATTGTTCATTGTCTTAACAAGATTTAAGGATGTTCGGGAGGTTGACCAATATACTGAAAAAGTTATGAATCTTCTACAGATAGTTAAGGATGTTGTAAGGAAATAACAGAAAAAAAATCAGATCAATTCACTAAACCGTATAATAGTTATTGGAATTCAAAGTTGAACAGTTTTTACACGGCGCCTTATGAGCACACTTAATTCTCGGCATAAAAGAATAAAAAATGTCATAAAAATGACAAAAGCCGCGCTTTGAAATTATTAAAATTGAAAAATATATTAATAATAGAACCTATTATTACTAAATAGGTTCTATAATAGAACCAAATTTAAGGGGAAAATACACATGCAACACTTAAACAAATTATTAGTTTACGTCGCTCAATCGATTTTTGCATTTTTATGCTAATTTTAGTAAATTTCATATTCTGATGTCATATTTCATATTTTATCCCTCCCAAATATTGTTAATATTATGGAGCTACGAAGAGGTTATGTATTTAATAGAGGTTATTTATATATTCAAGCTACATTTCGTCTTTAATATGTGTATATGATTGTATCTATAATTAGTATGCTTTCACCAATATTCAAAACTGATTGTTCGAAAGATTAATGGAAAAACTGCGGAAAATTGTGATAATTTGCCGTGAATGGCCAAAATCGTGGTGATTTTGATTGATCTTAATTTATTGAACAAAATAAAGTTCAAAATCATATTCAGCACTTTGACTTTTGACACCATCTGGAAACATTAAAAAATCGCTACAAAATTTTTCGATTTTTTTTCCAAAAAATCATTTTGGTCTTCCAATTCCTTCTTTTAAACTTCTGGCCAACTTCTTTTAAAATTTGCTAACAACTAATCACAAGCGAATAATTTGTGACCCACTTAAACTATTCAATAAGGCAATAAAATATTTGCGTAGATTATTTTTTATGAAAAAATCACAAATTGAAATTTTCGAAATTTGTCGATTTCTCAAGATGGTATTTTAAAAACGGTTAACGAAATAATTGAAAGTGCGGAATAGTATATTGTGCAACTAGGGCGGTAAATTGTCAAATGTCCAAGAGAACGAAATTGGGCGCACGAACGAAGTGAGAACAATACCGCACGAGTTGCAGATAATATTTTTTATTACACATGCGTGGGGACGTATCTTACAAGTGTGAGGTCCAGGGTAGATATGAGCATGGGACGAGTTTCTCGTTCTAGGTCCCATCCCGTGGGACGGATCCCTATCACTATCCCATCACATTTTCGTCCCACTGTCCCATCCCACAAACCCAATTTTCGTGCAATCCCATCCTGGTCTCCGCCCGCCCAATTCATCCCATTTTTTTCCATAAAGCAGACTCTCTTTTCGGATCAGACTTTCTTAATGATAATTCGTTCAAATTACATTTTCCGTAATTTCTGTATCTGACGTTATCACATAAATCTCCTGGGCTGGCCATATTATGGAAAATGTGCGTATTGGTACGATAAGCAGTTAATTATGCACGAACTAGATTTACTAGATTATCAAAACTCGTCCCACTCCGTCCCACACAAATTTGTCGTCCCATCCTATCCCATCCCACGCAACGTTCATACCACTCATCCTATCCCATGGGACGGTGGGATGGGATAGGTCGATGGGATCCCATGCTCATTTCTAGTCCAGGGGCCATAACAAAAAATAGAATAAAAAATGAAGAATTTGTTTTTTCAATTGTCTCCGGTGGTGTGGATTCGTCTTAAGAACTCTCATTAGTCTCCGGTATCACCATAGAATTTAGACTCATTTTAAAACGTTTTCTTTAATTATTATTTCACTTTCACGTCACTTTTTAATATTGAGATTGTGTTTATTTTATTTATACAATTGTTTTTTTTTTTGTAATGTAACTTAGCGATTTTTATTGAATATTTGCGTTCGTTACCCAAGTGATGTGATAATAATTGAATTGACAAAAACATCCATTTGTCGCACTAAAAAACGGGCGCCAAGATAGTACTTATCCCTCACGAGTAATAAAAATGTTATTGGGAGTTTTAGTCTGTTCTGTAATTTTGGTTGGATAAGAAGTTTTGATGTTCGTTTTTCTCAAATTTCTCAGAAACAACTAATTACAAGAAAATAATTTTTGGCACCCTTAAACCACTCAATAATGCCAACAGGATGATGAATCGAATTATTATTATTTTTTATTACTCATGGTCAACAAATATTTGTTGGCACCCTTAAACCACTCAATAAGGCCAACAAGATGATGAATAGAATTATTATTATTTTTTATTACTCATGGGCGAAAAGTACTTCATGACGTAGATTATTTAATACGAAAAATGTCACGTCTCGTTGAATTTCAACATTTCCACAGCCTGTAACGCGGTAACGCACGCAAATATTCAATATCGCTAGGTTACATTAAAAAAAAAAAACAAATAAATAAAAATAAATTAAACACAATCAAGAGCTCGATATTAAAAAAGTGACGTGAAGTGTCGGATTTTTTTTTTCATAACGAAATAATAATAAAAATTAAAGAAAACGTATTAAAGTGAGTGCAAATTCTATGGTTATACCGGAGACTGGGGAGAGTTCTTATGACGAATCCACACCACCGGAGACAATTGAAAAAGCAACTTCCTCGTGTTTGATTCAATTTTTTTTTGGATGCCCCTGGATCCCAAACATGTAAGATACACATCCCCTCGCATGTGAAATAAAAATTATTGTTTGTAACACGGGCGAAATTGTCAATTTCCCTCTCGAGCGAATATGCACAATTTCGCTCTCGCGAGAAATTAACAACCTTTCGCCCTAGTTAGAAAATATACTATTTTAAAATCAAAGTTTGATATCGAAATTTTTGCAATTGTCGATATATTAACAAAGATTAGAGGTAATTTAAAAGGAATTACGGAAATATGTTCGGGAGATTTGCTATTGTTTGTCTGTTTTGTTTGAAAATTTGAAAAAATTGCGACAAAATCTTTATCAAAAATTATTTTGTTCGTCGGAAAAGCAGTACGCTTTCCGTTTTTCCCAAACTTCTCAGAAACAACTGCTAATTAAACTTTTACAGAGAAATTTCAAATTGAAATTATCGCAATTACTTGAATTCACAACACGATATTTCAACAATGATTGGTTAAAAGCAGTTAACAACAATGATTAAAAGAGGATTGCGAACATGTTTTCAGGAGCCAATATTCCCCTGAGATTCTCCGGGAAATAAATTACTTTTCAAGATCTTTCTTCTTCTTTTTCATGTGCCGTTTTCTACTCGGAGGTTAGCTACCAACAAACCAATCTTCACTATTGACGCTGTAGCTCTATACAGTTCATTTGAAGTACACTGGAACCAATCTCTAACAATTTTTAACAAGAAAATCCGGCATCTTCCTGCAGTCTTCCCCTGCGTTATGAGCCGCAGTATTTCATATCTTTCTCCTCTCATAGTAGGTATATCCCAAATATTCTACTTCCCTTCATTTAATTGTTTCTATGATTTCTAGCTCTTTTACCATCCTTCGTAACACCTCGACAATCGTAATTTTGTCGGTCCACGATATTTTTAGAACTTTCCTATACACCCATATTTCGAAAGCTTGGAGTTTATCTATAAGCTTCTCATTTAGTGTCCATGCTTCCACGCAGTACATTAATATGGGGAACACGTAGCAACTCACCATTCTATTTCGGAATTCCAAACTTTAAATGACGGTATTTAAGAGGTCACTCATTTTAATAAGGCAGCTCTGGCTAGTTCAAGCATTTGATTTCTTTTGTCTGAACATTGTCTCTTGCTATCCAGGTACAACGATACTTGTATTTGGTTACCTTTTCGATGCGGGTATTGCCTACAATAATCTTAGCATTCGGTGTTGCTGCTTTTAATAAGATCATATAATTGCTTTTTTAAGATTCATATTCAACCCGTATTGTAAACCAAAGACATTGGTTCTTCCTAACATTCTTTGCAAATCTTCTATATTATCTGCCAGTATCAGCGTGTCATCCGCGTATCTTATTTTATGGATCGATCATCCGTTAGGTCTTTATGCAAGCGATAAAATTTCATGAAATTTCGCTCTATTTGATCAAATTTATCAAGTTGCGAAAACAAACAGATATGCGAAGCTATTTACATATTTATCAATCAAAAGGAACAACACTTGCAAAAATACTTTTAACTTTTTCAATAACTTAATTTAACAACGAATTTTGATCAGGGATGTAGCTAATAAAATTTCAACAATTTAATAATAGCAGTTTATAATACAAGTGTGTCCAGAAGGGCTTTTGTGCATGAGTTGCGAAGTTCGATCACCTTCGGCTTGTGCTTTAATCTCAATGATGCACAAAAGCCATTCACACACGTTTATCATACATTACGCGTCTATTATGATTTATCTAGGAAGCATGTTAAACTACTGTTGAATCTACAACAAAATCATTGTTTCTTAGCGATAATATTGAAAGATTGTAATTTTGACCAAAAAAATGGCAAAAGTTTCTAACTAGTATAAACGCACAGTGCCGTTCCCGGCACTATTTGGTCGTTGTGAATATAATCTAGGTTAACCTAGATTTAATCTAGATAAGGTTAAGTTATATTAGAGCCAGATAAATCCTGACTGAGAGGCCGGGACTTCTGGATTCAAAATAAGAAAAATAAACACTAAATCTACCAAGGGCGGTCAAATGACCGTTTTTGAAATTTCATTTAAAAATTTTCGTGTACAACGTTACTGTACCGCGATGTAACTTATTGACTTTTCCTATAATATACTTACATCCCATTTTTCAATATTTACAACTTTCTTTATTGTTGACTTTACGAACAAAGTTTATAGCATGTCTAGTCTACCACGAACGGTCATTTGACCGTTTGAAAAAATCATGTTATTTACGACTATATTCTTCGGAAAGCGCACTCTTGAAATTGTTTATGAGTCTACAATGTAATTGTGCCGACACAGTGCCGACAAAAGCGCGATAAGAACAAATGGGCGTTCTTTGTACGACACTACGGTTTGGCGATCCGAAGAGAGAGCATCAAGTTTGCACAGTGTATCAATAAAAATTATTACGTGGTATAAGTCATAGTTTCGACAAAGTCAACAGAGCTAACAATATTTTATGCAATGATTTACATTTGTTTTTTTTTTGCTTCAATATTTTAGCCCCGTTTCATTTATATTTTAGGTTTTACTTTATCATTAGTATATTCTTCCCCAAAAATATCAAGACGCTCGAGGAATATCAATTTATTAGAGAAAATAAATAATATCGACTTTAATAATATATAATATCGAGATTTGTTCGGAGGATGATCAAAAAGTTTCCGATATCGATAATGATACTGCAGAAAATAATTGTGACTTATTTTATAGCGATACGGACGAAGAGAATATTTCAAATATAAGAAGAGGGCAAAAAGAAAGATATTTATAGTTAGTTCCGAAAGTGAAAATGAGGAAGAGATTGAAACTGCTATGGACGAAACTGTTTGGCAAAAAATGAAAGAGGAGTCTAATCGTGGAAGAGCACCGGTTTATAATATTTTCAAGGAAATATCAGGACCGCAGGTTACGCTAAACGAAATATAATAAAGGGCAGAGTTGAGTCAGCACTTTCCTTGATTATTGATCATGACATGTTTGAACGTGTAAGAAAATATATGGAATTAGAGGCATTTCGAGTGTTGAAAACGAAATGGAATGTATCTAATGCAAAATTGTATGCATTTATTGGACTTCTAAATGCACGCGGCGCATATGAGGCTAAAAATATGGATGTAGCCTATTTATAGAATACGAAATGGGGACTGTCATTTTTCTCTACAAATATGAGCCGAAATGACTTCGCAGAAATCATGAGATTTTTTCGGTTTGACAACAAAAATCAAAGAAGCCAACGCTTACAAAACGATAAGTTTGCTTTGATCTCTGAAGTTTGGTACAAATTTATCGAAAACGGTCAAAATTGTTATCCCTTTCACCGCCATCCCGGGTGGTGTGACCCGGGGTCCTGAATTCATACAGCGCCGTCCCGGGCGATGTAGCCCGGGGTTTCTTTTTGACCCGGGCCATCTAGTGATGATGCTGAATTTATTCAAATTTTGCAGTTTTCTATTTTTTTTTTCTAATTTAAAAAAACCAAGTTAACCAAATCATATTTTTAAAAAGTCAGTGTGACAGTATTTACCCTATATGGATAATTATTTAATTTTGTCCTCGTCGGACGAGGATGATTTAAGTGGAATTTCTAGTGTCACATCTAGTAATTCAACCTCAGAAAGTAATGGAGCACTTTATAACAATGATGAGTTTCCTTTGAGAAGAAAAAGAGTGAATAGAACCTTATCAAGTGAATCCGAAACTGATGAACTAACAGGAAATTTGCCTCTTCCAGAAAATTTATGGACTTCTTGCACTGGAGCACAACGCAAATTCATTTTTAATTCAAATGAGGGGATAAAACCTGATATAGCCGCAATTATTTCTGGAGGAGAGCCAATTGATTTTTTTTCATACCTGGTGGATGATTATATATTCGAGGAAATTTCTGATCAAACAAATCTGTATGCCACACAAACTTTACTTTACTTGCAACGGATGTACAACCCGCATCACGACTTCACAATTGGTGCCCAACAGATTTTTCAGAAATCAAACAGCTTTTTGGTGTTATTGGATATATGGGAATGGTAAATATGCCGGCAATAAGTAACTATTGGAGTAATGATGATTCTTATCCGAAGACTCCGATTTCAAAAATAATGTCCCGCAACCGTTTTGAACTATTGTTGCGTATGGTTCACTTTGCGAATAACGAAGATAACCAAAATGAAAATAAATTATATAAAAATTATCAAAGTATCTATGATCTAACTGAAAATGTATGTGTTGATGAAAGTTTAGTCCCTTTCAAAGGACGATTAGCATCTCGCCAATTTATGAAACAAACGATATAAGTACGGAATTAAAGTTTTTAAATTGTGTTGTTCGATTGGTTACACTTATAATTTATCAATTTATACTGGCAAAATTAATGATCAAGGTAATAGTGTTCCCACCCAAACTGTTTTACGCCTTTGTGATTCGATCATGAATAAAGGACACACTATATATGTCGACAATTTGTATACTAGCATTGACTTGGCGGAGCGACTACTGCAAGAAAGTACCCATCTTGTTGGTGCGATGAGGATCAACCGAAAAGGAATTCCACTTATCATTTTGGCAAAAAAACTAAAAGTTGGTGAACACGTAGCACAAGAAAATAACAGTGGAATAACAATTTTGCGTTGGCGCGATAAAAGATACGTACTTATGTTATCTACTAAACATACTAATACAGTGCTTACAACTACCAATAAGCGCGGAAATGAAATTACTAAACCACTTCTCGTTCTTGACTATAATAAACGAAAAGGGTTTGTAGACTTTTCCGACCAGTTAGCTTCCCTTAAGCAATCCTTTAAGGAAAACTGTAAAATGGTATAGGAAAATGGCCATTGATTTAATACTGTCTACCTCAATGGTAAATTCATATATTCTATATAAGGAAGCAACTGGTAATTCAATTCCGATTACCAAATTCAGAAAAAAAGTAACTAGTGATTTACTTTACTGTGCCGAAAGAAGGAATTCAAGCAAGGGATGTAAAGCTCGTCACGAACTGAAGAGCAAAGAAGGACCACGGAAAAAATAAAAAAAATATTGTAAAAACTGTTACAAAGAAAATTCTAAAAAATATGGATGGAAAGAAGCCACAAATCAAACTGTAAAAATTATTACATTCTGTGGAAGCTGTCCAGGCGAACCACATATGTGTATTCCGTGTTACAATCGAATACACAACATATTGTAATTCTAAAGTTGTGTCATTTTTTTTTTTTTTTTTTTAATTATTTTGAATAAAGTTTCTTTATAAAATCTTCCAATTTTGATCAATAGGTGGCTTATCAATGTGAAAGGGGTTGCATAACTACCGGCATTTTTATAAATATTGGCGCTGTGTGTTATTCCTTAAAATTGACATGGCAGTGAAAGGGTTAAAAACCAGGAGCATATCTTACTATAGATGAACAGTTATTTCCGACAAAAGCACATTATAGATTTATTCAATACATGCCCAACAAACCGGACAAATTTGGCATACAATTCTGGTTAGCTTCTGATGTAAGTAGTAAGTATATAGTAAACGGCTTTCCATATTTGGGAAAAGATGAAGAGAGAGATTCAACGGTTTCACTTGGGGAGCTTGTAAGTTTGAAATTAGCAGAAACATATACGGGCCATGGGAGAAATATAACAGCTGACATTTTTTTTTACAAGCGCGTCATTAGCGTGTAAACTTCTAGCAAAAAAAACACGCTTGTTGGAACTATCCGTAGAAATAAAAGAGAGCTACCAAAATTAGCGAGACAGGCAAAGGATAGTATGAGACGCTTCTCAACAATATTATACAAATCGAATGATTTTATTCTTTTAATTTATAAAGCTAAACCCAAAAAAAAGTATTGATACTTAGTTCAATGCATTCATCCGTTGAAATTGAAAAAAGTGACACTCGTATACCAGAGACAATTAAATTTTGCAATAGCACAAAATTCGGTGTAGATGTAACCAATCAAATGGCCAGAAAATATAGTGTAAAATTTAAATCTCAAAGATGGCCTTTACAGGTATTTTTCAATATATTAGATTTAGCCGGGATAAATGCTTGGATTTTATATAAGGAAACGACGGGTGAAGAAATATCGAGACAAGAATTTTTATTTCAATTGGCAGAAGAGCTTGGGACCGAATATCAGAAGGAGAGACAGCTAAGCAAAGAACGTTCATCAAAAATAATAATAAACACTGCTACAGATTCTTCCGTACGGAAATCTTGTCAAATAAGATATTGTAAAGTCAATAAGATTAACAAAATTTGTGTAAAATGTAAAAAATACGTATGTTGAAAATGTGCAATACAAAATGCTGTAATTTGTAAAAATTTGTAAATGTGCTGAAAATGCATAATAAGTTAAATAAAACGTTCTAAATAGAAAAGCGAGGAGTGGGTTTTTATTGTAGCACCAGAAAAATGTCTTGTTTACTATCCAATTGGCTAAAATCTCATTCTATATTAAGATACATACTTTATTTTAAAGCGGTCATTTGACCGCTCATGGTAGGATTAGGTATATATGAAATGTCGGTAGGTTTAGTGTTAATTCAATTTTAATATAAAATTTATTATTTTTATTTTATTATTTCAATTTTAATATCAATTTATCAAGTCAAAAAATTTATTTTCACTACGCCTATGTTTTTTGTTTAGTGACGCGGGTTGTTGCCACAGTAACGGTTTAATAATGAAACTCCACTAGATTTACAGTGGACTGTTACGCACGATTTGGATACTTTTCTCCCGATTATAATCATAGCATCCTTTACATACTATAATTTAATTATTGGATAAAATATATAAATCTATTAAAATTTAATATCTAATTTCAATATTTTTTTTGTTCTGATAAATATTGAATTTTTGTCTCAATGTATTTGTTTATCTAAATTTTAGAATGTAGATTGTTTCGGTGCCTTAGTGTACTGTGACCTATAGAGATCTATTGTACCCCACCTACTATGATTAGATTACAGAAGAATAAAAGCCTTCTGAAGTTTTGTCAAATCGCATTGGCATTTATATCGATATAAAACGTTCGTCTATATTTTCTCCGAATGATAAATTTATTATTTTTCACCCACGTCCATTTATCTCTTTCCCAATAGACGTCTCTAGATCTATTAGAGTAAATAGAACTTTCATTTCATGCCCTTGCCGAGTTCGTGATATTAGTTTAGGTCTATTCGTTGTTTCTTCTACCGATGAAAACTCAAGCAATATTATATTTAGCCCTACCAAAACTTTATATATTACATCCAAGAAAGTCTTTAGTCTAAAATATTTCTAAATGTCGTATTTCTTTCTTTTCCAATACGAAATAAAGAAAAGAATACTGTCTTTTCCAATACTGTCTAGTCTAGTTTGATTCTAACCAGTCCGTTGTATTATGTCTGTGACAATTTCTTAAACTAGTTCATTTTAATTTATTCTAATTTCAACATGTATTGTTTTGCCAATCATTTGCTCTAGCAGTGATGGAGTACAATTAAAGGAAAATTTAGATTAAGATACAAAAAAATGTTAAATTAAAACCATTAGAGACTAGAGTCTATTAGATTAAAGATTAAGTCTATAATCATTAAAGAGAAGTCTAAGACTAGAGAAGTCTTAATTTTATTCCTTACAACCTCAAAATAATATAAAATTTGTTCAAAATGTGTCTAGTTAAGCCTCGTTTGAATTATTCTACTGCACTCATTATTTTACCCTAGTCCTATATAGCTTCATCTAGTTTTGCTTTATCCGCGACAGATCCGTTTAGTTTTACGATAATTTGTTACTTTTGTGTGACTTTGTATAATCTTGTCCCTTATTGTACTATTGTACTTACTGTAAAACAATAAAATCAAAGTAAAAACCAGATGCTCTTGTATCGTCTAGAGATCGTTTGAATAGTATTAAATGAATATCAAACAAACCTGACTTGCTTCTGAGATTTCCTCGCTCTTGTACATAAATGTTCCTACATATCAATCACAAGTTAATAAATCTGAAAATTATTTTGACGTCCAATGTAAACACCATCGAATCTCAATCACTCAATTTTCAGAAATTATTTGAAATTATCAATAAATAAATGTCTTTTTTGTTAATAATTTAAAATTCAAATCATTTCATAGTTATCACTAGAGATGCCGCGAATATTCGGTATCTATTCGGCATTCGGCCACTTTTTTAATATTCGGTATTCGGCCGAATATTGCTACCTATTCGGCCGAATACCGAAAACCAAAATCACACATATTATTAAAAAATGATTATGTTTTACCAACCAAACATTACAATTTATTAATACTTAAAATTTATCAGAGGTAAATTGTGATGAATGAAAACCATTTTTTATTACACATGCGCGTGAATTACTTCCTGACGTACATTTTTTAATACGAGTCTCTTGTCCTATCTAGGCGAGCCGTTTTTAGATAAAAATCAATCTCATTTGTAATAGCACTTTTCTGTCTCCATATTTTCTGTAGGAACTTCGTTAGAACAATTCCAGAAACTCAATGTCGTGTAATCAATGATTTTGTCATTTTCATATGTATTTTCTTACGAAGTGGAGAAAAATCATTATCGGTTCTACAAGACCCATCACAAATCATTTTCAAAGCTTGTAATATTTTTTTTTTTTTGATCTTTGTGTTTGAACTAATCCCAGGAAACTGGTTTTGAGACGAGGGTCAAGAAAATTGGCAACCAAATATTTGTCAAATTCACTGCCGCAGTCATTTATTGAAACTTGCGTATTTTACGCAAAAGTCGCGTCGAATATTCGGAGGCCGAATATTCGGCGCTTCAGCCAAGAGCGTGGCCAGATATTCGTTATTCGCCAAAATCACTATTCGTGGCATCTCTAGTTATCACTATGAAATATGTAGATTTCATCACCTAGATGTTCAGTCTATTAGCCTTCTCAATTTCATCTTGGGTTGTCAAATGGTAGATTCTAATTTATTTAAGCATGTCTGTCTAATATAGTATTATTAGCTATAGCCCGCGGATTCGCTGGCGTGGATCAGGCAAATTAATCCGAGACTAAATTCATCAAGAAGCCGAAATTAATTAGGTCAGATATGATTGCCAAATATTGATTATCTTGAAGACTAATATTAAGAGAAGATTTGAAAATTGTTACGAAGCTCGGATAAAATGTTGAAATAAAATTTGAATGAAATAAAACATTTGCATAACTTATTTTCTCCAATATTTACGTATGGATTTTACTCAAACTTTGCACACTTATTACTTATGAATCAGGTTAAAAATATTAATAAGTTTGAATCCCATCGAGTAGTTGGTTTGAAAGTTATTGCTAGTTGCACAGAAATTTTACAAATTTAGACGTCGTTTTTAAACACTTAGTCTTACTGTTTGAAACAATTTTAATAAATTATACTTAAAAATTTAAAGGTTTTTTTAAGCTTTCTGAAATTCTAAAACTAATTCCGCTACTATTATTCCTTTATAAGATACCGCAGAATATTTTTTTTTACTTTTTGAGACTATTTATGAGATGAAATTAAGAAATATGCGGTTTGAAAGAGTATTTAAACAAAAACGAACGTATTTATGTGGTGGTTATAACGAGAATAACAAACATGCGAAAGATTGTAATTATCGACTCTCCAATTGAAATTTGTTATTCGTTTTTCATAATGTGATTAGTTTCCAAGAGTGTTAGTTTAATGTGTACTACACTGCAAAAAGCCGCCAAAGTTCTTGTTCTAATCGAAAAATGGACTTGGCTAGTGAGCTGTCGCTTGAAAACTGGATATGACACGCGCCGCGGGTCGAAGAGTGTTCCTACTTTATGAGGAGGCTGAATCCTTTCATAGACGACCTGGTAAGGCAGACAGAGATTTACAACGGCTCAAGATGACCGCTTTATTGTGTCAACATCATTAAGAAATAGTCACCTTAATGCCGTTCAATTGCAACAACTCCGTGAAATACGAAGCGTGGCTATTAGTCAGTGAACAGTAAGAGGAAGGCTGCAGGAAAGTAACTTGACCCCTAAGACACAGGAGACGCCTAAAACCCCTAAGATTTTAGCTAAATTGCAAAATTTAAAGTGGGCCGATTTCTATCTATGCATGTTTATAACAATGTGTTATTTGGTTATATTACAAGGTGGTTGAAAATAGTTTGTTTTTTAAGATCTCCTGACATATTGTAAACTGAATTGCATAATTATTTATACAAGTGCAAAATTCTGCGTATTTTGATATACAGGGTGCGCCAATGGAAACGGACGTTTTACAAATTAACTATTTTAGTGTTTAAAAAAAAAATTGGCATAAATAAGTAGGTCAGAACATGCAGTTCTTACACCTAGGTAATATCATTAAGATGGTGTTCATTTTCATGCTGATAAATGCTCTCTGAAGAAGCTTCCACTCTCTCCAATAGCTGACGATCGATCTGAGCGATGTATTGCTCTATGGCTTGTCGCAGTTCGGCCAGTGTATGAGGTTTGGTTTCCTGCACACGAGACTTTAGATACCCCCACAAGAAAAAAAAAACACACAATGAAAGGTCTGGAGAGCGACCTCTCCGACCCTTTCCGGTTTAGTACTACCTATCCCAAAAACGACCGTTTGCCATGGCGCACCCTATACAATACGGAAAAATCTAAGAGTAAAAATCAGGATTCTTTCAACGAAAACCCCGAATCTTCACTTGGATATTCTTGTCTGTCTGGTCTTGTCTGTCTAGTCATGTTTGTCTAGTCTTGTCTGTCTAGTCTTGTCTGTCTAATGTTGTCTGTCTAGTCTTGTCTGTCTAGACTTGTCTGTCTAGTCCTGTCTGTCTAGTCTTGTCTGTCTAGTCTTGTCTGTCTAGTCTTGTCTGTCTAGTCTTGTCTGTCTAGTCTTGTCTGTCTAGTCTTGTCTGTCTAGTCTTGTCTGTCTAGTCTTGTATGTCTAGTCTTGTCTGTCTAGTCTTGTCTGTCTAGTCTTGTCTCTCTAGTCTTGTCTGTCTAGTCTTGTCTGTCTAGTCTTGTCTGTCTAGTCTTGTCTGTCTAGTCTTGTCTGTCTAGTCTTGTCTGTCTAGTCTTGTCTGTCTAGTCTCGTCTGTCTAGTCTTGTCTGTCTAGTCTTGTCTGTCTAGTCTTGTCTGTCTAGTCTTGTCTGTCTAGTCTTGTCTGTCTAGTCTTGTCTGTCTAGTCTTGTCTGTCTAGTCTTGTCTGTCTAGTCTTGTCTGTCTAGTCTTGTCTGTCTAGTCTTGTCTGTCTAGTCTTGTCTGTCTAGTCTTGTCTGTCTAGTCTTGTCTGTCTAGTCTTGTCTGTCTAGTCTTGTCTGTCTAGTCTTGTCTGTCTAGTCTTGTCTGTCTAGTCTTGTCTGTCTAGTCTTGTCTGTCTAGTCTTGTCTGTCTAGTCTTGTCTGTCTAGTCTTGTCTGTCTAGTCTTGTCTGTCTAGTCTTGTCTGTCTAGTCTTGTCTGTCTAGTCTTGTCTGTCTAGTCTTGTCTGTCTAGTCTTGTCTGTCTAGTCTTGTCTGTCTAGTCTTGTCTGTCTAGTCTTGTCTGTCTAGTCTTGTCTGTCTAGTCTTGTCTGTCTAGTCTTGTCTGTCTAGTCTTGTCTGTCTAGTCTTGTCTGTCTAGTCTTGTCTGTCTAGTCTTGTCTGTCTAGTCTTGTCTGTCTAGTCTTGTCTGTCTAGTCTTGTCTGTCTAGTCTTGTCTGTCTAGTCTTGTCTGTCTAGTCTTGTCTGTCTAGTCTTGTCTGTCTAGTCTTGTCTGTCTAGTCTTGTCTGTCTAGTCTTGTCTGTCTAGTCTTGTCTGTCTAGTCTTGTCTGTCTAGTCTTGTCTGTCTAGTCTTGTCTGTCTAGTCTTGTCTGTCTAGTCTTGTCTGTCTAGTCTTGTCTGTCTAGTCTTGTCTGTCTAGTCTTGTCTGTCTAGTCTTGTATGTCTAGTCTTGTCTGTCTAGTCTTGTCTGTCTAGTCTTGTCTGTCTAGTCTTGTCTGTCTAGTCTTGTCTGTCTAGTCTTGTCTGTCTAGTCTTGTCTGTCTAGTCTTGTCTGTCTAGTCTTGTCTGTCTAGTCTTGTCTGTCTAGTCTTGTCTGTCTAGTCTTGTCTGTCTAGTCTTGTCTGTCTAGTCTTGTCTGTCTAGTCTTGTCTGTCTAGTCTTGTCTGTCTAGTCTTGTCTGTCTAGTCTTGTCTGTCTTGTCTTGTTATCAATCGCCAAGGAAAACACCCAAGGAGTTCGAAGAATACCTAGAACACCTAGCACTTCATCTAAAAGCCAATTCAGCACATAAGGAAGTCATTCTGGGAGATGACTTAAATGCAAAAGCTCGTATCTTCGGATCAAAAGTCCAAGATATCAAAGGGATGATCCTAGCAGAGTGGATTGAGGCAAACGACCTCTTAGTTAGTAATGAAGGAGACACACCTACCTTCTCAAACCACAATGGCTCTTCCCTGATTGACATAACAATAGCGACCACGTCAATTAAAAGTAGATAGGAAAGTAGATCAAGAACATGAAAACCTAAGCAATCACCGCACAATTACCTTCGAGGTTCGGGAATTTCCACACACAACTCGTGCCCAAGAAGCACAAAAACAGCGAGGCTGGAAACTGACAGCCGAGGGATGGTTTAGATTACAATAAAAATTAGACTCGGAATCTGATCATAACAGCGAACCACCCGAAGACCATACGCAAGCAGTTAATAGTCCTGTAGAATTTGCCGAATATATTTCCAAACTGTGCGATGAATGCTTTCCAAGACGACGTCGACCACAACACCGCCACCAATCTACCCCCTGGTGGACTACAACGATTGCCGCTAAGAGAGCCGCATGCTTCAAAAAGAGAAAAGTGATGGTGAGAAGGAACAAATCTAACGCAACTGATGAACAGAAACAAGAGGCTAGAATCGAATATAGTAACTCCAAAAAAGAATTCAAGATTGCTATATACGCACGCAAGAAAGAGCTGTGGAAGGATCTCTGCAATCAATTAGAGGAAGATATATGGGGCCAAGGTTTTAAAATTATATCAGGCAAACTAAATCTTAGACCAAACATTAGCCTAAGCGAGGAAGAGATAAGTAGCCAGGTAGAAAAACTGTTCCCGAAGAAACCCAAAATCAACTGGATGGTCCCAGTAGTAACTGAAATAAAGACCTTTGACTTGGAAGATATTGTAAAAACTGCGCGGAGAATCAAGACCGGAAAAACTCCAGGTCCAGATAGTATACCCACAGATGTGCTCAAAGAAATAGCTACCAGGAGACCTGAAATCGTCTTGAGAGTTATGAACAGCTGTCTAACTAAAGGAGAATTTCCAGACATTTGGAAGGAGGCACGTCTAGTACTCATTGAAAAACCCAAAAAAGATCCGGCCGATAAAACATCATTCCGGCCGATTTGTATTCTAAATACCCCAGGTAAACTATTAGAAATGTTAGTTAAGACACTCCTGGAGAACGAGCTAGAAAGCAAAGGAATTCTACACGACAGACAATACGGATTTCGAGCGGGCAGGTCAACGATAGATGCCCTGTCCAAAGTCATGGAGATACCTAACAAAATTAGAGAAAAGGCCTTCAAGAACCAAGAGCTCGCGGTACTTCTTACTATTGACATAGAAAATGCCTTTAATTCAGCTCCGTGGGACCTCATAATTGACGCACTAAAAACTGCGGAAATTAGCCCATATCTGATTAAGATGGTCCAGTCGTACCTCAGCAATCGATATGTCATCACAAATAGAGGCTGAAAAATAGAAACAACATGCGGTGTCCCACAGGGCTCCATTCTAGGACCTACATTATGGAACATCTTCTACAACAGCATTTTAGAACTCGACTTAGGAAAAAAAGTTACCTCTGTTGCATACGCTGACGACCTAGCAGTGATTGTTTGCGGTAGAAATAAGTCACAACTGGAAGAGTCCGCGAAAAATGCCGTAGCAATAATACACCAACATCTAACAGAATTAGGGCTTAAAATGGCACACGCGAAGACGGAAATGATAATCCTTGTGGGTAGAAGAAAACTTAAGACTCTGTCGGTAAAAATTGGCGACGCCATAATAACGAGCAAGCCGGCAATCAAGTACCTGGGGGTATACTTAGATAGAAATACCCGTATGACTACCCACATCAAAATCAAATGCGAGAAAGTCGAGAAGTCACTAATGGCTCTGACTAGGATCACTCCAAACATCTGGGGACCGCGCGAAAGAAAACGTCGAATACTAATGTTCGCGGCGTCTTCAGCCATCTTGTACGGTGCACCCATCTGGACGCAAGCGCTTAAGCATTCTCTATATAAGAATAAACTAGAAGCCCTAAACCGAAAAATGGCACTAAGAGTTATTTCGGCATATAGAACTGTCTCCACTGCTGCGGCAACCGCTATCGCCTCACTGCCGCCTCTCGAACTGAGAGCCAAGGAGATGGTTTACATATACCGACTTGGAAAAAACAGTAGGTCTGATGCTAAAGATAAATGCATGGAGGAGTGGCAGCAAAGATGCGGAGAATACAATGGTTGGACCAAAAATCTTATAAAAGACGTTAGGTTGTGGAGCAGGAGAAAGTGGAGTGAAGTGGATTACTATGTTACACAGGCCTTCACTGGGCACGGTGCATTTGGAACATACCTTTACAAAATTAAAAAAAAAGAAAACCCAATCTGCTGGTTCTGTCCGGACATTTATTCAGCCGAACACACAATTTTTCACTGTGTCAGATGGATGGACCTTCGTGAAACAGCAAATCAATTATGCGGCACAGTCATATCAACATCTAATGTGGCAGAATTGCTTCTAAGAACAGAAGCAGATTGGAACGCAATAACAGCAATGATGAGGGATATAATAAAAGCAAAAGAGAAACACGAAAGAGAAAACCGAATTTAGAAACGAGGAGGGATAAATCATCCTGAAGTAATGCCTAGGGACGGTTTCCGGGATGTATCTTCTCCTTTTTTTTAATATTTTTTTTTTTTAACTTTTTGAAGTCTTGTTGTCTTTTATTATTATTTTAATAATAAAAAAAAAAAAAAAAGTCTTGTCTGTCTAGTCTTGTCTGTCTAGTCTTATCTGCCTAGTCTTGTCTGCCTAGTCTTGTCTGTCTAGTCTTGTCTGTCTAGACTTGTCTGTCTAGTCTTGTCTGTCTAGTCTTGTCTGTCTAGTGTTGTCTGTCTAGTCTTGTCTGTCTAGTCTTGTCTGTCTAGTCTTGTCTGTCTAGTCTTGTCTGTCTAGTCTTGCCTGTCTAGTCTTGTCTGTCTAGTCTTGTCTGTCTAGTCTTGTCTGTCTAGTCTTGTCTGTCTAGTCTTGTCTGTCTAGTCTTGTCTGTCTAATCTTGTCTGTCTAATCTTGTCTGTCTAGTCTTGTCTGTCTAGTCTTGTCTGTCTAGTCTTGTATGTCTAGTCTTGTCTGTCTAGTCTTGTCTGTCTAGTCTTGTCTGTCTAGTCTTGTCTGTCTAGTCTTGTCTGTCTAGTCTTGTCTGTCTAGTCTTGTCTGTCTAGTCTTGTCTGTCTAGTCTTGTCTGTCTAGTCTTGTCTGTCTAGTCTTGTTTGTCTAGTCTTGTCTGTCTAGTCTTGTCTGTCTAGTCTTGTCTGTCTAGTCTTGTCTGTCTAGTCTTGTCTGTCTAGTCTTGTCTGTCTAGTCTTGTCTGTCTAGTCTTGTCTGTCTAGTCTTGTATGTCTAGTCTTGTCTGTCTAGTCTTGTCTGTCTAGTCTTGTCTGTCTAGTCTTGTCTGTCTAGTCTTGTCTCTCTAGTCTTGTCTGTCTAGTCTTGTCTGTCTAGTCTTGTCTGTCTAGTCTTGTCTGTCTAGTCTTGTCTGTCTAGTCTTGTCTGTCTAGTCTTGTCTGTCTAGTCTTGTCTGTCTAGTCTTGTCTGTCTAGTCTTGTCTGTCTAGTCTTGTCTGTCTAGTCTTGTCTGTCTAGTCTTGTCTGTCTAGTCTTGTCTGTCTAGTCTTGTCTGTCTAGTCTTGTCTGTCTAGTCTTGTCTGTCTAGTCTTGTCTGTCTAGTCTTGTCTGTCTAGTCTTGTCTGTCTAGTCTTGTCTGTCTAGTCTTGTCTGTCTAGTCTTGTCTGTCTAGTCTTGTCTGTCTAGTCTTGTCTGTCTAGTCTTGTCTGTCTAGTCTTGTCTGTCTAGTCTTGTCTGTCTAGTCTTGTCTATCTAGTCTTGTCTGTCTAGTCTTGCCTATCTGGTCTTGTCTGTCTAGTCTTGTTAAGCTAGATTTTCGGAAAATGGTAGTAGTTGGCGCGTTTACATTAGAGTGTGGAAAAATTGGACAGCTCGCTAAATGTGGAACGAGCCCAAAAAGCGAGTTCCCCATTATCTGGAGCGTTGTAAAATCATTTACGCACGAGATTTGTATAAAATTTTTTGGCCGACAATTATTATTTAAGAAACAAATAGATTTAGATAATTCACAATGTTGCAAAGTTGCAACTTTACAGCATGTAAAAATTGTGTGTAAAAATCTAATTAAGCTTGACGTATACATAACGTGACCATACGTCCCGCTTTGGGCGGGACAGTCCTGCTTTCAGGCTGTATGTCCCGCTGTCCCCAGCGAGGGCAAAAACGTCCCGCTTTCGCGGATAGGTAACTACTTGCTAGGATTTAAACACCGTACTACTTGCCTGGTCATGCACTTGCAAGGTCGTAACGTGTGACCGAAGCGGCGAGCGACGGAAGAGAAAGTGCGGATGACGCGTGAAAGTGGCATAGACGCTGCACTCACCTAACGAACAACCAAACGCAGTGCTCGGGAAAACACAGGCTTTCCGATTAAGCTGCGGCGTTGAGTTCGTCAATGCTTACGTTATTTAAAAGAAGCGATTTGATGACTTCTAAAGATTTGAATATGGCTGCAGCGGAGGGTGCGTGGGCGTTTCATACGGTGCAAAAAAAAGCAGCTTTCGCTCAAATGACTGTGCTTCTCATTTAATTCAAACATATTTTGAGCAAAAATTTACATGTGTTCTTAGAAAATCTCAGGCTATTGTTGAAAATGGGTTGGCCTCTATGGCAACCTATGAATTGAAAGAGAAATTTCGCGAAGCCCACTGCATAATTTTATTTATAGATGCTCCAATCCATGGCTCGATAAAACTATTCCTAGTATTAATCCTCAATTTTTTTTCTTGCGAAGGCGCCAAAGTCAAAGTTTTAGAGATTCGAGAACAGCAAGGTGAAACAACGCATATAATTGTTGATGATTTGAAGGAAGTATTGTCTTGCAATAATTTGAATAAGAAAATTGTGGGATGTTGTGGAGATAAATAGAAAGGGGATTAATAATGTTTACGCAAAATTGTATAAATCATACGGAAGATAGCTTATCGGGATTGGAGGTGGAGCCCACATAGTTCACCATGCGATCAAAGCAGCCGCAGAATGTCTCCCTGTTGACTTCGAGATCGAGACAGCTTTGAAAGAGTTTTGTCATTCAAGTGCCACAGAGTATTTCTAGTTTATATACTTCTGGGCTACAGTGAAACAAGGTGGCTTGCGTAAATGCCCGCGCTTGAGAGAGTTTTAAAAATGTTTCAGCCTTTGAAAAGCTATTTTCTGAGCATCGACAAATGCCCAAATATTTTGAAAATGTTTTTCGAAAGAAAACTTGAGTCTGCGAAAGAAATTAATCGTCTCCGACATAACCTGGCACTTAAGGAGAATTCGCTTTTTCTTCCTCACACTGTTCGTAACGTTTTAGGAAACTTACAAGTAACCGACACTGTACTACCATAAAGGTTTTTGTTTTACATAATTCCGCGAGTGTCCCGCTCTGACGAAAAAAATAAATGGTCACGTTACGTATACACGATGTCAAAGCTAGCTTTACAATTTAAGAGGCCAAAAAATACATTTTCTCTATTTTATCAGAGGAATCTTATTGCCATTTTTTACTATTGTGGCATATTCGGTTTCATATAAAATAGGTTATTGAAATATTCAACCCCCTATACCCTCCATAATAGGATTTTCAAAAAATTAAAAAGTTGTCTCTTTATTTCTAATATTTAATCTTTAATTTAATCTTTATTTTAAAAATGAATCTTAATACCAGATTTCCTATGTGTCAGTCATACACTTACATATGTAGACACTTACATATGTATGCACACATATGTATGTTTATATATTGGTGTAGATCCGTCTGTCTATTCTTCTTTGTTTAGCCTATTCAGGTCTGTCTAGATTTATGTTATTTTTCTATTTCTAGTCTAGTCTAATATATCTAAATTTGTTTAATTAACGAAGAATTGTATTGTATTTTATTCTTCTTTAGTCTCTCTAAGACAAGGTTATCAAGTTTCTGTTTCTGTTCAATCAGCACAATTCTGTTTTAATATTGAATTATGCAATACAAGCGGATAATTATATAAAACAAAGAGCAATTAATTATTATACAATAGTGCATCAAATATTAGTTTGTAGTTTGCTTTTTGTATATGCTGCCGCAGCAATATTAAGCCCTAATCGTTTTAGTAATGTTTAAAATCGAATGCTTGTGAAGTTCGATGCGGAATATTTCCTTGCTTTGGAATTTGCTGCATAATTATTAAATACCACGAATGATGTATGTCACAAACATTTCTATATACATTGCAGATATATTAAAAATTCTGTGCATTGATTTGGATAAATCAAAAGAACTGAAATCCAGATTATATACAAATATAGTAATTGGAATTACCGGGTCTTATTAGATTACATGATATCAAATAATTCTGTAAATTACAAGATAATGAAATTACAACTGAAATTACCTAAATTAGTAGTGCATGGACTACTCTAAAACGTAGTGAATCCAACACTGTTGAGAAATCCTTAATAGTTTTGGACATAACTAGTTATTTATTAATAAATTTAATAATCATTAATTTGCAATAACATCACGAAAGGTTTTGGAAATAGTTGTTTATTAGTTTGGTAGTTGCTTATTATTCCAGATTTGCAAACTGGATAAGATTAAGTGTAATAACAATTTCCAATATTGTTTCTAAAATGTAAAACTGTCCAGCTGTATGTCCAACTGTACTTTAGTCCAGTTTACTTTATGAGGATTAGACAAATAATCCTCATAAAGGAAACTGGACTAAAGAAAATTAAAAATTAGCTTAGGAAATAGATAAACTAACTCATGAAATTAAATTAATATCTTTATACGCATCTTTGCAAATACATAACTGATTGTCCTTCTTGGTTAGTACCATATACAGTTGCTTGCAAAAGTGTCCGGCCAAAAATAATTTTGTGATGAAGTAACGAAGGATGCAAAATGGAAACAAATATATCATAGTAAAGTTCTTTATGAGTTTTCTATATTATGCAATCAAACCGTGTAATTGAAAAATTATATCTAACTATTCATAATTATTTATAACAGAAATAAAAATTTTCGCCTTTCATAAATGTCCGGCCAAATTCCAAGAAGAAATTCGCTTCACTTTGTTTACGTTAGGAGTCGCGATGGTATGTAAACATTAAGAGCCTTTTGTATTATACGATCAGTAACACTAATTGTAAGTCAAGATGCCGAAACGCACGTCTTTAGACATGCGTAAAGTGTTTATCAATTTGCACAACGAAGGAAAAGTTTCACGTGAAATAGCTAAAATTTTGACTCTTGGAACATCGACTGTTAACGATATAATAAACAAATTCAAGACTGCGGGTACTCTAAAAGATAAATACTGTCCTGGGAGACCTCGGAAACTAATCGTGTCGATAAAGTGATTAAAAGAAAGGCTGTCGCAGACGTAAAAAAGAATGCTGCAATCATCGCACGTGAATTACGCGATGAAAATTTGGCTGACATTAGCCAAAGTGGAGTTAAAAAACCGCTCATCAGTAAAAAAAATAAGAAGGCCAGATTCGAATACGCAAAAAAATACCAGAACTGGACTGTAGAAGATTGGAAGAAAGTGCTGTTTTCAGACGAAACTAAAATTAATTTGATTGGAAATGATGGGAGAAGGCATTATGCTATGGGGTGCATTCTCTTGGAAAGGCGTCGGTCCAATCTTTAAAATTGAAGGCATTATGAACTCTGCTATGTATAGAGATATTATATTAGAAGAAATGCTGCCTTATGATCGTCAGAACATGCCACGAGGATGGATTTTTCAGCAAGATAATGATCCAAAGCATAGATCACAGCTCCTTCAGCAGGTTTTTAGCAAGAAAAATATTCGAGTTTTAGAGTGGCCGAGTCAATCTCCGGACTTGAATCCCATAGAACATTTATGGCAAGAGTTGAAACTAAGAGTAGGAACTGAAAATTATGCCAATAAAGCTGCTTTGTGGGAAAAAGTTCAAGAAGAGTGGAAAAATATCTCTCAAGATAGAATCATCAAACTTATTGAATCGATGCCTCACCGATGTGCTGCCGTGATAGCTTCAAAGGGTATGGTTACTAAGTATTGATGAAAATCTTACATTTATAACCTGTTTTCTTTTATTTTCTTTGTATATTTGAATGATATGTGAATGATATCTGCTTGGCCGGATAGTTATGAAAAAGCGAAAATTGTTATTTTTGTTATAAATAATTATGAATAGTTTTATATATTTTTTCAATTACACGTTTTGATTGCATAATAAAAGAACTTTACGATGATATATTTGTGTTTTCATTTTGCATTAATTAAACGTTACACGTTAAACGTTTCATTATAAAATTATCTTTGGCCGGACACTTGCATGCAACTGTATACACCGGCAGCGCATTGCCTTGTCTAGTCCTGCCTAGTAATAGTATATCCTTTTATTTACATAATGGAATACATACACAATAGAAGTGCTAAATTCTGCACTAACAACATAACTAAACAAACAATACCCAAGTAAAAAATTAATAGAAAAAGTTAGTCCTGCCAAGCATTGTCCTGTACTGGTCTTGTCTGATCTTGTCTAGACTTATCTAGTCTAGTCTAACCTTGTCTTGTCTAGTCTAGTCTAGTTTTGTTTTGTCTTCTTCTTCTTGTTTCGAATAGGCCTACTTTGGACCACGCTTGTTCAACTGTTGGGCTTTGATCTTTACCCAGTATTGTCGCATCTTCTGCCGGTGTAGCTCCTTTCTCTCTTCTGTCCAGAAAGATACCCTTTCCTTCGGGTTTTTTTCCTGAAATCCACGGACTTTGATTAGATTCCACTTGGAGATCTGTAATTCCCAGTTCTTCAATATCCTTCTTGGTTTCTGTCAACCAAGTAGTACGAACCTTCTTGTTTTGTCAGAAGGTGAACAGACGGTTGGTTAGTCGGTTTGGAGGCAATCTTGCAACGTGGCCATAGAAAGCTACCCTGCTTTTCCTTGCACAGCCATAGAGCATCTCAATATGTTCGTAGAGCTCAGAGTTATGCAGCCTTCGGAATTCCCCATCTTCCTGTACCGGGCCTAGGATTCCTGAGGATTTTCCTCTCTCTGACTACCAATTTCTCTACCAGACCTCTTCGGTTCAAGGAAAGACACTCCATGGCATACAGGGCTTCTGGTCGTAAGACTGATGTGTAGTGCTTAAGTTTCACGTTGCGTGACAGGCATTTCTTGTTGAAGGTTTCTTAGTCAGTCGATAGGCTAGGCTAGTTCTAACCTATTGACTCTCATGGATAATGATGCTCTTTCTGATAAGTTGGGTTCAATCCATCCGCCGAGATACTTACGTTTCTCAGTCCTCTTGATGTTTCCCTGCTCTAGTAACATCTCTCTGTTTGCTTCTTTGATGTTGTTGAAGAATTATGTTTTCTCCAGTTACACTTGAAAACCCACTTTGGCAGCCTGCTTTCTGGGGCAATTTACCTATACAGTTGCCCATCTCAAGAGAATCAGCAATCAGTGCCGTGTCATCTGCAAAGGCGAGGCAATTTACAACCAGTTCATCGTTCTTACGTCCAAGGAAGATACCACTCTGAACACCCAAGTTGATCAGTTCCTTGCCCCATTCTCTCATAATCTTTTCAAGGACACATTTGAAGAGAAGTGGGGAAAGTCCATCTCCTTGTCTCACTTCAGTTTTTATTTCGAAGCTTTCTGAGATCTCGCCTCTAAATTTAACATTGGAATGGGTGTTGGTCAAGGTTTCTAGGATGTCTGCGGGTTTTGTTGTCTAGCCCCAGTTCCTGTAGTACTTTGGTTAGTGTTTCTCTATCAATGGAATCGTAGGGCTTCCTAAAATCAACAAAGGTGACGACCACCTTGCGGTTTCTCATCTTGGAGTATGCAAGTACAGTTTTAAGATTGAGGATCTGTTCAATACAGGATCCTGTCTTCGTAAAGCCTTCCTTGGTCTTTTTAGAATTCCATTTCATTCAGGCTATCTGTCTTTGGGCTATTGTATTGTCACAGTGTTCAGTCCACCACGGATGCTTCCTTCTTGTAGCGAGGGGGCGAGTTCATTGGCCGCCTTGACAAAAGTCTCTTTCAGTTGGTCCCAGCTGTTGGTCTCAGATCTGTATTGTTCAGTCTGACTTACTTCTTAAGTCGTTCTATGCCAAAACTTACCATTTTGGAGGCTCTGAGTAATTTAGTGTTTCTAGGCTGGAGTCTTATTTTGATCTTTGAGAGGTAGTGGTCTGAGTCCAGATTGGCGCTTCTTAGTACCTTCACGTTTTGTATTTCCTTTTGAGATTTTCTTGAAATGGCCACATGATCTATCTGGAATTCACCCAGGTTGGTATTAGGTTAAATCCAAGTATTTTGCTTCCTTGGCAAGTGTTTGAAGGCTGTAGACTTCATGAGCAACCCAAAAGTCCTACACACAGATCCACCAATCGTTCTCCATTGCGGTTGGTTCGCTTATGCGACGGATAATTGCCCACTATGTTTCTGTATTTTTTCTCTCTTACCTATTGAGCATTGAAATCACCAAGCAGTATGACGGTGTGCCTCTCTGGAAGTTTAGAGATAATATCTTCCTAGAATTATTCTTCCTAATTAATCTTCCTAGATTAAGTCTTCCTAGAATTTATCAGTTGTGCCTGGATTGTGTATGTTGTCCTGGTTGATTGGGGCATGTACATTAACTATACTGTAGCCCTTGTATACACATTTGTATACAAGGTATACACATTTGTATACAATATTTGAGAGAGGATGGATACCCGATTGCTCGGGTAGCTAAAGTCGGTGACTGAATCCAGTATCCTGTGACCTAAGGCCAATCTTGTACCTAAGTGGGGCACGTTCTTCATTACCCGCTGACCCACTTTTCGTTTGAGGATTCTGAAGCATGTTGGTGTGAACTGGTTTTGTTTAGTCTAGTTAATTATTACGGATAATACGGAAGTATGCGATGCTGATAATTCCCTATGCGTCAATTAAGACAATTAAATAGAGCGTCTTTCAGATGTTCTTAATTTTAATTGCATGTAATTTCCCGTTTGAATTTTATGGATGCACAAATTAGTGACCAGCTAATTGTGTGCAGTGTAGCATTAAAATGTTAATTGGAAATGTTTTATACCAGATTATAAATTTAAAAAAAAAGTTGCGAGAAGAATTTCAGACGTGTAAATAATTTTTCAACATGTTTTTCTAAAAATAATTCTCTTTTTTGTAAGAAAATATTCTTAAAAAAAAATCAAGACATAAATCTTTTCTTTCATGTAACTTTTCGCAAGAAAATGTAAATATTTGCAAATTCGAGATAATAAAAAACAACGAAGAAATAAAAATTAAAATTAAACGCATCCTTTGGCAAACATCAACATTTAAGGAAAAGGTTACTTACGACCGCTACTACATGGTAATGTGGTAAATACTATAAATATTTAATTTGATTTATTTATTTAGTAAGAATTATTGAACTCATTCTCATAAGCAAGACTAGATAAATAATATTATACTTCTAGAGAAGACCAAATATAAAGCCGAAATGTACATTGATCAGATCATGCATTGTAAGATTAATAGAGATATTTGAGTATGTGGAAAATTGGGGGAAATTTTGTTATTAGGGATTAGGAGTTGGCATTTCGAAGGCTTTGCAGTGAGTTTCCAACGCAACGGTTAAACCAAATTAGAGTTCTGTCCCTCGGGGTTTGAAGATCATCCGTCGTTTTTTAGGGTTTTACTGTGGGATATGAGGGCGGTATCGTCGGCGTATTGTAGGATATAGGCGGATAGATTGATTTGGGATTTGTATGGAAGGTTATTGTTGTATATGTCGTGGCAGTATAGGTTATTGAGTAAGGGAGAGGGGGGAGCCTTGGCGAAGACCTTTGAGAGGGGTAAATTCAGGGAAGTGGACGTTGTTTATTTTAATTTGGAGGGGTCTGTCATGGAAATGTTTAACCCTTTCACCTCCATTCCGGGAGGTGACCCGGGGCCCTGAAGTTTAAGAAATTTCAAAAAATTGGTCGAAAAATTTCGAAAAACTCTTTAGGTTTTGTACTAAGTTTTTTAATAAAATCTCCCATCGCAGACTAAGGCCACGGAACGGCGAAACTCGCAGGCCGGATAGAATAAATACCAGGCTACAAGGTGAAGGTGTCAGTTTTCTGGATAGACCACGTCTTGGTGGTTTGCGGGCGTGTTGAAAAAAAGGCGAGAAATCTCCACGTCTTTTTTCGTCCATAACTCGTCGCCACGACGCCCGGCAGCGGCGCCGGTTACACTGCCGCAAAGCCAAAGGTTGAATCCAAAGAACAGCGCCGAAAAATGGCGAGTCCGCCGCGGCATGTTGTTGCACTATTACAGTAGTAATAGGTGTACTATTACAGTACACCCTGCACATTTATGAAGATATTTCCGGATCGGGGAGCCCTACAGAAGTGCGGATCGGTTTTTTAGATTCCGCATCTATCCTGCGCGATGCAAACGCAAATTCCCGCCGATGACCGTCGAACTCGCAAATTTCCGGCCAAAAATGCGGTTGTGGTTTTGTTTTCTGCATTTCGGACGCACCGGGCGAAGGGAGCGACGCAAGAAGCCGAGAGTGGTACCAAAATACGCGTAGCGGCGGGCGGCATCGGCCAAAAGTTTCGGATTCGGGGACGCGGTGAGGGGCAAATGTAAAAAAAAAACGTGCAAAAAAGGGTGATGTTTTCCAAGGTCGGCATCTCGACGGGGACGGCTCGGATGGCGAACCCTTACATACAAAAGTGGCGCGGAAATCCGTTCCAATTCGAACGTGCGCAGTTTTGATTGGCTGCGCCCAAAAACGGCGAAAGTGCAGCGGTTAGGCTCGCTACACACGTACCGTGTGGATGTGTGCGGCGCAGGCCCGGCACCGGGTGGAGGGGGTGGTGTTGCATAGTCTAGCATGGAGGAGTTCAGACGTGCCGCGTGAGTCCACTGGCCGTCCGACTGCCGGGTACAGCACTTTCGGGTACAGCACAGGGTTTTCAGCACTCGATTTTATTTATTATGCTTGCCTAATTCCAACATTTATTTATACTGGAAGAAAGTATGCAGACGGAGAAAAATGTGCATTCGCGCAATGCACGGGCATTTGCACAAACACACCGGACAAATCGCTAAACATTTTAAAGAAAACTAATAAATATTTGTCAAACTTCATACACAATCTAAACTCCATTACATTTTCAAGAATTTCCAAAATTTCAACAATACGTCATTATTCAATATTTAGTCAATCTAGTCAATATTTAGATTTTATATCTCATTTTGGCTATATCTATACACCTAGTGATGTATTTTAAATGCAAGTCTTTTCTGCTTGATCTCCTCTATATACACTTCCTACACTAGACTTCACTGCTTTGTCTATATAATCTGCTATGTCGGATTCGGGGACGCGGTGAGGGGCAAATGTAAAAAAAAAACGTGCAAAAAAGGGTGATGTTTTCCAAGGTCGGCATCTCGACGGGGACGGCTCGGATGGCGAACCCTTACATACAAAAGTGGCGCGGAAATCCGTTCCAATTCGAACGTGCGCAGTTTTGATTGGCTGCGCCCAAAAACGGCGAAACTGCAGCGGTTAGGCTCGCCACACACGTACCGTGCGGATGTGTGCGGCGCAGGCCCGACACCGGGTGGAGGGGGTGGTGTTGCATAGTCTAGCATGGAGGAGTTCAGACGTGCCGCGTGAGTCCACTGGCCGTCCGACTGCCGGGTACCGGCTCGGCTATGGTGGGCTATGGAACTATACTTAAGCTTGCACATATGCCGGTCCGGCAGTCTACCACCTTCACTTGTCGAGTGGGTGCACCCAATGTTTTCTTAGATTTTTTTTCTTGCGAAGTAAGCGCCGATAAAATAACCACATACAAATAACTCTTTCGCGATCCATTTTGTACTGAAGTCAATTAAATACACTGCTCGTAGCTCCACCTCGTGGGCCACCGGGCCGGTTCCGGACACACCGGCATGTGTGTAAGATGTCCAAACCGGTGCTGCGCCGGCGCCGGACACATCCACACGGTACGTGTGTAGCTAGCCTTAGCTGACGGCACCTTCCGGCGAACGGGAGCCGATACGTTTCGTTTTCGTAACAGTGGCGGGCGACTCCATAGTCACAGCAACGCCGATACCAAATTACGCGTCTCGGCGGGGCCCACGTGCCGCTACACTTGGAATGTCAAAAACGTGACATCCTGGTGCCCCAAATCGACATTCAAGTTTTTCACTGTGTCGATTAACGGTTATAAGTGGGCGTCGCGTCGCAATTCCGCGACGTCCAATTATGGGTGCGAAAAGCCAAAAGACCATTCTACAATCCACTAAAAAATCCAGAACATTCACAGGGGGGCTACAAAAATATGGATGCTTTACTTTCGTCATTAGTTTCTTCCTATAGAAGAATAAAAGTATAAATAGAACTAAAAGATAAAACGTTCAATTCTCTGCGGGTATCACGCAAAATAGTTACCGTAGAGCTTAAGTTGGTGATTCTGTGCGAGTTTTTCTGGACGTCAAAAATTTTTTTTATCGCGGAATCGCAAATTTCGATCAATTCTGAGACGACCGACACGTGGCGTTTCCCGAATTTCACCTGGGGGTCCGCACCACGTGGGTTTTTGAAAAGGTCAAATTCGGCTTTTTATGCGGCCGGAAGCGCCAGATCTTCCGTGTTTTAACAGTGCGCGCGTCTTCTATACTTTAATACGGAATCGGGATTAAACTCTCAAACAAACGAAGTTATTATTCGACGAAGTTCGTTTACTTATTCTATCGGACATAGAATAAGTTCTATGTCCGATCGAACGGTGCCAGTCCCGTTCCGATCCGTCAATCGGTTCGGACGTTCTAGGTACCACCGCAAAACGCCTTTTTTCACTTTTTGCGCATTTTCTCTTTAAACTGCCGCAGATTCGCAAAAAGTCCTTGCAGTTGACAAATTCTTGCCGGAATAGTTGCGGGCAAGTGTTCGGAGGAGAACGAACCCAATGGGCGACCTAGAGCCCTTTAAATAAGTGTAGGGCGTCCGTGGAAGTGATAGAAAAATCGGCAAAAAAAAGTTGCATTTTCTTGCACCAGGTGAACGGGACGTCGCAGAACGGCAAAAGCTAGGGATTCACAACGTGCGGACGGACATTGGCAATTAAAGCATAGAAGACGCGCGGTTAAAACACAGAAGATCTGCCGCTTCCGGCGGCATAAAAAAGCCGAATTTTACCTTTTTAAAAACCCACGTAGTGCGGACCCCCAGGTGAAATTCGGGAAACGCGTAAGTCGTCTCAGAATTGATTCAAATTTGTCAGAATCCGATCTGGCCAATCAGGCCAGACGCTTCCCCACACGGACCCCAAATGTTTGCTTTACAAAAATTACCACTTTTACAGAGGTCACGGTGAAGATGGCCAGGAAAATGAAATTCACGCAAGGATTCCGGTAGAAAATTTCGAGACGCGTCCTCCGACACCACTCACTCCCGTCGCTGCTCGACTTTTGTTGGCGACGTTATTCACATTTTTCTGCTAATCCGGGTTCTCCGACTAAAATGCCCCCTCGCTCTGGAAAAGTCGGAGCATCAGATTCTAGAAGCCAAAGAATAGACGAACGAACCCACGTACGTTGAGACTTCCGGATCGCGTAGTTTAGGCGACCAAAAATGACGATTTTTTTGCAAGAAAAAGTGAGCTTTTCGCACTTCCCCAAAATTTTAAGCAAAATTATCAAAAAGTCAGGTTAGTTTATGTTGCAGTTATGTTATGTGGCAGTCGGACGTGTGGCGACATCCCGGACACACCGACACCGGAACCACGTCCGTGCGACGAAAACTGTCCGAGTTGTGGGTGAAAAAGTGAAAAAGCTTGAAAATTCGCCCAGCCGCCCCCGGAGACAGCATATGGGTGAAATTATTTTTAGAAAATCTTTTGCAAATTAGTTGTGTTACATTTCGAGTCGTTAAACAGTTTATAAATATAATTTTTTTTAATTCCAAAAAATAATGTTTCTTGCCCCCTTATTAGTTCAGTGACATTTGATCAATAGGTGACTTATCTATGTGAAAGGGGTTGCATAACTACCGGCATTTTTATAAATATTGGCGCTGTGTGTAATTCCTTATAATTGGCATGGCCGTGAAAGGGTTAAGGGTATAAATAAGATACAGAGGAAGATTAAGTTTGAACAGGATGCCGGCATGCCACATACTATCAAAGGCTTTGTTTATGCCTAGGAATAGGGCAGCAGAATGATCTTTACGAAGCTATGCGGTTTGTAGGTTATTGATGAGGATATGTAGGGGGTGGGTGGTGGAGTGGGAAGGCTTGAATCCAAATTGGTATGATAGAATAGAGTTCTTGGGCTAGAGAATAAAATATTCTCTAGGAAACCTTGATATTTAGTATTTGTGTTGTCTGTCAAGTTGGTAAAAATCCACCTTGGAAAGAAATTTAAATTTAGTTTTTGTTTTAAATTTTTCTTGTCTAAAAGATTCGAAAATTACTCGAAAACTAAACGAAATTTTGAAAATTGTTTCAAATAAAACTTGTAGCGAATAGGGAATATGCATGGTTTTTATATTTTTAATTCTCAGATTACACCATTATAACATAGTAAAAAATATAAATACTGCTTAAAAATGTTGTAATTAAGTTTAAAAAAATATTTAAAATAGAGAAAAATTTTGAGCTGTTTAAACGCCGCCATTCTCGCGCAGTCTGTTGATGACGTCAATTACTAGTGACAGTTCAGTCCATTGTATACTACAGCTGTTCTCATTTTTAATTTAACGTTTTTGACTTTGTTTTCTAACCAAAAGGCAGCATGGACATACAAATGTAAACAATACGAACTTCTTTCCATGGTATGTTATGTCACTGTCGCTAATCACCAATGGTGTTGCGTTTTACAAATTTGAATATCCCTCGCTTAATTTGCACCCTTATTTATTAATTTTAAGTATTTAAAAATATATTAATTACAAAAAAATGGTTTAGTTCAAATGTCCGATCAATAAAGATTCGGAAAAAAAATATTTGAACCAAATTTAAATTTCATATATATTCCCTATTATACATTTCTGTCTAAATCTAGTGACTTCTTGATAATCTATTGACTTCACCTGAAAACGACCTTAACCAGTCGAAACTGGAGTGTTATGTGTTTAGATAACTTCACAAGTTATATAATATTTTTACAAAATTTGTGGTAAAAACAATCTCAATTTTCCAATTCAGAGTTAGTGATTTATAGGCTGTTTTATTGTTTTAAGTTAAATAACTGGACACTGAACCACCAAATAATTGAAAAAATCTATGTTTGAAATGTGAAACAATTACATTTCTCACATATCATACCGAAAAACTCACCCAGGGATTTCAGCACTCGATTTTATTTATTATGCTTGCCTAATTCCAATATTTATTTATACTGGAAGAAAGTATGCAGACGGAGAAAAATAGTGCATTCGCGCAATGCACGGGCATTTGCACAAACACACCAGACAAATCGCTAAACATTTTAAAGAAAACTAATAGATATTTGTCAAACTTCATACACAATCTAAACTCCTTTACATTTTCAAGAATTTCCAAAATTTCAATATATAGATTTTATATCTCATTTTGGCTATATCTATAGACTAGTGATGTACTTTAAATGCAAGTCTTTTCTGTTTGATCTTCTCTATATACACTTGCCTTCCTAAACTAGATTTCATTGCTTTGTCTATATAATCTAGTACTTTATTCCGTTTAGATTATGCAATGTATAGTTAGAATACATGGTTTAATCTGGTAAATATAGTCTGGTATTATCAGATGCAATAATAAGTTCATAGTTACCTATTCTAGTCTACCGCTACGTATTTATTTAGATAAATCTAGATAGGGTATATAATAAAAAGAAGCTAGACAATAAGGCAGCATTATTGTAGTGTAGACCAGTGGTGCGCAAACTATTTTTATTTGCGACCTAACATTTGGTGTAAAATTTTATCGCGACCCCTTGATAGAATGTATACACGTTAATTAACAGTATATTTTACAGGAAATATATGTGAAAATGGCATTTTTTCCACGGCTTACCCTACATGAAAGTGACATTTTTTCATTCTAGGAATGAAAATATTTACACGTCTAGAGACGAAAATGAGCATTTTAAATTTATGATTTTCTCGATTAAAACACTAAACTAACAAAATTTGCATGGACTTTCTTATTAATTACATCAATTTCAATGAAATATTTTATGTACAAACGTAAAACGAGCCTGAATCTATTTAAAAAACCGAAATAAAATTAGGACATTTGACTTGAAAAGTATCACCTTCTATGAGAATGCAATATGTTACCGTGGAAACGGCCAAACTAACAATTAAATTTGTTTTGACAGTTCTGACAGTTCGCTTCGAATTGGATTTATTAAAGTCGAATTATGGATTCTACAACCGAAATCAGTAGAAAAAACTGCATTTACTACTCGAGATGAAAGTGTTTTTTTTTTGGTTTGGTGTGATTGCTAACTCGCTGGCACCGTGAGCAAACTCCCACCTCACCAAAAAAAAACGCCACTTTCATCTCTTGCTGCAAAATATACTATTCTCGCATTTTCCGCAGATTTCACGATGTCATAAATTTTGAACCGCTTATCACAGAGACCTAGGAAGCTTTTAATTAAAAAATACCATCGAATCAGCCATCTCTCTTACAGTACTACTCTTACATTACATTACATTACAACGCTTACATTTTTATTTACTTCTCGGGCAATTTTCAACCGATTTCTATAAATTTGGTCTCCAAAGTTGCGAAAGGAATTGGCTAAATTATTCTGCAGGAAAAACATATACATTAAGGCAAATAAATGGATAAAAATTAGTAAATCGCTGCTATCTTGGGTATTTTGACCATTTTATCGAAATAAACTTCCTTCGAAAATAAAATTTTCTTCGGATAAACTGAAAAACGGCCCTTAAATTTCCCAAAAAAAATCCCATCCTTTTGATCAGGAAAAAAGTGCGTATAACGATTTTTACGAACCTCCCTGAAACTACAAATCCTAGCGAAACATTCTCGGAACACTGAAACTACGCTACTACGCTACTACTATTTGAAACTGTGATTTTTAAAGTGTACTTTTTCGCGTAGTTTCAGTGTTTTACGAATTTGAAACTGTAAAAATTACAAATTGCTTTTTGATAAAGTTAAAGTATCCGGTATTATAAGTAAATAAGTTTTAAAAATTACAGTATGCGACTGAATCTTTACAAATTTATATTCGTAAGGCCGCTGCTACTATTTGAAACTGTAATTTTTAAAGTGTACTTTTTCCGCGTAGTTTCATTGTTCCTAAAACGTTTCGCTGGGATTTGTAGTTTCAGGGAGGTTCGTAAAAATCGTTATACGCACTTTTTTCCTGATCAAAAGGATGGGATTTTTTTGGGGAAATTTTGGGGCCGTTCTTTCAGTTTATCCGAAGGAAATGGAAGTGATGTACACGATTTTCCAGTTTATTTCGTTCAAATGGTCAAAATACCTAAGATAGCGGCTGTTTATCAATGTTTTTCTTTTAGCATTTCTTTTAGCTACTATTGAAACAGTAATTTTTACAACGTACTTTTTTCCGTGTAGACGACAAGACGAGCAAATGGATGTGTAAATTATTTGGAAAGATACAATTTTTTATTGCGAAATTTTTTATAAAAAATTTCCAAAATTTCGAATTCATAATTTTATATCTCGAAAACGTTTGCAGATGATTAAAAACGGATTGCGGCATTGTTTTTAGGAAGGCATTTCCATGCATGCACTTAGATTACCCTGAAAATATGAATTGGTTTCCCATTTCTCTGCCTGGGCGACCAAATTTCTCGAAATTTCGCTCGATTTTGCCAATTTTAGCAAGTGATATCTCACGAACGGAAGCGGCAAGTAAAATACAATATGTATATTTGTTATAAATAGCAAGGAAACAGCAGGGAAAACACTTTTAGATGAACTTTGAAATTTACTAATCGTTTAATAAATAATGGTTTTAACGAAATACATTTTCTCGCATTTTCCGCAGATTTCACGATGTCATAACTTTTCAACGACTTATCGCAGAGACTTCCAGTTTTTACTAATCGATTCAGCATTCAGCAAAATTGATCGGAAAAAATATATAATATTCCTAGGAAGCTTTTAATTCAAAAATACCGCGCAAACTATTTTCACTTGCGACTCAAAATTTTCTGAAGAATTTTATCAGATATAACTGATATTTAACTGCTAGCTGATACTTTCACATAGCCTTATCGTAATACAATTTATTATGAATTCAACGACACAAAAAAATCATTATCGGCCCCTCCGGGGGTCGCGACCCACGGTTGGTGCATCATTGGTGTAGACTAAACTAGACAAAATATAATTAACCCAATTTATCTTTTTTGTGAATCTATCGTATCGTCTCTACTTTATTCCCAGTTTGTCTATTTAGTCGATTCTTTCCAGTCTAGTCATGTTTATCTAGTCGTATTTATCTAATGTAGTATTCTCGCTATAATATTATTTGTCTAATCTTGTCTATTGTCTATCTAGCCTTGCGTGTCAGGTCCTGTCTGTCTAGTCTGCCTGTCTAGTCTTGTCTGTATAGTGTTGTCTGTCCAGTCTTATCTGTCTAGTCTGGTAGACAGACCATACTAGACCTGTCTGTCAAGTCATGTTTGTCCAATCATGTGTGTCTAGTCTCGTCTGTCTAGTCTTATCTATTTAATCTTGTCCTTCTAGTCTTGTCTGTCTAGTCTTGTCTGCCTAATATTGTCTGTCTAGTCTTGTCTGTCTAGTCTTGTATGTTTAGTCTTGTATGTCTAGTCTTGTCTGTTTTGTCCGTCTTGTCTGTTTTGTTTGTCTTGTCTGTCTTGTCTGTCTTGTCTGTCTTGTCTATCTTGTCTGTCTTGTCTGTCTTGTCTGTCTTGTCTGTCTTGTCTGTCTTGTCTGTCTTGTCTGTCTTGTCTGTCTTGTCTGTCTTGTCTGTCTTGTCTGTCTTGTCTGTCTTGTCTGTCTTGTCTGTCTTATCTGTCTTGTCTGTCTTGTCTGTCTTGTCTGTCTTGTCTGTCTGTCTTGTCTGTCTTGTCTGTCTTGTCTGTCTTGTCTGTCTTGTCTGTCTTGTCTGTCTTGTCTGTCTTGTCTGTCTTGTCTGTCTTGTCTGGCTTGTCTGTCTTGTCTGTCTTGTCTGTCTTGTCTGTCTTGTCTGTCTTGTCTGTCTTGTCTGTCTTGTCTGTCTTGTCTGTCTTGTCTGTCTTGTCTGTCTTGTCTGTCTTGTCTGTCTTGTCTGTCTTGTCTGTCTTGTCCGTCTTGTCCGTCTTGTCCGTCTTGTCTGTCTTGTCGCTCTAGTCTATCTTGTCTGTCTTGTCTGTCTTGTTTGTCTTGTCTGTCTTGTCTGTCTTGTCTGTCTTGTCTGTCTTGTCTGTCTTGTCTGTCTTGTCTGTCTTGTCTGTCTTGTCTGTCTTGTCTGTCTTGTCTGTCTTGTCTGTCTTGTCTGTCTTGTCTGTCTTGTCTGTCTTGTCTGTCTTGTCTGTCTTGTCTGTCTTGTCTGTCTTGTCTGTCTTGTCTGTCTTGTCTGTCTTGTCTGTCTTGTCTGTCTTGTCTGTCTTGTCTGTCTTGTCTGTCTTGTCTGTCTTGTCTGTCTTGTCTGTCTTGTCTGTCTTGTCTGTCTTGTCTGTCTTGTCTGTCTTGTCTGTCTTGTCTGTCTTGTCTGTCTTGTCTGTATTGTCTGTATTGTCTGTCCTGTCTGTCTAGTCTTGTCTGTCTAGTCTTGCCTGGCTAGCTTTGTATGTCTAGTCCTGTCTGTCTAGTCCATCTAGTCTGTCCAGTCTGTCTAGTCTATCCAGTGTGTCTAGTCTGTTTAGTTTGTCTAGGCTGTCTAGTCATGTTTGTATAATCTTATGTGTCTAGTCATGTTTGTATAATCTTATGTGTCTAGTCATGTTTGTCTAATCTTATGTGTCTAGTCTAGCCTATCTAGCTTTGCCTGTTTAGACTTGTCTGTCTGGATTTGTCTGTCTAGTCTTGTCTGTCTGGTCTTATTTGTCTAGTCTTGTGTATCTAGTTTTGTCACTCTAGTCTTGTCTGTTTAGTCTTGTGTCTAGTCTTATCTGTCCAGTCTTGTCTGCGTAGCCTGCCAAGTCTTGTCTATCTAGTGTTTTCTGTCTAGTCTTGTATGTCTAGTCTTATCTGTATAGCCTCTCTTTTTTTCTCTAGTCTTATCTGTCTAGTCTTGTATGTCTAGTTCTATCTGCAAATATAAATTTGGTTTATAGATAAAAAAATTAGGAATAAATTCAGGAATAATGTTAGAGGGGATCTCAACAACTAGAAAATAGATCTAGACTGGGGGCAAACTAGTATCTCGTCCTTGGAGTAAATTTCTAGCAAACTTATATTTTAAGTCGGAAATTCTATTTGAATCTATGAGAGGGCGAGAAATCCTTAGTCCTCGTGAAAAATACAATAAACTGTTTACCAAACTAATTATCCTTGATCCTCGCATCGCATTTCAATGCGCAATTAATTAATAAAATGTCGATAACGTTGAGCGCAACTGACTGTTACGAACGGCAATAATTTTCAATAAGAGACACATAAATTCCCATTTTTCGGATCCGTAATTGAAACCGTTTCGATTGTTTGTTTTCTGTTGCAGAAAATAGGACACAATCCACGGCTTCCTCCGGCTCCAAGAAAAGGCGAACACCTACAAGATGGAGCGACCAGGAAATTGCAATTTAAATTCGGAAATTTCGATTCGAGTTTTCGTGCATCTGATTTAATTAAATGTGAAATATTTCAACGGGAAACTAGTAGTAGATTATATAAAATGTATGTAATTAAATTGAACTGCGGCGCGAGACTAAAATTCAGACGGCATCGATCAATGGGTCAGGCAAAAATAATAATTGAAATTTATACAAGACTAGACAAATCTAAACGGGATTAGACATCCCGTTTAGATTTGTTAGATAATAATGAAAATAATACTAATTTAAATAAAAATAATAATACTGCATGATTGCCGCCCTGGATAAGACTAGACAATATAATCTAAGATTAGACTAGATGTAAAATTATACAACACAAACTGGACAAGATTCGGCAAAACAAAGCTAGAATAGACAATAATAGACGAGATTATCAAAACAGGAAAACTAAACTAATAAAATACTGGACAGGAATAAACTAATCAAAACTGGACAATACTAAACTAATTAAGACTGAAGAAGACTAACCAAGACTGGACAAGATTAAATAATCCGCATCGGACAAGACTAAAATAATCAAGACCGGCCAAGTCTAAACTAACCAAGACTGGACCTGATTATGTAATCCGGATAGGACAAGAATAAGTTAATTAAGACTGGACAAGATTAACTAATCCGGATTGAACAAGACTAAACTAATCAAGACTGAACTAGACTAAATGACAGACAAATTAATTAGACAGGCAAGACTAGACACATAAGATTAGACAAACTTGACTAGACAGACAAGATTAGCCAAACTAAACAGACTAGACAGACTGGATAGACTAGACAAACTGGACAGACTAGACAGACAGGACAAAACTAAATTAATCAAGACTAAACTATCCAAGACTGGACGACATTAACTAATCCGGAATGGACAAGACAAAACTAATCAAGGAAGACCAAGACTAAATCAATTAAGACTAGAAAAGCTTAAATAATCCAGATAGAAGAAGACTGAACTAATCAACACTGGACAAGACTAAACTAACCAAGACCCGTTAAAACTAGGTATGAGAGGCTAGTCTGTTCAAGACTGATCAAGAAGGAATTAGATAATTCTGAGCATTGCTATGAAAGACTAGATAATAAAGACTTAGCAAGAAGTAATTAGTGTAATCTGGGCAATGCCATGCAATACTAGACCATAATAATCTATATGACAAGACTAAACTAGTGAAGACCAGACAACATTTATTAATCCAGATTTTACAGGAATAAAATAATCAAGCCTAGACAAGATTAACTAATCCTGATTGGACAAGACTAAAGTAATCAAGACTGAACAAGACTAACTTATTTAAGACTGGGCAAGATTAACAAATCTGGATTGTACAAACTAAACAAATCAAGACTAAACTAACCAAGACTGAACATGATTAACTAATCCGAATTGGACAAGACTAAACTAATCAAGACTAATCTAATCAATACTGGGTAAGATTAACTACTTCGGATTGCACAAGACTAAACTAATCAACACTGGAAAAGACTAAACTAATGAAGACTAGACGAGTCAACACTTTTTAAGACTAAACTAACCAAAACTCACTGCAAGGCTCAATTAATCAACATTTAACAAGACTAAACTAATCACGACTTGATTAAACTAGGTAAGAGAGGCTAGTCTGTTCAAGAAGGAATTAGTTAATTCTGAGCAATGCCGTGCAAAGACTAGACCAAAATAATCGAGACTTGTCAAAACGAGACTAGACTAGAGAAGGCTAGACAAAAGTAATTACAAAAAATTGAACAAAACAAAGTTAGACAAGTCCTGTTGATACAAAATCAAATTAGACGAGACTAGTCCTAGCTTAGTAATACTAAGAGACAATAGGAGATTAATTAGAAATAAGACTAAGGAAGTTAAAGTACTAACTACACCAAAGTAGGCTAAACAAGATAAGTTTGGACAAGACTAGAGTATACCAAATCAAAGCAAACTTAAGCAATACCATACAAAACTAGACTAGTCATATCTTAGGAACATCAAGCACTCAATAAGTAAATAGGCAAAACTAAAAATACTATTTATCTTTGTGTGCCTAGTCTTGTCTGGTTAGTCTTGCCCGTTTATTATTATTATTTTTTTAATATTTTAATTTTTTTTTATACATAAAGTCTTGCCTGTTTAGACTGATAGTAAACCGATTTACAAAACCAATAGTTTTATAAATCAAATTCTACATTATCAAACAATTTATTCTCGATGTGCAAGATTGTACAAAACTAGAAAACATTTTGATAGTCTAGGCTAAAAAGGCTAGGTAAGACTAGACAATGCTAAACAAGTCTAAAGAACGTGATATACAGCGGTAAGACTAGTTACAACTTTTGAAGAATTAGGTAAGGTAAGAAGTTACTAGATGGAATGAAAGAGTCAAGACTATATATAGAAGACCTTTTAAGAAATTCTTTTCCTCCGTAATCTACTTGTGCAAAAATATTATCTATGTGCTTGTATCTGGCAGAAGCCGCATAATTTTCATTGATGTGATAATTAGCTCAAATTAAATGTATGTCCAAGATATTCACTATGTATGCAGACTTTGTGTGTAAATGTAATACAAACACTCTAATGTGAAAATATTTACTGAATGTATAAAAGTATAATAAAAAACACGAAAATTACACGATGTAATGAATTACTCAATTAGAAAATTTTACTGTTCTTAATTCCTTGATTTAAAAGATAATTTTAGTTCAGAAAAGAAGATAAGAAAAAGACCAACGTACAATAACGAACTTATGCTTCGCATAATTGGCCACTAGGCAAGCTACTTTCGTAAGTTCGGCTCGAATATTGTTTGCCTCAAAGTTTTTGAATGGCGGTGGGAATCCTATTATAATATTATGTCTGTTGAGCTAATTAGTATTGTGTAAATCTTGAAAGATATTTTTGCTGTAAACCATAAGATTTAAAAATCGTGTAAATAATAATTTCTAAGAGGCTTAAGGGAAACTAAAATTTTCGCAAAAATAATCCGCGCACTGAGGAAAGTACAAAAACTGTAGCTGTGTCGACTTGAAATGGATACGAAATTATTTCGCTTTATTCACAAAATTAGCATAATCCGCAGGTAATGTGAGACAGTTAGGCATCTATCCTAATACTAAGTCCATAAAGCGGTCATTTTACATCAATCCACGGCTTCCTCCGACTTCAAGAAAAGGCGAACACACAAGACGCGTCTTGTGTGTTCGCCTTGTGTGTTGTCCAGACCAGTGTTTCCCAAACCTTCGATTCACATGTACCCCTCCAAATATTTTTTAACACATCGTAACCCCTAGTTGAAAGTTTTTGGAATATGCGATTCCAGAGACAACAATCGTACTCATATTTTATAATTAATATACAGTCCCAGGTTTGGTTTTTAAAAGATAATAACATTCTTTATTATAAATTTTAGAGGAATTTTTTTTTTTTAAGAGTTTCTGTTTGTCTTTAAAAGCGCAAAAAGCGCAGTTTAAAATCAATGATCGGTTATTTAAAAATTATAAAACAACAAAAAAGATGTATCACAATCAACCAGGACAACAGACGCCATCCAGACAGAGCTGATAAAGAAGATATTATCTCTAAACTTCCAGAGAGGCACAGAGACTTCAATGCTCAATTGGGAAGAGAGAAAAACTACAGAAACATAGTGGGCAATTATCCGGCAAATAGGCGAACCAACCGCAACGGAGAACGATTGGTGGATCTGTGTAGGACTTTTGGGTTGCTTATAAAGTCTACAGCCTTCAAAAACTTGCCAAGGAAGCAGAAGACTTAGATCTCACCTAATACCAACCTGGGTGAATTCCAGATAGATCATGTGGCCATTTCACGAAAATCTCAAAAGGAAATAAAAAACGTGAAGGTACTAAGAAGCGCCAATCTGGACTCAGACCACCACCTCTCAAAGATCAAAAATAAGACTCCAGCCTAGAAACACTAGATTACACAGAACCTCCAAAATGGTAAGATTTGACTTAGAGCGACTTAAAAACAGTTAAGAAGTAAGTCAGAGACTGAACAATACAGATCTAAACAAGCTGGGACCAACTGAAGGAGACTCTTGACAAGGCGGCCAATGAACTCGCCCCTCTTGCTAGAAGAAAGAAGCTTCCGTGGTGGACTGAAGACTGTGACAATGGCCCAAAGACAGACAGCCTGGGTGAAGTGGAATTCTAAAAAGACCAAGGAAAATTGGCATAAAATTTTGAAAGGTTACAGCCAAGATAATTCGAGAAACCAAACGAACCTTCACGCAAAACCAACTAACCCTAATCGAAGAGAGCTTTTGTAAGAATAACTCCAGAGATTTCTTTGCAACCTTCAAGCAGACAATCAGAAAATACGTTCCGCCAACTTCAGAGACTCACAAGGCAAACTGGCTTAAAACGACAAGGACAACTGCTACCTTTTAGCTCGGTACTTTAAAAATCTACTCAACTGTGACCCACCCAGCGAAGACATCGACTATAAACAAACCACACCAAACCCGGACTCGCTGCCTCACCAACTGCTTCACCAACATACGAGAAGCGAACAGAGAGATTTTACTAGAGCAGGGAAATTTCAAGAGGACTGAAATTTAAGTATCTCGGCGAATCGATTGAACCCAACTTATCAGAAAGGGCATCGTTATCCAAGAGAGTCAACAAGTTAGAACTTGTCAAGACTAAACTAATCAACATTGAGCAACACTATACCAATCAACATTGGACAAGACTAAACTAACCAACACTGGAATAGACTAAACTAACCAACACTAGACAATAATAAACTAATCAAGACCTGGTTAAACTAAGCTAAACTTTTCAAGACTGATCAAGCAATTATATAATTCTGAGCAATGCCGTGCAAGACTAGACCATAATAATCTAGAAAAGACAAAATGAGACTAGACTAGAGAAGGCTAGACAACAGTAAATAGAAAAATTTAACAAAACAAAGTTCAAAGTCCTGGCTTAGGAATACTAATAGACAATAGGAGAATTAAAGATAAGGCTAAGGAAGTTAAGGTATTAACTACAACAAACTAGGCTAAAGATAAGTTTAAATAAGAGCAGATTATACAAAATCAAAACAAACTTAAGAAATACCATACAAAACTAGACTAGTCATATCTCATGAACATCAGGCAGTCAATAACTCAATGGGCAAAACAAGACCAGTGAAAATTCGAAAATACTATCTAGTTATGTGTGCCTAGTGTTGTCTGGCTGATTAGTCTTGTACGTATATTTAATCTTGTTTTATACATCCAGTCTTGTCCTGTCTGTTTAGACTAATAGTAAACCGATTTACTAAACCCATAGTTTTATAAATCAAATTCTACATTATCAAACAATGTATTCTTGATGTGTAAGATTGTATTAAAGTAGAGAAAATTTGGCTAGTCTAGGCTAAAAAGAGTAGACTAGGTAAGACTAGAGAATGCTAAATAAGTCTTAAGAACATGATAAACTAAACTAGATAAATATACCTCGGTTAGACTAGTTACAACTTTTGGAGAACTAGGTAAGGTAATAAGTTACTAGATGGAATGAAAGAGTCAAGACTCTATATAGAGGAAATTTTAGGAAATCCCCTACACTTTCCTCCGTAATCTCCAGGTGAAAAAATATTATCTATGTGTTTGTATCTGGCAGACACCGCATAATTCTCATTGATGTGATAATTAACTCAATCTAAATGTATATTGTCCATGATATTCACTATGTATGCAGGCAGACTTTGTATGTCAATGTAATACAAACACTCTTATGTGAAAATATTTACTGAATGTATAAATGTATAATAAAAATTAGAAAATCACACGATGTAATGAATTATTTATTTATTTCGAAAATTTCCCTGTTCTTAATTGGTTGATTTAGAAATATGGAGACTAGCGGTACGGAGGACTATCTTGTGTATGAAAAAGTGTCCGTCGAAATGGCTTAAATTAGGGTGGCGCTACAGTAGCATCAGTGTAAATTTTAAATAAAGCTCCTAAAGTTATTAGAGTAAAATAAAGAATTAAACACAGAATTTTATACTGTCACTTACTACCCTAGTCGGGCTACGCGCTACGTCAAGGAGACGCGCTGGTATGCCTCCTATTTAACATATGCCTAGAAAAAGCAATTTGAGAAGCGAACGCAAACGGAAGAGGCACGATTGTAACTAGATCTGCACAACTACTCGCATACGCAGACGACGTTGATATAATTACCAGGACGACAAGAGAAATGACTACAACTTATTCAGCCCTCGAGGAGGCGGCCAACAACTTCCGCCTACAAATAAACTAATAACCAAGTCACAAAGGGCACTGCATGAACTCGGTAAATCACTTAAAATCGGAACAAAAAAATTCGAAATCGTACAAGAGTTCACGTACCTGGGCGTCAACGTAAACGCAAAAATAACTACTGGGCTAAAATAAGAAAGAGAATAATGCTCGGTAACAGGTGCTACAACGCACTAGGAAAACAACTAGCAAATCCAAGCATTACCAGAAAGACGAAGATTGTCATATACAAGACCCGCCTGTAGTAACATATGGCGCGGAAACATAGACTATAAGCCAGCAAGACGCGAACCTCCTCTTCCCATTTTTGAGAGGAAATCTTACACACAATCTTCAAAGGGATATGCGACAACGGTAAAGGGCGAAGTAGATACAATTTTGAACTGCAACACTTACTAAAAAAGTACGAAGAACCCGACATCGTAACCCGAATCAAAATAATGCGGTTACAATGGGCAGGACATGTAGCAAGAGTACGGGAAACAGCGTACCAAAGAGGCTATTACACGCCCAACTACAGGGAGGACGAAAAAGAGGCAGGCCAAAACTCAGATGGTAAGACGCAGTAACAGAAGAAGCATCAAAATTAGGACTTCTAAGGAGGAGGAGGAGCTTCGAAGCTGGAGAGGACTACCACAAAACGAATGGATGAAGATACTTTGCGAAGCCTGGACCCGCACAGGGCTATAGCGCTACAGATGATGATGAACTAGTTTAGTCACCAAAAATATGAATAGTCTACGTTCAATATGTTTGAGCAAGCCCAACGTACAATAACCAACTTATGCTTCGCATAATTGTCAACCAGTCAAGCTGCCCCAGTACTTTAATTTTTTGTAAGTTCGCCTCGAATCTAGTTTGCCTCAAAGTTTTTGAATGACGCTGGCGGTGGGAATCCTATTGCAATATGTATTATGTCAGTTGCGCTAATTAGTATTGTTTACATCTTGGAAGATATTTTTGCTGTAAAATATAAGATTTGCGATTTGTAAATAATAATTACTAATAGGCTTAAGGGAAACTAGAAGCAAAAATAATTCTCGGATTGAGGAACGTTAAAAAATTTCGACACAAAACTACTTGAAATGGATACGAAATTATTTCGCTTTAGGTAATTCAGGTAATGTGAGACAGTTAAGGCCGATTTTCATATACGCGACACTCAGCTACATTCTTTAAAATGAGCACGTTCTCACTATGGCTACGTGACAGCTACGCGACGTGTCCATTTAAAATAATGTAATCATTATTTGACAGGCGCTGTCGCACGACGTCGCGTACCTGAGTGTCGCGCATATGGGAATCGACCTTTATGCATCTATCCTAATACTATGTCTATTGAGCGGCACTTGAGGGAAACTACAATTTTCGCAAAAATAATCCGCGGGCTGAGGAAAATTCAAATTTAAAGTTTTGTCGACTTGAAATGGTTATGGAATTATTTCGCTTTAATTACATAATCAGCAAGAACCGCTGGTAATGTGAGCAAAGTTAGACATCTGCTCTAATTTCAATTGCAATTACCAAGAGGAATGTAACGAAATCTTCGAGTTAGTGGTTTCCATTCGAAACAGTTATAGAAGTTATAAAATATGTAATTTATTATTATTACCGCTTGACCTAGACCAACTTATATTTGTTTACTGTGTATCTTGACAATCCTCTTATAAAGTTCATAACCTATTTTGCTCTAACAGGTACAACATTAACCTTTGTTAAATATTATCAAATTAATTTAGATTTAATTGTTAAGCATTAATCAACTTAATTGGTCAAGCAAGGTAGATAATGATGGAAGCAATCAATCCATTACAGCGAATGTCGACAATCGATAAGTGAAGTCATACAAAGTGTAAATTAAATTTTTTATTTGATTATCAATTCAAATATAGGGTCTTCCAAATAACAGGCTTCATTTTGATATATAAAAAAAACAAGTATATTTAAGCGAAATCATGGATGTTTATTTAATTGTAAAGAGGAGGGCATGCCATTAATGATGGGAAACAAAATTAACCAAATGGCTTTACATGAAATTTTCCATTACCAATTCGCACATTTGTGGCTGTGGGTTTGCGGTTTTTTTTGGGTTGTGAGTGATCTAATAGTGAAAAATCGGTGCCTTTTACACTCAAATTAATCCATGCAAAATATTATTTGATTTTATTTATAGTAATAGCCTCCGCAACGTCATTGAATATTTGAAAAAATATGGTTTTTAGACTAATTGAAATTTTAATGAACAGACGTATTTTAATCCCAGAAATTATTATAACTACAGTTTATTATCTATACAACACAAAAATAATGCATGATCTTACGTTTATAATATAAAATAAGGGGACTGAGGGAGCGCAGGAGGGGACAATTGGAACACTTGTCGCGTCGCTAGTGGACTATTGGTTTTGGCTCGAATTAGACTTACGCTAGTTATTTAACAAAGTAACCTAACGTCAATTTTGTTTCGTAAAAAACATGCAAAGAAAACGAAGTGTCTTTAAATGTCCTATTTTTGGTGATATTTGTGAGATAAAAGACAATATTCTACCTACTTACGAAGATGTAATTAAATACTATGAATGGACAAGACATCAACTAAAGTTGCAATTGGAAACTGCAAAAGAGCCCACATTTTCAAAAATAGCAGATATAGTGACATCCAGAATTGAAAATATATGGCAAACTGCATCTATTCCGATAGTAACACCAACAAGGGCCGTACAGATGTTAAAATCATACCATTTAAAATACAAAAACCTTCTTAAGTCTATCAAAAAGGCTCTCTACGGAAAAGTTAAAAAATTTTTGACAAGGTAGTAAGAAGGTACTTTTTGATATTGCAACCTGCAAGTGTAAAGATATCCCTCAATGTATCTGTCACAAGGATAAAAAGGTTCCCAAACAAGAACATACTTTTTTAATTGATCAAAGAACCTCTCGAAGTATGATGATAGGTGGAATCGACTTAAGTGTTACGAAGAAGTTGCAAAAGACCCTAAAGATGGACGAAAAGCGCCCAACTATAGCCTTAAATACTTCGTTATCTGTTATAGAAGTTAGTACTTCTGCGGTATCGTCAGCGTCTGAAAGTCGTAGTAGTTCAGATAATTTCACTAACACCATAAACAAAAGCTTTCTGAAAAAAAAGTATGCGTCGATTTTTCTACTTTATCGAAGACCTGCGGCAGGTATGGTGTATCAGATAGAGCAGCTGCAGCTATTGCGTCGTCTATAGCGCCGCTTATAAATTTCAATGCTTCAACATATATTGACAATAAATTGGCAAGAAATATTAAGTGAACCACCGATTATGAAAAACGTGCCTGACCAAGAAATTCAGTCTATCGTTTAATCAGGTGGTGAGGGTTAAGTGTTGTTTTAAAGGCTTCCATGCCACCATGCCAACTCAAGGTGTTGAACGGGCTGTAAAATTGACGATAGCTGCCACTTCTCAATGCATAAAAAAGTAACGATTAGGTGCAATAAGAGTCAAATTGGAATCACGAAACGTAATGCCTAAATTTGAAACAGACATTTTCGAGCAAATTAATTGTTTTTTTTAATAATATTTTGATAAAAAATAAAGTTGTATTTTTGATTAAAGGTGATTAATATATATCTGAATTATATATTGCGTATCATTTATCACCCATTTATCATTAAATTAAATCGAAAATAGTATATTTTACAGCAAGAGATGAAAGTGGCGTTTTTTTTTTGGTGAGGTGGGAGTTTGTTCACGAGCGCCAGCGAGTTAGCAAACACACCGAACCAAAAAAAAACGCCTTTATCTCGAGTAGTAAATGCAATTTTTTCTATTGATTTCGGATGCAGAATCCATAATTCGACTTTAATAAATCTAATTCGAAGCGAACTGTCAGAACTGTCAATATAAATTTAATTGTTGGTTTGGTCGTTTCTATGGTAACATATTGCATTCTCATAGAAGGTGATACTTTTCAAGTCAAATGTCCTAATTTTATATCGTTTTTGTAAATAGTTTCAGGCTCGTTTAAGGTTTGTACATTAAATATTCCATTGAAATTGATATAATTAATAAGAAAGTCCATGCAAATTTGGTTAATTTAGTGTTTTAATCGAGAAAATCATAAATTTAAAATGCTCTCGTCTCTAGATGTGAAAATATTTTCATCCCTAGAATGAAAAAATGTCACTTTCATTTAGGGTAAGCCGTGGAAAAATGCCATTTTCACATATATCAGTAGAAAAAAATATTTTTGCATACATCCGTGCTCCACCCTACTGTATATCCTCGATAACTTCAATCGTCTTGAATCGATTGTAGGCCATAGGCATAGACCTCATCTTTCACGTAGCCCTAAAGAAAAAAGTCTAGAGGTGTTATTTCACAAGATCTCGGTGGCAAATTGTAACCGTATCTTCGGGAAATCACAGGGTCAGGAAACTTTTCACGTAAAAGAGCGACACAAGTAACGATACAATCGTATCGTTACTTGTGTGGCACGTAGCGCCGTCTTGTTGAAAATAAACGTCGTCCACATCAATATCTTCCAATTCCAGCCATACAAAATCATTAATCATCTATCGATAGCGCAATCCATTCACCGTTATAGTTGCTGCAGCCTCATTTTGAAAAAGTAAGGTTCAATGACCTCGCCAGACCAAAACCTGCACGAAACAGTCACACGTTGAGGACGGAGAGGCTTTTCAACTATAATTCTTGGGTTTTCCGAGCAACAAATGCGACAATTCTGCTTGTTAACGTAGTCTCCGAGGTGCATATGGGCCTCATCACTCAAGATGAAAATCATTTTTAGATGAAATTCCGGATCAGTTTGATGAATTTCAAGGGCCCAATCAGCTAAGACAGGATGTTGTTGATAGTCGGTAGGCGTGAGTTTTTGTGTTAACTGAGATTTATAAGTCTTAAGACGTAAGTCGTTATGCAAAATACGGTGTTATGACGTTTGTGGAATGCCCAATTCCAAATCGAAGAGAAATGGACAAACCTGGATTTTCCTCAACACTATGGGCTACAATAGTAATATTCTCAGATGTTCTTGAGCGACGTGCATGAGTTCGGTTGTTCACATCAATAACTTGTCCCAACAGCTCAAACTTTTCCACCAGTTTCACAATTGTTGGCCGAGAAGGTGCCTCACGACGACCCAAAAATGTTTTAGTTTTGCGAACTGTGGCCGCGAAATTTTCACAATTTTTTATAGTGAATTTTAATAATTTCAATGCGTTGTTGAAGCGTATATCGTTACATTGTTATTAATGGCGTAGTATCTACTTGTCATCTGTCAAGTACTTACAGGGGAAGAAATCTCGGGGAAAATACACGGGGAATACACGGGTAAAATAAATCTCAACAAAGAGGTACGGGCAAGGGCACCCGATCTCCCCCAAATTATTCACCGCAGCCATAGAAAAGGATATTAAACAACTAAACTGGAACGAGAAAGGCATAAAGATCGACGGGACATATCTAAGTCACACCACGCAAAATTTGCAGACGACATAATTCTAATAAGCACTAAAATCGAATAATTAAAAACAATGGTAGAAGAATTAAACAATCTGTCCAAGCAAATGGGGTTAAAAATGAATCTAAACAAAACAAAAATTATAACTAGTAGCCCTCAGGAAATGTCGACTGATAACATCATAATAGAAAAAGTAGAGCAATATACATATCTGGGGCATACAATTAAAATTGATAAAGAAAATCAAACTGGCGAAATCAAACGCAGAATACAACTGACATGGGTCGCCATTGGAAAGCTCAGCTATATACTAAAAAAACAAGACGTCAAAAACGTAAAAAAACCTAAAACGTAAGGTTTACAACAGCTGCATCCTCTCCGTTGCCACTTATGGCCTGGAAACGACGGCTATCACTAAAAAATCAGCAGCAAAACTTAGAGTGACTCAAAAAGCAATGGAACGTGCGATGCTGGGAATCACTCTAAGAGACAAAATGCGCAATACAGATATCCGGACAAAAACAAAAACAATAGATGTCATGGAGAGAACAGCGGATCTCAAAAGGCAATGGACAGGACACGTGGCCAGAAAGAATTCAGAAGAATGGAGCCACAAGATTACCTTCTGGAGACCCCGGGAAACAAAAAGAAGATGGATGGACCCCAAACGAGATGGATCGATGACATAAAGACGATAGCAGGAAAAGTGGATGAGAACAGCAAATGACCAAGAAGCACGGAAAAAAATGAAAGAGGCCTATATCCAACAATGGAAGTATAAAAGAGTACTAAGAAGAAGAAGTAGTTGCAGGTTGACCCATGACAATAGTTAAAATAGTGGGCCATTGAAAATGGTTCCTCTTATTGAAAGACCCCACACTATATCCATTGAGCGATCACAGTTTAGTTTATTTAATCCTAATTAGTATTGTTTACATCTTGAAAGATATTTTTGCTGTAAAATATAGGATTTGTAAATCATAATATCGAATAGGCTAACAATAAGGGAAACTAGAATTTTCGGGAAAATAATCCGCGGACTGAGGAAAGTTCAAAGTTTTGTGGACTTGAAATGGTTATGGAATTATTTCGCCTTAATTACATAATCATCATAATCTGCAAGTAATATAAGAAAGTTAGACGTCTGCACAAGTTTCAAATGCAATTACCAAGAGCAGCGTAACGAAATCTTAGATTAGAGGTTTCCATTCGAAACAGTTACAGTTATAGAAGTGCAAACAAAAATCTTGTCTGAATTATGTTTTACTAGTCTTCTTCATAAATTTGTATCTTGACAATCCTGTTATAAAATTGATAACCAATCTTGCTCTAACAGGTACAATATTAAACATTGTTAAATATTATAAAATTAATTTAGATTTAATTGTGAAGCATTAATCAAGTTCATTGGTCCAGCAAGGTATATATAATGATGGAGGCAATCAATCGATTACAGCGTATGTCGACAATAAATAAATGAAGTCATACAAAGTGTAAATTAAATATTTTATTTGTGATTAACAATTCAAATATGTATTTATTTCATTGTGTCTAAGAAGAAATGTCCACGGTACAGTATTGAGTATTTGAAATAATCTTTTGCAGTCTTCTACAAATCAATTATTAACTACTAGCTATCTTCTTCTTATTGTGCCATATCCTCAGTGGACGTTGGCGATCAATATGGCCCATCGGATTCGATCCACAGCCGATCTGAACAAGTCAACCGATGTTCTTCCGGTCCATTGTCGCAGATTCTTCAACCAGGAGATCCGTCGTCTTCCCTGTGACCTCTTCCCCTCGAGTTTTCCCTGCATGATGAGTTGAAGTAGCCTATATCTGTTGCTGTTTCTCATGATATGGCCAAAGTATGACAGTTTTCTGTGTTTGACTGTTGTGAGCAGTTCTCTGTCCTTCTGCATGCGTAGGAGTATGGTTTCGTTGCTAACATGGTGGGTCCAGGAAACGCGAAGCATTCGACGATAGCACCATGCTTCGAAGGCCTCCAGTCGCTTACTAGTTGCCTCGGAGAGTGTCCATGCCTCCACTCCATACAAAAGCTTAGAGAAGACGTAGCATCTAAGTATGCGTGTTCGAAGATGGATGTTCAAGCGCATGTTACACAAAACATTCTTCATTTGGTTAAATGTAGAACGTAGCCTTCTCTATGTTGATCTTTACTAGCTATAGCCCGCGGCTTCTTTATATCACACGCGGTAATAAAATTAATTCAAGTCAGCTATATTTACCAAATATTGATTATATTGAGTGATGGACCTTAAGTGGGATTTGACAATTGTAATGAAGGCCGAATAAAATCAAACCGCGAACCGAGAATGTATTTATAGGAAAATCTTTAAAGACTTTTATTTACATTTATCATCCGCGTAAAGCTACTTGTCAAAAAAGTGTTCTTAAGGCATAGAAATAATAACGAGGAAAAGACAAATAACACAAATTTTTTCTCATCTTAGACTGATTATGTCTGTTGTCTTATCGTAGTACGAAATATATTGAGTACGAAATATAGCTTTATGTATTGAGTACGAAATATAGCTTTATTCACTTGACTCTAAGATTTCACACTTGACTCTAAGAAAAATTAGCACTTTAAATCTTAATATTTCACAAACGGTTCTCTTAATCGAAATATTGTTTTCACAAACCTGTAATATTTTTGAAAGACCTATCCAACGACACCCTACACCATGGGATAGACGAGAAACGTCCCCACTTCTTTAGGGTAAAGGGGGTACCCTAAAATTTTTGTTTAAAGATTTTATTTTACCACTTGGCGTGACTAATTTGTGCTTAACTGCGGACGGACGGACGGACGGATGGACAGACATATCGAAACTATAAGGGTTCCTTGTTGATAACAAACGAAATGAATGACAACTTCTATGTGAATACGTTCAGCACCCCCCGTGCGATAATTCAAACTAAAGGAAATTGACATAAAACCTCTAGTGGCGCGTAAAAAACGCCACCGTAGCTTGACTCTACTTGAACAAAATGGATAGTTACATTAGGTTATATCAGGAGCAGATAAATCAAGATAACATATCGCGCGGTAGCGCGACCTCTCGACCCGAAATAAGAAAATAAATTCAAAAGTTTAAACAATTTTTATATACCCGCTTCAAATTTTCCCTACACCTATGTGTCTTGCATCCGCAAAATGCGTACATTTGGTTGCCTATATCTATGAGCGCTCCAGTTTAAGCCTATATTTAACAATAGTAGCATATCTCAACCAATCAACGAATCGTAAACCAAACGCACGGGTGTGTTATCCATAATAACTTATCATTAAACGCGGAATGTTACGTACGTGTGTGTTATGATGTATTTACATAGTCCTCGAACTGTACAATAATGGGCATTTACAATTGTGGTCGTAGATAAAATATTTTAAACGACCAACTGTACCAAAACTGCCAAAAAACAAGTTTATGAAGTTAATTACAAGCTTCTTATAATATTTCATTGGTGATTGTAAAACCACATAACATAACGTGGGGAATTAAACCAAAAACCCTAAAAATAATAATTTTTTAATCCGATTCCAAGAATCCATCTCATTAGAGAACCCTTGGGACCATCGGATTCCGGGAACTAAAAGTACCAGGTATTGAAAACCAACCCAAACTTTCATACCAAACGAAGCAGTTGAGTGTGTAGAATCGTGCGCGCAACAGTTAGTGAAAATACGTGCAACTTTGATTGTGTATTAAACAGTGAAAAAAATTCTAATTTAATTTTGCAAAATGGCTGAAGCACAGAAAGGTATGTTGAATTTAAATACATCATTGGCTGTAAATAGATTGTTATTGTATAGCAAGTATTTAGGAATAATTCATAGCAAAAACTACAACATTTTGAACTCGAAGATTCGAGTTTATGGCTGGACAAGTTTATCATCTTCACTGACGAATCGCTATCGGAACCTTCTCAACAATCGACCTCTGCGGCTAGCCGGAGTCGGCCTTCCATAGCCTTCTCCGAATCGAGTGAGAGAACAAAAAGCAGAAGGACAGAGGACATTCGAAAAGATAGGAGCAGCGCAGAACTGGCATATGCAACGTGAATTAGTTTGAGAGCAGAGGGAAAATCGGCTGCGGCACAGGTTTTACATGACATCACGTATGGCAGTCCATCAAAACCTTCCAAATATTGAAAATCTCTAAAATTTGTCCCAGAACAACTTTCTGATGACGAGGCATTATCGCTAATTATTGGATGTGGACTATCAAATTGTCAAGATATGAAAACATTTTCTCTGGAAAATGTTCGCCATATTGGATCCGCCATTTAGTTTTTGAAAAAATAAAACTTAGATTCGTATACAGTGCCCAAACAAATTCGTTCCTGTCAAATTTTTGCAATATGGAAACATTTTCTAAGGAAAATGTTCGCCATATTAAATCCGCCATTTTGTTTTTGGAAAAATGAAACACAGATTCGTAATCAGTGCCCCAAAAATCTCATTCCTGTCAAATTTTTGCCATATGGAAACATTTTCTAAGGAAAATGTTCGCCATATTGGATCCGCCATTTTGTTGTTGGAAAAATGGAACTCAAATTTGTAATCAGCGACCCAAAGAACCCTTCCATACGAAATTTGGTGTGGATAGAATGAAACCTTCTATTTATGGCCAGTTTTTTGGGATTTTATCCCACTGTGCGGCAGTAAAAGAAGTAATAAACACTGTGTTATGAACCACAGGCCTCAAACATCTTCAGGACAATTCCTTTCAGCAAAATTCAGTGCAAAGCAAAATAAATTGACTGATGACGTTTAAAATTCATTGTACGATTATTTGATAACATGCTAATTTCCCAAAACAATGAAGCAATACTCTTATCACACGTACGATTCATAAAAGTTTGTCAATAACAATCATTTGATCATGAAAAATCATTCTTAACAAACTTTTTTCTTTTATGAATCGTGATTGTATGAAGTGTGATAAGAGTAGCGCTTCATTATTTGGGAAATAAATGTTTCGAAATAATCGTTTGTTTTCAAATTTTCGAAAAAAGAAGCGGATACAAAGGGAGAATCTATATTTTATACTCTGAACAAGTTTTTTCAAGTGGAAAACTTTTCTATTCGTAATATTTTTTCTGCTGCTCCTGATGGTGCCTCAGCAATGACTGCGCCTGAAGGGTTACATAGCGCACTTGAATCAAGTAGTACCAAATATACTCGTTATATATTATGTCCAGTCGTTCGATTACGTTCAAGTCATCAAAACACACACTGTTACATCAGTCAACAAAATTTGAAACAATTTATTGAGTGACAACTTGTTTAACCAACTTTCCAGTAAAAACGTTTAAGCTTTTAATCGTTTGTTGCTTCTGATAGAAGTTTTCTCGCTTAAGGTATTTGTTTAAACCGATTTTACAATTTATTTCAATGTAATTTACTACTTCATTTTAATAAACCTGTTAAAAAACTTACGCATTTTTTTTTCGAATTTCATGAAAATAATTTCAATTTGATGCAATTTATTATAGGATTGAAAGACTCACCTAAATCTCCTTCTGCTAGCGGGCCGACCGTTCCAAAGAATCGCTTGTCCAACAATTGGAGTAATTGGAGCGCAGTGTCACGTACAACAGGTCGCGGGCAGCCAGTATTCATTAGGGTTACATTAATTACGGCCGTGTAATGATCACAGGGGTATTCTCTGTAACAAGAATAATGTATGTATAGACGAGTACGGAACAACAGCGGTTTTGCAACACGTGCATTTGCAAAATCACGATGGACATTTATGCGATACGGACCAAATGGCATAAACCGTATAGGCGAGTATGACGTGGATTCGCAAAAGCTCGATAGACATTTATACGATATTGATGAAACAACACTATACAAAGTAAAATAAACTACAACTTTATTATAGGCAACAGACTCTACGAATATATCCTCAGGAAGATTCTAGGTCAGGTAAAGGAAGACGGTGAATTCCGAAGGCGGCATAACTCTGAGCTCTACGAACATATTGAGACGCTCTCTGACTATGCAAGGAAAAGAAGTTTAGCTCTCTGTGGCCACGTTGAAAGATTGCCTCCAAACCGATTAACCAACCGTCTGTTCACCTTCTGGCAAAACAAGAAGGTTCGTACCATTTGGTTGACAGAAACTGAGAAGGATATTAAAGAACTTGGAATAACAGATCTCCCAAAACAGAGAGTCTGTGAGACGCATCCTGAAGGAAGTCCGTGGATTTCAGGAAGCGTGGTCCACAAGCGTGGTCCAAAGTAGGCCTATTCCAAAGAAAAAGAAGAAGATAAGCAACAAAAGAAGACCTATGCAATAATACTAAAAGCAAACTCCGGCGTATATGAGATTCATTGTTCGGAATGCAATAGCGTGTACGTAGGTTAGACGAAGCATTTCAACTCATTTTTTAGAACATTTTCGTGGTTTTCATCTTAAAAAACAAACAAGTTTATTTTCTAACCATTATCTAGAATGAAAATAAGTTCCCAGAAATAATTAATCTAAAAATATTGCTTAATTGCAACAAAGGCCCTCCTAGAGATATTAGAAATTCTCAATCAAATGTTTGTCAAATTTTAGCTGAAGGTCGAGAAAGTTTTGAAAATGGCTTCGTCTTATGTGACGCATGTGACGACTGCCAGACAAAATGCGGCAAAGGCAAAATGCCGAAGGACGTGCAAATTAAACTAGAAGAAGTTTTCGACAATCTAGAATGCAATGAATCCAAATCCCTCCTCAAAAAGCATTTAAACCGCGTGTTTGATCAACTCAAAGAAATTCAAACTCCTCTACAGGAGCTACATTACAAGAATGCATACAATCAGGTTGCGAGAATTTGGATTCAGGTGTTGGTAGGTATCCGATCCAGATGCTTACATAGTATTCAACAAATTATTTGATCCAGTAATCGAGGAATATCACAGTTTTAAGAAATCGTCCAGGCATCCATCAAAACCCATAACCCATCAGTTAATCCCCTAAATGAGAAAACCGACATACGGCAAAATACAGACAGATCCCTCCCCACCAAAACTATAGATATAAATTCAAACTAATCAATTTATAAGACACTTGAAAATGACCTTCAGCTGTCGAAATCAACGAATCGTTAAAAGTATGTAGTCATACAACGTTAAATATTTTAAGTAGCTAAATTTTCGCTACCCCACTAGGTAGCACTATGCACTACCCCACATGCACTACCCCAGGAGGTAACCAATCCACCGTCACCTATGGTGACGTTAGCGGACCCTCGGATTCTGGCGAGTCCGCACCAACATGCTTTAAGGATGAGTCGGAGCATCCTGACATCACCGGACGTAAACTAAGACCAAGACGGCAAAGCTTCTTCGTAAAATTTAATGCCAACTAACTGCTAAAAGAAGGTAAACTGAAACATTTTACTGATTTACTAACACGACACACTTTAATACTCTGACAGCAATACAGGAAACCAGATTTGCGGACGAACATGCCTTCGAGTCCCAAGGCTACAGAATCCTCAGAGGAAAAGTGGGTCAGCGAGTAATGAAGAACGTACCCTACTTAGGTACAGGATTTATAATCAGTCACAGGATACTGGATTCAGCCACCGACTTTACCTCCCTGAGCATTCGTGTATCCATCCTCTCTCTCAATTGCGCAAACAAGGGCTACAATATAGTCAATGTACGTAAACCCAAAAAACCCAACCAACCAGGACAACAGACGCAATCCAGACAGAACTGATAAATTCTGGGAAGACTTAGAAGATATTATCTCTAAACTTCCAGAGAGGCACACCGTCATACTGCTTGGTGACTTCATTGCTCAATTGGGAAGAGAGAAAAAATTCTGAAACATAGTGGGCAATTATCCGGCGCATAAGCAAACCAACCGCAAACGGAGAACGATGGGTGGATCTGTGTAGGACTTTTGGGTTGCTCATGAAGTCTACAGCCTTCAAACACTTGCGAAGGAAGCTGAAGACTTGGATTTCACCTAATACCAACCTGGGGGAATTCCAGATAGATCATGTGGCCATTTCACGAAAATCTCAAACGGAAATACAAAACGTGAAGGTACTATGAAGCGCCAATCTGGACTCAGACCACTATCTCTCAAAGATCAAAATAAGACTCCAAATAAGACTCAAAAATAAGAACAAAGAAAGGTTACAGCCAATATAATTTGAGGAACCAAACGAACCTTCACACAAAACCAACTAACCCAAATCGAAGAGAGCTCTGCTAAGAATAACTCCAGAGATTTCTTTGGAACCTTCAAGCAGACACTTAAGTACAGTCAGTTCTCAAGAAAATACGCTCCGCCAAGCCTCCACTTCAGAGACTCACAAGGCTAACTGGCTTATAACGACAAGTACAACTGCCATCTTTTGGCTCAGTACTTTAAAAATCTACTCAACTGTGACCCACCCAGCGAAGACTTCGACCATAAACAAACCACACCAAACTTCTCATTGGAAGAAGTTGGCCAGATCATTCAACTTCTTAAGAATAATAAGGCAGATGGAGAGGACTCTATCGCTGCTGAACTGTGGAAAGGTGCTGGAAACAATGCCGTCCGCAAGCTAACCGAGATCATCCAGGACATCTGGGAAACAGAGACACTACCACCCGATTAGAAATCTGCTCTGATCCATCCGCTCCACAAAAATGGAGATTTTATTGATCTAAACAACTATCGTGGAATATCTCTCGTCCCGGTACCATACAAGAATATCTCGAAGGCGTTACAAACAAGGGCAAAAAATCAGATGGATAGTCAACTGGGGGAAAACCGAGGGGTTCAGGAGGACCCGATCCTGTGTTGAACAGATCCTCAATCTTAAAACTGTACTTGCATACTCCAAGATGAGAAACCGCAAGGTGGTCGTCATCTTTTTTGATTTTAGGAAGACCTAGAGTAATGCTTAACAAAGTACTCCAGGAACTAGGGCTAGACAACAACACCCGCAGACTCATCCTAGAAACCTTGACCAACACCCTTTCCAAGGTTAAATTTAGAGGTGAGATTTCAGAAAGCTTCGAAATAAAAACTGGAGTGAGACAAGGAGATGGACTTTCCCCACTTCTCTTCAACTGTGTCCTTGAAAAGGTTATGAGAGAATGGCGCAAGGAACTGATCAATTTGGGTGCTCAGAGAGGTATCTACCTGGAAAGTAAGAACGATGGACTGGTTGTAGGTTGCCTGGCCTTTGCAGATGACATGGCACTGTTTGCTGATTCTCTCGAGATAAAAACAATGCAGGTAAATTGCCTCAGAAAACAGGCTGACAAAGTGGGTCTTCAAATGTCGCAGGAGAAAACAGCATTCTTCACCAACATCAGAGAAGCAAACAGAGAGATGTCACTAGAGCAGGGAAACATCAAGAAGACAGAAATTTAAGTTTCTCAGCAAATTGATTGAACCGAACTTATCAGAAAGAGCATCATTATCCAAGAGGGTTAACAAGTTAGAACTAGCCTATCGACTGACTTAAAACACTTACAACAAGAAATGCCTGTCACGCAACCTGAAACTTAAGCACTACACATTAGTCTTACGACCAGAAGCCATGTATGCCATGGAGTGTCTTTCTTTGAACCCAAGAGGTCTAGTTGAGAAATTGGAAATCAGAGAGAGGAGAATCCTCAGGAAGATCCTAGGCTCGGTAAAGGAAGATGGGGAGTTCCGAAGGCAGAATTACTCTGAGCTCTACGAACATATTGAGACGCTCTCTGACTGTGCAAGAAAAAGAAGGGTAGCTTTCTATGGCCACGTTGCAAGATTGCCTCCAAACCGACTAACCAACCTTCTGTTCACCTTCTGGCAAAACAAGAAGGTTCGTACCACTTGGTGAACAGAAATCGAGAAGGATATTGAACAGCTTGGAATAACAGATCTCCAAAACAGACAGTCTGTGAGACGCACCCTGAAGGAAGTTCGTGGATTTCAGGAAAAATCCCGAAGGAAAGGTACCCCCTGCAGAGAAGAGAGAAAGGAGTTACACCGGCAGAAGATGCGACTATACTGGGCAAAGATCAAACCCCAACAGTTGAACAGGCGTGGTCCAAAGTAGGCCTATTCGAGACAAGAAGAAGAAGTTATATATTTTCACAAAAATTAGTGGTTCAAACATAGTGCACATAGTGACCATTTTTTTTTTCTTCAAAAATGAGGTAGAAGATGCAATTACAGTGAATGGTGAACGATACCGGCAGATGTTAAGATTTTTTTTGTGGCCAAATTTAGATGGACTTGATTTGGAGGATATGTGATTTGTTAGATAAAATGATAAGGTGATGTTTGAAGAGCCACAAATGCTCAAGAGCCTCATGTGGCTCATTAGCCTCAGTTTGTACTAGACATATATGTTAGACAAATAAGAGGTCATCACCTCAAAAAGACATTGGACTTATGCTAGATGGTCAAAGATCTTTCAATAGCTACTATATAACAGTTGAGGTGTTGATCTTTTGTATTTATGTAGTAACATCTATTCGTCTTTATGGAACATCCTTATGAATTAGAAAAATGGCATGCCATTGGCAATTTCATTCATTGCAAGAGTACTTATCGCAGTGTCTCTGAAGATGCGGCACTTGAACTTCTACTAATTTAGATTTTAGCCAGCGACCGGCAGCGACTTTACGTACAAAGACTGGGTATAAAAAGAACGGTGTGAATTGAGGAGCGGGAGAAAAGCATAGCAATATGATATTTAGTGTTTGATTACATTGCCAAATAGATTAGACATTCAAAACTTATTAAACTAGCAAGACGAGACAAACAATATTAGAGAAACAAAACTAGACATATAAAGCTAAAGAGAAGACTAGATGGTCAAGATTAGACTAGATCATTCTGAAACGAATCAGGGAAGATAATCATTCTTACCTAGCACTAAATATTGTGGCTAATGCGAGGAAACATCCATCTGCAACCTCCTGCGTTCCTGTGTAACATCGATCTACAGCCCAATCTAGTAGAGGACATATGTCTGGATTGCATTCCAAGAGGAGGACAACCGTTTCTCTGCCTAAATTGTATACCTGTAAGATTAAAAATAAACGTATTTAGGTAAATTATTTTTGAAAATCGTGTTATGAAATTATATAAAATTACTTCACGCGACACACATAAGGGAAGATTTGGAAATACAGTATATATATAGTATAATCTCGGTATATACAGTATAATCTCGGTAATTCGGCCGTTGGTCAATCGGACAACGCGTCCAGTAATCCGGTGGTCTGGAGAACGCTCGCGCTCTTCCCTCCCACTAATCCTTCTTATAATCCGGAGGTTATCTGGTCCCATATATGTAGGATTATCGAGATTATACTGTTTTTGATGAAAAATTAATAACAGTATATGACAGGGGTGGGTAAATCCTCTCTTTCTTAAGCGTTCTTCTTCTGAGTGAATGGGTCGCCTAGGCCCACGCAGAATCAACATTTATTGGCCTTGATATTTGCCCAATAACTCTTCATCCGCAACGATTGAGCGAGTCTTCGATGCTGCGACCAGACGTGTCTGTAGGTCTTCTTTGTTCTCCTTCAAAACCCCGTGTATGAGTAATTTTCTTAATTTCCTCTCGATCCTTGAGATTGGGAAAACCTAATTCTGCCTAAGTAAGTCTAACCTAAACCTAAGTCCTTTTCCGCCTGTTTGTACCAATTGAATCTTGTTGCCTTTTTCTGCAAAAACGTATAGATTTTATGTGTTACCCTAGTTGGGTCCATTCTGTCCAAATGTCCCATGAATTGGATCCTTCTCATGCGGACTGTGTCTGTGATTTTAGTAATTTTCAAATAGACGTCAGTATTTGGTTTTGGAAGGTGAATTCCATCTTTCATTCTTGGTCCCAAAATTTCACGCATGATTTTGCGTTCCTTAATCTCCAATTGATTTCTCAGTGCTTTATGTTGTAGATTTTTAGTACTATTTCTTCTTAGTAGTATTTCTTCTTTACAAGTATTTCGGCTGCAGGTAAGACCACTGTTTTATAATGTTGAATTTTACAATTCCAAGCGAGGCATTTTTTGTTATAAACTTGTTTTGTCAAAGAAGCAGCTTCCATTTCCTGTAGTCTTGCTTCTATAAATTTTCTTTCGCTGCCAGTTTCATTGATCCATTCACCTAAATACTTGAGGTCTTTCACTCGCGAGACCTTACATTTACAAATGAGGAGTGTATTCGGAGCAGTTTTAATATACGTCATAATTTTTTTGTTTTGTCAAATGAAATCCGTAAGCCGATTTTTGCTGCTTGTTCTTCGAGTAATTCAAGTTGTTTCTGTGCATCAGAAATGTTTGGAGCAATTAACGCCATGTCATCCGCAAATCCATGCAGTCGAGTGTTATCCCTTTGAGTTTTGCTCCTAGTTCATGGGATGGTGTACCAGCTCGTCTCCATTCTCGGACGAATTTTTCAAGCGCACAATTAAACAACAATGGAGTTAAGTGTTCTATTGAAAATTTTATCAGTTTTTTTTAACCTTAGCGAAGACAGCGTGGGCTTCGCTCGGGCGGACCAGCAAGAATGAGATGAGCAATAATCACCTCTCCAGTGCAAAGGTTTAATATTTTAGAACTTTTTTCACTAATCCTGAAAAGGCGACCGACCAGCCTTTGAATCGGGTAATGAAGAGTTCAGTTGCGCTTAGAGTAGTTTTTCGGTTAGGAAGATTGAATTTGTGTACACTAGTCCAAGAAATTAACGCACCGCGCAACTATCAATCGCAATATTGTTTGGCTGTGGGCAAATCATTTGGCTGTCGGGCCACATTGCGGATGAAAATTTGATCGAGGGCCGCATTAAAAAAATATCTATTGTAATAGTTATTTGTTATTGACACAACAATATTGTTGGTTTTTATCATAGATGCTGAGAATATATACTGCTTCCGCCCAGGACTTTTTTTTAAGGTTCAACATTTATTGAAATAAAGCTTTTAATGATTTTAATAAAAAGCTTTCGGATTTCATTAAAAAAAAAACATAAAATTTAAAGAAATGTATGAAATCTTTATTTGAGCCGATAGAACGCTCTATATAATTCAAAGTTTAAAGATGATTTCACGTAAATGGTGACCGGCTACGTCTCAAATGGTTCATACGCTGGGTTCAATTTTGGCATACTCTCTCCCACCTATCGGCTTCCAGTGCGTCAACCGTGGCAGGCTTGTCCCTATAGACATGAGCCTTAATATAGCCCCACAAAAAATAGTCTAAAGGCGTTAAATCGCACGATCTAGGCAGCCAATTGACCGGCCCCAAACGTGAAATAAACTGTTCACTGACTCTCAATTGGGCCACTGTTTCGTGTGCTGTGTGGCATTTGGCATCTTTTTACTGAAACTACATGTCAGCCAAGTCCTAGTCGCAAAAAAAAATGTAATCATCGCACGGTAGCGCTCGACATTCACAGTAACGTTCCTGCCTTCGTCGTCTTTGAAAAAGTACGGTCCAATGATGCCACCGGCCCATAATCCATACCAAACAGTGTCAATCCATATCATTTTTCTAGATGCATTGGCAGTTCTTGCAATGCTTCTGGCTGCTCTTCACACCAAACACGACAATTTTGCTTGTTCACGTATCCATTCAACCAGAAATGGGCTTCGTCGCTGAAGGCTATTTTCCGATAAAAAAGAGGATCTTCATCCAACTTTGCCAGCGCCCATTCACCAACAGTTACCGTAAAGTTAAGTTGCGGTAGGTCGTGTGGCTTCAATTCCCGCACCAGCTGTATTTTAAAAGGTTTTACACCCAAATACTTCCGCAAAATTTTCCACATAGTGGAGTAACAGAGGCCCAATTACTGCGAACGGCGCCGAATCTATAATTCACGGTCAGCAACAACACTGGCGGATACAGCTACGATATTTTTGCTCTGTCCGATTCTACGTATGCGTGTTGGTGGTTTAATGTCCAATAATGTCAATTTGGTGCGAAATTTAGTCACAAGATCCCGAATAGCCGCCTCAGAAGGTCGCCCAAACTGACCATACAATGGAAGAAGTGCACGAAGCACTTTCTTAACCGAGTATGAATTTTGATAACAAAATTCAATAATCTGCAAGCGTTGTTCGTTTGTAACTCGATTCATGGTTGAATTATAGACTAAACTGAACATGTTTGACAGTAACATGTAACACGAAAATAGCTGTGCTGCCAAAAACAGTGTTGCCAAAAAGAAAGTTGCTAAGAAATCAATCTTTACAACATACAGAAATAAATATATGGTGGATGGACATATGGACAGGTGGCTAATATATGGTGGTGGACCTTCTGCAATTCGCACATCTCGGAACCGCTCCCCGCATTTCTTCGGGATGGCGTTGTATAAACCTATATTTGTTTTGCTTCTGTTTTCTGCGGAGCCGTTTCCTCGTACACTTTCTGTGACATGATATTATATATTATAATATCCACCACTTGCCACTGTTCCTCGGATTCGAACATGTATCTACAGTGACATGGACCCTATTTTTCGCGCTCTACCTGCCACCTGTTACCACTGAAATATATACTAACTGGAACGAGCGCTGGCCTCTAAGCTTGTGCGGGCCGAGAGGGAAGTCCCAAGGGGATCTCTTCATCCTTGTCTAGCCAACAGTGAATTCGAGAGTGGGAGGATGTGATACAGTCACAGCGAAAAGCTAGTTGTATTGAGTTGTATCAAGAAAGAGAGTGAGATCGTTCAAACGGTGAGCATATTATAAACCGAAGTTTATATATCCTAATGAAAGTTGTTTTCAAAAAGACAATGGTAAGATACTATTGTACTTGCAAGGAAAAATGGACGTCGGACACTCATTTAGTGTTCATTTTGGACTGTACTAGACGAAGACAGAGCGATACGAGAGACACCTTGTGATGCTCTTTTTCGGCCCGCACAAGCCAATACGCAGCGCTCGATCCAGTTAGTATATATTTCAGTGCCTGTTACACTCGAAAATGGTTGAGCAACCCCGTTCTCCTCTCCGCAGTATTCGCAGAGACAAATGTCCGCTGCTTTACCAATTCTATGGAGGTAATCCCCATAGCACCCGTGGCCACTAAGTACCTGGGTTATATAGTATTTCACTTCTTTTCAATTTTGGGAGTCAAAGAATGAAATTTTTCCAGAATTGTACCAACTTTCACATAAGTAATAATATTAGGAGAAATTCCTTTGTGAATCTTCAGTAATAAAAGTAGATCAATTAATGAATTACTACGATTCAATTCACTATTTATTTTTTTTACGAATTTCCAAATTCACTTATAAATATAGAAGTATGTACATATATGTGTATAAAACTATCACTTCTACAGATTGACTAACAGTCAAGATATTATACGAATACATTTGAAATATAGGCTATGGGTTATAAATCGATATCTAGCGAGGTCAACCAATTCACGGCAGCCACTCCTCATTCAGTATCTCGTTCCATTCTCCTTCAAATCTTCTTATTGGGTACTCGTGGGCTATATGAGCTACGGTTTGATCTGGCGCTCCACAGTTGCATTCCTGGGTGTCCCTAATTGTACAACATAGAGAGTCTCCAATGAGAGTCCCCAATTGTACAACATGGATTTGCATGTCGCGTAGCCATTTCTGATGCTTTCCTAGACATTTGCATCCCTGGGAGATGAACGGTAGGAACCTCATGGTCACTATGTTTAGAGTCATGATTGGATGTCCATTTGGTTTTCCAAGCTTCTCTGATATGAAATGGTTCGTGATGGGTTAGTACCTCATCTTGCCAAATGGGTTTTCGGGACTTAAGACGGCGGCCTGGAACATTATCCAATATCATATGGATTGGCAGATTTCTAGGGTGTTTAGGGTCGTGCAGTTTGTCCCATTCGCGAACAGTAGCTTGTTGTATCCTCAGGTCTGGTGGTGCTAAATTCGTTAGTGCGTGGAGCCAAGGTACTGGAGTGGACTTTAAGGTTCCTGATATGATTCTCATGGTATCATTGAGGTGCACATCTGCTTTGTTAGAGTGAGAACAATTGTACCACACTGGTGCACAGTATTCACTTCGCCGTGTTTTCCTGTGGTCTAAATTTTCACATCCCTAATTAGTTTTCTTCTCCATTGTCTGTTTGTTGTTCCGTCCCAGGCGTTTTGCCATTTTTCAAATGATTTAGATGTTGCCGCTTTTTTCCTTTCAGTCCTCCGTTTGTCGCCGTTTCTTTGCGACGTGTATATGTCCAATCTCTCACGTACCATTAATTCTAGGGGAACAATTCCCGCGATCACTAGTGCGGATACTGTGGACGCTGTTCGGTACGCGCCCTCAATGCTAGCTTCCGCTCCATGCCAGCTTATCTCTTAAAGTGTTCGTCTTCATTGCCTTTGCCCATATCGGGGCTCCATATAGCATAACAGAGTGGGCAACTGACGCGCCCATGCCTGGTTTAAAGTAAAGCAGGTAATGAACTACGATTAATAATATAGATATGGTTAAAATTTAGTAACCATATTTTATTCAAACTAACAATAACCAATTTAACAACAATCAACGAAATAATGAAAACAAAAATTTTAAGTTGTAAGTTTACAGGTTCAGTAGGTTGTTTCCGCCTCAAATTCTTAGGACAGCTTGACAACGATGGTCCAAGTTTAAAATTAACACAATTAACTGCTCTTGTTCATAATTTTCACTAATGGTCATTGTTGCAGGAACAACAACAGTTGCAGGAACAACAACAGTTGCAGGAACTGGTGGAAGGGATCATACTTGCTATCCGGAAATGTCATAGGGGTGCTTAATTGAAGTCGGGACTTCTGGCTGGTCATTCAATAATAGGAATACTAACGTGGTCTAGGTATAACTAGACTAGGTATATAATTCTGGTACATTAATAATAAGTTGTCTCCGATGTATAGGGCATAGCCGATTGGAGCGACGAATACCCAGCATACCACATTGAGAAAAGTGCTCTCAAGTGGTATACATATGGCTCGAAGATAAAGGGTCTCCTAGGACCACGCGGAATCAACATCTATTGTCCTTGATATTTGCCCAATAACTCTTCATGCGCAACGATTGAGCGAGTCTTCGTTGCTGCGACCAGACGTTTCTTTGGAACTCGTACCAAATGCTCTCAATCCAAAATAATAAAAACCCAAGTATTTTCCAAGCAGAGGTACACGCAATCGAAAGATGCGCACAATTTAACCTCAACAGGAACTATCTGGTATGGGACTGTGTGGGAAATCTAAACAAGCTAAGCAGAGAAAATAAAGTAACGCTATACGGGGTACCAGGACACACTGATACAGATGGTAACGAAGAGCCGATCAGCTAGCAAACAAGGGATCTTGTAATCCCTTTGTTAAGATCCAACAATGTTATTTTTATTTTCGTCTTAAAACTATTTTCTTGTTTAGTGTATTTCTAAAAGTAGGTAAATAATAATTACATCAATATTATCATAAACCGACCAGTAGATTCCCAACATCTGGTCGGTAGGGTAGTGGGTATTTGTTGAATGTGTTTGGAGCTCTTTATGGCCGCTACGCATCTGAAAGACCATTTGTAATCACTAATCCTTTGTAAATACGCTTCGGTGGATGTTTACGATAGCTAATGGTTTGTGGATGCTTGGTGGTCGTAAACAATTGAAAATACAATGCAATGTTTATGTTTAAGGTTGCTTAGAATAAGTATTTAAATTTTGGATGGTTTTAAGATTAGCCAGAAATTACCACGTGCACTTCGGGTTGGAATTCTTCTTGGTTCAGTGGGGGCAGGCAAATGGGAGGTGGGATTCAGTTTACCTGTTTGTAACAATATCTAATCACATTCAGTTCAATTGTAACCCTCTTGCCATAAACATACCAAGAATATTCAAAACACATATCACGTCGTCACAAGTGCTTAAAATAGAATTAAATATTAAATACATGTTTATCGAGGCGTACAAGTTTTATTTTGCCCAACCATTTAAATTCCAGTGCCGATCGAATCTATTGGCAACCCTGAATTAACCGCCTTAGCCGCCTTAATCACGCGAATGTTTGAGAAACAACAAACAAAAAAAGACAAACAACCACCGTGACTCAATACCCTTTATAGGTCCAGAACTGTTTTGTGGTATGAGTATGGACACCATCCACAAAAAATTGTTAAAGTTTGTTGGAACCAATTTGCGGTATGAGTATAAACACCATCCACAAAAGTTTAGGTGAAGAAATAGGAAAACAATGGATAAAAATTCCAGAGCTAAGACAATCCAAAGTAATACTGGGATATTTAAACCAAAAAAGAACAAAAGCTTGTCTGAAAGTAAACAGGAACAAGCTTAGAATTCTGACGGGAGTCCTGACGGGGCATTGCAGACTTAGAAAACGCCCCAAGACCCTAGGCATAGAGGAAGATAACAGTTGCATATTCTGCAGCTCAGCAGAGGAACCCCCAAACCTCTTCTGAAAGACTGCGGAGCTTTGCTCCGCAAAAGACAAATGTATCTTGTGGCCCAGTGCTTGAATAAAGAGCACTTGCAATCCTTGAACCCCACCAAGATCCTGAAATTCCTAAAGAAATCAGGACTAGAGGAGGCGCTCCAAATGGGTAACTATACTAAAGATTAGAGGAAGAGGGTGGGATACTAGACCCTAGGCCTAGAGCAGGAATGCTGAACCTTTTTGAGTAGTGGGTCAAATTTTGTTCAATATATTTTTCCTACTAGCTCGTGGGTCACCAGGCCAGTGGCATCACTTGGAAAAGAGGAGGGAGGTCAAAGACTACTTTTAAAGGCTTTTACAAAATTCAAGTTTCCTTCTTGTTTTGCAACTTCTACTTTGGAAGTGGAGAGCAAAAAATAAAAATAGTATATCAATGATAAAAATTCCATAAAAAGTATATTTCATAATAAGCCCATAAAAATTCTTGATGTATTATACAATGAAACCCAAAATATTGAATAAAACCAATGTTTCTTAGAACGTTTGCGCCTCCGTGGCAAAAATTGCTAACTAGTAAAAACGCACAGTGACGGGAACACTATTTGGTCGTTTTCGATGTAATCTAGGTAAACGTAGATTTAATCTAGATTTTATTATGCTTAGATTAAGTTATGATACAGCCAGACAAATCCAGAATGAGAAGCCGAGACTTCTTGATTCAAAATTAGAAAAAATAATTCAATTTTAATATGCGTCAGAAAATTTATTTTCACTACGTATATGTTTTTGTTTTGTGGCGCAAGTTGTTGTCATAGTAACAACAAACAGAAATCGTATAGTAATGAAACTCCATTTGATTTACATTGGACTTTTAAGCACGATTTGGATACTTTAACACACGATTATAATAATGGCATCCTTCACATACAAAAATTTACTTGAGTTCTTTTTGGTGTGCGAGTAGATAAACATATTTAAAATACAATAATTGAAGAAGAAATTTCTATTTGATATATTTAATATTCATACCCTAGTGGTTGAGAAACTTTTATAAGAAAATAATAAAAGTTCCAAAATCAATGCGTCAGTGTCAGACGCGCGGGTCATAGGTTCGCCATCTCTGGCCTAGAGGAAGATGACAGTTGCAGATTCTGCAGATCAGCAGAGGATCCCCCATATATCTTCTGAAAGACTGCGGAGCATTACTCCGCAAAAGATAAATGTACCTTGTGGCCCAGTGCTTGAATGAGGGGCAGTTGCAATCAGGAAACACAAGGATTCAGGACTAGAGGAGGCGCTCTAAATGGATAAGTATACACCAACGATTATAGAAAGAGAGTGGGGTAAAATAGATCTATAAAGCTCGCAGAACAAGTCACCACCGAAATCTAAAATAGGGCATATAACACCACATTGTGTTCTAAGATATACGTAATGTATCTCTGTCTAAAGTGCCGTTGGGAAAATATGTAGGTCTGTAGGGGCCGTAAACGATATGCCTCCCCATATATATCATTGTCGAGACATCATCAAATGCAGTCCAGGATACGAAATTGCATTGAGCATATCGTCCATTTCGACGTCTAAAAATTCGAATGCCTCCCATCAAAACTCTCCAAACGAAACTCGTAGAATCGTCTGTGAACAAAATGTGTTTCCATCCTCCATTTTCCCAATTCAAATGGTTTCTAGCAAAATCCAATTTGTGTCTATGGTGGTAAGCAGTCAACTAAAGGCCAGTAGCTCGGAATCTGACTCTCAGATTTCCTTCCATAAGACGTTGACGTACAGTTTCAATGCTAACCTGATCATTAAAATTGCTGAAAGTTGTATTTGGAGAGCTCTTATGGTAGTAGAGCAATCTCTTACCGCACGCATTCGAAGAAGACAAAAATTACCTTCAACAGAGGTACTAAAACGTGGTCGCTGATCGTAGCGATTGTAAGCGATTGTTTGACGATTTGATACGGTTTCAAGAAAGACATGCATTCCATGCCTTTGGTCGAAATTGTAGTTTTGTTTTATCGCAAAATTAATAATTATCGATGTTTGTAAGTAATTATACATAATAGACCATTTCATACTTGAAATGTTTTTGCGCGCATGTGTCAATTTCCGCCATGTTATACGTTAAAAAATATTTAGTTATACGTCAAAAACTTTTTGACGTATAACTAAATATGTGCCCGAAACTTTCATATTCGCGCTTTTCATACTTGGCGGTTGCGCATGCGCTTAACTAAGCGTAAAAAGTCTATTATTAATGTTGAGGTAATCGGACATCTCATACTAAATGACCTAATGTATGAAAAAAATAACGGAATGCGGCTCTTATTACCCTAATTTGTGCCACCCCTGGTACATGATAACCTTTAAGCTTGAATTTTTCCCTTGAATTATTATTTAATTTGAATTCACATAATTCGGAAAACTTCCTGAAATAATCTTTGATTGAAGAAAATGGACCTATTTTCCCGTAATAAACTCAATAACAAATTACTACTTACAAATGTAAATAGATCAAATTGGACACCCGCAATCTCAAATAAATATAACAAGTTACCTTTTCATCGTTGCTGTCCAACATGATGTCTAGCCACTCGTAAAGTGGACCGTCTTCTGTTAATGCTTGGGAGTCGAAGCATGGACCGCAACACAGCAACGCACTCATGGCCTGCAGCGCCGAAAAATGCAGATCGCAGCATTTCCTGCTAGAATGTTCTTCGGGCGAAGGCGGCAGTCTTATCGGAGTTCCGTAACGACCCGACCAAGTCGAGAAGAGTTTGAACAGCTTCTGACGCAGGTCACGTTTCAACAACGTCTGACAAGTTTCCACTAAAGAAAAATTACTTTTTTTATATAAATAGCTGGAATATTTATAAATAGCTGAAACTTTTATAAATAAAATTTTTGGATAGCTAGTCTGGAAATGATATAACAAGAAAATATAGAAGAGATTAAGTTTGACTAGTCTAGTGGTCTCCAAACTGGTAGCTGCACAGACTTGCTGTCTGATGCGAGATAATATCGACACTGTCAATACCTCATCTACTTTATATTGTTGATGTAGTATTGTATAATGATATTAAGTTATTATTTGTTCATCTTTCACATCCCATGTATCAACCCGAGTAACCAACTTTGGAGACCACTAGTCTGCATAGTTTAGTCAGATTAGATTACTCGTCTTATCTAGTCTCTATAAGTCTACGAAATTGTACTTTCTACTTCCTGTGGTGCTACAGTCCTAGTGGAGTTTGACCTCCTCCCCATGCCTACACATGTGCTTGGTGTCTACATCTTAGACACAAGTATAGGGAGCCCATCAGTTTTTAACGTGGATGACGAGCCACTATTTAAGAGGAGGTTTTTTTCTTGATTACTGTGATGGCCATGCCAGAGCCATGCGGCCGAGCCTTGCCAGAGGAGGACGGTGGCTTATTTCCATACCCCTTATCTTATCTCCAGTGCCCCCGGGGTTTGAACTTGGGATATATGGCTTAGTAATCTAATACCTCGACTATTAGGCCATCACCGCCTCCAAACGCCACGTTATTGCCTATACATATTCTTCCTACCTATTACCTACCTATATTCTTACCATACCTATTCTTCTTTAAAATATAGAGTTCTTGTGGATAAAAGTCTAGTTCTTTAGGTGTAAACCTTGATCAAGTTTGTCTAGTCAGATTTGTTTCGTCTTGCGTCGCTAATATAGAGCATCTTGTTATAAAATCTACATCTGTTATAAATTTAAATTGATAATTAGTAACAGATACTTACAATTAAAACTTTTGATCATTTTCCTAATCAAACTGCAGAAATGCAAGACGACCTCTTTAACGGCGCTGGAGTTTTTGTCCGGCTCGCTTTCCAGATACAATCTGGCTCCATCCATGTACTCGACGAAGGTCGGATGTAGAGTGTTCCGGTCCAAAACGAACGAACTTACGCCAAACGTGCCATATTCAGCGATGAGTTCAAGAACTTTAACCAGCTGCAGTCTCAAAGCGTCCCTGCGCCGTCTTCTCCGCACGTTTTCTTGCTTACGATCCACCGCCTCACGAATGTACATTACTAATTCCTCCATCAAGTCTCTACATCAACAGAAAATATAGTTTTAAAATGTTATAGTATTCCCACTAGTCTAGTCTTTTAATATTGGAAGCCCAAGTAGGTTGTTGTAGCTGTAGAGTATTCGCCGAAGTAAACAGTACAACAGAGTTTCCCAAATGACGGGTCGCGACCCGGTACCGGGCCACGTAAAAAAATACCGAGTCGCAAAGGAACTCTAAAAAAAAATATTTTTACGAAAATGTTAAATATATCTAAATACAATGAAATGGACATAATTGAATAAATTAATTGTGTGCAAAAATACATTATACTTTGTACCTTGTCCTTCTTAGGAATATATCACGCTATTCTTGGAAGAAATTAATTGTAAAAACATAGTACTTATTCATTATTCTTTGTAAGTTTTCGGCTACCAATTAGCTATCATTTACGAGTTGCCTATTTCTTTGAAGTTAGAACATGTAAACGCATTGACATCATTTTGGCTTCTTTTTGTTTTAAAATCTTCAACAAGCCATTTGAAATATATTTGAAATGTTATCACATGAATGCGCAAACAAAATACTGTGCATTACATATATGCCGTTTCTGACTAACTCTCTCATTTGATGAACAATATTTACGGGTCACGAAAGAAAAATATTAAAATAACCGGGTCACGAAGAAAAAAGTTTGGGAAACGCTGCAGTACAGAAAATAGACCTTTTTATGGTTAGTTAAGCGCATGCGCGTCCGCCTTGTTTAAAAGGCGGGAATATGAAAGTTTCGGGCACATTTTGTTAATTTCACTGGTTATACGTCAAAAAAGTGCCCGAATACATGGCGGAAATTGACGCATGCGCATACAAAAATTTCAACTATGACCAGGTCTATTGAACATGAGTTTAGTTTGTAATTTACATATTTCATTTAATCGTTCAAAATGTGCTCCACATGCAAGCTTTATAACGATTTTCCAGATCGTCGAAGCCATTAATTAAGAGTAGTTCATGCAGTTGTTGTTTGCCACTCTGTCTAGATTTTAAATTAAAAAAAAATTTTTTTTTTTTTTCTAGTATGAAGTATCTTTTGAAGTTGCTCAACATCCCCCCAAAGCAATACATTAATTGCAAGACGCGAATTAACAATAGCACGGTGAAGATTTAAAAACCTTTGGGGGGTGCGAATCACCAGTTGAAAAACACTGCTCTAATCTACGTCTAGTCCTGTTCATAATGTATACAAGTAAAACTGTCTAATCTATTTCCATTTCATCTTATTTATACAGGGTGTTTCATAAATGTCCGGCAGAAATTCTAGGGCGTGCTCCAGAGCCCAAAATAAGAAAAAAAGTCCTTATAAGGATGTGTCCGAAAACGCTTCTAAACTGAGGTACTGCCCTTAAAAGGGCGTGGGTTCACACAACATTTTTGCTAATATCTCAGATGCAACTAATGATAATTGATACAAATTTTGTGTGTACTCGTTACTGGTGCCGAACTGCCGTTTGTGCTTATCTTCGTCTTGATAGCCAACCAGTGACGGTACATACGGGGAACGGCCTTTGTATTTTTGCATATAATGTTTCCTTCGGCATATTTAGCAAATCATTGACTAGTTGAAATTGTTCGCAACCAAAAACTACACTGAAAAGGTACTCTCTATCTTGAGATCCGCCACTTCCGTTTCATAGACTAAGTTTTTTAAGTGACCCCGAAAAAAGTAGCCCAAGCGGTTCATGTTAGGGACCTTGGTCAAGCAACTGGACCGCCTCGACCTATCAACCTTAATGGATAGGCGTTATGTAGTTCTCGCTAACGCGCTAAAATGTACAGGTGCATAAACCACATTTGGCGTCTAGTTAAAAGAGGCTTCATCCTGACAAAATTTCTGTTAAAAAAGTCGTTAAACTTCTCCGGTCAACTGTCCCGGTAGAATATGGAAACCTATTAATACATCGCCAACAATACCACACTTGACAATAATAGAGAATCGTTGCTGATGAGATCTCACCATAACAGTAAGAGGATTTTCGTCCGCCCAGCAGTGCATATTATGGGAATTCAAGGTTGCTTTTGTTGGTCTAATTAGTTTTCGGCCTCTATCCAAAGGTAGGCGCCAGGTGCCCCAACCTGGGTCGAGACCGCACTAAATTAGCAAAAAATCACGCAGCGATAGGAGATATCGGGCAGTGCCTTAAGAGCTCGGCGAGCCCGCGACATTTTCGTGCGTCTGACCTCAGCCGACATGTTCGCCACGCTCGCGTTTGGTAGTTAATTTGACGTCAATCCTTATCGGGTGCTTCGATCACCGTATGGAAGGCAGCATCGGCTTTTCTCCCGTCCGGAACAATTTGATTTAAGGGTTTCCATCCTTGTATTTCCTTGCTCATACTATTTCTTCCTATTTCCTCCTTTAAATAGGCGACGGAAGGACTTTCCACGAACGGGCCAGAGACGGTTGCAGCCTGAAGGTAAGTGACGGGACCATCCAATTTGATCTCCAATCGCTAAATTTATCGTTAAATACAGTTCATTCATTGGTCGTTCGAACCGCAAATAAAGGATTTTGGGCACAACGAAGCAGCAGCCATCGACTAAATATTTGTCGATTAGGAAAATATGCTGAACTCAACAGAGACTTTTAATTGCGGTACAGTTGCAACTGCTGTTCGTGGAGAACCCGCCAAATTTTCGTATGGGATACTCCTGTAGCAGCAGCAACTTTTCTAGTACTTGTCGCTGGATTTGCTTAAAAAATCTCCAGGATCTGCTCTTCAACATCTGGATTGCGGGCTATTGGTTCCAATTGGTTCCAATCGACCGTGTTCCCTCAAACGCCGATCGACGGTCTCAAAAGTTTTTCTATCGGGTTTTCTCCTATCTGGGTACCTTTCTTGGTAAAGTCGCCTTAATTTAATTGCGTTACCTCGTCGTGAATCCGTTCTTTGAGGGCTGGGATTGTGCTGGGTGGATCAATTTGGAACAGTTGTGTTTTCAAGTATGCCCATAAAAAGAAGTCGCAGACTGTTAGGTCGGGAAACTGAGGATACCAATGGATATCCCGTTTCGCGAAATCACACGCTCCAGGAATAAAGCATTTACAACACTCATTGAGATTCGGGCAGTGTGGCTTGTTGACCCGTTTTGCTGAAACATCGTGTATTCATTCTCTGGAGAGCTGGTGGTTTTGTTGGTTGGAAAAGCTGGAAGTGCGCCTCATCGCTCATCAGCACATTTGTTGAGTTGGTTGTCATTTCTCTCCAGTCTGCCAAGCATAACCTCACAAAATCGGACACGTTGTTGATAATCACCCAGATTAAGAGATTGCACAACCTGCATTTTGTAAGAGTGAAATCCAAGATCTCGATGGAGAATTCTTCTCGTCGATGTTTCACTTATTCCAAGGCCTATGGCATGGCGGTTGGCTGATCTGCGCGGATTTCTTAACACCGCTTGTCGAACAACTTCGATATTGTCAGGTGTTCGAATGGATTTCACACTACTACCTCGTTTAAGGCTCCTTCAGACCGGCGCGGAGCGTTTGCGTCGCGAAAAGCTCTGCTATTATTAGTATTGACCACAGAAGAAGAAAATCAGTTTTTCATTTTTGTTTTGTTTTTTAATTTCTAAAACACCTAAAACTCGTTTTAGAAATAAAAGAAAACCCACATTATTTATCTTTTATTTCTAAAATGAGTGTTTTAGAATAAAAAATCAACAAACTTATTTTTCAACATTTTCAAATCTTAACATTTTCTTAAAATTCTAATCTATCTAATACTATCTGCTTAGATATTGTGTCCTTTCTCGTTATGTTTTTTATAGTTTTCATCATTCATGACAAACAATATAGGATATATTTTAAATTTATCAATCAACTTCTTTGTAATCGCCATTTCGAAATATAGCGGCAGCGAAACTGATCCCGCATGCAGCGTTCTTGTCGTGCAACGCTGCACTATCGCGGCTATGCCGGAAATCGCACTTGTTGATCTGAACATGTACATAAGCCGCCACGTCAATCGGTCGGCCGCGATAACGCACCGGTCGCAGTAGCGAAACTTCCTCTCCGGTCTGTGAAATCCTTTAAGGACCTCATAGACCAGCGCGTTATCGCGGCGGACCGATTGACGTGGCTGTTTATGTACATGTTCAGATCATCAGGCGCGATTTGTACGACAAGAACGCTGCATGCGCGGTTAGTTTCCCTGCCGCGATAAGGAAAATGGACCAAATTTATAAGCAGATAGGATTAGAATTAGAAGAAAATGTTACAAATCTTGAAAATGAAGTCTTTTGATTTTATGAACCCATGTTCTTTTTCTTTTATTTCTTAAATACTTCTAATCATGTGAACAATATTAATAATAGCAGAGTTTCTCCCTCTGAGCAACTAATGACTATTTGTTGCTCATGACTTTGCGTCCTGAAATTTCCGCAGCGAAAAATTCTCTATCAGCGCGGCAACGAAATAGTCATGTAGCAGACTATTTCGTTGCCGCGCTGATAGAGAATTTTTCGCTGCGGAAATTTCAGGAAGCAAACGCTCATCGCTGGTCTGAAGGAGCTTTTAAACGTCGATCCACTTTCCTCGAGGTTGATTATCCACTTTTTAATAGCGTTATCTCACGGAACAGGTTAGTTGCGCGGTATATTGAAATGCCGTGGAAAGTCACGTCGCGTTTGCACTAAACCCTCGCTATTTTGATAATACGTTTTAACTGCGTAGCATCGTTGTTCACCCGTCCAACGATTTATTGTAAACTGGCAGACCATGGCAAGAAGAATTCAAGGAAAAAGTGTTAAGGGACCTGAGATTAGCGGAGGATGTGCAGGAGTGGTGGAGTATCAATAGCAGTGTTATAAAGAAAGCTGGTGAAGACGTGCTAGGTGTAACATCAGGAAAGGAACCGCCAGAAGATAAGGAGGCGTGGTCGTGGAATGAGGAGGTCCAAAAAGATGTAAAAGTTGAAGAGAGATGCTAAGAAACAATGAGATTTAACAGGTAGGCAGGAGGAAGGCAAGAAAAATGAGCTGTGGCAAAAGCGAAGACTGAGGAAGTGAAGGAGGCATATGAAGGGCTGGAGAAAAACCAGGATGACAGACAAGTCATATAAATCGCAAAGGCCAGAGATAAAGCGTCCAAGTACATAACATCAATGAAGCACATGAAGCATGAGTCAGGTGTAGTGCTACAGGATCAAGAGAAAAAACTGAAAAGATGGCTGGAGTACTTTGAAAGACTATTGAATGACGAAAATCTGAGAGAAAAGTACGAGGATGGAGAGATAAACGAAGGAGTGACAGTGACCGAAGCATTACGTAGGGAAGAAGTAGAATATGAGCTAAAGAAAATGAAAAAATGGGAAGGCAGTAGGGGCAGACCAAATCCCAATAGAAGCCTGGGAGACTGGAGTATTGATATCCTTTGGGATTTAATGAAGAATATTTGGAACAGAGAAACAATGCCACATACGTGGAGAAGTAGTATTCTTGTCCCCTTATACAAAGGGAAAGATGATATCCAAAATTGTGGCAATTATAGAGGTATAAAGCTGATGTCTCACAAAATGAAGGCATGGGAAAGGATCATTGAGACAAGGTTGCGTCGGGAAACTAAGTAGAGGTAGAACAGTTTGGATTTATGCCAGAAAGAGGAACAACTGACGCAATATTTGCACTAAGGCAACTTATTGAGAGACACAGGGAGGTGCAGATTGATTTCCATATGGCCTTCATTGATCTGGAGATGGCTTATGAGTGATATGTGTATGAAGGAAGCTCAAGATCTATGTATTAACTTGCAGGAAGAAAAACTGCCACCGACCAAGAAGTTTAAATATCTTGGGTCATATATTCAAAGTGATGGAGGGCTGGAGTCTGAAATACAACACAGGGTAAATAGAGGATGGATGAACTGGAAGAAATTGAGTGAAGTACTGTGTGACAAGAAGATCAGCTGCAGGAGGAAAGGAAAGCTCTACAAATCTGTGGTGAGGCCTTCTATGCTCTATAGTGCGGAAACTTGGCCGATTACAAAAGCACATGAGAGAAAGATGGAAGTGGCAGAAATGAGAATGTTGAGGTGGATGAGCGGGGTAACAAGAAAGGATAGAATAAGGAATGATCACATCAGAGGAACAGTGAAAGCGGAGCTCATAGGAAAGAAGATTCAAGAAAGCATGTTAAGGTGGTTTGCACATGTGCAGAGAAGAGAAGAGGACTAGGTGTGAAAAAGAGATGAAAAGCTGGGAATAGGTGGGTCAAGGAAGAGAGGAAGACCAAAAATGAGATGGAAAGACAAGATAGCAGGGGATTTGAGAGAAAAAGGTACGAATAGTGAGGTCGCATTGGATAGACATTTATGGAGAAGAATAATCCAACAAAGCAACGCCGATCCTCCCTGATATAGCTAAAGGCAGAGAAAAAGAAGAAGAAATGGCAGACCATGCAGGTTATGACAAATCGGCAACTGATGTTTGCACTATTTCGCCACGAGCTGATAATCCCATCTCAAATCTTCCCGTTTCACTCGCGGATCCTGTATTAGCTAAAATGTTGGCCACCCCCTTTTAAGAGCTATGACACATCCTTATGGGATGTGTCTTATTTTGGGCTCTATTTTTTCTTATTTTGGACTCTAGAACAAGCCCCAGAATTTCTGTCGAACATTTAAGAAATACCCTGTATATCTATCTAATCATTTACTTTTCTCTGTTTACTTACTTTAGGGCATCACTGTTGACATTGCCGAGGGCCAAAACGGCGGCGTCTCGGACGTCGGAAAATTCACATCGCAACAGAGGAACGATTAGTTTGTAGAGAGCTGCAGGCGAAGCAGTGACACCGGTGCACTTGGTGTCGCTCCGTTCCGCGTTCAGACTGTCCGGCGAGGAACTAAACACAACAAAAACGTTAAAATGTGGATAGACTTTGAATGAGGTAAAGAACGTTATTGAAAAGTATTTTACAAAAGGATAAATGAAATGTAGTGTGGTCTTGATAATACATATAGAGCGGTTGAAAAACAAAAATTGCTTATAAATTTATTGATATTGGTCGAATGAAATCTATGTGGATGATAATTTTAAATGAGAAATTATTTTTCAACCACACTTGAATTTTATCTATTTTTTAATAGTATTTCATCCTAGATTGCGAATGAAGTTAAAATAAGTTTTGTTCAAATCAAACTAAACAGATTTAAACATTCTAATACAACAAGTAAGTTAACAAAAACTACTTTTTCAGAAAAAGTTTCGGTGTAACTCTAATCTGGAAAGCTTTATATCACTAGTTAGTTTTATGTATTCAAACTTCTATGATTTATGTATCTATCTCATCATGCCTCCTGCTTATTGTTAGTTGGGTTTATAAAGTGTGTAAATTAACAAAACGAAGCTCAGATCTGTTCTTAATGCTAAAAGGCAAATAAGACAATTAAATGCAAAAATGTATATAATGTATAAATATGTATAAAGGGTGTACAAATTTGATATTGCGATTTGTTTTTTAATTTAATAAAACACAATGGTGGTTTATGACACAAGTGCGTGAAGAAGGGCTTTTGTGCACGAGTTGCGAAGTTTAAAGGAGAGTGCTTTAATCGCAATGAGTGCACAAAAGCCTTTCACACACACGTATCATACATTATTTTAGCTACGAAGCGTGTTAAAATACTGTTGAATCTACAAAAAAATATTTGTTTCTTACCGATAATATTGAAAAATTGTCTTTTTGACCGACAAAACACTTCAAATCACCGACAAAATAAGGTTAGAAAGTTCAGCGCGTCCGTAATTAATTAGGTTAATTACATACAAACAAAACACCATGCTCTGCTTCTTCCAATTCATGTAGCATTTGTTTTGCCTCTCTTAGATTGTCGGTTGTTAGGACAATGTAATCTGCGAAGCGAAGATGACTGAATTTACGACCGTCTAGGTTTATACACGTAGTCTCCCAATCGAGTTTCTTGAAAGCATATTCTAAGACTGGTATGAATAGTTTTGGAGACATAGTGTCTCCTTGTCTCACTCCTCTTCCGACTTTAATGCGGTTGCTGTTGCCATGTAATTTGACCGACATGGTAGCGTTCTTGTGTATATTATAGATCAGTTTTGAGAATCTATAGTCCATTCGACATTCTCTCAGGGCTTCCATTATTGCTTTCAATTCGATCGTGTCAAATGTCTTATGGAAGTCTATAAACAGGAGGACTAGTGGTCTATTGTATTCTATGGTTTTCTCGGTGAGGGTCTTAATACTCTGGAGGTGATCATTAGTTTCCGAAACCCGATCGGAATCTGGCTTGCTCTCTTGGTTGGTAAAGCTCAAGTTTGTTCTCCAGTCTTGATGTTAGAATTCTGGTAAATAGTTTATATAGATGGCTAAGGAGAGTTATGGGGCCGTAGTTATCCAGGTTTGCTTCGTCTCCCTATTTATGGAGCAAGATGGTGGTCGCTCCATGCCACTCTTCTGCAGGCAAAGGTTAAAGAGTGCATGTATATTCTTCAGCAAAAGAAAGCTTCCAGCTTTAATTGCTTCTGCAACCACAGTAAGGAAAGGTCCTATGTTCTAGGCCACTCCTCCTTATGGGCTCCAGCCATGTAATTATTTGCTCCTACCATGTAATTATCTGCTCCTACAATACAATTTTTCCCATAAGCAGGAGCAACTCCACTGCCTATCAATAGTTCAGAACGTGGCCGTGCGCGTATGTGTAGATGGCGCGGTAATTAGCGAGCGAGATAAATTTATTTTTACGCAGATGTGTAAAACATAGCAATTCCAAGAAATATGACTCATCCAGAGAAGTTGAAACGCGAATCTGATTACGCAGCGTTTCATAACTATTATTTCACAATTCAGACAGCCCATACTTGCACGTGTTCAATGACTCATCCAAATTTATCAGTATTACCCAAAGTTCGAATAAGTTCACACAGGAAATTATTCAAATATCACAGGAAATATGCTCATCCATGGGAAATTTCTGTTCAAAATCATACAAGTTCAAACAATAAATATAAGAAGTGACGCGTTCAAATCTTACGCAAGCGCAGATCCCAAAAATTACCCATTTGAATCAACCCCTAATATATCTACAATCAAATATGCACTATGGCAACAACTCGCATCACTAAATAAAAAACATAGACGTAGTGAAAAATTTTCATTGTAACCAGTTCAAATCTCATGCAAGCGCATATCCAAAAATTACGCATTTGAATCAACCCCTAATATATCTATGCATAACCACCCCGCAACCTATTTTCAATTCTCACGCTATCCGCCGCGCTCGCTAATTATCTACACATACACGCACGGCTTAGGCAGTGGGGTTGCTCCTCCTCGTGGGAAAATTACATGGCAGGAGCAGATAATTACATGACAGAAGGAGATAATTACTTGGCAGGAGCCCATAAGCAGGAGTGGCCTAGAACATAGGATCTTTTCCTACTAATCACTTCATCTTCTCCACGCGCTTTGTCGTTTTTCATTTTCGACAAGGCTCCTTGATGGTGATTTCTGACATTTCTTCGGATCCCTGGTTTAAGACACCTCACTCACGTGTTAGTGTAATAGGATTCAGAGGTTCCTGTTGCCGGCTTTTGTATAATTCGTAATAGAAATTTCGACAATGCTCAGAATTTTCTCTCGATTTGAAGTGATGTTACCCTGATTGTTTTTTAGTTTGGTTATTTCAGTTTTGCCTTCAGTAAGACATGTACGCAATACTTTCATGCTTTCATTATTTTCTATTGTTTCTTTAATTATCTTACTGCGGTAGTTTCTGATGTCCCGCCTGATTGCTTTGTAGATTCCCTTGTTTTTCGCTTTTAACTCTGCGCTGGTAATATTTCTAATGCTTCTCATCTAGTAGCGTTCGAATATCAGAATTGTTGTGGTCCGGCTAATTCTATCTTCTCCTTTAGCATTGGCGCGAAATGTACGTTGACTTTCTTGTAGGGTCCCGGTTATGGCGTTGTCTAGAGTAATCACTGTTCTGTAGACTGTTGGTAACATGGGTTTCAAATCTCTGAATATCTCGTGGTGTTGTCCATGATTATTTCGGCGTTTTCTCTATCAATTTAAATCTTATTCTGTCAAGTTCTTTTTGTACTTTGCATCGTACCATTCGATGGTCGCTGCTGGTTCTACAGTTGTTAAGTACTGTTACTGTCTTTTACAATTGATAATTTATCTGAGATTATAAAATGGATCTCGTTACGAGTTCAACCATCTGTGCTCTCCCAAGTCTACCTCATGTGACGCTTTTTCTAGAAGAGAAGAGATGAAGAGAAGAAGTTTTCATTTGCTACAGGTTATGTTGTAGCAAAAAAGCCAGCATGGTTTCTAAATGGATCCAAACTTGCATATGTATGTTTCAGATTTGTCTGCTTTTAGACCAATTTTAGCATTAAAGTCTTCTTCTTCTACTTCTTGGAGATCTGTCAATCTGTTAATTCTGGAGCCGCCTCTGCATCTTTTCCTGAGAGGTAGATTGCCAAGTATATCTCCATCTTTTAGGTGGTTTCCCGGGAGGTCTTGATCCGGGCGGGTTGTTTTCTAGGACTATTTTCGGTAGTCTGTTCTCGTCCATCCGTCTTACATGGTTGTACCACTGCCTCTTACGTTGTCTTCTTCATCTCACAATGTTTTGTATTTCGCATTGTTCTCTGATATCTGTGTTTCTTACTCTGTCTCTTCTTGTTTTCCCCACTATTGTTCTCAGTGTTTTCATTTCGGCCACCCTTAGAGCGAGGCCACACGATGCGTTAACGGTGCGGTGCGGCACCGCACCGCAATTAATTCGAGCTATAGAGTGCCACACGGGCGGTGCAGCACCGCAGTCGAACGCTGTTTACCGCGGTGCGGCGCCGCAACGTCAATGACTCAACTTATTTTTAAAATCATAGTGTGTTTTATCCCATAACGCAGGTCTTTCTCGTACTAAAGATGCAAGGAAATCAATATCAATATTATCGGTACTCATCGTAAGAAAGATAAATATTAATATTTATAAAATAAACACGTTCGATACATACTGTGGTGGCGGCACGATGCACTCCGGCGCCGCAGCGCATCACAACTCCCCGCCTCGTCTCGCAGGTCACAAGCGCCCACGGTGCGACGCCGCACGGCGGCCCAACGCATCGTGTGACATGGCATAGTGATGTATATGTAGGATGCCGTTGCGGCACCGCTCCGGTATAAATAACGCGTGGCCTCACCCTTAGCATGTTTTTCGTCTTGTTCCTCTGGTCTCTTCAGGCCTTTAACTAGGTCGTGGGTGCTTGATATGCCTATGCTCAGGTATCTAAATTGCATCACCTGTTCCATGGGATTGTTCTCCACCACTAGCTTACATCTGAGCGTATCTTTCGCGATTGTCATACATTTGGTTTTGTTGATAGAAATGTTCATATTGAGTTGGCGGCTTACTTGGAAGAACTGGAAGAGTTGTCTCTGTAGGTCGTTTTCTGATTCGGCAATAATTGCTGCATCATAGGCGTAACAAATTATACCAATTATTTTGATGCCCAGTCTAGTCTGTATCCGAGGTTAAGATCTGTTACTTTATTTATAATTTCATCCATGAGAGATTAAATAAAAAGGGACTTAGGCTATCAACCTGTCTAATTCCTCCCGGTGTTGGGATGTTTTCAGTTAATTGATCTCCTGCTTTAACCTTTGTTACGTTATTGTTATTTAGGTTATGGATTATCTTTGTTATGTTGGCCAGTGCCTTGTTTTGCCGGTATAAATATGCCGGTGTAAAGTAAAAGTAAAAAAAATGCCGGTGTAGTCTCCATATATTATGCTGAAGTGGTTCCTTTTCGTTTGGGGCTGCTATTATATCTTCATAGAATATGTCTCTTCTTCGTCCGTGTGGGATGACGTTGGTGCGTAGGCCTGTATGATCTTAATACTATATCTCTTACTAAGTTTCAGTACCAGGCAGGCTACCCTAGTGGAAAACCTCTTGACCTCTAGAATTTGATTTTGGAGGCGCCTGTTAATGAGAAAGCCTGTTAATTCCTCCCTCCGACCTGTTGTCCTCTCCAGATTTCAGCGTTTCACCTCGTCTTCTGACTTCCCTAAGTCCGATAACGTCCCATTTGATCTTCCGAATTTCAATCTCTAACTCAGCTATATTCCCTTTGGACAGAAGCGTTCTTGCGTTGTATGTAATAATGATTTTTTGTGCTTGCTGCTTTAATGGGTTTCGCTTTAGTGGTAGGTTGTACTAACGATTTGTTTGTCTCCCCCCAGAATCCTTGAAGCAGACCCTTGTAGGAGTGTGAGATTTATCATGGAATGATCTACCCAGCTGGGGTTAACTTCCTCTTGTTTGAAAAATCGTCATAATTGCCATAAGGGGTTTTGGCGGTAATTCACCACGCTGGACAGGAGGGTTCACGAATAGGTACCTCAGCCGCTCCTAACATGCAGAATACACGCCGTTTGCAGCCGCCCATTCTGGATCAGACGCTGCGTGGGAATCTTCTTAGCTTCGCCTTCAACACTTCGAGACCCTAGGGATCGTTCATTAATCACGTGAGGCTCGATATGGGGGGAGGGGGTTTGCGAAGAAACACGAAATATCACATTAGACAAGGGTGCAGGGTTGGTGTAGTGAGATATCACGTGTATTTATTTTTCGTTGAACGCGCGATTTTTAAACCTAAATGCGGCGCGCGACTTGTACAAAAAAAATACACGTCATTTTGAGAAGGGCGGAGGGGGACTTAACCTAGAACCTTACTACGTATCACCATGGAGGAGAGGGGAGATGTTGTTAAAAAACATCACGTGATTAATGGACGACCCCTTACCGGTAGGGTAAGACGCACATTTTGATATGTGCAAGTAGAAAATGCAGTTATTATTAAGCAAAATAAAAAATTAGACCAATCTAGAAATAATCTAAAATCTAGTATTTTGTGATATATTAAAAAGACAAATCGGATTGTCAAATTTGGACATCCCTCCGTTACTAATGTATCATCTAAACAGTCTAGTCTTAATTATAACCTAATCTTAATATATCTTAGTTGTACTATAATTGGTTTTGTTGGTTCAGTAAACACTATTGGGCTGTAGATAATTATTATTTAGCACACAGTGTGCAATTTCTGCAAGCATTTTAAATAGAAAAATAGAAATATAAATAAACTATAACAGATTATTAGACTGTAATAAGACTAAAAGCATAATTTTGGGGCTAAACCAAATTGACACACAACATGTTACAAGGGCAGCATGTTTGACAACTGCTGGTCTAAATTTTTATTTTTAAAATACGCCTTGAAACAAATTCAGTCGAAATTCGAGCTACTTGGTGTTAAACTGAATGAAATAGTTAATACTGTCTGATTTAATTAGTATAATTAATCTATATTAAACTACTATAACTAATTACTATAATAATCTATAATTAATGAAATTATTTTATGAACAGAATATCAAATGAAGCCTGGACAAATTAATTAAAAATGCAACGAGTTTTTTTTGGATGTGATTTAGTTATCAAGTGTGTTATGATTTGTTTTCTCTCTAATCCAGTTTTCTTTATGTTGGTCCGATCTATATTATCTGGCTAATCTTATATATAATAGCTGGCTATTCTAATAAATAATGTCTGCCTAATCTAAATCATCTCATTATCTCTTTAGTTTTTTTTATTGTACATTTTTACCTAGGGCACAGGTTCTTAAACTGAGGTCCGCGGACCCCTGGGGGTCCGCGTAGTCATCTCTTTTTTTATCTCTCCATTTTTTTGGCAAAACCATTTTTTTATATCTCGCGGACCCCCGCGAGATATAAAAAATGGTTGAAAACAAGCAGACGATGATATATTGTACACTTTATAGCTGTTTTTATTATTATTTATACCCTATTCATGTTTTTTTATGTCGTAATAAAAATGTCCATTTATTAAACTTTACTTGTGATATATTTTTATTGATACTTTGTGATATTTATTTATATATTTTTAGCAATATTTATTATAACGTAGTGCCTTTGTGCTTATATGAAATTATTAAGAAAAAAAAAATAAGTCTTAAGAAGGGTTGAAATGCTTAAGGTTGGGATGGGGTCCGCAAATAAAAAATTGTTCAAAAGGGGGTCCGAGGACTACATAAGTTTAAGAACCCCTGACCTAGAGTACATATCTAATTGTCTGAAAATGTAACATTTATTTTCAAATAAAAGAAAACATCAAGAATACTTATTGTACATCACACAGAGGCAGATAAGAGCATGGCAAAATACAGTCTTGTCGTAACATGCGGTCATATATAAAAGTCTAGTCTATATAGATCATAGATATACAATCAAAACTTTGGCATAATGATACATGTTTACCTGCGTTGGACGGCCATAAAAACGAAAGAAAAAATAAGCCAAAACCTAGATACAAAACTAAAATGATGGAAACTCTATTAGAACCGTTTTCTGAATTAACAACTTGTCTAAGAGATATTTTGATTTCCTTTGCACATGTCAAATCTTGAGTATATAAAATTGTTCTATCTAAACTTCTCTGTCTATTAGTTTATGTCTTGTCTTATTTATCTACTTCTACTTTTTACATTGTAAATCCAGCGTTGGTATAGTTCATAATAACTACTAGTCTTGTCTGTCTGGTCTTGTCTCACTATTTTTTTCTGTCTAGTCTGGTCTGTCTAGTCTTGATTTTGGCTATCCAGTCTTGTCTGTCTAGTATTGTCTGTCTAGTCCTGTCTGCCTAATCCAGTCTATCTAGTCTAGTACTGTGCGTCAGATCCTCTCTGTCTAGTCCTATTTGACTAATACTATCTGTATAATTATGCCTATCTAGTCCTGTCTGTCTAGTCCTGTCTGACTAGTCATGTCTGTCTAGTCCTGACCGTCCTGTCCTGTATGTGTAGTCCTGACTGTCTAGTCCCGTCTGCCTAGTCCAAACAAACAAGACAGACAGACAGGACTAGACAAAAAGTACTAGACAGGCATAGTACTTTTTGTCTAGTCCTGTCTGTCTGTCTTGTTTGTTCTAATTACTTCATTTTCCTTCTTTTTGTTGTCCTTTTCTCGTATCGAATTCTCTTTCACCTTCTGTATTAGTTATGTATTCGAGTACTTAACAATTTTTCGGTCTTTTCGTCACATATCTAGTCGTCCATGTACCTTCCCTGTGTGTCATGTGATATTATGGTCGCCTTTCATTGCCTCTCCATTTGTTCTTTCCCATCATGATTCCGGTTATGTAAGCTTGTACTGCATCCCAGTTATGCTCACTTTCTAACATAACTTCCATGATGATCTGTTCTTCTAGTTTTTGTACCGCCTAATATCTCCGCGAGTCGAGTTCTTTCATTCTTTGATTTTGTACACATGAAGATAGTGTGTTGTGCGTCGTCTGGAATATGACCGCAGTAGAAGCACTCCGCAGTGTCCCTTTTTTTAACCGTGCGAGGTATGCGTTGAAGCACCCATGGCCAGTGAGCGCCAGTGTAAAATGGTAACTCATCTGTCCGTGTGACCTTTCGTACGATGCTGTTACGTTAGGAATAATGCTGTGTGTACACCTTGCACTAGTGTTGCTATCCCATCTTGTCTGCCATCGGTGCTAGAGTCTCTTACGTGCTCTCTCCTTGGCGGCCGCCCTCTCATGTTTTTCTTCGTTTTTCACTGTGTTGTTGCAGATCTTCGTAGACTTCTTGTTTCTCGCGAATCAGTAAGTCTAGTGGGGGCGTGCTTGCAAGTACCAGCGTCGCGGCCTCCGAAACCGTTCTGTTGGCAGAAATTACTCTCAGGGCACTTCTTCTCTCAACTCCTGTAAGTTGTTTTCTCGCTCCTACCTTTTTCGTTACATCAGCCCATATTTCCGCCGCGTAGAGAATTTTTGAGTGTACCACCATTGGGACAGTCCTCCGTTGTTTTCGATGTATGTGTCCTGAGTCTCCTGAGTAATAGTCTATCAAGAAGTTTCCCTATGTTGTCCAGGAGGCATACCGGTCGGTATGACGATGGTTCTTGTAATGGTTTGTCCCCTTTTCTCAGTAGGACGAGTTTTTGTCTTTGCCATTGCGTAGCGAAAATTCCCTTTCGAAGGCACGCATTGTAAGTTTCTAGCAACAACTCTGGCCATATTTCCACCACTTCTGCGATGATCTCATTTGGGATATTGTCTGGACCAGGTACTTTCCCTGGCAGTAATCGTTTCCTAGCCTTAAAGATTTCCTATGCGCGTAAAGGTATCACGAGAGTCTCAGTGGCTTGTCTTTTTCTGCCGTTCTTCGTTCCTGAACTGGAAATAGCGAGATAACAATTTTCTTTCATCCATTGTGGGCACGATATCCCAGGTATCAGCTGTCTACCCATTAGTTTTTTCGTAGCAATTCGATATGGGAGGCCCCATGGGTCTTCATTTATGGATCGGCAGAGTTCGAGCCAGCATTTCTGTTTGCTACTTTTGATGGCCATGCGCAATTCCTTTCTTGCTTTTTTTTGAAATTCGCGTCCACTTCTTGTCCAGCCACCCTGTCTGTTGCGTTTTGCCGCCGCCTTCTGTGTCGTTGGGCATTGATTTCGTTGTTAGTTTATTGATTTCAGCGTTCCACCAGTAAACTGACTTTTTTCCATTTAAGGCAAATTTGCGCTTTGGCATCGCACGCTGTTGTAATGGTTTCGACCGCATATTCTAAAGTTGATCTACGTCACCTATATCTGAAAGTCTTTGTAACTCTCCATGCATCTTAGCTACTTCCAGCGTCGCTCTTAGCTGAGTTCTATCGAGTTTCTTCACCAGCCATCCGTCTCCGTTTCTATGTTCGATGGTAGCGTTTAGATATTGGTGGTCGCTAAGGGTAGCGTCCTCTAGTACTCTCCACCCTATGCGCGATGCCTTCCGATGCTATTGTAACGTCGATAACCGATCCGGTATTTCTTCCTCGGAATGTAAAAGAGTTTCCCTCGTTAAGGATTACTAGGTCCAGCTTCGCTATTATTTCAGACAGAGCTTCGCCTCTTCTATCCATTATTCTTGCGCCCCATTCTGGTGATTTGCAGTTAAAATCACCTGCCACAAGAACTTCACTGATCGCCGATATCAGATTTTCATCCAGCTCGTCTATCTGTCTCAGAAAATCTGCGTGGTCAATTTGGCAAGATATAGCAGCTATATACTCTTAAACCTTGGATATCGATCCATACATTGTTGGATGTCTGCTTACTGACTTCCTTGATTCGTAGGTTCCGATTCAGCACGGCGATGGCTGTTTAATCCGTCTAATCCTGGAACCATGATCCTGTATTCACCAGACATCTATCTATACTGCTCGCTGATTATTAGCACATCCACACATTTTTCCGCAGTAATCTGTTACATGAGATCCTGTGCTTCGCGGTCTTTTCCTAAGTTTATCTGAAGGAACTTTGTCATTACTTCGTTTTCTGTAATACCTCCTGGAACAACTGACATCTTATACCGCCAAGAATGTGTTTCGCATATCTTTTTTTTAAATTATAGACAGCGCAGCAGGCCTCTTCTTTGCAACCTTTAGCAATGTGGTCTTGCTTTCTACATAGACAGCACGATTTGGATCTGTCTGTCCCTTTGCACTTAGTGCTACGTGGCCAAATCCTTGGCAACGGAAGCATCGAATAACCTTTGGCACATTCTGTCTAACTCTGTATACCTTCTGTCTAACTCTGCACATGACCCATCCTACCTTGACTGTCTTCACTGTCTACCTTTTCCAGTCTTCAGCAGTGTTTCTGCAATTTCCTTCGAAGATGTCACTACTGCTGTTTGTGTGCCACTGAAATCTTTTCTAAGTGATCGCACTTTCACCAAATCTGGGGAGTTTGTTCTACTACCGCTAATATGGCGGCAGACACATCCGCTTCTTCTGTAACCTCGTCTAGATCCCGGATCTCGATTATGCAGTTCTGTGTCATTGTCCGCACAGTGGCCTGCTTTCCCAATAGCTTGCCGACTGCAGGTTTCAACACTCCCATTTTTTATTCCTGCCAGTAGTTCGCCGTTTTGAGTCCGCCTTATGATATTTCGTATCAAGTCTTTTCTGTCTAGTCTTGTCTATCTAGTCTTGTCTGTCTAGTCTTGTCTGTCTAGTCAGTCTAGTCTGTCCAGTATGTCTAGTCTGTTTAGTCTGTCTAGTCTTGTCTGTCAACTCTTGTCTTGTCTATGGATAACAGTTTAGTCTATAGATATGTTTTCTAGAAAATGTTTAATCTTTGTTTAGAGATACCATAAAGTATGATAATAAAACCTAGATACAAAATTGAAATGAAAGAATAAATCTAGTTTTGTTAAAAGAAAAGAAAATCTACTTACAAAAGTTACTAAACAATGTAAAACAAAAACATTAAACCGATGAGAGTAAATGTTGGTGCGATAAAATTGAATGAGCGATTTAATTTCTAAATTAAAACAATGTAATTAACCATTTAGTCTATATATAATTTAATAATAATTTAATTCTGTTGGAAAATGAAAAATGTATTTGAATGTTTCATCACCTGGTTCGTTTGTGTTGTCTCCGAATGGCGGAGAGCGGCAGAGTGAATCTGCCGGTGGAAACCAAACCTTGCGCCTGTACCAAGTTCTCAAGACTTGTACTGAGATCGCTTGTCTCAACAACACCCTCCAGTGAACTTTTCGAAAGAAAACCAATCAACAGTAATTCATTAATAAATTCCCTTCGAAAGAACTAAGCACAGAGCCCAAATTTTCTCTTGTTTTACTTGCAACCCAGGTTTTAATCAGGTAAACTAATAATGCGCGACGATTAAAACATAAGACAAACAGAGGATTTACTTTTTTTTTTTGTTTCTGCGCCCTGGAAATTGAGACTAAGCGGTTTTGTATGTGCGCAGGTGTTATAGGAAAAGACAACGAAAACAAAAACAATTTGTTTTAATGGTCATCAAATATAAAATCGAAGGGAAAGAAAATATTTATGTAAATTTCATAAAATTCAACCTTACTCATCCTTACAATATTGGTTTTAAACACGTTTTTATTACCTTGCTTTCTTGTCTGCCTGTTCTCAACTTTGTATTTGTGGTTTTTAAAATGTTCTTTTTATATGTGTTTTTTTATTGTGGTTTTTAAAATGTTTTATTATTTTTATTATTATATTGCTCGCAATTAATTTGGAAGGAACGTAATAGTAAAGTCGGTTCGGTTCCTTGGGATTTTCGGGAAAACTTTTAGTTGGGATTTGGATCAGACCGTGGAGAACTGAAGAAGGTTCTAGTTTTTCTTTGATTTTCGGGTAAAATTTTTACTTGCAATTTGAATCAGACGATGAAGAAGAGAAAAAATGAAGTTTTCCCTTGATTTTGGACCTCAATATGGGAACCTAAGAATTTGCTGGAAAATTTAGTTTTTACTAGATTCTCAGAAATACCGATATTTAAATTATAGACCAAACCTTGGGAAACTGAAAAACTTGTTTGAAAATTTGGAGTTTTCGAGAAATTTGGAGTTTGAAAATTTGAATAAATTGTCGGGAAATTCTTAATTCCTTCTTGATTTTTCGAAAAACTACTGCTGGGATTACAGAAGAATTTTTCGAAAAATTTCGTTTTTCCCTATTGGCATTTAAACAGATAAACACGAAACAAAATAATTGAGTTTTTGGAACTGTTGCCGCTCTGGTGAAAATGAAGTGTTGTATGACATGTAACAAACTAAGTGTCGTCGAAGTGGAACAAAGTGTCGTCGAAGTGAAAGGAAGTGTCGTCGAAGTGAAAGGAAGTGTCGTCGAAGTGGAAGGAAGTGTCGTCGAAGTGGAAAGAAGTGTCGTCGAAGTGTTGTTGAAGTGGAACGAAATGTCGTCGAACTGCAACGAAGTGTTTCCGAGACAAACGAAATGTCATCGAAATGCATTAGCGTAATAAGGAGTGGGGTGTGGTCAAGGGGGTCTATCATACACCCGGCACCACTCGTAGAGGGGAGTCAAATGATCTCCTAGACTAAAAAAGATAAGTTTGCTATGATATCTACAATATGGGATAAATTTATTGAGAATTCACAAAATTGTTATAAACCTGGTGCATATAATTGCTGTTCAAGAGTAGTTGTTTCCGTCGAAGACTAGGTGTAGATTTACACAGTATATGCCAAACAAACCAGAGTAATTTTGAATAAAGTGCTGGTTGGCGTGCGACGCCAATAGCAAGTATATAATAAATGGGTTTCCCTATTTGGGAAAGGATGAAAGGAGAGAATGTTCAACTCCACTTGTCGAGTTCGTAGTTCTAAAACTGATGGAACCGTTCACAGGGTGCGGAAGGAACGTAACAACAGATAATTTTTTCACTCGTCTATCACTAGCCAAGAATTTACTTGCAAAAAAGATGGAAAGATAAAATGGCTAGATTTTCAAGCAAATTGTACAAATCAAATTACACTACTCTTATAGTGTATACAAGTATGCCAAAAAAGTGCTTGTCCTAAGTTCCAATCATTAATCAATGGAAATAGAAAAAAGCAACAAACGGAAACTACTAGATTTTATAGTAGTACAAAATTTGATGTAGATTTGGCAGATCAGATGGCAAGGAAATACAGTGTAAAAGTTGTAGGTGACCACTTTTTGGACCTAGCTGGAATAAATGCCTGGGTTTTGTACAAAGAAACGACAGGTGAAAATATTTCGAGGCAGGAATTTCTATTCCAGTTAGCTTCAGAGCTCGGCGAATGAAAAATCTCAGAAAAGTTCAGATTTGAAAAACTTGTGAAGAAAAACTTGTCAAATAAGATTTTGTAAGGATTATAACTAAACAAAAATCTGTTCGAAGTGCGAAAAATATATTTGGGGCAAATGTACAATTCAGATTAAAATAATTTGTAAACATTGTAAGGAAGCCGAATAACGTATGTACATGTAGTACTATAGTATATAAGTATGTATGTTTGCATAAAATTGCATATAAAAGTTTTTTTTTTATGAATAATTTGAGATATACAAAATATTTAGTTTTTTGTGGGAAACATGTGGGAAACATGCAATTTTTGTTTTTTAGGTTTATAGTTGAACTTATATTATATGAAAATAAATTTGGACGACATTTCATGAAAATTCTTCATTTTATATACATTTAGCAATAAATCGACCATTATCTGCATAGAATACTAAAATCGATAACTTTTTTAATCACCGGTCAATTTGACCGAGCGCGGTAGGAATAGGTACAAGTACATAATACAAGAAGTCTTGATAGGTTTAGTGTTAATAATATTTGTAATATAATTCATTTCTTGATAAGTATGTCTGATAAAATTTGTTATAAATAATATTACTACATGTTTCTGGAGGGAGCGGGGGTGGTCAATAAAGTGTCGAATTTTGTTGGCCAGTTATGTTGAAAGGCGCCAGTTATGTTCGCTACGCCACTGAATAAATGTCAACATTTCCCCGACACGTCATAGGAAGTTAGTTCAGCAAAACTTTACTGTTAAAATTTCAGTGTTCCAAAGACACTTCCGTGACACTTCGTTGACGACATTTCATTTTCACCAGGGCGCCAATCAATTTTTTAAGATTTAACCCTTATGTCAATACCCAGTCGTCACAACGTTATTCAATAGCCGGGGTACCTGGATACCCGGACCGTTACAAAACCCACAGACGGACTAAACCATTTTTTCTCAACGATGTAAAACTTTTTCAATATATAACAAACAATAAAACGGAGAATTCCCTTAGTAAAATCTTTTGATTTTTTAATAACATATTTTGTTTTAACCGGGTGGCCCGGGTATTGATCGATGGGGTATTTGACTTTAAATCCAATCAGTTTATTTATTTTTTGTATATAAATAACTTAACTATATGTATCAGTGTCAATACACTCAAATAACGAGGATAATTTTTCGTTAAATGCAAAAGATATGTAAGCAAGAATATGCAAAAGGGTTCCCGGGTATCGACATAAGGGTTAAATGATTACAGTGATACCCCTAGCATCAATTGAGATCATTAGTTGAGAGTAGGTAGTGCTCTAAACACCCCATTTTTGTTCTCATTTTATAGACTTTAAATGCGTCGAAACGTGTGCTCGTCACGACAAAAAATAGTAGCTTTTCAAAAGTGTATATTTTTATATCCAGTGACACCCCCAGTCAATTTGAATATAAAAACAAGTAGTTCAATAAATAACTAATTATAAATATATATCACAACCATAAAAATTATAAATTGATAGAAAATGGACTGCGATTTTTAGATACTTAAATTATTTCACCCTGACAAAAAGTCCTGCTAGATCCTGCCCTGCTTTAATAATCCATGGTAGGTTACATATTTATGCAAAATATATCTGAAAATTAGCTGCTGACAGTTGCCGATTTGCCCTTTTCAACCCTCATTGTAGAATGCAAAATAATGTAAATTTTTATGCGATATTATATTAGTCCTGGTCAACAAAAAAAATCTATTCGTTAAATAACTGAAATGTTTTATTATTAACACAATATTAAAACAATAACCCTCGATTATCGATAACCCTCGACATAAATAATCCTCGATTATTTTAATTAACTTAAATGTTATAAATATAATATATAAATACTTTTTTCATAGAACAAAATGAAGTTTTTAATTTTGAATAGCTGGGTAACATGAGAAAGACATTAAAAATCAGAAATTAATTGGCCATTTTGTATCCGCCATATTGTTTTTTGCGAAACTAATCAGATTCGTCAGATTAGTCATCACTGGCCCCAAAAACCCCTCAATGATATTTTCGAATTATGGCCAGCTTTTTGGGATTTCTGACCACTGTGGGGCGGACCACTGTGTCGGATATTAGATGCTAATCAGAGGAACTGAAGGAAAATGATGACTTGCGGAAGAAGTTGAATTCGGAAACATTGCATTTGTTCTTTGCTTTCTGAAAAAAGAGCATGTCTAGCCCAGTTTAAGTAATCATGCTCAGTATGTCTTTTTGAGCTTGAGTATGTCCAACTGAACTGAAGTGTGACAAATTAAGAATGTCCTGTTTTTACTTAATAGAAACAATAAGAAGTAATTACTTATTTGCCATAATAGACCTTTTTACGGTTAGTTAAGCGCATGCACATCCGCTAAGTTTGAAAGGCGGGAATATGAAAGTTTCGGTCACATTTTGTTATTTTCACTGGTTATACGTCCAAAAGTTCGGGCACTTTTTGACGTATAACATGGCGGAAATTGACGGTCTATTAATAGACCGTAATTACGGAATAAAAGGTCTATTGTAACGCTTTAATATTCAGTGAACCTTCAAGTTTTTTTTTTTTAAATGGAGCGGTGGCCGATTGAACAAAGCATTGCTTGTGTAGAGCATTTTATAAAATAGGATTTTTCATTTTGTTTGTCACTACCTGGTTATACCACTGCAGAAGAAATATTCAAAGTAACTGAACAGTATTTCAGTGAGCATAATTTGAAATGGCACAACTGCATAAGCATTTCCACAGACGGAGCAGCAGCTATGACGGGAAAAATTAGGGAATTTGTAACCAGGACTGAAAAAAAAACCCTAATATTAAAAGTGTACATTCCTTTTTACACTGAAGCACTGATATCGAAGACTCTGCCTGATGAATTATCATCGTCTGTCCTACAAGAAGTCGTCAAAATTGTCAATTACATCAAGTCGCGACCGCTGAACTCTCGTCTGTTTAATGCAGTGTACCAGGAAATGCGAGCAGATCAGTCACATCTGTTTCATACAGAAGTACGATGGCGTTCACGCGGAAAAGTCGTCTTCTTCTTATTTTATTCAACGTCGCCTGTACAATCCTGACGCTTCTCCTGTGACATAGAAGTCCAACTATCTTTCCACCTTTTGGGAGGTTGGCCCGTTGTTCTTCTGGTGGGTTCTGGTGGAGTCGTTGTTCCTGCTGGTTTGCCGTCTCTGACGATTTTCGCAATTATGTGCTCATCCATTCTCGCGACATGTTTGCTCCACATTCTTTTTCTTTTCCGATCCCAGCGTACAACGACTTCCACCCCACAATCCTTTCTGATTTCGGTGTTTCGTTTTCTGAGAGCGTGTTTGGTAATTGACGTGTCCGCTCGGGTTTCTGCCGCATACGTTTAGATGGGACGTATGCAAGCCTTGTATGAGTTTGTCCGAGTTTTGTTGGGTATTGATAGCATGTTGTTCTTCCATTTAGCGTGACGCAAGCATCCTGATATCTTTGCAGCTTAATTTGCTTGGTGTATGCTCTTTGTCACGCTCTTTGTTTTCTTGGTGGAGATTTTCATGTTGTACTTCGTTCTCACTGACTGCGAATAGGGTGAAATCACCTGCGTAGCAGACACATTTGATTGTGTTATTGCGTATTCATTATCCAGCTGTAATTTCCTTGGTCGAACTAATGATCTGATCTATGATTGTGCTAAAAAGTATCAGGTTAAGGCTGTCGTGCTGAATGATTCCCGTGCTTGTTTGGATTGACTTGATTGTGAGTTTGTTTTCTATGGTAGTTGTATATTTGTTGAGTTTCCGGTGTTTAGTAAGTTTATTACTCAGTTTGATTTGTCCGGCTTTTCTTTTAGAGTATTGATGACGTCGGCTAGCTTTACCCTGTCGAACGCTCAGGTCGTGCTTGTTCACGTAGGAACGCGCGCGCGCGGTAGACGTGGCGAGTTCGTGTTCACATTGGTCGCCAGGCGTTTGCGCGAGTGTGACCTGTTGTCAGGTTTTGTAGGCCAATGTGAACACGAACTCGCCACGTCTAGCGCGCCCGCGCGTTTCAAGCTAGCGAGGGGCGCACGCGGCGCGCTCGCGGTAATATCAAACGCGTGAGATGTTTGTGTGTGTTCACGTCGAACTAGCGGCGCAACGCGCGATTCACTCGCGACGTCAGGCCAGTTCAACCAGTATGAACTTATCGCCTTGAAACGATAGCATGTTTCATCATGTTTTTCAATACAGAAGAGTTTATTAGTGCTGTTCGGGTTAGTATACTAACCAAAACTAAATCTTAGGTTAGTATCCTAATCTAACCTGACAACAGGCCACACTAGCGCAAACGCCCGCCCGTTCCTACATGAACAAGCACTAAGAAGCAGACGAAGAGGGGTGTATTAAATTCTAGGGCCTTTTCAATTAGTTGTTGTATTATGAAGATCGCGTCTGTTGTGGTTCTGTTTTTTCTAGTTCTGTTTTTCCAAGACTTGTTGCTCTTCATTTAGGGAGATAGTATCATGCGGAAAAGGGTTTCTCGAATTTACTAACTAAAAATAACCCAGGGCCTATAAAAATTGATTCAGATTCAGATTTTGCTTCTCTGTTTGAAAGAGAAGAATGGGTATATTCGCCAATTTAAATGAGCTCAACAAAAAACTGCAAGGTAAGAATTTCAATATTATAACGTCATCGGACAAGATAGAAAGCTGTCGCGCTAAGTTAGTGTTATGGATCAACCACGCTACCAATGGTAGCTATGAAATGTTTCCAAGTGTTATAGCTGCTGATTCAGAAAAAAAAGTGTAGGCGTTGATAGTGAAACACTTGGAATTATTAGGAAAAAAAAGGGTGACCTGCAACTCATGGACTGGGTCGAAATCCATTCTTAGATAGCATTTCCATTGGACACCTACCGATAAACGAGCAGGAAGAATTCATGGAGCTAAAAACTGATCGGACATTATTCTGAAACAGAGCTAGCACATTTTTTGCAAGTTTCAAAGCGTGCTATTGCAATTTTCTTGCCATTTGTCACGACCTACTTATGCGAATTGGAGTTTCCAACTCTCACTACGACTAAATCAAAGTAAAAGAGAACGCCTAAGGACGATCGACCAAGAAATGAGACCAGCCTTACTAACGATTGTTCCCAATTTTGATCGCCTGTGCTCAGTGAAGTTTCACAATTTTTCATTAAACATTGATTTTTAATTACTGATTTTTAACATAAATAGATATTAAATAAACATTGTTTTTTCATTGGTGTACCTCTAAAACCACTTGTAGATGACCTTGAACACAAAATGTTTGGGAACACTGATCTAATCAAAGTAATTTTCAAGTACAGTCTAATCTCGTTAATCCGGCGGTGGGTTAATCCGACACGTTTAGTAAACTCGGGGGAAACACGTGTCTTTTCTTTGTGCCCCGCGACGGATATAAATCTCGCGCACAGAAGAAATAAAGTCAAAACAACACCATCCAGTGTTCTAGGAAAAGGGTCTGATCAACACACCCTGATTTTAACTCTAAAAACTTGATTGACGATTCTGCCCAAGCTAACTCCACTCTACAATTGTCTTACTACCTGTTCTAAGTTACTACATATTTTTAAGTATGTACACATTTACCTATATAGATACATATTTTATTCTTTCTGAAATTCAATTGTGCATAAAATATGTAAAATTGTTATTTTTTTATTTTAATCCTGATAATCCGGAATATTTTGATAATCCGGCGTGGATTATCTGGTCTCATGTGTCGAATTATCAACATTGTACAACATCAGGACACTCTTAATTTGTCACCCTTTAGTTTGCATGACGCCACCACTTCTCTAACAACCGTTTATCTCGGTTTTCTATAACTCTACTAATATGGTTTTTTTTAACTGAATGAATTTGAAATTTGAATTGAGGGGTGCAATTCATCTAACAAACATTAGCCTTGTTTAATATTACATTAAACTGTTCTTAATAATTTCTATGCTATCGACATTCCTTAGTTATTTACTTAATATATTTCTTTCCCTTCAATTTTTCATTTAAACGACCATTTAAAGTATACAATAAATTCCACAGAACGCATTTGAAAGGCTAAACATAGAAAACAAATAAAGCTCACTAAGCACTTTGTTATTGACTAATCTAAATGGCTAAAAATCATTCCCCCAATGAGACTAAACGTAATCTCATTAGCAGAACACACATCAATAAAAACACTCAATACAAAACACACACCCATTACTAAAACAAAAAAGAACTACAATTATCGTATATATTATTGTTGTGTGAAGTTTGTAATAGAAGAGTGTAAATCGGATGTTGCTTTCTCATCGAGACTTACCTCAGACTTAGGTCGGGACTGGCGCAACGGACTATTGGACTCGGCACCGGTGGAACTACACGAAAGGCAAAAGTTAAATAGTTCTTCCAGACATGAATGTAGATGTCCCTTTCGCTGAACGGCTTTTTCACTGCTGTTGAACTCCTTAATAGGGATGCCCGATTATCATTTACAGGCCTGAAAAAAAAACAATCTAATAGTTAGAATTAATTTAAATGTCAGTATGTGTCTGAGTAGTCTTGTCTGTTTAATCTTGCCTGTCTAGTCTTGTCTTTCTAATCTTGCTTGTCTAGTCTTGTCTGTGTAGTACTGTCTGCCTAGTATTCTTTGTCTAATCCTGCCTGTCTAATCTTAATAGTCTTGAATGTTTAGTACTATCTGTCTTGTTTTGTTTGTCTAGTCTTCTCTATCTAGACTTGCCTGTCTGTCTTGCCAAGTGGGAGACCCGGGTTCGATTCATGGCCGAAGAGGCATTTTCAACGAGGGCCGTTTAACCGTCCGGGCTGGCCACCCTTAATGAATGTGAAGTATGCGATACCGGGATGGCGCATATTAAAAGCCGAGGTGGAATAGACTTGTTCGTCTAGTCTTGCATATCTACTCTGTCTTATTTGTTATCTTGTCTCTCTACTAACCAATGTTTACATAGTTCTGTCTGTCAATTCTTGGCTGTCTTACTTATTAACTTACGTTGGATCAATAACTGGATAGAGAGCATTCAGTCTATAGAAGACAACCGGCCAAGAATGTGAAACAACTGTTGGACATAGACTCAATATTCTATCTCGTTCCAGCAGTCCGAACAAAACTACGCTCCACGCGTCATTCGAGCTCAAGTTGAAACTGCTGCCGCTCTTTGGAGTTCCATCTTCGTTCAATCCCGCCGTCCAAACACAAGAGCTCCTCTCGGCTAACCACTGCATGTCAATACAACCGACCGATTGTATGACCGTCTTCTCGCTGGCTGGCAAAATGGGCAAACATTTTTCGACGGCTTGTGGGCAAGATTGGTCCATCACGTCGATGATGGACTGATCTTCGGAACAGTTGAGGAGTTTTTGGAGGGTTTTTACATCGCGGAGGATGTGGACGGACAGACGTCGTGGAACAACCCGATATGTGCACAGCATGACGAGTGCAAAGGCTTCAACTAGGTGAAGCACAGAAGACAACGGTTCTGGTTTTGGAGTGTCTGTTCTAGAAGTTGCAGAAGTTTTTGAATCTTTTGTTGTTGTCTTAGCTGGATCTGTAGCTACCGTACCATCTTTTCCTTAAAAAAAAACACATTTGATTTCCATAAGCCTTTTGGTATGTAATCTTGTTCCTACCTAATCTCATACTGGAATTAAGATTATTTCCAGGTGAAGTTAACGCATTTTTCCAAGCAGTGAGCAACTGCCACAACATCCTCAGTCCACTGTCAACCAACACCGGGAATGTATCCAGAACTTCTTTTGCCAGGAACTGTGTGAATCCCCACAAAACATCCTGCCTCCAATCTGGAAAGTCCATGACCAACGTCTGCAAGCTCTGGAAGGCCAACGCCCTCAGCTCTTCGTCCATATGGACAGTTAGCCGCGATAACAAATCCACCAATTCGACTCCGGTCATTCCGTGTGGAATCAAACGAGGAACGGCGGCGACGCAGGTCCGAAAGAGATCGATCCTCGGCTTCCTCTCCCCTGTTATCATCTCATCTGGTTCCTTGTTAACGTTCTGCGTACTCGTCATCATCAAAGGTCTTCCATATTGGATATCCAAAGCTCTGAGAATATCCACAAACACCCTCCTAACATAAGGAAAGTAAGAGCTCATGCCAATGCTTCTGGCAGTGTCATCTGTCAACATCTTGTTCAAAAACGTCTTTCTGACCCTCAAAGTATTTCCACTTGGTAATACACCCATGGATCTAGGCATGGGTGGTTCACCTTCCTTTTGTTGAAGGCTATCAGCCACTACTAGAAACGCTCTTAAACCTATGCTCATCCTTTCTGGAGTCAAAATAATCTTGATTGTTCTTCCAACAGACAACAAATCGAAAACTATTTCTCTCATAGCAAAATCAAGTCTTTCTTGAGCTATGAATTGAATAATCTTAACAAAGATGTTCAATGGAGTGTCTCTAGGAACCACAGCTTTAGATCCTTTTGGAAATAAGGAATTCACTATGCTTTGCAACCTTGATTGTGTTGCTGAGTTGCTTTCACATTTGATTCGTATCATGTAGACCCAAAGCAGACGGTAAAGGGACTCTAGGGCTACTCTGCACATTTTTGGGTCTCGGTTTTTGAGGTGGGAAAGGCACATAGCAAGGAAGCAGTGCCAGTTTTGAAGGAAGAAGGTTTTCTGGCTAACACAAAGCAGGCAGGTTATTAGAGGGAACAAGGCCAAGCGATGTTTGGATTTGGTGCTCGCATCTAAGGTTTGCGAATAAAGCATTTCTACAAAATTCTTTAAGCAGGGCACGTTGACTTCATTTTTCACAGTCTGAAAACGATAATATAATTTACAAGTTCGTTAAAAAAAACAGAGGCATTGAATAACCAAGAAGATATGTCTTGATATGTCTGCCTAATCTATACTTGGACCGACGAGAGAATGCAGCTATACTGCGCCGAGGTATGAGGGACAAGGTACGCGTCGAGGTACGCGCAGGTTAGTTTGAGTTAAGAAATATGCGTCAGTTTTTCAAACACGGACAAATAAACACCGCGCACTCGAAATAATGTGGGGGTATGCGTAGAACAATGCAAAACTCGTCAAGACGAAATGCATTCTCCCGCCGGTACGAGTATTTGTAGTCTTAAGAAAATAAAATATTTATTTACTTACAGCTGCAACTGGAACTAATATCTCAACAAATAACCCAGCCAGTGCATGTTTGATATCTTTATCCTTAACCTCCAAGAAATACTGGGCGCATTCCTGCATGAACTGGAATGAAGCCTCAAACTCCTCGATGGGCACCATCTTCACTCGGAAGAATTTCATACCCATCAACAAGCTGATGATGCTCTGCGTAGTGTGGGGACTCGGATCCTTCGATCGTAACTCCTTTAGTTCGTTCATGAACCTCGTTCTTACTGACATAAATCTCGACTGGGCCAAAGCACCAATAACCTCCGCATAGAGGTCAGCTATTATGTGAATATTTCCCGCATTTGGACCAGATTGACTCCTAGAATTAAGGAATAGACACAAATTCTAAAACATCTGTTTCAATAAAAATAAAATAAAATGAAACATATAAATTTTATTGCAATAAGACATGAAAATTTAGACAACAAAGGCTGTTGACCAATAGTCATTTTGATCTTTGCAATAATAGTATTAAAGAACGAGTACAATAATTTTTCAGCAAGGGTCCATGTTTAGAAAACGACGAGCGTAGGGAGGAGTTTTCTAATGGACAAGTGCGAAAAGCAAGTGCCTTTATGAACGAGTTTTTTTATAACAAATATTTCTATTTTTTGCCCTTTTATGCCATTTCTAAATAAAAAAATCGCCGGTACAAATTGAGAAAATTGTATCGCACTCGGCGAGCCATTAACGAACCCATATGAGTGCTTTAATGACTTCATTATAGACGCAAAATAGAAAAAAATATTTTACCCTTCTCTATATTTGAAGTGTTTGAATGCGATGCTCTCGATGAACTGGACCAGATCCTCATGTCCAGGGTGAAAAGACAGCTGTTTCAAAACTTCTATTAAGACTAGGCAGAAGAGAAATTCCACAGCCAAATCTCGACGTTCTTGTTGGATGTGAGCTTCACTCCTTTCAACTGTCTCTGTTGCATTGCCAGAGACCATATAGATTATGCTAAAGGTAAAATTGTAAATATTAGAAACAGACTAAGTTACTTAATCAAACATGTTTTAATTAATGTTAGAAAGCAAATATAACTTTAAACCAGCGGTCACCAGTTGGTTTTCACATAAAATTTGAAACTAAATTATTCTTAAAAGACTTCTTTTATTTGAGACTAGGTATTTCAATATTTAAAGAAGAAAGTTCAAATTTCAGTCAACGTTGTTCAAGATTTGAAGATCTTAACTACAGTATAATCTTGATAATCCGACACATATGAGCCAGACAACTGCCCGATTATCAAAATATTCCGGATTTAGGAGTTAAAAGCAGGGTGTGTTGGCCAGACCTTTTTCCAAGAACACTGGATGGTGTTGCTTTTGACTTTAATATTTCTGTGGGCGAGGTTTATATTGGACGTGAGTTTACCCAGAGCGCCGGATTACTGAATGTGCCGGATTAATCAATTAAATATTTTTTTAATATTAAATGAGGCTAGTGTTTGAATTGAAATTCTCAAAATTTAGTATTAATTGAGAGATAGTTATAGTCTAGTCTGACCAAGATTCAAACCTAGATCTAAACTTCCAGTCAAATAAGTCCTAAGCAAACAAGGAATGGATTCAAACCATTCCTCGCAGTTAAATATCAAAAAGTTAGGAACCACTGTTTTTTTCAACATTTTCTATTTTTATTTACAAATTTCATTTCACCTCTTTCCCTTCTCGACTTTCTTCTGCTCAGAATTCGGAGCTTCACTAATTTGCCGTTGATACCAAGAAAACAATGCTCGCAATAGAGATGGCAGACAGTGTTCGGCAACGGATCCAAATGCACTTAAGAGCTGATCAAACTGTGGATCTTCTCCTCTTTGTAAAACCCTGGATAAAGGTTTTTCCTAGAATAACAAACATCAATAAATTCCTTGTCTAGTTTATCTGTCTACTTGACAATCTATAAAGTTATGTTTGTCAAGAATTGTCTATCACCTCTCTAATTTTATTGTCTCTATTTGTCAAGTATAGTCTGTCTAGTCTTGTTTGCCTAGTCTTGTATGTCTAGTCTTGTCTGTCTAGTCTTGTCTGTCTAGTCTTGTCTGTCTAGTCTTGTTTGCCTAGTCTTGTCTGTCTAGTATTGTCTGTCTAGTACTGTCTGTCTAGTCTTGACTGTCCAGTCTTGTCTGTCTATTCTTGTCTGTCTAGTCTTGTCTGTCTAGTCTTGACTGTGCAGTCTTGTCTGTCTAGTCTTGACTGTCCAGTCTTGTCTGCCTAGTCTTCTCTGTCTATCTTGCTGATCTATATTTGTCTGTCTAGTCCCTTGTATGTATAATCTTATTTGTTTAGTTATGTCTGTCTAGTGTTGTCCATCGTTGGACACCGAGCAGACACTCGACAACGTCCGATATATAGAAAGACATTGTCAGAGATCAGTCAGAAAATAAACAACTAAAAAACATATACACCAAACAAAGATGAACAGGGGCCGCTTAGCACACGATCTATTAAATGCCGCGACATCAGGATTAAAAGTAGACTTCTTGGTCTCACGTGAACCAAATAGAATCATCTTGAGCAATTCGGAATGGTTCACAGATGAGAAAAAGGACGCAGCTATAAAAATCACCAACAAAACAATGATAGTGATAGACTCGGGAACTGTAAACGGGAAATCGGAAATTTAACAGTACAAGCTTTTTTTTATATGTGGTTTGGGGGAAGCTCTACCAGCCTGTGTGTGAGGCTCTCACTCACTAAACCCCTTCTTCCACTTGGCTTAAAAGCATGCCACCCCGTTATCGTTTGCGCATTCCTTCAGGGTGAGCAGCCCGGACGGTTTTTTTCCGCCCTAGTTTTTCTGTTTTTTCCTTACATTTTGATCTTGGTGAAGTGTATATGGTTTTTTGTTATATTTGTTCATGATTGTAGCTGCGCCTCTCGAAGTTTTCTCCACTCTGTAGTATGTCTAGTCTTTTTCTTTTTCTGTCAAAATGTTCTAAAACATTTTGCTTACAGTGTCCCAGTTATTTTCGTTCTCTAACATAAAATCTACTAGTTTTCTGGGTTCCATAGTAGCGTCTCTCAGAGCTGTAGTTCTTTCCTTATCTCATCTGTCACATTCTAGCATAGTGTGCACAACACTGTCGTCCTGTCCGCAGTAGTCGCACTGTCCGTCTGATGCTCTTCTAATATTATGTAGATAGTCTTTGAAGCAGTCAAGTGGTAGTTTAATTCCCCATGTTTTCTGTTTAACCATTTAGATATATCCGGAATTAGCAGTCTCATCCATTGTCCTTTTTCCGTATTCTGCCAATTTCTTTGCCAGTCCTCCATAGTTGCTTGTCTTGCAATTTGTCTATGTTCTCTTGAAGGTGCTTTATAGAATATTTTCCTTTCCTGTGTATTCTATTGGGGGGATTACAGCAATTACCAAGGCGGCTTCCCTTTATACAGTCCGATATGCACTGCATATTCTTATAGCCGCTTTCCTTTACACGTTTGCAAGAACTTGTTTGTTTTTTGTCAGGAGCAGTGCGTTTGCACACATATGAGCTCCGTATAGCATGGCTGAGTGGGCTATCGAGCTGAGCAGTTTTCTCTTGCTGCTCTTTGGTTCTCCGACGTTAGGCATCATTTTTTCCAGTGCGGCTACTGTTTTTAGTCCTTTTTCCGCAGCTCTCGCAATATGTGCCTCAAAATTTGTTTGCCTATCGATTATTATGCCTAGGTACTTTACCCATTCCTTGGATTTGATTACTACATTTTGTATTTTGAAGCACATTGGTAGCACTTTTCTTCTTCCACTCAACAGAACGGCTTCTGATTTTTCCGGTGCCAGTTGCAGGTCCTTGCTGGCCATCCAGTTGTTTATGCGGTTTGTGGCTGCTTTTTCCATTAACGCCTGCTCAGATTTCGCTGTAACAACAAGCGCCAGATCGTCCGCAAAACCTATAGTTGTTACACCCAGCTTGAGCCAGTTTAAGCACCCCGTCATAGACGATGTTCCAGTGTGGGTCCTAGTACAGATCCTTGTGGGACACCAATGTTAACACTATACTCTCTAGGCTCTCCATTTGCAACATAGATGATTTTGCGATCACTGAGATAACTCCTTATAATCCGGGAGAGATAGGGTGGCATATCTTTTTTGTCATTTCATCCTTAATTGTTGCCAAGAAGCAGAATTGAATGCGTTTTGAAGTCCAGCTTTATAAGAACACACATTCGCCGAGTTCGTCATGTGCCGTTTCTTGCCTGTGCTGCTATATCTATAACTGCCTGTACGGCGTCACAAGTTAATCTACCTTCTCTGAATTGCCGTTCAGAGAGTTCCTTGCCGGCTGTATTTAAATGCTTCTTTATTCGGCCCACTATCATATGCTCTACCAGTTTTCCCATTGTATCTAGAAGGCATATTGGCATGTAAGATTCTGGCTCTTGGGTTTAGGCATCTCCCCAAACATCCTCGTCAATCTCTTTGAATAGTTTTTCCCAATGTTGCTTTTTTGAATTGAAGATTTTCTTTTTGAGATCTCTTTTGGCGATTGTGTACTTGAGCTTCGCTTGTATAGAGAATTTTTCTTCACCAGGTCTCTTCCTTTGCCGTTGGTAATTTCTCCTAGCTTCGATACACTTTGCTCTGCTATTTGCGATATCATTATTCCACCAATACATTTGTTTACGATTTTTATGCAGTTTTTTCCTAGGCATTGAAACGTTGCAAGCTCTGCTTAGATTTTCAATGAGCGCTTCTGCTGTGTCCGTTCTTATGTTGTTGATGTCGAAATTTTCCTCATCTATTTTCTTGACGTTCCATCTCTTAGCCTGATTTGTTTTATTGGACGCCTTGCTCTCGAGGAAGTATGTAATGTATTTGTGATCACTAAGGGTTTCGTAGTCGAGAACTTTCCAGTTGGTGATTTCGCACGATATGTTATGCGTAGAGAAGGTGAGATTTTTAGAGCCCGTTTTTCCTCTTTCAAAAGTGTTCTTTTGGCCTATGTTTTGAACGTACATGTCAGTCTCGGCTGTCCAATCGGTTACTATATTTCCTCTATGATCTGTTTTGTGGGATCCCCAGAATGGAGATTTGTTATTGAAGCACCCGCCACGATTTTTTTCTTTGGGAAAGTTTCTTATATCGCTACTGGGGACGACAAGGCACGATGTTAGTTGCTCGGGTGTGTTATTTGGTGCAAAGTAGCAAACTGTATTCGCTCCGTGCATAACCGCGCTTAGCACCACCCGTGGCCAAAAAGACAACTTCATCTACAATAATACTGTATAAAAACAACATAAACATAAAATAATCAATTTAATAAAATATACAATATATAAATAACAGCAAAAACAACTTGTCAATTGTGTCAAGTCATCTTGCGAACGGAAGCGGCTAGGAAAATGCATATTAGTATATTTGCATATGGCATTTAGTATATTTGCAACCAGCAGGGAAACACTTTCAGACACACATTGAAATTTTCCATTCACTTGATAAAAAAAATGATTTTCAGTTAATGCATTTTCCGAAGATTTCACTATGTCATAACCTTTGAACGGCTTACCACAGAGACTTCTAGTTTTCAGCAATCGATTCAGGGTCCCAAATTTAGTCGGAAAACGTATATTATATTCGTAGGAGGCTTTGAATTAGGAAATACCGTCGAAGCATGATTCGAAGTCAAGATTGCGGAAACGGTAAAATTTGAGGAAATCGATTTTGTTAAAATCGTTATTTTTGAGTTACAGCAAAATTTAAAAACGTTTCAGAAAGCATTTTTGCTGCTGATTACAAATATTCTAATTATATTTCGCTAACTCTTTCCTTTCACTATCGCTTGTTAAAATTGAGGAAAATTTTAAGAAATTTCGGCGCTCGAGTAGAGATCTTGGAAAGTAATGAATTTCCCGCGGATAATCTGAGTGTGTTAACACTCAAAAACTTTCCGGTAAACTTTCCGGCAAATCAAAAATCGTAAAATTTCTAAGGCCGATTCTCATACACGCGACAACAGCTACGCGACGTTTCACGAAATCATGTGTCAAATAATGATTACATTGTTTTCAATAGGCATGTTCTCACTATGGCTACGCAACAGTAAAAGTCGGAATTCAGCGCGCTGTCGGGATTATTTCGTGAGCATTCTTTTACGTTTTGTCGCACATCGCATGACGTTTAGAAAGTTTGTTTCTGATTCGAATGACGGATTGTGTCAAAAACGGCGTGTTTTTGAAAATGAATGGAATGAACGACGAAAAATCAGAGGAATTGATCGCTCTTGTGGCTGATTATGTTGAACTGTATGACTTACAAAACAAAAAATACAGTAATCAACACAGGTTAGTAGTTCTAATTTGGAAAGAAATTTCTTTAAAATTAGATGAGACTCGTAAGTACAGACTCTTGTAATTGTTTGAAGAGAGTATGGAATTCTCCTTGTACTAGTTTTGTTCTTAAGATCCGATGCACCCAATATTTTCTATTCCTTTTCTTTCCTTTTAATTTTTCATTTTCACAACACATGGCTAAGACGAAAAAAACATCATCGGAACTTGACGAACATGACATTTTGAAAATATAAGTTAAACCTGAAATGTAGAGAAACTACAGATTTGACATTTGCAGCAAATAATGCACGCTTAGCAGAGTGTCGCATATATGAGAATACCTAGTAGCAGCGACGTGATAATTCGCGACAGTTCATTGGGCAACGTCGCGTAGATAGTGTCGCGTATATGAGAATCGGCCTTTATTGAATCATTCCGAACAAATTACACATTGACTTGTTCGTCTTGTCGAGTAGTTTTTGTGTGCCGAAAATGATTTCGTTACCGTTCTCGAGAAAAATGAAAAAGCACATTTTTTTCGACCGAAATAATTTTTTCTTGACGAATTTGATTGACGAAAAATTTTGTCTTATTTTTTTTTTTTTTTTTGATTACACGAAGGAAATTGAAGTGCTGAAAACGATTTTCTAGTTTATTTTGCTCTAAAGTTTAAAATAAACAAGTTATAGCCTATATCCTGTGTATTTTGAGCATTTGAACCGAATAAACTGGAAAATCGTGTTCAGCACTTCCATTTCCATCGAATAAACTGAATAAAAGATTCGCGAAAAAATCGCGAAAAAAATCCATCGTTTCGAACAGGAAAAAAGTTGCATTTTCGGTTCTCTGCGATCCTCTCGGAAACAACAAATTCCAGTGAAATCATTTTCGGCATACTGAAACTAACGCAATGATTTTTTATTGCGAAATTCTAAATTCATTTTTTTTTCAAATACATGACAATATATACAAATTAATGCTGAATAATGACGTAACTCGTCATGAAGTTCTTAAAAGTGTCACCTTTGGCCCTAGTGCTGTTGCGCTCGGAGCGAATAGCTTAAACTGTTGCATTTCCACACATACAAAGCCCGGACCACTACCCTAGTCTATCATTGTTTTATTGGTGATTTTTATAGCTGCGTCCTTTTTCTCATCGGTGAACCATTCCGGATTACTCACGAGGTATATATTTGGTTCACTTAGGACAAAGAAATCTACTTATAATTCTAATGTCGCGGCATTTAGCAGGTCGTGGGCTGCGCGGCACCTGTTCATGTTTGTTTTTCAATATGATAACGGTACAAGCTATAGAGCTACTACTTTCCACCACGTGCCTTGTCGCTCTAAGTAGCGATATAAAAAAACTGTCACTAAGAAAAAATAGTTGCGGGTGACTTCAATGCCAAATCCACATACTGGGGATCCCACAAAACAGACCATAGAGGAGATATAGTAACCGATTGGAGTGCCGAGACTGATATGAACGTTCAAAACATAGACCAAAAGCACAGTTTTGAAAGAGGAAAAACGGGCTCTATAATAGATCTCACCTTCTCTACACATAACATCTCCAGCGAAATCACCAACTGGAAAGTTATCGATCACGAAACCCTTAGGGATCACAAATACATTACATACTCCCCGGAGGATAAGTGGTCCTAGAAAACAAATCAGGATAAGAGATGGAAGGAACATCAAGAAAATATATGAGGACAAATTTCAATAAACAATTAAAGGGAGGACATCAACAACAGAAGAACTGATACAGCAGAAGCGCTCGTAGAAAATCTGAAGAAGGCTTGTAACGCTTCAATGCCAACGAAAAAACAACAGAAAGGTCGTAAACAAATGTATTGGTGGAATAATAATATTGCAAATAGCAGAGCAAAGTCTATGACAGCTAGGAGAAATTATCAACGGTAAAGGAAAACACATGGCAAAGAAGAAATCTCTATACAAGCGAAGCTCAAGGACACAGTCCCCAAAAGAGAACTTTTTTTTAATCCGTAGCCGGCGATTGAGGAGGGGGTCGCCCTCGCAACCAATACGCTGCTATCATGTCGGTGCTGCAGGATTTCTTGCTCCATTCACGATACGTTTCCACTGTTTCCGATCGATTGCAATATCCTTGGCTTGATGGGTATCCAGTCTTTGATTTCTCAGATCTTCTTCCACTTGTTTCAACCATATCTTCTTTGCCGCGTTTCTTTGTATCTCCAGTGTGACGGTCGCTCCCACCAAAGGAGTTTCCGTGGAAGCCGGGTGTTATTCATCCGGCAGACGTGGCCAAACCAACAAGACTACGTTGGTTTGGCCATTTTCCTATTCCTTCTTCGATCGCTGTATGTTGATCGCAGCTTTCGTCAGAATCGTCTCGTTTTGGAGTCGCTCGCGGATAGAGAAACGAAGAATTTGTCTCAAGCATCGCATTTCGAAGACCTTGAGCTTGTTTAGTTCCGGTTTGAGCAGTGTCCACGTTTCTGATCCTTAAAGAAGAATAGGAAGGATTAACGTTCGGTATAGGCGTATTTTGGTTTTGATGGTAATATTCTTCCACTTCCATATGCACCACTTGAGCGAGGCAAATGAGGATGTTGCTTGACTAATCCGGCTATGAACATCAGCCGTCGACGCTAAATCCTTCTCTGTCACAAGCGATCCCAAATACTTGAACTGTGGTACCTGTTCGATTTGGGTTTCATCGAGGTAAACCCTCGCTTCCGATCCGTCCGTTGTGGACACTTTGGTTTTATCCGCATTGATCTTGAATAATTCGTATGACTGGTCGGTTTTGGAAATGTCGTACAAATTTTCTTTTGGTTCGGCATCCTTGTCGGCGCAGACGGCGCTGTCGTCAGCGAACATCAGATCGGTTATGAAATCGTCTTCTCGGTATCGGACTTCTCGTCGTTCATCGAATTCTTTCAGCATAATCGCGTCAACCACAACGTTAAAAAGTAGTGGCGAGGCGACGTGTCCTTGTCGTACTCCAGTTCGAATTGGAAACTCTTCGGATAAGTTATTTCGGATACGAACACTGCTGGTTGAGCCGTCGTACGATGACTGAAGAATGATTTTCAGCGGCACGTGTTCGGTATCCAGGGCTCTCCACAAACTGGCCCAGTAGATGCAATCAAAGGCGGCTTTGAAGTCGATGAAGACGATGACGGTTCGTTTGCCGCATCGAATTATTTCTTCCGTTAGCTGACGGAGAGCGATTATCTGATCGATGGATCCTCGAAATCTCTAAATCCAGCTTGTTCTTCCCGACTCGTTTCCTGTCGATGTTTCTTTAGCCTCGATTGTATGATTTTCATAAATACTTTACCGGAGATCGAGAGTAGGCTAATACCACGGTAGTTCTTGCATTCTCGACTGTCTCCTTTCTTCAGAAAAGGCACAACGATCGCTTCTTTCCACGCCGACGAGATACGATACGAATGCAATATATTCGTTATGAGAACGTGAAATTGTTGCAATAAGACGTCTTCTCCGGCTTTTATCATCTCGGCCGTTACTTGATCTCTTCCTGGCGTTTTACCTTTTTCAGCGAATTTATTGCCGTCTTCACCTGGGTAATTATCGGTTCGGTGTCAGGGAACGGATTCGTAGGATGCTTAATAATCGGTAGTTCGGGCACTGGACCTTGTGGGGGATCGTGGTTGTACAGTTGATGGAAGAATTCTCTCCACCGCGGCAGGCGCACGTGGAGAAAGGTCACGAAGGATCCGTCCGATTTTGTATGTTGTCGTTCGCTGATGTTGTTTTGACGCCTAGCCGCCGGATTATCTGGTACAACGTCCGGTGTTCGTGTCTCGACGCTGTTTCTTCCATTTCGGTTGCGACGTTATTCCAGTACGCTTCCCGTTCCGATTTCATTTTCTGTCGACCCTCTTTGCTCAATCGGCGATATTGCTCGAAATTGACGTGTTTAGGGTTAACCAGATCCAGACAGTCGTCCGAAATCCAAGGCTGTGTCCGACGACGGATGGGTGGGCACAACTCCGTTGCCTACTCCACAACTGAACCCTATAATTTCGGCCGGTTTCCGGGTCTAGTAGACAGGCCCTGTTCCCCCTGATTGGTGGTGGCGCCTTTGCTCTTTGTAATCGCACTTATAATTTCGCTGGGACAAGGTCATGATCCGATACACAGTCAGGTCCACGCATTGCACATCTTTTAGTGTCGATCGGAATCTGTTGTTGATCAATACGTGGTCCAGCATTGCCGAATCTTTGCAGGCTGGATTTCGCCATGTGAGTGAGGCGACGATCAAGTTGTTCGACGCTGCGAATGATAGGAGGCGTAGTCCGTTGTCGTTTATTTCTCCGTGTCCGAATTTTCACATTGTTTCTTCCTATGCGGTGCGATCTGCACCCTTATGCGCATTTAAGTCGCCAGCGAGCATAATTAATTCGGTTGGAGGTATCGTGTCCAGTGCGGGTTGGAGCTGGTCATATAATTCGTCCTTGGTCCTACGTTCGGGTCTCGATTGGTGCATAAACGGATACGGTATGGGTCTTGACCATTCCAGCGATAGTGATATCCGCCAGACGCTCAGATATTGGTTGGAATGCGAGAACACTGGCGGCAGCTCGTCAATTAAGCATAAAGATGCTCACAGACCGGAGCGGAAGTTTCGCTGCCGCCGCCGGTGCGATATCGCGGCGGACCGACTGACACGGCGGCTGATGTACATGTTCAGATCAAAAAGCGCGATTTTCGTTATAGACGCGGTAGTGCAGAGTTACACGACAAGGATGCTGCACGCGCGGTAAGTTTCGCTGCCGCTGTGTTTTGAAATAGTGATATCTGTAATCACATTGATTTTATGAACCCATGTTTAATAGAACTTTTTACGGTTAGTTAAGCGCATGCGCATCCGCGAAGTTTGAAAGACGGAAATATGAAAGTTTCGGGCACATTCACTGGTTATACGTCAAAAAGTTAGGGCACTTTCTGACGTATAACATGGCGGAAATTAACACATGCGCACAAAAAAATTTCAAGTATGAAAAGGTCTATTCTGAAATAAGTGTTGTGTTTTAGAAATTCAAAATAAATACAAAATAACATATTTCATCTTATACAATCAATGCTTAAAATAGCATAGCGTCTTGGTCCGAGGACATCATGACTACTATATACACGTAAAAATCGCGTTTTGATGTGGACATTGCCATTTCGCTGCTGCGCCGCTAGCGAATTTTTCGCTGCGGAAATTACGTGACGCAAACGCTCCGCGCAGGTCTGAAAAAGCCTTCAAACCGGCACAGGCCTCTCGTTACTCGCCACTTGAATAGAATAGTGTCATCGTTTCGTCGATTGTTGGCGGGTCGATCGTCATTTTCCCCAATCCGGTGAGTCGTACAATTGATATTTTCAATTTCGTTAATTCTGATTCTGAATTTCGTGATGTCCTGTTGGTACATTCCACGCGGCGATTCGAAGTTCCCATTTCGTTGTAATTAATTTAGGTCTTCGGCCAGTAGCCCACATCTCACCAGCTTCCCTGGTCCCCAGCGCAGCGCTGGCGCATCCGCCGGATCTGGTAGCATTAAGGTGCTCACAGACCGCCGCGAAAGTTTCGTTGCTGCGACCGCTGCGATATAGCGGCGGACCTATTGATACGGCGGCTTATGTACATGTTCAGACCAACAAGCCCGAATTTCGGCACTTGTTGGTCCGAACATGTACATAAGCCGCCGTATCAATCGGTCCGCCGCGATATCGCAGCGGTCGCGGCAACGAAACTTTCGCGCCGGTCTGTGAGATCCTTTATTTCGCAAGTAGTTAAGTTTTCATATAACCATGCGGTTTCTTGTTTAGTTTCCTCGGTTTCCCGATTCTGGGACCACCTTCCTCCTTTAAAATGCGATGCTTGAGACAAATACTAAAAATCTCTGGAGTGAGGAAGCGCCAGAACATACCATCTTTGCCTACTTTATTGGTAACACATCATGGATCAAATGACAAAAAGACATGCCACCCTATCTCTTACGGGTTTGTTCTATTTTCTCAAGTGACTCCACTGAAACGGAAGGACAGAGGGGACCGCCAGCGATGGCATTACTGCCTCTGCTCACCCTTCGAGTAAAAGTACAACAGGATTTACATGAAAGTAAAAGATTCTATACAATAGCATTTACAATTTACAATAACAATTACAAAACAAAAGTAATACAAAACAAAAACAAAAAAAACAAGAAAAACCCTACCGCCTTTGTTCCCACCCAGACAACTCCTTAGTCCGCATGACTGTAGCCGCGAATCGGTTTAAGGCCGCCCACACCCCACGCCCCACCTCGCCAGCGAGGCCACACGCCACGGCTTCGACCGTGACTTCCCCTTCCAGGGCCGACGCCAGGGCTTATCGCTCCTTCTCCCAACGCGGACACGCTACGAGAGTGTGCGTCGCGTCGTCGCGCACGCCCTCTCCACTGGATAAGCACCTCTCTTCTGGGGCTTTCCCAATCCTATGGAGATATGACAAAGATATGATCTCCAGGGCGTCACTGCTAACAGTGCGGTAAGCCCATGCCACCTGTGGGCGACCCTGATGGTCACCGGGCGCAGTGCCTGTCGCAAACGCTCCCTGTTACGAGCGTTACCCCTCACCGCCGCTGCCCACACCGGTGCCGCGTATAGGAGTCTGCTAGTGGCCACACTGGCCATAAGCCTCCTCCTACGCTCCCTAGGCCCGGTGGCCCTCGGCATGAGACTGCCGCCAACTGTTGTGACGCGCGTGCCGTGTTGCCGGCGGCGTGGCACACGTGTAATCACCACTGACCCGCCTGGAGGATCACACCGAGGTACCGAATCAACCGTACGACCGGTATCCTCTCTCCCAAAATTTCGATCTCCAGAATGCCTCTACCTGACCTTCTAGTGGAGACCAGGGCCGCCTGTTTTAGAGGCGGCGAGCTGAAGGCCTGCCGTCTCCATCCACTCCCCAACGAGAGTTCCCCTGCGCGCGTGACCCTGAGACGCAGCATATGTCTGTGAAGCACCTGTCTGTGAAGACAAGTGCCAAGTCGTCTGCGTACACCACAATACCCACCCCTGTGGGCAGTAACCGTCTCAGCGTCCGCAGAAGACCGTCATAGGCGACATTCCACAAGAATGGTCCTAAAACCGATCCCTGCGGAACCCCGGCAGACAACCCCGGCTCACGTCAGTCCTCCCCCTCGCGGTACCTGATGCTTCTGTCGCGCAGGTAATCGGCAGTATGCCTCAGCAACGTCTCCTGTAGTTTCCACCCTGCTAGGGCCTCGAGAACGAACCACCATTGTACCGTGTTGAAGGCATTGGCGACGTCAAAGCTGACGACCACACAATGCCACCTGGTACGGTACGGTCCGCTGTTGGCCCCCTCCGCGACACGAAGGACAGCCGGAATGGCATCCTACGTCCCAACCCCTTTACGGAAGCCGAACTGTTCCGGAGCAAGTCCGCCCCCTTGATCTATAACGGCTTGTAACCGCCATAGGAGCAACCTTTCCAGAACTTTTGCCCCACCGTCCAGCAAACAGATCGATCTGTACGCACCAGGCGTCGAGGGATCCTTACCCGGCTTTGGAATAAGGGCCAAAATGGCCTTTTTCCAACACCTGGGAAACACTCCCTCTTCCAGACATCTTTTGCAGACGTCGGCAAGTCTATCGAGTCCCCCCCCCTGCTACCAGCCAGAACAGCACATTAGGCAGCCCGTCTGGGCCGGGTGCCTTTTTCGCGGGTAGTGAAGCTACCGCTCTGCGGACTTCCTCAACGGTGAAGGAGGCCACCGCAACGTACCGCCCCACGACAGCGCATCCCCCGCCCCTCGCCGTGGCGGGGAAAAGGTACTCAAAAAGGTTATAAGGAGCTATCTTAGTGAGCGTAAAATCATCTATGTTTCAAATGGAGAGTCTAAAGAAGATTGTGTCCCTCAAGGATTTATACTAGGACCCACACTCTTGAACAACGTCTATGACGGGCTGCTTAAATTGGCACAAGCGGAAGGTGTAACAACGATAGATTTCGCGGACGATCTGGGCCTTATCGTAAGAGCAAAATCTGAACAGGCATTAATGGAAAAAGCGAACGCAGCCAGCAAGGACCTGCAACTCTCACTGGAAAAATCAGAAGCCGTTCTCTTGACTGGAAGAAGAAAAATGCTACAAATGTGCTTCAAAATACAAAATGTGGTAAATAAACCCACGGAATGGGTAAAGTAGCTGGGCATAATAATCGAAAAGAAAACAAATTTTGAGTCACATATTGCGAGAGCTGCGGAAAAAGGATTAAAAACCGTAGCTGCACTCGAAAAAATGATGACTAACTTCGGAGGACCAAAGAGCAGCAAAATAAAACTGCTCGGCACGGTAGCCCACTCAGTTATGCTATATGGAGCTCCTATATGGGCAAACGCAATGCTCCCGACAAAAAACAAACCGGTTCTTGCAACCGTCCAAAGAAAAGGCTATAAGAATATTCAGTGCATATAGGACTGTATGAAGGGAAGCGGCCTTGATAATTGCTGAAATCCTCCCAATAGAATACACAGCTACTAAAAGATGTTATAAACAAACAAAACAAAAAGCTATAGAGGACTGGCAAAGAAACTGGCAGAATACGGAAAAAGGACAATTGACGAAACTGCTAATTCTGGACGAATCTAAATGGAAAAACAGAAAACATGGAGGAAAAAAATTGTTATCCATCTAGGCAGTAATCCACTCTTATCTGTTTAGCCCTGTCTCTCTAGCCTAGACGTGTCTCTCTCTCTGACCTTCCCTACCTAATCTTGTCTATTTGGTCCGGTCTTGAGTATCTAGGCATGTCTATTTTTAGTCTTGTCGGCCTGTCTAGCTTTTCTAGTTTTGTCTGTCTAATCTTACCTATGGTATCTTATCTGTCTCATGCTGTCCGCCTAATTTTGCTTATATAACATTATCCAATTTTATTATTTATTACCTGGTGGTCAAATATGACGGATTCAATTTTCCTCTCAGCTTGCAGAGTGAAGTCTGCGAAGAGTGTTCTCATGACAAACTCCCCAGGCCTTATATCCATGTCGATGCTCGGTCCTATGTTCGGGTGCGGAGACCTTTCTTTTGTGGCACCCCATGGCAGAAGAGTTCCTCTGTTGCTTGACCCGGAAGCCGACCCAGTACTCAACATACTATATCTCGCATCCGGCTCTAACAGAAAAACAATTATGCAATTTGTAAGAAATGAAACTAGACTGTATTCTTCAGTCTGGATTATTTTCTAGATAATCTTCCTGTCTAGAAATTATAGTAATTATCTAGATTTAATACAATCGACTGCATTATGCAACTTTAATAGATCTAGATTAACTTGTCGATTTGTAGGCCACGAAGTCTACAGAGTTAGAGCGTTAATTAACAAATCTGGCAGTACCGGGTTCGATCCCCAGGTGCGAGTGTCGGCCGCATTTGTACCAGAAGACAAATGTGTGATTAATTAACGCCAATTTAAATAACACCTAGGTTTCTGGGCATATAAGAGAAAAATGTGGGCAAAATACAATAGACCACTTTGCCGCAGTGTTTGAAGGCTTAATAACCCGCTATCCACATTGGACCAAATTTTTTTATACAAAAAAATTATAAAAATTATAAACTTCTAGATGTTGAAACTTTATCTTACTGTGAATATGTTATAAATAGTAATAGATTTATTTTAGTAAACAAGACCTAAGTTTTGACAACTACTGAAACAAACTACTTTATCCTTCCGAGCAGCAAGTCCCAGAGCAAACTTTTCTCGATTTTTATGTACCAGTTTGAGCGGAGCGGCTGGGCTTCTAGGACATCTCTTTCTATTGTATTTTACATGTTCTGCACAAATTTGGCTTTATTTCGACTATCACAGCCTGAAATATATCACATCAAAGACAAAAGTCACGGGCAGCAGCACCTCTGGTCCGCTACGGACCCCATGAGGTTTCAATGGATTTTGGACTGGAAGGAATCATCAAAATCGACGAAATGAACTCAAGGCCCTTTAGGATAGGACGAGGAGCTCGACAAAGATGCGTCATCCTTACTATTCAACATATACGTTAAGTTTATACTAAGAGCTCTGGACTGGGAACTGGGAAGGCAGAATATTCATTGACGGTAGGAAAATAAACAACTTACGGTTTGCCGACGATACCACAATCATCGCACAAAACAAAGAAGAAATGACCGGACTTCTGGGCAGAGTCGAGAGAGAAAGCTCAAAATTCGGACTTGAGCTAAATCGCCAAAAACCAAAGCTGATGGTAGTAGATCGTTGCAACAGGAGAGAAAATCCACCTAGGCTCCTGCATAAATAGTGACGGCAATACGTCCACAGAAATTAGAAGACGCATAACATTTCAATGGACCACATTTTATCCAGAGAGCTTGCCAAAAACAACCGCCAAAAGGAAAATATTTTTCCTACGACTTAGCCGCGAATTAAACGCTGAAAGCATCGCAATCCGTCTACAAAACTCCCGATCCCTGCAGAAGGGAGTAAGATAGGGTTTAGTTTCATTGGGCTATACTATAGAAACATCCTCTACAGTAGTACCCCAAGCAACTAACTCATATAACAAAGCAAGATTTTTTTTATGCCCTAGATCTATGGATTGAAAAGTGAAAACAAAATGTTCAACATGCAAAAATCATATTTGTCCCCAACATTCAAATAAAGAAGTGATTGCATACTGCAAATAATGTATCACGAATAATACGACATAACTCTAAACTCTAAATTTTGATTATTAATATTTTGATTATTAGTTATATTTTTACATATAAATTTCTGTTTTCCTATTTTTAAATAAAGATTTTAGTAGAAAAATATAACTTTGTTTTTTTTAATTCACCTAACTTGTGAGGTAAAATACGAAAAAACTATAAAAAACCATATGAATGCATGGGGTCCGCGGCGGACCCTAGGGGCTGCTTAACGTGGGTCACAATAACGTGCTGCTCGGAAGGTTAAATAAACATTCCAGATTCTTATAGATCATTGAAACAAAACACCAGGTGTCCGCAACTTTTTCACAAAATCATTGAAGGACTACATGTGAAAATGCCGTTTGCTAATCTCTGATCCAGATAAATCTTTAAATTCTTAAAACTTCTCATCAGTTATTAAATCTGCTATGCTCCATACATTAAGTCCAATCTGTTTCATATTTTTTTGGTGTTTTTATTGGACAAATACGTGTTTTTTTTTTGTACCTGGTGAGTTTCCTGTGGCTAATAACGTGGATGTACCTCCCTCACTGGAAGTCGAACTGATGTGAACAGTCGGGCCAGAACTCGAGCCCTTGTCGGTATTGCCAGAGAGTGAAGTGTGTCCACTGTGTGTATCGGATCCAGAGCAAGCACTGTGCGATGACTCAACATCTGAATCGTGGGCATTAAGTCCACTCTCTGAAAGCAACGCCAAAACACAAAATTAAAAGGAGTTCATGTCGAGAGGTGTTTATGAAAATGAAATTTTATTTAGAATTGAGCAAGGTATCAATATGTACGACATGTTATCAAATAGGTGTTTATGGATAAAGTAAACAATATTGTACAGGTGAATTGTTATCTGCTTTTTTTTGTTTGATGAATTGAACAGTTGTCAAGGTCAACAATTGCAAGTACAGTAATTGGAAGTTTTCGTATTTTACAATTTACTTAAAACTAAATTTATTAGTTCAAAAACAGAATTATATTTGATATTAGGCCTAGACCGCACTACGGCTAAACCGCCGCGGTTTTTAATCTTGTGATTTTGTGAGTCAAGTAAACTAATACAAGCGACTCACTTGCGGTTTATTCCCGCGACTCATTTTAATAGCGTGTGCTTCTCGAGCGGTTTCACGGTTATAGCGGCTAACCGCTCGCTGGAAAAAACCTAAAAGTTTAACCTTTTTAAAAACTAAAAAGTTTTTTTTAACCTAAAAAAGGTTTCTATTAGGCTATAATACCTAAACTAGGGTGAAGATTAAAACCAATATTACATTAGTTAACGAACTAAAAGTACAAGACTATAGTCTTGCGTGTTTATTCAGATCTGTCTAGTCTTGTGTGTTTATTCTTGTCTGTCTACTCTTGTCTGACTAGTCTTGTCTGTCCAGTCTTTTATATACAGCCTCATCTGTCCAGTCTTGTCAGTTCAGTCTTGTCTGTCCAGGCTTGTATGTCCAGTCCTGCTCGGTAGGGTAGTTAAACAACATACCATCCTGGCAAGTGGGAGACCCGGGCTCGATTCCTAGCGGAAGAGGCATTCTAAACTAGGGCGGTTTTCACTAAACGTGCGGGCAGCGCACCCTGAATGAATACGAAATATGCGATACCGGGGTGGCACATATTAAAAATCCAAGGGGCATAAGCGGATTAGTGAGGCTTGTCCGTCCAGTCCGATTTGTCCAGCTTTGTCTGTCCAATCTAGTCTATCCAGTCTTGTCTGTCCAATCCTGTCCGTCCAGTATTGTCTGTCTAGTTTTGTCTGTCTAGTCGTGTCTGTCTGTCCTCCTCGGTGGTGTAGTTGACAACATACCCGCCTTTCAATGCGGGAGACCCGGGTTCGAATCCTGGTCGGGGAGGCGACAACTAGGGCGGTTTTCATTAACCGTCCGGGCTGCCCACCCTGAATGAATGCAATATATGCGATACCGGGGTGGCGCATACTAAAAGCCAAGGTGGAATAGGGGATTTGGTGAGAGCTTACCCTGAACCACTTTAAAAGAGTCGTGTCTGTCTAGTTTTGCCTGTCCAGTCCTGTCTGTATAGTCTTGTCTGTCTAGTCTTGTCTGTCTCATCTTGTATGTCTTGTCTTGTGTTTCTAGTCTTGTCTGTCTAGTCTTATCCGTCTAATCTTATCTGTCTAGTCTTGTCTGTCGAGTCAAATCAAATCAGATACATATATTTCATTATTTAAGATAAAGTAATCTAAATGAAATGTGCCAAATCAGGAAAAAATACATAAATAAGTAAACTGAATTCATGAAAACAAAACAGAATTTACGAGAAATATGAGAAAAAACTAAAATTGAAATTAATATATTATCTAGTAGTATGGAAAGATTAAACTATATAACAAGTAAAATTTCTAATTCGCATAAAATTCGTCTATAGAATATGGTTCAATATGATTAATCCAATGATGAAGTTCCCTTTTAAGATGTTTGATGTGTGTAATACGTTTAATTTCGATAGGAAGCTTGCTGTAGTGTTTAGCAGACATATAGGGTTGATTTTTCTGAGACATTGTTAACATATGTTTAGGTAACTGATAAAGATGTCTGTTATATCTAGTTTCTCGTTCTTTGGACTTTTTAAAACGTTCAAATAGATGTTTAAAGAAGAGCAATGGACCAATAGTGCTCCCCTGTGGGATACCCATGCTGATACTCCTTTCGCTGGACTATGTGCAACCATTCGGAGTGTCTAAACTTGTTATTTGTGATCTTTTCTTATGGATTTTAACCATTCTAGTGCAACCCCTATTATGCCGCATTTGTCTAATTTGTTTTATAGAATAGTGTGATCCTCCAGACTCTAGATCATATGCCTTGGATAAATCCATTAGCAAACCTAGTGGGATATTCTTAGCTTCTAGATTATTCATAATATCCTTGATGGATTCATAGCAGGCAGTATCGATATTCTTTCCTTTGGTGAATCCGTGTTGCTGTGGGCTTCTTGTTTGATATTTTTCAAGGAATGATATTATTCTAGTACAGATGAGTTTTTCAAACACTTTTGAAAACACTGAAAGGATACTTATTGGTCTGTAATTTCCCACTGTTATATTTCCGCTTTAGTGAATTGGAGTTATTATGGCTACTTTAAGTTTCTCTGGGAATTTGCCAACAGTGAAGGAGTTATTTATGATGGACTTTAATGCCGTCAAAATCGATAGGAACACATAGTCTTGCCTGCCTAGTCTTGTCTGTCTAGTCTTGTCTGTCAAGTCTTGTCTGCTTAGTCTTGCCTGCCTAGTCTTGTCCGCCTAGTCTTGTCTGTCTAGCGTTGTCTGTCTAGTCTTGTCTTTTAAGTCTTGTGTGTCCAGTCTTGTATGTCTAGTCTTGTCTGTCTGTCTCCTCGGTGGTGTAATTGACAACATACCCCCTTTTCAATGCGGGAGACCCGGGTTCGAATCCTGGTCTGGGAGACAACTAGGCCGGTTTTCATTAACCGTCCAGGCTGCCCACCCTGAATAAATGCAAAATATGCGATACAGGGGCGGTGCATATTAAAATCCAATGTAGAATAGGGGGTTTAGTGAGTCTTGTCTGTCTAGTCTTGTCTGCCTAGTCTTCTCTGTCTAGTCTTGTCTGCCTAGTCTTGCCTGCCTAGTTTTGTCTGCCAAGCCTTGTCTGTCTAGTGTTGTCTGTCTAGTCTTGTCTGTCTAGTCTTGTCTGTCTAGTCTTCTCTGTCTAGTCTTGTCTGTCTAGTCTTGTCTGTCTAGTCTTGTCTATCTAATCTTGTATATTTTGTCTGTCTAGTCTTATCCGTCTAATCTTATCTGTCTAGTCTTGTCTGTCTAGTCTTGCCTGCCTAGTCGTATCTGTCTAGTCTTGCCTGTCTAGTCTTTTCTGCCTAGTCTTGCCTGGCTAGTCTTGTCTGCCTAGTCCTGCCTGCCTAGCCTTGTCTGCCTAGTCTTGTCTGTCTAGTGTTGTCTGTCTTGTCTTGTCTTTTAAGTCTTGTCTGTCTAGTCTTGTGTGTCGAGTCTTGTCTGTCTAGTCTTGTCTGTCTAGTCTTATCTGTCTAGACTTGTATGTCTAGTCTTGTATGTCTAGTCTTGCATGTCTGTCTCCTCGGTGGTGTAGTTAACAACATACCCGCTTTTCAATGCGGGAGACCCGGGTTCGAATCCTGGTCAGGGAGACAACAACTAAGGCGGTTTTCATTAACCGTCCGGGCTGCCCACCCTGAATGAATGCAAAATATGAGATACCGGAGTGGTGCATGCAAAAAGCCAATATGGAATAGGGGGTTTAGTAAGAGCTTCCCCCGAACTTTATTAAAGTCTTGCCTGTCTAGTCTTGTCTGTCTAGTATTGTCTGTCCAGTCTTGTCTGTCTAGTCTATTAGACTATTATTGCAGTTGGACTACATCTCAATTTCATCATCGGACTTATAAGAGAACCGCTTGCTGAAGTTAAAGGCGAGCTTGCCATCCAACTATCTGGCCTTCAGCAAATAAATCGGCGGCTCCACCGCCTAGTAGACCTCAAGTCTTCTATTCCTTCGCAAACGATGGCCATGTATCTTTACCGAATGAATGTCCCTGTACAGTTGCTTGTGCAGTTTCGCAGACGGCTTGTACAGACGGCTTTGGTGACGGCACCGGCGTTAAGTTCCTTGGTGCGAACGGAAAGGGAGTCAGTGGCGTTGAATTCGATCTGAAAGAGGTTGAGGATGACGAGCACGTCGCGGATGGTGGCCTCGTCGCCGCCGAGCCCCTTCAGCCCCGCTACGAACTCAGACGCAATGGTTAGGGTGAGCATTTCGCATTTCTGGTTCAATCTGATCCTGTGAATGGTTCGAGGGGGCAACGGCCTCCATCGGGCCGCGACCTGCTCCGGCAACGTCACAAATTTCGTGTAAATGTTCATCGTTTGAACTCTCTTGGCTGGTGAGGATTTTCCTGAAGTTGAAGCCGACCGACTTCTGACGGGTTTCTGGAGGCGGTGTTACTGCGAAACATGGCGACTGTTTGCAACTTGCCCCGCTGCTTCAATTTCTCTTAGAGGGGCTCCATGTGATGGGGGCCATCAGTTTTTCTCGACTTGTTTTGTCAATAATTTCATTGTCTGTCTGGTGGTGTCTTTCAAGTCTTGTCTGTCTAGCCTTGTCCGTCCTGTCTGTCTTGTCTGTCTTGTCTGTATTGTCTGTCTTGTCTGTCTTGTCTGTCTTGTCTGTCTTGTCTGTCTTGTCTGTCTTGTCTGTCTTGTCTGTCTTGTCTGTCTTGTCTGTCTTGTCTGTCTTGTCTGTCTTGTCTGTCTTGTCTGTCTTGTCTGTCTTGTCTGTCTTGTCTGTCTTGTCTGTCTTGTCTGTCTTGTCTGTCTTGTCTGTCTTGTCTGTCTTGTCTGTCTTGTCTGTCTTGTCTGTCTTGTCTGTCTTGTCTGTCTTGTCTGTCTTGTCTGTCTTGTCTGTCTTGTCTGTCTTGTCTGTCTTGTCTGTCTTGTCTGTCTTGTCTGTCTTGTCTGTCTTGTCTGTCTTGTCTGTCTTGTCTGTCTTGTCTGTCTTGTCTGTCTTGTCTGTCTTGTCTGTCTTGTCTGTCTTGTCTGTCTTCTGTCTTGTCGATCCTGTCTGTCTTGTCGATCCTGTCTGTCTTGTCTATCTTGTCTATCTAGTCTTGTCTGTCTAGTCTTGTCTGTCTGTCCTCCTCCGTAGTGTAGTTGAAAACATACCCGCCATTCAATGCGAGAGACCCTAGGTCGAATCCTGCTCGGGGAGGCGACAACTGGAGCAGTTATCACTAACCGTCCGGGCTGCCCACATTGAATGAATGCAAAATATGCAATATCGGGGTGACGCGTACTATAAGCCAAAGTGGAACAGGGGGAGAGAGCTTACCCCAAACCATTTTTAATTAATTAGTGTTGTCTGTCTAGCCCTGTTTGTCTAATGTTGTCTGTCTAGTCTTGTCTGTCTAGACCTGTTTGTCTAATGTTGTCTGTCTAGTCTTGTCTGTCCGTAACCCTACCTGAAGGATTGCGAAATATACGATATCGTGGTGTCGCATACTAAAAGCTCAGTGGAAAAGGGGGTTTAGTGATAGATTCCCCCAAAATACTCTCATATATAAAAAAGTCTTGTCTGTCTGGTCCTGTGGCGCAATGGTTAGGGTGAGCATTTCGCATTTCTGGTTCTAGCTCATCCTGTGAATGGTTAGAGGCGGCAACGGCCTCCATCGGGCCGCGACCTGCTCCAGCAACTCTCTTAGCTGGTGAGGATTTTTGCTGAAGTTGAAGCCGGCCGACTTCTGGCGGGTTTCTGGAGGCGGTGTTACTGCGAAACATAGCGACCATTTGCAACTTGCTCCGCTGCTTCAATTTGTCCTCGGGCAAGGTCTGCTCCGTCAGGATCTTCATAACGCGCGCTTGCAGCTTCTCCTGCAGCACCTCCTTCAGCGTCGACAGCCTAAGGTGGAGCGGTATGCTGGTTTCATTTTCGATTTCCTGGAAAACCTGCTCCCAGAACCTTTTTCGAAGTGTTGCCGGTCGGTTTAATGCCCTGGACTTTAAAACCTGTTACCAGTGGGTTACCTATTTAAACCTGTTACAGTAGATGTCCAGCCACACGCTGGTCGAGTGAGTTCTTTCCCTTAGAGCCCCCATCAGTCTTTCTCGACTTGTTTTGTCAATAATTTCGTCTGTCTAGTGTTGTCTTTCAAGTCTTGTCTGTCTAGTCTTTTCTGTTTAGTCTTGTATGTCTCTGCCCTAGTGTTAGCCGCCATACCACCCATGGAACTTATGGCAGAAGAGAGGGTAGAACTCTACAATCTAAGAACTCTACAATGGTAGATCAAACAGCGATGGCATACAGGCCGACAAAAAGGCTCTAGCGAAGGCCCGAATGTACCAGGCCTGGCAAAACCAGTGGAGTCTATCCATAAAGGGATACTGGAACAGAATCCTAATCCCAGATGTGGAGCTTTGGGCAACTAGAAAACACGGCGAAACAAATTTTTACGTCACCCAAGTTTTGAGCAGACATGGCTGTTTCAGGAACTTTCTCCATAGCATCGGTAGGGCCACAGATTGCCTCTGTATTTACTGTGGAATCACAGACAGCGCGGCGCATACCGTTTTTGAGTGTGACAGGTGGATACCTGAAAGGGATAAATGGAAAAAGAAGACTGGACAAACACTATACCCATGAACTATGGTGGAACAAATGATCTCGTCGGAGGACTTATGGCAGATACATCAAGCATGATCCAAGATATCATGACAATAAAAATGCTACACGAGCGGAAAGGGAAAGAACCCGAAAAGATAAAAAATGTTAGTACCTGAACCCATAATCGCTGTAAGTAGAGGGGGGATGTAAGGGCAACACTATGCAGCAACATCTTGAAAGTTATGCGAAAAGTGGTCCCAAGATGCTTGTGATATTCTGGAGGGTCCACTTGCTAAGTTACCCGTGAGGTGCTTACTACGACCCCAACAAAAAAAAAATCTTGTATGTCTAGTCTTGTCTGTCTTGTCTGTTTTGTCTGTCTTGTATGATGGTCTGTCTTGTCTGTTTTGTCTGTCTTGTCTGTACTGTCTATCTAGTCTTGTCTGTCTAGTCTTGTCTGTCTGTTCTCCTCCGTAGTGTAGTTGACAACATACCTGCCTTTCAATGGGAGAGTCCTGAGTTCAAATCCTGGTTGGGGAGGCGACAACTAGAGCAGTTATCACTAACCGTCCGGGCTGACCACCCTGAATGAATGCAAAACATGCAATACCGGGGTGGCGCATACTATAAGCCAAAGTGGAATAGGGGTTTAGAGAGAGCTTACCCCAAACCACTATTAATTAATTACTCTTGTCTGTCTAGCCCTGTTTGTCTAATTTTGTCTGTCTAGTCTTGTCTATCCGTCCTACTCGGTAGTGTAGTGGACAACATATCCGCCTGACAAGCGGGAGAACGGCGTTTGATGCCCCGCCGAGGCAGAGGCATTTTCAACCAGGACAGTACTAACCGTCCCACAGCCCTACCTGAAGGAATGCGAAATATGCGATATCGGGGTGGCGCATACTAAAAGCTCAGTGGAAATGGGGGTTTAGTGAGAGATTCCCCCAAAATACTATAAAAAAAAGTCTTGTCTGTCTACTACTGTATGTCTAGTCTTGTCTATCTGGAATGTGAAATACGCGATAACACAGTGGCGCATACTAAAAGCCAAGTGGAAAAGGGGTTTTATTGAGAGGTTTCCCAAAACCACAATAAAAAAGTCTAGTCTGTCGAAGTCCACCTTACTGGTCTAGTCTTATCTGTCTGGTCTTGTCTTTCAAATCTTGTCTGGCAAGTCGTGTCTACAAAGTCTGATCTGTCTTGTACATCTAGTTTGTCTGTCTAGTCTTGTGTGTGTGTGTAGTCTTGTCACTGTAAGCTAGTATGTCTCAGAGACATTTTCAACCAGGGTGGCACTAACCCTCATATTCATTTTCTCAATGCAAATGGTTTCTAGAAAAATCCAATCTGTGTCCAAAGTGATCAGCAGTCAACTGTGGTCCAGCTGCTGGTAATCTGGCTCTTAGTTTTCCTTTCTGAAGGTATTGGCAAATGGTTTCAATGCAAACCTGCACATTATGTTCAACTGAAAGTTGTCTTTGGAATTGTTGTTGGCTCCTGTTGTAGTAGCATATGATTGCTTTTGCCTTGGCCACCTGTCAGGTTTGTTACTTTCTCTGGATAACCTGAGAATTGCTTGTATGATTTACCCCAAACTTGTCAGTGATAGTGCAGAAAGCCCTTGTTTGGGCAATATAAGTGATGTGACCCACTCACCGCAACTTTAATTTCCTGATATGTTGTATTTTAAATAAGACTGATCGTATAAGCCGTATATTTGTTTTACATCTACCTGATATAATACATTTTAAAGTAAAATGAAATAGCAAGTTAATTTATTTAATGTTCATTAACTAAAGTAGAAACAGACCAAGAGTAACATGTCTCATTATCAGGTTTATATAAGATATTCATTCCCTGTAATTGGTTGAAGTAGATATCATACTACTTATTTATTATTGCAACATTAATAATTAATGCATAATTTCATAGAGCAATGGTATGATCTGGTTGTAAGCAAATAGTTGTGTCTGTTTAGTTTAATATTTTTTAGGATTGTGCGTTCATTCTAATAAGCATCATTATGTTTGTATAAATCTAATTGTGTGTTAAATCATGTGTTGTAGTGTAAGAGTAATATTGTAGTTTTTAGTCTAGTCTACTTTGTATATACTGTTGTTATTATATACAAAGGTAAACAAACCAAACACAATATAGCTATAATATGATACTTACATATTATACACATAATAAACAATAACAAAGAGATAAAATAGATATAATGTTATCCATAATTTGAAAATGAATCTGATTATCAAGTGAGATAATGAAATTTGTTTGTAAACTTACCAGAGATGGTGTCAGTCACTGGCGGCTCATTAACTGTGTCTGCCATGATTTAGGATTAAATTTTTTTTATACAGAAATGTTCTAGTCTAGCGCATAGTGTCTGCCATAAATACTAGAGGAATGTAAATGGAAGCATTAAAATTTTGTTAAGCAAGGAGAGAAAACAATAAGATGTAGGTTATACACTAATATATAAATTGGTTTTGTTCGATTCGTTTCGTTGATTAATATTCACCTAGATTACATTCTTTTTGTTTAAAGTTGTTTTTAAAATGTTCTTTATTGTTTGTGGTGACAAATAGCAAATTGAAACTCCCACATCGAAGTTTTAAATGTATAATTAAATTCGCTTATTGACGTTCGGCGAAACGTCAGCTGTCAGATATTGAACATCATTGCCAACCAGCTGCCAACTGCCGGAAACCTAAAACTACTATTTCCACTACGTTCTATGACATAACAACACGAACCTAAATAACGCGTAGAATATATGTATAAGTAGGTACAATGAAAACTACACGCTACGAAAACTTCACATCATAAAATAACAAGGAAAAAAAATAACATACGACAAAATACACGTCAAAAATAACATAGCAGTATAAAAACAACACAAATATAGGAAAATATCACACCCTAATTATTATTATCATTACATATTTTAGGATGTGTTGTTTTTGTAGCGTGTCGTTTTGGTAGCACGAACTTCATATAAAAAATCGATGCAATGAGCTTATGCTGTTATCAAACCTATCAGCTAGAACTGTAGTCTGATGACCAACTAAAGATAAACCGTAAAATAAATAAAAACATTATTACCATACTGTCGGTCTAGTCTTTTCTGTCAAGTATTATCTGTGTAGTCTTGTCTACCTGTATAGTCCACTGAAATATATACTAAGTATTATATATACTAGATAGTATTTTATATATACTAGTTATATTGGTTGTCTGTCTAGTCTTGTCTCTCTCGTCTTGTCTGTCTAGTCTTGTCTGTCTAGTCTTGTCTGTCTAGTCCTGTCTGTCTAGTCTTGTTTGCCTAGTCTTGTCTGTTTAGTAATGTCTGTCTAGTCTTGTCTGTCTAGTCTTGTCTGTCTAGTCTTGTCTGTCCAGTCTTGTCTGTCCAGTCTTGTCTGTCTAGCCTTGCCTGTCTAGTCTTGTCTCTCTAGTCTTGTCTGTCTAGTCTTGTCTGTATAGTCTTGTCTGTCTAGTCTTGTCTGTATAGTCTTGTCTGTCTAGTCTTGTCTATCTAATCTTGTCTGTCTAGTCTTGTCTGTCTAGTCTTGTCTGTCTAGTCTTGTCTGTCTAGTCTTGTCTGTATAGTCTTGTCTGTCTAGTCTTCTCTGTCTAGTCTTGTCTGTCTAGTCTTGTCTGCCTAATCTTGTCTGTCTAGTCTTGTCTGTCTAGTCTTGTCTGTCTAGTCTGTCTAGTCTTGTCTGTCTAGTCTTGTCTGTCTAGTCTGTATTGTCTTGTCTGTCCAGTCTTGTCTGTATAGTCTTGTCTGTCTAGTCTTGTCTATCTAATCTTGTCTGTCTAGTCTTGTCTGTCTAGTCTTGTCTGTCTAGTCTTGTTTGTCCAGTCTTGTCTGTCTAGTCTTGTCCGTCTAGTCTTGTCTGTCTAGTCTTGTTTGTCTAGTCTTGTCTGTCTAGTCTTGTCTGTCTAGTCTTGTCTGTCTAGTCTTGTCGGTCTAGTCTTGTCTGTATAGTCTTGTCTGTCTAGTCTTGTCTGTATAGTCTTGTCTGTCTAGTCTTGTCTATCTAATCTTGTCTGTCTAGTCTTGTCTGTCTAGTCTTGTCTGTCTAGTCTTGTCTGTCTAGTCTTGTCTGTATAGTCTTGTCTGTCTAGTCTTCTCTGTCTAGTCTTGTCTGTCTAGTCTTGTCTGCCTAATCTTGTCTGTCTAGTCTTGTCTGTCTAGTCTTGTCTGTCTAGTCTGTCTAGTCTTGTCTGTCTAGTCTTGTCTGTCTAGTCTGTATTGTCTTGTCTGTCCAGTCTTGTCTGTATAGTCTTGTCTGTCTAGTCTTGTCTATCTAATCTTGTCTGTCTAGTCTTGTCTGTCTAGTCTTGTCTGTCTAGTCTTGTTTGTCCAGTCTTGTCTGTCTAGTCTTGTCCGTCTAGTCTTGTCTGTCTAGTCTTGTTTGTCTAGTCTTGTCTGTCTAGTCTTGTCTGTCTAGTCTTGTCTGTCTAGTCTTGTCGGTCTAGTCTTGTCTGTATAGTCTTGTCTGTCTAGTCTTGTCTGTATAGTCTTGTCTGTCTAGTCTTGTCTATCTAATCTTGTCTGTCTAGTCTTGTCTGTCTAGTCTTGTCTGTCTAGTCTTGTCTGTCTAGTCTTGTCTGTCTAGTCTTGTCTGTCTAGTCTTCTCTGTCTAGTCTTGTCTGTCTAGTCTTGTCTGCCTAATCTTGTCTGTCTAGTCTTGTCTGTCTAGTCTTGTCTGTCTAGTCTGTCTAGTCTTGTCTGTCTAGTCTTGTCTGTCTAGTCTGTATTGTCTTGTCTGTCCAGTCTTGTCTGTATAGTCTTGTCTGTCTAGTCTTGTCTATCTAATCTTGTCTGTCTAGTCTTGTCTGTCTAGTCTTGTCTGTCTAGTCTTGTTTGTCCAGTCTTGTCTGTCTAGTCTTGTCCGTCTAGTCTTGTCTGTCTAGTCTTGTCTGTCTAGTCTTGTCTGTCTAGTCTTGTCTGTCTAGTCTTGTCTGTCTAGTCTTGTCGGTCTAGTCTTGTCTGTATAGTCTTGTCTGTCTAGTCTTGTCTGTATAGTCTTGTCTGTCTAGTCTTGTCTATCTAATCTTGTCTGTCTAGTCTTGTCTGTCTAGTCTTGTCTGGCTAGTCTTGTCTGTCTAGTCTTGTCTGTCTAGTCTTGTCTGTCTAGTCTTGTCTGTCTAGTCTTGTCTGTCTAGTCTTGTCTGTATAGTCATGTCTGTCTAATCTTCTCTGTCGAGTCTTGTCTGTCTAGTCTTGTCTGCCTAATCTTGTCTGTCTAGTCTTGTCTGTCTAGTCTTGTCTGTCTAGTCTTGTCTGTCTAGTCTTGTCTGTCTAGTCTTGTCTGTCTAGTCTTGTCTGTCTAGTCTTGTCTGTCTAGTCTTGTCTGTCTAGTCTTGTCTGTCTAGTCTTGTCTGTCTAGTCTTGTCTGTCTAGTCTTGTCTGTCTAGTCTTGTCTGTATAGTCTTGTCTGTCTAGTCTTGTCTGTATAGTCTTGTCTGTCTAGTCTTGTCTATCTAATCTTGTCTGTCTAGTCTTGTCTGTCTAGTCTTGTCTGTCTAGTCTTGTTTGTCCAGTCTTGTCTGCCTAGTCTTGTCCGTCTAGTCTTGTCTGTCTAGTCTTGTCTGCCTAATCTTGTCTGTCTAGTCTTGTCTGTCTAGTCTTGTCTGTCTAGTCTTGTCTGTCTAGTCTTGTCTGTCTAGTCTTGTCTGTCTAGTCTTGTCTGTCTAGTCTTGTCTGTCTAGTCTTGTCTGTATAGTCTTGTCTGTCTAGTCTTGTCTGTATAGTCTTGTCTGTCTAGTCTTGTCTATCTAATCTTGTCTGTCTAGTCTTGTCTGTCTAGTCTTGTTTGTCCAGTCTTGTCTGTCTAGTGTTGTCCGTCTAGTCTTGTCTGTCTAGTCTTGTTTGTCTAGTCTTGTCTGTCTAGTCTTTTATGTCAATTTTTCTCTGTCTAGTCTAATCTGTGTGTCCTCCTCGTTAGTATAATTGACAAAATATACGTCTGGCAAGCAGGAGACCGTGTTCGAGTCTCGTAGTCTTGTCTATCTAATCTTGTCTGTCTAGTCTTGTCTGTCTAATCTTGTCTGTCTAGTCTTGTTTGTACAGTCTTGTCTGTCTAGTCTTGTCCGTCTAGTCTTGTCTGTCTAGTCTTGTTTGTCTAGTCTTGTCTGTCTAGTCTTGTATGTCTAGTTTTCTCTGTCTAGTCTAATCTGTGTGTCCTCCTCGTTAGTATAATTGACAAAATATACGTCTGGCAAGAAGGAGACCGTGTTCGATTCCCTGTCGGGAAAGTAACAACCTGGCCGGTTTTTACTAACCGTACTGCCCACCTGCCCGGGCTGCCCACCCTGACTGAATGCGAAATATGCGATATCGGGGTGGTGCATACTAAAGTGGAATAGGGGGTTTAGTGAGAGCTTCCCCCGACCTACTTTTAAAAAAGGTCTTATCTGTGTAGTCTGATCTATCTAGTATTGCCTGCTGATCTAGTTTCATGTGCATAATCTTCTCATTACCATCCTACAGTTATTATATAGTAAGGGGATAATAATACCCATGTTTAAGAATAAGAATAGGGAGTATTTAAAGAACTGCAAAGGTATAACACTGACGCGTCGTACAAATAAGTATACGCCTAGGTTCAAAACTGCAGGGAGAGGTCGAGGAAAGAAGCATTTTACTGGAAGCTGGGTTCCGAGAAGGGCGAGGAACAATTGAGCACCTAGTTACACTTAACTAGATAATGCATAATGAATTGGCAAAAACGAAGATTAAAGTGTACGTTGACCTGAAGGCAGCCATGACTTGATCGTTAGGGAAAGAATGTGTATCAATCAATGTGTGTGAATGAATGTCTGAAGGTGAAAAAGATATCTAGTCAAGTTGGGGAAAGTATTAGAAACTTGTATGGGACTACATATTGTAGAGTGAATGTGGGAGAGGTGTCTGAACATGTCCACTGAATCCGCTGTTTAAATCTACATAGCAGATATGGAAAATGTGTTATGTAAGGGGCAGGCAGGTGGAGTAGTCATTGGGGAAAAAGTGTAGTCTGGCTTATGCTTATGACATCGTTGTTTTGGAAAGCTCATGTGCAGAAATGAGAGAGTTGATTAGTTCCTTGAGAAACGAAAGCTACTGGTGAATGTGAAGAAGAGGAAAATGGTTATATTTCGAAAGAGGGGAAAGAAGAGGAGTGGAAAGTTTGAATGGGAAGGAAAAGGAATAGAACAAGTTAGCAGCTTTAAATACCTTGCATTCATGTTTAGCTAGGACAGTTCTTTAAGGAGCACATAAATTACATAATAAGGAAATCCTGGGTGTCTGCTGCAGATGGAGATTATGGAGTGTCTGTTGCAGATTGAAATTATGTAGTGTATGGAAACAGATTATGGAGTATATGGAAACAGATTATGGAGTGTATGGAAGAGTGAATGCTAGGAAAACTTCAGAGCCAAAATGTTTATATGGAAGGCGTGCGTGCGCTGTAATTTAATGTATGGTTCAGAAGTGTGGGGTGTGAAATAAGAAGAAAAGAGAGAGAAGGCAAGTAAGTATAAGTGATAAAGTAAAGTGAGCAAGTAAAAAGTGCGTTGCAAATGGAAAAAAATCGTGGTACAAAGTGCTCCAAGAAACAAATGCCAAGAGAGTGCAGCACAGTTTGCGAAGTATTAATAAATATAAGGTAGAAAGAATAGGAGATGGAAGCATCATGAAGCAAGAGTTTAAATCAGCTAGAAAAGAAGGTATGGGTAATGATAGGCAAATTAAATGTTGGAGAGAGTGAAGGAAAATGTATGAAAGGGGAGGCTGGTCGGAAGTGGAAGTTGAGAATGATTAAGAGAGGGAATAATTTAGAAACGATGGTAGAAGTGAGGATGATGTAGATATAGAGATGCTGTAAAAACTTAAATGGGTACCAAACGAACTCCGAAAATCCGACGTTTCCCAAATAGCGATCGCTAGATTCACCTGCGGTAGTGAAGAAATAGGCAGGAGGTACTGGATGACTTCAAAGGGGAGAACCTGGCGTATATGTGGGACGGGGAACGAAGCATGGTATAGTTGGGGTGCAAGATGCAGAGGTTGTTTATGGAGTGAGACCGAGAAGATAGAATTGTAAAAGGGGTGGTAGGCTATAATGGACGAAAACAGTCAGGGTTGGCCGCTCATGAGCAAAATTGTTCAGTGGAAAGAGAAAAAAGGTGTGCAAGTGTACTGCAGTGTTTAATATCTGTATGTCAACCTAATCTTCTTGTTCTGTTGCCTTACACCTATGTGCGTTGGCGAATTATCATTTATTGAATAATTGTTAATGTTTTGTTTATTGCTGCTTGGCACATGTCTTCAAACTTTTGATTCAGATCCAGTTCCTGAAGTTCCTAAGCCATGATAGCTGTTTACGTCCCATGCCCCTATGCCTTCTATATTTCCTTCGAGTATGAGCTGGGGAATTAAATATTTTGGCACCCTTAGTATGTGACCCATATACCCGATCTTGCGCTGCTTTATGGTATTGAATAGTAATCTGTCCACTCCTGCCCTTCTCAGCACCTCATTGTTGGTAATGTGGTCCACTCATGGGATACGGGGCATTCTTCTGAGTGTCCACATCTCGAACGCCTCGATATTGTTAATGGATGCTACTTTTATCGTCCAGGTTTCTGCTCCATACAGTAGGACTGGCCAAACGTAGCATTTGACCATTATGTGGCGGATTTCTAAATTTAGATTTTTATCGCATAGCCAAGTGTCGTAGTTTGTTGAATGCCTGTCTGGCCTTTTCTACCCTACTCTTGATCTCTTGTAGTGGGCCCCGTCTGTCGTTTTCTAGTGTGCCTAGGTATTTCCTGATGGTAGTTCATTCGATTGTTCCCCCCCTCTACCGTAATGGACGCTCCTGCCTGAATATTTCGGCTTATAACCATGAATTTTGTTGTTGAATTTTGATCTGTTCATTCTTAGTCCGACCTCTGGTCCAGCCTCTGGCCCCTTTCTGTTTATATTATGCATTAGTAGCTGTAGGTCTGGCTGCTTGCTATGATCATTGTGTTCTCTGCGTATCTTATATTGTTTATGGTGGTACCCTTCACTTGTATTCCGATTTCTAGATCATCAAAGGCTTTTGAGATTATTTGTTTGGCATTAAATTGCATTGTTTTTTTTTACATAACGCATCCTTGCATCCATTTCTTCTGTTGTTAAGGGGCTATACCACTGTGACCGCTGAAAATTTGAGTGATTTTCGCGAAGAAAAGTACTCAATTAAATATTTCAGCAAATTGAGAACATATTTGGCTATATTTGACCTTCATTGCATAATTTTTTCATAGAAAAATATTAACACCCAAGCGACTTATCCTTATTCTTATCCTTCGGAAGCGCCAAAAAAAAAGTTCCTCCACTGCCCCCTCCTTGAAGCCGATTGAGTAGCTGAACCCGAAAAAAAAATTGTCGTTAAACTAGAAGATATTTTATGTTCCATGAACTAGGATTACCGCAAAATATCAAAATCCGACAAAATGGCATAGTTATGAAAAAAAGTCAGTTTTTTTGCCTAAAAAATGTTTTTTTTAATGCCAAATCAATTTTCATACAATCAAACATATCTTAAAAGTATATATATATATATATATATATATATATATATATAAAATATCTAAAGTATATATATATACTTTACGGTACAGTAAATATATTCAAGAGTACTCAGACCAAATTTTAAGTCAATCGTACAATTTCTCTTTGAGTTACAACAGGGGCAAATTTGAAAAATGCCAATTCGAGCAAAACGCGTTTAAAATTAAGGACGTTCGGCCTATATTTTCTCAACCTCATATTCTTCCGAATACGTCAAAAAATCTAAAAAAATTCTCATACATATATATTAAAGATGTCGGAAACATTGCTTTTACATAATAATAATGTTGAAAAGTTATTAACAAATAGATTTTTTTGAATGTTTTTTAACAAATTTTTGGAAAACCTATTCTTTTTTTGATTCAAATAAATGAATTGATTTTTCAGAATCCACAAAAATTTTCCCCGATTTTTATTATATTTTTGGCTTTTTTTCCAATTTCGCAAAATGATCGAAAAAAATATTTTTCAAAAATATAAGAAAAATCCGAAAAAATTCATACGAATTCAGAAAAATTCAAAAGAATTCAGAAAAGAAAGATCTACTTAGTGAAAAATATAAAAAAATAAGTTTTCCAAAAATGTATTGCCTCCAAATCCAAAAATGTATCGCCTCCAGGCAGATGCAGAATTTTATTCCTGCGAGCGGTTGCGCTTTAGAAATCTGCCATTCGGGGAGTATTAGAGATACGGCCTTGATATTTTCACAGGATATTCTTGAAAGTATGAACTGTTAAATAAGACCAAAAAAAAAAAAAAATTTTCTGAAAGTGTAACAGTGGTTTTTAATTAATACCCTTAATTGGTTGTTGATTCTGACGTTGGCCGACTGTTGCCAGCACAGATTTTGGATTATTCTTACGTCTTTTTCATCTATACCAGCTCTTTTTCGATGAGACGTTTGTGGTTGATACTATCGAACGCGTTTTCATAGTCGACAAAGCACAGGAAGATGTCATTTCTTTGGTCATAGCAGTTTTGTACCAATGTGTTTTTATTGAATGTTGCTTCTCATGTACCGGTGCCGCTCTAAAATCCGAAGTTTATTAAATAGCCTGGTGTGTAAATGCCCTAACGTCCTTGTAAAAATGTCGATTGTTAAAATCGTAGAATATAAGTACAGTATAATCTTGATAATACGGCGGTTGGTTAATCCGGCACGTTCAGTAATCCGGCGCTCTGGGGAAACATGTGTCTTTTATTTCCGCTGCACCGCGCCGGATATAACCACGCGCGCAGCTGAAATAAAGTCTAAAACGACCCCATCCAGTGTTCTCGGAAAATGGTAAAAACACCCTGCTTTTAAACTTGATTGACGATTCTGACAAAGCTAACTTACTCCACTGGACTCCACTCTACAATTGTTTTACTATCTGTTCTAAGTGTGTACATATTTTTTTGTATGCACACATTTACCTATACAGATAGATATTTTATTCTTTCTGAAATACAGTATAATCTCGGTAATACGGCCGTTGATTAATTGGACGACACGTCCAGTAATCCGGCGGTCTGGAGACCGCTCGCGCACTTCCCTCCCCCCACTCTTTCCTATAATCCGGCGATTGTCTTGTCCCACATGTGTCGGATTATACTGTACAATTGTACATAAAATATGTAAAATTGATATTTTGTATAACCCGTTTTTTTGTTTCAATCCTGTTTATCTGGAATTTTTTGATAATCCGGCGGTTCTCTGGTCCCATATGTCGCATTATCAAGATAGTACTGTATTGTAAAATAATAAAAGGCAATAAAGGTCTTACATATTGTTATTGTAATCTGGGTAGAAATATTTCAATTTATTAATAATTAAATTTTCTTTATTTGCTTTTGTAAAAATTTCAATATCGGTTTTTGTTGAAAACCAAGAAAAACATGATTTATAATTTAAAAAGATTTTCTCTATACAAACCACAATCAGCACATCGTGCAGAAAAAAATAATAATAAAACAGATTTAAAAATATCACATAGTTGATCTGAAAACGGTAACGGAGAATAATCACCTGATGTAAAAAAAAACAACCCGAAATATTAATCTATCTACAATTTTTCTTATCACGAGGGCCAATAGCAGGGCCTCGTCATGCCCGATCCGAAGATTGACATAATTGCACTATAAGTCGAGGCAGTGCCTCCAACCAGACCTATAAGGATCAACTCCCACAGGTATATCCTTATGTAGCCAGGGATGTGTCTTTCCGGCCACAGTGGGTTTTTCTGACTGCAGAGTTTCATGTAGAAATATGGTGGAAAAACGAAAGTGAGTAAAGTGATGGTTGAACCTCCAACTAATGACAAAATTTTTCCAAACTTTGGTATCGTTTCACCAATTATCACCATTGTGAGGACAATACCAGTTCTTAACACACAACGTTTCCAATGATAAACTAAAATAATAAATTTCAGAAACAAGAATCTACACTACAACATAATAAATTAAATAATATATACAGGAGTACTGAAATGATCAATACTTCCAATTTATAGCTTAGTTTGCTTCCAGTCAAATTATCATAAATCAGAGTATTTTATTGAGATTTGATTGCCCTTATTTAATCTAGTCATATCTTTCTTAGTCTTTTTACACTATTACAACTAGTTAGTCTATTGCATTATGTTGTCTGCTCTCATCTTTAATCTATGTACTTACATCGAGGCACCTGGAATATTTCTTCTAATTCCTGACAGACTGGATTGATAACGATAAGAAAGGCAAGAATTAAATGAATGGCCATCAGAATGTTCGCCATAGTGACCAAAGACGTCTTCGTCAATGACAGTGAGATATTCGATGTGACATCTTCTCCATAGACGAAAAATCCACCAGCCGTCACAGGCAAATACAAAACTAATATAACTAAAACACAATAGTCAATATTAGAATAGTTTGGTCTAGTCTTACCTCTACAATTGTCTGTCTAGTCTTGTCTGCGTATTCTTATCTGTCTAATCTTGTTTAGTTTTCTCTATCTAATCTAGTCTCTTTAGTCTAGTTTTCTGCAGTCATCTAATTACCTATGAATGCGATTGTGACACTGTGTGAAAATTTCTTTTTGTTTTCCATGTCGTTCTGAATGGTTGGAAAAGTGGAAGCTCCGCCGAAGGCGAAGAGGAGCGTCCCGAAGGAGAGGAAGAAGTCCTGGAATCCGTGAACTGCATGTTTGACAGGCAGAGGATCGTTCATGCCGTCCATAACAATTTGTGTGAAAAACAGGACGCACGCCAGTGCTGTTGTTAATAAGGCACCTATTCCGACAATACTAAAACAAAATGATTGAATCAAAGTTTTGATGAGATTAAAACTAGTTCGATCGCAGAGTATATGATAGATTAGTGAAAAAAAATAATAACATTATCAACTTATTGACTAAAAATTTTGTAGATTACCGGAATTCTTTTGGTGATCCAAGCCACATGGGTGGTGTAAGTAAGGCAGCTATAAGTAGAAACCAAATGCAAAAACTAATATTCGGAAAAACGTTGCTCAACAATTCTTGAAAAATTTGTGACGACAACAACAGGTACACAGTTCCGGCTCCGAATAATGTGAACTGGATACAGCCAGACACCACAACACTAAAACAATTAAATTTCAAATCAATCCAATAGACCTTTTTACGGTTAGTTGAGCGCATGCGCGTCCGCTGTTTAATATGAAAGTTTCGGGCATATTTTGTTATTTTCACTGGTTATAAGTCAAAAAAGTGCAAAAAAACATGGCGGAAATTGACGCATGCAAAAAAAAATCAACTATGAAAAGGTCTATTTCAAATTGATATTATGTGATTATGTGATAAGGTGTTCTATTTAAAAGTGGAATTTTCATGTGGAATAATAATGTAGAAGTGTTATCATTGCCAGTTAATTCCACATTTAAATTTCAAAATTTTCAAATGCCTAACAAGTTTATAAAAATTAATCTTTCTTGTTTAGCAGTCTTGTTTAGCATTTTTTTCAAGGACAATGAAATAAAAAATGCAGCTTTAAAAAGACGTTCTAAATATTTACCTGGCCCATTTTCCACAAGCTCTATGAGCTATTGTAGTGTACGGGTTTCTTGTCCTCCCCCTGTGTTCGGGAAATCTCTCTTCTAAAATATCCCAGCAGGCGCCCAGCCTGGTTCCACCGTATCCAGCGTTGAAACAGAAAATTACTAAATATATTAATCCTATCCATCCTGGAATAAAATTAAAATGTTCAGATTAGAGTCGCTGGACACTTATGAAAGAAAATAAAAAGAGACTATGGAGTATTTGTCAAAATAAACAGCAATGAATAAGATAAATGCAATTATTTTTTATTTTCAATATTCAGACTGTACTGCAAACTAGCTTCACAACGATTTTGCAGAAACAAGTACAATAACAATGAAGTGTACTGGTTGACAATAAGTTTACTACATTTGTTGGTAGATTGTTCTACGCGCAATGAGTTGAAAGACTCAATGACTATGTGGTGTCAATTTTAATTGTGCAAATGACAAACAATCAGGAAATTATTCAAGACACTGGAAACGTGAAATAGGGTAGAAAAAAAGTCGGTAATTCAGCTTATTTATAACACAAGTAGTAAAACAGTGAAACTTGTCTAAGACGTAAACCTCCATTAAACGGAAATTTTTTGCTAATCGTTCATTTTCCCATTTAACCCCATTCCAACCCGTGTAAAACGGAAAATAATTCTTAAGGATGTTCGGGAAGTTGACCAATATACTGAAAAAGTTATGAACTTCTACAGATAGTTAAGGATGTTGTTAGGAAATTACTGAAAATTCAGGTCAATTCATTAAACCGTTTAATAGTTATTGCAATTCAAAGTTGAACAGTTTTTTTTTTATTTTAAAATATTCTCGGCATAAAAAGAGTCCAAAAATGTCATAAAAAGATACAAAATTTCCAAAAAAACAGATGAATAAATTCGCAATAACTGTTGCAAAATTTCATCGTGATTTTGATTAAAGTTCGTTGAATTTCTGCCTAAAACGAACTTGTACCGTTAAGGCCGATTCTCATATACGACATACGCGACACTCAGCTATGTCAATCTACTTTCAGCTACTAAAATCTCAATAAGATGATCAAATTTTTCTGGCGTCATTCTAAAATATTTATAGAGAGAGTATGGAATACTCCTTCTACTAGTCTTGTTCTTAAGATCTGATGCCCTCACTCTGGAAGTCACCTTGTCGTGGTGTGAGGGCTTAGTTTCGCAACAAACCGTTAGACGTTACCGACCAGAGTATAACTCCGGTCGGAGCGGTCAGCGGAGAGCGAACAACCAAGAACTTCCAAACCCTTAATCCAAGGTGTCATGTGACCCGTGCCGGAAGGACTGGTTGGTGGCCAAGGGCAACCGGCCATCGCTAACGGAGCCCCTCTGATACCTGGCGACCTCAGAGGGTATCAAGCCTTACCATGTCAAGCGGGGCTCTGACGTGGCGGACCTTTAGTTCCCTTGCCACTCGTGGGATTTATATAAATTCCAAAAGTAAACATAATCCTTGTGTGCGGGACCTAACCGACACAGAGAACAAGGAAGTCAGCCCGGATTCCCGGGAAGACGACGAGCAGTCCAGCCATGTCTACGGAGGCAGAGGTAGATATTCTTGTAGCGACAGAGGAAGACTTGCCGCCTCCTGTCACAAAACAAGAATGACCAGCAGGCGCACCAAAATAGCCCAAGTGAACATCCATCATGCCAAAGCAGCTTCAGCTGTGATGGCTAGGATGTTCACCAAGCAGCACCTAGGGCTAGCGCTGCTTCAAAAACCCTGGACCTACGGAGGTAAGATCAGAGGCCTTAGCAACAGGGAATGTAAGTTGGTATGGGACAGCCGTGAGGTCTCCCCTAGAACTTGCATTATGGTAAGAAATCGCATAAATTACTTAATCAATAAGTTACTTAATCTTAATTAATAAGTCTTTCAGAATTTTTAACGCGGGATTTAGTTCCGAATCAGGCCCTCATCAAGACCGAGGGTCTCCACCGCGAAGTAGTGATCGCATCAGCATACTTCCCTGGCGATGGTAACAGCATACCACCCATTGAAGTACAAAAGCTGGTGGAACACTGTATTAGGAGAAGGCTACCACTCATCCTGGGATGTGACGCGAACGAACACAATGAGATGTGGGGCACCACGGACACTAATAAGAGGGGTATATACCTTTTAGAATACCTCATTAAAGAGAACTTACTTGTGTACAACGTTGGGAACACACCAACATTTGTCACTAAAGTCAGAAATGAGGTACTGGATATTACGGTAGGTAGCGCTAACGTAAGTAAACTAATTAAAAAGTGGAGGGTTCCAAGTGAGCCCTCAATGTCAGATCATAGGATCATAGAGTTTGAGCTGGAAGGAGCGAGTGAGGAAAACACCCCCATTCGAAACCCCAGACAAACGGTGTGACCTATGTTTAGTTCCCAACTAAAAGAAAACCTAGAGCAGGTGACAGTGCGGGGTAGTATCAAACACTACACCAAGCTGGAGCAGGCTGTAGGAGAAATATGTATAATCACCATGGCATTTGAATCCAGCTGCCCGGTAAAAACCGTGAAGGAGCATAAGGACGAAAAATGGTGGAACAAAAATTTGTCTACATTAAGAGCAAAAGTACGTAGGCTTTTCAACAAAGCCAAGCAATACGGAAATTGGCTAGAATACTCCGAGGTGCTTACCACCTACAACAAAGAGATCAGAAGGGCAAAAAGGGAAAACTTTAGGACCTTCTGTGAAAACATAGAATCCACGCCGGTGGCAGCTAGACTGCACAAAGCACTAGCGAAGGATAGAGTGGAAATGACAACCACTCTCAAGAAACCGGATGGGACCTTTACGGAGGATGAAGAGCAAAGAGCTCTCCTCCTACTAGAAACCCATTTTCGGGGATGTAGAGGATACAGGGAGACCGAGGGCTTGATGCAACCACGGAAACTAAGTCGGGCCGACTGGAAGAAGGCAGCGTCCATCTGTACGGAAAACCGAATCAGATGGGCTATCGGCACTTTCCAGCCTTTTAAGGCCCCAGGTGTGGACGGACTAGTTCCTGCCTTCCTACAAAAGGGAGAGAGAGAACTAATGCCGTATCTTCTAAATATCTTTAGAAGTAGCTTAACGCTCGGATATATACCGGAGCTATGGAGAAGGGCTAAGGTGGTATTTATACCGAAGGTGGGGAAAAAAGACACCACTCAACCGAAGTCATTTAGACCCATTAGTCTAACATCTTTTATGTTAAAGACAATGGAGAAGGTGATTGATAATTACCTTAGGACTATAGTGCTGGTAGGTACACCACTACACAGGAGTCAGCATGCTTACAGAGCAGGGAAATCCACAGAAACCGCCCTGTATCAGCTGACAAACGAAATAGAAGCAGCACTAGAGACAAAGGAAGTAGCGATATGTGCCTTCTTGGATATAGAGGGAGCTTTTGACAACACCTCACACGAGGCTGTCAAGGCGGCCCTCGAAAGAAGGAATATCGACAGCACTATCTTAAAGTGGATGGGAGAAATGCTGAAAACTAGAACGGCGGAGACATAAGTGGGAAAAGACACCATTAAGATCTCCACAACTCGAGGGTGCCCACAGGGAGGTGTACTATCACCGCTAATGTGGAGCCTGGTAGTTGATGAACTACTGGTTAGGCTAAACGACCTAGACATCAAATGTCAAGATTACGCCGATGGCATAGTCATAATGGCTAGAGGGAAATTTGAGGGAACGCTCTGTGAAATTGTTCAGAGAGGCCTCAACGTAACTAGTATATGGTGTCAAACAGTGGGACTAAAACTCAACCCGAGCAAAACCACGGTGATACCATTTACTAGAAGGAGAAAACTAAACTGCCTACATCCCATACTCATAGATGGGAAGGCAGTAAAATACCAACAGGAGATAAGGTATCTGGGTATCACACTAGATAGCAAACTCCTATGGAATAGACACGCTGAAGCAGCGGTAGGTAAAGCCCAACGCGCACTAATGGTGTGCAGAAATCTGGCAGCAAAAACGTGGGGTTGTAACCCCACTATCCTGCGATGGATGTACATCATGATAGTGAGACCTGCAATCACTTATGGGGCAGTTGCGTGGGGAAGTAGAATCAAGCTGGCCTCTATGAGGAAACAGCTTGAGAAGATTCAAAGACTGGCGTGTGTCTGCATCACGGGGGCGATGGGCTCGTGTCCGACAGCAGCATTGGAGCTGCTGCTGGATCTGACTCCGCTGCACCTTGTGGTGGAAAGGGCCGCCAGATCGGCGATCATAGGGTTCAGCAAGGAAGGAATGGGCAGGGGTAAAATAATCGGGAGCAGAGACCGAAACAGCCTCGCTGCCAAGATCCCCTGGCTGGAAGTACCAAAAGACGAAATGGTATGCAAATACCACTTCGAGAAAAACTACACAGCAATGTGCAGTAGTAAAGCCGATTGAAGCGACGAATCCTCAGCATACCACATAGAGCAAAATGCCATCAAGTGGTATAGAGATGGTTCGAAGACAAAGGAAGGTACTGGTGCAGGAGTGTTTGGACCTCGTACCAGGTACTTCGAAACCATGGGAACATCCCCAAGTATCTTCCAAGCAGAGGTACAAGCAATCGAAAGATGTGCACAGTTTAACCTCGACAGGAATTATCGCAAAAAACGAATTGCTATCCTGTCAGACAGCCAAGCAGCCATTAAGGCCATTAGCTCATACACCATCAGATCCAAACTGGTATGGGACTGTGTGGGGAAGCTGAACAAGCTTGGCAGGGATAATAAAGTAACGCTATACTGGGTACCAAGACACACTGGTATAGACGGAAACGAAGAAGCCGATCACCTAGCAAACAAGGGATCCAGTAGCCCCTTTATAGGTCCGGAACACTTTTGCGGCATGAGTGTCAACATCATCCACAAAAGTTTAGATAAAGAAACAAGAGGAAAATGGATGAAAACCTGGAAAGAACTTCCAGGGCTAAGGCAATCCAAAGTGAGGCTGGGATCTTTTAACCAGAAGAGAACAAAAGCTTGCCTGAAGGGAGGATGACGGATGTAGGCCTAGAGGAGGATGACGGATGCAGATTCTGTGGCTTAGCAGAGGAAACCCCATACATCTGTTCAAAGACTGCGGAGCATTACTCCGCAAGAGACAGATGTACCTTGGGGCTCACTGCTTGAACACAGAGGAGCTGCAGGTCTTGAATCCCACCCAGATCCTGAAATTCCTAAAGAAATCAGGATTAGAGGAGGCGCTCTAAATGGGTAAGTACACCAACACTTGGAGGAGGAGGGTGGGGTACAATAGATCTATAAAGGTCGCAGTACAAGTCGTCACCACAATATCTACAATCTACAAGATCTGATGCGCCCAATATTTTCTTTTCCTCTTCTTTTCTTTTAATTTCTCATTTTCATAACTCATGGCTACGACGAAAAAATCATCATCGGAACATGACGAACTTGACATTTTGAAAATAGAACTTAACCTGAAATGTAGAGAAAATTCAGATTTGTCATTTGAATCGAAGAATCGCGTAGCTGAGTATCGTATATATGAGAATACCTAGCAGCGACGCGACAATTCGCGACACTTCATCGCGCAGCCGAGTGTCGCGTATATGAGAATCGGCCTTAAAAGTGTGGCAACTACGCTGCAAAGCACGTTGAATTCAAGGTACATTCGATGACAAAGTCGCGCCTTGAAATTATTAAAATTGGAAAATATATTTAATAGAACCAGGCTTAGAGAAAAATACACATGCAACACCTAAACAAATTATTAGTTTACATCGCTTAGTTGAATTTTTACATTTTTATGCTAAAATATGCTAATTTTGGTAAATTTCATATTCTGATTTCATATTTCATATTTTGTCTCCGAACATCCTTAAGACGGAAGCGGATTTTGTTATATTTAATGGTGGTGTATAATGGTAGTAATGGTAGTCTATAAGCGATCTGTTTTACATGTGTACCATTTTTCCATTAAAAACTATTGATAAAATTTTGTTACTACTCTTGTTACTACTCTTACTCTTTGTTAGACTAGCTGTGGGTAGAACCTTCTTTCGGGAATTCTGTCGGCAAAACGGTTTGGAATGTTTATTAGGTTATCACTGATCTGTTTTCTCAGATGATACCGACGCTAGAACAGGATTAGAATATGTTCGATACAACACATCTCTACTTATATTTAGTATATATTTTAAGTGTTGCATAATTCACAGAACAGTAAAATAATGCCAAATAGGCATATTCCGATTTGAAACATTAGTTTGCTGTATGGAACGATAATGATACGACCACAACCTTGCTAGAAGCGGCGGCCGCAACAATCCAAATGATACGGGTCAATTGTACGCGGTCCTCTGGTGCATTTAATGGATGTACAACGGACTCCCAACAACTATTACATGTAGCAAGTCCGACTCCATCTTTACCGAGTATTTAACACACAGTCTGGTTACAATTAATAATCGGCTCTCGTGATGGACGGCAACCACTTACAGAGGCGCAGAACAATATCGCAATTTGACTCTACTCTCGATCACGATACAATTATGTAACCTGATCGCTGATTTTTATCATATTATATAACCCAATAAACAAATGCTCGACCGTCTAGATTTCTTAAACAAAACATGTATTAACACGTTTAATCTTGATGTCACCGGTAACCCCTATTCTACCACCGGTGACCCTCACAAAGCCAGGTAAGTTTAATTTTTTTTGTTGGTCGTGTGAAATTTGCGCAATTAGTAGAATTTCTGCAACGTGTTAACACAATGATTGCGATATTATTTCATTTAAAATTTTCTGTAAAAGCTACAAGATTTATTGTATTTCGTAAGCCCGTAAATTAAAGTAAATTAGAGTTAAAGATATTATGACAACATCCAATTATCCCATTTTGAACTTCTGTGTGTTCATTTCTGTAATTCTTATGCAAAACTTCTTTAGACGCGATTTAGGAGTATCTCGCGCGGAGAAATGTCGTTGACTGCCGGAAATAAGATTAGTAGTAAGGTTTTTTTATTAGTAGTTAGGATTAGTAAGGTTTAACTCTTCGTAGCGGCAACGGGTCGTTCAAACCTATTTTAGTTTTACGAGGACATTACAATAATTACCCGGACTTACTTACTTACTTTCGGACTTTTCAAAAATATTTTATGAGGGTCGATAATGTAATCCTCGGGTAGATTACAAAACATTTTATTCTTGAGATTTTATGATTACCAAAAACTCGAATAAAGCAAAACCAAGAATTTACCAGCGGGTGTTCTGTCCGAAGATTATGACAGGATATTTTTCTCCCGAGAATCGGTAATCCAAAAAGGGACGAATTAACCGAAGAAACAAACATAATCACCCCCAGAGGAGGGACCAGTAATCCTGGATGAAATATAAATACCGGGACCCCCAAATAAACGGTCAAGGTACGAAGACAGTCCGAGTACTACGCCTCCGAGACATCAGTTCCACCCAAGTGAATAGTTCAAGTTTGTTCCAGTTATATAAGTTCTTCGAATATGTGCGGCTCCGCCATTCCCTTAATACAGTGTTTGTATCTTTTGTGTATTTGTATATTATATGATGGTTAATATAATAAGTTGGCCAGATCATTCAACTTCTTAAGAATAATAAGGCAGCTGGAGAGGACTCTATCGTTGCTGAACTGTGGAAAGGAGCTGGAAACAATGCCGTGCGCAAGCTAACCGAGATCATCCAGGACATCTGGGAAACAGAGAAATTACCACCCGATTGGAAATCTGCTCTGATCCATCCGCTTCACAAAAAGGGAGATTTTACGGATCTAAACAACTACCGTGGAATTTCTCTCGTCCCGGTAACATACAAGATTCTCTCGAAGGCGTTACAAACAAGGGCAGAAAATCAGTTGAATAATCAACTGGGAGAATACCAGGGGGGCTTCAGGAAGACCCGATCCTGTGTTGAACAGATCCTCAACCTTAAAACTGTACTTGCATACTTCAAGATGATAAACCGCAAGGTGGTCGTCACCTTTGGATTTTAGGAAGGCCTACGATACCATCGATAGAAAAACACTTAACAAAGTGCTCCAGGAACTAGCACTAGACAACAAAACCTGCAGACTAATCCTAGAAACTTTGACCAACAACCATTCCAAGATTAAATTTAGAGGCGAGATTTCAGAAAGCTTCGAAATAAAAACTGGAGTGAGACAAGGAGATGGACTTTCCCCACTTCTCTTCAACTGTGTCCTTGAAAAGGTTATGAGAGAATGGCGCAAGGAACTGAACAATTTGGGTGCTCAGAGTGGTATCTACCTGGGACGATGGACTGGTTGTAGATTGCCTGGCCTTTGCAGATGACATGGCACTGTTTGCTGATTCTCTTGAGATGGCAACAATGCAGGTAAACTGTCTCAGAAAACAGGCTGCCAAAGTGGGTCTTCAAGTGTCGCTAGAGAAAACAGAATTCTTCACCAACATTAGAGAAGCAAACCGAGAGATGTTACTAGAACAGGGAAACATCAAGAAGACTGAGAAATTTAAGTATCTCGGTGAATGGATTGAACCCAACTTATCAGAAAGAGCATCATTATCCAAGAGAGTCAGCTAGTTAGAACTAGCCTATCGGCTGACTAAGAACACTTACAATGAGAAATGCCGGTCACGCAACCTGAAACTTAAGCACTACACATCAGTCTTACGACCAGAAGCCCTATATGCCATGGAGTGTCTTTCCTTGAACCGAAGGGGTCTAATAGAGAAATTGGAAATCAGAGAGAGGAGAATCCTTAGGAAGATCCTAGGCCCGGTAAAGGAAGATAGGGAATTCCGAAGACGGCATAACTCTGAGCTCTACGAACATATTGAGATGCTCTCTGACTGTGCAAGGAAAAGAAGGGTAGCTTAGCTTTCTATGGCCACATTGCAAGATTGCCTCCAAACCGACAAACCAACCGTCTGTTCACCTTCTGGCAAAACAAGACCACTACTTCGTACCACTTGGTTGACAGAGACCGAGAAGAATATTAAAGAACTGGGAATATCAGATCTCAAAAACAGACAGTCTATGAGACGCACCCTAAAGGAAGTCCGTGGATTTCAGGAAAAACCTCGAAGGAAAGGTACCCCCTGGACAGAAGAGAGAAAGGAGTTACACCGGCAGAAGATGCGACAATACTGGGCAAAGGTCAAAGCCCAACAGTTGAACAAGCGAGGTCCAAAGTAGGCCTATTCGAAAGAAGAAGAAGAATATGGTGGTTAATAAATTCCTCTGCAAACCGTGAGTACAATCGTGAAATATTTACCGCGTATCACCCACAAACTAGTGACCCCGACGTAATCGAAAAGAGGAATCCGGTCACCAACAAATTGGTGCACCCGCCGTGATCGAAAAGATGGAACCAAATGCACCTGAAATCTACCGCATCGTTGAACCACACCCTACATCTGTGCCATGGAAACCTTACACGCGAAACTAAACAACACCAACGGTCTACGAAGACGCCGGCAACAAAAACGTCTTCGATGACGCTTTCAACCCTCTACGAAAAGGCCGACAACAACAAACGACCTCTACGAATAGTTCAAGTTGTGTTCCAGTTATATCCAAGTTCTTCGATGTGTCTCACGGCATATCTGTCTGGTATGATGCTATCTGAAATCTAACCATTTCACAACATCATACTCAGTGTATGGATTACAACTTAAATGCTGCGTGGAGATAAGGGATTTGGGTATCTTATTCAACTCTGATTTAAATTTTACTAGACATATAACTAATATTGCAATGTCTGCTTCCAGAATGTTGTGAGAATTTGTGCATCTTTCAGAGACATCGATCTCATAAAGTTATTGTATTTTGCATATGTAATAAGCAAACTCGAGTATGGGTGTCTTATTTGGTATCCATATTACATGAATCAGATAATGCCACTGGACCGTATTCACCGCAGGTTCTTAAAGTATTTATCGTACAGAGTAGATGGTGTCTACCCCGATCGCGGTGTGGATCAAAATATTCTCCTGGAACGACATGGTATCGCTTCGCTGGCCGCCAAAAGAGCAGAGCTTACTGCTAAGTTTATATGGAAGATTTTTCATAATAAAGTGGACTTCATTTCTGTTGTCAAAAATAAACTTCCATATACCTAGGTCAAGTTCTAGATATATTAACACATTTTACATCCCAGGGGCTCGTACCAATTGTCTTTGGCGGGCACCAGTAACTGTAATGTGTCAGAATGCGATGGCACGTTATAAATATATATATATATATATATATATATATTTTTTTTTTTTTTTGACAAGTTATAACTTAACCGAATACATTTTCATTATTTATATATTGTTACATTTATTGTTGTCTTGTAAATGGAGTTTCCTGTTGGGTAATAAAGTATATTATTATTATTATCATTCAGCGCTCGATAGTCGCCACAAGGGCGGAATCCGTTGTCTTTCTTTGGTACAATGTATAGCGTTGATGTCCATGCGCTTTTAGAAGGTCGAATGACACCCTGTTGTAGCATCTGGTCGAATTCTGCCTTAGCTAGCTTCAATCTGTCGGGCGTCAATCCTCGTGGGCGGCAATAAACTGGCTGACCTGGTGTGGTACGTATGTGATGCGTTATGGCGTGTTTTATTTCACGGTGGAATCCTGTTGTTCTGCAGAGGTCGGGATACTCGGTTAGTAGACGATGATATCCTGAATCTCATAGGATCGTTCCAATCGATTGGATTTCTTCGTGTACTGCTTGGCCATGTGTGGTAAGGGAAGTGGTATTGTCGACCAGGCGTTTGTTTCGCGGGTCTATCAAGAGTCCGTAGTGTACTAAGAAATCGACTTCTATTATCGGTCTTTCCACGTCCGCTATTACGAGAAACGCTACTTTCGTTTCTTGGTCGGTGACGAAAAGACGGCTCGTTTCCCAAAGTTCCGTAAGTGCATGGCGATTTACATCTAGTTGCTGCGTTACCGAAGGTTTTGTTATCGAGCTATTAATGCGGCTGCGTTTCCGGAACCTGTTACAGTTCTGCGAAACCTTTGGCTGGCGGCCTCTCCGAGTCCTGCCTCGTGAAAGCTCGTCCACTCGCAGGGATAAGTTTGTGAGCGTATCCTGTACCTTTTGCCAATTAGGAGCTGCGCTTATTGGTGCTACCCGATAAAATAATGAGAGTGTTTCCTTTTATTTTTGGTCCATTTAACAACACATTCAGTGGTTGTTGGTAAATGGTTGCGTTTGGGATGAAATGTCTATAAAACTTAATCATTCCAAGGAATCGGCGAAGCTCCTTTATGGCTTTTGGCATCGGAAAATTTTGAATAGCTTTCACCATGTCATCCAGTGGTCGCGTACCTTCCTTGCTCACTGTATATCCAAGAAATTGGACTTCCTGTTTTCCAAAAATACATTTTCCGGGGTAATGATTCCGTAATCAATTAATCTTGAGAAAACGATTAGCAAGTGCTCGAGATGTTCGGTTTCATCCTTGGCTATGGAAGTATTGCTTTGCGATAATTTGAATAAGAAAATTGTGGGATTTTGTGGAGATAATACGACAGATAACTGCAATTTTGGAGGAAAGAATAGAAAGGGGATTAATAATGTTTACGCAAAATTGAACAAATCACTCGGAAGACAGCTCGTTGGGATTGGATGTGGAGCCCACATAATTCATTCTGATGCTATGAGGCAGTCGTCGATATAAGCGAAGCAAAATTGTAGGCCTCGCAGGACCTCATTGATGAATCGTTGGAAGGTCTGTCCGACATTTCTTAATCGCGGTTTTTGGAATGTCGTTTTGTTCTATTGGGATCTGGTGGTAGGCTCGCATCAAATCGAGAGTCGAAAATATTTTTGTTCCGGACCATGATTGTGAGAAATCTTCTTAACAATTACATTTACCTTACATTTCTCAATATAGAACAATTTAAATAGAACTACTTCAGGAGCGACTTGAGGGCATTTTTCTGACCGAAATAACATTATGTAAAGTCTTTATTCGGCTTATGTGTTTAGTTTATTTACATAAATCTTTTAGAGCATTTTAAAGTGGATTGGTCGAGGTGGTCCTGTTTAATGCTTTAATTCGGCATATTTAACCGATTCCTATTTAAAAAGCGTTACAAAAACCATGGTATACACCAACGAGATAATTGATATAGATCAGGGCTGTCCAACCAGTCGATCGCAATCTATCGGTCGATCGTGGCGTGATTTTGAGTCGATCTTTAGTTTTCTAGCGCTTCTATGTACTTAAAAATACATTTCGATAAATATAAAGTAAAAATTAAAACACGCTTCTCGCACACTTAATACACACAATGTTATGGAAACTGTCTTTAAAATAATCAATTCTATACGTGGCAGTGCCCTTCATAGACGCTTGTTTAGATTAGAAAATGAGGATAATGATAACTAACTTTTGCTGAGTAGAGGCTCTGTAGAAGTCGATTTCTCATGCGGTTTCTAGAGATATTAGAAGACGCATATAGTTTCCTCTCTGAAAGAGGTGGCAGTTACCCACAGTTAACAAACAAAGGGTGGTTATTTGATGTGTCATTCTTGGCAGGTTTTAGTTCAAAACTAAACAATTTTAATTTTGAACTACAGGGTAAAGGTAGAAATGTAATAGACATGATAAGCTCGATAAGAGTTTCAGCAACTTTTAATAGTAAATAAGCTAGGATAGTTCTGGACCAAAATCCCATAAGGATTTACATAGGGGTCTGAAATTACTTTACTTCCGGTCTAGAGCTCGGCGAGTTCAGTTAAATTGGGGGGGTGCTCAATTGGGCGGTGGGTGGTGATTTCAAAATTAAAAAATGGTGTCAGAACGGCTCTAGTACTATTATTATTTTATTATTATTTGATATTTGATTGTGGTTTGGTTTTCTAACCCTGTTTTGTTATTCAGCTAAGTTTGTATTCTTCATCATCATGGCGGCTTCTTCATTACTGGATATAGGCCTTTTCCCTTCTTTTCCATTCCTGACGGTCCTGCACCCGTCTCATCCAGGCACGTCCTCAGTGTTGTCTGACGTCGTCTACCCAACGGTTTGGAGGTCGGCCTCATCTTTGGGTTTCAGCTGTGGGTCTCCACTCTAAAACTCCCCTGGTCCAACGTGTCGCGTCCATTCTGGCGATGTGTTCCGCCGATGCCCACTTCCTCTTTACTATGGTGCCCATCTCGTCACTCACTTTAGCTTTGCTTCGAAACCAGTCGTTACGTTTTCGATGAGGTCATTCGCCGCGGAGGATATTTCCAAACTAATTATCTCGAAGCTGATTGGTTGATTAATGAATAAGTAATTACAGTTGACCTTGTGCCTCAATTTATGTGTAATCTTATGGAAAAACTTTTGAACAGGTATTAACAGGTTGACTGCCATATTTTTGGTTTCTACCAAGGAGCCAACAAATTTAAAATTTTAGTCATTATATTTGCTTTGCACCCGCACTCCGATCGGAGTGATCGGCGAGGCGGAAGACACCGAACCACTTCGATCGGAGTGCGTGGGAGTCAACCTATTAACAGCTAATAAACAGGTAATGAACAGGTTTTGAACAGATATTAACAGCTAATAAACAGGTTTAAACAGATACTGAACCGGTTTAAACAGATATGAAGAGGTTTTTTGACCTTGTTCATTACCGCTTCACACCAGTTTAAACTGATTTAGTATGTGTTTAAACCTGTTTATACCTGTTCAAACCTCTTCATATCTGTTTATTACCTATTAATATCAGTTCAAAACCTATTCATTACCTGTTTATTAGCGGTTAATATTTGTTCAGAACCTGTTTATTAGCTGTTAATAGCTATTAATACCTGTTCATTATCTGTTTATTAGCTGTTAATATTTGTTCAAAACCTGTTCATTACCTGTTTATTAGCTGTTAATACCTGTTCAAAAGATACACTTTTCCATAGGATTACATATAAATTGAGACACAAAGGTCAACTGTAATTATTTACTCATTAATCAACCAATCAGCATCGAGATAAGTAAGTTTTGAAATATCCTCCGCGGCGGATGACGTCATCTAGTGAGAGGGTGGCGGCCGGCCGGTATCTCTCTTGGGGTGCATGCTAGAGCCGTTCTGACACCATTTTTAAATTTTGAAATCACCACCCCCCGCCCAATTTAGTAACCCCCCAATTTAACTGAACTCGCCGAGCTCTAGACCGGAAGTAAAGTAATTTCAGACCCCTATGTAAATCCTTATGGGATTTTGGTCCAGAACTGTCTACTTATAATACTGTTGAAAGCGAATTTAAAAAATAAAAAATTGAAGCATTTTCCAAGCATTGGAAAATATTTTCACAATCATCCACAACTTGACCCTGACCCTGCTCAATTCAACCCTAACAAAATGATTGTCGAAATTGAAGTTGTTGAAAAACAAATTTAGACAAGATTTGAAGATTTTGGTAAGATTGAGAAGAGTTTTTCAAATGAGTTTAAAATGTGTTTCAAAAATGTGTTATAATAACATCAAAGAAGAAATTGCATGTCAAATATCTACAATATTTGAAGCAAATCTGATAAACTAGAATTTGAAATAATCAAACTTCAAAATGATTTGTATTTGAAATCCAAAGATTGTATTTGGAAATACTCTAAAGAGAAATACCCAATCCTGACAAATGAGGCACAAAAAATGTTTTTGGTTCGACGTATTTGGCGGAATTCGCCTTTTCTGATATGAATGTGTTAAAATCAAAAATAAAATCAGAAATTCTTTAACTGATCTTGCACAAAGTTTACGATTATCTTTTATCGTATGATCTCGCCTTTGAAGATATTGCCAAATACATGCAATGCCAACGATCTCATTAGTATTAGTCTTATGTTAGTATTTACTATATTCCTAATTTATAAACAAGTGCAGTCCTGAGAATAAAAATCTACATAAAAAAAATAATTCCCATTTTCGTATTAGATTATTTTTACATGAAAAACAGCTTTTAAATGGCAATATGTTATGCATTTTCTCAAAATTTTCTCCCCCCATGGGGGGTGCACTCCTTGACCCAAAACCAAAATGCCATTTTGGTCGATCTTGGCAACAATATATACTAAAAAGTAGATCGCCACTACAAAAAGGTTGGACAGCCTTGATATAGATGATGTTCGTAACCGAACAATTTGACAGCAAGACCACGGTCTAGTAAATTATGCTAATACATGGATAAGTCGAGTGATACATAGCGTTCAACAACACGGCGATAACTTTAAACTAGTAGTGTAAAGTGAATTCCATGAAAAACTTAATTCCATGATAAATTTAATTAAATTTTTAAATTTGATATGCTTAATCGGAAAAAATTTATAACATTAATATCTCTCTTATTTTTTAACTTGTATTTTGTAACTTGTTGTTAACACATTTCTACATTAATGACATAAAAACCTCAAAGAAAAAACCTAAAGACCTAAATTGATTAATCACCCCTTAAAAATAAAATCGCAAGACCGCAAACACCCTGTATAGTAAATAATAATTATGAAAATAAGTTTTATATATTATGGTCCATTTAATTTAAATATTTAATTAGGGAAGATGAAATAATGTATTTAACGACTCAATAAAATGGATAACAAAAGTAAATAAGATGTCATTGACCAGAGGCATTCTTGGAGGCAGAAAGCAGCAAAATTAAATTAATCATCCTATTTGTGATTTATTTAGTGAGGCGAGTGCATTTCTTCCAATTAAGATTCATTTAGATTTGAACTGGTGAACCAAATATCACCGACGAACATTATCACTTTGTACATTATTTTATCAACGGAAAATTCATTATCACTCAAAAACTAAAACATATCAATTAAAAATATTTCCGATTCGATAGAGCGAGAGGGAGAGAGAGAGAGGGCGACAAAGAGAAAAGATACACAGGATGTTTACGCTGTTAATTTAGAAGCTTCCGGAATAATTAATCAACCGACAAAAATTATTAGTAGTTTCCTATTTACAACTCTCTAAATTCCGCTTTCCTTTTGGGATGAAAGAAGTTTTCCAAAAAAACAGTTTCAATTTAAAATTGATAAATTAATCAATTTTTCAATTTAAAATTGATAGATAAATTTCCTGACGTTTTTCTGGTGCAGGGCTCGCACTTTGCATCATTAGTAAAGTGAACTAATGAAAACAATGAAGTCTGAAGAACAGCATCTTATATCTCGATAGCAAACTCATATGGAACAGGCACGCTGAAGAGGTGTAGGAAAAGCGAAACGCGCTCTAATGTTAATAGTGTGTGAAAATCTGGCAGGGAAAACGTAACACCACAATCCTGTGATGGATATACACCATAATAGTGACTCCTGCGATCACTTACGGGACAGTTGCGTGGGGAAATAGAACCAAGCTGGTCTCTGTGAAGAAGCAGTTTGAGATGATTCAAAGACGTGTCTCTGCATCACGGGGCGATGGGGTCATGCCCGACAGCGGCAGTGGAACTGCTGCTGGATCTGACTCCGTCACACCTTGGCCTCGAGGGGGTCGCCAGACCTGCGAGTGCAAGGTGCAGCAAGGAAGGAATAGGCAGAGGTAAAATAATCGGGCGCGAGACCGGAAACAACCTCGCCACCTGGCCGGAAGTACCAAAAGACGAAATGGTATGCAAATATCATTTCGAGACCGCAATGTGTAGTAGTAAAACCGATTAGAGCGACGAATCCTGAACTTACCATATAGAGCAAAGAGGTATCAAGTGGTATACGGAGGTACATGCAATCGAAAAATGTGCGCAATTTAACCTCGACAGGAGCGAGGATTCGCGACAAACGAATTGCAATCTCGTCAGATAGCCAAGCAGCCATCAAGGCCATTAGCTCATACACCATTAGGGTTTGGTAATACCCGGTCTTTTTAGACTCGGCGAGTTCGAGTCGAGTCCGAGCCCGATTTTTCGGGTCCGGATCTAATCTGTCTCGCAATTTAAACAAAAACACGAAAGGATTTTTCATGTTTACGCATATGGTAAAGCAAGCGATACTGTACGAACTTGCCAATTAAGTTAAGTGGGACTTAGATAAACAAGGGATTTGAACAATGTTATGGTAAAGGGCCCCATACACTAGCAACGTAGTCATCAACCTTGTCGTCAACAAGATTGAGGTTCTTGCGCACACACTAAACAACCAAGTTGAAAACATTAGTATCACTTGCACATTGCTTTTGTTCGGTTTATTCATTGGTGTAGAGTTTCTAGGAAGAATTAAAAAATAACGAGTAAATATTTGATGATGTATATAGTTTTGAACGAGTTGTGTGAGGACGGTATGGGTCCTTTGAAGAAGAAAAAAGGGCAATTCTCACAGGTTTCGATACTAGGTCCCATACTGTGGGAAGTGCTATAGACGGAGAACTTGTTATGAGACTGCCTTTGGGAGCCACCGTAAATGACTTCGCAGAGGATATCGCACTAGTTGTCACAGCAAGAGCAGAACAAAGGTTGATGCGAACGGTAAATCAAGCAACATAAATGGTCAGCGCGTGGATCAAATCGAAGGACCTGAGTTTAGCTCTAGAAAAAACTAAAGCGGTCCTAATTAAAGGCCTTAACCCCGTAACATTTAAAGTGGAAGAGGCAATAATAACACCGAAAGAAAATTTCAAATTCCTCGGAGTATTAATTGACAAAAGGCTATCTTATATGACGCGCATAACGGAAGCAGCAGGAAATGAAGAAGGAGGAAGGAACGAGAACACTAGCAGGTATCCACCAACTCATGCCAAACGTAGGAGTAACAATTTTTCCATAGCAATCTTTTTCTTGTTACGATCTTTATAAACTTCAGACTTTATTTTTCACAACTCAGGCAGCTCTCGGAACGTTTCAAAAAATTCCACCCATACAGGAATATTTGGTATATTAGCCATAACTATTAAGACGGACAATTGAAAATTACAAAAAAACAGAAAAAATAAAAATCGCAAACACAAGTCCAGCAAACACAAGAATTCCAAAATCTTCACAAGTTCACCACTGATGTTTATAACCTTGTCTTCAACCTCCCCACACATTCCTCAACATGGTTGCCAACATCAGACTCAGTCCACCAAAAATCCAAGTTACTTTGATTTTAAAGGGGCTATGTTGACGACAAGGTTTAGTAGTGTATGGGCTTATTGATGACAACATTTCAGGTTGAGTACAAGGTTGAATAAAATCAAAGTAACTTGGATTTTTGGTGGGCGGAGTCTAATGTTAGCAACCATGTTGGGGAGTGTGTGGGGAGGTTTAAGACTTGGTTATAAACATCAGTTGTAAGCTTGTAAAGGTTAGAAATTAGAATTAGAAAAATGAACTAGAATTCTTGAAACTAGAATTCTTGTTTGTGCAGATGACTTGTGTATGCGATTTTTATTTTCTCAGTGTTTTTGTAATTTTTAATTGCCCGTCTTACTAGTTATGCCTAATATACCAAATATTCCTATATCGGTGAAATTTTTTGAATCGTTCCGAAAGCTGCCTGAGTTATGGAAAGTAAAGTCGGAAGTTTATAAAGATCGTTTCTAAAGGAAGTAATTAAAGCTGTCTTTTCAGGACACAAATTTATAACATTTAGCAGAATCCGAAATCTAGACGCCAGTATACCAAAGGCATTTTCAATAATTCTTCTTGCTCTTTACAGTCGATAGTTGAATATTACTTCATGGTTTGAAAGATGACCTCCACTGTAGGGTTTCACGATATTTTTTTGCAAAGAGAATGCATCATCTCCCACAAATACGAATGGCATTTTTCTGGAAAATTATGATGAATCTGCCCTGATTCAGGAATATTTAATATATTTGTCTTAAAGTTTTCATAAAATTTGCTGTTAGATAGTACTCCTCCATCTAATACACGGCCATTAGCGGCCTCAACCACTAAGAATTCGTAGTTCTCATCAACAAAAGCAAGTAAAACAATGCTAAACTTTTTTTTATAATTAAAATAATAAGATCCTGAATTGTCGGGTATTTTTATTTCTACGTGTTTCCCATCGACAGCCCCAATGCAGTTTGGAAAATTCCATCTCCTTATAAACTGTTCAGAAACTATCACCTAATCTTCTTGTGTTCTTGGAACCTGAATATACTCTATCAAAACTTTATTGATAGTTTTGCTAGTATCTATGATAATTCTCCCAAGACTTTGTGGCGATATAGCTGTAAGAAATTTTAGGTCCTCAAAGCTCTGTCCACTCGCCAAAAATCGCAGTGTTGCAGATAGCCATTCATTTACAGTAATAGCACATCTCATTTTCGTGTCACTTTTTTCAATGAAGGGTCGCACTTTATCCAGCAATTGATCATAGGTTTTAGTGTCCATTCTTAAAAAAATTTGTCCTCAGGTGCACTGATGCGTAGCTTACTCATTCATTATTTTTAAATTCTTCGTGAAAGCTCTACTCCGACGAATAAACCGAACAAAGGCAACGTGCAACTGATTCTAATGTTTTCAACTTGGTTGTCTAGTGTGTGGGCAACAACCTCAATCTTGTTGACGACAAGGTTGTTGACTAGGTTGCTAGTGTATAGGCCCCTCTATTCAACTTTGTACTGAACCTGAAATGTTGTCTTCAATCTACCCATACACTACTAACCCTTGTCGTCAACATAGCAAGTTGAGGACAATGTTGTTGACTAGGTTGCTGGTGTATGGGGCCCTTAAATAGGCAAATAAAGAGCGGAAGGCAAATTTCCTTCTAAATTGTCTAAAGTTAATTCAACTGGTCTGTATTCTACAACATCATAGACGCTCTCGTCAGAATATTAAGTTTCATCTTGTTCGTCATCAATACCATCTAGACTCTAGACCATGATCATCTTCATCTAGCAAGCCGGTAATATTTTTCTTTTTATATACTACATCACAGATAAGTCTATAGTGTGATTCAAACAGAAATTATAAAGACTAGAAGATTCTCGTCCAAATTTCATCATTACACTTGAAACTCGCAACATTACACTTGTAAATCACTTAATGTCTCGCAATTAAGCAAAACCATTTAAAATGTATTGTTAGATAACCAATCCATAATATTATGAACAAATAAATGCGAAACACCAATTCCATTGGTTGTGGGAACGTGTTAAACATCGCTCTTGTCCCTTAGGTACCAAAAAGGAATTAAGGAATAACTACGTCTATTTTGTGTTTGTGTTAAAAAATTGTGAACTTTCTAAATATGGAGAATATAGCCTCAAGTATGTATTTACATGTAATAATATCAATTTGTAGAAAGTTTTAATCAATGCGGCTATTGTAAAACGTGTTAACGACTATCGTAATTTTTTTTTTTTTTTAATAAACTGCAATAAATTGATTTTTCAATTAAAGTTCCGCATAGTTCCATTAAATTAAATAGTTTGTAAAACAAAACAAACATTGACAATTCTAGAAAAGCAAAAATCCCGTCCACATTGTTCCACCTTACTGAGAATTACACCTTTTTTCCAGGCAGTCATGATGACCACCATTTGTAAGAGAGAACGTTGAATAGAAATGAACTATTTTTTTTATTAAGTGATGAAAGTTTTCTTCGTTAAAGTGTAATGAACGATTAGTACAATACGTGTTGGATAAGTTTTGTGTCAACGACGGTTGTGAATTTGTAAAAAAATGTTTCACTTTTGTCATATAAAAAAAATATTTTTTTTTCACTTACATTTGCATTTTTAATTAATCGTGTACATCTAATATAGACTAATTTTATATTAGAATTATCAGAATGTCATCATAAGGTAATATGTGAGACAAAAAAATTAAATGAACTGGATTTTTTTTTGTCGCCCGAAATTCGTAATCCGTCCCAGTGTGCGCCGGTTGAACCAACTATATGTTTTTTTAAATTTATGTTAAGTGTGTTTAGGTGTTGTTCTACTTTTTCGACTAATTGTATAGCAGTACATGAGTTAAAAATTCTCAATAAACCTAGATTACACACTTCAGAGTCAATTCCATGCAAATTGATATTTAGATATGTTCGAATTTTCATACTCGTCCATTCATCAAGTGTAATGCTAAATCGCCGATCTTCTTTAAGACGCGGTATACTAGACAATGCCAAACATTCAAGACCCGAGACTCGTCGAGTCTTAGATCGGGTCCGGGTATTTATCCTTGGACTCGTCGAATCCGGGACCGGGTACTCGGACCCGAAAAACCCTATACACCATCTGATCCAAACTGGCATGGGACTGTGTGGGAAAACTACACAAACTCGGTAGAGAAAATAAAGGAACGCTAAACTGGGTACCAGGACACACTGGTATAGATGAAAACCAAGAAGCCGATCTCTTTATAGGTCCGGAACCCTATTCCGGTATGAATATGAACACCATACACAAAAGTTTAGATGAAGAAATAAGAGAACAATGGATAAAGACTTGGAAAGAACTTCCAGTGCTAAGACATTCCAAAGTAATGCCGGGATCTTTGACAGAAATCCTGACGGGACTATTGCAGGGTTAGAAAACACCTCTGGGTCCTAGGCCTAGAGGTGGATGGCAGATGCAGATTCCGCGGCTCAACAGAGGAACCCCCATACATCTGATCAAAGGTTGCGGAGCACGGCACAATAGACAGATGTATCTAGGGGCCCACCCCCAAAAAAACCTTGAACGTCCTTGAATCCCACCCAGATCCTAAATTTCCTAAAGGAACCAGGACTAGGGGAGGCGTTCTAAATGAGTAAGAATACCAACGATTAGAAGAAGAGGGTGGGGTACAATAGATCTATAAGGTCGCAGTAAAAGTCACCACCAATCTACAAATCTTTGCACAGCATCTTTGCTCAAAGCTCATGCTCAAGCTTAACGAATCATTTGCTCATAATAGACTTAAAAAAATAGGGGTGTGGTGGTGGCTCAGATAGCTAAGCATTTGGCTCTTGAGTCAGACTGCGTGGGTTCGAATCCCACAAAGAGTAAAAGCAGCAATTAAAAACTAATGGCTGCCTAACCTAACCTAACCCCTCACACTCAATTCCCCAATCCGGCTTATTCAACCGTGGGGTCTCAACTGCCTAATACCTTCTCTGGAAATTAGTCGTTCGGATTCGACGTTAAACCGCTAGGTCCCCATATTCAAATCTTAGTGGTGACGTTAGATATGTGGCAGAGAAGAGAGCCGGTGCCCAGCAGTGGGACATAAAAAAGCTGATAGTGAGAGACTTACAAAAAACGTAACAAGGACCGATAAACGGTGGACTACCTGTTGAAAACACTGCTCTAGTCCAGTGGTGCGCAAACTATTACCTGTCGCGGCTCTCTGTTTCGTGCAAACATTTCGAAGCGACCCCTGGGTAGACAGTAAATGTTATTTTGCATATATTTTGAAATAATTTGGGGACCAACAACAATTCTCTAGCGGCCCCTCGAGGGGCCGCGACGCACGGTTTGCGCGCCACTGCTCTAGACTACTATATTCATTGTTGATATTATATCTTCCCTCAAATAAACAAAAATCGATTTTTTTTAACGGATTACATAAATTGACCTCGGCAGACAGTTTTAGTTATATTTAGCATTATTTTCCTTTATTTTCAACATTTCACACTTCGAACACAATTAATTGCGAATTCAAGGCCAACTGAGTCACCTTGTTCTTTTTCAGACGAAGTTACGTAATTTTCGCACCGGCGACGCGCTCACGGAGACAATCATAAAACTCGATAATAATTAAAAATAAAAAAACGAAAAAAAAAGAGTCTAAGTAGTTCAGCCTGTCTGAAAAGGCTCAGCCTGTCTGTGTAGTATACATAGTAGGGTGGAGCACGGATGTATGCAAAAATATTTTTTTACAGATTTAAAGTTGTAATAGGGGGGGATTTGTGCATTATATTAAAGTTAAAATAAATATAATTTTTGAATCAATTTGATGAATATCTTCTGCCTCCGCACTGACCTCAAAAATTTAAATTTAATGATAAAAGTTTAGTATAGTTAAGCCAAATATTAAGCTTAATTTAATGATACATGGGTGCTAAATGATACGCAATATATAATTCAGATATATATTAATCACCGTTAATAAAATTTTTTATCAAAAATACAACAATTTTTTTATAAAAATATTAAAAAAAAACCAATTAATTTGCTCGAAAATCTCGTTTTGTCTTAAATTTAGGCATTACGTTCCGTGATTCCAATTTGGCTTTTATTGCAACTAATCGTGACTTTTTTGTGCATTGAGAAGTAGCAGCTATCGTCGTCAATTTTACAACCCGTTCAACAGCTTGAGTATGGCATGGAAGCCTTAAAAACAACACAAACCTCACCACCTGACGATAGAATTTCTTGGTCAGGCAAGTTTTTCATAATCGGTGGTTCACTTAATATTTCTTGAATGTTCTTCTTGAATTTTCATTTCTTGAAAATCTATATTTTGAAGCATTGAAATTTATAGGCGGCACTTCAAACATTCTAGGTGTTGAGAGTTGAGGCATCCTGCGTGCCGTTAATATGCACCGGGCGGCCAGTTCTCGAATGTGATTTCTGTCATCAGTTATCATGGCAAGGAGTATGTTCTCGGGATGTGCAAAATAGCTATTGCGTTGAATCACAAGATCAATAACTTTTTTTAGATCCTCTGACAGGTACCTGGAGGCCTTAATTATGTTAAAAAGGTGTTGTGAGCCATCCTTGCAAGATGGTTTATTTTTAATGTAGAACTAAGATGTTCTTTTAACTTTTTACAACAAATATAGCTAAAGTTGTCAAGTTTAAAACGTAGTATTCGGTTGGCACGTGTGAACCTACGGGCATGTGACTTTTTACCTGGAGATTTGTTTGCCAAACCTTCCGGAAAATCACTTGAAAGTAACGCTGAGACAATCTTCTGCAGGTACTGTTGATCTGTACTTAAATCTTGAGCTATTTCTGGAAGCAATTCTCCTTCAATGCTGAAATTTTGTAACAGGCAATTGTTCACAAGTCTCGAGTGCTTTCCCCAATGTCACAGTGTAAGACTTAGGTCCCGAAGTACCCCCGTCAAGATGAAAAACAAGTGTCTCAAAGGAAGTTCGTTCATATGGAGTAAGCAAATTAACTACTGGAGTGGTTTGTGTAGCCTTTTTTAAAGCAGTCTTATAACACCACCATACCTGCCAGTATTTACATTGGTACCATCACAACCGATTGCAATAAGATAATGTTGGGGAATTCCTACCTGTGATAGAAACCTTGTAATCGCAGTTTCTATTCCTTTAGCTGAACCAACGTTAAGTACTTCGTACCCCATGAAATAGACCCTAGCTCTTGAATTAGTGAGATGTGCTCCTCAACTGTCATAGTCCTGTAGCATTTACCACCTTTTTTAATAATCTTCAACGTATTGTCTTTTCTCCCATCAAAATATAAAGCAGACTATTTTCGGATTGCGATCTCCTTCATTAACTTTTGTCTAGTTTTAGTTTTCTCTCTTCGTACTTTATGTCTGTACCTCGATTGCAGACTTAATGTCGAATAAATTAGACGACGCAATCGCTGCTGCTGTTCTATCTGATACTCCATACCTCTCGCAGGTCTTTGATAACGGAGGAAAATCGACGCATACTCTTTTATCGGAATGCCTTTGTTTATGGTGTTAGTGGAATTATCTTAACAACTACGACTTTCAGACGCTGACGATACCGGAGAAGTACTAACTGCTATAAGAGATAACGAAGTATTGAAGGCTTTAATTGGGCGGTTTTCTCGTTCCAGTCTCCTCTTTTGAGTCTTTTGCAACTTCTTCGTAACTTCTTCTATGATCAATTAAAAAAGTAATTTCTGGTTGGGGAACCTTTTTATCCTTGCGACAAATACATTGAAGGAAATCTTTACACTTGCATTCTGCAATATCAAAAAGTACCTTACTACTTTGTCGAAAACTTTTGATAGACGCCTTTTGACAGACACATTTTCAGAAACAGACTTTTCAGACACAGACACAGAGTAAGTTTTTGCATTTTAAATGGTATGCTTATAACATTTGTAGCACCTTTGTTCGTGTTACTATCGGAATAGATGCAGTTTGCCATATATTTTCAATTCTGGATGTCACTATATCCGCTATTTCTGAAAATGTGTGCTCTTTTGCAGTTTCCAATTGCAACTTTAATTGATGTCTTTTTTTCAAAAATTTAAAGACGTTGCGGAGGCTATTACTATAAATCAAATCAAATAATACTTTGCATGAATTAATTTGAGTCTAAAAGGCTCTTAAGTCTTTAAAAGGGATTTTTCACTATTAGATCACTCACAACAAAAAAAAAATATTTCGCTCCACCCTAATACATAGCCTTTCTAGATTTTGGACTAAATATTATTTTTTTTTAATATATTTTGATTTTACCTGAGTCGACAATAGCACGAGGTAAGGCCAAGACCCCACTGCCTGCCATTTCCCCCGCAATGAAGATTGCAGCTGATACGACATTGAGGCCGGATTTTTCTTCCTTTTGAATGAATGAGATTGTTGTTTGATTCACGTTGCCGTTTCCATTCGAATTTGCGGCAGTTTGAGACTACAAAAAGAAAAAAACAATGGAAAATTAACAAAAACAATATACTACATATTAGCTCTTGTCTTTTTATTCTTGTCGGTCCAGTCTTGTCTATGTACTACTGTCTGTATACAGGGCACTTTTTCCCACTGGGCACACGGGGCACGTACCCAGGGCCCCGCAATCGTAGAGGCCCCCTAGTTCCTGCAAGATCACCAAACAAAAACCGATATTTATTACCAAAAAACATATTTAATTCGGAAAAATCAAGCGATAATGAATCTGACTACAAGGACCTACCTCAAAGAACAAGACGTAGAAGCTCACGACAGAATTTTTTTGACGGCTCTGCGTCAGCCCAACTGAATAGAAAAGAGAAATTCAATGTCTAAACGTTTCTTTCCATAATTGATACCCTGAGCGTTCAGCTAAAAAACGAGAAAGAGTTGGAAATTGAATGTCCGCATTTAAAAGAATACTTGGAAATATATTGAAAATGAAAGAACTAATAGTATATTGGAAATATATCATCTTTTAAAAGAAAACAAAATTAAAGATACATTTCCAAATGTATAAATCGCAATCAGAATTTTTTTAGGTATTATGGCAACTAACTGCAGTGGGGAAAGGAGCGTTCCAAACAAGACGGAGCGCTCCAAATTGAAAAGAATAAAAAAGGAGTCAGTTTGTCGCTGATGTCCATTCCGAATGTCACATGTATTGCCCAGTCAATGGACCGTGGTGTTATAGAGGCCACGAAGAGACTTTAAAGGAAAGACCTTATGCTCCAATTGATATAGGAGAATATGAGTTCATGGGGGTTTTGGAAATGTCTGCATTTAAAATAAGTAATTTATGTCGTAGCTCTTGTCTCCAATAGAGCGAACGAAAAGAATATGGAAAAGGCATTTGATAAAATAATGGCATTAGAAGACACTGAAATTGAAAAAGAGGATGAATTGAATGATCAAGAACTATTATTATTATTATTTGGCTTTGGATTTGTTCTTTTCCTTGCTTCCTTTCACTGGTGCTACAGCCTCAAGCAGGACCTGGACACAAGTATAGTTTGAATTTGTCGACAGACAAAATTTCTTAGGAAGTTTCCAAAATTTAGATAAACAATTTAAGTACTTACAAAATATTTTTGAAGTTGCGGTGAAAAACTTTCATATCCTAATTATGGTGCCTTGAAGGACCAAGACAAAATTTTGAAAATTCGCGTTTCAAAATCGTGTCATAGTTAGTGGTGGCTTGAGGAACCACAACAAATTTTTGAAAATTCGCGTTTCAAAATCGTGCCTTAGTTTTCAGAAATCAAGAAAAAAAATTTAAAATTCGCGTTTTAAAATTGTGTCCTAATTATAGAACCTTGAGGAACCAGGATATAATTTTGAAAAATCGCGTCTCAAAATTGTGTCCTAATTCTGGAGCCTTGAAGAACCAAGACATAATTTTGAAAATTCGCGTCTCAAAATCGTGTCATAATTATGGAACCTTGAGGAACCAAGATATAATTTTGACAAATCGCATCTCAAAATTGTGTCCTAATTCTGGAGCCTTGAGGAACAAAGACATAATTTTGAAAATTCGCGTCTTAAAATCGTGTCCTAATTATAGAGCCTTGAGGAACCAAGGCATAATTTTGAAAAATCGCGTCTCAAAATCGTGTCCTAATTATGAAGCCTTGAGGAATCAAGACATAATTTGGAAAATTCGCGTCTCAAAATAGTGTCCTAATTATGGAGCCTTAACAAACCAAGGAATAATATGCTCAAAAACATAGATTTTGCAGAAGTAATTAACGATTTTGCCCATCTCACATCTAGAAGGGTACCTCTTCAATCAACATAGATTTTTAATCACTAACCTGTGAATTCTAAAAGTGTTCCTTTTGTGGATTATAATTTTCATATTATATCTATCCATTGAATGTGGCTATAAAGAAATAAAACAAAATCTAGAACTTTGACAGACTAACTTTCTTAACTAAAGAAAGTAGTCTAAACTAGACAGACAAGACTAGACAGACAAGACCGGACAGATAAGACTAGACAGACAAGACTAGACAAACAAGACTAGACAGATAAGACTAGACCGACAAGACTAGGCAGGCAAGACTCGACAGATCAAGCTAGGCAGATAGGACTAGGCAGAGAAGACTAGACAGACAAGACAAGAGTTGACAGACAGACAAGACTGGACGAACAAGACTAGACAGATAAGATTATACAGACAGGGCCGTCTTTCACCTATGGGAGGCCCTGGGCACATTGCGATAATGGGGCCCCTATGACCTTGGGTCTAGTCTTGTCTGTCTAGTTTTGTCTGCCAACTAGAGATTGTTTTACAAAACAAGCTCTAGTTGTTCGTTAGAGGAAATTCCTAATCCATAATAGACCTTACTTTCTCAACAACAAGTTTATCCAATATGATTCATGACTGGAGAGTGCTCGAGGAGAGAAAGTGATCATCGATAAATTCTGTACAACATGGAAGAAGGCACGAAACAGATACGCCATGGAAGAATTATAGGATGAATCAAGAATCTTGATAACAAAAAAATGACAACAAATCTGGCAATAGAAGTAGCGCGAACACATAAACGAAGCGCAGATACGTTAGTAGACGTAGTGACGAATGCATGTGATGCCACTCTAATAAAGAAAAGAGGACTATCAAGAATAAAACTGATGTATTAGTGGAACGATGAAATTGCTAGCGTGACGAATTAAAACAAAGGGAATGAATGCCCAAGACCAGAAAAAATTGTACAAGAAATTAAAAATCGATCTGCGCGACCCAATAAGCAAGTCAAAACGGGACCACTGAAAGAAACTCTGCGAAGGTCTTGAAAATAATATATGGAGAGACGCCTTGCAAATCATTAAAAAAGCTTAAAATCAAACCAAGTGTACACATGACGATGGAGGGAATGCTTCAGGTGTTTGAAGCTCCTTTCCCACGTCAGGAACCCTTCTTTTAACCAAGAAATAACCAAGAGTAATGGAAACACCACTATTCAACGAAGAGGAATTGTCGAACGCGGTAATCTTATACGTAACGGAAAAGAACCAGGACTAGACGACATGCCACCAGAAGTGATCCAGACCATCGCCCAGCAACACCCTACGATCACTCTTGAAGTAACGAACGCTTTTCTAACTACTGCAAACTTTCAAGATAAATGGAAACGTTCAAGACTAGTTCAAGACTCATTAGGAAGTACGCATACTATACGTTTCAGGAAAATTGCTGGAAACACTCCTACTAGCGAGACAACAAAAGGAGCTTGACGCCGGACTTCGGATATCCGACAGGCAGTATGGCTTAAGAAAAGGCTGACTAATTACAAACGTAGTTGATGCAGTTATAAAGATCGAAGAGGAAGCTAGAACGGGCACAAAACAATATGATGCGAAATGCGTTTAATACGTCCAATTGGGAACTAATAATGGGCGAACTGACAAAGAGAAGCATAGCTCCGTATCTGCTACGGATGATATAAAGTTTCCTTACCAACATGAAATTAGTGCTGCAACCTCAAAATGAAACGGTCGAAATAGAAGTACGTTGTGTGGACCCTCAGGCCTCTACATTGTGTCCTACACTATGGAACTTCATATACCACGACATCCTAACTGCCAAAAACGAGCTTTACTTACTTTCTCAACAAAATGCGTATCCAATATGATAAAAGACTGGAGGGTGCTCGAGAGAGAAGTGCCTAAGTGATCATCGATATGTTCTGTACAATATAGAAGAAGGTAAGAAACAGATCCGCTATGGAAGAACACATAAACGCATCGCGGATATCTTAGTAGACGTAATGTGGAAGGCATGTGACGCCGCTCTAATAAAGAAAAGAGGACCATCAATAAGAAAATTGGTTTATTGGTGGAACGATGAAATTGCTGGTATGAGGGCTGCATGTAACGCTGTAAGAAGGAAATTCCAGCGCCAAAGAATTAAAAACGAAGGGGTTACCCAAGACCTGAAAAACTTACAAGAAATCAAAAAAGAATCTGCACGACCTAATAAACATATTAAAACAGGACCACTGGATATTTTTTGTTTGGAAACGACCCAAAGTAATGGAAACGCCACTATTCAGCGAAGTGGAACGCGATAAATCGTATACGTAACCGAAAAGCACCAGGACCCAGCATCACCCTACGTTTACTCTTGAAGTAATGGACGCTTTTCTAACTACAGAAAACTCTTCAGATAAATGAAAATGTTTAATACTAGTTGTCATTAGGAAGGGAAATAAACCAATTGAGGAACAATCATCAAATAAGCTTCTATGCATACTAGACGTGTCACGAAAAATGCTGGAAACACTCCTACTAACGAGTCTACAAAAGAAGCATGACGCCGCGCTTATAGGAATCGCAGAGAGAGCTACGGGCACAAAAAGAAGAAGGAAAATTTGCGCTTTAAAAACATTTGATGTGCGTAATGCGTTTAACACAGCCAATTCGGAACTAATAAAGGGCGAACTGACAAAGAGACGCATAGCTGCGTATCTGTTACGGATGACAAAAAGTTTTCTTACCAACAGGAAATTTGTGCTGCAAGCTCAAAATGAGACGGTCGAAATATAAGTAAGTGTGTGGGGTCCCTCATATATTGGGTTCTACACTATGGAACTTCATATACGACGACATACTAAGAATTAAACTGCCAGAGGGCGCAGAAAAGGCAGATTAACTATAGACGCAGTCGATGCAGTTATAAAGATCGCAGAGAGAGCTAGGACGGGCACAAAAAGAACAAGGAAAATTTGCGCTTTAATAACTCGTGCGAAATGCGTTTAATGCAGCCAATTGGAAACTAATAATGGGCGAACTGACAAAGAGACGCATAGCTCCGTAACTGTTACGGATGATATAAAGTTTTCTTAAGAACATGAAATTAGTGCTGTAAGCTCAAAATGAGATGATCGAAATAGAAGTAAGTGTGTGGTCCCTGAGGGCTCTATATTGGGTCCTACTCTATGTAACTTCTTCATATGTGCACGACATCTTAAGAACTAAACCAGAGGGCGACATAAATTGGATTAGCAAACGATTTCGCGCTGGTTGTAACTGCCAAAAACGAACTAGCAATAATTCGGGCAGCTAATCATGTAATAGACACCGTAACACAGTGGATTGTAGCGAAGAAATTAAAACTGGCGACAGACAAAACAGAGGCAGTGCTGTTGTCAGGACAAAGAAAACTTTAAAGTAGGAAGCAGAGAAATAGTTTCCAAACCACATATTAAATACCTGGATATTATATATGATAAAGGGCTAATATTCGCTGCACACCTTACTGAGGCTGCAGGAAAAGGCCAAATATTGCCAAGCGTAGGGGTAGCCAGAAACTCTAAGCGCAAATTACTAGGCGCTGTAGTGCAATAAGCGATGCTATATGGTGCACCACAGTGGGCAAATAAATTGGCAACAAGGAGCAACCTGGTTAAATTAGTATCCGTCCAACGGAAGATTGCACTGAGGGTGTGCAGTGCATATCGTCCGGAGAGGCAGTAATGGTTATCGCGGGTATTGCACCTATTGATCTGCTCGCGAAAGATAGGAGAGCAATAAAAAAATCAGGAAATAACTTATATGCTAAAAAGAAAGCAAGAACGAACCACCTACAAGAATGACAAGAAAGATGGAATAATACGACGTACGACACTATTAATCCCAGACATAAATACATGGACTAAGCGGAGAAGTTAGTTACCATTTCACAAAATTCCTAAGCGGTGAAGGTTGCTACAGAGACTTCTTACACCTGATTGCAAGAGCAGCGGATAGCCTGTGTGTAAACTGTGGCGAAACAGACACAATATACCATACAATTTTGTATTCTTATATAATGTCTTCCAATAAGAGGTTTCATTTTCAATAGCTCGCCATGGCACAACAGTTGCCATGAGTCAACCTGTAACTACTTGGCAGATGACAAGTAAAAACTACGCCATTAATAAAAATGGTACGATATACGCTTCAACAACGCATTGAAATTATTCAAATTCAATACAAAAATGGTGAAAATTTCGCGGTCACAGTTCGCAAAACTAAAATATTTTTGGGTCGTCGTGAAGCACTTTCTCGTCCAGCAATTGTGAGACTGGTGGAAAAGTTTGAACTGTTGGGATAAGTTGGTGATGTGAAGAACCGAACTTGCGCACGTCCCTCAAGAAAAACTGATAATATTGCTGTTGTAGCCCATAGTGTCGAAGAAAACACAGGTTTGTCCATTTCATAAAAAAATATGTACTTTATGTCCACATATTATGCAAATTTATAGCTAGCAAGAACGTTATTACTTAATGCATCATCTCAATATGTCATAAATAATAAAGATTTTTCTAAACTGCACAATCTTTGGAATTGGCCATTCCACAAACGACCTTACACCGTATTTTGCATAAAGACTTAGGTCTTAAGGCTTTTAAAGTTCAGTTGACACAAGAACTCACGCCTACCGACCATCAACAACGTCGTATCTTTGCTGATTGGGTCCATGAATTGCATCAAACTGATCCGGAATTTCATCGAAATATCATCTTGAGTGATGAGGCCCATTTTCACCTCAGAGGCTACGCTAGCAAGCAGAATTATCGCATTTGGGGCTCGGGAAAACCAAGAATTATTGTTGAAAAACCTCTCCATCCTCAACGTGTGACTGTTTGGTTCGGTTTTTGGTCTGGTGGGGTCACTGGACCTTACTTTTTCGAAAATGAGGCTAGAGCAACTGTTACGATGAATGGATTGCACTATCAAACGATGATTAATGATTTTGTAGGGCCGGAATTGGAAGATTTTGATGCGAACAACGTTTATTTTCAACAAGACGACGCTACGTGCCACACAAGTTACGACACCATTGTTCTTTTGAGTGAAAAGTTTCCTGACCGTGTGATTTCGCGAACCACAATTGACCACCGATATCTTGTGATTTAACACCTTTAGATTTTTTTTGGGGCTACGTGAAATATAAGGACTATGCCAACGGCCCACAATCGATTCAAGACCTCAAAGATGGAATTCGTGAAGTTATCGAGGACATACAGCCGCAAACGTGCAAATTGGTGGTGGAAAATTTCATGAAAAGAATATGTTCCTGCAAGCCTATATATGGGTAATATTGTTTTCCATTATTAATGGCATACCCTCCTTTTTACAATAGAAGGGACGAAATTGTGAAAAAAATACTCCCTTTAATGCAGTAACAATCATTGGACTTGCTGGAGGATAGACAAAATTGAGAGAGCGTATACAATTTTATACATACAATACTATCGACGAAAGAAGCAGACGCTAGACGAAGTATAAAGAAACAAATAGATTACAATTAGTTTGCACCCTGAAACCATGCGACAAGCGTTTCCGGAGTGCATAGTTGGTTTTACTTGATTGTACAACCTACAGCTACGCCCCCCAAAAAAGGAACAAAAAAATCTTGTTTGTCTAGTCTTTCCTGTTTATTCTTGTCTGTCTACTTTTGTGTGTATAGTATTGTGTGTTTGCGGTACTTATATTTGTAGTTAGATAAAATGAGTCAACAAAATCCATATTGTAGAATTAATAAAAAACTATTTACTAAAGCACTTAACACTAATCCAAACTTGAGTGTTTACTCTTTGTTCTTAATTTTAATTTTGTTTCTTTTTCCATTTATACGAATTGAAAATTTCCACAATTAGCAACAAATTTATCGAACAATGCTTTGTGTTTATTTAAATTAAAACTCCGATTAATCACTGAATAAAGATTCTCAAAATTTTCCGAAAGCAAATATAAATCGGTTTTATCATAAGTTAAACTGAAAAAATTAAATACGGTTGTCGAGACAGTCGATCCAAGCTATCCCGCGTCAAATTGCAGCAAGTCGGCTGTAATTGAAACATGTTAATTATCACGAAAATAATAACGAATTATCTCACAACGAACATTAAACTTGATAAGGACATTCCTTGAGCAAAAAAATATGTACTTTATTTCCACATATTATGCAAAGTTATAGCTAGCAACAACGTTATTACTTAATGCATCATCACAATATGTTTATAAATAATAAAGATTTTTCTAAATTACACATAAACAATTTATTTTTCACAAATTTATTATCTTAAATTGATAAACATTATTTTATACCAACATTCTAATTAAGCAAAAATAATGTTGTCTAGTCCTGTTGTGTTTGGTCCTTCTTGTTCAACATTAAATTATAAAAATATTTGTTAGAATGTCATATCTCATTACATATTTTATAAACAAAATCTCATTTAGTCTTGTCTAGTTTGGTCAAATAGTGTCGAGACTTATCTATTCATGTCTAGTATTGTCTGTTCATGTCTATTCTTGTCAAGCCGTGTTTCTATTTGTCTACTCTAGTATTGTTTTATGTAGTCTTGTTTAATGTTATCTATATTACATATGTTGACTTATCTATAAGTATTTCTAGATGAAGATGAATTGTGGTACACAAGTATTTATTTGGTCATTAGTTCAACAAGTCAATAGTCCAATATGAGTGCTAAGGGTCCAGTTTAAAAGAAAAGTTAAACTTTTCAATTTCTTCTAATATTAACTGTTGATATTAATTAATAACATTTAACAAAATTACAGAAGTAACAATTTTCAAATTTATAGTGTAATTTCTGTTGTGCCTGTATCGTCTTGTCTGGCTGGTCTTGTCCGTCTGGAGTTGTCTGTCAGGTATTGTCTATCAGGTCGTGACTTTCTGGTCTTGTCTGTCTGGTCTTGTCTGCATGGTCTATCCTGTCTGGCCTTATGTGACTGTCTGCTCTTGTCTGCCTGGTCTTGTCCGTCTGGTCTTGTCTGTATGGTCTTACCTGTCTGGTCTTATGTGTTAGGTTTTGCCTGTCTAGTCTAATCTGTCTAGTCTTATCTGTATAGTTTTGTCTGTATAGTCTTGCGTGTCTAGTCTTGTCTGTCTAATCTTGCCTGTCTAGTCTTGCCTGTCCAGTCTGATCTGTTTAGTCTCGTCTATGTAGTCTAGTCTGTCTAGTGTGTACAGTCTAGTATGTAGAGTCTTGTCGGTCCAGTCCTGTTTGTCTAGTCTTGTTTATCTGGTCTTATCGCCTAGTCTTGTTTGTCTAGTCTGCTTAGTCTTGTCTGTCTAGCCTTGACTGTCTAACCTTGTCTGTCTAGTCCTGTCTGTCTAGGCATGTCTGTCTAGTCCTGTCTGTCTAGTCTTGTCTCTCTAGTCTTGTCTGTCTAGTCTTGTCTCTCTAGTCTTGTCTCTCTACATACCCGCCTTTCAATGCGGGAGACCCTGGTTCGAATCCTGGTCGGGGAGACAACAACTAGGGCGGTTTTCACTAACCGTCCGGGCTGTCCACCCTGAATGAATGCAAAATATGCGATACCGGGGTGGAGCATACTAAAAGCCAAGGTGGAATAGGAGGTTTAGTGAGAGATTCCCCCGAACCACTTTTTAAAAAGTCTTGTCTGTCTAGTCTTGCCTGTCTAGTCTTGTCTGTCTAGTCTTGTCTGTCTAATCTTGCCTGTGTAGTCTTGCCTGTCCAGTCTGGTCTGTTTAGTCTTTTCTGTGTAGTCTTGTCTGTATAGTCTGTCCAGTCTAGTATGTCGATGCTTTGGATATGAAAGGGGGAGGAACGTGGTGAAGTTATGCCAAATTTTGGATTCCATCACGTTCTCTCTGGTTTTGACTAGGGGGTCTGAATGGTGGGGGTTTTTTAGTGGGTCGCCCCCTTTGGGGGGCAGCCCCACACTACCACTCGACACGGGTCGGGTGGTGTCTGTTTGCAGATTTTCACCTCCAGCACGTGCAAAAAAAAAAAGTCTAGTACGTCGAGTCTTGTCTGTCCAGTCTTGTTTGTCTAGTCTTCTTTCTCTGGTCTTATCTGTCAAGTCTTGTTTGTCTAGTCTGCTTAGTCTTGTCTGTCTAGTCTTGAGTGTCTAATCTTGTCTGCCTAGTCCTGTCTGTCTAGTCATGTCTCTCTACTCTTGTCTGTCTAGTCTTGTCTGTCTAGTCTTGTATGTCTAGTCTTGCCTGTCTAGTCTTGTCTGTCTAGTCTTGTTTGTCTAGTCTTGTCTATCTGACAAGAATATGTAACTACCAAAAAATCTCTCAGACAAAAAAAAATGTTTCTAAACGTCTTCACTGGCAAAACTTGGCGAAAAAATTAACGAAGATACTTGGGGGGATGCGTATAAAATCGCAATGCGAGGGCCGAAAATAAGGCACCAAATTTTACAGGTTCCGCTGGAAAAGATGTTGGAGGTGGTAGACGCACTGTTCCCCACTCATGAAGAGCCGAGCTGGGAGCAACCCAACGTGACGGAGGTAGTCCCATTTACGGAAGATGAATTGCTAAGCGCCAGCCAACGTATTCGTAATGGCAGAGCGCCAGGACTAGACGGACTACCACCTGAGGCTCTAAAAGCCGCAGTGGATAAGTTCCTAACAAATTTCCTAAACGGAATGAATAGACATCGGATGCACTATCAACATGCCAAAATATGCATGCAAATATGCACTAAAAATGGGCGAAATATGCACAAAAATGGGCGAAATATGCATAAAATATGCACAAATAAAAATACTATCTATTATTGGAATTAACTTATTTTTTGCAATATACAGTAGTTCTTGTGATAATATTTTTTTCTATTTTGCGTCTGTTATGGACTCATAACAGCACTCATATGCGTGCGGTTATGTCTCACCGAGTGCTGTTATGAGTTAATTTTTTCAGGTTAGCACTGAAATTCGGAGCAGTCAGTGTCAAATTTTAGGCGAGTTTTGAGGTTAAGCGATGTGTGGAAATCGCGAATACACAAATTTAACTAATCAATGGGAATACCAGCACTCGGCGAGCCATAACCGCACGCATATGAGTGTTGTTATTAGTCCATTATTGACGCAAAATAGAAAATTAGTGTATTAAAGGACGAGTTCAGTAAGCGCGATTTTTCAGCACGCGTCCAAGTTTAGAAAATTCTTTTTCGATCTACGCTCGTCGTTTTCTAAACTTGGACGCGTGCTGAAAAATCGCGCTTACTGAACTCGTCCTTTAATACACTAATTTTCTATTTTGCGTCAATAATCGCTTTCTGAGCTCGTCCTTTAATATACTATTCTACATTTTCTAGAGCAAACTTGAAATGTTTGTCACTTAATATTAATTTGTAGGCTGAAAATGACCTCTTTACGCCAACTAACGTTACCTCTTCAGGTAGATTTTGACTGGTGCCTTTTATAAATGCATTTACTTTCTTTATTCCTTCAAGACCTGGCTTTTTATAGAGAACAGCATTTAATTTGGCACGGACCTTTTCTGATAGTGAAGTAGGAAGGTCGTTGCTCTGTTCAATCATTTTTTCCAATATTTCCAACGGCTTCCACAGAGGAAGGTTTTTAGTTTCTAGAGTCTGAATTGCGTCGGGAATATTGCTGAAATGTGTTACAGTTACAGCAATATTTTCTTTGATTAAAGGAGCCTGGAATGCCAGCTGGCTTAAAGTAATAGACCTTTTCATAGTTATTGTCTTGTGCGCATGTATCAATTTCCGCCATGTTATACGTCAAAAAGTGTCCGAATTTTTTGACCTAAAACTAAATATGCTGAAAACTGCCCGAAACTTTCACATTCCCGCCTCTCAAACTTGGCGGATACACATGCGCTTAACTAAGCGTAAAAAGGTCTATTGCAATGGCTTCTGAACTGTCAAATTGACCAAATACTTCTTTTATGACCTCAAAATTCTAATCATAAAACAATATATCTTTCAACCATGTTCCTCTCCGCGTTAATATTGGTTTTGGAGCTAGTGCTAGGTGTGGTAGTCGCTCTTTATATTTTTGTACGCGCGATGGTGCTTTTAAAAACACTTTCTTTGTAGAGGAAATCAATTTATTGACTAGTGCAAGCCAGTAGTAGGGTTGCCGAGTGTGAGGTGCCCGCATGGCAGGTCACTGGTTGCGACCTGCCACCGTTTCCGCTTAAAGGTCGATTCCCATATCCGCGACACTCAGCTACGCGACGTCGTGCGACATCGCCTGTCAAATAATGATTACATTGGATTACATGTGCCCATTTAAGACAATGTAATCATTATTTGACAGGCGATGTCGCGTGACGTCGCGTAGCTGAGTGTCGTGTATATGAGAATCGGCCTTTATTCAAAACAAATTTAACGACTGAAATAAGCACTATAAATAAAAAAGTACTAAAATATGCAATAATGCTATAAAAATAGCGTTTTATGCATTTGTATATGCAAACATGCAAATGCATATAATCCAATGTCTAGTAATGAACCATATAGATAGCGATGGGATCTTTCCCGACGACTGGAAAAAAGCCAAGCTGGTGCTAATTAAGAAAAGTGATAAAGGACCACAGGGCCCTTCCTCATATAGGCCCCTCTGCCTCTTAGATTTTTCGGGCAAACTCTTGGAACACCTAATACTTTGCAGACTAAAACTAGAACTTAGGTCAGGTAAACAACTGTCAGAAAAACAATATGGCTTCCGTGAGGGAAAATCAACAGTAGACGCTATAGCAAAAGTCATTGAAGTAGCTAAAAAATCGCAAGCGGGCACACAGAGAACTAGAAAGCTATGTGCCCTTATCACTCTTGACGTAAGCAATGCTTTCAACTCAGCTGCCTGGCAAAACATTCTTGAGGAGCTCTCAGCAAGAGGTATCTCACCATACCTGCTACGTCTGGTACGAAGTTACCTACGAAATATTAAAGTTGTTCTCCAAAAAAACAACAAATTAGTGGAGCGTGATGTCTGTAGTGGGTTGCCGAAGGGCTCTGTTTTGGGACCGACAACATGGAATGTCCTTTACGACGGAGTACTCAGGCTAAAGCTACCGGATGGTGTGGACATCGTGGGATTCGCTGATGACTTGGCACTTGTAGTGTCGGGAAAGACAGAAAGGAAACTATATCGAGAGCAAACAGGACCATTGAACAGATGAACAAATGGATGGAAATCAAGAAACTGAAGCTGGCACCAGAAAATACAGAAGCAGTATTGCTAACTGGAATAAGAAGAACGAAACCCTTCACATTTAAAATAAAAGTAAAAAAAATAACCCCAAAGGAATCGCTAAAATATCTAGGTGTAACCTTTGACAAGAGCCTATCCTTTAATCGCCATATCACCACAGTTGCAGCCAAAGCACTGAAAACTGCAGCAGCGTTAGATTAATTAATGCCCAACGTAGGAGGACCCCGCAGTAATAAGTGAAAACTTCTTTGCTCGGTGGTTCACACCACAATGCTCTAGGCAGCCCCGATTTGGGAAAAGGCTTTGAAAAAACATGTGATTAGACAAAACTTGGTAACCGTTCAAAGGAAAATGGCGCGAAAAAAAAATATGCTGTGTTTACCGGACTGTCTCTAGGGATGCCGCCCAAGTGTTAGCCGGCATACCACCCATAGAACTTATGGCAGAAGAGAGGGTAGAAGTCTACTATGGCAGATCAAACGGCGATGGCACACAGGCCGACAAAGGGGCTCTAGCGAACGCCCGAATGTACCAGGCCAGGCAAAACCAGCGGAGTCTACCCACTAAGGGATACTGGACCAGAATCCTAATCCTCGATGTGGAGCGTTAGGCAACTAGAAAACACGGCGAAACAAATTTTTACATCACCCAAGTTTTGAGCGGACATGGCTGTTTCGGGAACTTTCTCCATAGCACTGGTAGGGCCACAAATTGCCTCTGTATTTACTGTGGACTCACAGACAGCGCGGCGCATACCGTTTTTGAGTGTGACAGGTGGATACCCGAAAGGGATAAATGGAAGGATAAGACTGCACAAATACTAGACCCATCAACTATGGTTGAACAAATGATCTCGCCGGAGGACTTATGGGCAGATACATCAGGCATGATCCAAGACATAATGATAATAAAAATGCTAGACGAGCGGAAAGGGAAAGAAGCCGAAAAGATAAAAAATGTTAGTACCTGAAACCTTAATCACTGTAAGTGGAGGGGAGGCGGTGTAAGGGCATCACTAAGCAACATCTTGAAAGTTATGCGAAAAGCGGTCCCAAGATGCTTGTGATATTCCGGAGGGTTCACTTGCTAAGTTAACCGTGAGGTACTTACTACGACCCCAACAAAAAAAGTCTTGTCTGTCTAGTCTTGTCTGCCTTGTCTGTCTAGTGTGGTCTCTCTAGTCTTCTTTATCTAGTCTTGTCTGCCTAGTCTTGTATGCCTAGTTTTGTCTGTATAGTCCTGATTTTCAAATTTCGTCTGTCTAGTCTTGTCAGTCTAGTTTTGTGTGTCTAGTCTAGATTGTCTAGTCTTCTCAGTCTAGTCTCATTTGTCTAGTCATGTCTGTCTAGTCTTATCTGTCTAGTCTTGTCAATCTAGCCTCGTTTGTCTAGTCTGTGTAATCTTGTCTGTCTAGGTAGTCTTGTCTGTCTAGTCTAGTGTTTTTATTTTAGTGTCTATCTAGTCTAGTGTTGTCTATCTAGTCTCGTCTGATAATATTAAAAAACTGATAATATTAAAAACCTAATTCTAATCTCCAATTCTCAAATAATATATTTTACATTTTATGCAGCCCAAGATATAAGTTTGAAGCAAGACTAGTCAAATTAATTTTAAATATTACTTACTTGTGTAGGCTTAACTTTCATTGAAAACTCGGTAACTAATTGTAATATGGTCGCACAACTATTTTACTGGAAGTACAAAGCTTCAATATTGTAAGTTCAATATTTCAACTCTTGTTCGTATCTTTCGATGTTGTGCAATTCATTTAATTGGCAACGAATGATTGCATTTCAACTAGAACAACTCTTTTTCGTATCTTTCGAAATTGTGCAATTTATCTAATTGGCAACAAATGATTGTTCAATCAACTTTAATCCATATACAAACACCAAATAATATTTTGTAGTTAGCAAAACGTTTTAATTGAGATATTTTATCATAAAAAAATGCAAATGCAAATTAATAAAATATCATTCTTATCAAATTTGTATACAAATTATCTGCAACAACTTTTTCTTAACAACTCTTTATTAACAAAGTTAATATTAACAAAGTTCCTTGTTCTTGTTCCCAAGCCCAGGGGTTTAAGGTCAAAACCAACTTCCTTAGTAACCCTACACTAAAATTTTCTTTATAATTTATTGGAGAAACATTATCTTTAACATTTAATTTAATCCAATTTCATAGAATCGCTTTAGATCAGTGGATCTTAATCTTTTTAAGGGTTCACACACACGTGTAATTTCAAATTTGATTTGGCTCCCTCAAGTATCCGGCACAAAAATAATGTTTTAAGTTATTGTAGGCGCAGTACGTAATACCTGTTACTACATAGTTTATGTCAGGTTCAGAATCCGATACGCAGAACTCTGGCACCCAAGGGTACAACTGCCAGGTGGCAGCCCTAGTTAACAACCACTGCTTTGAAGCTACTTCATATTTTAAATTGAATTCCAACTGATTGAAGATTTCTCTACTTCAAGACATTATTTATTAATCGCTTGACGAATAATGCAAAGTGTCAAGTTTAGTTCAAACCAGAGATAATTATACAATTTATTGATATTAAAGCAAACTAGAGAGAGTATATATTTATTGTATACTTTATGCATTATACAAAGGACTATCGACCACAAGGTCCTTCCTATCCTAGTCAAGTTTTATATCTGATAAAAAACGGAGGCTTCAACTTCGATAACATTAAAAACATTGGACTCCAATAGATGTTATTTATAATTGATATTGATGATATTTTTGTTTTAAAAGTTCGGTTTGTTGAAGTCCAAAAAGCGCTAACGAAAAAAACTCTGTTAAATTGCAAATCAGATGAAAGAAATGAAGCTATTCAATTTATTAAGAGAAGCAACTACAAGTTCATTATATTATTGGTTTTCCATTGCAAAATTCTACAAATTATCGATGCAGCCTCTAAGATCAGTGGCTAGACTAGAACTTCAGTCTAGCCACTGATCTTTCAAATGCCCTAAAACGTTTTAAAATCTGGGAGAATTGTAAAGGTATCGACTATTAAAAAAAGCTCTAGAATTTGTTGAAATATATAAAGACATATCTGAATTATTTCTTCTTCTTATCACACCCTCTCGTGCCGAAGGTTGGCGATCCAAATGGCAATTTTAGCTCTGGAAGCTGCAACACGAAAGATTTCTGCAGACGAGCGGTCGAACCATCTCCTCAAATCTTTCAGCCACGAGTTCTGGCGTCTTCCTACTGACCTTTTCCCTTGTACTTTGCCCTCTATTATGAGGCGTAATATTTCGTATTTATCACCTCCACTGAAATATATACAAACTGGAACGAGCGCTGGCCTCAAAGCTTGTGCGGGCCAAAAGAGAGAGGTCCCAAGGGGATCCCTTTATCATTGTCTAGATAACAGTGAATTCGAGAGTAGGAGGATGTGATACAGTCAGAGCGAAAAGCTATTTGTATTGAGTTGTATCAAGAAAGAGAGTGATATAACCGAAGTTTATATATTTTAATGAAAGTTGTTTTCAAAAAGACAATGGTAAAATACTGTTGTAATTGCAAGGAAAAATGGACGTCGGACACACATTTAGTTTTCCTTTTGGACTGTACTAGACGAAGACAGAGCGATACGAGAGACACCTTGTGATGCTCTCTCTCTCTCGGCCCGTCAAAGCCAGGAGGCAGCGCTCGTTCCAGTTAGTATATATTTCAGTGATCACTTCTCATCACATGACCCAGGTATTGCATTTTTCTTTCCTTGATGGTGTTCAGTAATTAAATAGTTTGTGCATGCACTGGAGTACTTCATCGTTGGTGATCCTTTGTACCCATGAAATTCGCAGCATCCGTCTATACACATACATTTCGAAAGCTTCTTTTCGGTCTGTGAATTTAGTGTCCAGCTTTCACATCCATCGAGTAGGACAGAGAAGACATAGCATCTGATCATTCGAGTTTTGAGTTCCAAACTGAGGTCTAGTCTTGTAAAAAATGATTTCATATTCATGAAGATTTTTCTCTCTGCTCAATCCAAGTATTTCCCTTTTCGGGTCGCACTGACTATTGATGTTAGCTCCCAGATATTTTTTTGGGTTCCCTTGTTCGATTGTTTGTCCCTTGACACGCAGGTGTGCATTTATTTGAGTCTTAGAAAAGACCAATAGTTTGGTCTTGGAGACATTGAGATGCAATCCAAACATCTCGCTATAGTGAACTAAGGAATCTATGATGCTTTTTAGTTCTTGTACATCGTTGGCTATTATAACCGTATCATCGGCGTACCTGATATTGTTTATTGGGTTTCCATTGATCTTGATTCCGCCCTGGACTCCATCCAGTGCTTCTCTAAATATAGTTTCCGAGTACAGATTAAACAGGAGTGGAGACCTTGTCGAACACTCCGTCTGATTTGCATATCTTCCGATGTTGATTGTTCCATCTCTACTACGGCCGTTTGATGCCAATAAAGTTCTGATATGAAACGTAGGTCCTGTTCGTCGACTCCGGTTGTTCCTTAGAAGAATCCTTAGAATCCCTAGAATTCCGATCATCTTCAGATGATTAACACAGTCGAACGCCTTTCGATAGTCTATGAAACATGCAAATACATTCACATTCATGTCTCTACACGTTTGTGTCATTACATTTAGGGAAAAGAGTTTTTCACGTGTACCGAGTCTGTTTCGGAATCCAAACTGGGTGTTGTCCATCTGATATTCGCACTTCCTCTAGAATCGCGTGTGGATGATTCTAAGAATCCAGACAGGGAAATTCTCAGTTGTCGTGTATTAGAGAACTTGCTGATTTATTAATAATAAAGAATCATTTTATGCCATGCAGCTTTCCTGAAGTATGTACCGCATTAATATTATTTGTTACAATTGCTGTGATCATTTTCAAAACGGAAATTAATAAAAATCTGATGTTATTGCTACTTTTGCGGAACAGAAAGCTCGGATTAAAGAATTTTATTAATAAATATAAAGTTAAGTTTAAATTGATATTTTATTTAAAATATGTAATACGGTAATGCTTTTGAAAATTAAATTGATTAGATATTTAACTAAAATGCACACAATATTAGTAATACTGTTGGGTAACTACTTCAGTGCTTTATTTAAATTAAATTACTGCTCCCCCCTTCCCCAATTTTTTACTGGGGCACATCTAATGAATTTGCCACGGGCCTCAGGTGGTATAGTTACGCCACTGACCAGTCATCTGCAATAACAATTTTGAAAATTTCTTTTATTATGGAATTATCTTATAGATTTAAATTGAGTCCTTTTACCGAATGCAAATCTTTACTTGGAACACATTCCACAACTATTCTTGGAAAAAAATTACGCTGTAGGACGTCTAGTACTAAGCACCACTTAAAATTCCAACGTTTTTATTGCTTTTTTTAATCTTTTCTTTTCCCGTTGCGCCAATTAGTTTTCGGATAATGTACACGTTTTTAATTCGATTATAAATATGAAACACATACGAATAAAAGATTTTTTTTTTCATTAGCTACTGGTCGTAAATTCAATTTTTTTTTTCTTTACCAAGAATCGTTGTATTCTGTGGCCTTTTTTCCTTGAAATTTATGTTGAATAAATACAAAACAGGAGAACCTTGCATAGTACGGCTTCGATTACTCCAATTTCACTATAGAACGGTATTATTTAGAGATGCCACGAATATTCTGTATCTATTCGGTATTCGGCCACTTTTTTAATATTCGGTATTCGGCCGAATATTGTTAACTATTCGGCCGAATACCGAATACCGAAAAATGAAAAAACAATCACACATTATTCAAATGAGGATTATATTTTACCAACAAAATTTTACAATTTATTAATACTTAAAATTTATCAGAGGTAAGTTGTGATGAATGAAAACATTTTTTTAGCATTTGTTGATAGCAACCGATTGCGCTTTTCCTCATAAACTATACCCGCTTCTGAAAATAGCCTCTCACAGTATACACTGCTACTGTGTGATAGATACCTTTCTACGAATTCTGTCAGTTTTGGATACTGCAGTACGTTTGCTGACCACCACTTGTAAAGGTCTGTTGTCCTATCTAAAATAAAAAAATCAATCTCATTTGCAAAAGCACTTTTCTTTACCACCTTTACCCCCATCTTTCTCCATATTTTCTGTAGCGCCTTCCATAAACTGTCGTGTATTTCAATGGTTTTGTCATTTTCATTGGTATGTATTTTCTTACGAAGTGGAGAAGAATCATTATCGGTACTACAAGACTCATCACAATTCATTTTCAGAGTTTCTAAAAGAATGTTTTGTTTTGCTCTTTGTGTTTGAAGTAATCCCAGGGGGTCAAGAAAAGTGGCAACCAGGTATTTGTCATGTTCATCAAAGTTGTACCGTGTTTTTAGCTCAGCTTGTAGTGAAGATCTCATTCTCAGCAAATTTGGTGTTCTATTTGCTGCCTATCCCTTCCCAGGTATTTCAACAATGTAGCAACAATGGAATCACTTCGGAGATTCAAGAAATACCCGAGCTAGTTATTTTTGTTATCTCTTCAAATGATGGACTTTGATACATTGATCCAGTAACAACCACTGAGAAGGAGTTAGGTTGTTTAATGACTCGTGATCAGTTATGTATAAAGAAATAGCTCGCTTTTGTTCTAATAATCTCTCCATTAAATAGTATGTAAAATTCCAACTGGTCCGTACATCTTGCAGTAATTGGTGGTTTGGCAAGTCAAGTTCTTGTCGAATGGATTTGAGCTTTACTTCTACTATACCTGAGTGGTTAAAATGTGTAACAATTCATCTAGCAGCAGCTACCATTTGTATTATTTCCGTTTAAGATTTTAGCGATTCCTCTATAGCTCGTTGTAGTGAATGAATAAAACACCTGGCAGAATCATATTCTGCGTCTCGTACACCTTTTATCATATTGGCTCCACTGTCGTGGACAAGTAAATGTATCTTGCTATGAGAAATATTCCATCTTTTTGCAATACAATTCAGTTCTTTCGCAATATTAGTACCAGTATGTGAACCAACAAACCGGATTGGTACGAGTTAACTATCACGGAAGCCAAAAAATGAAATTACCGAACATTACTAGTTGAAACTTCAATTTTTCTGGATTAACTTCTGAATTCTAAAAATTAATTATAGGTAAATATAATGTATGTCTACTAAAAATAAAATACGACTTATTTATATCAAGTTTATATATACGAAATACTACGTCTGAAATAAAAACCGTGCAATAAAACAAGAAATAACAAATTACAAGCTCGTAAATAATGGATATGCTCCTATTTTCCGCAAGTTGCGCAGTTTACGCAAAAGCCGCGCCGAATATTGGGAGGCCGAATATAAGTCATGAGCGTGGCCCGATATTCGGTATTCGGCAAAATCACTATTCGTGGCATCTCTAGTATTATTCCAAAAATATTTATCTGGTGTGATCTTAAACCTATTTATTTTTTTTAATTTACAATTGACTCTAATTGACAATAAATTGACTTATATGTACTGTATGCATATAGAATCAATAATTTTTGAAGTAAAGCAAACTATTTATCTTTTTTCGACAATAAAATTATCTGTGACTTAAATAATCTATTTCACACTGCAGAACAAGTTATTTAGCCAACAAAAATTATTCACAACAAAGAAACAAAGAACCGTGTTAGAACATCATTTATCCTATCGCTATAATCTGATTAGACAAACTTTAGTCTTATTAGCTCTAAGTCTTGTCTATTGATAGGTTTTGTCGCGTATATATTCTAATAGCAACATTGAAAATTACTTACTAAACATTTGTCAAACACATAACATATTTTTTAAACACAAACTTATCTAGTCTAATTAAATTGCATCTAGTCTTGTCAATCATGTTTTGTCTAGACATGTTAAGCCTAACACAATCTTGTCTATTCACGTCTAGTCTTGTCTATCCTTTTATAGAATTGTCCAGTTTAATCTTGTCTAATCTAATTTTGTCAAGCCTAGTCCTGTCTAACCTTGTCTATTTTAGTCAAGCCTTGTCTTATCTAATCTAGTTTTGCCTAGTCGTGCTCTGTCTTGGCTGGTCTTGTATAGTCTTGCCTAGTCCTGTCTAGTCTTACCCAGTATTATCTAGTCTTGTTAAGTCTTGTCTAGTTTGGCTAGTCTTGCCTAGTCTTATCTAGTCTTGTCTAGTTTAAGCCTTTTCTAGTTCTGTCTAATACAGATACAACATTAATAGTTTGGAACAGGAAAGTATAAAAGAGCTATACAAAACTAGACTAAACAATGAACTACAAAGAACATCTTTCGATAGTATAGAGGAAGAGTATGAATACATAAAATCATGCATAAAAGCAGCAGCGAGAGAGGCATTAGGATTCCAGGAAAAAGAAGGGAAACGCCAAAAACCATACTGGTGGGATGAGGAGATCGAATCTGAAATAGAGAACAAAAGAAAACTATACATCATGTTAAGCTCCAAAAACCTAAATGATAAGCTTGCATTTTAACAAGTACAAGCAAGGGTACGAAGAATGATATGTACAAAAAATAACGAAAAATGGGAGAGAACATGCTCTAGGCTCAACACATATCTAGGTGGAAGAAAAAGCACAGAAAGTTCGAAAATACTAAAGAACATGAGACGAGAAAGGAACAATGACATAATTTCCCCAATAACAGAGCAATCATGGAATCAGTAACTCGAAAAATTACGGAAGATAGAAATTAGTTCCAAATTACTGATAATAACACAAATATAACCACTCAAGGATCTCCAGTAAGAATATCTGTATCAGAAGTAAAAAAATCAGTTAAGGCGCTAAAAAACGGGAGGACCAGGAAATATTCCTGGAGAACTTATTAAACATGGGACAGAAAAACTAACCTAGATGCTCACAAATTTATTCCAAAGATGTATAAATAAATCAGAAGTGCCAAAGGTATGGAAGTTGTCATACTTATCAGTAATTCATAAGAAAGGGGATAAAAATAAATGCGACAACTATAGAGGAATATCCGTAACCAACACCATAAGCAGGATATATGGAAGAATACTCAAAAACAAGATAGAAGATGAATACAGTGCAATGGAGGCAGAAGAGCAAGCCGGATTCAGAACAGGAAGATCCACCATTGACCACCTATTTGTGTTAACTCAAATGGTAGAAAAGAAAATCGCATATAACCAGGACGTTCATTCCCTATTTGTGGACCTTAAAAAAGCCTATCACAGCATTCCACTAGTAAAATTATGGGAAGCTCTACAGCATACTAACATAAATTCTGAAATAATAAAAGCAATCAAATCACTGTATAATGGTACTAGACCACAAATAAAAATAGGAAATAACGTAAGAACCGGATTCACAGTAACAAAAGGAATGAGACAGGGATGTTGTATATCGCCAACACCGTTCAAGGTCTATATAGAAAGCGCATTAACAAGATGGAAGAGAAAATGCGAAGCAATGGGCATACCTGTGGATGATACATCAACAATCTATATTTTGGCATTTGCGGATGACCAGGTGGTGATTGCACAAGACATTGATGACATTGAATATATGACACGCAAACTAATTGAAGTTTAAAAAACTAATTTAAACTAATTGAAGTCTAGCCATGTCTTGTCTTGTCTAGTCTTGTATTGTTTTGTCTAGACATGTCTAGTCTCGTCTTGTCTAGACTTCTCTCGTATTGTCTAGTCTTGTCAATTCTCTAGTCTAGTCAGTGTAGTCTAGTAATGTCCAGGAGTATCTAGTCTTGTTTAGCCTTTTCTAGTCTTGTTTAGTCTAATCTAGTCTTGTTAAGCCTTGTCTTGTATTGTCTAGTCTACTGTTCTCTAGTCTTGTATGTTCTTGTCTAGTCTTATCTAGTCTTGTCTAGTCTTGTCTTGTCCAGTCTTGTCTAGTCTTGTCTTGTCCAGTCTTGTCTAGTTTTGTCTAGTCTTGTCTAGTCTAGTCATGTCTAGTCGTGCCTAGTCTTGTCTAGTCTTGTCTGGTCTTGTCTGGTCTTGTCTTGTCTTGTCTTGTCTTGTCTTGTCTGGTCTTTTCTGGTCTTGTCTGGTCTTGTCTGGTCTTGTCTGGTCTTGTCTGGTCTTGTCTGGTCTTGTCAAGTCTTGTCTAGTCTTGTCTAGTCTTGTCTAGTCTTGTCTAGTCTTGTCTAGTCTTGTCTAGTCTTGTCTAGTCTAGTCTTGTCTAGTCTTGTCTAGGCTTGTCTAGTCTTGTCTAGTCTTGTCTAGTCTTGTCTAGTCCTGTCTAGTCCTGTCTAGTCCTGTCTAGTCCTGTCTAGGCTTGTCTAGTCTTGTCTAGTCTTGTCTAGTCTTGTCTAGTCTTGTCTAGTCTTGTCTAGTCTTGTCTAGTCTTGTCTAGTCTTGTCTAGTCTTGTCTAGTCTTGTCTAGTCTTGTCTAGTCTTGTCTAGTCTTGTCTAGTCTTGTCTAGTCTTGTCTAGTCTTGTCTAGTCTTGTCTAGGCTTGTCTAGTCTTGTCTAGTCTTGTCTAGTCTTGTCTAGTCTTGTCTAGTCTTGTCTAGTCTTGTCTAGTCTTGTCTAGTCTTGTCTAGTCTTGTCTAGTCTTGTCTAGTCTTGTCTAGTCTACTGTTCTCTAGTCTTGTCTAGTCTACTGTTCTCTAGTCTTGTCTAGTCTACTGTTCTCTAGTCTTGTATGTTCTTGTCTAGTCTTCTCTAGTCTTGTCTAGTCTTGTCTTGTCCAGTCTTGTCAAGTCTTGTCTTGTCCAGTCTTGTCTAGTTTTGTCTAGTCTAGTCATGTCTAGTCGTGCCTAGTCTTGTCTGGTTTTGTCTTGTCTTGTCTTGTCTGGTCTTTTCTGGTCTTGTCTGGTCTTGTCTGGTCTTGTCTGGTCTTGTCTAGTCTTGTCAAGTCTTGTCTAGTCTTGTCTAGTCTTGTCTAGTCCTGTCTAGTCTTGTCTAGTCTTGTCTAGTCTTGTCTAGTCTTGTCTAGTCTTGTCTAGTCTTGTCTAGTCTTGTCTAGTCTTGTCTAGTCTTGTCTAGTCTTGTCTAGTCTTGTCTAGTCTTGTCTAGTCTTGTTTAGTCTTGTCTAGTCTTGTTTAGTCTTGTCTAGTCCTGTCTAGTCCTGTCTAGTCCTGTCTAGGCTTGTCTAGTCTTGTCTAGTCTTGTCTAGTCTTGTCTAGTCTTGTCTAGTCTTGTCTAGTCTTGTCTTGTCTAGTCTTGTCTAGTCCTGTCTAGTCTTGTCTAGTCTTGTTTAGTCTTGTCTAGTCTTGTCTAGTCTTGTCTAGTCTTGTCTAGTCTAGTCTTGTCTAGTCTAGTCTTGTCTAGTCTTGTCTAGTGTTGTATAGCCTTGTCTGGTCTTGTCTGGTCTGGTCTTGTCTAGTCTTGTCTAACCTTGTCTAGTCTTGTCTAGGCTAGTCTTGTCTAGTCTTGTCTAGTCTTGTCTAGTCTTGTCTAGTCTTGTCTAGTCTTGTCTAGTCTTGTCTAGTCTTGTCTAGTCTTGTCTTGTCTAGTCTTGTCTAGTCTTGTCTAGTCTTGTCTAGTCTTGTCTAGTCTTGTCTAGTCTTGTCTAGTCTTGTCTAGTCTAGTCTTGTCTAGTCTTGTCTAGTCTTGTCTAGTCTTATCTAGTCTTGTCTAGTCTTGTCTAGTCTTGTCTAGTCTTGTCTAGTCTTGTCTAGTCTTGTCTAGTCTTGTCTAGTCCTGTCTAGTCTTGTCTAGTCTTGTCTAGTCTTGTTTAGTCTTGTCGAGTCCTGTCTAGTCCTGTCTAATCCTGTCTAGGCTTGTCTAGTCGTGTCTAGTCTTGTCTAGTCTTGTCTAGTCTTGTCCAGTCTTGCCTAGTCATGTCTAATCTTGTATAGTCTTCTCTCGTTTTGTCTAGTCTTGTCTAGTGTAGTCTGGTCATGTCCAGCAGTATCTAGTCATGTCCAGCAGTATCTAGTCATGTCCAGCAGTATCTAGTCATGTCCAGCAGTATCTAGTCATGTCCAGCAGTATCTAGTCATGTCCAGCAGTATCTAGTTTTGTTTAGCCTTGTTCACTTTTGTATAGTGTAATCTAGTCTTGTTAAGCCTTGTCTTGTATTGTCTAGTCTACTGTTCTCTAGTCTTGTATGTTCTTGTCTAGTCTTCTCTAGTCTTGTCTAGTCTTCTCTAGTCTTGTCTTGTCCAGTCTTGTCTAGTCTTGTCTTGTCCAGTCTTGTCTAGTTTTGTCTAGTCTTGTCTAGTCTAGTCTAGTCATGTCTAGTCGTGCCTAGTCTTGTCTAGTCTTGTCTGGTCTTGTCTTGTCTGGTCTTGTCTGGTCTTGTCTGGTCTTGTCTGGTCTTGTCTGGTCTTGTCTGGTCTTGTCTGGTCTTGTCTAGTCTTGTCTAGTCTTGTCTAGTCTTGTCTAGTCTTGTCTAGTCTTGTCTAGTCTTGTCTAGTCTCGTCTAGTCTTGTCTAGTCTTGTCTAGTCTTGTCTAGTCTTGTCTAGTCTTGTCTAGTCTTGTCTAGTCTAGTCTTGTCTAGTCTTGTCTAGTCTTGTCTAGTCTTGTCTAGTCTTGTCTAGTCTTGTCTAGTCTTGTCTAGTCTTGTCTAGTCTTGTTTAGTCTTGTCGAGTCCTGTCTAGTCCTGTCTAGGCTTGTCTAGTCGTGTCTAGTCTTGTCTAGTCTTGTCCAGTCTTGCCTAGTCATGTCTAATCTTGTATAGTCTTCTCTCGTTTTGTCTGGTCTTGTCTAGTGTAGTCTAGTCATGTCTAGCAGTATCTAGTCATGTCCAGCAGTATCTAGTTTTGTTTAGCCTTGTTCACTTTCGTATAGTGTAATCTAGTCTTGTTAAGCCCAGTCTTGTATTGTCTAGTCCAGTGTGCTCTAGTCCTGTTTAGTCTTGTCTAGTTTTGTCTAGTCTTGTCTAGTCTAGTCTAGTGTAGTCCTGCCGAGTCTTGTCTAGTCTTGTCTAGTCTTGTCTAGTCTTGTCTAGTCTTGTCTAGTCTTGTCTAGGCTTGTCTAGTCTTGTCTAGTCTTGTCTAGTCTTGTCTAGTCTTGTCTAGTCTTGTCTAGTCTTGTCTAGTCTTGTCTAGTCTTGTCTAGTCTTGTCTAGTCTTGTCTAGTCTACTGTTCTCTAGTCTTGTCTAGTCTACTGTTCTCTAGTCTTGTCTAGTCTACTGTTCTCTAGTCTTGTATGTTCTTGTCTAGTCTTCTCTAGTCTTGTCTAGTCTTGTCTTGTCCAGTCTTGTCAAGTCTTGTCTTGTCCAGTCTTGTCTAGTTTTGTCTAGTCTAGTCATGTCTAGTCGTGCCTAGTCTTGTCTGGTCTTGTCTTGTCTTGTCTTGTCTGGTCTTTTCTGGTCTTGTCTGGTCTTGTCTGGTCTTGTCTAGTCTTGTCAAGTCTTGTCTAGTCTTGTCTATTCTTGTCTAGTCCTGTCTAGTCTTGTCTAGTCTTGTCTAGTCTTGTCTAGTCTTGTCTAGTCTTGTCTAGTCTTGTCTAGTCTTGTCTAGTCTTGTCTAGTCTTGTCTAGTCTTGTCTAGTCTTGTCTAGTCTTGTCTAGTCTTGTTTAGTCTTGTCTAGTCCTGTCTAGTCCTGTCTAGTCCTGTCTAGGCTTGTCTAGTCTTGTCTAGTCTTGTCTAGTCTTGTCTAGTCTTGTCTAGTCTTGTCTAGTCTTGTCTAGTCTTGTCTTGTCTAGTCTTGTCTAGTCCTGTCTAGTCTTGTCTAGTCTTGTTTAGTCTTGTCTAGTCTTGTCTAGTCTTGTCTAGTCTTGTCTAGTCTAGTCTTGTCTAGTCTTGTCTAGTCTTGTCTAGTCTTGTCTAGTCTTGTCTAGTCTTGTCTAGTCTTGTCTGGTCTTGTCTAGTCTTGTCTAGTCTTGTCTAGTGTTGTATAGCCTTGTCTGGTCTTGTCTGGTCTGGTCTTGTCTAGTCTTGTCTAACCTTGTCTAGTCTTGTCTAGGCTAGTCTTGTCTAGTCTTGTCTAGTCTTGTCTAGTCTTGTCTAGTCTTGTCTAGTCTTGTCTAGTCTTGTCTTGTCTAGTCTTGTCTAGTCTTGTCTAGTCTTGTCTACTCTTGTCTAGTCTTGTCTAGTCTAGTCTTGTCTAGTCTTGTCTAGTCTTGTCTAGTCTTGTCTAGTCTTATCTAGTCTTGTCTAGTCTTGTCTAGTCTTGTCTAGTCTTGTCTAGTCTTGTCTAGTCTTGTCTAGTCCTGTCTAGTCTTGTCTAGTCTTGTCTAGTCTTGTTTAGTCTTGTCGAGTCCTGTCTAGTCCTGTCTAATCCTGTCTAGGCTTGTCTAGTCGTGTCTAGTCTTGTCTAGTCTTGTCCAGTCTTGCCTAGTCATGTCTAATCTTGTATAGTCTTCTCTCGTTTTGTCTAGTCTTGTCTAGTGTAGTCTGGTCATGTCCAGCAGTATCTAGTCATGTCCAGCAGTATCTAGTCATGTCCAGCAGTATCTAGTCATGTCCAGCAGTATCTAGTCATGTCCAGCAGTATCTAGTCATGTCCAGCAGTATCTAGTCATGTCCAGCAGTATCTAGTTTTGTTTAGCCTTGTTCACTTTTGTATAGTGTAATCTAGTCTTGTTAAGCCTTGTCTTGTATTGTCTAGTCTACTGTTCTCTAGTCTTGTATGTTCTTGTCTAGTCTTCTCTAGTCTTGTCTAGTCTTCTCTAGTCTTGTCTTGTCCAGTCTTGTCTAGTCTTGTCTTGTCCAGTCTTGTCTAGTTTTGTCTAGTCTTGTCTAGTCTAGTCTAGTCATGTCTAGTCGTGCCTAGTCTTGTCTGGTCTTGTCTGGTCTTGTCTGGTCTTGTCTGGTCTTGTCTGGTCTTGTCTGGTCTTGTCTGGTCTTGTCTGGTCTTGTCTAGTCTTGTCTAGTCTTGTCTAGTCTTGTCTAGTCTTGTCTAGTCTTGTCTAGTCTTGTCTAGTCTTGTCTAGTCTCGTCTAGTCTTGTCTAGTCTTGTCTAGTCTTGTCTAGTCTTGTCTAGTCTTGTCTAGTCTTGTCTAGTCTTGTCTAGTCTTGTCTAGTCTTGTCTAGTCAAGTCTTGTCTAGTCTTGTCTAGTCTTGTCTAGTCTTGTCTAGTCTTGTCTAGTCTTGTTTAGTCTTGTCGAGTCCTGTCTAGTCCTGTCTAGGCTTGTCTAGTCGTGTCTAGTCTTGTCTAGTCTTGTCCAGTCTTGCCTAGTCATGTCTAATCTTGTATAGTCTTCTCTCGTTTTGTCTGGTCTTGTCTAGTGTAGTCTAGTCATGTCTAGCAGTATCTAGTCATGTCCAGCAGTATCTAGTTTTGTTTAGCCTTGTTCACTTTCGAATAGTGTAATCTAGTCTTGTTAAGCCCAGTCTTGTATTGTCTAGTCCAGTGTGCTCTAGTCCTGTTTAGTCTTGTCTAGTTTCGTCTAGTCTTGTCTAGTCTAGTCTAGTGTAGTCCTGCCGAGTCTTGTCTAGTCTTGTCTAGTCTTGTCTAGTCTTGTCTAGTCTTGTCTAGTCTTGTCTAGTCTTGTCTAGTCTTGTCTAGTCTTGTCTAGTCTTGTCTAGTCTTGTCTAGTCTTGTCTAGTCTTGTCTAGTCTAGTCTTGTCTAGTCTTTTCTAGTCTTGTCTAGTCTTGTCTAGTCTTGTCTAGTGTTGTATAGCCTTGTCTGGTCTTGTCTGGTCTGGTCTTGTCTAGTCTTGTCTAACCTTGTCTAGTCTTGTCTAGGCTAGTCTTGTCTAGTCTTGTCTAGTCTTGTCTAGTCTTGTCTAGTCTTGTCTAGTCTTGTCTAGTCTTGTCTAGTCTTGTCTAGTCTTGTCTAGTCTTGTCTAGTCTTGTCTAGTCTTGTCTAGTCTTGTCTAGTCTAGTCTTGTCGTCTTGTCTAGTCTTGTCTAGTCTTGTCTAGTCTTGTCTAGTCTTGTCTAGTCTTGTCTAGTCTTGTCTAGTCTTGTCTAGTCTTGTCTAGTCTTGTCTAGTCCTGTCTAGTCTTGTCTAGTCTTGTTTAGTCTTGTCGAGTCCTGTCTAGTCCTGTCTAGTCCTGTCTAGTCGTGTCTAGTCTTGTCTAGTCTTGTCCAGTCTTGCCTAGTCATGTCTAATCTTGTATAGTCTTCTCTCGTTTTGTCTAGTCTTGTCTAGTGTAGTCTGGTCATGTCCAGCAGTATCTAGTCATGTCCAGCAATATCTAGTCATGTCCAGCAGTATCTAGTCATGTCCAGCAGTATCTAGTCATGTCCAGCAGTATCTAGTCATGTCCAGCAGTATCTAGTTTTGTTTAGCCTTGTTCACTTTTGTATAGTGTAATCTAGTCTTGTTAAGCCTTGTCTTGTATTGTCTAGTCTACTGTTCTCTAGTCTTGTATGTTCTTGTCTAGTCTTCTCTAGTCTTGTCTAGTCTTCTCTAGTCTTGTCTTGTCCAATCTTGTCTAGTCTTGTCTTGTCCAGTCTTGTCTAGTTTTGTCTAGTCTTGTCTAGTCATGTCTAGTCGTGCCTAGTCTTGTCTAGTCTTGTCTGGTCTTGTCTGGTCTTGTCTGGTCTTGTCTGGTCTTGTCTTGTCTGGTCTTGTCTGGTCTTGTCTGGTCTTGTCTGGTCTTGTCTGGTCTTGTCTGGTCTTGTCTGGTCTTGTCTAGTCTTGTCTAGTCTTGTCTAGTCTTGTCTAGTCCTGTCTAGTCCTGTCTAGTCCTGTCTAGTCTTGTCTAGTCTTGTCTAGTCTTGTCTAGTCTTGTCTAGTCTTGTCTAGTCTTGTCTAGTCTTGTCTAGTCTTGTCTAGTCTTGTCTAGTCTTGTCTAGTCTTGTCTTGTCTAGTCTTGTCTAGTCCTGTCTAGTCTTGTCTAGTCTTGTTTAGTCTTGTCTAGTCTTGTCTAGTCTTGTCTAGTCTTGTCTAGTCTAGTCTTGTCTAGTCTTGTCTAGTCTTGTCTAGTCTTGTCTAGTCTTGTCTAGTCTTGTCTAGTCTTGTCTAGTCTTGTCTAGTCTTGTCTAGTCTTGTCTAGTGTTGTATAGCCTTGTCTGGTCTTGTCTGGTCTGGTCTTGTCTAGTCTTGTCTAACCTTGTCTAGTCTTGTCTAGGCTAGTCTTGTCTAGTCTTGTCTAGTCTTGTCTAGTCTTGTCTAGTCTAGTCTTGTCTAGTCTTGTCTAGTCTTGTCTAGTCTTGTCTTGTCTAGTCTTGTCTAGTCTTGTCTAGTCTTGTCTAGTCTTGTCTAGTCTAGTCTTGTCTAGTCTTGTCTAGTCTTGTCTAGTCTTGTCTAGTCTTATCTAGTCTTGTCTAGTCTTGTCTAGTCTTGTCTAGTCTTGTCTAGTCTTGTTTAGTCTTGTCTAGTCTTGTCTAGTCTTGTCTAGTCTTGTCTAGTCTTGTCTAGTCTTGTCTAGTCTTGTTTAGTCTTGTCGAGTCCTGTCTAGTCCTGTCTAATCCTGTCTAGGCTTGTCTAGTCGTGTCTAGTCTTGTCTAGTCTTGTCCAGTCTTGCCTAGTCATGTCTAATCTTGTATAGTCTTCTCTCGTTTTGTCTAGTCTTGTCTAGTGTAGTCTGGTCATGTCCAGCAGTATCTAGTCATGTCCAGCAGTATCTAGTCATGTCCAGCAGTATCTAGTCATGTCCAGCAGTATCTAGTCATGTCCAGCAGTATCTAGTCATGTCCAGCAGTATCTAGTTTTGTTTAGCCTTGTTCACTTTTGTATAGTGTAATCTAGTCTTGTTAAGGCTTGTCTTGTATTGTCTAGTCTACTGTTCTCTAGTCTTGTATGTTCTTGTCTAGTCTTCTCTAGTCTTGTCTAGTCTTCTCTAGTCTTGTCTAGTCTTCTCTAGTCTTGTCTTGTCCAGTCTTGTCTAGTCTTGTCTTGTCTAGTTTTGTCTAGTCTTGTCTAGTCTAGTCTAGTCATGTCTAGTCGTGCCTAGTCTTGTCTAGTCTTGTCTGGTCTTGTCTGGTCTTGTCTTGTCTGGTCTTGCCTGGTCTTGTCTGGTCTTGTCTGGTCTTGTCTGGTCTTGTCTGGTCTTGTCTGGTCTTGTCTAGTCTTGTCTAGTCTTGTCTAGTCTTGTCTAGTCTTGTCTAGTCTTGTCTAGTCTTGTCTAGTCTTGTCTAGTCTTGTCTAGTCTCGTTTAGTCTCGTTTAGTCTTGTCTAGTCTTGTCTAGTCTTGTCTAGTCTTGTCTAGTCTTGTCTAGTCTTGTCTAGTCTTGTCTAGTCTTGTCTAGTCTTGTCTAGTGTTGTATAGCCTTGTCTGGTCTTGTCTGGTCTGGTCTTGTGTAGTCTTGTCTAACCTTGTCTAGTCTTGTCTAGGCTAGTCTTGTCTAGTCTTGTCTAGTCTTGTCTAGTCTTGTCTAGTCTTGTCTAGTCTTGTCTAGTCTTGTCTAGTCTTGTCTAGTCTTGTCTTGTCTAGTCTTGTCTAGTCTTGTCTAGTCTTGTCTAGTCTTGTCTAGTCTAGTCTTGTCTAGTCTTGTCTAGTCTTGTCTAGTCTTATCTAGTCTTGTCTAGTCTTGTCTAGTCTTGTCTAGTCTTGTCTAGTCTTGTCTAGTCTTGTCTAGTCCTGTCTAGTCTTGTCTAGTCTTGTCTAGTCTTGTTTAGTCTTGTCGAGTCCTGTCTAGTCCTGTCTAATCCTGTCTAGGCTTGTCTAGTCGTGTCTAGTCTTGTCTAGTCTTGTCCAGTCTTGCCTAGTCATGTCTAATCTTGTATAGTCTTCTCTCGTTTTGTCTAGTCTTGTCTAGTGTAGTCTGGTCATGTCCAGCAGTATCTAGTCATGTCCAGCAGTATCTAGTCATGTCCAGCAGTATCTAGTCATGTCCAGCAGTATCTAGTCATGTCCAGCAGTATCTAGTCATGTCCAGCAGTATCTAGTCATGTCCAGCAGTATCTAGTTTTGTTTAGCCTTGTTCACTTTTGTATAGTGTAATCTAGTCTTGTTAAGCCTTGTCTTGTATTGTCTAGTCTACTGTTCTCTAGTCTTGTATGTTCTTGTCTAGTCTTCTCTAGTCTTGTCTAGTCTTCTCTAGTCTTGTCTTGTCCAGTCTTGTCTAGTCTTGTCTTGTCCAGTCTTGTCTAGTTTTGTCTAGTCTTGTCTAGTCTAGTCTAGTCATGTCTAGTCGTGCCTAGTCTTGTCTAGTCTTGTCTGGTCTTGTCTGGTCTTGTCTGGTCTTGTCTGGTCTTGTCTGGTCTTGTCTAGTCTTGTCTAGTCTTGTCTAGTCTTGTCTAGTCTTGTCTAGTCTTGTCTAGTCTTGTCTAGTCTTGTCTAGTCTCGTCTAGTCTTGTCTAGTCTTGTCTAGTCTTGTCTAGTCTTGTCTAGTCTTGTCTAGTCTTGTCTAGTCTTGTCTAGTCTTGTCTAGTCTAGTCTTGTCTAGTCTTGTCTAGTCTTGTCTAGTCTTGTCTAGTCTTGTCTAGTCTTGTTTAGTCTTGTCGAGTCCTGTCTAGTCCTGTCTAGGCTTGTCTAGTCGTGTCTAGTCTTGTCTAGTCTTGTCCAGTCTTGCCTAGTCATGTCTAATCTTGTATAGTCTTCTCTCGTTTTGTCTGGTCTTGTCTAGTGTAGTCTAGTCATGTCTAGCAGTATCTAGTCATGTCCAGCAGTATCTAGTTTTGTTTAGCCTTGTTCACTTTCGTATAGTGTAATCTAGTCTTGTTAAGCCCAGTCTTGTATTGTCTAGTCCAGTGTGCTCTAGTCCTGTTTAGTCTTGTCTAGTTTCGTCTAGTCTTGTCTAGTCTAGTCTAGTGTAGTCCTGCCGAGTCTTGTCTAGTCTTGTCTAGTCTTGTCTAGTCTTGTCTAGTCTTGTCTAGTCTTGTCTAGTCTTGTCTAGTCTTGTCTAGTCTTGTCTAGTCTTGTCTAGTCTTGTCTAGTCTAGTCTTGTCTAGTCTTTTCTAGTCTTGTCTAGTCTTGTCTAGTCTTGTCTAGTGTTGTATAGCCTTGTCTGGTCTTGTCTGGTCTGGTCTTGTCTAGTCTTGTCTAACCTTGTCTAGTCTTGTCTAGGCTAGTCTTGTCTAGTCTTGTCTAGTCTTGTCTAGTCTTGTCTAGTCTTGTCTAGTCTTGTCTAGTCTTGTCTAGTCTTGTCTAGTCTTGTCTAGTCTTGTCTAGTCTTGTCTAGTCTTGTCTAGACTTGTCTAGTCTTGTCTAGTCTTGTCTAGTCTTGTCTAGTCTTGTCTAGTCTAGTCTTGTCGTCTTGTCTAGTCTTGTCTAGTCTTGTCTAGTCTTGTCTAGTCTTGTCTAGTCTTGTCTAGTCTTGTCTAGTCTTGTCTAGTCTTGTCTAGTCTTGTCTAGTCTTGTCTAGTCTTGTTTAGTCTTGTCGAGTCCTGTCTAGTCCTGTCTAGTCCTGTCTAGGCTTGTCTAGTCGTGTCTAGTCTTGTCTAGTCTTGTCCAGTCTTGCCTAGTCATGTCTAATCTTGTATAGTCTTCTCTCGTTTTGTCTAGTCTTGTCTAGTGTAGTCTGGTCATGTCCAGCAGTATCTAGTCATGTCCAGCAATATCTAGTCATGTCCAGCAGTATCTAGTCATGTCCAGCAGTATCTAGTCATGTCCAGCAGTATCTAGTCATGTCCAGCAGTATCTAGTTTTGTTTAGCCTTGTTCACTTTTGTATAGTGTAATCTAGTCTTGTTAAGCCTTGTCTTGTATTGTCTAGTCTACTGTTCTCTAGTCTTGTATGTTCTTGTCTAGTCTTCTCTAGTCTTGTCTAGTCTTCTCTAGTCTTGTCTTGTCCAATCTTGTCTAGTCTTGTCTTGTCCAGTCTTGTCTAGTTTTGTCTAGTCTTGTCTAGTCATGTCTAGTCGTGCCTAGTCTTGTCTAGTCTTGTCTGGTCTTGTCTGGTCTTGTCTGGTCTTGTCTTGTCTGGTCTTGTCTGGTCTTGTCTGGTCTTGTCTGGTCTTGTCTGGTCTTGTCTGGTCTTGTCTGGTCTTGTCTGGTCTTGTCTAGTCTTGTCTAGTCTTGTCTAGTCTTGTCTAGTCCTGTCTAGTCCTGTCTAGTCCTGTCTAGGCTTGTCTAGTCTTGTCTAGTCTTGTCTAGTCTTGTCTAGTCTTGTCTAGTCTTGTCTAGTCTTGTCTAGTCTTGTCTAGTCTTGTCTTGTCTAGTCTTGTCTAGTCCTGTCTAGTCTTGTCTAGTCTTGTTTAGTCTTGTCTAGTCTTGTCTAGTCTTGTCTAGTCTTGTCTAGTCTTGTCTAGTCTTGTCTAGTCTTGTCTAGTCTTGTCTAGTCTTGTCTAGTCTTGTATAGTCTTGTCTAGTCTTGTCTAGTGTTGTATAGCCTTGTCTGGTCTTGTCTGGTCTGGTCTTGTCTAGTCTTGTCTAACCTTGTCTAGTCTTGTCTAGGCTAGTCTTGTCTAGTCTTGTCTAGTCTTGTCTAGTCTTGTCTAGTCTTGTCTAGTCTTGTCTAGTCTTGTCTAGTCTAGTCTTGTCTAGTCTTGTCTAGTCTTGTCTTGTCTAGTCTTGTCTAGTCTTGTCTAGTCTTGTCTAGTCTTGTCTAGTCTTGTCTAGTCTAGTCTTGTCTAGTCTTGTCTAGTCTTGTCTAGTCTTATCTAGTCTTGTCTAGTCTTGTCTAGTCTTGTCTAGTCTTGTCTAGTCTTGTCTAGTCTTGTCTAGTCTTGTCTAGTCTTGTCTAGTCTTGTCTAGTCTTGTCTAGTCTTGTCTAGTCTTGTTTAGTCTTGTCGAGTCCTGTCTAGTCCTGTCTAATCCTGTCTAGGCTTGTCTAGTCGTGTCTAGTCTTGTCTAGTCTTGTCCAGTCTTGCCTAGTCATGTCTAATCTTGTATAGTCTTCTCTCGTTTTGTCTAGTCTTGTCTAGTGTAGTCTGGTCATGTCCAGCAGTATCTAGTCATGTCCAGCAGTATCTAGTCATGTCCAGCAGTATCTAGTCATGTCCAGCAGTATCTAGTCATGTCCAGCAGTATCTAGTCATGTCCAGCAGTATCTAGTTTTGTTTAGCCTTGTTCACTTTTGTATAGTGTAATCTAGTCTTGTTAAGCCTTGTCTTGTATTGTCTAGTCTACTGTTCTCTAGTCTTGTATGTTCTTGTCTAGTCTTCTCTAGTCTTGTCTAGTCTTCTCTAGTCTTGTCTTGTCCAGTCTTGTCTAGTCTTGTCTTGTCCAGTCTTGTCTAGTTTTGTCTAGTCTTGTCTAGTCTAGTCTAGTCATGTCTAGTCGTGCCTAGTCTTGTCTAGTCTTGTCTGGTCTTGTCTTGTCTGGTCTTGCCTGGTCTTGTCTGGTCTTGTCTGGTCTTGTCTGGTCTTGTCTGGTCTTGTCTGGTCTTGTCTAGTCTTGTCTAGTCTTGTCTAGTCTTGTCTAGTCTTGTCTAGTCTTGTCTAGTCTTGTCTAGTCTTGTCTAGTCTCGTTTAGTCTTGTCTAGTCTTGCCTAGTCTTGTCTAGTCTTGTCTAGTCTTGTCTAGTCTTGTCTAGTCTTGTCTAGTCTTGTCTAGTCTTGTCTAGTCTTGTCTAGTCTTGTCTAGTCTTGTCTAGTCTTGTCTAGTCTTGTCTAGTCTTGTCTAGTCTTGTTTAGTCTTGTCGAGTCCTGTCTAGTCCTGTCTAGGCTTGTCTAGTCGTGTCTAGTCTTGTCTAGTCTTGTCCAGTCTTGCCTATTCATGTCTAATCTTGTATAGTCTTCTCTCGTTTTGTTTGGTCTTGTCTAGTGTAGTCTAGTCATGTCTAGCAGTATCTAGTCATGTCCAGCAGTATCTAGTTTTGTTTAGCCTTGTTCACTTTCGTATAGTGTAATCTAGTCTTGTTAAGCCCAGTCTTGTATTGTCTAGTCCAGTGTGCTCTAGTCCTGTTTAGTCTTGTCTAGTTTCGTCTAGTCTTGTCTAGTCTAGTCTAGTGTAGTCCTGCCGAGTCTTGTCTAGTCTTGTCTAGTCTTGTCTAGTCTTGTCTAGTCTTGTCTAGTCTTGTCTAGTCTTGTCTAGTCTTGTCTAGTCTTGTCTAGTCTTGTCTAGTCTTGTCTAGTCTTGTCTAGTCTAGTCTTGTCTAGTCTTTTCTAGTCTTGTCTAGTCTTGTCTAGTCTTGTCTAGTGTTGTATAGCCTTGTCTGGTCTTGTCTGGTCTGGTCTTGTCTAGTCTTGTCTAACCTTGTCTAGTCTTGTCTAGGCTAGTCTTGTCTAGTCTTGTCTAGTCTTGTCTAGTCTTGTCTAGTCTTGTCTAGTCTTGTCTAGTCTTGTCTAGTCTTGTCTAGTCTTGTCTAGTCTTGTCTAGTCTTGTCTAGTCTAGTCTTGTCGTCTTGTCTAGTCTTGTCTAGTCTTGTCTAGTCTTGTCTAGTCTTGTCTAGTCTTGTCTAGTCTTGTCTAGTCTTGTCTAGTCTTGTCTAGTCTTGTCTAGTCTTGTCTAGTCTTGTCTAGTCTTGTCTAGTCTTGTCTAGTCTTGTCTAGTCTTGTTTAGTCATGTCGAGTCCTGTCTAGTCCTGTCTAGTCCTGTCTAGGCTTGTCTAGTCGTGTCTAGTCTTGTCTAGTCTTGTCCAGTCTTGCCTAGTCATGTCTAATCTTGTATAGTCTTCTCTCGTTTTGTCTAGTCTTGTCTAGTGTAGTCTGGTCATGTCCAGCAGTATCTAGTCATGTCCAGCAGTATCTAGTCATGTCCAGCAGTATCTAGTCATGTCCAGCAGTATCTAGTCATGTCCAGCAGTATCTAGTCATGTCCAGCAGTATCTAGTTTTGTTTAGCCTTGTTCACTTTTGTATAGTGTAATCTAGTCTTGTTAAGCCTTGTCTTGTATTGTCTAGTCTACTGTTCTCTAGTCTTGTATGTTCTTGTCTAGTCTTCTCTAGTCTTGTCTAGTCTTCTCTAGTCTTGTCTTGTCCAATCTTGTCTAGTCTTGTCTTGTCCAGTCTTGTCTAGTTTTGTCTAGTCTTGTCTAGTCATGTCTAGTCGTGCCTAGTCTTGTCTAGTCTTGTCTGGTCTTGTCTGGTCTTGTCTGGTCTTGTCTTGTCTGGTCTTGTCTGGTCTTGTCTGGTCTTGTCTGGTCTTGTCTGGTCTTGTCTGGTCTTGTCTAGTCTTGTCTAGTCTTGTCTAGTCTTGTCTAGTCTTGTCTAGTCTTGTCTAGTCTTGTCTAGTCTTGTCTAGTCTTGTCTAGTATTGTCTAGTCTTGTCGAGTCTTGTCTAGTCTTGTCTAGTCTTGTCTAGTCTTGTCTAGTCTTGTCTAGTCTTGTCTAGTCTTGTTTAGTCTTGTCGAGTCCTGTCTAGTCCTGTCTAGGCTTGTCTAGTCGTGTCTAGTCTTGTCTAGTCTTGTCCAGTCTTGCCTAGTCATGTCTAATCTTGTATAGTCTTCTCTCGTTTTGTCTAGTCTTGTCTAGTGTAGTCTAGTCATGTCTAGCAGTATCTAGTCATGTCCAGCAGTATCTAGTCATGTCCAGCAGTATCTAGTTTTGTTTAGCCTTGTTCACTTTCGTATAGTGTAATCTAGTCTTGTTAAGCCCAGTCTTGTATTGTCTAGTCCAGTGTGCTCTAGTCCTGTTTAGTCTTGTCTAGTTTCGTCTAGTCTTGTCTAGTCTAGTCTAGTGTAGTCCTGCCGAGTCTTGTCTAGTCCTGTCAAGGCTTGTCTAGTCTAGTCTTGTTTCGTCTAAACTTGTCTAGTATTGCCTAGTATTGTCTAGTATTGCCTAGTCTTGCCTAGTCTTGTCTAGTCTAGCCTGGACTAGTTTCGTCTGGTCTAGTCTCGTCTTGTCTAGTCTTGTCTAGTCTTGTCTAGTCCTGACTAGTTTTCTTTAGTCTTGTCTAGTCCTGTCTAGTCTAGGCTTGTCTAGTTAAGTCTTGTCTAGTCTTGGAAAGACTTGTCTAGTCTTATCTAGTCTTGTTTAGTTTCACTCTTGTCTAGTTCTGTCTAACCATGTCTAGTCTAGTCTTGGATCTGTTCGTTTTGTCTTGTCCTCTATACACTAATAACAACGTTTAAGTGCAAAATTATATGTTAAAATGTGTCACCCACTACACATTTTTTTAAACAAAAACTTATCTAGTCTTGTCTAGTCTTGCATTGTCTTTTATAGTCTTGGCTGGCATTTTCCAATCTTGTCTAGTCTTGTCTAGTCTTGTCCAGTCTTGCCTATTCATGTCTAATCTTGTATAGTCTTCTCTCGTTTTGTCTGGTCTTGTCTAGTGTAGTCTAGTCATGTCTAGCAGTATCTAGTCATGTCCAGCAGTATCTAGTTTTGTTTAGCCTTGTTCACTTTCGTATAGTGTAATCTAGTCTTGTTAAGCCCAGTCTTGTATTGTCTAGTCCAGTGTGCTCTAGTCCTGTTTAGTCTTGTCTAGTTTCGTCTAGTCTTGTCTAGTCTAGTCTAGTGTAGTCCTGCCGAGTCTTGTCTAGTCTTGTCTAGTCTTGTCTAGTCTTGTCTAGTCTTGTCTAGTCTTGTCTAGTCTTGTCTAGTCTTGTCTAGTCTTGTCTAGTCTTGTCTAGTCTTGTCTAGTCTTGTCTAGTCTTGTCTAGTCTAGTCTTGTCTAGTCTTTTCTAGTCTTGTCTAGTCTTGTCTAGTCTTGTCTAGTGTTGTATAGCCTTGTCTGGTCTTGTCTGGTCTGGTCTTGTCTAGTCTTGTCTAACCTTGTCTAGTCTTGTCTAGGCTAGTCTTGTCTAGTCTTGTCTAGTCTTGTCTAGTCTTGTCTAGTCTTGTCTAGTCTTGTCTAGTCTTGTCTAGTCTTGTCTAGTCTTGTCTAGTCTTGTCTAGTCTTGTCTAGTCTAGTCTTGTCGTCTTGTCTAGTCTTGTCTAGTCTTGTCTAGTCTTGTCTAGGATTGTCTAGTCTTGTCTAGTCTTGTCTAGTCTTGTCTAGTCTTGTCTAGTCTTGTCTAGTCTTGTCTAGTCTTGTCTAGTCTTGTTTAGTCATGTCGAGTCCTGTCTAGTCCTGTCTAGTCCTGTCTAGGCTTGTCTAGTCGTGTCTAGTCTTGTCTAGTCTTGTCCAGTCTTGCCTAGTCATGTCTAATCTTGTATAGTCTTCTCTCGTTTTGTCTAGTCTTGTCTAGTGTAGTCTGGTCATGTCCAGCAGTATCTAGTCATGTCCAGCAGTATCTAGTCATGTCCAGCAGTATCTAGTCATGTCCAGCAGTATCTAGTCATGTCCAGCAGTATCTAGTCATGTCCAGCAGTATCTAGTTTTGTTTAGCCTTGTTCACTTTTGTATAGTGTAATCTAGTCTTGTTAAGCCTTGTCTTGTATTGTCTAGTCTACTGTTCTCTAGTCTTGTATGTTCTTGTCTAGTCTTCTCTAGTCTTGTCTAGTCTTCTCTAGTCTTGTCTTGTCCAATCTTGTCTAGTCTTGTCTTGTCCAGTCTTGTCTAGTTTTGTCTAGTCTTGTCTAGTCATGTCTAGTCGTGCCTAGTCTTGTCTAGTCTTGTCTGGTCTTGTCTGGTCTTGTCTGGTCTTGTCTTGTCTGGTCTTGTCTGGTCTTGTCTGGTCTTGTCTGGTCTTGTCTGGTCTTGTCTGGTCTTGTCTAGTCTTGTCTAGTCTTGTCTAGTCTTGTCTAGTCTTGTCTAGTCTTGTCTAGTCTTGTCTAGTCTTGTCTAGTATTGTCTAGTCTTGTCGAGTCTTGTCTAGTCTTGTCTAGTCTTGTCTAGTCTTGTCTAGTCTTGTCTAGTCTTGTCTAGTCTTGTTTAGTCTTGTCGAGTCCTGTCTAGTCCTGTCTAGGCTTGTCTAGTCGTGTCTAGTCTTGTCTAGTCTTGTCCAGTCTTGCCTAGTCATGTCTAATCTTGTATAGTCTTCTCTCGTTTTGTCTAGTCTTGTCTAGTGTAGTCTAGTCATGTCTAGCAGTATCTAGTCATGTCCAGCAGTATCTAGTCATGTCCAGCAGTATCTAGTTTTGTTTAGCCTTGTTCACTTTCGTATAGTGTAATCTAGTCTTGTTAAGCCCAGTCTTGTATTGTCTAGTCCAGTGTGCTCTAGTCCTGTTTAGTCTTGTCTAGTTTCGTCTAGTCTTGTCTAGTCTAGTCTAGTGTAGTCCTGCCGAGTCTTGTCTAGTCCTGTCAAGGCTTGTCTAGTCTAGTCTTGTTTCGTCTAAACTTGTCTAGTATTGCCTAGTATTGTCTAGTATTGCCTAGTCTTGCCTAGTCTTGTCTAGTCTAGCCTGGACTAGTTTCGTCTGGTCTAGTCTCGTCTTGTCTAGTCTTGTCTAGTCTTGTCTAGTCCTGACTAGTTTTCTTTAGTCTTGTCTAGTCCTGTCTAGTCTAGGCTTGTCTAGTTAAGTCTTGTCTAGTCTTGGAAAGACTTGTCTAGTCTTATCTAGTCTTGTTTAGTTTCACTCTTGTCTAGTTCTGTCTAACCATGTCTAGTCTAGTCTTGGATCTGTTCGTTTTGTCTTGTCCTCTATACACTAATAACAACGTTTAAGTGCAAAATTATATGTTAAAATGTGTCACCCACTACACATTTTTTTAAACAAAAACTTATCTAGTCTTGTCTAGTCTTGCATTGTCTTTTATAGTCTTGGCTGGCATTTTCCAATCTTGTCTAGTCTTGTCTAGTTTTGCATAGTCTTGGCTGGCATTATCCAATCTTGTCTAGTCTAGTCTTGTCTGGTCTTCTTTGCTCTTGTCTGGTCTTCTCAATTCTTGTCTGGAATAGTCTGATCTAGTCTTTCCAGTCTTGTCAAGTAATGTCTAGTCTTGTCAAGACTTGTCTAGCCTTGTCTTGTCTAGTCATGTCTTGTGTAGTCTTGTCTGTCTAGTCTTGCCTGTCTAGTCTTGTCTGTCTAGTCTTGTCTGTCTAGTCTTGTCTGTCTAGTCTTGTCTGTCTAGTCTTGTCTGTCTAGTCTTGCCTGTCTAGTCTTGTCTGTCTAGTCTTGTCCGTCTAGTCTTGTCCGTCTAGTCTTGTCTGTCTAGTCTTGTCTGTCTAGTCTTGTCTGTCTAGTCTTGTCTGTCTTGTCTTTTCTAGTATTGTCTAGCCATATCTAGACTTTTCTAGTCTTGTCTAGTCTTGTCCAGTCTTGTCTAGTCTTGCATAGTTTAGTCTTGTCCAGCATTATCTAGTCTTATCTAGTTTAGTCTTGTCAAGTCTTATCTAGTCTTGTCTAGTCATGTCTAGTCTTATCTAGTCATGTCTAGTCTTATCTAGTCTAGTCTGGTTTTGTATCTACTCGTATTGTCTTGTATATTATGCTAGTGGTAACACTGAAGTGTCTTTTAAAACATTTCAAACACTCATTATGTTTTACAAAGTCTTATCTAAACTTGTCTACGTTTGCAAAATAGTGTCTATCCATCTTGACTGAATAGTGAATAGCGTCTAGATTAGTCAAGTCTTCTAGTCAATAATTCTAATCAATCTTTAGTGGATGATACTAGAAAAAGTCTAGTCTTATTGTTGTTATTAATTAGTAAATTATATACACAAGCAGACAATAGATGTTATGTACTTAACAAATAAAATAAATATATCTGAATATTAAACATTTCGTACATTTTATATTGTGAATAGTAACAGTGTTGTTGGCGTGGATGGAACATGTGTCATCTCAAAAACGTAACGTTCTTTAATAAAACCCAACACTTTAAAATGAAAGGTTGCACGTGAATATGGTAAAGCTTTTTTTTTAAATCGGTGGTACAGGTTTGATCCACGCTGCATATGAATAGTATGCAAAAAAAGTTGAATTGCTGGTCTATTATACAGGGTGTTAGGTAACCATGCGGCAAAAAATCAAGAGATCATTACTTGGTCTATTCTAAGAATATTTGGTCTTGCGTTGAATTCTGAAAAACCCTTTGTTTCAAAGATACAGGGCGAACAAAATTTGCGACCACCATATTCGATATTTGTTGAAATCATTAATGTAAATAAAAGTATGGCGTTCGCCAATGAGTTTATCAAGTACAATAAATTAATGAGTTTATCAAGTACAAAAACTTGACGACGATAACTTGGAACGGCTGTTTTATCTAGTGACGTATCTCAAGACGTACAAGTGGATTTCATTTGAATACGTCTCGTGAGTGATCATCACATGTATAGGTCGCAGTTGTTTACATTGAGTAACGGTTAGCTCTTTGACGCATGAGCCGACCTTGAACCTTCGTGCGCATGCATGATTTTTTTCCCGCCTGTAGATAGCGTCAGTTGCTGTCGAGCAGTGTTCGAGTGACGTAGTGTGTAGTGCTCTCGTCGGTTTTTCAATTCAAGTAAAAATGACCAAAGAGTACTATAGGGATGTCCTACGTCGCCTACGTGATACTGTGCGGCACAAGCGACTGGAGTTGTGGTCATCAGGAAATTGGCGACTCCATCACGATAAGTCTCGAGCACATTCTTGGCACTTGTTCTTGGTTCACATTTTTTTTTGTCGAAAAAACAGACTCCTCTGGTTCGACAGGCTCCTACTCTTCTGATATGGCCCCTGCGACTTCTGGCTATTCCCCAAAGTCAAGAGGCCATTGAAAGGAACTCGATTTCAGACAAGAGAGGACATTATGGCTGCAACGACAGTCGATTCCGAAAGAGGCTTTTTCGGAATGCTTCCAACAATGGCGTCACCGCTGGGAGAAGTGTCTGGAGTCCCAAGGAGACTACTTTGAGGGTGATTAGGTTTCCAACGCTCCAGGAATGCCAGTTTTTTTTACCGGCTAAAGTTCGGATACTTTTCTAACAGACCACGTATGAACAACGAGATGACTGACATGGCTTTCATATATGGACTTGGGATGGCAATTCAGTATAATCTAGACCAGGGGTCTCCAAACTTTCCAGCCTTAGGGCCATACTGATTACTCCAGTAAGTTCCGAGGGCCAAAACCATATTATCATTGTTGCCGGTGGTAAAAAGTGAAATAGTCCACTGATGAAAAAAAAGGCCGAAAAAGTACGCAACGTTTAAAAAAGGCTGCAAATCGGCAACACTGCATATTATTAATTTTCCTGTCATTATCTGTAATTTTTAGATTAGTCGTAGAGTACGAGCCATGAGGAGTAACGTGACACGACATCTGGTGGACACAAGCGGAAATAGGTAGTACCTTCTATCGCTAACAGATGGCGCTAATAGCACGTACAGAATAATCTCGTTGGTTCGAGAAAGTTCTGGTGTCTTCCACTCACTTCTAGATGGCAGTAATTGGAATATATAAGAAGGCTAGTGCGCAACCACAAGTCAATTCCTATGACACTGTTGTGAAATAAAATAGTGCGTACCTCCTTAAAACGTGTTTGTGCGTGTTTAAGTTTAAGACATCTTTGTAACAGTATTTTGATTTGAATTGTTGCTTTTGTGTGTGATTTAGTAGTATGGAAAAGAAGCGAAAAATTGATAGTGAATGCAGAAAATTCAAAGATCAGTGGAACATTCAGTATTTCGTAATTGAGTCCAGTAACAGCAAGAGTCCAGTAACGCTATGTTTGATTTGCAATGAAAGCATAGCCGTTCTCAAGGAATATAACATTAAACGTCATTATGAAACAAAACATTTTCAAAATTACTCAAAATATACAGGAAGTTTGCAGACAGAAAAATTCGAAGCTATGAAGCGCGGATTGAAATCGCAGCAATCTTCATTTACAAAACTCAAAACTGAACAAGAGGCTGCAACTCGTGCCAGCTTTCGTGTGGCTCTTGAAATTGCAAAACGTGGAAAACTATTCACCGATGGAGAAATGATCAAAGAATGCATAATTGCAGTAGCCGAAGAAATGTGTCCTGAAAAGGTAAATTTATTAAAAACTGTCAGTATGTCAGCAAACACTGTGGCTCGAAGGGTAGAAAACATCGCTGAAAATATATCCTCTCAACTGTTCGACAAAAATGGACATGTTGAGTGGTTTTCTTTGGCCTTGGATGAGTCAATGGATGTGTCAGATACTGCTCAGGTGTTGATTTATATTCGAGGAGTAGATAAAAGCTATGAAGTGCATGAAGAACTTCTTGATATGTATAGTATTCATGGCACAACTACTGGTACAGATATTTTTAAAGGAGTTGAAATGGCCATTAATCAAAAGAACCTTTGATGGAAAAACTTGAAATGCATTACAACTGATGGTGGCAAAAACATGAGTGGGAAATATAAAGGAGTGGTCGCTCTTGTGTCAAAGGCTGTAGAAAATGACGGTGGTTCAAAACCATTAGTCTTACATTGTATCATTCATCAACAGTCTTTGTGCGGAAAATGTTTGGATATGTCTGAAGTTCTGAAACCAGTCATATCAACTGTTAATTTTATTAGATCTTTTGGGCTGAATCAGCGACAATTACAATTTATTGAAGAGATTGGAGAAAATGACTTACCTTATCATACTGCCGTACGTTGGCTTAGTTGTGGGAAAGTCCGTCAGCGCTTTTTTGAACTTCGAGCAGTGATCGAATTTTTTTTTAATGAAAAGCATCGCCCTCTTACTGAATTACAAAACAACGCATGGCTGTGGAAGTTAGCATTCTATGTTGATTTGACAAAACATGTGAACAAACTGAATTTGAGATTGCAAGGAAAAAAACCAGCATCTTCCTGATTTATACACTAATATCAAATCATTAAAGAAATTGATACCGTTTCAATCACAACTACGAAGTAAATGTTTTTCACATTTTAAAATATGTGAAATATTCAGCCACACCACTGAGACTGAGTTTCCTATCGATTTTGCAATCGAAACTTTGAGTGCTTTGAAAATAAATTTTGATACTCGTTTCTCGGACTTTGATGCCATTGCGAATCAAATTAAGATTTTTCAGAATCCTTTTGATACTGACATTGAAACCCTAGCCCCGGAACTTCAAATGGAAATGATTGATCTACAGTGCAGTGATATAATTAAGAACAAATATCAAAACTCATCTTTGTTGGAATTTTATAAGAGTCTTCCACTGACACAATTTGATAATTTGCATAAATTTGCTCGTGGGCTGTTTTCTGTTTTTGGTACTACTTATTTGTGTGAGAAGACCTTCTCCAAAATGAAGTACACAAAAAATGTTTACAGATCTAAATTAACTGATGAGCATCTTAAATCTCTTTTAATAATTGGTACAAGTAAAATTAGTCCACAACTACAAACTATTGTCAGTGGAAAATCTCAATTACATAAATCTCATTAGTATTTCATATGTCATTATGCTTGTAATTATGTTTTTATTTAAAATGTATAAAATATTGGTTGGATTCATTTCAATAATTTGTTAGTTATTATATACTGATGTTAAATTTTCTGAATATTATACATGTCTTTACACATTACAATTCTGTGTTTCTTTATCCAACTTATCACAAAAACAATAACAATAAGCCTACAACAATGTTATGAGTAGTTAGCCCATAGCCATATCAATGTAGATGTCATATTAATAATTATTCAACATAAAATTAGAATACTTCAGTAAACTAAATTTAATTTGCTATAAAAAATATGTTTTCTAAAAGTAGTTTTCAAGTATGCTAGCTCTCCGCGGGCCGGACAAAATCTGTCCGCGGGCCGGATGTGGCCCTCGGGCCGTAGTTTGGAGACCCCTGATCTAGACGATTGTACATTGAACGGAAAAATCTTCGAAAACATTCATCGACGTCTTCGCGAAACAGGCACATTGAAACGAAATGGAGGGCCAGGAAGATTAATGACAATAAGAATAGTACAACTGGGATGGAATGTGCTGGATATGATAGAGGAAGATCCAAGTACTTCCACGCGACAAATTAACAAATACTTTGAATGTAAGTCATTGGACAGTTTGGAAAATTCTTAAGGGCAATTTGTTGTATGCATACCACTTTCAACAAGTTCAGCCAGCTGATTATTGTCCATGTATTGCGTTATGTCAAGGCATTTGCAAACATTAGTTCTAATCCCTCAAATCCTGACACAGATTCTATTCACCAATGAAGCCAGTTTCTCAAGAAATGCAATAAGGAATTTTGATAACAACCATGTGTGGGGAGATGAAAATCCATATGAGGTATGTGAAGATCGATTTCAACATCAGTTCTCCTTGAAGATTTGGATTGGAATTGTGGGTGACTATCTAATTGGACCAGTATATCTACCAGCAAGACTTACTGAGGAAATGTATTGCAACTTTCTGGAAGAAACACTATACAAGTTTCTGCAGGATGTACCATTGGTGAAAAGAATTGCAATGTGGATTAAGCATGATGGTGCACCACCACATTTCAGTTTGGTTGCTCTTGATTTTTTAACAGCAACATAAAGAGATCACTGGATTAGTCGAGGTGGGCCACACGTATGGTCTGCTCAATCCCCAGACTTAAACCCCCTGGATTATTTCTTATGGGGATATCTGAAGTCATTAATTTATGCTACTCCAGTGGAGAATTTGGATGAATTGCGAAATCAGATAATTACTGGGTGTAACTTAATTAGAAACAACCCTGCTGGGTTTGAAAGAGTTCAACACTCAAGGATGGGAAGATAAAATGCTTGTATCCAGGTTGGGGAAGTTCGAACATTTATTGTGATAGTTCAGAACTCAATGATGAGAAGATTATATCCAGACTGGAGGAAATGATTTCGAACATATCTTCTTCTTTCGAATTGGCCTACTTTGGACCACGCTTGTTCAACAGTTGGGCTTTGACCTTTGCCCAGTATTGTTGCATCTTCTGCCGGTGTAACTCCTTTCTCTCTTCTGTCCAGGGAGTACCTTTCCTTCAAGATTTTTCCTAAAATCCACGGACTTCCTTCAGGGAGCATCTCACAGTCTGTTTTTGAGATTTTCGAACATTTATTATAAATTGATTAACTTTACATGTACTTTTTGATATTAAAATGTTGTTACTATTTTGTTCACCCTGTATTTTTGAAAGAAAGGGTTTTCAGAAACCCTTTCTTTCAACAAAATATTTTCTTTCTTTCTTTCAACATCATAGGACAAATTATTCATTTTATTTTTTATTCATATTTTATTCATATTATTTAGACAAAGTCTGTCCTTTTGTTGTCTTTCATCCTCATCTACTTTTGTATAGCCGTAAAGTGATTGGGTTAGAATATGCATCACCCATTCTTATTTATTCTTGTTTAGTTCTGTCTATTCTTATTTAGTCCATATTTGTCTAAATAGCACATTGTTTTAAAATTAAAATGACCAAAGTTCAATAAATTTAATAGAATGCTATTACTTATTGTCCAGCCTAATGTTATATTATCTAATTTTGTTTAAGGTAATACTAATCTTATTGTCTAAATAAGTGTACAAGATTTGTAATCATGTTGTAAAGAAGATTGGAGACTGACCCTGTCCACTGGGATTCATCTATTGTCTTTTTATCTTCATCTACTTTTGTCCAGCCTTAAAGTGAATGGGTGAGAATAGAAGTCACCCATTCTTATTTATTCTTGTCAACTTCTGTCTATTCTTCTATAGTCTACATTTGTCTAAATAGCACACTTTAATTGTATTTAAAATAGTCATTTTAATAAAAGAAGAATATTTCAATAAATTATTAACTATAATAATGTTACTACTTTATATTCAACTAATGTAGAATATATCTAATGTATTATACAATAATAAACAATGAATGTATAGAACATAGGTCAGTCTTACCCGCTCTGAGTTCCTCCTCAATCCATCTTCAGGATCACAAGAAACTTGAGTCCAAATTGGATCTCTTGAACCCGTGGAATGATAATTTCTCATTTTTTTCCACTCGCACACTTGAATTAAATATAAATAAAACTGAATCAATCAGTTGATGTCTACATGTGATTAGACAGCAACATAATTGGACACTTGTGGGTTTGTTCGTTGATGTGTTGAATTTTGGGGCACTTGGGGTATATAAAACGTTTATTTTGCAAGGAATTAATTCGCGACTGTTTGCAATTAATCGCCAGCTGCTTCCATGATTCAAAAATCTCTCTAGACTGCCTGCTGTCAAAATAAACTCTGATTTCCCACTAATTGGTCTTCCCACCAACTGGCTTAACAAGTTGCCTAGACTCTATCAAATAAATAATACCTGCCGCAACCCAACGTACGTCTGTTAAAATTAATTTAAATGTTTAATTGCTTTAGCAATAGATTTTTGAAAATTGAAATTAATTTTTCTTGATTTGAAGATTCTTTTCTTGTTTAATTCTTTCTTGTTTCAAGATAATGAAATAGAGAGATTCATTAACTCGCGAACAAGTATTTAATTAACAGTTTAAAACTGTGCCTTATGCATTCTTCTGTGAATGTAGACGAGAATTGACAATATCAATTAAGTGTTTAAATTAGCCTTAAATCCTATCGCTTCGTTTTGACGGTATCTAATCTAATTTCCCATATTTTGCCCGCCTGTTCTCCCTTACCTATTGTATGTACTCCTTTTGATATTCGTCTTTAAAATGTGCTGAAAAGTGAGTTAGGCGTAAAAAGCGATTTTTTATTGAATCAGAAAATCTCGTATAAACGGCCTTTCAGCTAATCGCTTCCAACAAAGTTTCAACTTTTGGCTATTCAACTTTTCTCTAGTGCAACCCTGCGTTTGTTTACTTGTTGTATACATAAAACCGACGCGAATCTGAGTGATTTACTAAACATTTGACTATATTTAAAGTTATTTTATCTACGACAACTATTGTAAATGTCCATTATAGTTTATACAGTTCGTGGACTATGCAAATACATCATACTACACACATATGTAACAATCCGCGATTAATGTTATGTAATAATTCAAAATTATCCATGAACGTTTGGTTTACGATTCGTTGATTGGTTGAGAGCTGAACGTTGATACTATTTTTAAATATAGTACTCCGTGATTTCCAAACAATCATGAAACGTCACAACATTCACATAGAAGCTGTCATTCATTTCGTTTTTTCACGTTTAAATCGAAAACTATAAATAAGTACTGAATAAATGCCCCCGCGAATGGAAGTCACCTTGTCGTGGTGCGGGGGCTTAGCTTCGTGCTGCCCTTTGGACGCTGCTGATGCGAGGAGCACTGCCCAGGCAGGGTCCGCCCCGACTCGTGTCGGGGCGGACTCTGGGTGCCGAATAACTAAGAACTTCCCAACCCAAGGGGTTCGCAATCTGAAGAAACAGTGGATGGTATGGATGGATGGATGACTGCCGTCTAACTCTTCCTGACTTACGGCAGACACCCACTTACTTCCCTTTCTATACTATCCAGGCCTCACTTGGCCTAACTCTTGTTCACTTCAGATCTAAGGATCTTCTGTAATCTATCTTTTTTCCGCCTTCAAACCCTAATCCAAGCTGTAAGCTACCGGTGCACCCGGGATACAAGGCGCCCTCCCGGTGTACTTAACCTTACTCTTGCATGCAGGGCTCTGCAGGAGCAAACCACTTATTTCCCTAGCTACTCGTGGGAACAAAAATGTACTCAAATAAAAACAAAAAAACAAATATACCCAAACCAACTACAGGGGAACATCCATTGGATGTAGACCTAGTAGAACAGCTTAGAACCGAAGTAGGACCAACAGGCCTAACTTCGGTTCAAGACATGGTATTGGGGGAGGAAGATGTCGATGTGGTTGACAGCCGCAGCGATAAGACTCCTTCTCACAATGGGTCACCTCTGAGGGGAAGTGGATCAACCACTAGACCCACAGAAGGTGCCTCAAGCACTGCTACCTCGAGCTTGCAAACAACGCAAGAAAAGAGGTACAGAATAAGTGGGTCGCAACGCAGGAAGATGAAAAAGGAGGCCGCAAGAGCCAAACTTGATCCTCAACTGCGCGTGACCGGCAAGCCGGCGGCGGGAGCGGACGCACCAACTGGCATTAGTGCCGGGAGTGGGTCTGGGACTGCCGTCGTTAAAAGGCTGAGATCTGAGGGTAGTACACCGTCTCCCAGACGGAGCTATCCTCGGCCTCTGGAGCCTAAAAGGCCCAGGACGGAGGGCCCGCTGGGGAACAAACCTGGTGCTAGCTCACAGAGGAGGCCTAGGCAGTCCTACAGCGGAGCTCTCTCTGCCTGCAAAATGGCTATTGTTCCTCAGAAATATCCTGAGGAAAAGATGACAGAAGTACAAGGTAAGCTTCTGCAATCCGAGCTAATGAGGGAGATCTGGAGCTGTGAACCAGGCACAGGCCCCCATTTTATAAACAGCTTTGTGGACAAGGGCGTAGTCAACGTTACCTGTGCCGACGAAGCTGCAAAAGTCTGGCTCCTGGAAAAGTTGGCCAAGCTTAAACCTTGGGAGGGGGCAATTCTCAGAGCGGGTACAGCGAGAGATATTGTCCGTACGACCAAGGTGACGGTTTGGGTTCCAAACTCCTTTGAAACTCTTTTTGAACTCCTTGGAACGACGGAGCCAGCTTAAATACTCCCCCTACTTAAGACCCAAAACAGGGGCTTAAATGTAGAGGAATGGAGTATTGTCCGCAGCAATGCGGATACTAAGGGAAACACTTTGGATCTCTACATAGATTCCGCATCCGTGAGTGAGCTGACCAAAAAGGGCTGCAAAGCCTATTTTGGTCTAAATCAGCTCACTTTCAGGATCATAGGGAAGAGAGCGAAGGGGCCCACTGATGAAGGTACTTCAGATCAACCTTCAGCATAGAGCGGCGGCCTCTGCCTCCCTATGCAGAATCTTAGCTGCTGGGGACATCAGCATAGCCCTTATCCAAGAATCCGGGTAAACAGAGGCAAAATAATGGGTCTATGTGAAGCTAGGGGTAAGTTAATCTATGACTACTCCTGTAACAATATCAGATCCTGCATTTATGCTAGATATGATATTGACATATTAATGTTGCCCGACCACTGTTTCGGAGATCTTGCCACAGCAAAAATCAGGTATCGCATGGGGGGGAGGGCAGTTAGGGAACTTATTGTGACCTCTGCGTCCCTACTGAACCACCACCTACCGCAGAGTTGGAGCGCCTGGTGAAATACTGCGAGATTTCCAATCTCCAGATCCTGGTGGGGATGGATGCCAACGCCCAAAACGTAGTATGGGGGAGCACCAAATCCAACAAAAGAGGTGAGTTTTTGCTTAGATACTTAGTGTTCACGAATCTGGCAATACTGAATGTCGGTAACAGGCCCACCTTTCAAACAAAACGACGGAAAGAGGTTATTGATATGACCTTGGCGTCCTTATATACAAGTGCACTAGTGAGTAAGTGGTATGTGTCCGAAGAACCGTCGTTGTCGGACCATCAATACATCTTTCTGGAGATCAACGCCGTTGACAGGACAGAAAATGTGTATCGTAATCCACGCAAAACTGACTGGGCACTATAAGGGAGTGCTAAAGATACATACAAGTGTGTTAAGTTCGCACATAACCAGTCCGCAAGATATTGAAGAAGCCTCCACTCTACTTCAGGAGGCTATAATAAATTCTTATCATGACAGCTGTCCTCAAGTGAAGCGAACCAGGAAACGAGAAGTTACCTGGTGGAGCAAGGAACTTGAACAGAAGAAAAACAAAACGAGAAAGCTCTACAATAGAGCTAAAAAGATAGGGATGTGGACCGAATATACGGCTACACTCACTAATTATAACAAATCTATACGGAGGGCTAAAAGGGAGTCCTGGAGGAAGATGTGTGAGGAGACTTCTGATAAAGAACCCGTTAAATCCGGTTGGTACTATCAGAGGACCAAACGGAAAACACACAACCAGCGGGAAAGAAACTATGAAAGTTTTACTCCAAGCTCACTTCCCAGGTTCCTATGTGATCGACCCAACAATGGACAATCCTGACTGTCATGCTGTACGCTCTCAAACAAGAAGGACAAGGTGTGATTGGCGGGTGTCCAAGTGGGTTGTCACATATGAAAGAATTGAATGGGCCATAAATACCTATGGCCCATACAAAGCAGCTGGCTCTGACGGTGTCTTCCCCGCCCTTCTGTGGCAGGGGGGGAAACGCTGGTGCCAATATTGATCAAGCCTGGCATCAGGCTTTGTGCCAACTTCCTGGAGGCAAGTAAAAGTGTTATTTATACAAAAAGCCGGGCGTCTAGATTACACCCTGGCTAGAGCGTATAGACCAATAAGTCTAACATCCTTTCTATTGAAAACGTTAGAAACATTGGTTGAAAAGCATCTAAGGGAGACCTGCCTGTTAGACAGGCCCCTACACTCTAATCAGCATGCCTATCAACCAGGAAAATCATGTGAATCTGGATCTGGAAAACAAGGAATTGGCGCTTGGTGCCTTCCTTGATATCGAAGGTGCGTTTGACAACACCTCCTTCGACAGTATAGCCAATACAGCCCGCAGCCATGGTGCAAATAAAACATCAATCAGATGGATTAAGTCTATGCTACAGGGTAGTAATGTTGAGGCTACAGTAGCAGGTGACACAATGAGGGTGGCTGTCATTAAGGGATGTCCTAAGGGTGGGGTTCTATCTCCGCTGCTTGGGGACATGGTTGTTGATAGCCTGCTTGTGTCACTAAATAATAAAGGATTTTACAGCCAAGGCTATGCGGATGACATAGTCATTCTCATCAGGGGTAAATTTCCTTCTATAATAGCAGCGCTTATGCAAGAAGCACTGAACGAGGTGGAGAGTTGGTGCAGGGGGGTCGACCTTCGGGCAAATCCCCAAAAATCCACTCTAGTACCATTCACTAGAATGAGAAAAACGGATGGGCTAAAGCCCCCAATTTTCTATAACGAGCATCTAAAGGTGAGTGATGAAGTCAAGTATCTAGGTGTAATCCTGGATGCCAAACTGACTTGGAATCAACACCTAAAGAAAACTACCAACAAGTGTAAAATGGCACTTATGATGACCAAAAGAACACTTGTAAAATCGTGGGGACTGAAACCAAGCATGATATACTGGCTATACACTATGGTAGTTGGACCCATTTTGACACATGGCTCCACAGTATGGTGGACCAAAGTGAAGCAAAAATCAGGCCATCAAAGAACTCTCCTATGTTCAGAGACTGGCCTGTTTAGCAATTATGGGAACGATGAAAACCGCCCCAACTGCGGCTCTGGAGGTGATCCTAGGCCTTCCTCCCCTGGATATCTTTATCATGGGCGAGGCAAGGAAGGGAGTTTTCAGATGCATATGCAATGGCACATGGGAATCTCTGGCGAGGTCAGGCCACACCATGATAACGAATGCCATATCAGAACCGTACCTCAATATAGAGGGGGACTCGATACCTAAAAGGCTGTCATTCGATCTACCCTTCGAAACACATCTACGATGGACAGAAGGCAATCAAATAACCACTTGCCGAGGAGGACTGGACTGGTATATAGACGGCTCCAAGAAGGACAGTGGTACTGGTGCAGGAATCTATGGACTGTCCCTGGGGTGCAGCCTGTCTGTACCCCTGGGGACACATGCCACAGCATTCCAAGCAGAAATACACGCTATCATGGTCTGTGCCCGTAAAATTTGAGAATGGACTACAAAAGTAGAAGCATCCGCATTTTTACGGACAGTCAAGCTGCGATTAATGCTCTAGGGTGTCACAAAATCAAATCCAAGACAGTTTGGAACTGTCTTCAGGACCTAAAAGCCCTGGCAAAGCATAACAAGGTCACACTCGCTTGGGTGCCTAGCCACACAGGACTGGTGGGTAACGAAATGGCGGATAAGCGGATCATTGCTGAAAGCGGACCCTATATTACAAAGACCACGACACGAAATAAAATCTGTAAATGGGTAGCAACTAAGCACCGTCTACAGTAGGTCAATTTGAATGGCCTGACACACCGCAAACGAATGGTAGCTAAACCATCGGAAACTCTAACTGCTGAAATTCTGCAACTGCCAAGGAAGCAGATCGCAATTGTGGCAGGCCTACTTACAGGACAATGCCCTCTACGAGAACACCTACATAAAATGGGTATCTGGAAGGATGAACCTTTATGCAGGTTATGCTAGGTTATGCTAGGAGATAGGAGACACAAGCTTGATAGTACAGCTGAGAGAGTCCCCGTGACAAACATGGCATAGAATCGTGGACCTAATAGAGGGACTGGATCTATTTGCATGAACAAAACAATGTGGGGAAATACAATAGGCCAATGGGCCGCAGGGTTTTAAGGGCTAACCCCCCTGGAGCCAAATTGGTTAGAGAAAAAAAAAGAAATTATGAATGTATTTATTTTCATTTCTATCAAGTTAAATGAGGTCGAAGGTGTTACAAAAGTGAAACAAATTAGTGTGGTCGTAGATAAAGTATAGTACATAATTCGAGTTGTAAGGCAATTACGTGCTCGCGGAATTACACGCTCCCCGCTACGCGGGTCGCGCGAAACTGTTCCGCTCGTACGTAATATGCTTCTTACAACTCTCATTACGTAATATACTATTAAATTAGACTATTCAATGTTAAATCAGTCTATGTTCTTGCCTCTTATTATTATGTAGTTATATTATAATGTATATATGTATGTTTCGTTTTAAGCAATTTTTGCCTGTTCTACTTCGATAACATTCAGAAGCTGTCTTTCCATCTCTTGCTGGGGCGTCCAACACTTCTTCCGGGCAGCTATATAACGAGGTCTCACATAAAAACTAATGATTAATTATTATCTCCGCCTGCGGGAGCCAAAGGGTGGACTGAGTAGCTCAGCAGTTCCCATTCCTTGTCCCAATCCTGAATAAAGCCCGGTAGGTTACCGACCTGCCTACGGTAAAACAATCAAAGCTCACAGATTCGATAATGTGCCTCGGAATGGGACGGATACAACGATGACAACCACTGCCAGAAAACAGACTTTAAGTAAATGGAAAAAGAAGGATAAACTAAAGATCGGGACGGGGAATATAAGGTCTTGGTATGCAAAAGACCAACAGAACTAACAACAAAATAGTTATAAGCTGCATCACTGAAACCAAACGAAAAGGAAGGTGTTTCAAATTACCATGAATACATGAGGGGCCTAGAATCAAAACCGGCAATCTCCCACTTTCATAGATTCGAGATATTAAGGAAAAACTGCTATGACTTTATTATTGGTATTAAAGGGAAGGAGTTTATATTATGCTAAAGTTAATATGAGTAGAAGCAATAATGAATTATAATTATACCTAAAACTCGTAAGTATTTTTAAAAATTAAATAATTAAATATGGACATTTCCGCCTTTGTTTCCAAAAGTAGGAGATTGCCGATTTTGTTACTGAAATGGATACTGAAAGTTGCGATAAAATAAGCAATAAAATGCGACGTCAATGCAAAACCAAAATTTTATTCAAAACATTTACATAGAATAAAAAAAAAATAATAGAAACTTGTAAATTAACAATACAGAAAATAGTGATTAAACAAAATCCTGTTTATATTAAAACCATTGCAATTTCTGGGATAAATTCGCAATTAACATCATCTTCATTGTGGAGTTCTTGGGTTTCTAACAATTCATCTGGATTGTCATTTTGATCTCTTGGCATTTCGGCAGGAATAATATCATCATAAAATTGGAGTTCTTCCAAATTTCGCCAATTATTCCCAAAGTGTTTGGTAAGTAGATTGTTTACATCAATTAATTTGAGGTTGTTAAGCTGCTGAAGACCGCTGCTTATTTGATCAGGGTTTATCATTCTTGGCCGTTTTCCCCTTTTTGTGATTCCTTTAAAGACCTGTAGATCGTTTGGGTAATAAAGTTCACCTCTTACTAGAATATTACCAGTCCGACACCTCTTAAGATAAAATCGTTTGGTTTCTTTAAATTGAAAGTGCCATGTTCCCGGGAGTTTTAAAACATCTTTAACACATTTTTTCAATCATAAACAATGCATTCCTTACCTAAATGGGTAACTGTTTCAATTTTTGAAAATAGTTCTAGATATTTTTCAGGTTGTGTTATTACTTCAAGTAATTTTATATTTTTCACAATGTGGCCAAACACTCTATCAGCAGGTAAAAAGGAGTGGCCTACTACTGGGAAGACAACTTCCAACTTGTCAACATTCAATGGAGCATCAGCTGCCAATCACTTACAACACATTCCAATAAGAACACTATTCTTGTTTTGGCCGCTGCATCCATCTGCCATTAACCTAACAGTAATATTTTGGTTACTTCTGAAACCTATTTTATTAAGCCTATCAAACACAGCGGATGCTATCTCATTGGAACCTTTACCATATTCATTTTCTGTCCAGTAATAGGAGAAAGCATTTTCTTTGCCAAGTTTAGATTTTGATGTACCCTGTACAATTGTAAAGTTGTACAGGTTGTATTCAGTTGTAAAGTACAACTGCTTTGAGTAGTAGGCACTTTGATCTGTTACTTTTGGAAGAACCAAGTTCTTTTGGCAGTCAAACGATATTGTCACCAAGTCATCTCTTCTTCTTCTTAATGGCACTACAACCGATTGCCGGTCTGGGCCTGCTTCAGCATGTTTCTCCAAGCGGACCTATCACTCGCCAACGTTCACCAGTCCCGTACTTGAAGTTTTTGTAGGTCAGTTGTTACCGCATCCTTCCATCTCCCTCTTGGCCTTCCGGAACTTCTCCTTCCCTCTGGTTGGCCATTGAACAACTTTTTCGGAACCCTATGATCACCCATTCTCTGCATGTGTCCGAGCCATCTCAATCTTGCCACCTTGATGAAACTCACAATATCTGGTTGATTGTAGAGCTGATATAGTTCGTGATTACCAAGTCATCTCTATCTTCTCTTAATAGTTTAAAAAAAGCATCTGCCCTTAGTTTGTGAATTTTTTTTTCGGTTGTTAACTTCTTCTTTTTTTCTTCTTCTGCACAGCGTTTTATTTTTTCTGTAAGTTGTAGACAAGTAGAGCACACATCAGTGTGAGTTGTTGTAAAACTCAAATTGTACTTTGTGTTAAAAATTGTTCGAAAATACGTCAGCTTTACTTTTTCCTCTGGAGGAGACTGCGCATTATACATTTTATACATTTTTTGGATAGATAAATCTGAAGGAAGGTATGATCTCTTGGTAGTTGAACGGCAGTAATGAGATTCAATGCATTTAAAATTGTTAATAAACTTTTGAACAGCCGTTTGTTTCATTTCGAATTTAGGAGTTTTCCTGTCTCCCCCTCTTTTTTCAGTTGGTGCTTGGCCGGTACTCGCAAAATGTTTCATGACGTATGACAAGCGATGTTTTGTAATAATTAATATTTTTAAAAACGACCACTGGAAAACAGGAACGTTCTCATTTAAATAATTTCTTACAAAGCATTTAACAGTTGTAGCTTTTGTTCCTCATTCTTGGGACGACGACGTTTGCACACATCAACCGTGCAATACTTTAAAATAAACGCATCTTGCAAACGTTTATTTTTTGTTGCATAAAATGCAGTATGAAATTCTTTAATTTCTTTCATAGTCAACGATGCACATTGATATGATTTTGTATTATGGCCGCAGGTTGGATATTCTGGTAATTGTTTTGAAGAGTATCTATAATGTAAAAGATTTCTTACTTTTTAGTTTACTATACACATCATGAGCCATTGTATGAAAGTATTTACTACAAGATAAATAATTTACCTGGCACTTTTACGCACATTACTTTTCCATGTCGTTGGATATCGAATTCTTTTTCGAGCCCTATTCGGCTCAACAGGAGACACAAACACTTCCATTGCAGCATTCAATTCCATATTGTTCACGAAACTAAGCATAAACAAGGTTTATAACTCTAAACATAACGCACGTGCAGAATTAGTAATCACGTGAACTCCAACACCATCTCTGATTGGCCAAAATGGAGATTTCCGTCTTTGATGCTGAAAGTGTCACGGAGATTGCCGGTTTTGTTTCTGAGCAAAAGTTTTAAAGCCGATTTTACATGGGATTTTGCCAAATTTGGTACTCACTATAAACATATTCTAGTAGATCAGAAATGTACAAAAAACTTGACGTATGCAACTTTTTTTAGTCAAAATTGGAGATTGCCGGTTTTGATTCTAGGCCCCTCACATATTAGTATATAGTGGACTGAAAACATGGGCACAGAAGAAGGGGCAAACAAGGGTAGCAGAAAGAATAGGATGTTGCCTAAACAATACGATATGTAATAATTATGATGTGATAATTACAGTATAATCTCGATAATCCGAAATATATGGGACCAGACAACAGACGGATTATAAGAAAGAGTGGTGGGAGGGAAGAACGCGAGCGGATTCCAGACCGCCCGATTACTGGACGTGTCGTCCTATTACCCAACGGCCGAATTAGCGAGATTATATTGTATTATGTACCAGCATAGTGTCCTTGTCGAAGGAGTGGTGGCGACAAAGAGTTCAATACATAAGTAAGATGTAATAAAAATAATGATAATAAATCATTTAGAAACAATTCAAATTAGAAACATCGTAATTATTTGTATTTTAACCCAATTGCTCTAAATTATTTATTTACATAATCTACAATAAGCAGCTTGAAAACGTGGCGTTTTTCTAATGGTATTTACGAAAGGTTTTTGAGATTTATTACAAGTTAATCAAAGTTGTTTAATGTAACATTTAGTAAATCATAAATGTGTTTGCACACTAAATAGTTTTTAGATAATTCATGAAAATTACCCCTACTATTCGTACCGATTGGTGTATATATAAACCAGCCATTTTCAGTTATTCTCAATAGTTAAGACATACTTCTACATCTACTTCTACATAGTTAAGAAGTAAAGACCAGCAGAACCAGTTAAGCGTTCCTTTACAATTTTTCAAATCTCCAGTGGTGAAAGTTCAAAAGAATAAGCAACAATGTATCTGTTTTTGTGCGCTATTTTATTGTGCAATGTTCCAAATGCATTGTCTTTAATTGAAATTCATGATGATAACGCACTCGAAAACCTTCTCTTGAAAATTATTGATAACAATTTCAACAAAAACGAAGTAATAAACATATATACGTCGGAAAATACTGAGAAATACTGCCATTTGATCGAAGAAATTTACGAAAAATCTAAACATGTAGTAGCTATAAGTGGCACAAATATAAGTGGCAATAGCAAACTGGTAAAAATTGATGTTTTTATCATAGAATTTTGTAAATTACACGAGATATCTGCAATTTTAAGAAACAACAATTTGCAACAACACAATAAGTTTATGCTCATTCCCACTTGCGAAACCGAAGACTACTCCGAAATAATTAAGGAACTTTGGTACTTTTACATATCAAACTTTGTTATAATCACTCCTGTCTTGGAAATGTTCACTTGGTCTCCATTTATTAACAACTGCGGGGACAATTTTAAAAATGTGACGAGAATTAACGATTTGAAAAATTTGTTTCCCAATAAAATACGAAATCTAAATCTGTGTCCGATTAATGTAAAACTGCAATATCTGCCGCCGTTTACGATCGATGAAAATCAGGGATCTCAAACCAAACTCATCCACATTTTAGGAGAAAAGTTTAATTTCACACCGGTTATAATGATTTATAAAGAAGAAACCAAGGATTTTATTGTAGATTATTTACTGGAAGGTCTGAATAATAGATCGGATGATTTAGCGTTACCTTACGATTCTCTAACAAGAGCCAGACACGAGAAATACGATTATACTACATGGTACTTCGATGATATAGAAACGTACTGTATGAATGTACCGCTAGGTGTTCCGAAGTGGTATGGATTAGCTAAGAATTTAACCACCCATATTTACAACTGTTTCTTGCCATTATTTTCGCTGGTTATTATCACATTTATCTTCGCTAAAATCATCAATACCAACGAACCATTCCGCTCCATTTCCTTCATTTTTATTGACTACACAAAGGCTCTATTCAGCGTAGCTAATACATTACTTCCAGTAAACGGAATCCTCCGAATACTTTACGCAACATGGTTGATGTGCAGCTTAGTATTCTTAGTCCAATACACCAGCATTTTATTCAAAAGCATCAAAATGTCTGATCATCAAACATTGGAAGTGTTTTACAATAAACTGATTGATTGGTTTGTACTCTTACCAAACTATGCCGACACAGTATTGTTAGAAATATTAAGTGATAAAGGCGAGGAGAGAAACGGGAAACTGCACGTTATAATGTGTAACGATCCACTTAAATGTGCAAAACTTGCGTATGGAGATGGAAATTATATATTGGTAGCGAAGAGCACTGTTCTCGATTACTACATCCAACAATTTTACAACGATTATTTTGCTACGAGCACGCGGAGAGGATTAACAAATGCATGCTTCGGTCTTTTGTTGCAAATGAATTATATGAATATTTATATGAGAAAGAATTTCTTTCTTAAGGATGTATTAAACGAGGCTCTGGGACATATAACTGCTGCCGATCTTTTTAACAAAATTACGAAAGATCTGAAGCAAAACAATCAGCTTAAGGATATTGCTGACTGGTATAAAAACAATAAACTGAACATGGAGATGGAGGAAATAACAGAAGAGGTGGACTTTGAATACTTTACTGCTATATTTATGTATATGGCGATCTGTTTGTCAATTTCCTTTGTTATATTTCTGCTGGAGCATTTTTATTTCAGGTTTGGCGAGACGATTAAGCAAAAAATAATGTTTTTCTGGAACGGCCTGAAGGAAAAATTTAGAAATTTCAGACGCTGAACAAGTTTCTGTAAAGATAAACTTTGCACGTCTGCTGTAGCATAGAATTTATCATTTAAGATCATGTAAATTGTATTGCTACATTTAACATTGTCAGCAATTTTAAACGCACAACAGCTTTTCAATTCAAACTTAAAACAAACGGAAGACAGTCTGTATATATAAATATATTCAACCTTTCCGGAGCTCTATAACAATTACTGAGTCTTTTTAGGACTGCTAGTCATAAAAAATCTCAGTAATTGTTATAGAGCTCCGGAAAGGTTGAATATATTTATATATGCAGGCTGTGTTTCGTTTGTTTTAAGTTTGTATGATTATCTATAACGTAGGACTGTTTTACCAATTCTAGTTTTTCAATTCAATTTTACGTGTTTATCCACTTCAAATTTTTCACACGAGGTATCTAAATTCCAACCGTCAATGAGCACCGAACGTTCTAAATTTACCTACAGATTGTTGTGATTGATTCCAGTGAATATTATGTACACTACTTGACACATTCGAGTGGAACTGCATTACATGTTCCACGTTAGTTCTCTTGTAAATGTAAAAGCACTTAAGAAATAAATGACAAAATACTTAAAAAGTGTCCAGTTTACTGTTAAACCTTCCTAGTCGTAAAAACCTAGTCTTGTCTATAAAGTCTTATCTCTCTAGTCTAGTCTATCTAGGTCTCTCTCTTTCGCAAGACTTGTTTATCTAATATTGTCTAGCTTCTAGGTTTTCTCCGGCTTTTTTTTTGCTTTTTCCTATTGATTAATATTTTTTTCAACAAAGTTAGTTTTGATTTCTAACTTTTTTTTCAGTTGACTAGCCATACGTATCTTTAATCATAAGAAAAACATGCATATTGTCACTAAAACAATCATTAAAATGGCTTTAAAGCATGTATTAAATCATGATATCACTTGATATCTCTGAGGATGGTGTTCTGCAGTGTTCCCTCTAATTTTGTGACCTGTGGGCGCACTTTTTTAAATGTGTGCAATTTTTTCCAAAATAAAAAAAATTGTGCGGCAATTTAAAAAGCGCATATAATATAAAAAATACAATAATAATAATTAATATCCAGCTAAATGTTGTACCTATTTATACGCATTGACTCGATCTTACAGCATACCACTTGTACTACATACATTTCAACGGAACAAAATGAAAAAAAAACTACTCTAAAATCAAGTCAAATCATTAGTTCGTGAAGACAGAATTTAGCTGATGACTGTGGCTTCCCCTTTCTCATCAGAATATCAGCACAGAGTTTTCATGCTATCGATTTCTTTGTTTCGTTTTTGTGGACCATCATTAAATTATGGTTATTCATCCATCAAATAATATCGAATCTTCTACTTCTACCGTTGGAAACATATCATCTGTTTTTATGGTTATATTTAAATCATTAGCATTTATTAAAAGCACGCTTATGTTATTGCATCACGCCATGTTTCCAAGATATTTTTCCTTGATTTTATTAATTCTTGCATGAGCAATTTGACACAAAGCACTGAGTTCTTCTAAAATTGAAGACAAAAGTTCTAAATTTATTTGAAATTTAATTTTGTTTTGAAATTTAACTTTTTTAAACAATATTTGGAAATTTCTGTCATCTTTATCTTTGTTAAAATATTCAATTAATGATTTATAATTTGTAATAATTGCTTCTATTGCAAAATGTCGTGACAACCACCTCACCTCATTCATAGCTTGGAAAGCTATAGAGTTATTTTTAGTTAAAGCTGGTTTACAAAAAAAGGCTGGTTTTGTGATCGTGTCGGGTCAAAATATTACTTGAGAAAGCAATTACAATTACAAATTTATCTATACATAGTTCCCACAACAAATGATCTTAATTCATATTCCATCATAAACATAACTACAAAAAATCTCTTAAGGCATGTCTATGCCCACTGCCACTACCTTCCAATCTCCTTCTTTAGTCATTAGGTCTATTTTTGGGCATAGGCCTTTCTCAATTGTTTCCATCTTATCCTATTCTGTGCTAGTTGGAGCCATGCTAGTCTGGCTGTTGCTATGAGGTCATAATACCATCTTATTCTATGACATCCATTCTATGATTCGCCTGTCCCATCTCATCCTATCACTCCTTGCAACTTAACCTGCGCATCTTCATTTGAGGATTGCAATTTTCTCTCCAATATTGGTGGCTTTGGCTACTGCTCCTATTCTTTCGTTTCGCTATCTGTACCTTTATGTAATCCCCATCACTGACCTCTTCATTGCTCTTTGTGCAGTTTCTAGTGCCATATGTCATCACATGTAAAATGCACTGTTCAAAATCTCTTGATTTAGTTGTTGAGCTATTTTCTTATTTCGCAGGATGAATGATAGTTCGGCGAAAGCCACCCATCCTACCATTATTCTCCATATGTTTTCCTTCTGTTTGGTTTGGTTGATAGTAAGTTTCTGTCCTAGGTACATATATTCTTTCACCTTTTTGACTTCCTGTCCTCCCACTGCTATTATTGGTTCTGTATTGGTATAAGTACATTATCTGGGTTTTTGAAAGGTTCATTTTCAGCTCTTCTTCTTTCGAATAGGCCTACTTTGGACCACGCTTGTTCAACTGTTGGGCTTTGACCTTTGCCCAGTATTGTCGCATCTTCTGCCGGTGTAACTCCTTTCTCTCTTCTGTCCAGGGGGTACCTTTCCTTCGAGATTTTTCCTGCAATCCACGGACTTCCTTTAGGGTGCGTCTCACAGACTGTCTGTTTTTGAGATCTGTTATTCCCAGTTCTTTAATATCCTTCTCGGTCACTGTCAACCAAGTGGTACGAAGCTTCTTGTTTTGCCAGAAGGTGAACAGACGGTTGGTTAGTCGGTTTGGAGGCAATCTTGCAATGTGACCATAGAAAGCTACCCTTCTTTTCCTTGCACAGTCAGAGAGCATCTCAATATGTTCGTAGAGCTCAGAGTTATGCCGTCTTCGGAATTCCCCATCTTCCTTTACCGAGCCTAGAATCTTCCTGAGGATTCTCCTCTCTCTGATTTCCAATTTCTCTATTAGACCCCTTCGGTTCAAGGAAAGACACTCCATGGCATATAGGGCTCCTGGTCGTAAGACTGATGTGTAGTGCTTAAGTTTCAGGTTGCGTGATAGGCATTTCTTATTCTAAGTGTTCTTAGTCAGCCGATAGGCTAGTTCTATCTTGGAGTATGCAAGTACAGTTTTAAGGTTGAGGATCTGTTCAACACAGGATCGGGTCTTCCTAAAGCCCCCCTGGTATTCTCCCAGTTGACTATCCAACTGGTTTTCTGCCCTTGTTTGTAACGCCTTTGAGAGAATCTTGTATGTTACCGGGACGAGAGAAATTCCAAGGTAGTTGTTTAGATCCGTAAAATCTCCCTTTTTGTGAAGTGGATGGATCAAAGCAGATTTCCAATCGGGTTTTAATTTCTCTGTTTCCCAGATGTCCTGGATGATCTCGGTTAGCTTGCGCACGGCATTGTTTCCAGCACCTTTCCACAGTCCAGCAACGATAGAGTCCTCTCCAGCTGCCTTATTATTCTTAAATGAAGTTAAATGATCTGGCTAACTTCTTCCAATGAAGGGGGAAGCGAGTCCGGGTTTGGTGTGGTTTGTTTATAGTCGAAGTCTTCGCTGGATGGGTCACAGTTGAGTAGATTTTTAAAGTACTGAGCCAAAAGGTGGCAGTTGTCCTTGTCGTTATAAGCCAGTTTGCCTTGTGAGTCCCTGAAGTGGAGGCTTGGCGGAGCGTATTTTCTGAGTACCTGCTTAAAGGTTCCAAAGAAATCTCTGGAATTATTCTTAGCAAAGCTCTCTTCGATTTGGGTTAGTTGGTTTTGTGTGAAGGTTCGTTTCGTTCCTCGAATTATCTTGGCTGTAACCTTTCTTTGTTCCAAAAATTTATGCCAATTTTCCTTGGTTTTTTTTAGAATTCCACTTCAGCCAGGCTATCTGTCCTTGGGCTATTGCATTGTCACAGTCTTCAGTCCACCACGGATGCTTCCTTCTACTAGCGAGAGGGGCGAGTTCATTGGCCGCCTTGACAAGAGTCTCCTTCAGTTTGTCCCAGTTATTTAGGTCTGTGTTGTTCAGTCTCTGACTTAGTTCTTGACTGTTCTTGAGTCGCTCGACGTCAAATTTTACCATTTTGGAGGTGCTGTGTAATCTAGTGTTTCTAGGCTGGAGTCTTATTTTGATCTTTGAGAGGTAGTGGTCTGAGTCCAGATTGGCGCTTCTTAGTACCTTCACGTTTTGTATGTCCTTTTGAGATTTGCGTGAAATGGCCACATGATCTATCTGGAATTCACCCAGGTGGGTATTAGGTGAAATCCAAGTCTTCTGCTTCCTTGGCAAGTGTTTGAAGGCTGTAGACTTCATGATCAACCCAAAAGTCCTACACAGATCCACCAATCGTTCTCCGTTGCGGTTGGTTCGCTTATGCGCCGGATATTTGCCCACTATGTTTCTGTATTTTTTCTCTCATCCCAATTGAGCATTGAAGTCACCAAGCAGTATGACGGTTTGTCTCTCTGGAAGTTTAGAGATAATATCTTCTAAGTCTTCCCAGAATTTATCAATTCTGTCTGGATTGCGTCTGTTGTCCTGGTTGATTGGGGCATGTAAATTGACCATACTGTAGCCCTTGTTTGCGCATTTGAGAGAGAGTATGGATACACGACTACTCGGGGAGGTAAAGTCGGTGACTGAATCCAGTATCCTGTGACTGATTATAAATCCAGTACTTAAGTGGGGTACGTTCTTCATTACCCGCTGACCCACTTTTCCTTTGAGGATTCTGTAGCCTTGGGACTCGAAGGCATGTTCGTCCGTAAATCTTGTTTCCTGTACAGCTATCAGTATTATGTTGTGTCGTGTTAGTGAATCAGTCAAATGTTTCAGTTTCATTTTCAGCTCTATTTTTTTAGATTCTATTTGTTGATCTGCAATTATTGTTGATTTAATAAATATTCTCTACAATGTGCTAAGATAATAATATCATCAGCACATTTTAGATTAGTTAGTCGAGTTTCATTGATGTTGATGACTGTCGTTCCAGTCAGTTTTCTTAAAAACCTTTTCCAATGCTAAAGTGGAGGGTTTTGGAAATAAGGAGTGACCTTGTCGTACTTCTCTTTCAAGTTGGACAAGTTTAAATATTTCGTAGATAATGTAAGTCAACTTTGCTTCTTTGTTGCATTCTGTGTTGGTATTCTCTCTAGTCTGTTGGTCTGTTGGTCTGTTGGTTTTTTTTCTTTTTTTTTCTTTCTCTCTAGTCAGTTGGTGATTATTTTTGTCAGTAATTTGTATACATGTGAGATTAGACTGATCAGCCTGTAATTTTCAATCTTGTTATCACCTTTTTGTAGATTAGGACCACGTTAGCGTTTTTCCAATGTTCTGTTATTTTCCTCGTCTTTAGGCATTTGTACACTAATAATAGTTTCGTAATTTTCTTTATTAGATATTCTCATCATACTCTTATCATTTCCACCGTGATATTCTCATCTCCATTTGCTTTATTGGATTTCAGGTTGTTCAAAGTAGTTTTTGCTTCCTCTATTACCTCCTTCTAATATACCTGCCACAATTTCATAGACACTGCACATTAAAATAACTAATAAAAAAGATTTTTTTTAGTGCAGCCCGCAATTAAATTTTCATCAGCAATGTGGCCCTACAGCCAAAAGATTTTTAAAATCTTTTCAAAGCATTACGGATGCGCCATCAGATGGAAACATAACCAGATTTTGCAAATCAATTTTTATATCTTCGTAGTATTGTAAAATTGCAGTAGAAAATGAAGAGGAATCGCATGTCTTTAATTGGATTATTCCACAGAAAACAGTTTTATATTGATCAGATTTTCTAAACTTTTATTTTTTATTTTTTTTTATTTTCCAAAAGTGACTCCACTGAAACGGAAGGACAGAGGGACCGCCAGCGATGGCATTACTGCCTCTGCCCACCCTTCGTATAAAAATACAACAGTATTTACACGAAAGTAAAATATGCTATATAATAGCATTTACAATTTGCAACAATTACAACACAAGTAATAAAAATAAACAAAAACAGAGACAAACAAGAAAAAACAAGAAAAACCCTGCCGCCCTTGTTCCCACACAGGCAACTCCTTAGCCCGCATGACTGTGGCCGCGAATCGGCTTAAGGCCGCCCACATGCCCCGCCCCACCTCGCCGGCGAGGCCACCCGCCACGGCTTCGACCGTGACTTCCCGTTCCAGGGCTGACGCCAGGGCCTGTCGCTCCTTCTCCCAACGCGGACACGCCACGAGAGTGTGCTCCGCGTCGTCGCGCACGCCCTCTCCACAGGATATGCACCTGTCGTCTGGGGCTTTCCCAATCCTATGGAGATACGCTCAGAAGGACCCGTGTCCGGTAAGAAGCTGGGTGAGAAAGTACGAGCCCGCCTCGTCCAGCCCTCGCCCCATCCACCGAATTAAATCAGGGATGAGACGACGAGTCCACGCGCCGTTTCCGCCAAGTGACCACCTCTCCTGCCAGCAGGCAAGTAGTTGCTCCCGAGCAGATCTCTTTGCCTCCCCGCGGTTCCCACCAGAAGTTCTTGCGTCCCTCACCGACGCGCGCTCCATAACAAGGAGGTCCGCAGGAGGAATCCGCGATATGACCTCCACGGCGTCACTGCTAACAGTGCGGTAAGCCCGGGCGACCCTGATGGCCATCGGGCGCAGTACCCGTCGCAAACGCTTCCTGTTACGAGCGTTACCCCTCACCGCCGTTGCCCACACCGGTGCCGCGTATAGGAGTCTGCTAGTGGCCACACTGGCCATAAGCCTCCTCCTACCCTCACCAGGCCCGGTGGCCCTCGGCATGAGACGCGCCACCTGTTGTGACGCACGTGCCGCGTTGCCGGCGGCATGGCACACGTGTAATCCCCACTGACCCGCCTGGAGGATCACACCGAGGTACCGAATCGACCGTTCGACCGGTATCTTCTCTCCCAAAATTTCGATCTCCAGAATGCCTCTACCTGACCTTCTAGTGGAGAGCAGGGCCGCCTGTGTTTTAGAGGCGGCGAGCTGAAGGCCCGCTGTCTCCATCCACTCCCGAACGAGTTCCCACGGGCGCGTGACCTTGAGACGCAGCATATCCCAGCACCTGTCTGTGAAGACGAGTGCCAGGTCGTCTGCGTATGCCACAATACCCACCCCTGTGGGCAGTAACCGTCTCAGCGTCCGCAGAAGACCGTCATAGGCGACATTCCACAAGAATGGTCCTAGAACCGATCCCTGCGGAACCCCGGCAGACAACCCCCGCTCACGCCAGTCCTCCCCCTCGCGGTAACTGATGGTTCTGTCGCGCAGTTAATCGACAGTAAGCCTCAGCAACGTCTTCGGTAGTTTCCAACGGGCTAGGGCCTCGATAACGAACAACCAATGTACCGTGTTGAAGGCATTGAAGACATCGTTGACGTCAAAGCTGACGACCACACAATGCCCCCTGGTACGGTACGGTCCGCTGTTGGTCCCCTCCGCGACACGAAGGACAGCCCGAATGGCATCCTCCGTCCCAGCCCCTTTACGGAAGCCGAACAGATCGGTCTGTACGCACCAGGCGTCGAGGGATCCTTACCCGGCTTTGGAATAAGGGCCAAAATGGCCTTTTTCCAATACCTAGGAAACACTTCCTCTTCCAGACATCTGTTGCAGACGTCGGCAAGTCCTTCGAGGTCCCCCCCTGCTGCCAGCCGGAACAGCTCGTTAGGCAGCCCGTCTGGGCCGGGTACCTTTTTCGCGGGTAGTGAGGCTACCGCTCTGCGAACTTCATCCACGGTGAAGGAGTCCACCGCAACGTACCGCCCCACGACAGCGCGTCCCACCCCCCTCGCTGTGGCGGGGAAAAGGTGCTCAACCACAGCTTCGGTTCCCCCCAACACGCACGCGTCAAGACCCTTCCCTCGGTGCCCGAACCGACCGGTGACTATGCGGTACGGCAAGCCCCACGGATCGCGGTCGACCAGAAGGCAGAGTTCCTGCCACCGCTGGGATTTGCTCCGCGCAATCGCTCGTCGAAAACAACCACGGTCCTGTTTCGCCCGCTCTTCCGCAGCCTCACACGGCTCCCCTCTGCGCCGCGCCCTCTGAAGTTGACGCCTAGACGCCACCGCCACGCGTCTCGCTTGCGCCACTTCAGGCGTCCACCAATAAACCGGCTTCCGCCCCCCTGAGGACAGACGTCTTTGAGGGACGCCAGCCCTGCACGCGTCAACCACCCTGTTCACGAATGCCCCGGTAAGACCCTCCGCGGCCAGACCGTGCGGTGCATTTCCTAGAGCCATCTCCCGAGTAATAGCTTCCCGGTCATCTCTCCCAACTATCCAACGAGCGCGCTGCTCGCGCGGCTGCCCCTCGATGGCTTTACTGTCCAGGTGAAAGGAATCGTTCAGCGACTCCCAAACGTCCCTCACCTGCCAATCCCTGACTCTTCCCATCAGTCCCTGCGATGCGAACGTCAAGTCCACGATTGATGTTCGCGGACCTCTCCTGAAAGTCGGAACCTTTCCCCGGTTGCAAATGCCGATGTCCAGTGCCGACGCCCAGTCGAGGACCATCCTCCCTCTCGCGTCCGTGACGTCGCCGCCCCACTGGATTCCCCAAGCATTAAAATCGCCCCCAATAAGGAGCGCCTTCCCGCTATGCGCCTGGATGGAACGCGCCACGCCGTCCAGGCAGTCCGCAAAAACCTCATCTGGGTTGTTGCGGGAGAAGTAACAGCTGTAAGCTGTACCCCCCCCCAACTGACCAACTATCTTTCCGGCAACAACCAGAATCAAAATCTGCAAGCTTTTCTGAGCTTAAAACAATTTTTCTATTTTACGTCTATAATAGACACATAACAGCACTCATATACGTGCGGTTATGGCTCGTCGAGTGCGATACATTTTTCTCAATAATATAATAGGCGACTTTTTTATTTAGAAATGATATAAAAAGGCGCAAAATAGAAAAAACAGTCTAAAAAACTCGTTTGTAAGGCGCTTTTCAGCACTTGTTCATTAGAAAACTTCTCGCTACGCTCGTTGTTTCCCAAAGTTAGACGTGTGCTGTAAAATTGCGCTTGCTGAACTCGTTCTTTAATATACTATTTCAATAATGTACACTAAATGGATTTCACCTAAAACAACCTGGGTGAATTCCACATAGATCATGTGGCCATTAAACGAAAACCTCAAAAGGAAATACAAGAAGCGTAGATGATATTAAGGAATGTAGAAGAAAGTGCTAAGAAGCGCCAATCTGGACTGAGACCACTATCTCTCGAGGATCAAAATAAGACTCCAGCCTAGAAATACTAGATTACACAGAACCTCTATAATGGTAAGATTTGACGTAGAGCGACTAAAGAGCAGTCAAGAAGTAAGTCAGAGACTGGACAATACAGACCTAAACAGCTGGGACCAACTGAAGGAGACTCCTGTCAAGGCACCCAATGAACTCGCCCCCCTCGCTAGAAGAAGGAAGCATCCGCGGTGGACTGAAGACTGTGACAATGCAATAGGCCAAAGACAGACAGCCTGGGTGATGTGGAATTCAAAAAAGACCAAGGAAAATTGGCATATATTTTTTGAACAAAGAACTTTCACACAAAACTGAAGGGAGAAAACACAAAAATCGAAGGGAGCTTTGCTAAGAAAAACTCCAGATATTTCTTTGGAACCTACAAGCAAACACTCAGAAAATACGCTTGGCTTTTAGCGACAAGGACAACTGCCACCTTCATTGGAAGAAGTTGGCCTTCAACTTCTAAAGAATAATAAAGCAGCTGGGGAGGCCTCTATCGTTGCTGAACTACGGAAAGGTGCTAGAAGCAATGCCGTGGGCAAGCTAACCGAGATCATCCAGAACATCTGGGAAACATAGAAATTACCACCCGATTGGAAATGGGCTCTGATCCATCCGCTTCACAAAAAGGGAGATTTTACTGATCTAAACTACTATCGTGGTATTTCTCTCGTTCCAGTAACATACAAAATTCTCTCCAAGGCGTTACAAACAAAGGCAGAAACTCAGCTGGATAGTCAACTGGGAGAATATCAGGGAGGCTTTAGGAAAATCCGATCCTGTATTGAACAGATCCTCAATCTTAAAACTGTACTTGCATACAGGTAAGGTGACCAGACGTACTGCTTTTGGCAGGACAGTACTTCTTTCAGATAGTCTGTACTGTCCAATTTTTAAGCAATGCATTTGTACTGCCTTCCTTATAGGATGTACTGCTTGTACCACTTTGCATGATATTGTAAAACTAAATAAGCATAACTGTGATTTTATGCATTTTCAAAGCGAATGCCAAATCAAGACAAGGTGTTGTATTTCATATCACTATTAAAGAAATAGAAAGCTCTAAATTGTCAGCTCTTCTGAGGTGAAAACTGTCTTAAATCATTGTTCAGCAAATCACGTTAGAGCAAATAGTCGCTATATATAAAATACTGGATTTGTTCCATTAAAGTTAACACAGAAACTCGATACAATCGAAGAGTCAACCCCTGGAAGCGAGGCGAAATTTATTAAAGAAATTAATTTTTTTTTTATAAAAATTCCTTGACTGATTGTTTCACATTTTTGGATGGTTATTATTAAAATGCCAAATGAAGACGGTTCATTATCTGAAAGAAAACCACAAAATTGTTATCGATGAAAATGAACCCTCCGATGAAGGTAAGCGGAGTATTGCCCCGCGGAAAAAATAAATGAATGGAAGAGCTTAAAACTGCTTGTTGAGTTTGCAATGTGTTTACCGGGTACCAATGCGACAGTTGAATGAGTATTTTGAATCATCAATGATTTCTGGAGCAGCTGAACATCAAGATTAAACATAGAAACGTTATCAGTAGTGGCTTCAGTGAAGGCGAATCAGAATACATTATTTTCAAAAAATTCATTCATTGAAAAATATAATTAAAAAAAATAAAAATGACTCAAATATTTCCTTTCTCCATTGAGTTGAAGATATTTTTTGTAAAGCATATGCACAACCATTAGCCCTCCATCTGTCTTAAACCCTGCTTATCAAAGTCTACAAAACCGCAAAAGACTACAAACTAACGAAGCATTTCAATCATTACTCCAAAACAGAAGGTTTTATTTGGAACTTCAAAATAAAAAAAGTCGCTAGAGATACCAAGGGAACAGTCTCCCACAAGGAAGTGTTCCGGCCTCCACTTTATTTAATATTTATACCAATGACCAGCCTATAACAGAAAACGCCAAACACTACGTGTACGCTGACGACCTAGTTATGACAGTTCAAGGTAAGACATTCGGGGAGATAGAGGTAAGTTTGGAAGACGCAATGGGAACTAATGTCCAAATACTATCGAAAAACTCGCTAAAACAGAACCCATCAAAAACCAAAGTAACTGCTCCATTTAAATACCCACAAGGCTCACAACAAACTAAAAACTAAAAAACTAAAATACGCCGAAACACCAAAGTATCTGGGTGTAATCTTCAATAGAACACTAACTTACAAACAGCACTGTCACAAAACCAGATAAAAAGTAGTTGCTGGAAATAAAACGGTGCAAAACCTCAAGTCTTGAGAACATCCGCGCAAGCCCTCTGTTTTGAACTGCAGAATATGCCTACAAAGCAGCGGGCTTCGCAGAACCAAGTGAAAGAAGAATGGGTATAGAGCACTTAGAAAAATTTAAGCAAACCTTCGACGATCGCCATGTCCTTTATGGCCAAGAACAGCAACGGAAAAGGCTCAAATCAAGGCAAAACTTCTTCAATTTGTTCAATGTGCTGAATCGATTAGTGAGGACTAGAAGTCTCTGTAGTGAGCCGTTCAAAAGTTATGGCGGAATCATTCCGAATCAGTCGGAAATGCGAGATTGTGTACAGCGACAAAATATGTAAAACTTGTTTATTTGTAACTTTAGAGCGAAATAAACTGGAAAACCTTATTCAGCACTTCGATTTCCTTCGGGTAACCAAAAAAAAAAAATTACGAAAAATTTTTCCAAAAAAAATTTAAAGAAAATTTTTCCATCATTTCGTTCGTAATGTATGAGCATTTCCGTTTTTAACATTTTTCTGCTAAGTAAGATTTTTCTGCTAAGATGTCCCGGAAAAGGTTGATTCTTTGAAAAACGGATTGCGGAATCTTTTTCAGAAGGTAATTTTCCTGTTAATACACTAAAATTGTTCGCGGGATATTCACACCTTTCCGAGATTTCTACTCGGGCGCCGAAATTTCTTAAGTTTTTTTTCAATTCTTACAGGCGATAGTGAACGGAAAGAACTAGATAAATATATTTTGCATATCTGTAATCAGCAGCAAAAATGCTTTCAGAAACGTTTTTAAATTTTGCTGTAACGCATAAAATAACTATTTTGACAAAATCGATTTTCTCGCAATTCGTCGTTTCCGAAATATTATATTTCTTAACTGAAAGCTTCCTAAGGAATATTATATACGTATTCCGACTAATTTGGGACGCTGAATCGATTGGTGAGTCGATCTGTGGTGAGCCGTTCAGAAGTTATGACAGCGTCAAATCAGTCGGAAATGCGAGATGGTGTACAGCGAAAAAGTATATAAAACTTTGAAGCATGGAACCGCCCGACAACTTCCCTATCAACGAAAGCCCATAGGGACAAATACAAATTTGGACTGGAAGACATGGGAACCCTAAATAGAATACGAACCGGTGTGCCACCCTTAAAAACCTACAAAACAAAGTGGAAAATTGAGGAAGACCAATAATGCCTCTGTGAATGTGGGGATATAAAAAACATGGACCACCTGCTGAGATGCACATTATGCCCTGCAACGTGCTCCATCGATGATATGTGGATTGCAAATTAAAATGCCATAGATGTAGTCCGGTACTGGGCAGAAATACTTTGAATGGAATGATTTCGGACTCGAAAAAGTAAAGTAAGTGGTACAAAGTACTGCTTTCGCGTTTAAAAAATCTGGTCACCTTAATAAAGGGTGTTAACAACCTTGTATATATATGTATATGTATATGTATATGTATATGTATATGTATATGTATATGTATATGTATATGTATATGTATATGTATATGTATATGTATATGTATATGTATATGTATATGTATATGTATATGTATATGTATATGTATATGTTTATGTATATGTATATGTATATGTATATGTATATGTATATGTATATGTATATGTATATGTATATGTATATGTATATGTATATGTATATGTATATGTATATGTATATGTATATGTATATGTATATGTATATGTATATGTATATGTATATGTATATGTATATGTATATGTATATGTATATGTATATGTATATGTATATGTATATGTATATGTATATGTATATGTATATGTATATGTATATGTATATGTATATGTATATGTATATGTATATGTATATGTATATGTATATGTATATGTATATGTATATGTATATGTATATGTATATGTATATGTATATGTATATGTATATGTATATGTATATGTATATGTATATGTATATGTATATGTATATGTATATGTATATGTATATGTATATGTATATGTATATGTATATGTATATGTATATGTATATGTATATGTATATGTATATGTATATGTATATGTATATGTATATGTATATGTATATGTATATGTATATGTATATGTATATGTATATGTATATGTATATGTATATGTATATGTATATGTATATGTATATGTATATGTATATGTATATGTATATGTATATGTATATGTATATGTATATGTATATGTATATGTATATGTATATGTATATGTATATGTATATGTATATGTATATGTATATGTATATGTATATGTATATGTATATGTATATGTATATGTATATGTATATGTATATGTATATGTATATGTATATGTATATGTATATGTATATGTATATGTATATGTATTTGTATATGTATATGTATATGTATATGTATATGTATATGTATATGTATATGTATATGTATATGTATATGTATATGTATTTGTATATGTATATGTATATGTATATGTATATGTATATGTATATGTATATGTATATGTATATGTATATGTATATGTATATGTATATGTATATGTATATGTATATGTATATGTATATGTATATGTATATGTATATGTATATGTATATGTATATGTATATGTATATGTATAATATACAACCTTGCTAGGGTGTTTGGCGCCCGCATGCAAATCATATTTTTTTTAATTTTTGGGAATCATATATATTCAGATGGTATAGAAATATGGAATAATAGAAAATAAAATAAATTGCCTAAATGCACTTAATAAACGTTGTCGATTTAATATTCACAAAATTTGAAACATCGCCTTAACGTCTAATTCAGCACATATATCATTTTCAATAGCTATTAAGGCCAAACTAACAAGCCTTTTTTGTGACATACTTGTTCTTAGATAGGTTTTAATTAATTTTAACTTCACCGTTCACCGGTAGCTACACTAACAGGTAAATAGTATTCTTAAAGCAATTGAAGAGTTTGGGAAAGATAAATTATGAACACAATAAAATTAAGATAATTAAAGGGTTTTGGGTATTTAAATTATCGTTCCGAAAAATATCCCGGAAAGCACATTACTCGTCATATAGTTCTATTGCATTTAAGTCTTTATTGTCTCCGTCCTTCAAAAGAATCTCTAAATCGTCACAATTTTTTCGCAAATCATCCTTAATAATTTCTTGTAATTTATACAAGAAATTGATATGTCATAATATGTTTTTAATTGTTTAAAACGTTCTATTAACGAACATATTGCAACTTCTAAAAGCGTAAAAAACACATTCACTCTAAATTTATCTCCTGGCGATTGTGGCGTATCGTCATGATGCTCGTAGTCAAATTATCCAGTCTTCTTTCGTCTTCGAACTTCCGTAACAGTTTTAAAAGCTGGATAAAAGATCCGTTTTAATCCGTTTCGGAAATTGTGTTAGATCAATTTTCAGTGGAAGAAAGAAACCAATTAATTGAAATTTCATGTGACTAAAAAATCAATTAAAAAAAGACAGCTTGTGTAATTTTTGGTTAAAGAGAAGAGCTGAATATGAAATTATTTCGGGCAAAGCATTAAAATTTTTTAATGCCCTTTAGCATATCATATTTGTGTGAAACTGTGTTTTCCGCCATGTTGTATATTAAACATAAGTGCAGGACGCAATTGAAATTTGAACCTGACGTTTAATTAAGTTAAAGGAGGTAAACCCTGATATATCAAAGATTATTTCAACAAAACAAGCCCAACCATCACATTAGTTGGACTACTAGTTATTAATACTACTTTTTAATAATAAATGGTAATAGGTACTTCTTACCTAATTTTTTTTTATTTATAAATTATTAATAGTTATTATTTATAATAATGATTATATATTAATAATAATTTAATATTTTTAATCATAAAACTATTTTTTTAACATAAGATTATTTATTTTTGTTTTTTTTTTTGTCTAAACATACTAAAACTGTTTTTCCCTTACCTCTAAAAAAAGGGGAGGGGTACAAAATTTTGAGCAGTTTATTTTGGGAGGTACAATTTTTCAAAAGGTTGGGAACCACTGGTCTAAAACATAATTACTATGCATTCTTTCATACCAAATTTTGAAGTTATACATAATTATAACATCAAGGAAATTGTCTATGGTATTGAATAATCAAGTTGTTTTTCTTACTTCTCTGGAGCCAATCCTAGATTGCAGGCGACGACAATTATCGCGTTGATGGAAATATCGACAGGCACTGTTTGCGATCTGTTGTTTCCGATACAGTGCATCGAACGCAAGACTACTTTGCCTGTCGCAATTAGAAGACCCATGGGTCCGTTCAGACTGTCCACCCATCCCGGTAGCGGTTCCAAAGCAGCAGGTACTACTACATGTAATAAGATAAGACTAGAAAAGTCTAGAGAAGGCAAGGATATACAAGTATTATTATGTCGATCTTAGTCTACTTTAGTTAATTCTTTACCTATGGAAGGAAGAACTATGGCTACTCGCATATGCCCAGCTTCGTTTGCAACGAGTGTTTCAGCTAGTATTTTGCTGTAAGTGTATGTATTAGGGTGAGGAACGATTAAGGCTTTGATCACGTCGAGCAAGCCGTCGTTGAGTATCCATCTCGTAACTTCTATAACATCTCTTGGATTATCAGGACTATCATAAACCTAAGAATAAACAAAAAAATATTACATTTCGATCTAATTCTAATGTAACAATCTCTCTTGCTTAATCCATATATTATTTTACCTTCTTCTTACTACCTGATTTCTACCTGTAAAGCCGTGCTCATGTGAATGAACGCGTCTAAGTGCTTAATCTTCTTGGCTAAGTCTATGACTCTTTCGGTTCCAGCTCTGTTCTGGTCGACGGCGTCCTTCAAGATGGCCTCGAGCTTGATCGTCGCGGCGCAATGGAATACCACAGACACACCCTCGACGATCTTCTTGGTATCGGATTCGCTTAATCCCAGATTATCAGTCACTAAATCTCCATGGACCGGAACGATTTTCTTAACGGCCTCTGGATCAGATTCCCTCAATCTCTAGAATATCTAGAATCGAGGAAACTGTATTAATGGTTGATTTGTTTTCTATTTACTGAAAGCTAGCTATTTGTTTTAACTTACTGGTAATTTCTACATGTCTTCGATTCTTTGTTCTGGTTTCCTTCCGCGTTTCGCCCTCATCAGAATGTATAAGTTGCCGACGCCCTTGCAGGAAAACAGTAGTTTTTCACTAAGACTTTTCCCATAAAGCCAGTTCCACCGGTAATGAAGATGTTCCTTCCTTTGCATCATTGTACAACTTGGCTCGTTTGCGAATCCATACTTGATCTAGAAGCAAACACGGAATGTTTACAAACTTTATACAAAACAAATTTTGAATTAAACAAATCTCATGGACAAGTTCAGACTGTGGCGGATAGTCGGGACAACACTATTAAATTTCGTTGATAACTATATTTTAGGAAGTATAGATCCAGAAATTTTGGAGCTAGTTTCTGATTTGATAGAGGAACCAACAACAGCCACTCAATACACAGATTTAAAAAATCGATTAATAAAGGAATTCGAAGAAAGCGATAGCAGAAAAGCGAAGAAACTCCTCACAGAATTACAACTAGGTGATAAAAAACCATCAGCTCTATTGAGAGAAATGAGAAGCTTGGCAGGAGCCCAAATCAAAGATGATTTCTTGCGTAGTCTTTTCCTACAACGTCTTCCGGAGCAGGCCAGTTCAATTTTAGTTGCAAGTATTGACAAGCTTGATTCATTGGCAACTATGGCACATAAAATATTAGAAGTTACACGACCACCACACACTTTTTCAACTACTGCTACTCCTGTTTTAACAACAGAGCCATGGGAGACCCGAATGTTAGTACTAGAAGCTCAAGTAGCACAACTAACTAGAACATTCAGCAACAGACCGCAAGGATCGCGGAGCACGAGCAAGATCTCATTCAAGAAGTCGGAGGCAAAATTTTGAAAAATGTTAGTACCATTATAAATTTGGAGCCAATGCAACCAAGTGTGTCGCTCTATGCAATTTTGTAAAAAACGAACAGGAAAACGACCAGGCCAGACGCTGACGGCGGCCAGCGAGTTAGGCCAACGTTCACGCCGCCTATTTGTTACTGATTTTTCAACCAAAGGGCAATATTTAGTTGATTCAGGAGCTGATATTTCTGTCATTACTCCTAAATCATACAACTCAATTCGACAGTCAAGTAGAATGCTTTATGCAGCAAATGGTTCGGCTATACCCACTTACGGTGAACAACTACTCAAGCTTGATATTGGTCTAAGAAGAAATTTTGTTTGGAAATTTGTAATAGCCCGAGTGCAAACCCCTATCATCGGTGCAGATTTCTTGAGTAATTTTGGATTGTTAGTAGATTTGCAGCATCAATGTTTAATAGACACATCTACAAAACTTACCAGTACAGACAGGTGTGTTATGCAAGATATTTCAGTTTCATCTCTGCACTTAATCCAACCTGATCACCCATATGCAGATCTATTAATAAAATATCCTCGTTTACTGCATTCAAGTACATCCTTCAAAATACCTCATCATGAAATCACACACTCCATTATAACTACAGGACCACCGGTCACTGCTAAAGCTAAACGTCTATCTGCAGAAAAATTTCAGGCTGCTACAACTGAGTTTCAGGAGATGATCAATTTGGGAATTTGCCGACCATCAAGTAGTCCATGGGCTAGTCCGCTTCATTTAGTACTGAAGAAGGATGGATCATGGAGACCATGTGGTGACTATAGAGCCCTAAATGCTATAACTAAACCAGACAGGTATCCAACCACATGTACAAGATTTCAACTCTCAGCTCGCCAACAAAAGAATTTTTACAAAGCTTGATTTGGTAAGAGCATATCATAATATACCAGTAGCCACTGAGGATATACCAAAGACAGCAGTAATAACTCTATTTGGTTTTTTTGAGTTCGTACGACTTAGTTTTGGCCTTAGAAATGGAGCTCAGTCATTTCAACGTTTTATGCACCAAATCCTTAAAGATTTTTCTTTTGCTTTTTCATATTTGGATGACATTTTAATTGCTTCAGAGAACGAAAATCAACACCGACAACATTTAAACTTGATACTAGAAAGACTACAAGAATAGCGTCTAACAATAAACATTAATAATTCTTTTTTTGGCGTCACTACTGTCAATTTTCTAGGTTTTGCTGTTAACTCACAGGGAATTCAACCACAACCAGAACAAAATTAGAGCAGTAAGGGACTATCCTCAGCCTACTACAGCAAAGCAGCTTCGAACTTTTCTCGGCATGATAAATTTTTATAGACAGCTCCTATCAAACTCCGCAGAGAAGCAACAACTTTTGTTTGCCATGATCAAAGGAAATAGTAAAAACTAGTACATATGGATCGTATTTTTCGGAATGGAATAGTTTTTGTGGATGGAAGAGTTGAAAATAATGGAATAGTTGCTAAAGGTGGAATAATTGATGAGGGTGAAATTGTTTAATGAATTTTGACATTTGTATATGAAACAGTAATCAGAATTGCGAGCTGCGCGATTCTTGTAGAAAGCGCATCAGCTAAGGTTGTATGAGTTGCAAGATGTACAATTCCTACTGCACAGAATATTAACTAATAATTCATCCGTCTCAAATGATTTTAATGCTGTCAGGTTTGTAAAATAATATAATCAAACACTTTTGAGGTGTACTTAATCATATAATGTTACCAATTGTCTGAAATCAAAGTGACTTTAATTTAAGGAGTGATATTTGAAATGAAAAGTTCCCAACGTTCATAAAAAGGTTACTATATCTAACGATGTGATATTAGTTCCTAAGGTGTACAACATGGACGATAGAAAATCAGCTGTGGAGTAAAAAGTTACTGAAAATCTCACTAAAACTTTTATAACCTTTAAATTGATTAAGTAACATTGATGTTGTCAACTTTGACGTTCAACATAACCAACATATTGTTTTAATCAAGTTGGTATCTTGTGTTTTTGAGTTACCAACATACTCAAACATAATCTCACCAACTATTTGTTAAAGTTACATTGTTGTCTTTTTTTCGTCAAAATTGCAAGCCTTACTTATTAACTTCACTTCATCATATATAGTAACCTCCTTTTATGAAGGTTGGCAACTCTTGATTTCCAATATCACTCCTCCAATTATAGTAAGTTTGCTTTTAGACAATTAGCAACACTTAGCAAAATTATGTTACTAAAAGTTTCACCAAAAAAAATAATAACCAATAAATTACTCAACTGGCGTTAATGTCAACTTTGATTTAATTTTCATGTATTTCTTTATTTAAAAAATCCAGTGTCAAGGTTATCGGCCATGAAAATTCCAAAATGGTCAAATTGTTTCAACAGAAAAATCTATGATCTTAATAGATCTGAAAGAGTTTTTATTATATCTATTGCAGTTTTCGAGTTGTTGCTATTTGAATCCATTAGTATCAGTTCCGGTTTGACTTCGAGGGATGCGTATGTGGTCTGGATTTCTATGGCGCTTTGCTAACCTAATAGCCTAACCTAGGTTAAACCAACATTTAGCTTTACATCTTTATCTTATTTTTGATCTCTTGGGTCGCGCTACCGCTTGTAGTTTGTCTTAATTTTTCGTTCGCTTTTCTTTCAGGCTAACAGACTTTGCCACTTTAGCTTATTGTAGATCAAGCTGTAAATGCATGTCTGGTAGACTTTGAAGAGTTGGACAAAAAAATATATTTCCAAGTTTTCAATAAATATTTCGTTGTTAAAAACAATCCTGTGTCAAGGCTTTCGACCACAAAGGTACCAAAACGTCAATTTAAATAGAAAAATCTATAATCTATATATATATCTGAAAAAAAATTCAAAATATCTGTTGCAGTTTTCAATTTATAGTTATTTGAATTTATTTATTTTTGTTATGTCCGAGTTTGAAGGTCTTGATTTATCTGCCGCTTAGCGGTGTGCAACCTAATCTAACCGGGGTTAAACCAACGGTCCTTGCAACACCGTCCTATATTGTATCGAAAGCTAGCGCTACCGCGCGTATGTTGTCTTGATTTATCTGTCCTGTTATTTTACCCGGGGTAAACCAACATTCCTTGCAACACTGTCCTATATTGGATCGAGAGTTCGCGCTTCCGCGCGTATGTTGTCTTGATTTAACTGCCCGCTTCGCGGCGGGCAACCTAATCTAACCGGGGTTAAACCAAAGGTCCTTGCCAAATTGTCCTATATTGCATCGAGAGTTCGCGCTGCCGCGCAACATACGCGATTTCTCTTGTCGAAGGCCCGTTCAGTTTTACAACAGAAAATGACAATTTCCCGTTTCGACGCGCAAGAGGAACGGAGTTTTTGAAGAAAAAGTAAAAAAATTAAAATGGACCTACAGCCGTCCTCTGCGGGGGCGGAACTTGGTTTGTCTCACAGTCTTTATTTATCTCTCCGCTTCGCGGCGGGCAACCTAATCTAACCGGGGTTAAACCGACGGTCCTTTTTCACATTGACCTATATTGAATCGAAAGTTAGCGCTGCCGCGCGTATGTTGTCTTGATTTTTCTGTCCGCTTCGCGGCGGCAACCTAATCTAACCGGGGTTAAACCAACGGTCCTTGCAACACTGTCTAATATTAGATCGAGAGTTCCCGCTGCTGCGCGTATGTTTTCTTGATTTATCTGCCCGCTTCGCGGCGGGCAACCTATTCTAACCGGTGTTAAACCAACTTTTTCACATTGACCTATATTGAATCGAGAGTTCGCGCTGCCGCTCGTATGTTGTCTTGATTTATCTTCCCGCTTCGCGGCGGACAACCTAATCTAACCAAGGTAAAACCAACGGTCCTTGCCACTTTGTCCTACATTGGACCGAGAGTTCGCGCTGCCGCGCGTATGTTGTCTTGATTTTTCTGTCCGCTTCGCGGCGGCAACCTAATCTAACCGGGGTTAAACCAACGGTCCTTGCAACACTGTCTAATATTAGATCGAGAGTTCCCGCTGCTGCGCGTATGTTTTCTTGATTTATCTGCCCGCTTCGCGGCGGGCAACCTATTCTAACCGGTGTTAAACCAACTTTTTCACATTGACCTATATTGAATCGAGAGTTCGCGCTGCCGCGCGTATGTTGTCTTGATTTATCTTCCCGCTTCGCGGCGGACAACCTAATCTAACCAAGGTAAAACCAACGGTCCTTGCCACTTTGTCCTACATTGGACCGAGAGTTCGCGCTGCCGCGCGTATGTTGTCTTGATTTATCTTCCCGCTTCGCGACGGACAACCTAATCTAACCAAGGTAAAACCAATGGCAAAACCAAATAGTATCTTAAAATATAAAATTCAAAGAAAGACAAAATATAAAATAGTGCTAAATGCATGCAACTTCGGAGCCTATGAAAAAATATATATTTATAAATTTTCAATAAGTATTTCTTTATTAGAAAAAATTACGTGTCCAGGCTATAGGCCACGAAGATACCAAAACGTCAATTTCAATAGAAAAATGTATAATCTATACAGATCTGAAAGAAATTTCAATATATCTCTTGCAGTTTTCATTTTATAGCTATTTGAATTTATTAATTTCTGTTATGATTAAAGAGTTTGAGGGGCGACGGCCGCCGCCAGATAAAATATTTGGCAAAACTAACTGAAAGATATCATAGATTGGCTAATTCTCTACAAATGTGTGAAATTTTATTGTTCCACGTTGTGTGAAACATACTAAAATCATTTTTTAAACAAATCCAGACATGTTAATCATGAATTCCGATCAAATTCTAACGCGAAAATTTCAAAATATTCAAAAATTGCAAAAAAATATATTAATAATTGAAGGATTTCAATGAAACTTATACTGAATGTGGGTATCCACCAGAGGTAAGAGTTGACAAAATTTGAAAGCTCCCACTCCAATGGGGACGTCGTGAAGAATGATTTTCTCAATTTTATGGAAATATCTCGTCAATGCCGCAAGGTGGAAAATTATAACCGGGATATCCGTATGTAAGACGTCGGTGTCTACAAAAAAGTATTCTTTGCAAATTTTGTAAAATCTTTCGGTTTGGTCGCAATAGTAAAAAATATAAAATTGAAAAAATTTTAGAAGGGGTCCGTTACCCCTTTTCTGAATTTCTTTTGAATTTTTTCGTTTATAAAAAAAAAATTCGGCCAAACGGTTCGCTTTGGAAAGATGAAAATGACACAACATTTAGATGAAAATGTGCTCTATAAAATAGCGCTAAATGCATGTTTCTTAGACTCCGGAAAATTTGACAAAAAAATATGTTTGCAAGTTTTCACTGAATATTTCTTTATTAAAACAATTATGTGTCCAGGCTATCGGCCACGAAGATGCCAAAACGTCAATTTCAATAGATAAATGTATAATCTATATAGATTTGAAAAAAATTTCAATATATCTCTTGCAGTTTTCATTTTATAGCTATTTGAATTTATTAATTTCTGTTATTTTCGAGTTTGAGGGGCGGCGGCCGCCGCCCGATGAAATATTTTGCAAAACTAACTGAGGGATAACATAGACTGACTAATTCTCTACAAATGTGTGAAATTTTATTGTTCCACGTTTTGGGAAACTTAGTAAAATATTTTTTTCAACATATTCAGGCATGTCAATCACGAATTCCGATCAAAACCGAATGCAAAAATTTAAAAATATTTAAAAATTTCGAAAAAATATATTAATCCTTGAAGGATTTCAATGAAACTTGTACTGAATGTGGGTATCCACCAGAAGAAACTGCTGATAAATTTTGAACGCTTCCACTCCAATGGGGACGGCGTGAGGAATTATTTTTGCATCACAGCTTATTTGCAAATAACTCGTCAACGCCTCAAGGTGGAAAATTATAACCGGGATATCCGTATTTAAGACGTCAGTTTGGTCGCAAAAGTAAAAAATATAAAATTGAAAAAATTTCGTTTTTCAATTTACACGGGTTTAAATGGGCTCTTCCGCCGAAACGGTTCGCATTGGAAAAATGAAATTGACACAACTTTTAGATGAAAATGTGCTCTATAAAATAGCGCTAAATGCATGTTTCTTAGACTTCGGAAAATTGAACAAAAAAATATATTTGCAAGTATTTCTTTATTAAAAAAATCCTGTGTCAAGGCAATCGACCACAAATATGTAAATTTCAATAGAAACATGTACAATTTATATATATGTATATATATATATATATATCTATATATATATATATATATATATAACTCTTGTAAACTATATAAAACTTAATGCGTTTGTTAACGAAAGTGCGCTCTATTTAGCTGTGTTAAAATTATTTAACACACATTTCTAAACGTTCGTCATGTCGTGGCTATCAGCCGCAAAAAGTTTGCATGCAGCACATTTCAATGGGTCTCAATGAGCACTATTCGATTTTAAAAAGAAAATCCGGATAAATTTCGAGATGGCTTTTCCTTCAGCCGTCAAGTGGTAGAACTGACCGTTTTTCAACAAAAACTCTCTTGTTATACCCGCTAGGAAGTCGAGGAATCCACCTTTAGATTCCAAATTAAATGTGTAATTTTCAACTATTCTTGTAGAATACTCTTAATTCCCACCGTTTGAAAAATGGATTTTAAATCACCAGATGACCGAAAAACTTACATCGTCCCCCATGTAAAATTATCCGAATCACGAATCAGCCGCAGAAAATTCATGCAACATATTTTAATAGAACTTGATGAGTTGTATTCGAATTTGAATCGAAAATGTCAATAAATATTGGAATGGCTGTTCCTTCCGCAGTGAAATGGAAAAACTGACAGCTTTTCGCCAATAACTCTGTTGATATACATTCGAGGAAGACGCGTGTTGTACCGTTGGAATCTAAATTCAATTTAAAAGCTCCAATTATTCATAAAAAAAACTCGTAAATATCGCGGATTATGAAATATATTTTGAAATTCAAATGTGAAGGGAAGCAACTGTTTCTGATGTAAAATGGTCTGAATTTTAAGAATCTGCTAAAAGAAAAGTGAAAAAACTTCGTTTTCTTGTAGAAATTTGTGAAAAAATGCGAATTTTGACGTTGCTATGTGTTGCTAATCAAGAGCCAGAGTCGCCGAAATCTGCAATTTAGAGATTTCAAGATATCTCTTTGAATTTTATTTGAATTTCAACCTAACATTGAGCGAAAAATCAGAATTTTGATTTAAATTCTTTTCTTTAATTTTATCTTTTCACAAGCACACGAATAATCATAAACGGATAAACTTCAACAATGACATTTCCACATAACCTGAGCGAAAATAGTGTCAGAATAATCAGCTGTAAGTGTAAATTGGCGATTCAGCGGCAAGTAATTGTTGTAGTATTTTTGACCTGGAGTGCGAAGCCGTTGATGGATTTGAGAAATTCAAACGCCATACTGTTGGCCTTTTCACCGGGCATGCACTTGTTGGACTGGAAATGTAAATTTTCTTTTAAGGGTTTCCGTTTGAAGAGGTGAAAAAAAAGTGACTTCGCCAATTGGGGTCTGCGGAACGTCCCAGGAGGTGTAATGCGCCGAGACTGGTGTCGTTCGAAAGTAGACACGTGGGGCTATAATTCCTGAAAAGAGCAATACAATTCTAAAACATTTCACCGAATATTGAAGGTTTCAATTTGCTCAATTTTGAAAAATTCGTTTCGAGTTTGGACGGGCGTCGAGACCCCCAAATGCGATCGAGCGATGCATCGTTCCCATCGCCTTTTAGACCCTTTCGTTCTATATTCAGAAACCACCACCGCGAGGCCCTGCTATTTAATTGAGCGAATTTCAGAGGATTCTCGCGTACTTCTGCAAAACATGGTTTTTCGGACCTCCCGGCGCCATCCGGCACGCAATCGCAATTAAACTCCAAAACAAACTTAAAGACACTATGCCGAATCGATTGGTGCCGGTCCGGTCCCGATCCGACTGTTGGGTATCCCGGGAGAGGGATCCCCGCAAATTAGGTGAAAAAAACATCGCGTTTTTTCGATTTTTGTGTTAAAATTGACCCAGAGTGGGAACAGGATGCCGAAGGTACCAGATTCTTCCACCGCCGGTTGCGGGTAAATATCTCGCATCGCACGAACCGGTTTGGAGACACGGCTCTTCAATCAAGAGAACGGCGTCCACAGATGTGATGAAAAAAACGTTTTTTTTTGCTTACATTTTCCGCCGCACCGGGTGAACCGACGGTCGCGTACTTTTCCGCATGACGTAAAAAAACGTGAAATCGACGCGGCAAGAGAACGCAGTAAAAAAATCGAGCCGCGGACCAAAATTGCTCCTCAGAGGTGCTACAAACGATCTCCTGTTTTTGGCACCTAGAGGACGCCATGTGGGACTTGCGAGCGGCAGACGGACACGGGTCGAAGGCTGTTCAGTTTTACAACAGAAAATGACCATTTCCCGTTTCGACGCCCAAGAGGAACGGAGTTTTTACGGAAAAAGTGAAAAATTTAAAACGCACCTACAGCCGCCCCCTGCGGGGGCGGAAATTGGTAAGGCTCGTCAGAAAAAACCTATTTTTTTGTTCAATTCATTGGAAAAAATTCAAGAAGTAAACCGCATTTTTTGACAATTTTTCTTAATTTTCAAGAAATCTTGACTTTTGACCCCTTTCGAGTTCAGTGACGGTTCCTTACTCGATTAGTATATTTCGACCACGATGATAAAACCGTATTAAATTGGTCAGATAATCATATCTCTATTTTTAATCAATTAAAAAACGACTTGGCTGAAGCAGCACTTCTAGCTCACTTCTGAACGCACCACTAGCACTCATGGTGGACGCTTCTGACACTTGTGTGGGTGGTGCCTTACATCAAGCAGTCAACAACACATCACTACAACCATTGGCGTTTTTCTCAAAAAAACTCACTCCTACTGAACAAAGGTACAGTACATATGACAGAGAATTACTTGCTGCATGTACTTACTCATGCAGAGAGTTCACTATATATACAGATCACAAACCACTCACTTTTGCATTCCAACAAAAGCCAGAGAAAGCATCTCCAAGACAGTTGAGACATTTGGATTTTATAGGACAGTTCACAACATCAATAAAATATATTCCTGGGAAAGAAAATGTTGCGGCTGACGCTTGTTCACGGCTTTCATCACTAGTAATACCTTCCACCATTACCCAAGAAGAACTTGCTGATGCACAAGATACTGATACCGAATTAAAAGAACTGTTTATAGATTCGCAATCACAAATTGCATAAAATATTGTTACAAAATAACAAAGAATTAGTTTATGACAACTCTACTGGCTATTTACGACCATTCGTGCCGCATGGTCTCAGAAAAAAAGTATTTCAATCTCTCCATGGCATGAGTCACCCAGGTATAAAAGCTACAGTCAAACTGGTTTTTAAACGGTATATATGGCCTAGTTTAAATAAGGACATAACACAATGGACCCGATCATGTATTGCCTGTCAACGTGTGAAAGTTAACAAACACACAAGCAGTCCACTGGCCTCATATTCAGAAGTCCAGCATAGATTCCAGCATCTAAATTTGGACATTGTTGGCCCTCTTACACCATCTGAATATTATATTGTAACCATGATTGATCGTTTTTCTAGTCCCAGTCAAAGATATTACCGCGGAAACAGTAGCACGAGCAGTCATGTCTGTATGGATAGCTCGTTTTGGAATCCCAAGCCGTATAACAACGGATAGGGGTACACAATTTAAGTGTTCGCTATTCCGGCATCTCACACTCAATTTCTGGGTATTCACCACATTAAAACCACGGCGTATCATTCATCTGGGAATGGAAAAATTGAACGTTGGCATAGGGATTTGTAGTCTGCACTGAAGTCTCAGTTAACAGACAATTCTGTGTCAAAGCTTCCACTAGTGCTTCGTCCTTGGACTTCGATCTCTACTTGTTCCCGAGGTCGACACTTCCCCCGCTGAGGTACTTTATGGTACACACATTCGTTTACCTGCAGATATTATTGATCAACAACCCGAATTTTTGAAATCAGATGTTCCAGTTTTTCTGACTAAACTACGAGAAGCAATGAGACTAATTCGTCCCATGATTGCCAAACACCATGCAAAACCCAAAATATTCGTTCATAAAGATTTACATAACTCAAGTCACGTTTTTATTAGGCATGATGCGATTCGTAGAAGCCTTCAATCAACTTATGATGGCCCATTTAGTTCTAAGTTCTAAGTAGGACACCTAAATATTTCACCATACAAACTGCTGCTGGTTCAAAAACAATAGCTATAGACAGACTTAAACCCGCCTATCTACTTCATCCTCCAGAACCCCAAGAACAAGGTCACATCGAATCACCTACACATACAGATAGATCAGCATCGCAATCAACTTCTGGTGAACATCAGCTAGAAGAACAACCTCCAGTGGAATGCAATAAGACTACTTCAGGTCGCACAGTCCGTTTTCGAAAGAAATACCTAGAAGTTGCTACTGGAAGGGGAGTACATGTGGCGGATAGTCGGGACAGCACTATTAAATTGCGTTGATACCTCCTGATTGGTCGGTATCAACCAATCGGAGAAGACGCTGGGGAGTTCCTGAAAATAATCAATAATCGTGGTAACGGACGTTGAAGAAGTAAGAAAAGTGTTGTTGAATTTTTATATAAGGTTTTAGTAAAGTGTAATTGTTTTATTTTTATGTTTGTGATAATTGTAACTGTTTGTGTTGTATTTGGAAATATATCTAACATTTGTTCTTTTTGTAACATCGCTTGATCAACTTTTGATGAGACTTAACCTATAAGACCGTTGGGATCATTTTAGACCCTAACATATGACTTTAGGAAATATGAATATACGAATTAGCTTATCTCCAGTTTTGTATTTGCGCTTGACTCTGGTCTTGTCTATGGTTTTGTCTCTGGTCCCGTCTCTTGTCTTGTCTCTAGTCTCGTCTCCGATATTGTGCCTGGTCTTGTCTCTGACCTCGTCTCTGGTCCTGTCTCTGGTGTAATGTCTGATCCTGTCCGGTTTTGTCTTGCCTTAGTCTTGTCTGGTCTTGCCTGATCTTGTATGATCTTGACCTGTCTTGCCTGGCTTTGTCTAGTCTTGTCGGTTTTTTTCTGGTCTTGTCTGTTCTTGTCTGGTCTTGTCTAGTCTTGTCTAGTCTTATCTGGTCTTTTCTGACCTTGTTTGGTCTTGTCTTGCCTTGTCTTCCCTTGTCTGGTCATGCCTGGTATGTATGGTCTTATTTGATTTTGTCTGGTTTTGTCAGGTCTTGTCTGATATTGTGTAGTCGTGTTTGGTCGTATGTCGTGTCTGGTCATGTCACTCAATGAGAAGGAAATTCTCAACATTTTAAGAAAAATCTCAATATTTATTTTGTAAAAATTCAAGAAATTTTCATAGCAAACTTAATACCCTAGGAAGCAAATTGTCGGAAATTTTATCTCAATATTGGAACTTTTCCACATGTTTCATGTGTAAAGTAAAAAGGAAGTAAAGTTTCATGTGAAAAGTAAAAAGGAAAGTAAAGGAAAATTTCGTTTCTGTCGTCGACCTCGAATTTTACTCGAAATTTTCTCTATAAATTAAATCGTTACAAAGAAAGGTTAATAGAATTCACTACATCAATTAAAGATGGTATTACAAGAGAGAATTCAAAACGACTTTTTTGAAAAAAATATATATTTTTACGTCTAAAATTCTTTACATCTTCAAAAAAGTTTTACATAACAGATACAAGATAAAAAAAAAATACTAATTAACATCGACGGTGAATCAGTTTAAGCCCCAAGCAGCAATTAAATTGAAAACAAACAGTTACAATTGTATTAGCTTAGGTTAACAAAAGGATCATCCAAACAAACATCAATATATTGTTGTGTTTAGTCTCGTATGTCTAGTCGTGTCTGTTTTATATTGTATGTATCGTCACATACGTTTACTCTTGTCTTGAAGAAAATTATTGTTGCACATTTTAGTGATAACTCATAAAGTTTTAAAACTTGTTTCTTACTCCATTACTCCATTGTGCCTGCTTTTGGAGCGGCAAGAATTTCAAAATTTTTGTGCAATAAATCTCAACGCGAAATGGGAACTGCGATTATTATAAAATCAACTCAAAAGAATTTCGATGCAAATTAATTTCAAAAATATTTCACGAACACGTCTCTTTAATCTCAGTTCTCAAAATCCATTCCTAACTGTTCCGCTCGTACGTAATATGCTTCCTACAACTCTCATTACGTAATATACAATAAAATTAAACTATTCAATGTTAAATCAGTCTATGTTCTTGCCTCTTATTATTATGTAGTTATATTATTAGGTATATATGTATGTATGTTTCGTTTTAGGCAATTTTTGCCTGTTCTACTTCGATAACATTCAGAAGCTGTCTTTCCATCTCTTGCTGGGGCGTCCAACACTTCTCCTCCCAGGCAGCTATATAACGAGTTCTCACAAAAAAAACTAATGATTAATTTTTTACTCCGTCTGCGGGGGCCAAAGGGTGGACTGAGTAGCTCAGCAGCTCCTGTTTCCGGTCCCAAGCCCGGATAAAGCCCGGTGAGGTTAGCGACCTGCTTATGGTAAAACAATCAATGCTCACAGATTCGATAATATGCCTCGGAATGGGACCACTGCCAGAAAACGGACTTTAAGCAAATGGAAAAAGAATGATAACCTAAAGATCGGAACGTGGTATATAAGGTATTGGAATGCAAAAGCCCAGGAGATCTAACGAGAAAATAGTCATATGCTGTCTCACTGAAACCGAACGAAACGGAAGAGGTGTTTCAAATTACCATGAATTATATTATCAGTATATAGTGGACTGGGAGCTTGGACAAAGAAGAACGGGTAAACAAGGAAAGCAGAAAGAATAGGAGGTTGCCTAAACAACACGATATATATTAATTATAATATAAAAATTACAGCATAATCGAGATATGGGACACATATGGGACCAGACACCCGCCTGATTATAAGAAAGAGTGGCGGGAGGGAAGATCGCGAGCGGTCTTCAGACCGCTCGATTACTGGACGTGTCGTCCTATTGCCCAACGACCGAATTACCGAGATTATACTGTTTTATACTATACGTCTCGTTCTCGATCACGAGACTCTTATCAAGACGGCCAATGAACTCGCCCCTCTCGCTAGAGAAGGAAGCATCCGTGGTAGACTGAAGACTGTGACAATGCAATAGCCCAAAGACAGACAGCCTGGGTGAAGTGGAATTCTAAAAAAACCAAGGAAAATTGGTATACATTTTTGGAACAAAGGAAGGTTACAGCCAAGATAATTCGAGGAACCAAACGAACCTTCACACAAAACCAACTAACCGAAATCGAAGAGAGCTTTGCTAAGAATAATTCCAGAGATTTCTTTGGAACCTTTAAGCAGGCACTCAGAAAATACGCTCAGCCAAGCCTCCACTTCAGAGACTCACAAGGCAAACAAGCTTATAATGACAAGGACAACTGCCACCTTTTGGCTCAGTACTTTAAAAATCTACTAAACTGTGACCCACCCACCGAAGATTTCGACTATAAACAAACCACACCCAACCCGTACTCGCTTCCCTCTTCATTGGAAGAAGTTGGCCAGATCATTCAACTTCTTAAGAATAATAAGGCAGCTGGAGAGGACGTTGCTGAACTGTGGAAAGGTGCTGGAAACAATGCCGTGCGCATCAGAGAAATTACCACCCGATTGGAAATCTGCTCTGATCCATCCGCTTCACAAAAAGGGAGATTTTACTGGTCTAAACAACTACCGTGGAATTTCTCTCGTCCCGGTAACACACAAGATTCTCTCGAAGGCGTTACAAACAAGGGCAGAAAATCAGTGTGATAGTTAACTGGGGGAATACAAGGGGGGCTTCAGAAAGACCCGATCCTGTGTTGAACAGATCCTCAATCTTAAAACTGTACTTGCATAATCCAAGATGAGAGACCGCAAGGTGGTCGTCACCTTTGTTGATTTTAGGAAGGCCTATGATTCCATTGATAGAGAAACGCTTAACAAAGTACTCCAGGAACTAGGGCTAGACAACAAAATTCGCAGACTCATCCTAGAAACTTTGACCAACACCAATTCCAAGGTTAAATTTTGAGGCGAGATTTCAGAAAGCTTCGAAATAAAAACGGGAGTGAGACAAGGAGATGGACTTTCCACACTTCTCTTCAACTTTGTCCTTGAAAAGGTTATGAGAGAATGGCGCAAGGAACTGAACAATTTGGGTGCTCAGAGTGGTATCTACCTGGGACGTAAGAATGATGTACTGTTTGTAGATTGCCTGGCCTTTGCAGATGACATGGCACTGTTTGCTGATTCTCTTAAAATGGCAACAGTGCAGGTAAACTGACTCAGAAAAAATGCTGCCAAAGTGGGTCTTCAAGTGTCGCTGGAGAAAACGGAATTCTTCACCAACATCAGAGAAGCAAATAGAGAGATTTTACTAGAACAGGGAAACATCAAGATGACTGAGAAATTTAAGTATCTCGGCGAATGGATTGAACCCAACTTATCAGAAAGAGCATCATTATCCAAGAGAGTCAACAAGTTAGAACTAGCCTATCGACTGACTAAGAACACTTACAATAAGAAATGCCTGTCACGCAACCTGAAACTTAAGCACTAAACATCAGTTTTACGACCAGAAGCCCTGTATGCAATGGAATGTCTTTCCTTGAACCGTAGAGGTCTAGTAGCGAAATTAGAAATCAGAGAGAGGAGAATCCTCAGCAAGATCCTAGGCCCGGTAAATGAAGATGGGGAATTCCGAAGGCAGCATAACTCTGAGCTCTACGAACATATCGAGATGCTCTCTGACTGTGCAAGGAAAAGAAGGGTAGCTTTCTATGGCCACGTTGCAAGATTCCCTTCAAACCAACTAACAAACCGTCACCTTCTGGCAAAACAAAAAGCTTCGTATCACTTGGTTGACAGAAACCGAGAAGATATTAAAGAACTGGGAATAACATATCTCAAAAACAGACAGTCCGTGAGACGCACCCTGAATGAAGTCCGTGGATTTCAGGTAAAACCTCGAAGGAAAGGTACCCCCTGGACAGAAGAGAGAAAGGAGATACACCGGCAGAAGATGCGTCAATACTGGGCAAAGGTCAAAGCCCAGCAGTTGAACAAGCATGGTCCAAAGTAGGCCTATTCGAAAGAAGAAGAAGAAGAAAAAAGATATAGAGTTTTCGTACGAAACATTATTACATAAAAAGTATTTAGTCTCCATACGAGACACTTACTTAAAAAATGCTTAAGTGTGTAGATTTATTCACACTTAAGTATGTTTTTGCATAAAAACAACATGTATAAAAACTGTCTATATGACAAATTGTCCAGACGACAAACTGTCTATACGACAAACTGTTTATACGACACACCGTCTGCATAACCAAGATATATGAGTTTCCACACGAAACCAGTATCACATAAAAAGTATTTAGTCTCCATACGAGACACTTAGTTAACAAATGTTTAAGTGTGTTAATTCATTCTCTCTTAAGTATGTTTTTACACAAAAACAACATCTACAAAAACTGTCTATTTGACAAACCGTCTATACGACAAACTGTCTATATGACAAATTGTTTATACGACAAACTATCCATTCGACAAACTGTCTGTAGAACAAAAAAGATATATGAGTTTCCATATGAAACCAGAATCACCTAAAGAGTATTTAGCCTCTATACGGGACACTTACTTAAAGAAAGTTTGGTGATTCATTCACACTTAAGTATGTCTTTTTACAGAAATAACATGTACAAAGAGCTGTCTATACGATAAACTGTTTATATGAAAAATTGCCCATATGACAAACTGTCAATACGACAAATTGTCCAAACGACAAACTGTCCAAACGACAAACTGTCTGTACGACAAACTGCCAATACAACAAACTGTCCATACGACTTACAGTTCATACGACAAACTGTCCATTAGACGAAGTTACAAAAATACTTACAATAAAGGTCCATATTATAAGACAATTTCTTTTTTTAGAAGAAAATCTGAATAAAATGTTGATTCAGGTAATCTCATCCAACAATCTCCAAAAGCAAGAAATAGCTCTTACTGAAGACGTAGAAGCAACTAATGCTTGGAGAGCATTCTGAATCTAAAAAGGAAATTCAAATAAAAACAAAACCCCAAAGAAAGAGGTACAATACGACAGAAGCATCGAGTCGGTCATCAAATCACCAGCAGCCCCTAAGGAAGTAGATGAGGTGAAGGAGTCAGCAGGCTATCTAAAATACTTTACGCAAAACTGGGAATAAATTACCTAGGATAAATTTATTCTAGATTGTCTGAAGGGTTATAAAATACATTCCAGAGAAATCCATATCAAACAAAACCACTAACAGACCAAAATTGGACTAAAAATGGGATTATAACATGGCATGAAATAAATAAGATCTTAGCTAAAAATGTAATAGAGCCTTGTCAAAATGAAGATAATGAATTCATTTCCTCTTTCTTCTTAGTTGACAAGCCAGATGGCTCCAGTAGATTTATTATTAATTAAAAAAATCTAAACACATTTATCGATACTATCTATCCATTTTAAAAATGGAACATATTAAGTCCACCAAAAACTTAATATCTATTTTATCATATACGTGTTCGATAGATCTAAAATATATATTACTTTATTCCTATTTTAAAAATTAAAAAAAAATTAATTTAAGAGACAGCTCTTCCAGTTTTCATGCCCCCTTGGTTTATGCACAAGTCCTTTTGTTTATACAAAAATTATGAAACCAGTATTGGAAAAAATTGAAAAAAACATTAATGAAAAAAATTAGACAACTAGGTACTTTATCAATTATTTACTTTGATGATCTATTAATTGTGGGAAATTCGTATGAATCCTGAAAAAATTCATCAAATTTGGTGAAAAACATGTTGGAACAATTGGGCCTTGTCATAAACCACCAAAAAAGTTCACAAACACCTAGTCAGAAATGCAAATACTTTGGGTTTATTATAAATTCAGTAGATTTTAGACTTTTTTAGACCGTTGACAGACGGCAGCTTGCCCAGGGGTGGCATATGGATCCATCTACTGTAAAAGACTAGAAAGGCAAAAATATTTGGCCGTAATTTTAAGTGACAACGACTACGACGGTAGAAATTATGTTAATAAACTAATAATGGAAGAACTGTAATGGTGGAAAATATACCAACAGGTTCTAACCTAATTAGAACAGTTTAAATTTGATATATCTTCAGATGCATCTCTGACCGGGTGGAGTGCACACTGTAATGACGTAAACGCTCATGGTTTCTGGACGAAAGAGGAAATAAAGTTTATCATAAACTATCTACAACCATTTACAGTGTTCTTTGGTCTAAGATGTTTCGCGAACAAAGTATCAGACGGCAAAGATTCTCTTAACAATTAATAATACGTCTGCAATTTCCTATATCATTAGGACAGGCGGCATTCAATATCCCCACTTAAATGCATTTGCAATAGAGGTCTGGCAATGGTGCGAGAGGGGAAAAATCTGGATTTACGCGACATATATCTCGTCAGTTATGAATAAAGAGGCTGATTTAGTATCGAGAATCACTAATATAGATACCGAATGGGAGCCATGTAAAGAGTCATTTGAAAAAATCAATAATGTTTGTAATTTTCTCCATTGACCTTTTTTACATCAAGGTTGAATTGAAAATGCCCTAGATTTTGTTCTCGCTGCCCAGATCCAAACGCGATGACAGTAGATGTGTTTACTATTATGTGAACCAATGAAAAATCTGTTTTTTCCTACTTTCGCACTTACCCTCAGAACTCGCGAAAAATAATAACCGATAAAGCTGAGGGATCAGTCGTGGTACCATTGTGGTCAACCCAGCCCTGGAACCCGCTCTTTAAATCACTACTTACCGAACAGCGTTTAGTTTTAAAACCTCACAAATTATTATTGTCTCCTTCCAAGCAAGAAATACATCCACTGGCACACAAACTTTCATTGGTGGCAGGGAACTTGTCCGCAAAGCGTTCCTAAAGGAATAAATGAAGCATTAACAGAAATCATGATCAAGGCCATAACACCATCAACACTCAAACAATACCAAGGTACCTTAAAGTTATGGCGAAAATTTTCTACATCAAACAATATTGCAATATTTAACGCAATTGCAGTAAATATACTATAATACGTTTTCTAACGGAAAGTTAGAAGTTTAGTTAGCACCGTTCGAAAACGGGGCAAGCTATGGAACTTTGAACTGCAACAGATCAGCTATATCACTCATCTCTACTCAAGATCTCGGTAAGGATAAACTGCTGTCCCGATTCTTCAGAAGAATGTTGGAGGAACGATTACAAGGTTTAAATATATATAAGTACAGGGGTCACAACACCAGTCTTGAAGGACTTGACCTGATCAAATCAGCTAAAATTAGCTAAAAGCAGCTACAGGGTGCAGCAGAAAAAGTATCAACGATGCTTATTTTATCTACAGCACAGCAAACTATCGCACTAATTAATATAAAAAACTTATCCATGAACAAATGGAAAATAACAATAAAAATACTAGACTTGATCAAAATGTCCAAGCCAGGAAGACATAAGCCAGAGCTTATACTACCTTTTTTATAAAGAAAAACCTTGGCTATGTGTCGCTACAGCTGTAATTCACTATTTGAATAAGACAAAAGACCTAAGAAATGAGCAAAACAACAAATTACTCATATCAAACATCAAGCCATACAAAAACGTAACTTCTCAAACGATTGGTCACTGGGAAAAATACTTGCTGTCTAGAGCAGGCATTGATACAAATCACTTCACAGCACATAGTTCAAAATATGCTGCAGTATCAGTGGCTGGTTTTGGAAGTGGATATAGACACAACCAGACGTACTGCTGGTTGGCCTCGACGGTCACAGACCTTCGCAAAGCTTTACAATCGCCCGATCCAAGATAATAACGATACGTTCGCAAAATCTATATTATCTAACGTACGGTAACTCTTTTCTTTATGATTTCCAGTCATGTGACATGATAAATGAATGAGTTTTTCTATACGCTAAAAGTCTTCAAATTATTATCGAGAACGAGACGTGTAGTATAATTGAACGATCAAACAAGCCCGCCGAAGGCGGGCGAAGTTCGATCGTGATTATACGAAACGTCTCGTTCGAAGATGATCAATCTCGCTCCCTACATGTACCCGTTAATAAACATACCCTAGGTCATCACCCTAGGTCACCCTAGGTCATTGACTCATCCAGGAATGTACAACATTTACTTTGGAAATAAATAAATCTTATCATCTTGCAGGGAAAAGTCAAATACAAAAATCGCTAAAAATATGACTCTACAGGGACGGACGCGCGCCGTCTACACCAGCCTAGGCGCCAAATTTCAAACTCTAAATAGTGTGAAATGTAAGCAATGGCGAGCATTCCTACAAATTATCATCTTCGAACGAGACGTTTCAATAATAATCACGATAATAATCACGATCTAACTTCGGCGGGCTCGTTTGATCGTCCAGTTATGTACCAGCATGTTGTGTCCTTATAATAAAAATAATAAAAATAATGATAATAAATCGGCGATAAATTCAAATTTGAAACACCTTAATTATTTGTATATTAACCCAATTGGAATCGTGGCGTTCGTTTCTAATGGTATTTACCAATGGTTTTTGAGATTTATTACAAAATAATCAAAGTCGTTTAATGTAACATTTAGTAAATCATAAATGTGTTTGCACACTAAATAGTTTTTAGATAATTTATGAAAATTACACCCACTATTCGTACCGATTGGTGTATCTATAAACCAGCCATTTTTCATTTATTCTGAATAGTTAATTCTCAATAGCCGAATTACCGAGATAATACTGTATTATGTTGTGTCCTTGTTGACGGAGTGGTGGCGACAAATAGTCGAATAAATAAATAACCTGTAAAAAAATAATGATAATAAATCGGCGATAAATTCAAATTAGAAACACTGTAATTATTTGTATATTAACCCAATTGCTTTTCGATAAATTATGAAAATTACCCCTACTATTCGTACCGATTTGTGTATATATGTTACGATAAAAGTGCGTAGTTAGGTAAATGTGAATATTTACCGGTATATGTACACATTTACCTTCTTGGTTGGTAAATGTGAGTTCAACTTACATTTACCAATTATTTTCGGCAAATGTGCATATATGCATTATGTTGTTGGCAATTGTTAGAGGTTTACATTAACATACACAACGCATGGGCTGTCCAACAAGACACACGTGATATTGTAACACACAAAAAGTATACATTTTCCGGTAAAAGTAGATATATAAAGTTGATCTGAGATTTAAACTCACATTTACCTATCACATTGGTAGATGTGTACATATAGCGGTAAATATTCACATTTGCCGATTTTGTACTTTTACCGTAACATATATAAACCAGCCATTTTCATTTATTTTCAATAGTTAAGACATACTTCTACATCTACTTCTACATAGTTAAGACGTTAAGACCAGCAGAACCAGTTAAGCTTTCCTTTACAATTTTGCAAATCTCCAGTGGTGATAGTTATCCTTCAGCATAAGCAACAATGTATATGTTTTTGTGCGCTATTTTTTTGAGCAATGTTCCAAATGCATTGTCTTTAAATGAAATTCATGATGATAACGCACTTGAAAACCTTCTCTTGAAAATTATTGATAACAATTTCAACAATAACGAAATAATAATCTAAGAAGATAAGAATCTAAACATTTAGTAGCTATAAGTGGCACAAATATAAGTGCCTATAGAAAAGTGCCAGGAAGTGATGTTTTTATCATAGAATTTTGTAAATTACAAGAGTTATTTGCAGTTTTAAAAAATACAATTAACAACAATTTGCAACAACACAATAAGTTTATGATCATTCCCACTTGCGAAACCGAAGACCACTCCGAAATAATTAAGTATCTTTGGTTCTTTTACATATCTAATTTTGTTATAATCACGCCTATCTTGGAAATGTTCACCTGGTACCCATTTATTAACAACTGCGGAGACAATTTTAAAAATGTTACGAGAATCCACGATTTGAAAAATTTGTTTCCCAATAAAATACGAAATCTAAATCTGTGTCCGATTAATGTAAAACTGCAATATGTGCCGCCGCTTAGCATCGATGAAAATCTGGGATCTCAAACCGAACTCATCCACACTTTAGGCAAAAAGTTTAATTTCACACCAGTTATAAAGATTTATAAAGAAGAGACCAATAAATAAATAATAATAATAATAAAATCATCAATACCAACGAACCATACCGCTCCATTTCCTTCATTTTTATTGACTACACAAAGGCTCTATTCAGCGTAGCTAATACAGTACTTCCAGTAAACGGAATCCTCCGAATACTTTACGCAACATGGTTGTTGTGCAGCTTAGTATTCTTAGTGCAATATACCAGCATTTTATTCAAAAGCATCACATTGTCTGAGCATGAAACAATGGAAGTGTTTTATACTAATCTGATTGATTTTTTTGTACTCTTAACAAACTATGCTGACACAGTAATCTTAGAAATATTAAGTGATAAAATTGAAGAGAGAAACGGGAAACTGCGCTTTATAATGTGTAACGATGCACTGAAATGTGCAAAACTTGCGAATGGAGATGGAAATTATATATGGGCAGTGAGGAACATTGTTTTCAAATACGTCTGCCAATAATTCACGAGCCCGCGGAGGGAAATTAAAAAAAACATGCTTCGCTATTATGTTGCAAATTAATTATATGAATATTTATATGAGAAAAAATTTCTTTCTTAAGGATGTGTTAAACGAAGCTCTGGGACATATAACTGCTGCCGATCTTTTGAACAAAATTACGGAAGATCTGACGCCAAAAAATCAGTTTAAGGATATTGCTGACTGGTATGAAAACAATAAGCTATATATGGAGGAAATAACAGAAGATATGGACTTTGAATACTTTACAGCTATATTTATGTATACGGCGATCTGTTTATCAATTTCCTTTGTTGTATTTCTGCTGGAGCATTTTTATTTCAGGTTTGGCGAGACGATTAAAGAAAAAATAATGATTTTCTGGAACGGCGTAAAGGAGAAATTTCGGACCTTGAAGTTTCTATAAAGATAAACTTTGCACGTCTGCTGTAGTGTAGAATTAATTATTTAAGATCATGCACATTATATTGCTACATTTAACATTGTCAGCAATTTTAAATACACAACAGCATTTCAATTCACTTAAAACAAACGGAACACAGCCTGTATATATAAATATATTCAACCTTTCCGGAGCTCAATAACAATTACCGAGTCTTAGTTTAGGACTACTTTTTTAAGGACTGGTAGTCCTAAAAAGACTCAGTAATTGTTATAGAGCTCCGGGAAGGTTGAATGTATTTATATATTCATACTGTGTTCCGTTTGTTTTAAGTTTGTATGATTATCTATAACGTAAGATGGTTTTACCAATCCTAGCTTTTCAATTCAATTTTACGTGTTCATCCACTTTCAAATTTTTCACACGAGGTATCTAAATTCCAACCGACAATGAGCACCGAACGTTCTAAATTTACATACAGATTGTTGTGATTGATTCCAGTGAATATTATGTACACTACTTGACACATTCGAGTGGAACTGCATTACATGTTCCACTTTAGTTCTCTTGTAAATGTAATAGCACTTGTAATATCAAATATAATAGAAATAAATGACAAAATACTTTAAAAATGTCCAGTTTACTGTTAAACCTTCCTGTCTAATAGTCTAGTCTAGTCTTAACTGTCTCCTTAGTCTTGTCTCTATAGTCTTATCTCTCTAGTCTTGTCTATCTAGGTCTTATTTCGCAAGACTTGTTTATCTAATATAGCCTATCTGGTTTTCTACGTTTTTTTGCTTTTTCCCATTGATTAATATTTTTTTCAACAATTTTAGTTTTTATTTCTAACTTTTTTTTCAGTTGACTAGCCATACGTATGTTTCATCATAAGAAAAAAATGCATATTGTCACTAAAACAATCATTAAAAGGGCTCCAAAGCATGTATTAAATCGATTCACTTGATATCTCAGGTGATAGGGTGTAAAAAATAAATGGACCAACTATCTTTCCGGCAACAACCAGAATTATAATCTGCAAGCTTTTCTGAGCGTAAATCAATTTTTCTGCGTTTGTAATGGACTCATAACAGCACTCATATGCGTGCGGTTATGGCTCGCCGAGTGCGATACATTTTTCTCACTATGTATAGGCGACTTTTTTATTTAGAAATAGCATAAAACGGCGTAAAATAGAAAAAGTATTATAAAAAAATTCGTTCGTAAGGCGTTTTTCAGCACTTGTTGTAAAATCGCGCTTACTGAACTCGTCCTTTAATATACTATTTCAATTATGTACGCTAAATGGATTTCACCTAAACCAACCTGGGTGAATTCCAGATAGATCATGTGGCCATTAAACGAAAATCTCAAAAGGAAATACAAAACGTACTATTTATTATTATTACCTTTATTGGCATATTTACAACAATTACTATAAGAGTAACAATACAACATATCAAAACAAAAAAAAACAAAACAAAAAAAACACATGGAAACAATAAAAAAAGAACAAAAAACAGAACATAACTAATAACCCGACCCAAAAATACCCCAAATACTCAAACTTAAAAAACTACACTTTAAAGAAACAAAAAAAAAAACAATAATTCTCCTCCCGCACTAACTTTTCTCCCTCCCTAAACTCTTTCCACAATCAAGGGAGTGATTGTGGAAAGAGTTTAGGGAATTCCGCTCTAAAATTTCCCGCATTATGGGCCGCTACCTGACTCGTCCATGCATGCTTCCCAGTCTTTACATTTATTTTTCTTTACTTCTTCCCATGTTAGCCCTTTGCACTCTTCCATCCAATGTGCCCACCTGTCAGTACCCTCTCCGCATATGGTACACAAATTCTCCCTTTCATTCAACCAGTACCTTCTTCCCTTTTCTTCGTTGCCGCACCGAAACCTGGCTATTCTATTTTGGCTACCGCTGGACCCTCTGCTTAGGTACAAAGGGAGTCTGCCGTACACGTGTACCTTGTTGTACTCCCGATTGTACCTGCTTTCGTCTATACGGCTTTGTCGTATCTGCAGCTCTATCTCCCTACTTATTTCACCCAACAATTTTTCACACTTTACGCCTTCCCTTTTCATCCTTTCTACTTCCTATTTCGACCACCCTACTCGTTCATACATTTTTTTCCATTCATTTCCCCATTTTGTTCGTCTAATCCCTCCGACACCTTCCTTCCTTAAACTATTGAACACCTCTTTCACTATCCTTTCATTCCCTAACCTATACAACCTTTCCTTTCGTATCTTGCCACTCTCACTGATGCTTCTACTGCAACTTTATACACATTCGCTTCTTGTAGCACCAGGTACCCAGGCGTACTCCTGTCTAATTTCAACGCCCTTTTTTTAAACTGAAGTTGTACTTTTTCTACTTGTTCCATTTCGTTCATACCCCATATTTCCGCTCCATACAACAAAATACTCTGAACACACGCTTTCCACACTGTCATTTTTGCCACGAAACAATCTTCAAATTTATCTTTCCAAGCATTCCAAAACCTATTAGCAGCCACCCATGCTTTCTTACATACGAACTTAATGTGCTCATTATTGGACCCATTACTACCAAACATAAATCCCAAGTATTTGAACCTGCTAACCTGCTCTATAACCTCTTCCCCCCACATCAAGCTTTCCTCTTTCTTACCAACTTTCTTTCTAAACACCATCCACTTAGTCTTCTCTACATTCACACTTAACATTATTTTCTCAAAATATCTTTTAATCCTTCCAATCATCTCTTTCATTTCCCCTTTTGTTCTTGCTAAAGCAACTATGTCATCCGCGTAAGCTAGAGACCACATTTTCATCCTACCTATTACCACTCCTCCTGCCTGCCCATTTTTTAAAACCTTTTCTAAGTCATTTATAAAAACATTAAATAGGACAGGGCTAAGTGGACACCCTGGCTTAAACTTAACCCTTTCCAAACCCAGAATCTTTAGGATTTTTTTTTCATTTATTCTAACTCTGCAGCTTGTCTTGCCATATAGATCTGTAACCGCCTTCACTAGCCACCCAATAATTCCTTTTGCTCTCATCATTTCCCATAGCATGTTTCGGTTTACTGTGCCATATGCCGCTTTAAGATCTATGAATACAGCATACACCTTTCCACCTTTCTGTGCCAGCTCTTGCTCTATTACGTATTTTAAGGTAACCAGCAGGTCCGTTGTTCCCCTCCCTTTTCTGAATCCCCCTTGTACTTCCGAAATCACTTCCTTTTCCTCAATTTCTTCCTGTATTTTCATCTCCACTACTTTTGCATGTATCTTATATGATGTATCCATCAGTGTGATACCTCTGTAATTTTCTGCTTCTTCCTTATTTCTTGCTTTGCAAATTGGTACGATGTCCCCTTCCCTCCAGCTTTCTGGAATTGCTTGCTGTCCTTTGAAAATCTTGTTGTATAATTCGTGGAGTTTTTTTTTGTATTGACACCGGCGCTAGTTTCCACGCTTTATTTGGGATTCCATCCGGACCTGTCGCTTTTCTTCTTTTCAGTCCACCCAGCACTTGCTCCATTTTCTCCCACAAAATTTCTGGTCGATGACCTTCTTCTTCTTTTCCGTCCTTTTCCACTGTTTCCTCTGCTCCCTTATCTTCTTTTCCGTCCAGCAACTGCATAAAATGTGCTCTCCATCTTTCCATCTTAATTTCATTAACTTTCCGGGTTGATTTTTCCACATTTTTGTCAATAAACTTCCATATTTCTCTTTCACTATTGAGCTTCCTAGCCTCCTCCATTTGTTTTCTTTGCCACGTTCCTTTTTTGTTCATCACAAGTTCTTTCATTTGGTCCCTCATATTTTTTAATTTACCTGGAGTTCCTCCGCTCTGTCTCCATCTCTTGACATCCTCTCTCAATTCTTTTTTCTTGGAGATATATTCTTTATCATCCCATGCGCTGTTATTATGATCACTCCTGACATTTTTCCATACTATCGACTCATGGACTTTAGATACCAGTTGTTCTAGGCTATTTATTGATTCTACCTGACAGTTTTCCAGGTTGCTCTTAAATCTTTATTCCATATCGCTACTGATTTCTGATTCTCCGTCTGCCTACTAACCACCGTTTTTCCTTTTACCGTTACTTCCAGCGGGAAATGATCCGACTCTATCCTGTTCCCTACTTCCATGCTGATTATATCACTTGTTGCTGCTTCGTTTGCTACTACATAGTCTATCACTGACATCCCTCTCCCCCCTACATACGTTGTGTCTCCACTCCAATCTCCCTCCGTGCATCCATTTAATATGTTCCATTTTCTTTCCTTCATCCAGTCAAGCCATTTTATACCATCCGCGTTGATTATTTTGTCTTTGGATTTTCTTGTTACTTCATGTCCTCCTTCCCCGAGATTCCCAACCTGGCTCTCCCCTATCTTACGTTCCAGTCCCCCGCAATTATAACTTTAGACAAGGTTTCCTCGTTTGCTTCCGTCTCTATTTCCGTTAATAATTCTTTTAGCCTTTTATTACTATAAACTATAATACATTTCCATTTATCCCCGTTTAATTTTATTTTTCTTATTTGAATCCCTTCGCCGTAATCTTCTCCCCTATAATTTTTCTCTTCCTCTATGTTCTTCTTTACTCCGGTTATTAAACCGCCTCTTGGTCGCCCCATGTTGAAATCTCTTTTTGCCCATTGGCACTTCCACGCAAAGTTATCTGGCAGTTCGTTCTTCACCTCCTCCCAATCCTTTTCGTCAATCCATGTTTCCACTATTCCAATTATATCGAAGCTCTTCATGTAAACCAACAAGTCATCCTTATAATCCGCTCTTAATTTCCTCTTCAAACCTGCTACATTCCAACACAATATCTTCGTTTGCTTCGTGACCTGCTGGTTTTCCATCTCCCTATTCTTTCTTACTGAAATTTTATATTCTTTATTCCTGTAACATCATTGTAGTGGTACCACCTCTGGTCTACTTCCATTTTTCGGTATCCTACTCTTACAAACTTGCCTCTTTCCCACAATTCTTTAGCTTTCTGTCTTATCTCCCTCTGCACCTCTCTTTCCTTCTCTGTGAGATCATTGTCCACGTCGACCTGCGATCCTTCTAATTGGTTTTTAATTTTCATTATCCTTAGTTTTTCTTCCCAGTTATTCATTTTAATTAATATTGCTCTGGTTTTTCCAATTGTCGGGCTTCCTATTCTGTGCATGTTTTGTAACGCATTTATTTGAAATTTGTCCCTTAGCAAGTCCTCTACTTCCTATTCCCACGTAGCTTCTTCTTTAATTCCATTCATAACTATGTTTAACTTTCTTATCCTTTTCTTCCCTAAAATTTTCAATTTTAGCCAATTTCTCTTCCATTTGCTTTCTATCTGCTTCTATCTTACATTCCCTGTCTGCACTTGCCTTCTTTAAGTCTCTAATCTCATTCTCCAAGCCTATAATTTTCTCTCTTGCTAATTTATTTTCTTCCCTCATCGCTTTTAGTTCCTCTGTTAATTCCGTTCTCCACTTTTTCTCCTCTCTTTTATCACCACTGAGAGATTTGCTTCAATCAGCGAACGATGCGATTTGTGGCCCTCCTTCGGGCTAGCCTCTTTTGGGCTGGTCTCCTTTTTTCTCTTGGAGCAGGGGGAACGGCCTAGCCGTTTTTTAGATTTTAATGGGTTGGCCTGTTCACTATCGGAAGTGCGTTCCTGCTCACTATACTCCATGTTATCCTTTTTTTTTCTTTCTTGCTACCGTTATCTCTGCTTTCTTTCTTTTTCTTCTTTCTGTTTCCTTACACTCAGCCCCCTTTTCTCTTTCCTGTTCTCCTGGTATCATTACTTGGCTTTTGGGGTTTTCGTGGCCCCTTCTGTCGTAGGGCTGCGCTGGAAATTCGACGCTAGCGAACTACCAGCGGTTATACTCGCAACTAAACTTTTTGTCAAACACTCGCACGTCTTACTTACTCGAACTCTCGAATCCAAATCCAACAAAACGTACTAAATAGCGTAGATGATTCTAAGAAAGTCCTAAGAAGCGAAAATCTGGACTCGGACCACTACCTCTCAAGGATCAAAATATGACTCCAGCCTAAAAACACTAGAAAACACAGAACCTCCATACTGGTAAGATTTGACGTAGAGCGACTAAAGAACAGTCTAGAAGTAAGCCAGAGACTGGACAATACATAATTAAACAGCTGGGACCACCTGAAGGAGACTCTTGTCAAGGCACTCAATGAACTCGCCCCCTCGGTGAACTGAAGACTGTGACAATGCAGTAGGTCAAAGACAACCAGCCTGGGTGAAATGGGATTCAAAAAAGACCAAGGAAAATTGGCATATATTATTTGAACAAAGAAAGCTTACAGCCAAGATATTTCGTGGAACCAAGTGGACCTTCACATAAAACCAACTAACACAAAACGAAGAGAGCTTCGCTAAGAATAACTCCAGAAATTTCTTTGGAACCTACAAGTAGACACTCAGAAAATATGCTCCACAAAAAATAGTGTTTACACCCATTTAAAAATAAAGTTCATAAAAGTTTAATGGGTATTGGTTGTCCTGCTCATATAGTGCATAACTCTGCTCAGCATGGATTTGATTCTATGCCAGCAGATTTTGATTCTATGATTGTAAAACTTGGAAGTTTTACGGCTTTAAAGGCATATTTTAATATCACGGGTCAGCCCGTATTTTAAAATCATTTTTTAAAGACGATTTCACTAAAGCCTACTTAGAATTTGCGATATCCCTAATGTACATTTTTCATGCAAAAATGTTAGAAATAGAATCCGAACAAAATTCTGTGTTGGAAGTAATTGCCACAGTGAATTCATTAGAAAATATATTAAGTCCAAGGTATGAAGAATCATTTACTACTTTCAAAATAAATTGCGGAAAATGGTGGATTACTATAAAAAACCATACGAATATTTGGAATTTTGGAGTAATCGGCTATCAAATTTTGATAATTTTCCTTGGATGAAATTAGAAATAATTCCAATTTGGAATGAAATTGAAAAGTCTCTTGTATTTCTTGCCTCTAAAAACATTGTTCTAGATTACTCAAAACGTTTTGACTAATTTTGCAATTTAAAGGTGTTTTTAGAGAAAAATCTTAATACAGAGGATTTAAAAAAACTTATTTCCTGTCGTAAATGGGTAGAATACTTTGAAAGAAGTTTCATTCTGTTATCAAAAATATGTGAGTTTTTTCTTTTTGCAATATCTGGTTAAAACGCGAATGTAGAAAGAATATATTCTATGATTGGCGGGCAGTGAACTAAGAAAAGAAATAAGACTACAAATTTCCACTTCAATGCAGAATTTTAAGCATCGTTTATAATTACAAGAATATGTTAGCTAGGATTTTTATTATGAAATAAATTAATAAGCTACTTGGGCAGAAGGACCTTGTGGTTGACAGCCCTTTGTATAATGTATAAAGTATACAATAAATATACATATTCTCTCTAATAAACTACTGCCCCAAATTAGTAGTATGAATAATTCTGGATATAATGGTTCTGGAACTTCACTATTTGCTTTTACTGCTCAATTTTGCCTGTATACCTATATACCCTGTATAAAGGTATACAGGGTATTTTTTTTAAACAACGCGAATATTTTTAAACTTTTAAAAAGAAAACTTTATTTTAGTATTACACTTATTCACTAACTTATATTAAGATCTAACTATTTCTAGATCTAATATAAACTAATATATTAACTATTAGATCTATTTCGATACTCTTAACATTCAGTTGTTACCAAACTACCAAAAAATTATTGGTTGACTACCAAAAAATATAGGGCGTACGTGATTTAAGTATAGGGGGAGGTGGGGTACAATGATACAAGGGGCATCTAGTTACACAAGCATTATTTAATAATCTATTGAATGTTTTCAAGTGACGACATCTCTAAAACGGTCCTATAAATGTTTGAACGCATCCATTGCGATCGCGCAGACAGCCAATCAGTCGATGGCATTTTACAAGTCCTAACGTGTTTCGAGTGCGGCCATCTAAAAAAATACTTTAAATGTAAAGCTGTTTCCAATATCTTCTTTGCCATCTTGTTAAGATCTATATATACCAAAGGTAAGTTAGGGCATCAAGTATTAATAAGGTTATTAATAAGTATTAAGCATTTTTTGAAATAAATAAATTAGTTTCATCAGTATAATTTGCATTTTGAAAAAAAATGTTTGGGGCACTTAGAGACAACAAAGTACGGGGCACAATGATAAATATCATTGTGCCCCGTACTCATATCAAAGTGCCCTAATAAATTTTGCACAATATAAATTTGTTCTTAAATAATATAAAATATGTTTAAATTATATGTTCTGTTTTTGCCATCAGAAAATGATGATCAAAAAATAAAAGCGCCGGGAAAGAGAGGGCAGCAGGATTTAGAAAAAGAAATCAGGAGCTCAACCTAGGGAGACCTGAAAACACAAGCGCCGCAAGAAGTTTTGCATTTAACTGCGGTTTCGCCACTGCGGTCTTACAGTGGCTGAACTTTTGATAATTTTGAGCGTGTAATGTTACGTTATAAATTCACACCTAACCGTATATTAAATTTAGACGAAACAGGCATTAATACGGTCTTACCAACGCCTAAAATTTTAGCTGAAAAGACACAGAGGCAAGAAGGACAAATTGTGTCAGCTGATCGCGGAGAACTCGTAACTTTTTGTGGAATAGTAACAGCAACATGTGGTGCTCTTCCTCCTGTTTATGTTTTTCCTCGTGTCTTTTTCAAAGTCCCATTTTTAAATGGGGCTCCCCAAGGCAGTCTTGGTTTAGCAAACAGGAGCGGGTGGGTGACACCTGTGAACTAAAGATAACCCAATTCTTACTATTTGTGACAACCACGAATCACATATTTCTACTAAAGCTGTTAACTATTGTCGTGATAATGGGATTATCTATCTTTTAGTGTAATAATATAACCATTTCATACAATTTCCATTCTGTATTAAAGTGCCCCACGTGATGTATCTAAGTACCCCGTTGGTGGGGCAGAATGATTCAAAAATACATTTTTTACAAAACACGTAATTTTCCTTTTCTATAACTACTTAAACAATTTTTATCCTTGACATTATAATATTTATACATTTAGCTAGACGTTAAGTTGAAAATAAATAAAAAATATTACGTTTATACTTATATTATTTGATTTTCAATTTTTATGAATCAATCTATAATATAATATATACAGGATGTTACGGGACTTGAGTATGTCGCATATCGGATATAAACATGCAAAATTTAGACATAATAAATACCCCGTATATATTATGTATAAAGAGCGTACGTGATGAAATGCATAACGAATATAAACAAAGAAAATTCAGAATAAACAGCTTGGTGCCAACACCTTAACACATACTTTTTAACCTTCGGACCTAACCGGAGAGGACCTAACTGTGTGCAACCCATATGCTTCTGGAGCCTAACAATACCACTACGACAACATTAGTTTATTTTCATAAGTTTCTAATAGTATATTCGCATTTTTCTTGTAATTAAACTACATATTTACGGTTTTCAGATTTTTCCCTTTACATGTGCTGTAAGACACCGCTTCTTGCCAAATTTCATGATGCTAGGTCAACGGGAAGTACCCTATAGGTTTTGATTCCCTTGTCAACTCGCAAAATATGCGACATAAACGGTCATATCTTTTGATCGCGTTGACTTACAAGTTTTTTTTCACAGCTGAAAGAGACCGCAGACCCGAGTATTTGATACAAATTTCAACTTGTTACCTCTACGCGTTCCTGAGAAAACTGGTCTTGACAGACAGACAGACAGACAGACAGACGGACAACAAAGTGATCCTATAAGGGTTCCGTTTTCGGTACGGAACCCTAAAAAGACAATGAAACTGGGGATGATTAATGAAAAATGAGTAAATTATATTTTTATATGCAATTATAATTGTACTGTTTAGGTCATCAATCCCATATATTTGTAAAAAATATATACGAAGAAATATATTATTTAAATAAATGTTTTCTTTTTTTGTTCTTAACACCTAACCACCTGACATACGTCTCTCAGACCCAAAGTAGCAGTAATTTTTTCACCTGAGACGTATGGCAGGTGGTTAAGGGTTAACAGTTGACATCCCTATATAGGGGGAATACTAGTATTCCACACGGTAAAATACCATGCGCGATTCTTTTTCTTTTTCACTTCGCATCGGTGAAGTCTAATTTTTCGCATATCTTTCTACTTTTTAACTTTACAAAAAAATTTTATATGGATTTTCGATAGAACTCTACCAGGAACTGTGACAGCACTGTTGCGCTTTTTTTTATTTTCATTCAAAATAATGGGTCCCTTATTATTGCAAATATCCTTTGATCTAAGGTTTTTATCAAAACTATCAAAGGGATCTTCAATAGAACTCTTAAGTTCTAAACTCTCAACCAACCTAATAGATTTATTCTCCTCTTACGTTGCAAATCGGTTGCAGTTTGTTTTTCATTGCGGCTATGCCGGCTATGCCATGTGTTCCGCAGGGGTCCAACTTAGGTCCTTTACTATTTAATATGTTTATTAATGGCTAGAGTTCGTCTCTATCCGCACCTAATTTACGTTACGCTGGCGACCTTAAGATGTTCGTCTATTAAGCACCCCGATGACAGTTCGGTTTTACAAGAAAACCTGAAAATTTCTAAAAAATGGTGCGATGGCGAACAGTTAGGTCTTAATCGTAGCAAATCCAAAATTGTCACTATTGCCCGGCTTGTACACCCCTTCAAATTCAGGTATACCTTATTTAATGTCCAGCTTGATCACTTTGAAACAGTTAAAGACCTCGGTATTACTTTTGACTGTCATCTTTCTTTTGTGCAACATATTTTCTTATCTGTTTCCAAGGCCGCGAAAACTCTAGGATTGATAATTCGAAATTTTCGGGGTTTTAACAATAATTTGGTTTTCAATTTCTACGCCTATTAAATGTATATATTAATCCCATCAAAAACATAAAATGTAAAAAATGCCAAGTCTCGTAACTCAGTTCTTTCGCTACAAAAAGTTGTGGGATCTCATGTAAGACCAAGTCAGTTATTTTAGTTAGTGGGTATGTAGAAGCACCTATTCAACTACTCTGTTATAAATTGTTATCTAATCAATTACCTATCAACATTTTTAGTGACCGTATCATTATTAGACACCTTTATTTCTATTATAATTATAATGACTTGGCAATTGCACAACATATTCTATTAATTAAAATACTTTATCCTTAGGTTTACTAGTGCCCGTAATACAATGTTTTTCGTTGGTACAGGTACCAACGATACTCTATTTTTTATTACCACCTTTTACCTAAATGAAACTATTTTGTATTTGATCCTTCGAAATGTGTATTTACTGAAATAAACTTATTACTATTATTACTGTTTAGATTTATAATAGATATTTTTATAATAGATATTATTATATAATAGAAATAAAAGTGTCTAATATTGATACGGTCACTATAAATGTTGATAGGTAATTGATTAGATAAAAATTTATAACAGAGTAGTTAAATAGGTGCTTCTACATACACACTAACTAAAATAACTGACTTGGTCTTACATGAGATCCCACAACGAAATAATTGCGTTACGAGACTTGGCATTTTTTCATTTTATGTTTTTGATGGGATCTCATTTCTTTTTTTTTACACACATACACATACATAAATATATCTATACATAGATATAAATTTACATAGATGTGCACCTATAGAGATGATATAAATCATCTGTGCATAGGCCTGGTTAATACAATTTTTCAAAATGTCGTATAGCTTATAACTATCTACCTGTCATCCCAGAAAAACAGACAGGAAAAGAAAAAAAAAAAGTAAAAGAAAACCTAAAAATATTACCCTATCAGCAGTTAAAGATAATAATTTTTTGTTTACTCTCAACTACATACTAGCCATTTTATTAATTCCATTAAATAATTCCATAGCCATTTAATTAATTTTATTTTTTTTAAGTTTTTTCCTTATTAATTTTTTATCAACATTTAAAGACTTAAGATTGTCAGGTAGTATGTTAAAGGTTTTTATTGCTATAATATAGGAGTTATTAAATTCAATTCTTTTATTGATTTTCGGTATAATTATCGCTCTGGCTCTAGTTTTACATTGGTAATTAGGGTTGCCAGCTTTTTTTTTGTTGCAATTAAAGTACATTTGTTATTAAAGGTAAGAAAAGAAGTACTTAGTGTCAAAATAGTACAAATAAAAAGTACAATTTATTTTTCTTTATTATTATGTTTTAAACATATTTTTTATTGCTTTTAGCAAGTTTTAACAAATTATTATCAACAATTGCACTGAACTTAACGTGACGAGATGAGACGTGATTAAAACCTAAAACACATTGTTTTATATGCGCCCCATTACGATCGAGGTAATGTGAAGTATCCAAACTTAAACGTAATGTTAACTTAAACGTAAATGAGACAGACGCCTTGTTTCTTTCGTTTCGCCATTTGCTATTCATCACAGAAAAAACTCTCTCTAAAAATGCTGACGTGGCAGGAATAGACAGTAAAAATGAAATTACCTTATACAAGTTTGAAAAATTATCATGTCTTATTAAATACTTGCTACCATTTTTGTGCAATAGATAATTCCGAAAAACCCTTACTATTACATATCTGATCATAAAGTTTGTTTTATATAGTAATTTCTCCATAAGGATCATCCATATCTATATTAAGTTTTTGGAGATTTAAATTTTATTATGTTAACAATATTATCATATTCAACATCGCTATTTAAATTTATATTGTCAAGTGTAAATAACCGGTGTCATTAAAATCAAACCATTTATTTGGGTACTCTAAGGCTTTGTCAATAAATAATTAAAAAATCGTGTAAAATTCCCTAGTCAGTTCCGGTGAAGACAACAGTTGAATTGTTTCTTTAGTGCTAATCCATCTCTAAGATTAACCATAATCTCATAAATATCTAAAATTGATTTCTTGCAATTGCTTTCTAGACATTTTATGGCATTTTTATATTCGTTACGGCCAACTATGGACCACGTTTGACAGTTTTTACATTATTTTTTGTCCTCACTCTCTGCCAATATCTCTTCATCCTCTCACCCACTTCCTTCTTCTGTTCCACCGTGTAAGATCTTCCTTTTCTCACTGACAATTCCCCTGTCTCCTGGAAACCTGCACACTCCTTAATTAGTCGCCTAAATCTCTCTATCTCTCTCTCTGTCCATTATGTCTTCTTTTTTCACCCCCATCCGATCCAATTCCAATCACACTTCCCGAAACCATTTCGGCTCCGTCTTCCTCATGCTGAAGAATTCAAAAATCCTCTTCGTCCGTCTGGTACTATTCATCCTCACCAAGTGTCCATAAAACTGTATTCTCCTTTTTCTCATTAGGGCTACAATTCCTTGTGTCTTCAAGTATAATTCTTTGTTAGGTTTTAGTCTCCTCTCTCCATCCTTGATATTTGGGCAGAGGATTTTTCGGAGCATTTTCCTTTCTTTCCTCCAGATGTGTTCAAAGCCACCCTTACCAATCATGTCTAGTGTTTCTGCTGCATATAGACATTCGGCTCTGACAACAGTATCTAGGTGTCGGAATTTAGCCCCAAAGGATAGACCCTTTTTGTTATATGTGTCCTTCGTAAGTTGATAAGCCATTTCCATTCTTCTCGCCGGCTCTTTGATGGCATCCTTATCCGACCCATTGTCCTGTAATTTTTCTCCCAAATACTTAAAACACTTAACTCGCTTTATCTTGGCTTCTCTCAACTCCAAGTGGAGAGGAGCGTCTTTGATGTTGGTCATGAAGACAGTCTTCTCAAGAAATTTGAAGTTCAGTCTACCAGACTACATCTGGAGTTCTTCAGTTCTTTTAATCGCTGTTTCAACACCGGTAGTGAGTATCACAACATCGTCGGCGAATGTCAAACAATCCGTTCTTATACTTTCTTTACCTCTCCCTAACCTGAAAGCCTCTTTATCCGAAATTCCCTTTGTCCATTCTCGAATAACTTTTTCTAAGACGCAGTTGAATAATATTGGCGAAAGCCTGTCGCCTTGTCGTACGCCAGTTTTGATTTCGAAAGGCTTTGACAACTCCCCCCGGAACTTTATTTTGGAGAAAGTATTGCTAATCGTCTGTTGAATTAGATTCCTCGTCTTGTTGTCCACTCCAAATTCTTCGAGAATTGCCAATAAGACTTTTCGGTCAATGGAGTCATAGGCCTTCTGGAAGTCCACAAAGACGGCGACATATTTATTCTGCCCCAACATCATGTACGTTATGATATTCCGCAGGTTGAAGATTTGTTTTGCGCAAGATCTTCCTTTCCGAAAACCTGCTTGGTATTCACCCTCTTCAGAATCCAATAACCGTTCTATTCTTGTTAGTAACGCTTCCGATAAAATCTTGTAAGGAACTGAAACAAGAGAGATGACACTATAATTATTAACGTACATCTTGTCACCCTTCTTACGAAGGCGATGGATCAAAGCCATTTGCCAGTCAGCAGGGATCCTCTCAGTTATCCATGTGTTCTCAAGTAACCGAGTGAAAGATTTTACGACTCCCGCAGATCCGAATTATGGGAGTTCAGCGACGATACCATCTGCACAAGCAGCTTTGTTTGCCTTAAGTCCTTGAATAATCTGGAAAATTTCGTCTTCGTCAGGAGGCAATGAATTGGGAGATGATACTTCTCTGGTGGTTCTATTTTCAGGTTTTCTTGTGGACCATCACAGCTAAGCAGTGAGTCGAAATATCTGGCAAGATGTCACAGTTTTGCTTATCGGTCATTCCTATCCTCCCTTCTTCATTCTTGAAGCACATACCTGGTGCCTGATAACCCCTTAAGAGCCATTTGAACGATTTTATGGCTTTATTAAATAAATTTAACATGTGGCTATAAAAATGGAAATAAATTTCAATCATATCATTTTTAGTGTTGTTGATCATCAATAAGTTTTGTAAAACTATTGGACAGTTGTCTAAACTTACAAAATAACTTCGAATAGGTGACCAATTTAATAATAATGTATAAATGCATGGAAAAGAGAGAGCCATCTTGTTCCCACATGGCATTTTAATTCATGAAAGTCTCAATCTACTGATTCTACAAATCTTTTCAGTTCCTCTATTCTTACAGCAGAATGTGAAAAATAAGCATACATTTTCAAAATCACATTTTCTATATCATATGATAAAAAGACCATGACATGTCTCATGTAGTTATGCACTACTATGTGTGCATGACAATTTCCTTTAATCAAATCTGGTACCAAATCTCTCATATTTGTAAATAAAGAATGATTGACACCAAAATTACCTGCGGGGGAAGGTGTAACCCCTACCAGGCGGGTCCCCGGGTGGCGGATAGGGGATTGCACACGCGGACAAACACCATTGCACGGTAACCATGCTTCGGCGCGAGATTACCAGTTTCCTCTTATCTTTCCTTCTTTGATCTTTCGACCTCCCTTGGTCAACTCTTCGGTCTACTCTTGACCACCTTTCAACTCCTGATGCTAGTAGGTATCGAGGGCTAGGGAGTTAAACTTCTTTCTTCTTCAGTCTATAACTCCTAATCCTACGGTGGTGGACCTTACCCGTGCCAAGAGGATGCATGGCCAGAAGGAGGTCAGTCTGGTCCCTAACGAAAGGAAACCTGGCAAAAGGTATAAATTGCACCCCCCCCCCTCAATGGATAGTGTAAACCGAGGTAACAACCACCAGGTGGGTACGGGCAACAGCTCGGAATCCCACCCTGCGCAAGCAGGCCGCCCAATCGGATCTGGTGTGGGCAACAATCCATTCCCGGAACGTGAGTTCCCCAAAAAGTCCACCCGTAAAGGGAGACTCCCGTCCTCTAAGGACAACACAAGTAGCAGGCTAGCGAAACCCGGGCCTAGCACTAGTAATGATGCAGAGCTGAATAAAGCGGCATCTAGCAAAAAAGAGGTGAAACCGTCCGTCAGAGCCTACAGGGATAGAAGGGCGGCTTACAAACTCCTCGACAAATTTAAGGGCATACCGGAGGAAAAGTGGTCTGATCAAGACAAGACGAAACTCGAGTGGGCCCTTAAAGTTACGAAAGAGTATGAGTCGGCGGCAATCCAGGGATCGTCCAAAAGAAAGGACAGATCGATGGATGAATCCCCGCTCATAGGGAAAAAAGGGAACGACAGGGTCCTTCGCCACAGTCCAACAAAAAGGGACTCCCGAAGCGCTCATACAGTGAGATCATGAAAGATCATCTGGTATGGGCGGTCATTGACAGAGGTCACCGGGATGGAAGTATGCGCCAGCCAAATGGGGACTGGTGGAAGCGGCTCTCTTGGGCAAATACCTGGACATTCTCCAGAAGAATCCAGGCCCAGCTTCTTGCTGCAGAGACGCAGGTTGGCATCAAGGACATATCAAGCTGGTGGCTTGTGCAGATAAACGATCAGCGGACCTGTACAAGCAAGCCATCGGGGAAGTGGGGGAAGTCTGGCCAGGCGCCGGAATCGATTCTGTCTCAAGGGACAAGATCCCGAGCAGACCGAGATCGAGAGCCTGGATCCCGACGGAACCCTCTGACCCGAGGACAATTCTGAAGATAATTCAGACCAGCAACCCCACGCTTCCAACTGAGGATTGGAGCGTTATCAAAGTTAGCGAGGCAGCGGGTATGAGAAGGCAAGTAATTGTCATCTTAAACGAAGCATCTCTAGCGCCACTGGCAGAAAGTAAGGGAGTGAGCAGCTACGGCTTCGGCTCCACTACCCTGAATGTTTACAAGAGTGACCAGAGAACCCCAATCCCCTCGAGGGAAGGGGAGCCTCGGTCACATTCAGACAGTGAGACGACATATATGGGGGTCACTAATATGTTCGGACCTCTCCATCTAGATGAGATTAGCGAAGCAGAGGAGAATCTGGCGCTAATCTCTGACACCGAAGACGACAACGACGTAACGATCGTCGCGGTGCCAGAAAACTCTCTCAGCGATGGTGGGGGTAATACAATGTAACCTCCACCACTCCAAAGCAGCCTCGGCTGCTCTGCTCCTCCAACTGTCAAAGGGAGGAGTCGACATCGCCCTAATCCAAGAACCCTGGGTCGCGGGTACCAAGATCTATGGACTGGGCTCTGACAAGTACAGGTTACTGTACGTAAAAAACGCAGGTAAGCCACGCTCGTGCGTCCTGGCGGATAAAAGCATCAACGCTTTTATGATGCCTAACCACAGCGATTGCGACACTGTCACTGTATCAATGGGACTTTTTAACCGTAGGTTATGGATGATCTCAGGATACTTCGCCCATGAGAAGGAAAGTCCCCCAGAGGGTTTCCATGGTATAATCACAGAAGCCAACCGAGTAGGGGCGGACGTGATTTTTGGAGCCGATGCCAATGCCCACCACACCATATGGGGCAGCTCGGACACTAACAACAGAGGTGAGTCTTTACTAGAATTTATACTAACCTCCGACCTAGAAATATGTAATATAGGTAACACTCCCACCTTCACCACAGCCGTGAGAGAGGAGGTACTTGATATTACACTCGTTTCCACTAAAACGCCTAACCTTGTAAGAAATTGGAAAGTGTCAAAAGAACACTCCTTTTCTGATCACAAGTATATTGAATTTAAGGTAGGCATACAGATACAAACAAAGCCTAAGTTTGTAGACAAACGGAAGACTGACTGGGGTAAGTACAAAACTACCCTATCGGGTCTTCTATCGGAAGAGCCGCCCCCAACACCAAAAACTGGGGATGAGCTATACAGAACTGTAAAACAGTTCACAGGTGCCTGTAACAAGGCCATGCGCACATCATGCAAAGTCGTGAGCAGGATAGGTAAGAGCAAACCACGGTTGTGGACGCCGTTAATAAGCTCCCTAAGAAAGGAAAGCAGGAGGCTGTTCAACGAGGCAAAAAGCACCAATGAGTGGACTGCCTATAAAAACAGCCTACGGAATTTCAAAACGGAGGTTAGGAAGGCCAAAAAGTCATCCTTTGCTCGGCTCTGCGAGCAAATAGAGGAAACCTCAGAAGCCAGCCGACTGCGAAAAATTTTATCTAAGGATCCGGCAGTCCAAAGCTTCATACAGAAGCAAGATGGAAACTGGACAACCTCATGTACAGAAACGCTGGAGCTACTCATGGATACACACTTTGCAAAACAATGGAATAAGTGTAGTGGACTCCACCATAACTGCTCCACCTCGGTATCTGGCTGACAGAATTGTAGGTGGAGATAAGTTAACCTGGAGCATCAAAAGCTTCAAACCCTTTAAGTCACCTGGACCTGACAGGATCAGTCCAGTTGAGCTGCAAGAGGCCATAGATATAGTTACACCTTGGTTGGAGACTATGTTTAAGGCATGTATAAACCTCTCATACATCCCAAAAATATGAGAGAGAGATGTCGAAGCGGTCTTCATCCCAAAAGGAGGAAAGGCCTCACACACGCCCCCAAAGACCTGAGACCAATCAGCTTATCATCGTTCCTGCTAAAGACACTTGAAAAACTGATTGACTTGCACATGAAGGAGGCATTACACCCTGAAATGCTGTCAATGTCTCAGCACGCATACATAAAGGGAAAATCCGTAGAAACAGCACTCCACGCCTTGGTAAACCAGATATAGAGCTCGATGAGGCATAAGGAGTTCACGATGGTTGTCTTCTTAGATATAGAAGGGGCATTTAACAACGTGAAGCCTGAAGCCATAGAATCAGCCTTAACTGGACTAGCTATGGACAACGCTCTATGTCACTTGATCGGAAAAATGCTCCGTGAAAGGAACATTAGGGCCACAATGGGAGAATCCCACATAAAAAGGAAGGTGAGTAGGGGAACCCCACAAGGAGGCGTCCTCTCACCATTGCTTTGGAACATCACGCTAAATGAGCTGCTCCTCCAACTTAGGAAATCCGGCTGCAGGGTCGTCGCCTATGCGGATGACGTAGCAATAGCGGCCTCAGGGAAACACCTCAATACAATGTCGCAACTTGTTGAAGGGGCCCTATCGAAACTAGCGCAACCCGGCGAAAACCGAGCTAGTCGTTTTCACAAGGAAACACAACATCCCAGAATTCAGGCTCCCAATGCTAAAGGGCACTGAACTGACGATCAAGGAGAGCGCCAAGTACTTAGGTCTCATACTAGACCGAAAGTTATCATGGAAGCTCAACATCAACTCAAACAAAAGAGTAAGGAAAGCAACGGTAGCGCTGTACTCTTGCAAGAGAGCGGTGGGGAAATCTTGGGGCCTCAACCCCAAGATTACCTTCTGGCTATACAGAGCCATAGTTACACCAATACTCTACTACGGCGTTTTCATATGGTGGCCGGCACTTAATAAAAGAGTCCATCAAATGGCGCTTACAAAAGTGCAGAGAATGGCGGCGCTCATGATAACGGGAGCCATGAGAACGACGCCTACGAAAGCCTTGGAGACAATCCTGGACATAGCCCCGGTCGATTTAATGGGCAAGCAACTTGCCATTATCACAGCACTTAGACTAAAGTCAGTGCAAATGTTGACATCGGACTATCGTGGACACGCCGGAATAATCAATGAATTTAAAGGGGTGCCCAAAAACATAGACCGATGTCTAGCAACACCTGCTTTTGGCAACAACTTCTCATACCACATACCCTCTAAAGAGGAGTGGATGGAAAAGAAAGAGGTACCAGCAGTACACATGCAGGTCTTTACAGACGGCCCACGGAAGGAGGACAAAGTGGGCAGCGGAGTTTTCTCCAACGACCTCAACCTCAGAATTAGCTTACGCCTGCCAGACTACTGCAGCGTTCTACAGGCGGACGTAACCGCCATAAAAGGGGCAGCAGAGTGGCTGATGGTAAATGGGGACCCTGGTGAACAGATCCACATTTACACCGATAGCCAAGCTGCTCTCCGGGCAATTACTAGCGTGTGCACCAACTCAACAGTGGTCTCTGGCTATCGGAGAAAGCTGAATGAGCTCGCAGCACACACAAACGTGAGACTCATGTGGGTACTAAGCCACAGCGGGATCCCAGGTAACGCAAAAGCGGATGAGCTTGCAAAGAACGGCAAAAGCCTGCACTCAACCGAAGTATTACAGGATATTGGTATTCCATTTGCCTCGTGCAAAGAGACCATAGCCGAAATAACCTCGAACCTAGCGGAGCGAAGGTGGAGGGATGAAGACACCTGCGAGGTAACCAGGCAAATATGGCCTCACCGAAACAGGAAAAGAAGCACCAACATCGTCCCTCTAAAAAGAAACGATATCAGACTGGCAGTGGGAGTCATCACGGGAAACTGTCCCATTGGCAAGCACGCTGAGAGACTGGGCATAGCGAAGCGGGACTACTGCAGAGGCTGCCTGGACGAGGAGGAAGAGGAGAGTGTTCAGCATTACCTATGCCAATGCCCCTCTCTGACCGCAACACGATTGCTCTTCTTAGGCCGACCTTTCTTGGATGATCTCTCTGACTTCGCATCACTAGATGCGCAGACTCTCATGAGGTTCATCCACGGCTCGAAATGGTTTGTCAAAATCCCCTGAGGAGGGTTGTACTCCAAGTACCGTGGTAACACAACGGGCCCATCTGAGGCCTAGGTGAGCATTAGCTGCCACTTAAACCTAACCTAACCTAACCGACACCAAAATTATCATTTGTATTGTCAACACTTAGCCCAGATACATTATGAAAAGATAATTTGTATTGCTCTAATGATTTGGATTGCTTCAGCAGATTTGTTGATATTTTCATAAAAACCTAAGAATTTGTTTTGAATGCCATTTTTGGCAGTAAAATATTGTATCACTATTGGTATTTATAGTATTTTTTTGTTAGAAGCATCTGTTTGTAAGCAGTAATATATATAATTACAGTAATATATAATTATCTGTATTAATATCATCTCTTACATTGTCTATAGCATATGGACCAAACGCCTCTGTAACCAGTGCTTCAATTTTTGTTCTAGCTATATGAATTCCTGTAGCTGTACTTGAATTGGCATATATAATTTTATTCAATTTTATAGTACAATCCATCAAAATTACGTTTTGAAGGTGTACTTTGTTTACTGAAGTTGCCCTTATCCATGATTTGCTATAACATAAATCTTTAAAACAGATAAATCGAATTCTTATTGCACTCAAACCGCTTACACAAAACAAACACGAAGTTTTGACAATGACATTGATAATGTTGACATTTGAGGTTAGGTTGAGTTCAAAAATTATTAAAAACGACCGTTCAAGTAGTGCTGGCGACTGGCGACCTATCGATTCTAATCGAGACTAATCGATTCGCAAAAATGCTTACGATCAAACTTTTTTGAATCCCAGAAATCAAATCATGCGAAATAAAGTATTTTCGCGTACTTTATTCTTTTCATAAAGTATAGAATATAATTACCAGAAATATCGTACAATACTTTATTATAAAGTACGGGTGGCAACCCTATTGTTAATTATTAAACGACTTTTTACAATTTTCATAGTGATAACATAGGAACTCAATTATGAAAGTTTCCTTAGTGCTCAAGAAGTAATTGTTCCTTTGTTCAGTTATTACATCTATTAGTTTATTTTGTATACTAGTTAACTTTTTCATAATATTTTTATAGCAGCTCCCCACGCAATTATTCCATAATTAACTACACTCTCAAATAGTGTATGATAGATTATTTTAAGTGAATCTTTGTTTACAATCCGCTTTAGTTTATAAAAGATAAATATGAAAAAAATAGTTTTATTTATTAAGTCTTTTACGTGCTGGTCCCATCTCAGTATTTACAACTGCGGAATTTGTAAAGAATATGGGAATTTCCAGTTTTTTGGGGTTGGCGGATTTTTACCTTGAATAACTGTTACTAATCGTCCTCCGTAGTGTATTTGCAAACTTAGAGAGCCAAAACGAAGCTTCTAAGTCGATTTATTAAAAAAATATACGGGTTTTTATAAAAAAAATTGACATTTTTTTGACGCAACAGTTAATATTTTCCTTCACTGCCTAACCTCTCTAATTACTTGCCAATTTTATCTTTTTATTTTACCTTGTTCTGGTAAACACTTCAATATACAATTTCTGCACATGCACTTACAACAACATTGAAATATAAATTTAATTTTTAATTCTAATTTCATTCTAATTGGTTTAACTCAGGTTAACCCAATACTTCTTGCAACTTTATCTTATTTTAGACCATATAAGCGCAGCAGTGCGTTTAAATGTATGGCCCTTGACGGTATTATTAAAAAAATACATTGTGGATTTGATAAAATAAACAAATTGTAATTTTATTATATTTCAATATTATAAACTGAATTTGACACAAAAATTGTAATTTTTGCAAAATATTAAGAGAGTTTATGCGGTCTTGATCTATTCTCTCTCGGACAACCTAACCTAATCAACTCTCAATTAAACCACATGAGTGCGGCAGCGCGAACTCTCGATCAGACGCGCAGCGCGCATCTGATCAAGAGTTCGCGCTGCCGCGCTGTATGCGGTCTTGATCTATTCTCTCTCGGACAACCTAACCTAACCAACTCTCAATTAAACCACATGCGTGCGGCAGCGCGAACTCTGGATCAGACCACAATTATACAATTTATTTATACAAATTTATACAATTTTTCCATTAATATTTTATGGTCTACCGTGTGGCCTTAGTCAAGTCTAAGAAAGCAACTACCGTAGGGTTGTTGTTATCCATATTTGAATATATAAACTCAGATATAGATGCAAGAGCATCCTTTGTGCCCTTGTTTTTGAGAAAACCAAGTTGTTCCTCAGCAATGATTTTATATTCAGTTATAAAATTATAGAGCCTTTTGTGAATGATTTTTTCAAAAACTTTCGCGATGTTGGATATAAGGGAAATGGACGATAATTTGTTGCATGATGTCCCGCATCACCCGCTTTGAAAATGGGAATAATTTCCGCACATTTTAATGCATTTGGCCAAATACCCCTCAACATACAGTTATTGAATATATACTCAAGCGGTTTACTAATATAATGATTTATAACTTGAAGTACTTTAGAATTTATGCCATCTGCCCCTCCTGCTTTGTCTTTTAAGTTTGTTATAATTTCTTCTATTTCACTAGAATCCGTTGGATTTAAGAATTTAGATTTAGGATTTTGATTTATGCTGATGTTATTTGGTCTATCCTTTTTCTTTCCTATTTTTTCAGCGAGGTTTACCCCAATATTGGTAAAAAATTCAACAAATTCATTGGCAATTTTTTGTGGATCAGTGATCTTTTGATTTTCTTTTTTTAAATAATCAATATTTTCATCCGATTTTAGATTTTTTCCTAGCTTTTCATTGATATATTGCCACATTTTGTTTACTATCATTACATTTAAAAATAAATTCCCTACTATCATAGTTATATTTTGCTATTTTTATTAATTTATCTAACTTTTTACGATAATTCATATAATTTAGTTTTAATTCGATATTAGTTATATTTTGCTTCCATTTATTATAAAGTTTTTCTTTGGTGTGACATGATTTTATGATACCTGTGGTAATCCAATTCTTACGCAGCTTGTGTTTTTTGTAGTTTTTAAATTTTACAGTGGCTTTTTGAATTATCACATGTAACTTATTAATTAGTAGATCTGTACTTCTTGTATCTGTACTTCTTAGATTAGTAGATATTTAATTCGTGCACAGCATAATAAGTCTGTCCAGTCAGTTTGCTCGCAATTATATAAGAGTTTATTGTAGTTAATAGTTATTTTGTTATTATCATATTTCTGTTGTGCATATATTTTAATTCCCAGAAATATTGGAAAGTAGTCAGCAAACACATTTGTATAAGTAATTGACTTTAGACCATGTAATTTTGATTTGGCCCGGGAGGTAGCGTTGCAAATACAAAAGTCATAGTAGGCCGGCTCATGTTGACATCGATAGTTGATCTTATATGACTAATACGTAAACCGACCATCAGCTGCTCAAGTAGCGGTGGGTGTGGGTGTGTGAAGTTGCGAAAATGGTAAAAAAAATAAAAATTTAAGAAATAGTACGCCGGCTGAAACTTTTTTCATAAATAGTTGACATCATACTGAGCTGAAAAAAAATCGTCAGCTGCATGGTGGACGTGGGATTATGCGTCAGCTGGTCGCATGAACGTAAAAAAAACACTAAAATAAAGTTATAGTACGCCGAATGAAATTTAACTAGATGATTGTTTAGATAATTAAAAGTACGAAAACAACAATCAACTGCGTGGGTAGCGGTGGAAAAACCGTCAGCTGACGCAATGAAGATTACAAATATTGAAGCATTACTACTACTGTAGTTCCTTTTAAACATATATTTTCGGGCCGTTGATAACAGATCCTTTCAGATATGGATTATAAAAAAATTCCAAATCTCTTTAAGAATTTGTAATGGATATTTTACGTTATGGTTTGTTTCTATAATCTCTCCGACGATTTGTAAATCTCGTAATGGTTATTTTACGATAGGGTTTGTTTCGATTTAAAAATTTTGCAATGGATATTTTATGAGCAGATTATAGAAACAGTACCCAACGAACCATCCCTCATACACAAAAAAATTAATAAATAAATTAAAAAAAAAAAAAAAATTAAAAAAAAAACAGAAACAAACAACAAGACGACGGAACAGCTGAGCGGAATGCTCATGACCGTCAAGAAGTAAAGGACACATGACAACGAACCAGTCCACATTGCGATACCGGGTTTTATTTATTGAACCATTAATGAACAATGTCGAAGATTCATCGATTTTGTGTATTTTGTGGTGAAAAAAAATAAATATTATTTATTATCTTTTTATGAAAAAACTCTACAAAAGTGTACTTCTATATTGGAGATTCGTCAGAATAATAATTTATCATTAGGAAGTGCTAAAGTGCCGTTAAAATTGAACGATTTTCAAAAATATTCAAAATGTTATCGACAATTCACCGCTTCACCACCAAAATACAGTATAGCTGTTCAAACTCCTTCAACATCTGCAGCGCCAAGGTAAGTTATACTTTCTTATTTTTTGACAGTTATTTTGATTGAAATACATGTTGATTTATACTATTTAATATTAATAATATTGAAGATCGGATCGTTTGACGCAAGGAAAAATATTTTTTTGTCCTGAATTGTAAAGCTAGCTTTGACATCACGTATACGTCAGCCGAAACTAGATTTTTACACACAATGTTGTAAAGTACGGCTACTATGCGGTAAAGTCACTTTACCGCATAGTAGCCGTACTTTACAAAATTGTAATAAATTATACATAACCTAAAAAAATTAAATTAATAGAAATGTCAAAGTTTGTGAGTTCCAACATTAAAAAATTAAATAATTTCCAATATTGTAAATAATCTAAATCTATTTGTTTCTTAAATAATAATTGTCGGCCAAAAAATTATCGCCCTTCGGGCTCGTTCCCCAAACGAACTGTCGCGTTGTAAAATCAACTTTTCCGCACTCTAATGTAAATAACTATTTCAATTCATTTTTTTTAACTTTTTTATCGTCTCCATTTTCGGAGCACATTTTACTGTCAAGTCTTGAAAAAAAGATTGTTTAATTTCCGTAGACAAACTCTGGGTGAAAATCTTTGGCTTTTGTATGGAACAAACAGAATTTCGTTACATTTCAACGATACAAACACCAAGGTCATTTCATATGAAAGAATAAAATGTTTTCTTTCAGCTTGGAGAGAGACGCTCAACCTTCAGATAAATAAACTGGAGCTGAAAATACAAACATCGACGTTTCATCGAATTACGTTGAAAATCAAGCCACCCACACACAGCAATACAACACAAGGCTGTTTACACACTTCATCGAATACTGGTGATCAATCCGATGATGTGACTACTGTTACAATCGAGGAAGTACATGAAGCTGAAGGTGAAGGAGCAACGACACAATATATATTTGGTGCTAGGGACGCTCAAGCTTCTACAGAACACGTGTGCATATTTTGTAATAAGTAAGTTTGTAACAACAGTAGTCACATCTGCGGACATCGAACCGTATAGTTTGGAAAAGAGATTACTGGAAACATTAAAAAAAATCCGTAGTGTGTATGAACGAGAAAAAGGTAGTTAAACCCTACACCGGAGTTTTAGTTAAAAATGATTTAGACACTTTGGAAAAACAAGACATTCTGGACAAAGCTGTTCCAATTTTGCGATCGGAAGTCCGCGACATGAAGCGTAATTAACTAACAAAGGACTTAATAACAGGAGAATGCGAAAGTCCAAAAATATTACTTGATTTCTATTGGAAGTTGATCTGTTCTACTTTTCCGCGGAAGCGTAATTCAAACGTAGCCAGACTGGCTAAATCATTTTCCGACGATTTAATTTATGCTGTATCGAACGGGCAAATGAAACCTTCGAAACATATTAATCTTGGTCTGGCATTGAAAAGTTTAACAAACAGTAACAAAATTATTAACATCATAAATAAGTTCGGGCATTGCTGCGGCTACACTGTTTTAGAATAATTAGAAACTGAAGCGACATTTTCTTCTACTCTTCGATAAGAAGTTTGTCCTGATGATATCATTCGCTCAAGAAGTTTATCCACAGGACTTACAATAATTTCGATCGAAGAAGATGAAGACAACAATCTAATAGAGGACAGTTCTGATGAGAAATCATCAGCTAACGATTACGATAGCGATACTACTGATAACTACTGATAATTTCTGCAAAGTTATAATTTTCCATATTTCCATTTCCTTTTTTTATATCACCATTATATTAGTTTATGTCATTTTCATTTTACACTATATTATTTCATATTATACATTTTGTTCATATAAATAAAATAAAACAAGAAAAAAACATAAAATATTTTCATCCGATATTGTTTTACACGTTATATATATACTTCCCGAGATTATCATTCAGTTGTCACTATGCCGGTTGAAATTCTACTATATGATAGTTTAATAGTTACGTTTGCCAAAACTATCAGTCAGCTAGGTGTGGACAGAGGAGTTCTGTCAGCTGGACCCTGAAAGATACTGTGCATTGCTCTAATATTTTTAATCTTTACTGCGTCAGCTGACGGGTTTTCCACCGCTACCCACGCAGCTGATTGTTGTTTTCGTACTTTTAATTATCTAAATATTCATCTAGTTAAATTTCATCCGGCGTACTATAACTTTATTTTAGTGTTTTTTTTTACAAGTTCATGCGACCAGCTGACGCATAATCCCCCGTCCACCATGCAGCTGACGATTTTTTTCCAGCTCAGTATGATGTCAACTATTTATAAAAAAAGTTTCAGCCGGACTTACTATTACTTAATTTTTTTTTGCCACTTTCGCAACCTCCCACACTCATACCCACCGCGGGTGCGTCAGCTGACGCTTGGTTCACTTATTAGTCATTCGAGATCTATTGAAAAAGATGGGAATCGATTGGCGTAAAAACACCACCTAAAATGCAACGCTACCTCCCGGACTATTAGGTCTCGTTATATTATTAAAGTAAGGTACATAATTCATGTCTAGTAGTGTAGAGAGATACAATTCAGTCAAATTGTCCGTGGCACTTATATCTATATTAAAATCACCTATGATAATATGATTTTTTACTCTAGTATTATTTTCTAAACAGCATTTTAAATTATCTATAAATTACAGTATACACCACTTACTTTTAAACGATTATTATTATTAATTTTGATTGTAGTTGATATAAAATTGCACCTTCCCAGGTTTTCCGTTGAAGTTGTTTGTTCCAAGGTATCTGAGATATACATAACGACACCATCTGCTTTGTTGATATAACTTTGATTATAGTACAATTTGTAATTTGTTAAAAAAAAATAATTAGGGCAATTTAGTATCCATGTTTCTGTACATATAATGATTTGTAGTTTTGTTTCTGTAATCTTTCGATAAATATCTCCAAATTTTCAAAATTAGAATTGAGGCTTCTTACATTGACATGAAGTATTATGCCATTATCTTTTAGCACAAAATTTAGACACTCGAGGTTATCTGTTGACTGCTCCACGTACCCATTATTATTATGACGATTAGAATCAGCTGACATTGGAAACTCTCTGTTGGTAAGTTTTAGTTTGTGCTCCAATAGCCGTAGTTGCTTGCTACCTTTGCCTCGAGAACTTTTCCAAGGTAGGCTGGAATAAGTGGCTGTATAGGGTATTCCGTAGTTTTAAGCAATTTGTTTATCTTATAATTAAGATACTCGCACGCTTTCGTGTCGGTAGCAACATGTTTTGTGCATTTATTTTGTTTATACTGTTTATTGTGATATAAACAATTTACACATTTTTTGGTGACACTAGTGCAATCTTTTGTTTCATGATCACCCGCACAGATGAGGCAAATTGTGTTTATTACATTTACTTTGGCTGTGATTTGCTCTTCCACATTTAAAACAAATACTTAGATCAATTGCGTCATACAGACGGCAGCACTTATGTCACACATATACATTGCCCGTGCCCATGATACTAGCATACACACTCGATAACTTCTAATATTATACCCCGTTTGTTAAGTTTATTTTTTTTGTAGTTTGTAAAGTCAGAAATTATATTAAAATCACCACCAATTAATGCACTGTTTCTGTTACTAATATCTTCAATTAGTTCGTTTTTATTCATCTCATTTTCAATATCAACTATTTTAATTTTTGGAAGTTTCTTTTTTCCTTGTTCCACTTGGTAGTTAGATCCTAATTTTTCACACAGAATGTTTTTTGTCCTTGTGACATCTTCTTGATTCTTGCATTTTACTATTACCTCACCTCCTTTTGTAGTCATGACTGTTTTTATCGGAGCACTTGTATTTATGGCTAGTTTCTTCTTTACGTAGTCACATGTTTTACTGACATCTTTGTTTTTTCCTTTGATGATTATGCTTGGTACTAGTTCAATATTTGTATTATTTTTTGGCATGAGCATATCGGCGTATGTGTAGTGACTTGTTTCCTTTTTTTTTCGTTCTATTTCTACTTTCTTTCTACGCAAAAGTTCTATTTCTACTTTACCTTGTATCAGCTTATCCTCTTTGTCATGGGTAATTGTATCATTGCTTGAAGAATTCATTGATGCATTATGCGATAAACTAAATTGTAGTTCCTCTTTTTCATGTTATTTGATGTGTGCGATGATTTTACGGGCATTGTCATCAAGTTTAATATAGTCATTTGATGTTATGTCTTGGTTATGATGTTCAGGCCATACTATTAGACGTTTACCGATGTAAAAACCTTTTTTATATTTATTAAAGTCACCTTCATGGTACACGTTCTCACATATTACACATATTACAATTTTTGGTACTTTTAAGTTAGGATGACACTTAAAAACATTATCCCCCTTGTTAGGAGGCAACACCTTTTCCGCCATCAAATTTAACTGTATGATAATTAACATGTATTTCTTTTTAATGTAAATTATTGAAATTGTCTCATTGATAAAAGGGCAGCCTCCAGCCTCTTAGATGTAAGAACCTACAGAGGGGCTAACTGCGACTCTGACCACTATTTGGTCAAAGCCTCATTCCGGTGTCGAATCGCAAACAGAAGACCTGCAAAATTCCAAACGACACTCAAATTCGACATCGAGAAGCTGAAAGACGAGTCAACCGCAGGCGCATACGCATCAGCTTTAAACAGACATTTTGACCAAATATCCAACCATCACGAAATGCCAATAGAGCAGTTATGGCTCTCCATCAAAAATGGCATTAAGTCTGTCGCAGAGGAGGTTATAGGCCACCTGTCCCGGCGAAAGAAAAACGATTGGTTCGATGATGAATGCCGAGATGCAATAGACAAAAAGAATGTAGCTTACAAACAATTCACCGAACGACCGACAAGAGCCAAGAGAGACATATTTGACGAACTCAGACGATCTGCAAACAAAATTTGTAGAAAGAAGAAAAGAAAGTACCTGAATGACGAGCTATGCAAAATGGACGAACATTTTAAGTCAAATAACACAAAAGCGGCATATGCAATAGTTAAAAACCAAAAACGAGGGTTTCAACCAAGTACGAGCCTATGCAAGGACGCTGCAGGAGGCATTATTAGCAGCACAGAGGAGATAAAGACGAGATGGGGGCAATATTTCCAACAGTTGCTTAACCCGAATTCACCACCGTCCACTACCGTAACTGACAACTTGACCGAGGCAGCTACTGACGAAAATATAGTGAGCCTCCCTACAGTAGAAGAAGTAAAAGATGCCCTCAACAAATTAAAAAACAACAAGGCGCCGGGCATAGACGACATTCCAGCCGAACTCCTGAAGAGCGGTGGTGAATGCGTAGCTACAAAAATTCACACCTTGCTGCTACAAATATGGACACAGGAAACACTACCTGACGATTGGCGAAAAAGCATTATATGTCCGGTATACAAAAAGGGTGACAAACTGTGCTGCGAAAACTATAGAGGGATTTCATTGCTGTGCACATGCTATAAAATCTTGACGAAGATCATTGAGTCTCGAATTAAACCCTATGCCGAAAATATAATTGGAGAATACCAAGGAGGATTCAGAGCCGGACGATCAACTACGGATCAAATTTTCTCAGTAAAGCAGGTGCTAGAGAAATGCTGGGAATATAACATCGATGTGCACCAAATATTCGTAGATTTTAAACAAGCTTATGACAGTATCGACAGAAGTGTACTGTACACGATAATGCTGGAACTGGGAATACCAGCGAAACTCGTTCGACTGACAAGGCTTATAATGACCAACTCAACATGCCAAGTAAGAATCCAGAACGAGCTGACAACAAGCTTCCTAACGCTCTCAGGGCTGAAGCAAGGAGACGGCCTTGCACCCACACTGTTTAATCTGGCTTTGGAATATGTCGTACGAAAACTCCCTGTTGACACCAGAGGGACGCTATTATTTAAATCAACCCAAATAGTAGCTTACGCAGATGACATAAACATAATGGCGCGCTCAAAACTAGACGCCAAGGAAGTATTCGTTAATCTTGACACGGCAGCACTAGAAGTAGGGTTACGCATAAATGGAAACAAAACGAAAGTTATGGTACAATCACGAAGAAACACGCCAATCAGACAAAATCTAACGATAGCAAACTATAACATAGAAAATGTGGACAATTTCATATATCTGGGAGCCAATCTCTCCAAAGACGGCAATGAAATCAACGAAATAAAAAGACGCATAATGATAGCAAATAAGACATATTATTCGGTACTTCCTATAATCAAATGTAAAGACGTGCACAGAAAAACGAAGCTGCGAATCTACAAAACAATAATAAGACCTGTACTCTGGTATGGCAGTGAAACGTGGACCTTTATACAGGCATCAGAAAAAATGGTCAATGCTTTTGAAAGAAAGGTATTGCGACGAATCCTCGGACCGGTGAGAGAACAAGGCGCATGGCGAATTCGGTACAATAAGGAATTGTATGCTATTTTTGAGGACCCAGAAGTCTCCACTCTCATCAAACTCCGAAAGCTACAGTGGGCTGGTCATGTACAGCGAATGGAAGACGGAAGAATACCTAAGCGAGTACAAAAAGGAAAAGCGGAAGGAAAAAGACCAGTCGGAAAACCAAGAAAACGCTGGGAGGATTCCATTGACGAAGACAGCAGATCGCTTCTGAAATTTGCAACGTGGAGGACGCGGTCATTGGACCGAGAAAACTGGAGACGGAGCATTCAGGAGGCCAAGGCCCGACTCGGGCTGTAGCGCCATTGATGATGATGATTGAAATTGTCAAATTTTTTCTTTCTTTTATAGGCTAAAGGCTAACTAAGGTTCAAAATTTGGAGTTTCTAAGATTGCTACAAGTACCTTAGAATTTTGATGATCGGTGACAACATTAAGAAATTTTTAAATAATCATAATTTTTCATTTAATCCATAATGAAATTTCGGGATTTTTGATTTTTTCCTTCCTTTATAGGCTAAAGGCTAACTAAAGTCCAAAATTTGATGTTTGTAAGATTGCTAGAAGTACCTAAGAATTTTGATGATCCGTGACAAAATTAAGAAATTTTTAAATAATCATAATTTTTCATTTAATCCATAATTAAATTTCGGGATTTTTGATTTTTTCCTTCCGTTATAGCCTAATGGCTCACTAAAATTCAAAATTTGAAGTTTGTAAGATTGCTAGAAGTACCTCAGAATTTTGATCGTAGGTGAGTGTGTCACTTACAAAATTAAGAAATTTGACTGGCGATAATTCGTAAACTATAAGGTATAATTATTTGGTATATTGGCAATATAGTCAGTTATAGTATGTCTCTTGATATTTAAAAATTCAAACTTCCTGCTTTATACACAACGATGTTACAGAGGGGTCAAATGTGCCGTTTGTAGCTTCGAGAAAAGATAGTACGGTTTTGCTCGACTTGGTGGAAGCACTGCCGTGCTCCCAGATTGTTTTCTTATTATTTTTTTTTTATACTTTATTTTTATTTATGTTTAATTGTTCTATGTGCCCCCCAACCTGTGTTACCTTGTTTGTACTAATAAATTATTTTTTTTAAATGTATTGTTGTAACTAATCTTATATTTGCTCTGTCATTGGTCATATAAACTGTTGAGCAATAAATCGTTAAATTAAAATTTAACGTCTAAATTTTATGTCTTTGCCCCGTTATTTTATGTAGCAATTACGTATACCAATATATACTCCATTATCACAATTGCCCCAAATCAAGGGGCAAATGTGATATATCGACCACGTTTAAAAAAAAATCCTAAAAAAAAGTAATAATCTGCTAATTGGGGTTTTACCGTACTATATCGATTCAAAACCCTGTAGCAATGCCATAAAAAAAATATATAATTTCTTGTTAATAAGATTAAAATTTTGTAACACTACAAAGTTCACCTATGTAAAAACTATATCGCATTTACCCCACTCCACCTTACCAAATAATTTTTATTGTTTGCACTTCTAAAATTTGACGGCACACATCAAGAATTTGGCGGCACATAAAAGAGCCGAGGCACAGTCGTTGATAATCACTGCTCTAGACATTACGGATAAAATCGCAATTGGTCGGTAGTTATTTAGAATTGTTTTTCGCTTTCTTGTAGATTGGCACGATTTTGGCGGTTTTTAGTATTTCTGGAAACTCTTCCGTATCAAACGAATGGTTTACTGTATGTGTAATAGGAGTAAATCTAAGGCACATATTGATTTGTTTTTTAATTTTCCTATTATAGGCCAGGTGATTTCCTTCTCTGAAAAATCTTCCAGATACAGGGTTTCGCTATTGAAAGACATATGATGGTTTCATATACTCGATGGAGTGATGTTTTGGGCTATTAACTCCGGAGTTTGTAAGAAAAATTCATTGAAAAGAGTTGATATTCTTTCCGGATCGTCGATGCTGGACAACAACACAATCGAGGTTTAAATGTATCTCTTCTTTTTTTGTAGTCTTATTTGTCTGCTGCTTGATAATCTTCCAGACTGTTTTGCATTCCGAGGTCTTTAGTAATTTGCGGAAGAATTGTTTTTTGAGCTGTGTGGATTAAATAGCAGCCGCAGCATTTTTTTTATATAAGTATAAATCTCGTAAGAAAGGGTACTTCTTCTGGAGTACAAACAGGTCTTTTAGATCCCTACTAGCCCTTTTAACATCATCGGCCCTTTTGTTATCCAAGTCTTTTCTCTTCGGTGAACTTTCACTATAGGAAAGCATGTGCTGAAGTGATAGTGCAGCGTGTTAAGGAAATATGTGCATTTGTCGTTTATATTAGCTGACTCATATGAAGGGAAAGGGGGAAGAAGGATCATAGTAAATTTGGTTGATTTGGAGGTTAGGAACCGTTAGACTACAGCGCCACTTTTTGTGATTTATTTTTATTAATATAATACTAAATAAATACGTGAACAATGAATGTATTAAGTGACGATAGTGAGAGTGAAATGACAACGCGTGTGGTAACGGAAAACCCTCAAAAAAGACGAAGAGCTATCAGGACAAGAGACGTTATGAAAAAGTTACGAATCTCAAGTCACTGTACAGGTGAAGATTGCCAATGCTCGAGATTGCATTGCTTTGAAGAGGTTCCTGAAGAAGGACGACGTTGGATCATAAGAAATTTCAATGAATTGACTTCTCACGACGAGCAGTCTTCATACCTAGCTGCTCTTATTACAGTAAAGCCTATTAAGCAGCGTCGAAGTCGGAAAGATCCTACAATAAGTATTCTGTTTATGCATACAATGTCATATTCATACAAAGTACGTTTCATGATAAACAATGAAGTAATAGAAAAACCTGTGTGTTACAAAGCTTTCCTAGCATTGCATATAGTATCTAATAAGCGTGCAAAACATAAAAAGAAGTTTATGCGAGCAAGGTACGTACCTACAATGTGTTTCTATTTATGCTTTGGTTTTTATATTTTTATGTTTAGTGATTGATTCTAATGTTTTAATTCTTTTTTCAGGAAAATTTAAACCTGACTTGAGAGGGAAATATGAAAATCATACCCATCGCTTGTCTGAAAAAACCAGACAGGCTGTTATGAAACATATAGCTGGGTTTAAAGGTAGAAAGTCACACTATAGCATAAAGGATTCTCAGAGAATATACTTGCCAGAAGAACTTAATGTGAAGAAAATGCACAAAATGTTTGAGGAAGATCATTCTACACTTAATGTCAGTTATGATACATACCGCCTTATATTCCTAACTAAGTTTAATATTTCCTTTGGTTACCCAAGGACAGACAGCTGTTCTCTCTGTGATGAAATGAAAGCAAATATTGCAAATCTTGAAAAGGTTCTTTCTCAGACACCAGAAAATATAGGGAATCAAAATGAATTGAAACAACTTCAAATCCAATTAAAACTCCATCACCTTAAAGCAGATAAATTTTGAAAAAAAAAACCGCACATGAAGCCTATGCCTTTGATTTTCAGTAGAATTTGCCTCTTTCTAATGTTAGTACTAACAATGCTTATTATTGTCGACAACTCTCATTCTATCTATTTAATATACATCAACTCTCTACAAGATCATCTTATTTCTACACTTATGATGAAACGAGAAGTAAGAAAGGTGCAGATGTCGTGGTATCAATGCTGTATAATTTTGTTTGTCACCAATTTTATACCTGCTCAAGTAAAGAAAGTTACTTTTTTTTGCGATAGTTGCAGCGGGCAAAATAAAAATTTTACTATGTTTCGCTTTTACTATGTTTATTACTTGGTTCACATAATGAAAAGATTTGATAGTGTGTCTAATATATTTCCTGTCAGAGGACAATCCTACATAGAGTGTGACAAAAATATGACTTTAATCAACCAAAAAACTCTAGGTGAAATGCCAAGTGACTGTAGTTGAAAAATCACGCACTAATCCAGAATCTTTTCATGTTATTGATTGCCCGTTATTTATGTTTTTCTAATTTTTCTAAGTTGTTCAAGAATTACTTTGTTGCTAAGTGTCCCTTTGCATCCCGACCTGTGCGTCAACTGCTGGTAAAAAACACAGCTCCCAATCAAATATTGGTAAGATCTGATCATTACACTGCCGGATATGAGTCTTATCTTTGCATTAAAAAGTCTAGGAACCCAGAATTGCCAGAAATTAATTATTTAAAAAATTTTTATCCAAAATTGCTAAAGGTGTCTACACCAAAGTTTAATGATCTTCAATGTTTAAAAAGATTTTGCACTAATTTAGAAGCACAAAATTTTTATACTAATTTGCCAACACAGTAAATTTTTACGAGAATCTTTTAAATCTTTTTTTATAATTTATTATATATTATTTTAATAATATAACTAGTACATGCGCAACGTATTCCTTTGGACGGAAGAGTTGTTCTGGATGGAATAGTTGAATAGGATGGAAAAGTTGATGAGGGTGAAACGATTGTTGTAGATGGTATAGTTGTAATACTATCAACAATATTAAAGGAGTAACAACAATATTTAAAATAGTAACAAACAAATAATAATATTCTTGAAGTGCCTGTCACATAATATTTCATGAGTATGTGGTTCAAGCAGATTTGAAGGATGTGCGACTGTTGTGGCGCTTTTAGTGCCACCTGGGTTATGTATGTGTGAAAATAAGAGAAATTGCAAATTGGGCGATTCCTGATGTACACAAATATTTTTCTAAACATCAAAAACAACATAATCAGTTTTTAAATGAATTTATTCATACAATGTTATTAAGTGTCTGGAATCAAAGTTATTATATTTAAAGAAGTGATATTAGAAATGAAAAGCTGCCAGCATTGATAAGAGAAAGTTACTGTAAATAACGAAGTGATATTAGTTACTAAGTCTTACAACACAAAAAAACAGCTGTGGTGTAAAAGTTACTAAAATCTAACATTGACATAATACTGACATTGTTTACTTTGACGATCAACATAACCAACATATATTGTTTTATTCAAGTTGTTGTTGTGTCAAATGTGACAAACAACATAACCAAGTTAAAAAAATTCAGCTCTGCTACACACTTTTTTTTCATCAAAATTGTATGCCAACACCAACAATCCTTACCACATTATCCTATTTTTCATCGAGAGTATAAGCTGCACAGAACTGAAAGAATTTTGAATACATCTGTCCAAGTTTTTAAGCTTTAGTAATTTGAATGTCTTACATTGTGTGCCGCTTAGAGTTTAAGGGGCGGCGGCCACCTTCAGATAATATATTTTGCAAAATTCCTAAGATGACTTGATAGAATAATCCTTTCTCTACATATTTGTAAAATTTTATTCTTCCACGTACCGTGAAACTTATTGAAATAATTTTTTTAACAGATCCAGACATGTCAAGCATGAATTGCAACCAATACCGAATACGAAAATTTCAAAATATTAAATAATTGACAAAATATTTATTGATATATGTATATGTATAGATGTATTCAGAGTTTTTTTACGCTTCAAGGATTTCAATTAAACTTTTAGTGAATGTTGGTGGCCACATGAAGTACCCGCTGGCCAAATTTGAACGTTCCGCCTCCAATGAAGGCGGTTTGGGAAATTATTTTTGCTTATGAGGATTTTTTGCAAATATTTCGTCTACGCCTCAAAATAGAAAATTATTATATACGGGATATGTGGGGCATCGGTGTCTACAAATAGTATTATTTGCAAATTTTGTAAAATAGTTCGGTTTAGTCACAAACGTAAAAAATATAAAATGCAATTTTTTTTTCAAGGGATACCCCTTCTCTAAATTTCGTTTTTCAATTACATGGGTTTAAATGGTGAACGCTGTAAGAGGTTTTTTTGCTTGTAAGAGGTTAAGTATTTCTTTATTAGAAAGAATCCTGTGTCAAGGCTATCGGCTACGAAGATATCAAAACCTCAATGTCAATAGCAAAATGTATAATTTATGTAGATCTGAAAGAAATTTGATTATATCTGTTGCAGTTTTCAATTTATCGTTATTTGAATTAATTACTTTTTGTTAAAGTCTGAGTATGTGGGGCGGCGACCGCCGCCAGATAAAATATTATGCAAAACGAACTGAGGAATATCATAGACTGACTAATTCTCTACAAATGTGTCAAATTTTATTGTACCACGTTGTGTGAAACTTACTAAAATATATTTTTTTAAATCCAGATATGTCAATCACGAATTCCGATCAAAACCAAGATCAAGACGAAAATTTTAAAATATTTTAAATAATTTTAAAATCAAAATCAAGACGAAAATTTTAAAATATTCAAAAATTGCGAAAAAATTTATTAGACCTGTCAGGATTTCAATGAAACTTTTACTGAATGTGAGTATCCACCAGAAGCATCAGCTGATAAAATTTGAACGCTCCCCGTCCAATGGGTACGACGTGGAAAATTATTTTGTCTTCAGAGTATTTTTGCAAATATCTCGTCAACGCCTCAAAATAGACAATCATAACCAGGATATCCGGATGTAGGATGTCGGTGTCTACAAAAAGTATTCTTTGCAAATTTTGCAACAACCTTCGGTTTAGTCACAAAAGTAAAAAATATAAAATGCAAAAAAAATTCAAGGGTACGTACCCCTTCTCTGAATTTCGATTTTCAAATTCCTAAAACGGTTTTTAAAAGAAAATCTGCTTTATCTAACAGTGTAAAATACATGTTAGGCAGAGTTGGACAGAAAAAATACTTGAAGATTTTCAACACAAATTTCTGATTTAAAAAAAAACGTGTGTCAAGGCTATCGGCCACGAAGATTCCAAAATGACAATTTCGATAGACAAATGTATGCGCTATCTAGAATTGAAAGTTTTTTTAATACATCTGTTGCAGTTTTCAAAATAAAGTTATTTGAATGTGTTGCCTTCTGTGCTGCGTTAACTTTGAGAGGCGGCGGTCCCCGCCGGATAAAATAATTTGTAAAAATAATTGAGGGATATCATAGAATTACTAATTCTCTACAGATGTGTGCAATATTATTGTTCCACGTGTAGTGAAACTTACTAAAATAATTTTTTAAATGAATCCAGACTCCTTTAGAGGAATTTCAACATGTTACGGCAGCCACCGCCAGATCAAATATGTTTCGAAAATAATGTGTTAGATATTGAGGTGTTAGACAGATCTACTTTTTCTTTAGAAGCGTGTACAATTTTATTGTTCCACATGCTGTAGAATCTATTAAAACATTTTTTTTAATGAAACCAGCCATCAATTTAAATGAGAAACGTGGTCAAAGATTTAGATTTTTCACCCAGGATAAATAAAATACTTGTTAATGTGTTTGTTACAAAAAAAACAACGTTTATTACCAAATTAAATACATTTAAAACTCGGAATAGAAAAACTGTTTAAATAACCACAAATACTTTCGCACATATTTTCCAACTTTTCTGGGCGAAACTTGCTTGGGGGTCCCTTCTCGGTCAGAATTGTTCGAAAAGTCTGAGTTTTGTTCGAAAACAAATTTTTCAGCGCTCGCAGTAGATTTCAACTGACTGACGTTTGGGTTGACGTTTGTGTTTGCGTCCCGTCAGTAGCGCCGATGTGTTTTCCTGGTGAATTCTTGGTTCAGAAAATGTGAGAAAAAAATTGAAAATTCGAATCATCTTGCGACGGGACTTGCAGGTGAAAGTGCGGAAATGTGTTACCACCGATTGCAGTTCTTCGTTGCAGCGTAAATGTGGTGGTAAGAAAATTCCGATTTTGACGTACCCGAAATTTGAGGAATTTTTGAAAATTCGCCCACGCCAAACCGCAGCCGGCGAAGAAGCGAAATTTACAACCCTTGCAGAAAAGAGTTGAAATTTGCGAATTGCCGCGGCAATAGTTGGTAAAGTTGAAAGACGGATGAAATATGACGTGCGAAAAATGGGTGACGATTCCCAGGTCTCTGAGGGGCGCACCGTGCAAGCGAAACGTTCAAACTTAGTTTCAGAATGTCGGCAATTTCCGGCGGAAGGACACCGTTCAAAAATTTCTGAAAAATTCTCATGCGGCTCTTAGCTAGGACTAAAAATGCGAATTTCGTTTTTTTTAAATCACTTTGCCAGTTGCGAACTTTTTGCAACTTTTAATAGCCTATTTTAATAGCCTATGGCACGGTCCAGTCTGTTCTCGATCTGCCACTGTAGGGCAGGAAGTTGTGCCATTTGTACTTTTGTTAATCTCGATTGCGGATTGACATCCTAGCGGTTTGCTACTATCGGCCGTGGCGACCTCGTGGTTTCTGCGAATCGGCAAATCGGCACATCGTACGCAAGATACCGTCGACCTCCATCGAACAGTTTAGAAGAAATTGCAAAATTCCACCCACTTCCGGTTCGGCAGCCGATAACGTCCGGTTTTTCAAAAACATGTACCGCACGGCCATTTTTGCAAAAAAATTGCACGGCCTCTTCGAAGACCCAGAGAGAAAGAACCTACGAAACCGGACCCGCAAACGGGAAGGCGTTCTGTTCAGCGGTCGGCTCGCAATAGAACGTCAAAGAAGATCGTTTTTTGCGATAATTTTTTTTCGATTTTTCGCACTTTTCTCCAAATTTTCAGCTAAGACTCGATAATTTGAGATGACAGTTCTGTGCGGAAAAAATCGGCGCTCCAGATAACAGCATTCGCGTCGCGATCGGTCCATATTCGGCCGCTCGGCGGCCGAGAGACTTCGGCGGCACCACAATTTCTCAGAGATTAGTCAATTGTCTGCGTTTTTCTAAACATTTTACCACTGTCTCCCTGCAAAATTTCTTTCTAAAATCACTAAAAACGTCCGTTTTCATTCTACAAACCCGATTTGACGCATTTCTCCCGCCCCCTCCCGGAAAGGCGTACCAAACTATTTTAGTATATGTAATAATAAATTGAATTTATATTTTTATTTCTTCTGCAGGAGTACTCAACAATTAATAAAAAAATAAACTTATAAAAAATATCATAGTCCACGGACCTATTTTTCAAGATTTTTTTCAACGATATTTCTTTAAGTTTAAGTAAAAACTAAAATTATTAAAATAGTTTTTAATTATTATAGTAGAATGTAAGACTTTATTATTTCTCTTGTTAATGTGTTTAAATTTCATTGAAATAAAAACGTGTTATAAAATAAGGAAGTTTTTTTTGTTTTTCTTCAAACTATCTCGCATTGACTCTGACCCTTCTTCCCGCTTACCCTTCGTATATATCGAAGTCGTTGTCCTTGATTCCTCTTCTAGACTTTGAGCAAATTGTTCTTTATATTTTTGGCTAAATTTTCGCTTAATGTAGTATCTGCTTTAATGTTTACCACTCTGCTGGGAACAACGATTCTATGATCAATTATAGTGGAGTCGAAAACGGACGTCGAAATTTACAAAAAATTTGTCAGTGCACATTCGTGAAGTAGGTGTTATTCTGTTGTATTCTCTAACTTCTTCCATGCATTCAGTTCTTGAGCGCCAGAGGTGTGGAGATTGACGATGTTAAACTACATGTTCAGTTTTGTAACCATGCATTTCTCAAGTTCATTTCACAAGAGTTCATTTCTCAAATAGAATTCAGGTGGTGATCCTGATGAAAAATATTATAAATTGAAGGTGGGCGAGCTGTGGACAATCTACTAAAAACATTGAATGACTGTATGAAATGAACTACTCCAGAGTTTTATTTTTCTACAAGCGCACATAACGCGTCCAGTGAAGCCGAAATTTACCAAACGAAATTAATATTTTATCCTGGTTCCTGGTAGTAGGTACTTTGTGCGAAATTTCAATAAAAAAGTTCTGCTGAAAACTTTTGAGAAAATGTGCAACATGTAACTGTTTTGGTAACTTTCAGAATTATTTTTTTTTGCAAAATTTTGCAGAACTTTTTGCATAATTGGTTAAGAACTCTAGAACTATGGTCGAGGTGCAAAAATAGGTAAAACACGCACAGTTTATCTCAAAAGTGGTGCTCAAGAAATGTTGCTAAGCTTGGTATTCGTATTTTAACCATATATTACTAATGGGACGTGATTCCAAATCGAGCAGTTGAACCGAGCGGACGTATTTTGTGGAGCGGGTTTTGTGGATTTCGTTTTTTGTGGCGCGTGCTTTTCCTTTTTATGGCGCGCGATAAAAATGAAAAAAAGTGATAGTGACACCGAGCGGGACGAAGAATATAAAAGTTAAAGACAAGAAGGACGAGAATCGGAAGAAAGAGTTAATCCCTTTCGAAAAAGTAAAAAACTGGAAAGATCACCGACCAAAAAGGAAATGGGAGAGGAAATGAAGATGCTGAAACAAATAATGGAGGATAAAAATAATACCTTTATTGGCATAATTAAAATAATTTACATTTCCCTACAAAATATACATACAAAATAAAACAATAAAAAATAATAACAATAATAAAAAGTTGTGAAACTAAAACCCCATTAAAAAGAAAAAAGAAATTTTACCACCCTATAAACCTATACTTCCACACCTGTACATCGGACATAAGCTCACAAAACAAAAAAAAACAAAAACTAAACCTTAAACCTCAAAAAACTACCCCGTCTCATCCGCTCTTTCCATCTTTTCACTCTGTGTAAAAACGACAGTCCCTTCCCGCTCTCGTCCATACACTCCCTCCAATCCTTTCCTCGCCTTCTCTCCTGATCATTCCACTCCGCCATCGTGCATTCTTCCAACCAATGACTCCACATATCTTCCTTCAACCCACACACCAAACACCTTCTACTTTCCTCCTTCATCCAATGTCTCCTTCCACGCTCTTCATTGCCACACCTAAATCTCGCCAACACTGACTGGTCGTCCGACCCTTTACTTGTCCTCAAATAACCAGGAACACGGCCGTGCACTTCTATCTGACTGTAGCCTTGGTGATATTTACTAGCCTCTATTTTCGATTGGCGCTCTTGGAAGTCCACTTCTAATAACCTCTCTTTTAGCATCCGGTTCCACTGAGCACCCGCACTTTTTTCCGTTTCCAACCCCTCGGATGATAACCCGCCTCTCTTATACAGTTTCCTTTTATTCAACCCCCAACCGCTCTCTCTTCTACCACTTAACCCCTCTTTATTCACTACTCGAAAGATTTCCTTTATTATCCTTTCATCTCCTAACCCATCCACCCTATACTCGAACTTTATCACTCTTTCCGCAGCTATTACCGTCACCTTACAAGCACTCACTTCCTGAAGCACAATGTGACCAGGCGCCGACCTATCAAGTTTCAACACTTTCTTATAAAACTTTAGCTGCACCCTTTCGTTCTTGTCTTCCTCTTTCGTTCCCCAGACCTCGCATCCGTACAGTAACACGCTTCGCACACATGCCTTCCATATGGTCTCTGCTGCTCTAAAGTTTCCATCAAAGTTCCTTTTCCAAACCTCCCAGATACGGCCCGCCGCCACCCATGCCTTCTTTGTAACATACTCTATGTGTTCTTTATTACTGTATCCAGTCCCAAAGACATACCCCAAATACTTAAATTTACTCCTGAGTATGCAGGATGTGTGGAGAAAACAAGGAGACAATAGAACACTGGTTGAACGAATGTTCAGAAATGAGAGAAAGGGACGAGGGTAGAGAAGAGGTTTTAAACGAGGATGGAAGAGGGATAGATTGGATGAAGAAAGTTGAGGAGAGAAGAAGAGCAATATGTGGAGAGGGAAGCCGATAATCCACCCAACAACGGAATTCATCACTATAAGAAACAATATCGGTCCCAGAACAGATCCATGGGGGAACTACAGAAAAGGATCTCAAGAGCTGAATTGGAATAGCAAGTTTAGGTTTTTAGTGATTTATTTAGTTTTATTAGCATACGTTTCTTTTTGATTTATATACTATATTAGTTTTATTTATATATGTATTGTTTTATGTATAAAATTTTGGAATCCATTTATAAACCTGTAGAGGTAATAAATATACATAAGTAGTACTTAAATTTACTAACTTCCTCTATTTCAGTACCGTGCCATTCAAACCTTTCTTTCTTATATCGCCCACCCCTTTTAAACCGAATCCATTTTGTTTTACCAACATTCACCCTTAAATCCCTTTTTTCGAAATACCTACAAAGCCTTTCAATCACTTCCTTCATCTCACTAGCCGACTTTGCAAATACCACCATGTCATCCGCATATGCCAAGCTCCACACCTTCTTTTTCCCAAACACCACTCCTCCAGCTTGCCCGGCCTGTAGAACCTTTTCCATATCCGCCACATACAGATTGAAAAGCGTGGGACTCAAAGGGCAGCCTTGTCTCAGGCCCTTCCTCACCTCAAAATAGTCCGATTCCCATTCATTCGCTACTACCTTACAGACCGTTTCCTCGTACAAATTCCTGATGTTCCTTCTTACCCTCTCTGAGATACCTAGCTTTCCCAAACACTCGTCCAGTCTCCTTCTGTTCACCGAGTCATATGCGGCTTTCAAATCAATGAAAAGAGCAAACAGGCATCCCTTTTTTAATCCTTGGTCTATGATGACTCTCAAGGTCACCAGGTGTTCCACCGTGCTCCTTCCTTCTCTGAACCCCGCTTGTATTTCCGGCAAAAGCTTCCTTTCATTGATTTCCTTCCTCAAGCGACAATCCAGGATTTTAGCAAATATTTTGTATGAGGAGTTCATCAAAGTTATACCTCTATAATTTTCTAGCGCGTCCCTCGTTCCACTCTTAAACACCGGTTGAATTATCCCCACTTTCCAGCTGACTGGTATCCTTTTGTCTCCTCTCCCTATCCTTCTCAATTCCTCCGTTAACTTCTCCTTACAGATTCCAGGTGCTTCTTTCCACGCTTCATTTCCGAGCCCATCCAAACCTCCCGATTTTCTTGGCTTTAGGGAATCAATAACATCCTCCACCTCCGTCACGGTGATATCCTCGGCGAGCTCTTCCTGCTTTCTCTGTCGATCTCCTGAACTATCTTCTCTTTCTGACCGCATCTCCACCCCTCCTAGCATCCTCATGAAGTGGTTTTGCCATTCTTCTATCGCAATGCTCTTGGGTAATCTTTCATTCCTTTTCCTATTCTCTCTCACGTATTTCCACAGCTCAGCTTCCGTCTTGATTTCTCGTACCCTCTGCTTCTCCTTCTCCTCCCAAAGCTCCTTTTTCTTCTTCTCCATTTTTTGCAATTCTGTTTTCGCTTCCAGCACGTGCACTTTGAGCCCTTCTCCCTTTCTCCATTCTCTCATAGCTTCTCGAAACCTTTGCTTTGCGTTCCGCACTTCCCCGTCGTACCATGCTCGGCCTGGAAACGCTTCTTTGATTTTCTTTTTCACAAGTGCAGATTCCATTTTCTTTGCCATCATGTCTATATCCTCTATGGCGTTCCACTCTACCTCTTCTAATTTCCTTCTGTATTCTTCTGTCGCCTCCTTATCCCATCTGGCCACCCATTTCTCCGCCTTAACATCTTTCTCCCTTTGCTGCTTCAACGACACCACTACCGGCATATGATCCGACTCACTTCTTATTCCGATTTCCATCAGTTTTATTTGCCGTCTTGCCGCATCATTTGTAATTATTAGGTCAATAACTGAGGTACCCATTGCACCCACAAACGTAAATTCTCCCTCCCAGTCGCCCTCAATACACCCATTCAAAATATCCCATTGGTTCTCTAACACCCACGCCAGCCAAACCTTTCCCTCTGCATTTTTAATTTTGTCTTCAGAATTCCTTCTTATCACATCACCCGTCTTATCCACCGTATTGACCTGCTCTTCTCCTATCCTAACATTCCAATCACCTCCTAGTAGCAAGTTTGTCGTTACCATATCTTCTAAATTCCTCTTTATACCCTCTTTAATTTTTTCCAGTCCCTTATTATTATAAACGGTTGCTATCTGCCACCACTCCCCCTCCAGTTCTACCTCCCTAAAAACTAGACCCTCCACCTCTTCTAGAATTCTCTCCGATTCCTTGATGCCTCTTCTGACCCCTGTTATTATTCCCCCCTTTGCCCATCTCTCCGTGCCGGTTGTATCCTCCAATTGTACTCCTTGGGGAGTCTCTCCTTACAGGCTTCCCATTCCTTCTCTTGAACCCAGGTCTCCACTAACCCAACTATTTCGAATTTCCTCAAGAATTCTATAAAAGACCCGTCCACCTTATCCAATTTCTTCCTGAGCCCTGCTACATTCCAAAACATTAGCTTTACATTTTCCTTTTCCGTTCCGTCGTTGTGTAACTGTCCCATCTTTCTTTGGTCGTTTACTCGTTTTTTGCTACCTTGTCCCATGGTACCCAATTCCCATCTATTTCCATTCTTTGGTATCCTACTTTAATCTGGTGACCCCTTTCCTTGAGTACCTTTGCCTTCCTTAACAGTTCTTTCTGGATTCCTTGTTCCTTAGGGGTGAAATCATCTTGAATGAATACGTTTGTACCTCTAAGCTTGCGTTTTTCACCTCCTTTTTTACCTCCCAACTTTCTAATTTTAACATAATCGGGCCTTTACTTTCTCTATTATCCCTATTCGAACCAAGCCTGTATGCACTCCCGAAACCTTCGTTTAAACCTAGCTTTTCCCGAAATATGTTCTTTGCCTTTTCCCGCCAATCTTCTCCTTCAATTCCATAAATAACTATGTTATTTCTTAATTCCCTCCTTAGTCTCCTCTCTTTCGTATCTTTTAGTTTAGCCAGCTCCTCTCTCATTGTCTGACGTTCCTCCTCCCACTTACTCTCGGTTCTTCCCTTCTCCTCCTTGACTGCCTCCGCTTCCTCCTCCAGTTTCGATAACTTATTCTTTATTTCCATATTCTCATCTCTTATTGACCTCAACTCTGCTAACAATTCCTTTCTCCAGTCCTTTTCTACTTCTTCCTCCTCCTTTTGTCTCTTCACCACCCTTTCCAAATTTTCCTCCAATCTTCTGTTTTCCCGTCTCATTTCCTCCAACTTCCTGTCTACCGTCGTGAACTCCTTTTTAATTTCTATTAATTCCTGCAATATTCTCTCAAAATGATCACTCTGACCTGCACTGCACTCCCCTCTTCCTTTATCTGACATCTCCTCTTTTTTCGACCTCTTAGCCGTCTGGATCGGTGATCGGTTTAGTTTAGCACATCTTTCAAACGGGTTCATCGACTCACTGCCCGCTCTCGGTCTGCTCTCGCATTCGTCCATTCCCGCGAAGACACCTTCCGCTGTTGAAGCCGGTCTTAGCTACAAATTCCGCTATCCCTTACCAGATGCCCTTTGAAACGTTGCCTGGGCGCTTACCCTGTCGCGCCGCAACCACGCAAACACAACTTATCACCACGTGCGTAAAGTTTTTAACACGCTTGCTGCGATAACGACTTACTTGCAACGAAGGTTTTCCCGACGACAATAACTGCCTGAACAAAATAGACAAACCACCCGCAGCCTTTCACTTCCCTCACGCTTAAAACACCCGCAATAGCAATTCTTTTACCGAGCACTCACACACGTCAAGCACCCACGAATGATCGGCAGTGTATATCTAAATAAGTGTATATCTAATATCTAAGTGTATATCTAATAAGTGTATATCTAAAGTGTATATCTAAATAATGGAGGATGTAAGGGAGATAAATGAAGAGAATCGGAAGATGAGCCGGGAACTGGAACATTTGAAAAATATGATGCGTGAAAAGGAAGAAAAATGGGAAAGAGAAAAGATGGAACTAATTGAAAAAATGAAAAGACTGGAGGAGAAAATGGAAGAGAAGAAAAAAAAAGAATGAGAAAAAAGAATATTGTAGTAAGGGGACTGGACGAAGAGGAATGTAGGAACGAGAAGAATCTGGAAAAATGGATAAAAGAAGAATTAGAGGTAGAAGTGATGGTACAAGAGATGTATAAAGTAAGTGGAGGAAAAATGCTGGTGGCGGAACTTGGGAGCTGGGGTGATAAACGGAAAGTTATGGAAAATGAGAGGAAACTAAGAGAAAAAAAAAGAAAAGAGAGTGTACATAGAAGACGATCTGACGAAGAAGGAAAGAGACATACAGAAGGAATTAAGAGCGCTAGCCAAAGAAGAGCGACAAAAAGGACTGCGGGTGAAAGTCGGTTATAAAAAGATATGGATAGAGGGAAAAGGCTTTAAATGGGATGATGAGAAGGGGGAGCTAAATACAGCAGATTTTTGAATAAGAGCACAAGAAAAAGACGACAGGACAGAAAACGGAAAACGAACACGGAGAGGAATAAGGAAGAAAAGGAGCAAATAAGAATAGGATTCTGGAACACAGCGGGGATAAAAAACAAAGACAATGAGTTTTGGGAATATTTGGGAAAATTTGACGTAGTGGGAATTGTAGAAACGTTAGTGGAAGAGAAGGGGTGGCAAAAATTGGAAAAAATAATGCAGAAAGAGTTTAAGTAGACATGTCAATTTGCAGAGAGGGTAAGCAGGAATGGGAGAGCTAAAAGTGGGATAATAATGGGAGTGAAAAAAGGATTGGAAGAACCATAGCAAAAGAAGAAAGAGGGATTATGGAAACAACGGTGAAAAGTGGACAGAGAAAATGGAGAATTATAACAATATACCGCAGAAGTATGAAAGAAACGAAGAAAATGATAGAAGAGCGAGTAAAACAGCAAGCCGAGGGAACTCTGGTGATTGGGGGGGATTTTAACGCAAGAATTGGGGGAAAAGGAATACGGATAGAAGAAGAACAAACAACAATAGAAAGAAGACCAACAAAAGATGCAACAGAAAACGCCGAAGGGAGACTACTGATTAGTTTAGTAGAAGAAAGAGGGTGGGACATACTTAATGGAAACAGCATAGGAGATGAGAAAGGGGAGTACACTTATATTGGACCAAGAGGGGAGACAGTTATTGACTATGTTATGGCGAATGAAGAAGCTGGGATGAAATAGTAGAATTCAAGGTGGGAGAAAGAGTCGAGTCTGATCATATACCATTGGAAGTGAAGACAAAAGGAATAGAGAAAGATAGAAGAAGTGTGAAGGATATTAGAAGAAAAAAATGTGAAGAATATCTAGACGGAAGGAGGAGTAGAACATTATAGAACAAAACTTAGGGAGGCAAGATACGAAGAAGAAGGGATAAACGAAAAATTGGAGCTGGATGGCCACGTAAAAAATGCAACAGAAACAAAAGTGATAGAGACAAGAGTGAAGGTGGGGTCTTGGAAAAATGAGTGGTGGGATAAAGAATGCAGGGAAGGGAAGCAAGCAGTAAGAAAGAAACTAAGAAATTGGAAAAGAGAAAAAGCATCTAAGGAAGAGTACAAGAGAGCACGCAAGAGGTACAATTTAGTATGCAAGGAGAAGAAGCAAAAGAAACGGATGGAAGAAGAACAGAAGATGAAGGGCATAAAGACGGAAGAAGAGGTATGGAAATACATAAATAGAGAAAGAAAGAAAAAAGTAGAAAGAGTGAGTGATACAATTACTATGGAGGAATGGAGAAAGTACTTCAGTGAGCTGCTGAAATCAGACAAGAAAAGAAAAAGAGACAACATAGAGTGGGAAAAATAGAAGAAATAACAAGAGAAGAATTATAACAACAACTGAGTAAACTGAAAAGGAAAAAGGCACCGGGGAGATACGGTATACAGAATGAATCGTGGATATATGGAACCGAAAAGGAAGCTGACAGGTTGTTAGAGATAATGAACGGAGTGGTGAAGGGAGAGGGCTTCCCACAGGGGTGGAAAGAGGGGATAATATGCCCCATATATAAGAAAGGAGAAAGGGAAACAGCCAGTAATTATAGGGGGATCACTCTGCTCAATACGGCATATAAGAGCGGGGTGTGATACCAGACGGGCAGGCGGGATTTATTAAAGGTAGAGGGACCATGGACAATGTATACATCTTGAATCACATAGTAGGGAATGAGATAAAAAAGAGGGGTGGCAAGGTGGTATGCATTTTTTGTGGACCTGAAAGCGGCCTTTGATAATGTGGCAAGAGATTCACTGTGGGAATGTTTGAGAAAGAAAAGAAAATGAGCATCTTGTATCAAAAATAAAAGAGATTTATGAAGAGACAATAAGTAGACTGAAAGTTGATGGAAGGGTGAGCGAAGCTTTTAATACTCATACGGGAGTGAGAAAAGGCTGCCCACTAAGCCCCAGCCTGTTTGCAGCGTTTATTGGAGATATAGAGGAGATGTTCAGCAAGGCGCAGACGGGTGTGGGGTTGTCGTGGGCAAAGGAAAAGTGTGGTCCCTAGCCTACGCGGACGATTTGGTAATGCTAGCAAGAGACGAGAAAGGGATGAAAGAAATGATAAGAAACATGGAGAAATATATGAGGAGGAAAAAGCTGAAAGTGGATGTGCAGAAGTCCAAGATGGTGGTGTTTAGAAAAGAAGGTGGTAGGAGAAGAGTAATAAATGAGTGGAGATGGGAGAAGGAGAAAATTGAAGAAGTGAAACAATATAAATACCTAGGATACGTGTTTAATGATAGATATACAGAAACAGCACACGTGAGAGAGCTAGTAGAAGAAAGCTAATGAAATACTAGGAGCGGTATGGGGAATAGGAGAGAGAAAATTTTCACATTACTATAGAAGGAGAGTGATGATGTGTGATAGCCTGGTGAGAAGTGTGATGATGTATGGAGCGGAAATATGGGGTTGGAGAGAGCAAGACGAGCTAGAAAGGGTGCAAGAATTTGTTTTTAAATGGGTGCTAGGAATAGGTAGAGAGATCCCGGGGTATATAGTGATGGAGGAAACAAAGAGAGATGGAATTAGAATAGAAGCAGGAAAGAGAGCAATAAGTTTTGAGGAGAGAGTGATAGAGAGAGGGGAGTACAGAATTCTGCAAGAGTGTCTCAAAGAATAAAGGAAAGAAATAGGAAAGGGGGTGTGGTAAGAGAGGGAGGCATATCTCGAAAGAAACGGGTATACAGGCGAGGAGATAGAAAGAATGCGAGAGAGAGGCAGAGTAATGACAGAGGAATTAGTTCAGAGAGATAGAGATGTGCAATGGCAAGAAAGGAGAACAAGAATTAGGGAGTCTAGGTACAGTGGGAAATATGAAAAAATAATAACGGAAGAACTGCCAAAGTACCTAGGAAGTGAGAGTAGAAAAGAGAGAGTGACAATGGCAAGATTCAGATGTAGAAATGAAGAGAGTGAGAATAAATATTGGATGGAGGATAGTAATAGAGTATGCAGGATGTGTGGAGAAAACAATAGAGCACTCGTTGAACGAATGTACAGAAATGAGAGAAAGAGATGAGTGTAGAGAAGAGATTTTAAACGAGCATGGAAGAGGGTTAGGTTAGGTTAGGTTAGGTTGGTTGTGGTGCGGGAAGCTGATAATCGGTTTAGGGATAGGAATTTAGTGTTTTTTTTTTAGTTTTATTAGCATATGTTTTTTTTTCTCTTTTTATTTATGTACGATATTAGTTTTATTTATATATGTATTGTTTTATGTCGTAAGGGTAATAAATATACATACTACTACTAATGGGACGTAAAATTTACGTGTGCATAAATCTGTACATTTTTGGACCGTTTCGGCATCAAGCTAAAACGGTCCAAGACAGCAGCTTGAGGCGCTCAGTACCTTCTAGTTTCTTTTCATTTGGAAATAGATCAAGTGTACTCTGACGACGACGATGATGACTAAGAATATGACTTAGACTGCAATATAGCTGAATTATGTAATCCTGTTTACCAATGGCTTCTACTTCAAAATAAGAAACTTCAAAGTTTGACGAGGATATTGTTAACCCATCTAGTTCAGCAAAACAAACACGCAGAGGGATTCTCAATGTCGAGGAAGAAAGAACTGGAGTTCATTTCTTAAATCTAATTCAGGAGGTGATCCTGATGACAAATATTATGATTTGAAGTTGCACGAGCAGTGGACAATCTATTCAAAAGAACTATTTAATAAAGGTAATAATAATAATAATAAATATTCAAAAGAACTAAAACTTTGAATGTTCCTCAGAGCCAATCAAAATCTGCCAGTTTTATTTTTGGAATGTGGAACGAGTATTCTCGCTGATTAATACTCAGTGGAGCGAAGGAAGAAACTAAAAACAAACTAAGTGTGGAGTCAGTTCAATATTTACTTCTTGTTCAATACAACTTTAAAAACATGTCATGTGAAGATTTTGATAATTATTTATTGAAAGATCAAAATCTTCTTGCAAAAATTGGAAGCTTCGCTAAAATGATTAAAATAAAATAAATAATATAAAGAAATCTCGTTTCATTGTGAATGTTCTCCTTTTTTTAATAGCATCCTCCTTTTTAGACTCTGCAGCCTTTCTTTATCAAATTATCGTCTTGCAACCCTAGCCTTCCTAATCCGCATAACAAAACCTCCCCTAAATAGTGGCTCGGCACCCTTGAAAATACCCATGACATAACCCATTACATAAAAACTGTAAGGGCTCCCTATGCTTGTGTCTAAGATCTAGACACCAAGCAAAAGTGTAGGCACGTAGGCAGAGGGGGGAGGTCAAAGTCCACTAGGACAGTAGCACCGCAGAAAGATAAAGAACCCTTGTCTTGACTATCTGTTAAATATACAACTTGTCTAGTTTTGTCTCTCTAGTCAAGGATCAGATTTTTTTTATATAAATTTTGTACAATTTTATTATAAATATGTAATATAATAAATATGTATTATAAATTTTATTATAAATTTTGACAATTTTATTTAGAATAACTATAACATATGTACAAAAAATATAAAAAATCTCTAAAATGTGTACAATTAACAAAAAAACATGAAGTGATTTTAATATTGTCCCATCCCCGTAACAACCCTAAAAAGTACATAACAAAATAAACGCAAGTTTGTGACCAATAGTTTCACTGAAACGGTTCCTTAATCGTTTTGCTTCATTGTTAATTAATTTATCATCTTATTTAATCTGCTAAATCCTAAAAAAATATAACCAATCCGAATATATTCATATATTCATATATTTATAGCTACCCTTCTCGTTAGTTACATCAAAAATTACGACTTTATTGCCCAAAAACAATATATAATATGTATAAAAAGTAATTCAATTAATCAGAATATTTAGGAAAAGTTACGATTAGCCGCGTTCAATTAACTTCAGCAATTAATTTGAACTCATTGGCACGAACGCGCCCAAAACTGGCACGTCTTTCACCAGTGAACCAACATAATCGAAAATCTCTGCAGCAGTCTCAAAATGAGAACAAATAAACCATAACAAGCCCAAATAGAATGCTAGAGCAAATCCTCTATCGAGCACATATAAACTAAAACAAACAGAAAACATAATTAGATATCTTGTCTGATCTTGTCTAGTCTTGTCTGGTTTTGTCTGGTCTTGACTGGTCTTCTCTGGTCTTGTCTGGTCTTGTCTGGCCTTGTCTGGTCTTGTCTAGTCTTGTCTGTTCCTGTATGGTATTGTCTGGTCTGGTCTTGTCTGGTCTTGTCTGGTCTTGTCCGGTCTTGTCAGGTCTTGTCTGGTTATGCCTGGTCTTGTGTGGTCTAGTCTGGTCTTTTTTGATCTTGTCAGGTCTTGTATGGTCTTCTCTGGTCTTGTCTGGCCTTGTCTGGTCTTGTCTAGTCTTGTCTGTTCCTGTATGGTATTGTCTGGTCTTGTCTTGTCTGGTCTTGTCTGATCTTTTCTGGTCTTGTCTGGTCTAGTCTAGACTTGTCCGGTCTTGTCAGGTCTTGTCTGGTCTTTTCTGGTTTTGTCTGGTCTTCTTTGGTCCAGTCTAGTCTTCTCCGGCCTTGTCTGGTCTTGCCTGGGCTTCTCTGGTCTTGTTTGGTCTTGTCAGGACTTTTCTGGTGTTTCCAGGTCTTTTCTAGTCTTATCTGGTCTTCTCTGGTCTCGTCTGGTCTTGTCTGGTCTTCTCTGGCCATGACTAGCCTTTTCTGGTGTTGCTTGGTCTTGTCTGGTCTTATAATAAATTTAAATTTACATCTTTTGTTGAATCCTGCATCTGGGTAAAGTCTTTGGATCCTCCTTCATGCAATATTCTCTTGCCCCAAGGATGCAATTCTTGAAATATTCCTCGGTCGGCATTCCGTGGAAGTCCATGTGGAAGATTTGATTGTCTACTTCATTAAGTCCGTCCTTCAAGGCCAAAAACTTCTCACTGGCGAAGTTCCACTCGCGAGTCGCGAAGAATTGCAAGAGTTCCAAGCCGTCGTGGATCTTGTTCTGAATGCGAACCATACTAGAACAAATATTGGAATGTGTATTATCCACATACAGGTATATCATCCACTGGAGTGATAACGTGTATCAATGTAGTATTAGTTGTCAATGATTTTAAAGGTTTGAATTGTTGGACGATTTATGAGTGTTTTAAATATAATTACAATCTCTTTTGTCTAAAGATGAACATCATAGCGTCAATGAAGTATGCGGGAATCCAGTGAGTGAAGATACAGTAGACCCGATGGACAAAGTAGGAAGATCTAATGTCCCCATCTGGGTACCAGACCATCATCTCGAATGGATATTGGTAAATAATATCCCTTCCGACGTCTATGACTTCACCCCAAGTCATCGGCTTAACCTTGTCGTTAGTCATATTGTAAACAGGAACTTCCTTTGGTCTAAAACATAATTACTATGCATCCTTTCACACCAAATTTTAAAGTTATACATAATTATAACATCAAATAAATTGTCTATAATATTGAATAATTAAGTTGCTCTACTTACTTTTCTAAAGCCGATCCAAGATTGTAAGCGACGACAATCATCGCGTTGATGGCGATATCGACAGGCACTGTTTGCGATCTGTTGTTTCCGTTACAGTGCATCGAACGCAAGACTCCTTTGCCAGCCGCAACTAGAAGACCCATGGGTCCGTTCAGACTGTCCACCCATCCAGGCAACGGTTCCAAAGCGGCAGGTACAACTACATGAAATATGATAAGACCAGATAAGTCCAGAGAAGGCAAGGATAGACGAGTATTATTATGTCGATCTTAGTTTACTTTAGTTAATTCTTTACCTATGGAAGGACGAACAATGGCTACTCGCATATTCTCAGCTTCGTGTGCAACAAGTGTTTCAGCTAGTCTTTTACTGTAAGTGTACGTATTAGGGTGAGGAACGATTAAGGCTTTGGTCACTTCGAGCAAGGCGTCGTTGCGCATCCATCTTGTAACTTCTATAACATCTCTTGGATTATCAGGACTATCATATACCTAAGAATAAACAAAAAAATCTTACATTTCGATCTAATTCCAATGTAACAATCTTTCTTGCGAAATCAGTATATTATTTTACCTTTTCTTCGAAGACTTCAATGTCGGCTGAACAAAAGGCCGTGCTCATGTGAATGAACGCGTCTAAGTGCTTAATCTTCTTGGACAAGTCTACGACTCTTTCCGTTCCAGCTGTATTCTGCTCGACGGCGTCCTTCAAGATGGCCTCGAGCTTGAGCGTCGCGGCGCAATGGAACACCACAGACACACCCTCGACGATCTTCTTGGTATCGGATTCGCTTAATCCCAGATTATCAGTCACTAAATCTCCATGGACCGGAACGATTTTCTTAAGGGCCTCTGGATCGGATTCCCTCAATCTCTTGAATATCTAGAATCGAGGAAACAGTATTAATGGTTGCTTTGTTTTCTATTTACTGGAAGTTATCTATTAGTTGTAGCTTACTGGTAATTTACACATGTCTTCGATTCTTTGTTCTGGTTTCCTTCCGCGTTTCGCCCTCATCAGAATGTATAAGTTTCCGATGCCCTTGCAGGAAAACAGTAGCTTCTCCACCAGGACTTTTCCCATGAAGCCTGTTCCTCCGGTGATGAAGATGTTTCTTCCTTTGTACCATTGTGCAACTTGGCTCGTTTGCGACTCCATACTTGATCTAGAAGCAAACAGAGAATGTTGAGAAAACAAATTATGAATTACACAAATCTCATGGACAAGTTGAAACGATTGGGACCATTTTAGACCCTAACATACGACTTTAGGAAAAATTAGGCCTTATCTCCAGATTTGTGTTTGGTCTTGTCTTTGGTCTTGTTTATGGTTTTGTCTCGGGTATTTTTCCTGATCCGGCCTCGTCTCTAGTCCTCTCCGATCTTATCTCTATTTTTGGCTGTGTTCTTGTCTCTGGTCTTGTCTATGGTCTTGTCTCTGGTCCTGTCTCTAGCCTCATCTCTGATATTGTACCTGGTCTTGTCTCTGACCTCGTCTCTGGTCTAGTCTCTGGTGTTATGGCTGATCCTATCTAGTATTATCTGGCCTTGCCTAGTATTGTCTGGTCTTGAATAACCTTGACCTGTCTTGATTGGCTTTATCTGGTTCTGTCTGGTCTTGCCTGCTCTTGTTTGGTCTTGTCTGGTCTTGCCTGCTCTTGTCTGGTCTTCTCTGGTCTTGGCTACTCTTTTCAGGTCTTGTCTGGTCTTATCTGATTTTGTCTGGTCTTGTCAGGTCTTGTCTGATATTGTGTACTCGTGTTTGGTCGTGTGTCGTGTCTGGTCATGTCACTCAATGAGAAGGAAATTCTCAACATCTTAAGAAAAATCTCAATATTTAAAGAAATTCTGTGAGAATTCAAGGAAATTTCATAGAAAACTTAATACCCTAGAAAGCAAATTGTTAGAATAGCAAATTGCTATTAAAAATAGCAATTTTTAAGAAGAAACTCAATGTTGGAACTTTTCCACGTGTTTCATGGGTAAAGTAAAAAAAATGTAAATTTTCGTTTCAGTCGTCGACCTCGAAATTTACTCGAAACTTTTTCGATAAATAAAATGGTTTCAAACGAAGGTTAATAGAATTCACTACATCAATTAAAGATGCGATTACAAAAGAGAATTCATAACGACTTTTTTGAAAAAAAGAATATATTGTTTACGAATTTAAAATTAAAAATTCTTTACTTCTTACAAAAAAATGTTTACATCTTAACCTATTACAAGATTTAAAAATATATACTAATTAACATTGACGGTGAATCAATTTATGCCCCAAGCAGCAATTAAATTGGAGACAAATAGTTACAACTGTATTAGCTTAGGTCAGTGCTTCCCAAAGTGCGACCCAAAATTCCGCGCGACAAATTGTATTTCATTAATAAAGTAAGAATGATGTTAATTTAATATATTTAAATTTTTTTCGGAAAGTTTACAATCGACCACCGAATTAAATTAAAAAAAAATTAAATAAGTTAACTGAAAATTCCAACCAGAATATCAGGTAAGGAACATTTATAGCTACTTACCACAGGTCGACCATATAATTGAGATCGTATACAATGTTTCAATATCAATAGAAATACCGTAATATCTAACTAAAACATATGCATAAATTAAAGCCACTGAAAGATGCGCACAAATATGCCTAAAGAAACGTCTGAAAGGAGTGCAAATCTACATCCTAACGGACAGCCAGGTAGATCTAAGGAATTTAAAAGCCCACAACTTTAAATGCAAAGTAACCTGGAACTATAAACAAACCCTAAAGCAACTGGTGAAAGGTAACAGATTCACGCTAATGTGGTTACCGGGTCACCAGGGCATATATGGGAATGAAATGGCCGACGCACTCGCCAAAAGCGGGGCCGAGGCTCCCATCTTGGGCCCGGAGCCAACTTGTGGGCTTACAAAGGCCCACTTAAAGCAGGGGGCAAGGAAATGGGAAGAAGAGCAAAAGTAAACCCACTGGAAGAACACGCTGCCGCTGTCCTGGGACAGCGGAAAACTAAAATACTCATAAACTATTCTGCCGCAATAACGCAGCAGATGCTAAGCTTCTCTAGAAGAGAAATCAGAACTTTGGTAGGCATAGTCACAGGACATTGTCCGGTGAGATATCACCTACACAAAGTAGGAAAGGCAGAGGAAGTTGCCTGTAGATTATGTGGATCAGATGAAGAAACCGCTGAACACATAATGTGCACATGTGTAGCGCAAGCACACATAAGGCTTGCCCACTTCGGGGTCGCAAGAATGACCACCTTGGAGCTGAGTAGCAAGCCTCTCAGAAATATCTTAGACTTCGTTCACGAAGTTGAATTCCTGGGAGAGTAATTGTAGTAGGGTCAAGCACAATATATCAAGTTGGTCGTAGTGCAGAAAGGCTTTGCAGCCAAACGAACCCCACACAAAAAAAAAACTAAAACATAAACAAAGAATGTATTTTTTTAAAAATTGCATTTAGAACTGCTGATTTCAATCGTGAACACACTCAAATATGTCGAAAATGAACTAAAAACGAAAAACAGTAAATACAGAAAAATTTAATGCAATGTCATTCGACACAAAGTAATGGAAACAAACGTGCGCAAATTCCTTGCGCTCCCAAGCGTCTTCTGCCACCTTCCAATTTTGGACAGGTGGTATCAACGAAAAGGCGTAAATATGATACTAGTTACCTGTCGTTTAAGATTTACTAGTACCTACTCCAGATGCGATTTGATTGCTTTGCAACAAAATATTGGCAAACACCTCCTTAGCACCAGCAAAACTACTGAGGCACTTGGAAAAAAATCACCCAAGAGATAAAGAAAAAGATATTTCTTTTTTAAAAAGAAAACTTGAAATCCATAATAATTCCAGGAGTTTTATAATAAAAAATTCAAAACAGTTAATCAAAAGATAACGTAAGCGTCGTAAAGTGTGTATCTTTCTAACAATACTGTAAGAAGGTGTATTAACTCCTTGAAATACAATGACGTCTCTAAGACGTCATGTATTTCATGTGCCATGGTAGACTTTGACATCTCTGACACGTTCAGAAATCTCGAATCCAATTCTGGGTATTGACATGCATTTAAAATATACACAAGACTTGACAAAATTCAAGGAAGTAATGTACTTGTATCCTAAAGTGTTGTCATGCAAATAGCCAAACACATTTAAGAAAAGGATATACCTACCTTGTTTTTAAATTATTAACACAAGGTGTTAAAAAATTTATAAATAATAATAAGGTGTTTATTTAATTGTTTACGATTAATTTAATTGTTTGGTATTCGTCTCCCAAGTTATACAAAATTTTGAAGAATACAAATGTTGTTGGAACGGCGAGAAAAATCGGAAAAATATGACATAGTCGCAGACATCATACAAGCTAAATAAAGGAGAAGTCAGAACACCATCTTGCAGAGGTACCCTCTTCTTACGCTGACAAGACAAGGCGGATGTGTATATAATAAGCACGAAGCACTCAAAATCAGAAATGGTCGATACAGGGAAAATAAGAAGAAAATAAGGAGGCAAAGAAGAAATTGTGTCGAAACCGACTTACATACCGAAATACAATCGAAGAATGGGGGGTGTCGACAAGCAAGACCAATTGCTTGCATGTTTCTCTCTCATGCGAAAGTGTGTAAAATGATATAAGAAAATATATATTTTTATTACTCTTGCGCGAAAATACTATTTAATTGGCGCATACTATTAAATACGAGAAATGTCACTTCTCGTTGTATTTCCACATAACTTGCGTAACGCACGCAAATATTCAATAATATCGCTAGGTTACATTTAAAAAAACAAATAAATAAGTAAAATAAACACAATCAAGACCTCAATATTGAAAAAGTGACGTGAAAGTCTAACAATAACAAATTAAAGAAAACGTTTTAAAATGAGTGTAAATTCAATGGTGATCCGGAGACTGACGAGAGTTCTTATGATGATTCCACACCACCAGAAACAATTGAAAAAGCAAATTCTTAATTTTTACAATAAGTTTTTACAGTTTTGTAAGTTACATCCCCTCGCATGAGTAAAATAAATAATATTGTTTTTAAATAATATTGTTTTTAAGCGTATGTGCGCCAAATTGACAACTTACCGCCCTAGTTACAAAATATAATATTATATGTTTGACATAGCTATTTAAAATTCTAAAGCCTGGTTTACACAGGTATAGTAATCAGGAAAGTAGAGTATCTAGTTGAGTTCACTCTACTAGCTACTCTACCACTTTTGATTTTTTTTCGTTTAAACAAGTATAGTACTGTAGTGCTATACTATATGAAGCAAAATGGTTGTTAAGAATTTGAAGCACAATTATTTACCTAGAGTTTTAATAGCTCTGATTAGGGAATTTGCGGAAGGGATTGATGAGAAGATAAACAAAAAAGAAAGAATGTGGGTGAGAGAATAGCTCAAAAGAAGAGATTTGCTCTGAGCAACATCGCTTCTCCTAAAAGAGTTAGCCGTAGAGGATCAGTTAGAATATAAACGATGTCTCAGAATGACACGAGAAAATTTTGAACAGCTGTTGAGCATGGTGAAAGACAAAATTCAACGCGAAGATACGACGATGAGAAATGCTATAAAAGCTGAGGTCAAACTACGGGTTAGATTGAACTTCCTAGCTACTGGGAACAGCTACAGCCTTTCACATTTTTTTAGAGCCTCAAGACCTTCTTTTTCCGCGGCCTTCCTCATGTCCTTATTTCTATAGTGTATACTGCCTAAATTCCACAGACACTCTTGTTCAATAAATGAATCAACAATTTTAATTGTTTCATCCTCCGAGAACATAACCATTTTTTAAAGAAAATATTGCACAACAACGTGTACACTGCAACTTAAACTCTACTGGTACTTGCTGTTGTAGGGTAGAAGATGTTTACGCGGGTAGAGTGAAGAGACTAGTAGAGTTGGACTTGTGGTAGGGGTAAGTAGAGTAGAGTCCACTTTACTGCACGCAGTATAGTACTCTACTGTACTGGATACTCTGTACTCTACTCTACTCAGACAGTTTTTGGGGGTTTCTACGAGTAGAGTTACTCTACTCCCTACTCTACTCTGCCCATTACTATACCCGTGTAAACCAGCCTTTATGTCTTATATTCAAAGTTGCCTACTTCACAAAAGCAATCGATTGTGAATTTTCGATTGAATATTTCAGAAAGTATGCTCTGTCAATTGTCCTTTCCAAACTATCCGATCCGCGGCGGACCGTCGTAAAGTGAATGCCCAACTCGATTACAAGCCAAACATTGGGCACATTTTCACGAAAATATACCTGCGACAAATAAAAAGCAACATCCTGCAAAACGATGTCATGTGTGCAAAACACATAATATAGGTCGATTCCAATATGCACGACACTCAGCTACACGACGTCGCCTGTCAAATAATGATTACATTGTTTTAAATGGGCACATCGCGTAGCCATAGTGAGAAAACAATGTAATCATTATTTGACAGGCGATGTCGCGTGACGTCGCTTAGCTGAGTGTCGCGTATATGAGAATCTGCCTTATAAGTGAAACGACTTGGCAATGTAAAACATGCCTCGTTCCACTACATATTCCTAAATGCTTTGAGATGTATCTCACGTTAGAAAAGTTTAAAAAATTATTATTTTATAGTATTACTTAATAAATTATTGTACACTAATACTATATATCAACCTTATATAATGTTATATAACAATGTAAATCCGAAAATAAAACGCCCTGTTCTGAGCTTGCACAAGAAAGCTTGTTGAATATTGTGCCAAATTAAATGGTTTTCTACGGACGCGTCAACGCGCATTTTATTCGTATATCAAGGGGTTAACGATATTGCCGATGACATTAAAATAGAACTTATTTCAGGGTTGCAGGCGTGTAACGCTTATGTATTACAACTAGATGAGTCCACAGACTTTTGCTTGTTTGCTTTCGGTATGTTTTTAATTTAAAAAAATGAAGAAGATTTGCTTTTATGTGAAAGTGTGAACATTAATACCACGTGGGAGAATATATTTAACTGCATTGATAATTTTATGACAACGAATTAAATTAACTGGGAAAAATGTATTGAAGTATGCAGCGATGGAGCAAAAGCTATAACAGGAAAAGTCAGTGGTGCCGTAGCACGGATTAAAAATGTTGCAAAAAACTGTAATAGTACTCATTGCATTCTTCACAGATATGCATCAGTAACAAAAACGATTTCAGTGACATTTAAATCTGTTCTAAAGTTCTGTTTTTAATTTTATCAAAAGTAAACCATTGCAATCACGTATTTTCAAAGCCTTATGCGAAGATATGGGAAGTCTTCGGACCACTTTACTTCTTCATACGGAAGTTAGATGGTTATCGCGTGGTAAAATGCTGGTGCGAATATTTGAATTGCTAAGGGAACTGTTGGCGTATTTTATCGATCATAAATTTGAATTATCAGACAGATAAAGTAATATAACTTGGCTATCTACACTTGCATATCTTGCTGATATATTTTGAAAATTGAACGAATTTTGAAAACAAGGAAAACAAGTCAACATATTACAGACAAAAGATAAATTGGTTGCCTTTTTAAGGAAAATAGAATATTTGATTTCAGCTGTGGAGCAAAATAACTTCGAGTGTTTCCAAAAGCTTAGTGATTTTGTCGAAGAATCTGAAGTGGATTTAGATATGAAAATCCATGATGGTATAACAACACATCTGTCCAGCTTACTTTCCAAATCCAGAGAATGAAGATAGTTCAAAATAAAAGAAAAACAAAAATCCATTCAAAATAAAAGAAAAACCAAATGATTTCATTCCATGTGTGGGTGGATACGCGGTAAAATAATGTATCACTCACACACTTTCAATCAAGCAAATCAAAATTAAATTTATTTCATAAACGATGTAAACTAAAATACATATATGATAAAGTCAACAAAGAAAGAAACAGAAATTTAAAAAGATATATTGAAAAATTCTTGAAGAGAATAAAGAGTATCTTTTAACAAAACAATTTCTTCTTGAAGTTTCTCCATGAAACTTTAATACTATTTGGTAGCTGGTTCTAGATGGAAACTCCAATGATAGTTGGAGATTTACTGTAACATAGTAAGTTACACTTAGGGGTATATAGTTTCGTACGTCCTCTCGTAAAGTGATGGTGGATATCCATGTTTCTGTTCAAACCTAACTTCATTTTGTGGATGAAACAAGCTACCTCCAAAATGTATGCTAGTGACTGTTAGTATTTTTAGCCTTTGGAAATGCGGTCTGCAGGTGGCTGTAGAAGGAATACCTACCAGAGAGCGTATGGCATTTTTTTGTGCCTTGAATTATTTATCAATTATTAATTGTACGCTGGAATTCCATAAGTTAAAATTGACTCAACCTCAGCATAGTAGAAATTAAGCAGTTCATGTGGGTTGACAATTTTTCGTAACGCTCGAATCAAGAAAGCCTTACTATTTATTTTCTTGGATAACGTATCCACTGCCATGCTCCAGGTAAGGAACTCGTCAAAATAGAGACCCAGGAATTTTGTTGCTTTCGTTCTCTGAAGGTTAAAACCATCGATCTTTAAGTTCAAGTTCTCCGCATACTGACTTTGCTGTGTTTGAAAAATGAGGTACACAGTTTTATCCTTGTTAAGGAATAGGTTGTTCGCGGAGAACCACACTAGCATTTTGGATAAAACATCATGTTAGCTTCAATTTCATTTTCAGTCGTTGAAGTTCTTGATATTATGAATGTTGAGTCATCAGCATATAAAATGCATCGACAGTTCTGCATAAATAAGAACAAGGTAGGAGCCAGGACACTTCCTTGAGGAACACCTATGTTAATATCCAGCGGTTCCGATATACCAGTTTCAACATTTGAAGTAACTTTTACGTGTTGTTTCCTGTTTAATAGGTAGGATTGTATTAAGTTGCCCATCTTTCCACGTATACCAAGTTGAAATAGTTTATCTAAAAGTTGTGGGTGCGACACACAATCGAAAGTCTTTGATAGATCGGCGAAAATGCCGATGGGATGATTTCCTTTATCAATTTCATTTAGAAGTTTAATTTACAACTCCGAAATAGCGGTGGCTGTAGCTTTGCCCTTACGAAATCCATATTGTTCTATGGGTATTAGATTATATTTATCGATAAATGAATTTAGGCGGCGAAGAATACTGTATTCTAGAATCTTTGATAGGGTGGAGAGAAGAGCAATCGGCCTGTAGTTGTTAAGTTTCGTTTTATCGCCTTTTTTAAATACAGGAATTACGATGGCTATCTTTAAAACCTCTGGAAACGTTTCGGCTTCAATGACGGCATTAATAATATGCGTTAAGGGGGTAACTAGTAAGTCAAGGTAATCCTTGAAGATTTTGCCTGGAATTTCATCCAGGCCAGCAGATGATTTATTCTTCAGACGTTGACGGATTAAATCCAATATTTCTTGTTCTGTGAATTCCTCAATATAAGCTGTTTTTTCGATGAATTTTATGTGGCTATTCGATATGGTAGTGGGCGTAATGACGTTAGAAATTTGCATTGGTACCCGCTGAAAAAAATTATTAAAAGTTGTCGCTACTTTCTGTGGACTTTGAATAACAGAATCACCCTCTGTAATCAAAATATCCTCTCTTTAGCGATTTTTGTTAGTTTGCTCATACATCATTTTCCAAGCAGTCTTTTGCTTGTTTTTAGAGAGTGCCAACCGATAACTAAAATGTTGTTTTTTAAGGACATATATATAGTTATGATGAGATTTCTTGCTTTTGGGGTATTGTAAGCCAAGCTGAGGGTATTTCTTCTGTAAAATGGAAAGATCTTTTAACTTTTGGCATGCCAATTTCGCTTCTTGCGTGATCTAACTGTTTTTTACATAATGCACTTTCTTTATGGGACAAGTTCAAGAGATACAAACACTGTTGAGGGACTGAGTGGAGCTGGACTCTCTGAACTGGACTCTACTGGTCTGGACAGGTGTGTCTGAGTCCACTGACTGGACTGAACTGGACTCGTTTGTTGGTTGCGCCTGACTGTTGAACTGAACTGGAGTCGACTTGCTGACTGTTTGCGCCTGACTGTCGGTTGCTTGACTGTCTGTTTATTCGGAGGTCCGGGTATTTATATTATGTCCAGGTAACTGGTCCCTCATCTGAGGGTGATTATTTTTCTATATTCGGCAATTTATTGTTTTGGCGATTACCGATTCTCGGGAAATACATCTTGTGGAAATTTCCCCGGGGATTGGCCTTATTGGCTCTACCATTGACCTTAATAATTATATTGACCATAATAAAATATTTTCCGAAATTCGTCCGAAAATACCTCGGTAATCCCCGTAATTCCTTCGTAAAACTAAAAATACAAATATTTCTTAATCTGGTCGAGGATTACATTACCGAGGCTAATAAAATATTCTCGGAAATTGTCCTATTTGGGTAATTATTGTAATGCCTTCGTAAACTAAGAAATATAAATGTAACGGCTCGTTGCCACTACATCACCCCCTTACCAGTGATCGCTATGTAGCGTTTGTTGCTGTTGTGGTTTGTTTGATCATAGACGTCTGGTAGATGGTTGAGTTCGTTACCGTAGACGTGTTGGTAGACGTCCTGGTAGACGGTTGAATTCGTCATCGTTGTCGCTGTTGCGGTGTTTGTTCGTAGACGCCTGATAGACAGTTTCTAACAGGCGGAGGCGGCATCATGAGTCGTACGAGAGACGGACCTTGACTTGCGGTGTTCAGTTTCGCGTGTAAGGTTTTATTGGCACAGATGTAGGGTGTAGTTCAACGATGCGGCAGACTTCGGGCGCGCTTGCTTCCATATTTGAGTGCGTAGTTTTCTCTTTTCGATCACGACGACCAGTTTGTAGATGATCGGATTCCTCTTGTTGATCACGTCGAGGTCAGCAATTTGTGGGTGACCGAATTCCTCTGGTCGATCAAGTCGGGGTCACCATTTTGCGGTGTGATACACGTAGTAGAAGAATGTATCACTCACGGTTTGCAGAAGAATTTATTTACATGGAATATATATATATATATATATATATATATATATATATATATATATATATATATATATATATATATATATATATAAATACAAACACTGTTGAAGGACTGAGTGGAGCTGAACTCCCTGAACTGGACTCGACTGGTCTGGTTGCCTGACTGCAGGTTGAGTCTGGTTGACTGGGTCCACTGGCTGGGCCGGAGTCTCTGAGTCTACTGGCTGAACAAGTGTAACTTCGCTGACTGGGTCCACAGGCTGGACAGGTGCAGGTATTTATATTATGTCCAGGTAACTGATCCATCATCTGGGGGTGATTATTTTTCTATATTCGGCAATTTGTTGTTTTGACGATTACTGATTCTCTGGAAAAACAGCTTGTCGTATTTTTTTTCCGAAATTCGTCTGAAAATACCTAGGTAATCCCCGTAATGCCTTCGTAAAACTAAAAATACAAATATTTCTTAATCTGGTCGAGGATTACATTACCGATCCTAATAAAATATTTTCGGAAATTTTCCGAAAATATTTAGGTAATTATTGTAATGCCCTCGTAAACTAAGAAATAAAAATGTAACGGCTCGTTGTAGCTACACATGGATTATGAAAATTTGATTGAATTGAGTTCGGATTCACAATTAGAAGCCAAATTTAACAAATCAACCAATATTCTGGTTAGATGTATTCGATGAATATCCAAATTATCAAAACAGGCTGTTCGAATTGTATTGCCGATTGCAACCACTTATTTTTGTGGAGCTGGGTTTTCAAAGAATGTCGCGACACAAAAATATTACGTGTTTCATTTAATATCAGATATTAAATTTTGAAAAGTCGTTCTTTAAAAAATATTTAGGGTTCCACGATCATTGGCAACAAATTTGGGGGTTCCACGACCAAAATAGTTTGGGAACCACTGGCTAGATTAACAAAAGAATCAACCAAACAAACATCAATATATTGTTGTGTCTAATCTTGTATGTCTAGTCTTGTCTGTTTAATATTGTATGTCCAGTCACATACGTCTACTCTTGTCTTGAATAAAGTTATTGTTGCACGTTTTAGTGATAACTCATAAAATTTTTAAACTTGTTTCTTACTCCGTTGGATTGTGCTTGCTTTTGGAACGGCAAGCATTTCAAAATTTTTGTGCAATAAATCTCGACGCGAAATGGGAACAGGCAAATTAATTTAAAAAATACTTTCTTACGGAAATCTCAGTTCTCAAAATCCATTCGTATATTAAAAAGACGTTTACTCCAAACAATAATAAGTTTAAATAGAAACCATATAATATATTGGATCATAAGATAACAGTTGGGGACTTTATTATATATATATATATATATATATATATATATATATATATATATATATATATATATAAATATATATATATATATATATATATATATATATATATATATATATTTATTTATTTTTTTCATTGTTTCCTGTTAATTATTTGCACGTTCAAGGTATTAATCAAATGAAAAGCAAAAAAGTGCGAATTTTAATATTTATTCTTAATAAAACTTCATGTTATGTAAACATAGGTCAGGTATTCTCTGTAAATATGTAGAAAAAAAGTTACAAAAGGTATTGTTAATATTTGAATACTATTCAAACATTTTCAGAATTCTTGCGTAATCGTTAATAAGTAAGTTTGCATTTGTACTTTATTGCAGATTGGTCTAATCATACATGTTTTGTATTGTTTAATCATGACTGTCTAGTCTAATTCAGCTTGTGCAGCATACATTTTAGCATAAATTGTTTCTAAACGAATTTATCTATCTCTCTATCTACACTCAAATGTTTTGCCTTGTCCATCTAGTTGTCTGACTAATCAAATTCACATTCAAAATATGTTTAATTTTATTTCATTAAATAAGCCCACATTTGATCAACTTTATGTTACAAATATCATAAATGTATTTTCAATAATTTACGCTAAATGAAATGTGTCATAAATCTTAATAGAATTTTATCTGCTTCTGGAATTCCATTAATGAATATTCTATATCGATAAGGATGTGAAAGAGTTACTTCTTTAGATTCTTCATCGGTAATATCTTTACATGTAATAGTAAACAGTTCCATATTGCTTCACCGCGGTATCTTCTCTGTCAGTGTTAGTCTGTGTTTGGTTAGTTAACAAGTTTAAAGGTAACTCTCTTAACTTTAAACATAACGAAGCACTTTAATGAAGCACCAATTATCATTATAATTTATTTATTACAGATCAATGATTCTCGTTTTGTCTCTGGTGAAAAGTGGAGCTGTGTTTATAAGCAGAGCAGCAAATGCAAACATATTGCAGCTTTAATATGTTATATTAACAACAAATTAAGTCTTTCGAAAACAAGCAATGAACACCAATGGGGACAACCCAGAATTCGTCAATTTGTTAAAAGTAAACATTTGAAAGGGAGGTACTTTTAAGACATGTTTCCACCTGTATCGAAGACTGAATGAAGTCAACCTTGACTAATAACTCATAGTGAAATATTGCAAGAGTCATCTTTAAAACAAGTATTAGAGTTAGCAGTGCAGACTCAAGAGATACGTTTAATTACAGAAGCAATATCTGAAATGTTGGACAAGTTATGTCCAACATTTCAGATGAGCGAGAAGGCAGTTTTGCATGTTTAATGTTTTCTTATAATCAGAAGCGAATTTAAATTGCCATAGATTAAAGTCATTACGCACTAGGAGAAAATCTAAAAGTCTATTATGAGTAACATGTAGCAGTAATGGATGCTGATATTATTCACATTTGTTGTAAAACATTCAAGCAATCCCCATGCCCAAACGGGTATTCAATTAGAACTATTCAAACCATACAACCAAAACCATTCAAAGTTTAGTGTCAAGTATTTTAAATCCAAAAAAAGTTTTGTCGTGTTGTAACCCGGTATAGCTTACGTAATGAACAAAACGCTTTATGGCAAATAACTTCAATTCTTCAATTCCAACTTCTTTTGATGTGATGTGTTGGTGACCCATTTCAAAATAAACAAATTGTAATGCAATGAAAATGCAATAAAAAAAACCTATCGCGAATCGTTGCGGATTTCTGCCACGGCATGCGCCGTGATCATTTTACTATAGCCCACCATGCACTTCACACATACCGAGTACAACTTTATTTAGTATTTTATTCAGCTGCGCTGCATGTGTTATCCATCCTAGTCTTCTCTCTATAAACCCTAATTCCATAGCTAAATGCTATGAATTTCTCGCTAGAATGGCATGGTCCACTGTGTCATATGCTTTTGAGAGGTCTAGGAGTATCCCGCATGGCACATTTTGCTTATCCAGTTGCTGAATAATTTCTTTTAAGAATTGGAAGCAGGCGGTCTCAGAGACCGCCTGGGTCTTGGGAGACCGGGTCTCTATACTTCGTCCTTTGATAAATCCATGCTGTCGCTTATTTAAGAGGTCTTTTCTGTCTAGCTTTGTCTGTCTAGTCTTGTCTGTCTCAGGTCATCTACGAGGAATACGATGGACGCATATAAGGACGTACAACCTGGCAGAAGGCAACACAGCTAAGGAAATGTCCCTTGCGGTCATGGCCAGACGTAGGTGCAACTCCCAGGGAGAGAATACTTTCAAAAGGAAGGCACAGGAGCCATTAATAGCAACGTCGGCTGAACCCGATAACCTAACAACAATCAATTTAATTCAAACAATAAATGTAATTAAGAAGACCTTCAATATCCTTTTACAGGGCATCGAGGCAAACAAAATGTCAAAAACGCGAAATAAAAGAAGAAGTATCAAAACTAGGATGGAATGTGAAACAACTGACCAGCGACGAGGTGTCGACATGGCTATATAAATGAAGCCTCACCGTGAGAAAGAGTGAAACCAGGGAGATGGGAACACAGACTATTACGACGATCACACTGGAAGAAGGGGTGCCAACGGAAACATGGAATGCAAACGTCCAAGTTACCTCGCTGAATGAAGTGAAGTCCTATGAGGACTTTGCTAAAATAGAAAACAGAGACTGGAAAGAAGTACTTTTCCGAAACACTACGGTCAAAGTGGGAAATACTTTAGAAAACAAAGACCCAGACACAAAGGTAGTTTTTGTAGAGCAACATGATCCCGAAATGGAGAAAAACATACAGAAGATGTACAAAAAACACTTTCCCGACCTAGCACTTTGCGAGGGGAATTTTGAAGTATTAGGGCAGACAACAAGAATAAGCTCCAAAACGCAGACGGCCAAGATCAAGAAAATAATAAAAGCTCCCTAAACAGATGACCTGAGAATCTCTGGGAAAATCTAGAGAAAATAAGAGAGGAGACCGCTGGAGACGAGATAGTGGCCATTCATAAAATTAACGGTATCAGGAATGTCCTTCATTAGGACGAAGAAAAATGCCCGATATGCCAGGAGACTCCCCACAAAGCCGGCACTTGGAGATGCAAATCGTACCGAGCGGCACTCAACTCGAACAAATCCAGAATAAGGGGCAATTCTATTAGCAACATTAACACTCTCAATGTCTAATAAATCACCGAAAGCACCAACAAAGTCCAGTAAGAAGATGAAAGTACTTCAAAGCAACATAGGTAGGGGTAAAGCAGCTATGAGTGTCCTCCATAAGACGGCAATAGTCGAAAGAGTAGACATATGTGTAATTTCTGAACCAAACAAAAATATGGCCTCTAGTGGGACCTGGCTAACGGACAATAATAAGGACGCCGTCATAAAAATAATGAATCAGCAACTAGCTGTAAAGAAATTGGATCAAAAGGGGAAGGGATCCGTGTGGGCGGAAGTAGAGGATATAATCATCTACTCCTGTTACTGGTCACCCAATAAAACATTAGCCGAACGAGAAAAGTACCTACAAGACCTTGGAGAGAGCATAAAAAGTCACAACAACTCTGTTATAATCACAGGAGATTTTAACGCAAAGGACATGTTATGGGAGAGGAGCAAAAGAAAAAAGAGAGGGGACGATGCTAAAAGAGTGGATGACTGAGCTAGACCTGACCATAATGAATGACGGAAATAAACCCACTTTCATTAGGGGAACATCACATTCATATATCGACATAAATAAGTGCTGAACAGACATAAGCGACAGGGTGGAAAACTGGTGGGTAGAAGACGATGAAAATCTAAGTCTACACCAGAACATATACTTCGTGATAAGTGTACCAAAATATGACATGGAAACCTCGAAGAAGAAAGGGTGGAAAATCCAAAACGGCCGTATAACCTTACTAAAAGAAATATTTGCAAAAGACATCAATGGGATGGACACGCTTGGCGCAGAAAACTTGACGAGTGTTATTATAAGAAGCATGAATAAAACCTTTCGAAAAAAATGTGCAACCAAAATGCAATACAATATATTGGTGGTCACAAGATCTCGACTCGGCAAAAAAATATGTATACAAGCAAGGAGGGCAGCGACCAGAGAAAACATAAAGAAATATATATATATATATATATATATATATATATATATATATATGTATATATATATATATATATATATAAGTATATAGTATATATATATATATATATATATATATATATATATATATATATATATATATAGAAAAACAAGCATACTCAAAGCTAAGGAAAATACATGGAAGAGAGTATGTCAGGAAGTTGAGCAGGATAACATGGGGACTAGCATATAAAATAGTGACAAAAACATTAAACTTACAACGAGCTACACTTACAGATAGCAAACAGAAAGAAATTGCGATAGAACTATTCCCCAGACAAAATCCATACCTCTGTGAGACCGTTGCGACAGAGGAAGGAGATCCATTCACGAAAGAGGAACTTGACGAAGCTTTAAAGAGGACAAAAGATTATAAAGCGTGGGGCCCGGATTTGTTACCAGCATCGATAATTAAAGAATTATTCCAAGCTGTACCTGATAAATTTCTACAAGCAATAAACCATGAATGCAGGAAAGGCGATTTTCCAGCAGTATGGAAAGAGACGAGACTCGTCCTAATAGAGAAACCCTCCAAAACAGAAGAAGAACCCAAATACAGACCCATTTGCCTTCTTAACGCACTGGGTAAGATCTACGAGCAACTAATTACCTGGATATTGAGAATGGAGATAGAAGCCAAATTAGAGGATAATCAATTCGGTTTTAAGAGGGGCAGATCAACGGTAGAGGCTATGGAAGATGTAATCAAAACGGTCAGAGCTGCCAAAAACTATGCACCGAAGAACAGAAGACTCTGCAGTTTAGTCACCATCGACATCCAGAACGCTTTTAACTCAGTCCCACGGCATGAGCTGATGGAAGCACTAAAGAGAATGAAAATAAGCAACATCCTCAGAAAAACAGTTGCTAATTACCTACAGAATAGAAGAATTTATATAGGTGACAAAGAGGAATTAATGTTGTCCTGTGGGTTCCGCAGTGGTCAATACTCGGACCATTACTGTGGAATGTATATTATAATGAGGTCCTACAAATTAAGATGCCCTAAGGGGTTAAAATAATCTGCTTCGCGGATGATACGGCCATAATAACATGGGCTAAAAAGGAATCAGAACTGATAGCATTGACAAACCGTGCCATTGGACTCATTATTAATACCGTCACGAAAATGAAATTTAAAATTGAGGAGATCAAGACGGAAGCGGTAATACTATACGGTAGCAGGAAGTTAAAAAATATCACACTGAAAGCCGGAAATACAGTAATCAAAAATAAAGCGAACCTAAAATATCTAGGGGTATGGTTCGACCACAATATGAGGAATGGGGGAGCATGTTAGGCAAGCGGCAATAAAAGCCAAAAATCAATCAATGCACTTATAAATGAAGAAAGAACTGAAGAATTAAGGGGCCATCTGTCTTCAAAAGAAAAATTCTAAGCACCGTCATCATTCCATCATGCACTCCATTATGCTTTATGGCGCACAGATATGGGGCGAAATCCACAATTACAAAATCTACAGAAACGTGCTGGGAGCACTACAAAGAACGATTGCTATAAAAGTAGCATGCGTCTATCGAACAATATCAGCGGAAGCTGTAATGGTCATCGTATTGATCAAGCCCATCGAACTCATGGTCGAACAAAGGAAAATGGCAACCAGAAAAACAAAGAAAGAAAAAGAAGACATCAAAGCGGATATAATTCAGAAATGGCAAGGAAACTGGACGCAAGACACGGGAAAGGCAGCCTGGATCAAGAATCTCATAAAAGACTTAGGCAAATGGACCACCAGAAAGCTCGGTAATGTCGACTACCATCTTCAAAGCTTATCTTAAACGTTTTAAGATTAAGAACGATGACCTCTGCCCCCACTGTAACATGGAGGAGACCAGGGCCCTAGTAAGTGCCAGGCCCAGGGCAAAAAATAATTTTGGGACCCCAAAATAATATTGGATTTTGAAATTTAATTGTTATGAAAAAACAAGAATAATATAATATATAATTATTCGCGCCAATTTTAATAAATCTGTCTTTTTAATTCAAAATTTGAATCGATTTCGGCACCGATTAACAGAAGGGGAAAGGTGTATCGACCTGGGCCGAAATCGCGCGATTTACTTATCAATTTACTTCGCGAATTTATATTATTCGGGTGCTTCGAGGGTGAGAAACGTAAAGACAAGGATCGAAGCCCGAACCAAGCTCGACCGACACATGCAAGCATTTTTAAGTTTATCGTTTCAAGTCAAGTTAACCAGGGGTGTAATCACGAGCCCAAAGGACTGAAGCGGCATCCAACGTCTGGAAGACACCAATTTTAAGGGCTCCCTCCACCCATTATCCCCATTTCCTCCCATAAAAAAGGCGCCGGAAGGACGATCCACACGTGGCGGAGACGCGAGCGACCCTAACAGGTACGTAGACTAGCCCTGTTGCAAACGGAAAATTTGATTTTCGTGAGACACGGTCCCAACAATAATACTGTTTATTTGTTTTGCACAAGAAAAATAAAAAAGGTAAAATAAACATGTAATCTTTACTTTGAAGTAAAGCAAAAATAATGAAAAACAATGTAAAATCTTAACCTGTCGATTCGCATAAGGCTGCGGAGCCTTACAATTGCTCAAGATGAAACTCAGAAAGAAGTCGGTTAAATAACGAGGTGGGAGAGCTGACTATAGAAAACACTATAGAGAAGATGCACTAATAGTGAAGAGGAATGGTCGCACATACATAACTTCATAAAGAATATCATAACAATAATAGAAACGGAAGAAAGAACTGCCGGGAAGATCTCAAGGCTTAATACCTAGGGGAAAGAGAAAAGCTCCTCCGGGCGATCCACCCTGAAGATAATAATGATTCCGGGGTGGAAAAACAATATCGCCAAGTGGACTAGTGAACACTCAAGCTGGTAGAGCTTCCCCCAGCCACCATAAAAAAAGTCTTGCCTGCCTAGTCTTGCCTGTCTAGTCTTGCCCGTCTAGTCTTATTTGTCTAGTTTTGTCTGTCTAGTCATGCTTGTTTAGTCTTGTCTGTCTAGTCTTGTCAGTCTAGTCTTGCTGTCTTGTCTTGTCTGTCTAGTCTTGTCGGTCTAGTCTTGCCTGTCTAGTCTTCTCAACCTATGTCCGTGAGTTTCCAGGGGGGGCACTTGTCAAGTTAACCGAATGTGCTTGCTAGGACCCCTGTATTAAAAAAAAGTCTTGTCTGTCTAGTCCTATCTGTCTAGTCTTATATGTCTAGTCTGGTCTGTCTAGTCTTGTCTGCCTAGTCTTGTCTGTCTAAACTTGTCAGTCTAGTCTTGCCTGTCTAGTCATGTTTGTCTAGTTTTGTCTGTCCAGTCATGCTTGTCTAGTCTTGTCTGACTAATCTTGTATGCCCAGTTTTGTGTGACTAATCTTGTCTGTCTAATCCAGTCTATCTAATCTTGTCTGCCTAGTTTTGTCTGTCTAGTCTTGTCTGTTTAGTATTGTCTGTTTGGTCTTGTCTGTCTAGTCTTGTCTATCTAGTTTTGTCTGTGAAGCCTTGTCAGTCTAGTCTTTCCTCTCTAGTTTTGTCTATTTAGTCTTGTATGTATATTATTGTATTGTCTATTAAGTCTTGTATGTATATTAAGAAAAAGTCTTGTCTGTCTAGTCTTGTCTGTCTAGACCTATCTGGCTCGTCTTGCCTGTCTAGTCTTGTCTGTCTAGTCTTGTTTGTCCAGTTTTGTCTGTCTAGTTATGATTGTATAGTCTTGTCTGTCTAATCTTGTCTGACTAATCTTGTATGCACAGTTTTGTGTGACTAATCTTGTCTATCTAATCTTGTCTGCCTAGTTTTGTCTGTCTAGTCTTGTCTGTCTAGTCTTGTCTGCCTAGTCTTGTCTGTCTAATCTTTTCTGTTTAGTCTTGCCTGTCTAGTCTGGTCTACTTAATCATTGATGGGTAAACATATTTTCTAATTTGCAATTCAATAATTTTCCTTGAGCTGATTCTTTCAGTAATTTGTTTATTCAAACGTATCTTTGAAACCGGTTTATTTTCCATCTTCTTAGTAATTTCGATTTTTTATTAAATATCTGATCGACGTGAAACTGTTATTAATTGCAATTCATCTTATTAACTACCTAATTGAACAAACAAAATCATTGGCTTGCATATTACAATATATAATAACTTTTAATTAATTGTTGCTTTTTGTTTTTCCTCTGGTTTTATCCATCTAACTTGTCTTAGATAACTAGCCTGTTCACACTGGTGGCTTTAGTTTGAAGTATAGTTAGAGTATAATTTTAATTAGTATTAGTTACAAGACAAATTTGTTTTCTGATTGGCGAAATAAACTAAACAATCTAGAATGTAATGATACAATAACAATCAAGATAAGTTAAAACAAACTGAAGGAAACTAACTAACAACTTGTATAATTCGTTTAGTCTTGTCTGGATCTAACACACTCTAATGTTAAATTAGTTTACTCATTGTAACGTAAAGAAAAGAAAATGCACGTCTTTGTAGAGAAGAAAATAGAAATGTTGAAATAATTTTTCCGGTTTGAAATGGGACAATTAAATCTCTTCTTTCCTATATAATAAGGAGAATACGCGTGTGCGCTGCAACATTGTGGATGAAAGTTCTATGCTCTAGAAACTCGCTATAATATTATAATATATAACTTCATTTATTCATTAATGTTGTTGTATTGTTCAGTTTGCATAATTTGTTCACTTCAGTTTACTCATCTCAGATAGATAGAAAAATTCTTCGTTTTGATTGAAAAAACTAGATTAACATTTTTAAAACTAGAACATGTCGAAGTAGACAGAAGAGACTATAAAATGTAATTTGAGTGTGTATTCATTGCCAGACAATTAAAAAAAATATTAGTCTGAGTACACACCCAGTGAAATAAATGAAGATTCTGGAGATAATCCATTCAGGTTTGGTTCAAATTAGTTCGTGAGAATTAGCTAGTTTTTCTAAGCTCCCAAATAATATGTAAATTAGTTTTCTACTATCCAAATTTACCTTCATTTTCCAAAAACTTGTCTCCTTGTAATAGTAATCGATATTATGCAATTATAAATAAATTAAAAACAAATTTATGCAGCAGGCAAATTGTGAACTTCTAGTGAAAGTAAAATAGAATGTCGAATGCATTTACTCAATGAAAAATTACAATCGCATGTAATTTTAATATTTAAATATTAGTAAATACACTTTTTCTAGTTTGCGTCTGTAATGGACTCATAACAGCACTCGAGTACGATACAATTTTCTCAATATGTATCGGCGTTTTTTTTAATTTAGAAATGGCATAAAAGGGCGCAAAATAGAAAAAATACAATAAAAAAACTCGTTCGTAAGGTGTGTTTCAGTACTTGTCCATTAGAAAACTCCTCGATACGCTCGTCGTTTTCCAAAATTGGACGCGTGGTGTAAAATTGCGCTTACTGAACTCGTCCTATAATATACTATTAACGACATTAAAATGGGTTTATAGTGCTATACTGGGTATATAACACTTTATGCCAAACATCATTTCAATGGGCTAGATCAGACAAGGCAGATAAGTCTAGACAGATAATACTAGACATATAAAACTAGACAGATTAGACTAGACAGACAAGACTAAACAGACTAGACTGACAAGACTAGACAGACAAGACTAGACAGACAAGAATAGACAGACAAGACTAGACAGACAAGACTTGACAGACAAGACTAGACAGACAAGACTAGACAGACAAGACTAGACAGACAAGACTAGACAGACAAGACTAGACAGACAAGACTAGACAGACAAGACTAGACAGACAAGACTAGACAGACAAGACTAGACAGACAAGACTAGACAGACAAGACTAGACAGACAAGACTAGACAGACAAGACTAGACAGACAAGACTAGACAGACAAGACTAGACAGACAAGACTAGACAGACAAGACTAGACAGACAAGACTAGACAGACAAGACTAGACAGACAAGACTAGACAGACAAGACTAGACAGACAAGACTAGACAGAAAAGACTAGACAGACAAGACTAGACAGACAAGACTAGACAGACAAGACTAGACAGACAAGACTAGACAGACAAGACTAGACAGACAAGACTAGACAGACAAGACTAGACAGACAAGACTAGACAGACAAGACTAGACAGACAAGACTAGACAGACAAGACTAGACAGACAAGACTAGACAGACAAGACTAGACAGACAAGACTAGACAGACAAGACTAGACAGACAAGACTAGACAGACAAGACTAGACAGACAAGACTAGACAGACAAGACTAGACAGACAAGACTAGACAGACAAGACTAGACAGACAAGACTAGACAGACAAGACTAGACAGACAAGACTAGACAGACAAGACTAGACAGACAAGACTAGACAGACAAGACTAGACAGACAAGACTAGACAGATAAGACTAGACAGACAAGACTAGACAGACAAGACTAGACAGACAAGACTAGACAGACAAGACTAGACAGACAAGACTAGACAGACAAGACTAGACAGACAAGACTAGACAGACAAGACTAGACAGACAAGACTAGACAGACAAGACTAGACAGACAAGACTAGACAGACAAGACTAAACAGACAAGACTAGACAGACAAGACTAGACAGACAAGACTAGACAGACAAGACTAGACAGACAAGACTAGACAGACAAGACTAGACAGACAAGACTAGACAGACAAGACTAGACACACAAGACTAGACAGACAAGACTAGACAGACACGACTAGACAGACAAGACTAGACAGACAAGACTAGACAGACAAGACTAGACAGACAAGACTAGACAGACAAGACTAGACAGAAAAGACTAGACAGACAAGACTAGACAGACAAGACTAGACAGACAAGACTAGACAGACAAGACTAGACAGACAAGACTAGATAGACAAGACTAGACAGACAAGACTAGACAGACAAGACTAGACAGACAAGACTAGACAGACAAGACTAGACAAACAAGACTAGACAGACAAGACTAGACAGACAAGACTAGACAGACAAGACTAGACAGACAAGACTAGACAGACAAGACTAGACAGACAAGACTAGACAGACAAGACTAGACAGACAAGACTAGACAGACAAGACTAGACAGACAAGACTAGACAGACAAGACTAGACAGACAAGACTAGACAGACAAGACTAGACAGACAAGACTAGACAGACAAGACTAAACAGACAAGACTAGACAGACAAGACTAGACAGACAAGACTAGACAGACAAGACTAGACAGACAAGACTAGACAGACAAGACTAGACAGACAAGACTAGACAGACAAGACTAGACACACAAGACTAGACAGACAAGACTAGACAGACACGACTAGACAGACAAGACTAGACAGACAAGACTAGACAGACAAGACTAGACAGACAAGACTAGACAGACAAGACTAGACAGACAAGACTAGACAGAAAAGACTAGACAGACAAGACTAGACAGACAAGACTAGACAGACAAGACTAGACAGACAAGACTAGACAGACAAGACTAGATAGACAAGACTAGACAGACAAGACTAGACAGACAAGACTAGACAGACAAGACTAGACAGACAAGACTAGACAACAAGACTAGACAGACAAGACTAGACAGACAAGACTAGACAGACAAGACTAGACAGACAAGACTAGACAGACAAGACTAGACAGACAAGACTAGACAGACAAGACTAGACAGACAAGACTAGACAGACAAGACTAGACAGACAAGACTAGACAGACAAGACTAGACAGACAAGACTAGACAGACAAGACTAGACAGACAAGACTAGACAGACAAGACTAGACAGACAAGACTAGACAGACAAGACTAGACAGACAAGACTAGACAGACAAGACTAGACAGACAAGACTAGACAGACAAGACTAGACAGACAAGACTAGACAGACAAGACTAGACAGACAAGACTAGACAGACAAGACTAGACAGACAAGACTAGACAGACAAGACTAGACAGACAAGACTAGACAGACAAGACTAGACAGACAAGACTAGACAGACAAGACTAGACAGACAAGACTAGACAGACAAGACTAGACAGACAAGACTAGACAGACAAGACTAGACAGACAAGACTAGACAGACAAGACTAGACAGACAAGACTAGACAGACAAGACTAGACAGACAAGACTAGACAGACAAGACTAGACAGACAAGACTAGACAGACAAGACTAGACAGACAAGACTAGACAGACAAGACTAGACAGACAAGAGGACAAGACTAGACAGACAAGACTAGACAGACAAGACTAGACAGACAAGACTAGACAGACAAGACTAGACAGACAAGACTAGACAGACAAGACTAGACAGACAAGACTAGACAGACAAGACTAGACAGACAAGACTAGACAGACAAGACTAGACAGACAAGACTAGACAGACAAGACTAGACAGACAAGACTAGACAGACAAGACTAGACAGACAAGACTAGACAGACAAGACTAGACAGACAAGACTAGACAGACAAGACTAGACAGACAAGACTAGACAGACAAGACTAGACAGACAAGACTAGACAGACAAGACTAGACAGACAAGACTAGACAGACAAGACTAGACAGACAAGACTAGACAGACAAGACTAGACAGACAAGACTAGACAGACAAGACTAGACAGACAAGACTAGACAGACAAGACTAGACAGACAAGACTAGACAGACAAGACTAGACAGACAAGACTAGACAGACAAGACTAGACAGACAAGACTAGACAGACAAGACTAGACAGACAAGACTAGACAGACAAGACTAGACAGACAAGACTAGACAGACAAGACTAGACAGACAAGACTAGACAGACAAGACTAGACAGACAAGACTAGACAGACAAGACTAGACAGACAAGACTAGACAGACAAGACTAGACAGACAAGACTAGACAGACAAGACTAGACAGACAAGACTAGACAGACAAGACTAGACAGACAAGACTAGACAGACAAGACTAGACAGACAAGACTAGACAGACAAGACTAGACAGACAAGACTAGACAGACAAGACTAGACAGACAAGACTAGACAGACAAGACTAGACAGACAAGACTAGACAGACAAGACTAGACAGACAAGACTAGACAGACAAGACTAGACAGACAAGACTAGACAGACAAGACTAGACAGACAAGACTAGACAGACAAGACTAGACAGACAAGACTAGACAGACAAGACTAGACAGACAAGACTAGACAGACAAGACTAGACAGACAAGACTAGACAGACAAGACTAGACAGACAAGACTAGACAGACAAGACTAGACAGACAAGACTAGACAGACAAGACTAGACAGACAAGACTAGACAGACAAGACTAGACAGACAAGACTAGACAGACAAGACTAGACAGACAAGACTAGACAGACAAGACTAGACAGACAAGACTAGACAGACAAGACTAGACAGACAAGACTAGACAGACAAGACTAGACAGACAAGACTAGACAGACAAGACTAGACAGACAAGACTAGACAGACAAGACTAGACAGACAAGACTAGACAGACAAGACTAGACAGACAAGACTAGACAGACAAGACTAGACAGACAAGACTAGACAGACAAGACTAGACAGACAAGACTAGACAGACAAGACTAGACAGACAAGACTAGACAGACAAGACTAGACAGACAAGACTAGACAGACAAGACTAGACAGACAAGACTAGACAGACAAGTCTAGACAGACAAGTCTAGACAGACAAGACTAGACAGACAAGACTTGGCAGGCAAGACTAGACAGACAAGACTAGACAGACAAGTCTAGACAGAGAAGACTAGACAGTCGAGACTAGACAAACTAAACTAGACAAGAAAGGCTAGACAAACAAGACTATACAAACAAGACTATACAAACAAGACTATACAAACAAGACTAAACATACATGACGAAACAGACGAGACTAGGCAGATAAAACTTTTATTTGTTAACGGGACGTAGCAAGCACTATAGGTTAACTTGTTCCCCTGATCTTTCCGAGCATCTGGGAACCGTCTGGGGACTTATCTGTCTCCACGCATCACGTTAAGATGTCATTGTATTGTATCTATCTTACATCCCCTTTCTACTGCTAGTCATTAGGGGTTAGGTGCTGTTAAGTTTCTTGTTCGTTTCAACTTGATTCCTTTTCCACTCATCCTCTTCTTTCATTGTCATGATGTTTGTGACCATATCAGTGGTTGTTTTCCTGATGCTCGCCGACTTAATCATTGGGTAGATCAGTCTTGTTGTGATGTCGTCAAAAGTTTTGTTTTCCCACGCTTCCGTTTCCGCTATCCATCTATCACATTCGAAGATGGTGTGTCGAATGCTGTCCGCAAGACCACAGAACACGCATAGACTATCGGTTGCCCTGCGGATGTCATGCAGGTTGTCCCTAAAGCATCCTAGCCCGCTTAGCCCTTGCGTAAAGTGGAAGATTATATCACCGTGCTATCGTGATACCTATTGCTCGACGTCAGGAATAAGGATCTTGGTCCATTGTCACTCATTCAACAACGGCCACTTTTCTTGCCATGCCTGATATGTTCGTGCCCTGGCAGCTTTTTGGTGTCTTTTTGTGCAATCGTAGCTTTTTCTCATTCTCGTTCGCTCAGACAGATAAGGCTGGACAGACAAGACTGAGTTAGACAGATAAAACTTGACAGACAAGACTAGATAGACAACACTAGACAAACAAGACCACATAGAGAAGTCTAAACAAACAAGACTAGACAGACAAAACTATACAGACAAGACTAAATAGGCCAAGTCCAGACAGACAAGATTGGATAATTTCGAAATATTTTGTAATTTATAGTCATAGTAAGATTTGTTAATCTCTTAACGTTTGAATAAAATATTTAAGTTTTGAATAATGTTGAAATATTATTTAAAATGTTGATGTAAATTGCGTAATAACTGATTTTACCATTTGCGCGTTACATAATTATTAATTGGAAGCCGAATTTTCAACAAGGACGATAATTTTTAAACAAATAATGTTCAATTTGTCGAGGTGTCAGTGAATATTAATATTATATTAACAAACCTAAAAAACACGTTTTTATTAAAATGCACTAATTGTAAGGAGAAAATGATTTTTGCCGTGACTTGCCGTTATTTCTGACAAAATAAAAGCGTGGAGCGCTAAGCTATATTGACTTAATCTTTGAGGGCGCTCCACGCCATATTATTTTCTGCTTTTCAGTCTTATGTGTGAAACTTTGCAACTTATGTAAACCTTTGGTTGATCAGCTGGCCTCGACTCTTCTTACGACTCATTTTTCATTTATAAATTGTTTGTGTTCATTATAAATGTTTATAAACAATACACCCACATCTATACGGTCCCTAACATGTAATAATAATAATAATAGCCCTTATTTGCTTCTACAATTATGTATAATTATGTATGTACATATCGCACACGTAGATCTGAAGAGAGCTAACTAAAAAATTGAGATTTTTGAGTTATGCATACTATCGAATTCCTTAACTCATTACATAGCGACTACTAAAACAGATTTAAAAATAGTTCCAATACTCAACTCTACATGAAGCTAGAAGCCCCTTTTGTTGAACAAGCGAGCCGCGCTCATCTCCACCAAAACAGAGACATTGTTAATTGCAGCTAGTATTACAAGCGGAACGCACCTGTCCGTCTTAAACAAATTAGAGTTATTTTGAGTTAATTCCGTGTTGTTGAGTTAAACCAAGAAATTGTAGTACATACATTCGAGTTGTCGCTGTTTTGATGGCTAGTGCTGAGTAAATGAAAGCTACATTTTGAGTTGAACCAATGTTGATAGTAAGGTGACTAAAGTTTTTGTTTTTATTTAGAATTGGTACCGTAATGTTGAAAAATTTTGAATTTGTAGTTGGGTCTGTTTTGTTGAGTCATTTTTTAAACTTTTATATTTCTTTAAAAAACAAATGAAATTGAACTTTTTTGCTAGTGGCGATTGGAGTCGTTTCATCTTAATTGCACTTTATTTTCATCCTAGTAAATACTCAGTTTGTTATGTTTTTACTGGACAGTTTTTGAGTTAGAGCTGTGTGGTTTGTGGTTTGTTTAATTTTACATTTTATATTTCAGAAAAAGAATGAATTATGGACGTTATGTTTTTAGTAATTTTTGTTTAATGAAAGAGACAAAGAAAACATCAGCCCCAGCTTACTGACTCAATATGAAATATTCAACCAGATACAAGCCCTTTAGAACAGGAGTTTCAAGAAATAACACAGAAGGGACGGTAATAGTAAATAGGCCACAGCTAGAAGATAACCATGATCGACGAATCGATGATCAACATCTCATTAGGCGATGAAGACTCACCTAAGTAAACTCATGCCGCCTTATCCGTGGTTGATAAATCTATTCCGAGCACGTCTAAACAACAGCAGATTGGTACACCAAATTATTATATTTCACCAATCCGAAGTGACGAAAGTGACATTGACGACTAAGTTTTAGGTTGATTCATAAAAGTAAGGCACCATCTAAGGTCGTACCTTCTAGTTCATCGTTGTCTTCGTTCAGCACCAACAGTAGCAGCTCTTTCAGTTCTAGTAGCTCGTCGGACACCGAAGATGACAGTGCACATGTAAAACTTGACCCTTAAAATGCTATGGTTGTTGAAATTAATGGCCAAGGCCCCGCGATAGAAGAAAAAGGTTAAAAATAGGGTACGAAAAACAACGATGTGGAAATTTAAAATTTCAAAAGTACTGAGAAATTCTGAAAACTTGCCATTCGTTGTCGAGATCGAAGATACAAGTCTCAGAGAGTTGGACCCCCTGTGTAGAAAAATGTCGGTTAAAATGTAAAGATAACATCGATCAAATATCCAGCCAACAGCTTGTTGATGCGTTTTGGGGACTTGGCAATCTTGAAAGGCAGAGAGAATTTGTAGTGCAATTTGTAGTGCAACAACAACATAAAAATAAAGCCTAAATATCGATACTCAGTTGATGAATCCAAAATTCGGGTATGTAAACCATTTTTTAAATCAACTCTTGACTTGAGTCATAAAGCAATACAAACGGCACTTTCCAAGACGTCGGAATTAGGAGTCATACAAGCTGATTTGAGAGGAAACTATTAATCCACAATTAAACAGATCGTTTATATAGATAGATATATATAATCGTATTATATAGATAGATTTTATAAATTCTATTCCAAGAATTCAATCTCATTACTTGAGAGCTCAAACGACAAGAGAATTTATTTCAAGTGATATATCGTTGGCCGATATCTACAAAGATTATAAAGAAAAGGAAAACGATGGTTTAGCTTTTGCCACTAGTCTTCCACATTCAACAGGATATTCAACACCGAATTCTATATTTTGTTTTTCGTACCGAAAAAAGATTAATGTGATCTGTGCGAAAGGTACAAGAATTCAGACGTAGAAGAAAACCGCAAGATAAGCCAAGAATATAAACAGCATCTGAAATAAAAAGCTTTCTCAAGAACTGGAATGAAAAACGACAAAAATAGGACAGATGGTACTACCGTAGCAATTTACGACTTGCAGGGAGTATTGCAAACTTCAAAGGGACAAATATCCCTTTTCTTATATAAATCCAAGATCAACTGCCTCAATTTTACTTCAAAACTTCAAAAGAGAGCCAACTGATAACTAAATTCACTTCAAGGTTCAACTTCAAATAACAAAAAAATATACACATATTTGTTAAGCAATATGGGAATGTACAAAAATCAAATTTTCAGCCCTAATATATGTTTAATAAAATAATTTAATTAAACAAAAAAATCTTATAACATCTTTCTTCTATCTGCACTTAAAAAGTATTGATCAATACAGAAAACTCATGCAGTACACAGGGACACGGTAATCAGTTTTTCACCCTTTCTGAAAAAAGTGTTTTTTTGAGTTGTAGCTGTTTAGATCTAGGTGTGCGATATATGAATTAATTTATAATAGCAGTAATAGTAGTAGTCGCCTTTGAGGCGTAGGCCTCTCCCAAATCTCCATTTTGCGCCTCTTACATCCACAAGGATCCACATTTCTGGTTGAAAATATCTCTATATCTTCTGCTTGGTCTTCCTTTTTTATTTTCCTGTCTCTTGGTATCCATTCTGTTAAACGTTTGTCCACTTGTCCAATGTCCTGTCCAATGTAATTATTCTATTTTGCTGTACGATAATAATGTTCTTACATTGATGCATTGTGTAGCGTTTTTGTGAAGATGAGAGTTTTTGTTTTTTGTTTATGTTTTTGTTACTAATCTTCTTCTTCAAATGGCACTACAGCCCAAATAGAGGCCCTGGCTTCCTGTATTTTGTCCTCTATTCTTCGCTGTCCTTTGTTGTTCTTCTCCACGCTCTTACTCCGAGTAGATGGTATGCGTCATCCCGCGTCTCTTCCTCCCACTGTTTTCTTGGCCTCTCTACCGGCCGCCTGCCTTGCATTTTTGCGTTCAGTGCTCTTAGAGGCAGACGGGGTTGTTGTCGTACATCCTGAGCACGTGTGGGGGCGGGAGGTGTGGACGGCCTTAAGCCGATTCGCGACTTCATTCATGCGGGCTAAGGAGGTGCCTGGGTGGGAACAAGAACGGTAGGGTTTTTCTTTTTTTTTGTTTTGTTTTATTATTGTTGTTATTGTAAATGCTATTGCATAGCATCTTGTATTTTTTATGAAAATCATGTTGTACTATTGAATAAAGCTGATCCCGTTGCGGGAAGACTCAAAGGGTGGGAAGAGGCCGTAATGCCATCATTGGCGGTCCCTCTGTCCTTCGGTTTCAGTGGAGCCACTTGAAACAAATAAAAAGATATATCTGGTATAGATTGTTATTGTAACTAGGCCTTCTGATGTTTAGCAGTTTTTACGTAGCACTTTGCGCTCAAATGTGTCTATTGTGTTTTTTTCGGTCATAGTCCATGTTTCGCTAAAATAGCATGCGATGGGCCGAATTATTGTCTTGTATATTCTAAGCTTGTTTTTGCAGTGCACACTATTAGATCTTAATATTTCCGCCATTGCATAGTACGCCTTATTTGCTGCTAGGACTCGACGTTTTACTTCTTGTCATCGATATCATCTTTGTTGATTTCCACGCCCAGATATATACATTTGTTGACAAGTAATTCTGGCTCGCGCTTTCTTCTTTGTGTCATCACCTTTGTTTGGCTTGTGTTGATGGTGAGCCCGCAATCGTTGGCAGCTGCTTTTTGTTGGGCATAGTTGCTCTGCGCTTTGTTGTAATAAAAACCAGGACTGGACATCTGTGCCATTAGCGCACATTCCAAAACGTGCCCTTTGTCCCACGTTTTGGATAAATGCAATTGTTTTATAGTTTTATAGTTTGTCCAGAAACTAAGAAGGGTTTTTAATACCACGCTAAAATCTACCTCCCCCAAACATATCAGAAAACGTGCGAAGGGCTATCAAAACCTTCTTATAGAGATTAACCAGAGGACCAGACGTTTTCAAGGATTTAGGGAATTTAAGCCTCGATTGTTCATGGGAGGACCAAGAAAATTCAATCTCCCCCTTATTTGAATTAGAGGGATGATTTAACCCCTCTTACAAATATATTATACTAGGAATAGTATAAATACCATTCTCCAGTTGACGTAAGAAGTAAGAGAAAAGAGAATAGAGTGGTAACCTATAAGTTCTTAAGTCTTAAGTTATTTCGTTGTATTATTGTTTAATTAAATTGTTAAAACCAACTCGACTATTATTCGACAAACTACGTGCCTTGCGAATCCCGGTGAACATTACATTACAAGATCCCGAGATATTTAGATATATCTCAGAGTCCGAAGAATTGTTGGCCAGCAGTCCTTCTCTCTCAACATTGAAGTCGGCGGTGGTTCACACCATAACCCTCTTCACAACATTGGTGGCAGCCTCACAACAGCTTCGTCGGCCATTTTGCTCATAATATTTTGTCATCTGCATATGCCTCTGGTTGCACTGTTTTGTTGGCCAGGATATTAACTATTTTTAGAATAACTGTATTTACAGTTGTTACTGTCTGGTTATTAGGATTCAGTTGCAACGGGCGTAGTAGAAAGCTGGTTATTGTTTGTGATTTTTTTTTAGATATTTGTATTGTCCTTTCAATTCCCGCATTGATTTGCGGTTTTTCTCAATTTCCTAAGGCGATGTAGATAAAAAACGCTTGTTTAAGTTTCTTTTTGTGGGTGTCTGGACTTCCGACTCTCGTGGTTTTACTGTCACAATTTTGACGAACCGCAAGGCTACTATTTTTCCTGACTCTCGCTCACATTTAAGTTCTTCTTGTAAGAATTGGTAAAACAATCGGAACACAGCCTGAATATATAAATATATTCAACCTTTCCGGAGCTCTATAACAATTACTGAGTCTTTTAGGACAACCAAAACAAATATCATGTGAAATTTGTCAGTTATTTAATAGCTTTCAGTCCACCTTCGTGGCACTCAACAAAAACCATAAAAATAACATTGTTTTTAAGATCATGTCTTTCCTATAACTTAAGTAAGTGAGCCATCAGATGCGTTTCGAGATTTATCTCTTATCAGTGCAGCTTTGCTTTTATTGATAACAATTAGTAAAACACTCACAAACCCACATGGTGATTAGGGGTTAGATATTTTTAATTTTAAATTTAGCGAGAGAGAGCTCATGTCTCTCTCTAGCAGGTTATTAAATTTAATATTTCAATGGTAAATATTAAATCACATGAGATTTGTTTTGGTGGCCCTAAAAAGACTCGGTAATTGTTATAGAGCTCCGGAAAGGTTGAATATAGTATTTATATATTAAGGCTGTGTTCCGATTGTTTCAAGTTTGTATGATTATCTATAACGTCGGATGGTTTTTTCATTTAAATATTCAATTTAACAACCTGCTAAGTTCATGTCTCTCTCACTAAATGTTAAATTAAAAATATCTAATCTCTAATCACCATGTGGGTTTCAGGTGAGTGTTTTACAAATTGTTAATAATAAAAGCAAAGCTGCACTGATGAGAGAAAAATCTCGAAATGCGTCTGCAGATGGCTCACTTACTTAAGTTATCGGAAAGACATGATCTTAAAAACAATGTTATTTTTATGGTTTTTGTTGAGTGCCACGAAGGTGGACTGAAAGCTATTAAATAACTGACAAATTTCACATGAGATTTGTTTTGGTAGTCCTAAAAAGACTCATTGTCAGTAATTGTTATGGAACTCCGGAAAGGAATATTTATATATTCAGGCTGTGTTCCGATTGATTTGAAGTTTGAAGTTTGTTCTTCTTGTAAGTCTTTCCATTTTTGAAGCACGCTAAGTAGAAAATCTTTCACATAATTATTTGTACTCTCCAGCGATAATTTCTTTTTGAGTATCTCTATTCTCCTGCTTGTTGTTCTTAAAGTGACAACCACTGGTCTGACTTTTTCTGAGTATTTCGCCATTCCATTGACGTGTTCGATTTCCCATTTCTGGCAAGGTATTTGCATTACGTTGTTAATAATGTCTAATACTATGGAGAGTAAACCTTCATATCCCTCTTCCTTTACTTGAATCCCAAAGAATATAACGTTTTTCCTCCTGAGCTGTATTTCTAAGATTTCTATGGTTTTTTTTGCGGTTGTTCAATTTCTGTTTAGTTTTAGTTTCAAAAATAATGAATTTCTCGCCAATGTTATCATTTAAAAACTTTTTGATATTTAGTTAAATCTCTTTCATTTCTTCTTTGTTTTTGATATATCGTCTTGTATAATTTGTAAAATTTTCACTTCTTCCATTATGAACGTACCACTCGCTCCCTCCACCCAGAAATATATAATTACGTTTAATATAGACCACATTTGACATTAACTAAAGCATTTCTAAGCTATGCCATCTAGTTCTGAGCTATGTTTAAAGTTTGAAGTCTCTACATCGAGAAGTTAGTTTAAATGATTTATTAAAATCGCCAGAACAAAGTTGCTAACAAAGTTGGGATCAGGCAGACAAGCAATCGAGATAATAGAAACGTGGTAAAAACAGAAATCGAGATGAAATCTGTGTGATTGTCTCTCCAATGCAAGTCGATAAGTAAAAGTTTTCAACTGGCTACATTCACTGCTTGAATAAAGTTATTTCTTTAAAAAGCGGATAAAATTGTTGCTCTCGCTTTCATGGTTTTACTTTACAATTTAGTTTTTACATATTGAATACTTTTCCATAATCAGTCAAAATATCAATTACTAGTTTTAGTTTTTATATTGAAAACACTTAAACGATAGCCTGGGGTCTGAATTTTACAAGATGAGGAAAGAGCAGACAAGACTAGACAAGAGTAGACAAGACCAGACAAGACCAGTTAAGCCCAGACAGGTCTAGGACAAATCCAGACAAGACCAGACAAGGCGAGACAAGACCAGACAAGACCATACAAGACTAGACAAGATCATGCAAGACTAGACAAGACCAGACAATACCAAACCAGACCAGGCAAGAGCAGACAAGACCAGACAAGACCAGACAAGAACAGACAAGACCAAACAATAGCAGATCAGACCAGCCAAGACCAGCCAGGACCACACAAGACCAGACAAGATTAGACCAGACCAGACGAGACCAGACAAGACCAGGCAAGACGAGAGAAAACCAGGCAAGACCAGACAAGACCAGACAAGACCACACAAGACCAGACAAACCAGACATGACCAGACAAGGCCACATAAGACCAAACAAGATGAGTCAAGATCAGACAGGACCAGCCAAGACCATACCAGACAAGACAAGACCAGACAAAATCAGACAAGTCCAAATAAGATCAGACAAGAGCAGATAAAAGCAGACAAGGCCAGAGAAAAGCAGGCAAAACCAGGCAAGACTAGACAAGGCCAGGCAAGGCCAGACAAGGCTAAAGAAGACCAGACAAGATCACAATAGACCAAACAGAATCATACTGGACCAGACAAAACCAGACAACACTAGACACGACCAGACAAGACCATACAAGACCAGACAAGATCAGACAAGAGGAGACAAGGCGAGACCAGATCAGTCAAGACTATGCAAGAACAAGCAAGATCAGACAAGACCAAAAAAGACCAGACAAGACCAAACAAGACTAGACAGTACAAAACCTGTCATAGCCAGTCAAGACCAGTCAAAACTAAACAAGATCAGACGGGACAAGACCAGGCAAGACCTGACAGGACCAGAAAGGACCAGACAAGACCGCACAAGAACGTAAACCAAACGAGACCAGACAAGACGAGACAAGAACAGATAAGAGCAGACAATACCAGACATGGCAGTCCAGTCATGGCTAGACAAGACCATACAAGAGCAGACAAGACCAAACAAGTCTAGAAAAGACTATACAAGACTAGATAAAACCAGTCATGATCAAACAATTCAAGAGTAGACCAGACAATGTCAAACAAGACCAGACATGACCAGACTAGGTCCTACAAAACCAGACAAAACCAGACGAAACTATAGAGAACTAGACAGATAATATTGATAAGACTATGTTTTCAAATAATATTCAATAAAACTGAATTTAAACTTTAAATGTTTTAAATGTCAAATTATATTCCCATAAACAAGTTGTAATAAATAATCACTGTGAGAGTCAAGAGAATCAATGCGAGTCTATTGATTGCACGAGTGTAGTAATATTCCGAAGGATATTTACAGAGCAAATATTGTTTAATTGCAATTCTTTTACACTTAGGAAAGAAATTTCAACTTGACATTAATCCGTTCAAGAAATTACAATTATTCAGAAAAAAAAATACTACACAGCTGTACAATTAAGAGTTATTGGAGTTTGTCTTTACTTTTACTTAAAGACAAACTCTTTGCATTTACGGTTAGACATTGTATGAGAAAGTAGTTGAAGTTTAGCTGATAACAAATTAATGGATCTTGATTAGATCGAAATTTGCCAATTTATTACCGAAGTAATTTAGTAATTTAGTATCACCGAATTGATTCATTTTATTTAACTATTTCGTGCTTCTCTTCGGTCTATCCACTGTTATAAAAATAAACAAAAAATTAATGAGATGTTAATTATTATTAATTAATTGTTTATTAGGTCCGATGTTACAGGAATCCTTTAATTTGAAATGATTTGAAACGACATAATTATAATTGACGATTTCGCATATTGTTTATTTATTTATAATTATTAAACTTCCCCGATAGTTGTAGACTGTAATGTAGAGAATCCACTTTTCATCACATACAGTGCGACAAGAGATCGTTTTTAATAAACTGAATATTATTAAATGTTTTGAATTAACTATATACTACTTTGTTAATTTTTTATTTATCTATTATTAATTAATAAACTCGAATTGTTGTAGGTAATCCACTTTGGTAAATGTAATCAATTATGCGACAATGGGACTAAGAAAGAGATTATTTATTATTTGTTTTGTTATAGAGAATGGGATTCATCCGAGATTTTATAAATTATTTAATATTAATAATTTGTCGCAAAAATGCAATTATTTTTCTAATCAAATTTATATAATTTGATTGTTTCTATTTATTTATTTATTTATATATTTCCAAAGTAAATGTTGTACATTCCTGGGTGAATCAATATAAAAATAGAGTGACATAATATTTTAAAGCTAATGAGAAAATACGTATGCTATGTTGATAAAATAACGGCAAAGAGATTGACTAAAAGTAAATGTTTACAATAAATTTAATAAAAACTTAATTGCTATGATGTCTATATAAATAAAAAAAGAAAAATGGTGTATAACTAAAATTAGACAAGTAAGAAATAAGGGCACAGATCTGGACACTATACGTTGCTACATAAAAACAAAAAATATATCGTAGAGTAAAATAATAAAAACTTAATCTCTATAATTTACAAGTTAAAAGTTTATAGTTAGTAGTAAGACTATTATTTCAATTATTAAATAAAAATATAATGAGTACAATGAGCAGGTAATTTAACAATATGTATTTAATAAAGAAGTCATAAACATCAAAATATATGGATTGGTGTTTTATTGGCTATCACAGTAGTCTAGATATTCTTTGACGCTGTAGAAACAGCATTCTTCTAGAAGTTGCTTTATATATTTTAGGAATAGTTTTGTCGGTAGTTCTTTTATTCGACTTGGTAGCTTATTATAGATATTTAGACTTTGCACTATGCATGCGTTTTGGTAAAATGAGTGACTATGTTTGGGCAACTTAAGTAATTTGTTTCTAGTATTATGTGAGTGTAATGTTTGATTTTTGCTGAACAAGTTAATATTGTTCTTTACAAATTTTAGTGTCTCATATATATGTATATGCTCATTATGGGCATTAGTCTAAGCATTTTAAACAATTCGCGACAGCTGGTGTTGGGTTTTCTGTTACATATTGCCCGTATAAGTCTCTTCTGCACTACAAATACTTTATGTATGTTATTCTCTGTGGTGTTCCCCCAAAATATAATGCCATAAGTTAGCTGAGACTGGCAATATGAAATATATACAATTTTTGAAGCATTTTGATGTACGTCCTTTCTAGTTGTGTGTATAAGATAAGAGTATTTTGCAATTTTGGAACACAATAAGTTTATTTGTTTATTCCATTTGAGGTCGTTTTGTATTGTAAGTCCAAGAAACTTTACGTGATCTGTTTCATTTATCATTTCACCGCTTATATTAACCGATGTTAGGCCATGGGTGCTCTGAAATTAATAATGTGTGTTTTTGATATGTTTACTACAAGATTATTCATATCTAGCCTTTGTTATATTATTCATAAATTATTTCATTTAGGCTGCTGTTTGCTGCAGCATTCAGATCTTTGAAACTTTGACCGTCCATATTGATCGTTGTATCATCTGCGAATATAATTATATGTGTATTTATGGAAAGTGCTAAATCATTAACAAACAGGAGGAATAATAGTGGGCCTAAGATGCTGCCTTGCGGAACACCGACTGTTGGGTGGGCAGCATTTGATATGTAACATTCCTGATTTATATACATAGTTGTTATATGTTTTCTCTCTGACAAGTATGATTCTAAGAACCGTTGACAGTTACCCCTAATGCCGTAGCTAGATAGTTTCGAGAGCATTAATTTGTGTGGTACGCAGTCAAAATCTTTTGAAAGATCCAAGAAAATGGAATACACATTGAAGTTCTTATCTAAGTCTCTCTCCAATGGCGCTACAGCCCGAAGCGAGCCCTGGTCTCCCCCAAACGTTGTCTCCAGCGTTCCCTTTCCTCTGCCGCCGCCCGCCAGTTCCGCACCCCCAGCATCTCTCTCGCATCCCTTTTCACACTTTCCTCCCATCTCGCACTTGGCCTGCCCGCTTTCCTTCTACCTTCCGGCACTCTGAGTATTTGTCTCGGCACTGCTGTTGGAGCCATCCGGCACACATGTCCCGCCCATCTTAGCCTGCTTAGTTTTATGTGGGAAACCACATCTGGGCTTTTGTATAACTGATATAGTTCGAAGTTCATCCTAATTCTCCAGCCCTCTTCGCTGTTAATTGCCCCATAAATTTTCCTCAGGATCTTTCGCTCAAAAATCTCCAACATCTTTTCCGATTTCTGGGTCAGCGTCCATGCTTCGCTTCCATATGTGAGGATGGGTCGTATGATTGCTTTATATATATTACACTTCGTTTGTCTGCTAGCTAGCTTCGAGTTAAGGATGGATTTAAGAGTGAAGTATGCCCTGTTGGCTTGCATGATTCTATGTTGTACTTCCACCCCTTCGTCGTTCTGATCCGTGACGGCTGATCCCAGATATTTAAAGTTGTTGACGACTTCTACAGTGTACTCTCCCATATCCAGATTATTTACTGCGTGTACTGGCGCTCCCGGACTTACCATCATTACTTTTGTTTTATCCTTGTTAATTGACAGACCCATCTCCTTGGCTCTCTTCTCCATTTTACCGTAAGCAAGATGCTTACGGTTAGCGATTACTGCCGATTTACTGCCGTTAGCGATCTACCGACGATGTTTAGGTCGTCAGCATAGCCCAAAAGTTGCGTGGATTTATTGTAGATGGTACCGTTGCATTCTATCTGAGCTTTCCTTATAGCTTTTTCGAGCGCGATGTTAAATAATATGGGTGATAGACTGTCTCCTTGTCTCAGACCTGTAATGGTTTCAAACTTGTGCGATGTCGTTTTTTGGATACCGACTTGGTTCCAAGTCTTTTTTAACGTACAATTTACCAATTTAATGATCTTTTGTGGTATGTCGAATTCTTCCATTGTCTTCATGAGGGTTCTTCTATCGATAGTATCATACGCTAGTTTAAAGTCTACGAAGACCTGGTATGTGCTGATGTTCATTTCCCATGTCTTTTCTAGTATTTGTCTGAGTGTAAACATTTGGTCAGTCGTCGACTTTCCTTTCCGGAAACCTGTCTGATACTGTCCTATAATGCTTTCTGCGTACGGTTGGAGTCTTCGTCCGATTATCCATGACAGCACCTTGTAGGCCGTGTTAAGAAGAGTTATACCACGATAGTTCTTGCACTCCAGTTTGTTTCCTTTCTTATAGATAGGGCATATCTTCCCCTACCGCCATTCCTCGGGTATCTCTTCTGTCCTCCAGATTCTTCCTATCAGCTGGTGTAAAGCACAGTTCAGAGCGTCTCCTCCCATTTTGATCATTTCAGATGGTATCATGTCCGGTCCCGGTGCTTTGTGGTTCTTTAGTGCCTTTATCGCCTCGCTTATTTCTCTTTGTGATGGTTCGTTATCTTCTCTCAGATCTCTTACTTCTGGTGTGTGAATTGGGTCGTCTTCAGCTGTTTGTCCGGTTAATTCCACTCGTAGTGAGGTATTCAGGAGTTCGTTAAAATATTCCGCCCATCTACCTACCACTTTACTTTCTTCAGCCAGTAAGGTGCCCTCTTTACTGTTGATTATTGTTGCTCTGGGCTGAAATCCATTTCGCAGGTTGTTCACTATCTTGTAGCATTCTCTAATTTCGTGTTTCTCTTGGTGGTGTCCTATCTGTGCCACCTGGTCGTTAAAATGGACCCGTTTCTTCTTCCGAAATAATTTGGATGCTTCCTTTCTTTGCTTGTTGTATTCAGCTTGTTTGGCTCTCGTGGGTCTCTGCAAATTATCTGCCCTAGCTTTCTGTTGTTTCTCGCGTGCTTCTTCACACTCTGCATCGTACCATTGGTTTCGTTTTTTCCTATGGACTTTCCCGAGAGCCTCCTCTGCCGATTCCTTAATCCCCTTTGCAATTTCCGTCCATTGTTCTTCAATACTATGATTTTCCGTCAACACTCCTAGTTTTTCGGCGATCTTTTCTTCGTATCGTTGCCTTACCCTGGTTAAGTTCAGTTTTTCCACATCCCATTTTTCTATTTCGCTGTTTGCTGGCTTTTTCGAGTTGGCTAGCCTTTGTTTTAATTTAATCCTCACCAGGTAATGGTCCGAGTTGCAGTCTGCCCCTTTGCAGCTTCTGACGTCCTGTATGCTGGACATAAATCTTGTGTTTATTAAGACATGGTCTATTTGATTGAGTGTCCTTCCGTCTGGTGATCTCCATGTCATCTTGTGGATGTCTTTATGTGGGAATAGCGTCTAAGTGGTCTTATCTAAGTAGTCATATATAAAACTTAAAAAGTTATATATGGCGTGCGTTGTTGTGAGGCCTTTCCTGAACCCAAACTGTTCGCTGCACAAGGTGTTATTAAGATTGACATAATTCAATATCCTGTTAGAAATTACTTTCTCAACTATTTTTGAGAAAGCAGGCAGTATTGAGATAGGTCTATAATTTCCCATTTCGTGTAAGTCTCCCTTCTTATGTATCGGCACAATTCTACCTGTTTTTAGTAATGATGGAAAGACCCCCTCCCTCACCCATTGACATATTTATGGCATATGTTAGCGGTTGAATGATTGAATCTATTGTGTGCTTGATAACTACTGTGCTTAGGTCATCAATGTCCTTGGTTGCAGTAGATTTCATATTAGAGACTATTTTTTTGATTTCTAGTTCTGTTGCGGGTTTGAGAAAAATCGACCCAATTACTCTATTTTGTACATCAAAATTTCGGACGATAGCAGCTCCAGCTGTGCTTCCGATTGTACAGAAATGTTCATTCATCCTGTTTACTATACTCTGAGGATTTTCTATTTTTAATTTATTTGTATCCATTATGTATTTTATGGATTTATTTCTATTTTTATCCTTTTACGTCTTATCCCTAAGTATATTCCATAATGATTTTGTTTTATTGTTCGCATTTAGTATACGGTTTGTGTTATAATTTTTTATTTCATGTTGAAGTAAGTTTTTGTATTTCTTTTTAAGTGATTTGTATATGTTATTTACCTCACTGTTTTTAGTCCGTTGGTGTAATTGATAAAAGAAGTCCATTTCATTTTTAAGTTTTTTTTAATCTATCTGTATACCATGGGTTTTTTGGTTTAAAATTATTTATGGTTTTTCTTTTAATCGGACAGTATCTGTTGAACATTGTTAAGAAAATCTTATGGAATTCTTTATAGTAAGTTTCACAGTTGTGACAGTGGGTATGTAACTCATTCCAATTTACTTTATTTAGTGCTTCCTTTAATGCTGACAGAGTGTCAATATTTACCAATCTTGTTTTTATTATTTAATAGTTTTTTCGAGACTGCATCCGAATTTTAAGATCTGGCCTTTATGGTCAGACAAATCTGAGTCAAGTAGTTGACGAGGTAGATCGGCACTTATGTAGTTTATGTTTGTAATTATGTTATCAATGCAGGTCTGACTTATATTAGTTACACGAGTGTGAGATTTTATGGTGGTATGCACGTTATAGCAATTTAATAGATCCGTGAAGAGGGATGTTTTTTGATCATCTGTTTTTAACATGTCTATGTTAAAATCCCCCCCACCCCCCCAATTATAACATTACATTTTTCCACAACTAATATTTGATACAAGGTATTCTCAAAAACATTAATAAAATCATTAAAACTTCCATCCGGTGGACGATAGACACACAGAATAACAACTTTATTATTGGTTTTAGCTAGGAACTCAGCACCCGATATTTCTATATTCATTTCGCTAAATTTCGAGAAACTATTTAAATCAGGCCTACTACAAGCGTTTTTATTATTATTTACAAGGATTGCTGTTCCACCATGACCGTGATTCGTTCGCTTTAAACTGGAAATTTGAAGGAAATTTCTTATATTGGAGAGTATTTCACTATCTGATACCCAATGCTCTGAAGCTAGAAAAAAGTTTACATTTAATTCACTCAAAATAATTTCCAGTTCATTTATTTTATTTTTAATTGACTGAGTATTTTGATGAAATACAGTCATTGACTCCTTAGTGTTCTTCCTTTGCTGTGGTTTTATTTGCTGTCTTGGGACTTCTTGTCTCGATGAAAAAAACGTGTGACATAGGTACCATGGGGCCACATTGTTGAGTCAATTGCGCTGTCGAAATTTATTCTGTCGATGGTGACTTTGAATGATGTATAGTATTCAGGATGTTTGCTCTCTAGGTTTTCACAGGTTGCTTCAGGGAAATACGGCTTGGTGTAAGTAGCAAGATCCTCCTGTTTCGTCGATGGGTGGAGGCGAGAAACATACAGAAATGATATTCGCGCGACGGCCTTAATGTTGTGCTGATTTGCTGAGCGTCCCACAATACCTTGGGTTTTGAGTTTTCTTTTGTATGTAACCGTTTTCCAGTTAGATTCTGCTTCTTTATTATGTTGTGTTTCTTGATCATTTATTTTTGGTTTGTTTTTATTTGTTTTACGTTCAGTTGTCGGCGATGCAACCTTGGGTTTTGCGATTGTTTTTTCCTCGCTGATCGCGTCCGCATTCGGGCTCGGGTTTAATGAATTCAACGATAAAAGTGTGTCTATTGGCACATTTTCATGGGGCGATTTATTTACTATTTGTTCAGAGATTTTCTTATCGCCCTGACTTTGTGGGATATCCGTTTGTTTTGTATTTTTCTGCTGACGGTGGAATGTTTTGGGAACAGATATCGGTTTGGTTGCCGCTACAGACACTGGAGAATTTGCTGATGTTGATGCAGAGGTTGTGGGTATGGCACCCATACCCATTCTTTAATGGAAATGGCAATTAGTTTCGCAACTGAAAGGAATCGCAACTGAATATTGTAATATCTTCTTAAATGTTAAATATCAATATGTAGGTAATGTTTTATATAGTGAGTATTTGATTTGTAAAATTATATATTTTCGCAATATTTATTAAGCTGAAATAAATAAAAAAAATCAAACTCAAATTAGACTTTTAGTTAGGTCATTATTACAAAAATAAGTGGAAAACGTTCAACTTGGAGAAAAGGAATTATAACCATTATTCTCTCTTAAAACTCGCATTTCTTATTAGTAAACAAAAATTCGATATAAGCAAATTATATACAAAATATAAATTAAACTTTCGTGCATAGAAATCGGTCAACTGTAAACTTTTGATTATTTATGAGATTAAATAAAGAAATATTCCATTTGAAAGATAATTTAATATGCTTTAATATGAGTTTCAATGTATCAAGAATGCTTATCGTTTATAGGCGTAGTAATCGGTAAACAAAAACGTATTTATGTTGTGGCTATATACTTATAACAAAATAACAATCTTGTGAAAGCTAGCAATTATTGGTTTTGCAATTTAAATTTGCACATTATTCGTTTTTCATAAATTGATTAGTTTTCTAGAATGCATACTACACCGCTAAAAACCGCCCATGGACTTAGGCCGCGGTCCGAATTGCTCCCACAGTGATTACGACGTACAAACTACTAATGTACGATTTAATGGGCGCACTAACGGCTGTTTGCAGTACTATTAATTTGGACCACTCGTTATGTACGATAGGTTATGTCAAGGAACACAGTGCTGACCGCCCGATACCTGAGCACCGTAAACGTCTGAGCATGACGTTTCTTCTGAGCGTTGAAAGCACGAATCGGACCGAACATTGGTATGCTATGAACGATGTGAGCGCAATTCGGACCACGGCCTTTTTTTTAAAGTTTGGTTCGATGTGAATGCCGGGTTTGCCGACCCTTCGAACATTGCGGCCTATTGGTAGCCGCCTATTGTATTCTGCATTCAATTGCGCTAATTACCATTTTTCACATTTGTCTTCTGAAACAAATGCGGCCGGCACTGGGGATAGAACTCGGGACCTCTATACTTGTCAGTTAGCGCTCTAAGATGAGGCCACGAGCGTCACCACTACACCACTCGCCCACGGCCTTAGCCAGCGAGCTATTACTGAGTCATAGCCATTCTTCGTACATCACAGAGCTGTTGTTGCAGTTGAACAGCATTAAGGTGACGATTTCTTAATGATGTCGACACAATAAAACGGTCACCTCGAGCCGTTGTAAATCTCCTTCTGCCTGTAACAGGTCGTCTATGAATGAATCTAGTCTCCCCATAACGTTGGAAGGCTCTTCAATCCTCGGCGCGTGTTATATCCAGTTGTCGAGCAACAAGTCAAGTCATACAAGTTGCTCGACAACTGGATATGACACGCGGCGAGGTTCAGACTTCCAGAGCCTTCCAACTTTATGGGGAGACTAGATCCTTTCATAGACGACTTGTTACAGGTAGAAGGAGATTTACAACGGCTCGGAATGACCGTTTAATTGTGTCAACATCACTAAGAAATCGTCACCTTAACGCTGTTCAGCTGCAACAACAGCTCCGTGATGTACGAAGAATGGCTATTACTCAGTGGACAGTAAGGAGAAGACTGCAGGGAAGTAACTGGAACCTGAATACACTTGCAGTTTCTCAAAACTTACCCCAGCTTATCGTCAAGCGCGCCTGTTTTAAACAAGGGATCTTTTAAATTGGAGGTTGGAGCAATGGGGGCCTGTTCTCTTTTCAGATGAGACCAGAATTTGTCTCTATGGTAGCGAACGAAGAAGAAAAGTGTTCGATAGACGAAGAGAACGATTTGCAGAATGCAGCATTGAAAGGCGGACTGCTTATGGAGGTGATTCCTGCATGATCTGGGGTGCAATTTATATGGGAGCACGAACCGATCCAGCTTTCATCAATAGGAGTGCTACATTCATCGAGGAGATACTAGCAGGTTATGTGGCACCTTACCTCGACTACATTGGAAAGGAATTTATCTTTATGCATGAAAATGCGAAGCCGCACACCGCAAGAATCGTGCAAGATTACATTACAGAACTCGGTTTTCGTGTTATGGAGTGACCAGAATGCAGTGAGCCCTATCAGGTTTACTTGTATGACATTCAGTTTTGCCACAATTGTGCTCCATGCTGTTTCTACTGTAGCGGCAACGAGCCATTCCATTTTTATTTCTTATTTTACGAGGGCATTATAATAATTACCCAAATATTTTCGGACAATTTCCGAAAATATTTTATTAGCGTCGGTAATGTAATCCTCGAGCACATGGTTTTTTAAACTATGGGTCGCGACCCCAAATCGGGGTCGCGAGATTTTAATGTAAAATATTTAAATTCATTTGTAAGAGTTTGAAAATGGCGCGCTTCAGAGACAATGATCTGTAGTGTGACTGTTATCGCTTTTTCAGTGTAGTTAGTCAGTTGTCTCTGTTCCATTGTAATACGAGAGTGGACCTCGCAAGAATAATATATTTTTTTTAATTTATTCGGTAATTAATTTATTTATTATTATGTACAATAGGTTATTTATATATATATATATATATATATATATATATATATATATATATATATATATATATATATATATATATATATATATGTTATTCGGTATTTTTAGGATTAAAATCATTTTTGGGCAATGGATAAACGGCTGAACTTAAGTAAGACAGGTAATGTTGCAAAACAATGCTACAAAGTCTTCACAAGCAGGATTTATTATTGACAAACACGCATCTAATGTGCGAAAAAGAAAATATAACTTTTCTTCAATTTGGCTTTACATTTAAAAATTGTAATGGTAATGAACAACCTATTTGTTTGATCTGCAATAAATTATTGACTACGGAAAGTATGAAACCATCAAAATTAAAAATCATCTTGAATCAAAGCATTCTTCGTATGCCAATAAACCAAAAGAATATTTTGAAAGACTACTAAAATATTTAAATAAAGATATAAAATCTTTTGAAAAAATTGTGACCGTTAATGAAAAATATTTACTCGCGTTGTATGAAGTTGCATACTGTATTGCTAAAAATAAAAAGGTTTTCACGATTGGAGAAGATCTTGTATTACCTGCTGCTATTAAAATGGTAGAAATACTACATGGAAGTAAAAACTGGCGATGATATTCGAAAAGTTCCTTTATCAAACGACACTGTCGCAAATAGAATTTCTGAAATTAACAAGGATCAATTAGTGCAACTTATCACAATAATTAAAGAAAGCCCAAAATTTTCAATTCAGTTGGACGAAATAACTGATATTTCTAAATTAGCTCAGTTGTTAGTATATGTCAGGTATGTTTATAAAGAAAACGTCGAGGAAGAATTGTTATTTTGTCGTCCTTTGAAATACCATACTAGAGGGAAAGACATATATTGTAAAGTTGACGAATTTTTAAAAGCTGAAGGTTAGAATGGAAAAATTGCTGCGGAGTATGCACGGATAATGCAAAAGCGATGACGGGCCAAAATATTTGTTTTAAATCATTGTTGCAAGCTGCTCATTATGATCATATAACTTTTACTTACTGCCTTATTCATCGGGAGGCCTTCGCAGCAAAAAAATAGCACCAGAATTGAACGATGTGCTCCTCCTCGGTCCTATTACCCTCAGAAGGGTTTGGTGGCACTATGCTTCTACCATTTTTAAAGCAATTTTCCACTCCTATCTGTTCTGGGCTAGTTCTGTGGCCTCGTGCAGAAAGAGTCCGGTCAAGTTTCTGATTCCGTCTACCCATAGTGTTGGAGATCTTTTTCGTGACCTTCGTGCGTTGACTTTGCCTTGAACCACCAGCTTTTCTAATGCATCCGGTCTTCTGGAGACGTGCCCGAAATACCTCACTTTGTTCGCGGCCTTAGCCAGCAAGCTGTTGTTCGACACTGGATATGAGACGCGCCGAAGTTCGAAGAGCCTTCCAACGTTATGGGGAGAGTAGATCCTTTCATAGACGTGTCAACATCACTAAGAAATTGTCACCTTAATGCTGTTCAACTGCAACAACAGCTCCGTGATGTACGAAGAATGGCTATTATTTAGTGGACAGTAAGGTGAGGACTGCAGGGAAGTAATTGGAACCTGAAGACACCTGCAGTTTCTCAAAAACTTACCCCAGCTCATCGTCAGCTCTGGGACAGTCTGTCTTAATAAATTTTATTAAGAGCAATGCCCTTAACAGCCGCTTATTTTCAAATTTCTGTAAGGATAGGGACTCCCACTATACAAATGTATTATTACATGCAGAAATAAGATGGATATCAAGAGGTCAAAGTTTAAGAAGATTATTATTATTAATGGACGAAATCGAAATATTTTTAACCGAACAAAAATGTGATCTTGCTACTTTTTTTCAAAATGACCTGTGGCTATCCAAGCTGTGTTATCTATCAGATATATTCGAGAAATTAAACGATCTAAACTTGTCTCTTCAAAGAAAAATTAATAATATATTTCATCAAATATTAAATCGTATTAATATTAAATCATAAATAAGGTTGCGAAAAAAAATCACAATCGTAAATGGGGTCGCGAATGATAAAAGTTTAAGAAGACCTGCTCGACCAGATAAAGAAATATTTGTATTTTTAGTTTTACGAGGGCATTACGGTGATTACCCAAATATTTGAAAACATTTTATTAGGGTCAATGGTGTAATCCCCGGGTAAATTACAACAAGATGTTTTTCTCGAGAATCGGTAATCGCCAAAACAACAAATTGCCGAATATAGAAAAATAATCAACCCCAGATCAACCAGTATACCTGGACATAATTTAAATACCTGGACCCCCGAATAAACAACACAGTCAGAAGTCGACTCCACAAGCGACAGTCAGGCGCAACCAACCAACGAGGCCAGTTCAGTCCAGCCAGTGGACCCAGACACACCAGTCCAGTTAAGCAAGAAAGTCAGCGAGTCAAACCAGACTCAGCCAGCAGCCAGTTCAACCAGACTCGGCCAGCAGCCAGTGCAACCAGACTCAACCAGCAGTCAGTCAACCAGACTCAACCAGACCAGTCGAGTCCAGCTATATATATACATATATATATATATATATATATATATATATATATATATATATATATATATATATATATATATATATATATATATATATATATATATAAATATATATATATATATATATATATATATATATATATATATATATATATTCCGTAACGATTCCTTGAGAATGCCCCCAGCATGGCGACCGATCATATCCACCCTCAAAATGCAATCCCAGACACCCCAGACTCATGTACGACCAACAAGACAAACAAACAACCGAACCGAAGCACCGCACACAACGCGCATGACCCGAAGCCAGACAGCTATAAGTAGTCGCATCGCACGAACGAGCTCTCAGTATGCGTCTAACGGTTGACCCGCACGGACGCATATATCTCTTGAGAATGGCGAATGTTAGTTCGCCGAAACGTCGAGAATCCGGTTCTTTTCAGAGCCAACCCTCAGCATCAACGCGGAATCCCCGAGAAAACAATACAACACAGGTATCTATCCGCGAAAACCTCAAATACAACATATATATATATATATATATATATATATATATATATATATATATATATATATATATATATATATATATATATATATATATATATATATATATATATATATATATATATATCGTCATGTAAATAAATTCATCTGCAAACCGTGAGTGATACATTATTCTACTGCGTGTACCACCTCACTACCTCCGTTAGTTGTGAACATTCTACATTTCTTAGTCCTCTTACTATATAACCTAACTAACTATGGTCAAGAAGGGTCATATCCATTTTTAAAAATTAAGTATTAATTTAGATTTCAACGCAAGGGTAGGGGTCGGTTCCGAAAACGATTTGGTAGGAGCGTATGGCTTGGGAGAACAAAACAGCAGGGGAGACCGGTTGGTACAATTTTGCACTAAATGGAATAAGGCTATTACAAACACTTTCTTTAAACAACATTCAAGAAAATTGCACACGTGGGTGTCCCCAGCAGACACAAAGGAGAGAATTGTGAGAAAATACATGTACTGACAAGCCATGACTTCAAGAAATACATTAGATCTGTGAAAACGTATCCGGTCGCAGATGTCGATTCCGACCACAACCCAGTCGTTGCCGATTTTAAAATCTCACGTTTCTGAACAGTAAGAAAGGACAAACCGCAAATAAGATTGGACGTACAAAACCTGCATGACACTGATCTTAAAAACCTTCTAAGTGAGGGACCTCTAGAAGAGGGACTAAAATATGTAGAATGGCCACAACCAACGGATTGTAGAAACAGCATGGAGCACAATTGAGGCAACACTGAATGTCATACAAGTAAACTAGACAGGTCTCACTGAAAATAACAAGAACCAAGAGTGGATGACTACGGAATTAATGAAGGAAAAGAGGAGGCATAAGGAAAAAGAAGTGGCAAAATACAAAGAAATAAACAGATTATTACGGAGACAAATAAGGAAGGCTAAGGCGCAGTGGTTGTGTTAGAAATGTGAAGAAATAAAAAATCTGCAGGCAAAATATGATACTTTTTATTTGCACAAGTAGATTAAAGAACTAGGAGGTAGAAGTAGAAGGCATCGGGCAGCAGTGTTTATTACGTGGAGAATAAAATAATACTGGGAATAGAAGACAAACTTAAGAGGTGGACTCAATAATTGAGAAACTATTCCATAATGATAAACTACTACCGCCGCTGCTGAAATATCTAAGCGAATTGGGGCCCGAAATAACTAGAGAAGAGGTCATACATGCAATAAAGGTACAGAAAAACAGAAAAGCCACCGGCCCTGATAATATCTTAATAGAGGCCCTCAAAATATTGGCAGAACGGGAGGGCTACGGGCTAAAACTACTGACATCACTATTTAACGCAATATACACCTCTGGCAAAATCCCGTGAAGCTGGCTAAGTAAGATCCACATTTATCACACATCCTAAGAAAAACAACACGTCCCAATGCGATGATTACAGAATAATAAGTTTAATGTCACACGTATTGAAACTGTTTCTACGTATAATCCACACAAGAATCTACCAGAAGTGTGAGAATCAGAGGGCCAAACACAATTTGGGTTTCGCAATAGAATCGGTAGCTGTGCAGCGGTAACGTGAAGCCTTGATCTCCTTGAATGTCTTGGCCCAAAGATGCCAAGATATGAAATGCGACCTGTATGCCTGCTATATTATATAGACTACCAAAAGGCATTTGATGGTGTTGAAACATGAGAAAGTGATAAACATACTGAAATCAAAAGGCATAGATAGGAGAGACATACAGATTAACACGGAATTATACTGAAATCATACGGTAGTACTGATACTTAAGTATCAATGGATAATGTACTTACAGATGCTATAGATATAAAGAAAGGTGTCCGACAGGGGTGCGTGCTATAGCCTCTTCTATTCAATCTACACTCGGATGTAATATTCAACGAAGCACTTGATAAAACTTGGTGGAATCACGGTAAATGGACGAATAATAAATAAATTGAGATACGCCGACGACACGCTCATCATTGCAAATACCCAAGCTGAATTACAGAAAATGATAGATAATGCGGTGCAGCATAATGAAAGGGCAGGGTTGTTCATATACATGCTGAAGAAAAAAACCATGATCTTCACAAAAAACCAACAAACGTTTCCATAACCTTCAAAGGGGAATCCATACAGCAGGTTGCAACACATTCCGCACCGGGTGTCACCCGTTTGGGGGGTGACACCCTGCCACGATTGAAAATAAAAATAAATATCTTACAAAAACTCCATGAAATGAAATAACCGCTGAAATTCTAAAAAAATAATAGGTTTTTCATTTTTGTGCGCGGTTTCTTATGGAATGATCTATCTAGTTATTCTAAATCTGTGACGCCAGCGCTACATTTGTACGCTGTGAGCTGTGACACTGCTGACTGCCTCTGCGTAGACTAGAGAATGGCTGCTCATTTCATTTCGTATTGGATATTGTGATATGAAAATATCGCGACGGTAACCGTGACGCTGGATTGTGGCAATCATTGGGTTTATAAAAGTCTTGAAAAGATATCTAAAAACTAACAACAAAGTAAGTGGATAGTTCAATAATTTGTAATAAAATATACCAAACATTTTGATTCTTAGAATTGTAATTATGCGTCCATGATACTGATAGAGAATATTTTTTTTAGCAACGTATGTGTAAACGTGTATCAAATACACCAACGGATAAATATGCCTCGAAGAGTTCATACATCTAAGAGGAAAAGTGGGTGTCAGCAGAGAAAAGAAAAACGGGCTAAAATTGATGCAGTTCAGAGCATATCTGGATCCATCTTCAAATATGTTATAAAAAATTATATTGGTCAAGGTTCATTAAAAGACAGATTAAAAGAAAGAAAGAACAGATTCTGATTCTGATGTTGATGTTAGGAATGATTTAGATAACAGCTACATTGCAAAAATGACGACAATCGACGAAGAAGACGAATCAGAAGAAACTGCTGACAATGACAGTGATAATACTGATACTGTCGAAAACGGTAATAATACGAATAAATCATTAACTATGCAGGACTTGACAGACGTCTCACATTGGAGTATACCCATTCCTGATAATGTTTGCATTGAGATCCTAAAAAAGTGCACATTTCCAAAACAGAGAAGGACCATTTGGCACTGTATCTAGGTACGGGTTAAATCCCAAAGGCGATGTTCGATATCTCTCAAAAGAATGGTTTTATAAGAAGATGCCTAATGTTGAAAATATTCTGCGATCGTGGATGGTTTACTCCTATCACTAAGAACCTGTACTGCTTCTGTTGTCGTTTGTTTGCTATCACCAATAGCACTAATACAAGATCAACATTTGTGACTGGATTTCAGAAGTGGTGGAAACTAAATCCTAAAGTGGCCGACCATGAAACTTCAAATGAACATATGGAAAATTTTGAAAAGTGGAAAACTTTAGAAATGAGGCTAAAATTGCACCAAACAATAGATGACGCAGCCTTGCAATTAATTGATACTGAAAAACAGAAGTGGAAGGGTCTTTTATCTAGATTATTAGATATAACTTTGTTCCTGGCTAAACAAAATCTACCATTTCGTGGACATGGTGAAGGAGAAGGTTCAACAAATAAAGGCAACTTCTTAGAACTAGTCAAACTACTTTCAAAGTATGATGTAGTACTGAAAGAACACATTCTGAATTTGGAGCATGGTAAATCATCAAAAGTATTATACCTGTCGCCAGATATACAAAATGAATTCATAAGTGTTTTATCGAACAATGTAAAATCTAAACTTGTCAACGAAATTAAATTGGCAAAATATTTTAGTTTCATGTTTGATAGCACACCCGACATTTCACATGTTGATCAAATGTCTGAAAAGATTCGTTTTGTGAAAATTGATAATAGAAAAGTGGAAGTGAAAGAAGTATTCCTTGGATTTTTTCCCTTAAAAGGAAAAAGAGCCACTGATCTAAGTAATGAAATTCCTAAGAAGCTTGAAAGTGACGGTTTAGATATTATGATGTGTCATTCTCAAGGCTATGACAATGCAGCTGTTATGAGAGGCGTACATGGAGGAGTACAAGCCATTATAAAAGCAAAAAACAAAAAAGCAGTTTTAGTTGGATGTATTAATCATTCAATTAATTTATGTGGCCAACACTCATTTGCACAAACTGTATCTTGTGTATCATTTTTTTGAACAGTAGAGTCAATTTTTACATTTTTCTCCGCTTCCACTAGCCGCTGGCAAGTGCTTATTAAACACAGCAAAGCATCTGTTAAAAGACTTTCAACAACGCGTTGGAGTGCTCATTACGCAGCAGTAAAAATACTAGCAGAAAATTTTGATGAGGTGCAATTTTGGAATTATGTGATCAACAAAAAAATGTAGACACCAGAGGTGCTGCGCAGAACCTTATACCTGCTGTAGATAATTTCACTTTTCTTTGTTACCTTTTCTTTTGGAATGATGCACTAAGGGAAATAAATTGCGCTCAGATTGCATTGCAAAGTAAAGGTTTGAGTCTTGATCAGTTAGCTATAAAAATAGAGGCACTTCGTCTTCATATTCAAGAAAAACGGGATCATATTGTAGAAGAAGCAATAGGTCTTGCTACGAAAAAATCAGAGGAATACGACATTCCAATTAAGAAAAACGAATTCGTAGTAAAAAACGAATTGCCGGTGAGTTGATCACCGATGCAGGACTCACACTGACAGCTGAAAATCAAAAAGATATGCTGGAATGTCTCTACCGATTCAGTACGGAACTTCGAACTAGATCAAAGTCCATTGAAGATGTAGCTTCATCCTTCGAGGTTGTCCAGACAAATACTTTGCTTTCGGCGAACATCGAGGAGTTGAAATTAGCTGTTTCAAAATTTACTGGTTTTTATGATGAGGTATCAGAAGCAGAGCTACTCCTAGAGATACCAAGGTTGCGAAGACATTTAAAAGCAGCTAATGTTACAGTGTCTTATTGGGTATCCTTAGACTTTTTGAAATTCATCGTGGAATGGGATTTTACAGAATCCCTTCCAAATCTTCTCGTTGCACTAAAGTTATTTATGACAATTTGCGTATCTTTTGCTTCGTGCGAGAGGAGCTTTAGTAAATTAAAATTGTTTTTGATTACTACTTACGGTCAACAATGAGCAACACGAGGCTAAACAATCTTGCAATGTTAACGATCGAACATAAGGCAACACAAAGTATTAATTTTGAAGATGTGATTTCCGAGTTTGCAGCTGTCAAAGCTAGAATGAAGAGTTTTTAAATTATAATCTCTTCTATCTAGCTTTGATTAAAAGTTATAAAACTTAAATAGATTATTTTAAATTTTTTTTGTCAGTTTCTTCTATATAATTATGTTTATGATATTTTATTGATAGTTTTGTAATTTGATGATCAAATGACTTATAATTTTTCAAATGCTTATTTAAATTGCTGTATTAAAATCATACTTCACGCTTATCTGATTTTTTTCTTTTACATAATATTGATTTTTACCATTTTCGAGGGGTGACACCATGGATATCCGCCCCGGGTGTCACCCATGCTAGCTACGCCACTGGACCTGATCTAATTGTAAGTCTGGAAATGTGAGTCCTCATGCTGAGATGCTACGTGTTTCCAGTGTTTCTGTACGGATGCGAAAGCTGGGCCAGCTATGGAAAAAAAGATCGAAGCCTTTGAAATGTACTATACAAACATACCAATACAAATGTACATACTGAGAACATCGGCGCATGATGAGAAGAAAGGCCTAATACCTGGGGCACATCATGAGAGGGATGCGTTACCAACTCCTACGATTAATTATTGAGGGAAAAATACAGGAAAGTGGTCGATTGGCGACAGAACTCATGGCTGAAATACTTTCACCTGTTTCACCGTTGTTTCAACTGTACACGGAAAAAAGTTCACTTTAAAAATTAGTTTTAAATAGTAGCAGCGGCTTACGAATTTGAAGCTGTAAAAACTTGAAACTGCTTTTGTTAAAATTACAGTTTCCGATATTGTTAGTAAATAAGTTTTAACAATTACAGCGTGCGACTGTAATATTTACAAATTTGTATTCGTAAGGCCGCTGCTACTATTTAAACTGTAATTTTTAAAGTGTACTTCTTTCCGTGTACCACCACTGATATCTTCCGAGCATCCGTGTCAAGAACGATAATGGTCAATTGGATCGCCAACCTTCGGAAGGAGACGACTTCAGATGAAGAAGAAGTTAATTTAGATAACTGTCGAGAACCATATATCTTTTAGTAAAAAAAAAAGTTAATTTGTTGCATGAGTTAATTTCAATATGTTAAACACAAGAAACCAAAATAAATTTGAATAAATTTAAACTCATATTTATGCATATTAAATTTCCTTTCAAACGGCATATTTCTTTATTTCATCTCGTAAATAGTTTCTAAAAAAAATAGATAGAGTCAAAAGTTTACATTGGGCCGATTTCCATGCCTGCAAGCTTATATACAAAATGTATAAACTACAGTATAATCTTGGTAATTCGGAGGTTGGCTAGTCGGACACATTCACTAATCCGGCGGTCTGGAGAAACACGTGTTTTTTCTTGTCGCCACGCCGCACCGGATACATATAGGTAAACATACCCGCTCGTGCGCTTCCCTCCAACCACTCTTTCTCTAGCTACGCATTCTGTTCGCCGCTCAAATACATCTTGTTTTGTTATTGGTTTGTCGTCGGGTGTATTTAGTGACTTGTAGTTATTTAGTGTAACATGTCAACCAAACGGAAACACGTCGCTTTAAGTTTGTATCAGAAACAGGAGATCATCAATAATCTTGATAAAGGATAAACCGCGACAAACCTCACACAAACTTATAGCGTTGAAAGATCCACGATCTACGACATCAAAGTCAACATCAAGTCGACATCAAAGATAGTTAAAACAGATGAGTGTCGTGAAATGGAAAATGCCTCATTTACTTGATTTATGCAAGAGCGTGCCCGGTATACGCCATTATCAAAAGATATCCTCCGTGAAAAGGCAAAACAATTTTACGAAAAAATAACCAAGAAAGATGATTTTCGAGCTAGCTTGATAATTAAAAAATATATATTTGGAAGCCGTTTCTTAACTGTCACAGGTGAAATATAAGCAACCGATGTTTCGCCCGTTGATCATTTTCAGAGGAAATTGCAATTAAAAATCCAAGAATTAGGTCTCTTACCAGAACAGGTTTACAACGCAGATGAAAGTGGTTTAGTCAGAAGGAAGCTTCCGCATAAGACCTATGTACACTGTTCCGAAGAAAGTGCCCCAGGAAGAAAAATGTCAAAGGACAGAATGACATTCAACCCTGTACAAATTCCACGGGCACACACAAACTTTCCTTATTGGTTGTAGGAAAAGCTAAGCATCCGCGGGCTTTAAAAAACGTAACTCACTTACCAATGACATAAAAATCAAGCCAAATAATGGGTTACCCTAGATGTGTTTTAAGAATGCAAGATTTTATACTTTTAAGTTTTTTCAAAAGTTCTCAACTTGCCTGCTAAAGCTTTGCTTCTTCTACACATTTACCTATACATAGGTACATATTTTATTCTTTTTGAAATACAATTGTACATAAAATATGTAAAATTGTTGTTTTTCCGTTTAACTCCCGATAATCCGAAATTTTCTGATAATCCGGCGGTGGTCTGATCCCATATGTGTCGGATTATCAAGATTATACTGTATATTGATCATATAGTATATTCATTATATATATATATATATATATATATATATATATATATATATATATATATATATATATATATATATATAGCCTATATCATCGTGACAGGTTTTAGTTTCCTCTCTCCATCCTTGATATTTGGGCCTAGAATTTTTCGGAGCATTTTCCTTTCTCTCCTCCGGATGTCTTCAAGGCCACCCTTCCCAATCATGTCTAGTGTTTCTGTTGTATACAGACATTTAGGTCTGACAACAGTATCTAGGTGTCGGAATATAGCCCCAAGGGATTGAAACTTTTTGTTGTATGTATCCTTCGTAATTTGATAAGCCATTTCCAATCATCTCGCCCGCTCTTTGATGGCATCCTTATCCGACCCATTATTCTGTAATTTTTCTCCCAAGTACATAAAACACTTAACTCGCTTTATCATTGCTTCCCTCAACTCCAAGTGGAGAGGAGCGCCTTTGATGTTCACTTTGAGCGTCACTTGTTGTGCTTGATGAAGAAAGACCTCTTTGTTCATCAAGCACAACATTTTGACGTTACCTTTAAAATGTTGTGCTTGATTAACAAGGACCGTCAAGATTGAAGAGGGTGTACATTGAACATCGCTAGTAATATCTTTTTGTGCATTTTAAATACCGCATCAAAATTAGCTGCCAACCCCAAAATACCAGACCATATGGCTAGCTAGACTCAACGATGGCGTGGTAAAATATTTGCAGAAACTATAATCATAAAGTATGTTTGCGTATGTTTAAAGTCCATTAAAGATGTATTGTATGTAATTGCTACTTTTAATTAAATCGTGTATGTCTAGGTCAGATATTAAAATGTTGGTATTGTCAACGTACAAAATATAATTGCAACAATATTTGTTTGCGCCAGATCGTTAAAAAATATCTAGAATAGAGTTGGTCCCATTAGAGAACCTTGGGGGTACTATACACTTTCCGATTTTGAACTGTTTGCGATCACTGTTTGATGCAAGTAAGATTTTATCCAGTTCTTGGCGACGCCTCTAACTCGCATATCTTCATTTTTTGTGGAAGGAGCTTGTAATCGAAAGAGTCAGGAGTTAGAGAAGTAATTATAAAATTAACACTAACTTTTCCAGAACCCGTGTTGACTGTTCTCCAGCATGTTATTACTTTCCAAGAACATTGATAATCGAGTCAGAAATGCTGCCTTATTTTTTTTTTAAATTGGCTTTGAATACAGATAGGTTTGTAGATAAAGGAATCCCGCATGACCCTTTATTTTTGTGAATCGGGATGGACTTTGATACTTTCAAGCATCATATTCTGGCTAATACGGTATTATATTATATTCAAGTTAATACGGCAACTGATATTCAGACAAAATTATTAGGCACGTCAGCATTTCATAATGTAGAAACTTAAGAAAAAATGGCACGCGGTCATAAAAAGGTTGGGATGGGAAAAGGTGGGATTAAACTAGAGATTAAAGACTAGATAAAGATATAAATATTAATAGACAAATCTAAACATTTATAATAATGTTCGTGTTCATTGAGGTCGATAGCTTTTCGTAAAATTGTTACGGAACAATTATTTTTTTACAAATGTTAATTGATTAAATCTTGACCGGAAGTTATGCATTAGATTCGGTAAACTATCACTAATTTTATTACAAACACTCCAAAGCGCAAGTTTTTAGATAAATAATTGCTTGATTATGAATGGGAAAGGAATTTATTCAGAAAAAGTGCGTTTAAAAAAACTTGTTAGCAAATTGGAACCGGCGAGGCGAGACTCCTATTAATTAGAGAAGAAAGTAACCAAATATTAATGCGTTGGTTATACACTGTGTTTACAGTCTTGTGATTTTATTTCAAGGGGTTATTTTAATTTAAAATTAAACATCTTAAAAGAAGGTCATTAATCTTAAAATGTCTTAACAAAAGTTAAATATTATTTTTTTAAATTTTTAAATTCAAACGATAAATTATCAGTGATTTTTTTAATAACAATAAGTGGGCTAATGATGGTAATTTTTCCTATATGTCAAGCTGTTTCATCAGTTCTTATTGCGCAGTGATTTGAAATAAATTCTTCTGAATAAATCGTAATAACGAAAGGAAAAAATGGTAAATCGCACCAACACTACGTTGACTGTTGTTAATTTATGGAGAAGTACTCCATGGGTACTACACCAGAAGTACCAGAAGTAGTAAGATGGTACTCCAAGAACCATACTCCAATTCTGATGCTGCAAGTCGATTGTACGCTGAGCGGTTTCCTAACAGACCAACACCTATTCCAAAAATTCACCGCTCTAGTAATCCGTGAACGAGAAACTCGTATACTGCAAACACGTCAAGGTCGGCATGATGGACCTGGCCGAAATTTTAAATCTAGTCTAAGTAGATCCTTCTAGTAGTAGTATTCGACAAATATCTCGCCAAGTAGATCGAATTGTCTAGCGAGAGAGTTAATTGCATCCTTTCCATGTACGAAAGTACAGACTTTGCAACTTGAAGACCATCGTTTACGTCTACAATCTTGCCGATGGTTTCTACAAGAAACATACTGAAATTCCAAACTTTTCCTCTATTGTACTGACTACTGATGAAGCAAAGTTTACAATTAACAGCATAAATAACAGTCATAATAGTCAGATTTGTGCTCTCGAAAATCCACATGCTGTTCGTTGTAATCATTTCTAGCACAGATTTTCGATATACATTTAGCACGGACTAGTCAACGGACCACTTATTGGTCCCCATGTGTCGCAAAATCAGTTGATAGAACCATTTATCCGAAAACAAATTATCACCGAAACTTTAACCAAGAAAATTAACCGGACGGATCTACGATACACGACCTTTAGCACGAAAACACGGACTCGAATTGGATGCTGGAATGTCAGAACGATGTTTTAGAATGTCAGAATGACATTCTTGTATTCTGGAAAAGAAAATGAAGATGACGTACATGAGCACGGGGTAGGATTTCTTCTAAGCCAGCAAGCCAAGCACGCACTTCTTGAATGGAGACCAGTGACAGAGCGAATTATACTAGCCAGATTCAATACGAGGGCCAGAAAACTGACAATTGTAAAATGCACCCACAGAAGCAGCGGAAACAGAAGTCAAGGAATCATTCTACGGGAAATTGTCAGAAACATTCTTGACAATCCAGAAACAAAACTTTGTCATAATAATGGGAGATTTCAATGCACAGCTAGCAAGGAACAACGTTGGTCTAGAAAATATCATGGGAACACATGGAATCGGATACTGTTCGGACAATGGACAAAAGTTCATTGACTTCTGGAGCGAACAGAATTTGGGAGTAGGTGGAACACTCTTCCCGCATAAACGATGCCACAAGGTCACATGGATATCCCCCAACGGCCACACCCAGAACCAGATCGACCATATTGCCATTAGTCGAACATGGCGAGGCTCGCTTCTTCAAGTAAAGAACAAGCGAGGAGCCGACATTGACAGCGACAACCACCTATTGCTGAGGGAAATAAGACTTAAAGTTGCAGTCCTTCCCAAACAATTAAACCGCACCAGCAAAAGGTACAACGTTAAAAAGCTAAAAGACCCAGAGATTAGAGCTAAAACAAATTTGCAAAATCTGGGAATAGAGAAGACATGGCACCAGATAAAAACTAACTTTACTGAAACCAACAACACTGTATTAGGTTTTACCGAGAAAGGCATGAAGGACTGGATGTCGCCAGAAACATGGAAGTTAATCGCCAACAGAAAGCTGTTAAAAAAGAGTATCTTACAAACCCATTGCCCATTGGATAAAGTTCTACTAAAAGAATTATATAAGCAGGCTCGACTTAACATCAAGCGGAGTATAAGATCGGATAAAAGAACGTGGGTGGACAATATTGCAGAAACTGCTCAACGTGCCGCTAACTAAAATAACCTGAGAGAATTGAATAAATCCACCAAGCTGCTGTCGAACAAGAAAACTACAAAAACAAAGCCAATAATAGAATCAGAAATAGAATCAGATGGCGACAATTGGTAGAAGCCCTATGCCCCACTGGGGGAAACAGGAACTGAGAGAGAGAGAGAGAGACTACGCAGCAGTTTACCCAAAAACCAAAGTAATACGGAAGATACCAAGATCTTCCTAGAAACAAGCTCAACGACACTCATTTAAGAAATTATATAACAGGTGGAACCACTAGAGAACACAAACCAAAGCAAAAATTGAAAATATATAGCAAAACAGAAAACCACCCATTCAATCAACTGTGTCTAGACGTTGCTCAAGTCATAAGTCAAGCGTACATATTGCTCAACCCGTCTATGTCTTTCCTTCATGTTCTTTCTTCAAAATTTATATGTTAGAGTAATTCACATTCTATGGATATCAGCGACAAACTGGTTAATCTCTCTTGAAGCATTGTACTTCTTAATTCATTTTTTATTCGTTTCAATTTGGAGATTTCTTTTCAGTTCCCCAGTGCAGCTAGTTACCATCATAACAGATTCTCAATGCGATTTCTACAATTCGAAATGTGTCTACAATTTTGTTTTGAACAACTAGTTCACTGACGGTTTTTCATTAAAACAGTGTACTTAGTATACTATTAAATTGTAGATATGAATGACGCTAAAATCGGAAAGCCTGATTTTCGTGTGAGAGTAGTGTAACGCATGCAAAAGCTAATAAGCAACTAGGTATTGTAGTCGTGCGCTATCGTTTGATTTTTTCGAAATATTATAAATATGTTTTCCGGTAATAACTATCGGTTATCGTTCCGTGATCTGGAAGGAACTAGGGGGTCCTATCGATCGCGGGGCCCTGGGCATGTACCCCGAGGCCTGGTTGTAGCCTAGATAGATGAACGCAGTGGAAAAAAAGTTTTTTTATTAATGTTCGTGTTTCTTGAGGTCGATAGATTTTCGTAACACTTTGTGGAGCAATTATTTCTTTTTGTAAATGTTAATTAATTAATTCTTGACCAGATGTTATGCATTAGATTCGGTAAACTATCACTAATTTTATTACAAACACTCCAAAGTGCAAGTTTTTAGAGAAATAATTGTGTGAAAGATTATTAACCGGAAAGGAATTTATTTAGAAAAAGTGCGTTTCAAAAAACTTGTTATCAAATTGAAACAGGCGAGGCGAGACTCCTATAAATTATAGAAGAAAGTAACCAAATATTAATGCGTTGTTTATGCAATGTGTTTACAGTGTTGCCATTTTATTTCAAGGGGTTATATTAATTTAAAATTAAACATCATAAAAGAAGGTTATTATTCTTAAAATGTCTTAACAAAAGTTGCATAATAAGAGAGATTATTTGTTGAAATTTTTAAATTCAAACGATAAATTATCAGTGATTTTTTTAACAAAAAGTGGGCTAAAAGAAGATGTTAACTTTTCCTATATCGTTCGTTTGGATGAACAGGGTATTATCTCAAAATGTTCTTGCCTGCAGAATTTTTTTTTCTTCTCAGGAATTGCAAAATTGACAAAGTCAGGAAGTGAACAACAACGTTATCAATAAACGTTAATCAATAGTTTAAAAGATAGTATAAAAGAGGTTAACCAATTATTTACAGAAATGGAAATATATTGAAATTTTATAAACTATTGCTAAATATTGAAAAATTCAAATCGCTCTTCAGGTTTTTTTGAGTTAATACCCTGGTTATCTGGACCGACGATATGTCACGCTGTTTCATCACTTCTTACTGCACAGTGATTTGAAATATATTCTCCTCAATAAATCGTAATAGCGAAAGGAAAAAATGGTCAATCGCACCAACAGTGCGTTGACTGTTGTTAATTTATGGAGAAGTACTCCAGATTTCTGCTGCTGCAAGTCGATTGTACGCTGAGCGGTTTCCTAACAGGGCAACACAAATAACACAAAAATGCACCGCTCTAGTAATCCATGCACGAGAAACTGGTGTAGGTACTGCAAACACGTCAAGGTCGGCATGATGAACCTGGCCGACACCAGCGAATTTTGGATGCCGAGGAAGAAATTTTAAATCTAGTCTTAGTAGATCCTTCTAGTAGTAGTACTCGACAAATATCTCGCCAAGTAGATCGAATTGTCTGGCGAGAGAGTCAATTGTATGCTTTCCATGTACATAGTACAGGCTTTGCAACTTGAAGACCATCGTTTACGCCTACAATCTTGCCGATGGTTTCTACAAGAAACATGCTGAAATTCCACACTTTTTCTGCATTGTACTGACTACTGATGAAGCAAGATTTACGGTACAAGGTTTCAAGGTTATAAAATCCACATGCTGTTCGTTGTAATCATTACTAGCACAGATTTTCGATAAACATTTAGCACGTACTAGTCAATGGACCACTTATTGGTCCCGATGTGTCGCAAAATCAGTTGATAAAACTATTGCAAGAAGTTTCTTCAAAATCAGTTGATAGATCTATTGCTATAAGAAGAAGTGGCTTCTTATTAATGTGGCACATCGCATGAAGATGACGCACCGCCGCATATTAATCGTTTTTTGCCAACATTTAGATAATGTGTTTGAAAACAAGTGGATTGGTCGAGTTGGTTCTGTTCCAATGCCTCCTCGGTCATCCGGCTTTAACTCGATTGATTACTATTTATGAAGACCAGGGTATACACGATGGGCAGTCAAACTTTTGATCACCACGGGCGACTTTTATTTTAATTGTAGGCGGCGGTCTACTAACATCGAATGTGCTGAAAGTGATTATCAGCAAAGTTGCAATTTGAAGTCAAAAATAAGTTTAAATTTAAAATAAATTATTCTACGTATATAAGTTTTCCCTTGAATGCATTGAAGTCGCTTGGTATTTCCGGCAATGTTTTGTTCTTTGCTTGAAGTTTTAAATTTAATTCATTTAGCTTTCCTGTATTGTTAGAGAAAATAGCAAGCTCAGACATCCACTTATCATCTTCCGATTGAGGATATGGTTTATTAACAGTTGCTATAAATTCATGCAAAAGATAACTTAACTCAATTTAACAGACATATCTTGGAAAGACCTATAAAATTGTTACAGAAATTACAAAAAACAAAGTAAAATTTTTTTTTAATTACTTACAAAGAAGGTGATGAACAATTTATTAAGACGTATAACATCATATAGCGTTGACAAAAAGTTGTAGATTACATAACAACTGGTGTAAAGCATGATAGTCTCATGAACAATTTAATTACGGTGTTTAAACAATTATTATTTTATTACCAAAATGTCGGACACCAACCGATAGGCACAGCACGATGAAACCAACAAAAAGTTTTCGATCTATAAAAATAATTTAAACTTGAAAAAAACTGCGAGGGTACGCATTGGGAACGATAGTGACGTCAGTGACATTGGAAGGACACCGAAGTCACGATCACACTGGAAAAAGATTATTTAAAGACGTAAAAATAGTATGGAAAATGGAATCAACCACTACGCAGCTGTTTACCCAAAAACCAAAGTAATACGGAAGATACCAAGATCTTCCTAGAAACAAGCTCAACGACACCCATTTAAGAAATTATATAACAGGTGGAACCACTAGAGAACACAAACCAAAGCTAAAATTGAAAATATATAGCAAAACAGAAAAGCACCCATCCAATCAACTGTGTCTAGACGTCGCCCAAGTCATAAGTCAAGCGTACATATTGCTCAACCTGTCCATGTCTTTCCTTGTGTTCATGGGTGCACCGGCGTTATGAATAAAACACTATTCTAAGAAGAGTCTTTAGATAGACGTGGCTCCCTTGCAAGGAATTTTTGGGTCATCATAATTGACCCTATGGTCCTTGTCAATATAATGTCAATTATGATGACCTAAAAGTCCTTGAGTTCTTCACATAATCACTTCTTCAAAATTTATATGTTAGAGCAAATCACATTCAATGGATATCAGCGATAAACTGGTTAATCTCTCTTGAAGCATTGTACTTCTTAATTCATTTTTTATTGTTTTCAATTTGGAGATTTCTTTTCAGTTCCCTATTGCAGCTAGTTACCATCAAAACAGATTCTCAATGCGATTTCTACATCTCGAAATGTGTCTACAATTTTGTTTTGAACAACTAGTTCACTGATGGTTTTTCATTAAAACAGTGTACTTAGTATACTATTAAATTGTATGAAGATATGAATGATGCTGAAATCGGAAAGCCTGATTTTCGTGTGAGAGTAGAGTAACGCAAGCAAAAGCTAATAAGCAAGTAGGTATTGTAGTCATGCGCTATCGTTAGATTTTTTCGAAATATTATAAATATGTTTTTCGGTAATAACTATCGGTTATCGTTTGGTGATCTGGAAGGAACTAGGGGGGTCCTATCGATCGCGGGGCCCTGAGCATGTACCCAGAGGCCTGGCTGTAGCCTAGATAGATGAACGCAGTGGGCAAAAAGTTTTTATTAATGTTCGTGTTTCTTGAGGACGATAGCTTTTCGTAACATTTTATGGAGTAATTATTTTTTTGTAAAGGTTAATTAATTAATTCTTGACCAGATGTTATGCATTAGATTCGGTAAACTATCACTAATTTTATTACAAACAAGTAAAGTGCAAGTTTTTAGAGAAATAATTGTGTGAAAGATTATTAGCCGGAAAGGAATTTATTTAGAAAAAGTGCGTTTAAAAAAACTTGTTAGCAAATTGAAACAGGCGAGGCGAGACTCCAATAAATTATAGAAGAAAGTAACCAAATATTAATGCGTTGGTTATACACTGTGTTTACTCTTGTGATATTATTTCAAGGGGTGATTAAGCTTTTTAAAAGAAGGTCATTAACCTTAAAATGTTTTAACAAAGGTTGCATAATAAGAGAGACATATTAGTTACAATTTTTAAATTCAAACGATACATTTTCAGTGATTCTTTTAGTGATCTAGATAGCTGGTGGTGCTGGATGATGGTAACTTTTCCCATCTGTCAAGCCATTTCATCAGTTCTTACTGCACTGTGATTTGAAATAAATTCTTCCGAAGAAATCCTAATAACGAAAGTAAAAATGGCCAATCACACCAACAGTATACGTTGAATACGTTGACATGTTCTTAATTTATGGGGAAGTATTCCAGAATTCTGCGGCTGCAAGTCAATTGTACGCTGAGCGTTTTCCTAACAGGCCAAAACCTATTCCACAAAAATTCACCGCACTAGTAATCCGTCCACGAGAAACTGGTGTACTGCTAACACGTTAAAGGATGACACCAACGAATTTAGTTTGCCGAAGAAGAAATCTTAAATCTAGTGGAAGTAAATCCTTCTAGTAGTACTCGATAAATATCTCGCCAAGTAGATGTCTCAAATCGAATAGTCTGGCGAACACCGCGCAAGAGTTAATTGTATCTTTTCCATGTACAAAAAGTACAGGCTTGACAACATGAAGATCATCCTTTACGTTTACAATTTTGCCGATGGTTTCTACAAAAAGAACATGCTGAAATTCCAAACTTCTCTTCCATTGTATTGACGACAGATGAAGTAACGTTTAAACGTAACCGCATAAATAACAGTCATTATAGTCATTTTTGGGCTGTCGAAAGTCCACATGCTGTTCGTCGTAATCATTTCCAGCACAGCTTTTCGACAAACACACACACACACGGCCGGACTAGTCAACGGACCTCTTATTGGCCCCCATGTGTTGCCAAATCGATTGACTGGAAATGATTATCTTTTTGCAAAATCAGTTGATATAACTATTGCAAGAAGTTTCTTTGAATGCACGTCGACAACTGTGGCTTCTTGCCACACGCATATTAATCGATTAGTCCGCCAACATTTATGTGATGTGTTTGAAAATAAGTGGATTGCTCGAGTTGGTTCTGTTCCAAGACCTCCCCGGTTATTTAGCCTTAACTACCATGATTCCTATTTATGGGGCGTTATGAAGACCATGGTATGCACTAGGGGCAGCCAAACTTTTTATCACCACGAGCGACCTTTTTAAATTGTAAAGGCGATCTACTAACATCGTATGTGCTTATAGCAATTATAAGTAATAATAATATAAGTGATTATAAGCAAAGTTGCAATTTAAAGTAAAAAATAAATTTAAATTAAAAATAAATTATTCTAGGTTAGGTTAGGTTTAGGAATGCATTGAAGTCGCTTGGCATTTCTGGCAATGTTTTGTTCTTTCCTTGGAGTTTCAAATTTAATGCATTTAGTTTTCCTGTAATGTCAGAGAGGAAAGCAAGATCAGACAATCACTTATCATCTTCCGTTTGAGGATATGGCTTATTAACCGTTGCTATAAATTCTTATTTATAATAATTATTATAATTTTTATTTTATGGCAAAAGATCAAAGAATCTTTTTAAAAATCTTACGTGAGTGTGTAATAGTACTCCCCCAAAATCACATTACTCTACTAATGATTTGATTGATCATTAATTGTTAACAGTTCTTCTCTTAACAGACATATCTTGGAAACACATTCTAATAAATATACATAGCTGTGCGATACCAGTGAGATTTGTTGATTCGTCGAATTGTAAGGATGGGAACCTGCGTTAATTTACCTTTTCTTTCAGAATCTCTTCTAAATTTTTCTTCTCATCACTTCTGTTATACGCATAACAGTGTTTCTCGACAGCGACATTTCTTTAATTGAAGCAATTATTTGAGATTAATTGTTAAATTTTTTAAATAATAATTCTCCGGCTTTAATAAAATTCTCTTTCCATACTTTGCCGTCTTTAATAGTATATTAAAGAACAAGTTCAATAAGCGCGATTTTTCAGCACGCGTCTATGTTTAAAAAATGACGAGCGTAGCGAGGAGTTTTCTAATGGACAAGTGAGAAAAACGCATTATGAACGAGTTTTTATACTATTTTTTCTATTTTGCGCCCTTTTATACCATTTCTAAATAAAAAAATGGCCGATACATATTGAGAAATTTGTATCGCACTCCGCGAGCCATTAACGCAAAATAGAAAAAAGACTTTTTGTGTTTTAGTAAAATTTCGGCAGCCTTGAATGAAGCTATGACGACTGTTTTCGACTTCTTACGCGAAAAATGACTGTTGCATATTTAATTGTGTCATTAATTCTTGCACTTTAGTACCTCGCTGCACAGATAATTATACTCATATTGTTTACGGACTGTTCAACTTAAGAAAAATAATGCACATTCATCTTTTATCTTCGTGAAAAAAATATCCTGTTCCCATTCATCATTATAGTGATATCTTTTTGGCTTCTTGGAATTTGTAGTCGTCTCATTGTGCGCCAAAGAATAAAACTAAAATACATTGAATTTATTATCAATAAAATAAAAAAGCATGGTAATTAAATCAGAACCTTTTGTGAAATGATGCCTACTGTCACAACTGACAATTTTCGTTGGGATTATACAGTATTAAATAACTACAGTTAGGATTATACAGTTTTAAATAACTACTGATGGGGTAATGAGTAATTACATTTGCACTTGCAGAACCAAAGGCAGCCGATTATAGCAGAATCCTTAAAACCATTAAAACCGAAAAAATCACATACACACACATCCGCTATGCATATGAAATAAAATAACCTGCAAGTCAACTCTTGTTTAATCCGTCGCGTCGAGATAATAATCGGCCAACTTACAGATTGTGGACGAGCATTAGAATTACTGATTGTCGTCGGGCACGAATCGGATAGTCGGACGACTAGGAATAGTTACGGTCGACGCTTTAGCCACTCCTGGTATACACTAACGAAATAATTGATTTAGTTGATGTTCGTAACCGAGTTGAGGCAGCTACGGCGACAATTCGACAGCAAGACCAAAGCCTAGTAAATTATGCCAATTCATGGATAAGTCGAGTGAGACTTTGCGTTCAACATCACAACGACTTTGAACAAAGCGTAAAGTAGATTTCATGAAAAAAAAATTATCTATGACCACTATTGTAAATGCCCATTATTGTACAGTTCGTGGACTATGTAAATACATCATACCACACACATATGTAACAATCCGCGATTGTTATATATTAATTCAAAATCACCCAAGCACGTTTGGTTTACAATTCGTTGATTGGTTGAGAGCTGCACGTTGCTACTATTTTTAAATACAATACTCCGTGATTTCCAAACAATCATTAAACGTCACATAATTCACATAGAAGCTGTCATTCATTTCGTTTTTTCACGTTTAAATCTAACGAAAACTACAAATAAGTACTAAATACAAAGGTATGTAACCATTATGAATGTATTTCTTTTCATTTCTATCAACTTAAATAAGGTAAAAGGTGTTACATCAATCATATTTTTCTTATTAAACAGAAACAAATTAGTGTGGTCGTAGATAAAGTATAGTACATAATTCGAGTTGTAAGTCAATTACGTACTCGCGGAATTACCGCGATTATTTATTTTAACTGTTCCGCTCGTACGTAATATGCTTCTTACAACTCTCATTACGTAATATACTATAAATAATGTTTTATTTAATATGCTTAATCGCCGCAACGAACAAAAATTTAAAACAATTATACCTCTCTTATTATGCAACTTTTGTTAAGACATTTTTTATTAATAACCTTCTTTTAAGATGTTTAATCGCCCCTTAAAAATAAAATCACAAGACCGTAAACACCCTGTATAAAATATTTTTTTAATAATTATAAAATACATAAAAAAGCTTTTTAAAAAATACGAGGCGTTTAATTATAATTTTAAATCATAAAAAAATATATACAAAACTATTATTTTTCGAGAATCTTTAGTGCAACCTGGAATATGACCAGTCGAAACTCGAGTCGCGTTAAATTTATATAATCGTGACTAACAAGTAATATAATATTTTTAGATATTACGTTTGGTTAAAACATAGTGAATTTTTCAATTCAGTTTAGTGCAACCAATCCGAAAAAAAGAAACATGGGAGAGCAATTCTTGCTTTGAAGATAAATGGTGTATTGGGGCCGGAACGAACCGGAACGGAGTTCCGATACTTTTTTAGGAAGCCCGAACGCGTTCCGGTACTACTTTTCGCCAAAAATATTGATTTTTGCATCACCATACCTTCATAGATCTACAAACAAGTCAGAATTTTGAGCAAAAATATATAAAAGGTTAAAAGAAACTCGTTCCTGCGCTTCTGCAGATATATGTTTCTGAGAAGTTGCTTCTTCTACTCGACATCGTGAGTATTGCAAGTAATACGATTAATTCATCGTGTATAAGCATACCGTTTATTTTATAACCGAAGCAACATTATTACTTTTACAAATTTGACTATCAAAAATGAACTATTAAATAAATCAACGTATTGTGATGTGCATATTTTGCCAACTTATTACAGCGGAACACAGCCCGAATATATAAATATATTCAACCGTTCCGAATCTCTATAAATTTATAAGTCTTTGTAGGAGTATAAAAAAATCTCATGTTGAAAGACAACATATATTTGAGTTATTCATTAGGACTCAGTTCACTTCCAAGACAGAAAAACAATACACTAGATAAATAACATTGTTTTTTAAGATAAGATCTTTCTCTTTAACCCAAATTGAATAGCTATCTGCAGACGTGTTCCGAAATCTATCTCTCATCAGTGCAGCTTTGCTCTTAAGAATTATAAATTGGAAAACACTTACATTATTTTGGAACCATGTGTTGGGCTGAAAAATCAAACAATAAAAAAAAAACTGATATGTGTTTTCCAATTTATAATTCATAAGAACAAAGCTGCACTGCTGAGAGATAGAACTCGAGACGCGTCTGCAGATGGCTAACTTTGGGTTAAAGAGAAAGCTCTGATCTTAAAAAACAATGTTATTTATCTATAGTCCAATTTTTTTAAGAATGTAGTAACTAGAAACGTGATTTACACTATGATAAATGTTCAATTTAGTTACAAAATTTGGCGCTAAATTCAAATATAGTTACTTGAATATAAAATTAGTAATTTTATTTTGAATTTAATGGTTTGATTGAATATCTTAATATTATTGAATAACTTATAAAATACAAACAAATAAATGGAGAAAAACGCAAAAAAATCTGAATGAAACAAACAGATCAGATGACAATTATGAATTGACATGGCAGCCATTGGCAACTAACAGCTGCAAATGTATGTGAAAAGAAAAAGAGAAAAGAGGTTGAGATGGAGAAGTAAATATCGTCAGTGTGAACTTCTCCTCGATTTAAGTCAATCAGAGAATAAGGTAAAATAAGCCCTATCTTCCCTGTACTGCATTCTTTAAAAAAATGGAGTATAGTACATTGTTTTAGTGTCACGGAAGTGAACTGAGTCCTAGTGAATAACACAGATATCTGCTGTCTTTCAATTGTTTCAAGTTGTTTCAACATGAATTTGAAGATGAAATGAAGATTCGAGGTGAAAAAAATCTCTTCTCGTAATTGAGACAATAGTCCATTTTTTTAAGAATGCAGCAACTAGAAACCTGATTTACACTATTACAAATGTAAATCTAGTTACAAAATTTGGCGCTAAATTCAAATATAGTTACTTGAATACAAAATTGGTAATTTATTAAAGATTTTATTGAATATCTATTTAGAGAAAAATGCAAAAAAATCTAAATGATATAAACAGATCAGATGGCAATTGACAATTGACACGGCAACCATTGACAACGAACAGCTCAACATGCATTGGCGTACGAAAAAAATATACTTGGAGTTAAGAAATTTTTGATCTTCAAATTTAAAATTGAATATTAAATTATATATAAAACATTATTGTATAATATAGTACTTATTAACCTTAGTATAATTTAACGTTCTATTATATTTAGAAATTATTCATAGTATTATATTCATTTCATTACATATCACCAAATTCTACGCCGGTGACTGCAAATGTATGCGAAAAGGGAGAGATGAGTAGAGAAACGGTTGAAAAATAACGTCGGTGTGAACTTCTACTCGATTTAAGCCAATCAGAGAACAAGTTCAAATAAGCCCTTAATAATAAATATAATATATATCTTCCCTGTATTGCATTCTTAAAAAATTGGACTATAGATAGATTGTTTCAATGAAGTCGCTTCAACATGAAGTTGTCGCAAAATGAAGTTATTTCAACTAGAATTTGTTTGAGACAAGACAAGACCAGATAGACAAGTTTAGACGGACAAGACTAGACGGACAAGACTAGGACAGAAAACACTAGGACAGACAACACTAGGACAGGCAACACTAGGACAGACAGGACTGGGATATACAAGACTAGGACAGATAGGACTGAGATATACAAGACTAGGACAGATAGGACTGAGATATACAAGACTAGGACATACAAGACTAGGACAAACAAAACTAAGACAGACAAAACTAAGATAGACATAAGACTAGGACAGACAAGATTAGGCCATACAAGAGTAGGACAGACAAGACTGCGACATAGAAGACTAGGACAGACAAGACTAGAACATACAAGACTATGATAGACAAGACTAGGACAGAAGACTATGACATACAAGAGTAGGACATACAATACTAGGACATACAAAACTAGGGCAGACATGACTAAGATATACAAGACTAGGACAGACACGGCAAAGACATACAAGGCTATGACATACAAGACTATGACATACAAGACTAGGACAGACAAGGCTGAGACATACAAGACTAGGACAGACAAGTGTAGGACATACAAGGTTATGACAGATAAGACTAACACAAACAAGATAAATACATACAAAACTAGGACAGACAAGACTAAGACAGACAAGACTAGGACAGACAAGACTAGACAGACAAGACTAGACGGACAAGACTACACAGACAAGACTAAACAGACAAGACTAGACAGACAAGCCTAGACAGACAAGGCTAGATAGGCAATACTAGACAGATAAGACTAGACATTCAAGGCTAGACTGACGAGACTACACATACAAGGATAGACAGACAAGGCTAGAGAGACAAGACTAACTTGCAAAGGTTTGTCCACTCAAATCAACAACTATTTCTTCTAAAATTCTGAACAAATTACTTTCTAAATAAAAATATAATAACAGAACAAAAGGCATTCTTAGGCTTTTTAGAGAAACATATAGATACGAAAAACCTAATACAACTCTAATTAAGCGTCTTACTATTATCTAAAGAGATCAATAATCAGTCTTAATTTTTTTAGGCACATTCAAATTCACATTATTTTTTTTAAGTCTGTTCTTAATCTTCGCATTCATGGCATATGAAATGATCACTATCTTGGTTGGTCAATCCAACACGTATTTCTTGAACATATCTGTTGGATGACATACACAGTCTCATGTCTCATGACATACACAGTCTCATACACAATTTCTGTCTTTTTGCTTGCTAGCGCTAGCACCTTAGCGCAGTCCTATTTGATCTACTGAACAATAGTACACCCTTCGAATAGAGAGTTTGGTTTTTAAAAATTTGGCAATATTTGCACATTATTTCAAATAATACAAAGTTATAAAAGTATTCAGCACGGGCGGTAATGTAATGCATTATAATGTAATGTTCCGAATATTGAGCACATAATCGTATTAGTTTCACAGTTTAAAAAAGTAATTCGCGCGAAAGGGTTAATAATAAAGAAGTTAGTGAAAGCTGGCAAAGTCGCGTCGGCAACATTTTAAAAACTAATATTATTACAGTTAGTAAGTACTGATAATGTTGAAGCTTCTTGCTCAGAAGCAAGTTAAAGAAGAAGATTTTAAGACGATAGTCGATTTGCAAGTCGATTGAAAATAATGGCAATAAACGTCAAGATTAAGACACTAATACAATTACCGCAAATGTATATTATCCAATAATTTGGTCAGAAGATCACTGGGAGACAAAAAGTAAACAACCCTTAGCTATCCACCCTTGCCTAAGATAATAAATTCGGTTGAAATACTTGCAAATATGTAAAAGGGCTTGGTGTACTGAAAGATCAAGCATTGCCCAATTCGAAACAGTGGGCTGCATTTTTAATAACTTCCAATGGCAATTCTCAATCTTGGAAGCTAAGTTCAATTAGAAAAAAAAAATCTTGAGTTTTCTTGTATTAGAAGGCATCATTGGGAAAAAAACACTAACCCCGGTGGTACACTGTTTAACAGAAGCTCTCAACTTTTAGCATACGCAGACGACGTGGTTATATTGGGAAGGAGAGAAAGGGGCATAGTAGAAATACTGAATCAGATGGAACAAGCAGGAAAATAAATTGGACTTTTATGGACTGGACAAACTGGACAGAGTAAATGACAAGAAAACAAAACCACTAAAAACCTGACGTGGAGGCCCACAGAGAAAGAATGAATTTTTTGAGATACAGAACTGCCAACTATGTAAAACGAATACTTACAAATATTTAGGCACTACAATTGTTAAAACCCAACAATGTTATTTTTATTTTCATCTTAAAACTATGTTCTTGTTTAGTGTATTTCTAAAAGTTGGTAAATAATACCAGTAGATTCCCAACATCTGGTCGGTAGGGTAGTGGGTATTTATTGAATTTTTTAGCTGTTTATGGCCGCTACGCATCTGAAAGACCATTTGTAATCACCAATCCTTTGTAAATACGCTTCGGCGTTTTTGGATGCTTGGTAGTCGTAAACAATTGAAAATACAATGCAATGTTCAAGGTTCTTTAGAATAAGTATTTAAATTTTGGGTAGTTTTAAGATTAGTCATAGAGATCACCACGTGCACTTCGGGTTGGAATTCTTCTTGGTTCAGTGGGGGCAGGCAAATGGGAGGTGGGATTGAGTTTTCCAGTTTGTAACAATATCTAATCACACTCAGTTCAGTTGTAACTCTCTTGCCACGAACACACCAAGAAGTTTCCAAACTCCGACAGTGCACGTCGTCACAAGTGCTAAAAATAATAAATACATGTTTATCGAGGCGTGCAAGTTTTATTTGCCCAAACATATAACTTCCAGTGCCGATAGAATCTATTGGCAACTCTGAATTAACCGCCTTAGGTTTGATCACGCGAACGTTTGTCCGAAGACAAACAACCACCGCGACTCAACAAAAATTAACCATAAAAATGACTTATCTATCGAAATAAAGCAACGCATAATAGGAGGTAATAGGTGCATGTTCGCGCTTGACAGTATACTGAAATCGAGAGCAGTATCGAGAGCATGTAAGCTCCGTTTATACAAAACGGTGATAAAACCAGTTGTAAATTATGGAAGCGAGGCGTGGACACTTACACAAAGAAATGAGGAGCTACTAAATCGATTTGAAATAAGACTATTACAAGAACAAGACATTGTTTGTTGGATTAAAATGCAACGTATAAGACAATGCAAAATACACCAGAGGTCAGACGACCTAGAGACGGCCTCGGTCAAGATGGATAGATAATGTGCTAGAAGACCTGAAAGTACTGAGAATAGAGAACTGGACCATAACAGCTGTAAATAGAGACAGATGGAAGGCGGTTGTCGAAGAAGCCAAGGCTCTACATGGGCCGTAGTACTGCGTGTGTATGTGTGTTAAAGCGTGTATCTCTCTATGATTAATGGTCATACACTGACGTTTCAAAATATGAAAGAATTGCGAAGCCAACTTCACTCCTATTCGAGAAATGCCAAAAACAAAATTCGTCGTCCCTATTTGAAAACCCAATACAATAAATTTTAAACATAAAAATAATTTATGTTTTTATCTTTAGTATTAAAAAGTTCCAACAAGTAACTCCACAATCAATTAATTAATTCAAAAAAATTAATTAATAGGCAATCCAGCTAAAACTTATCTCGTACAGAAAATGTACTAAAAAATGTATCTCACAGAAGGATTACCCGATTTTAACAAAAAATATATACTTTTGAGAGAAATAAACATTTCTAAAGATAGATTAAAGATAATTTAAGATAAATTAAACAAAACTTCTATAATGATAATAGAGAATGCAACTAATAAACAAAAGTCTTTGGGGAGCGTACTCAACCAATTAAATGAATGTATATTTAATATATGTCTATATAGACTAGATCAGCGCTGTCCAACTGGCGGCCCGCGGGCCATATCCGGCCTGCGAAGCTTTTTTTACGGCCCACGAGTTAAAGTAAACTTTATATCAAAATTTAAATAAATATCTGTATACATTTAAAATATATGAGATTTTTAGATAATAGTTATATAGATAATATATAGACTAGAGATAATTCAACCGTTTACAATAAAAAATATAAAAATGCTAATGATGAATAAATATGGTTGTTTTACAGATATATACATATATACATATAAACCTTCTGTTTTATGGTCATATATGGTCATATTATGGTTTTATGGTTCTTCTTCTACGCTTCTTCTTTGCGTCCTTGTCCGTTCTTGTCCGTCTCGTGTTTACATGGTTGCAGAAGGAGCGGTGGGGATTGTAGCCGCGGCTGCATTAAGGGGGGAAACCACATTAGGAGGCTGTTTGATACTGATTTTTTAGGATTTCTTTTTTGGTGGGACTAATTAACTAGATTTTAATCAAATTTTGACATCATTTCATTCATATTTCGAACAATTTTGGTGAATTTTTTTGATTAATTTCAGCCAAAAATAACAAAGTTACGGTAAATAACAAGTTGATGTCCGCTGAAGGTTGTAAGTATAGTTTTCCAATTGCGTGCAGTGTAGCCATTCCGATTTTAATGTGAAATCAAAAAGGTTTTGATTTTACATTAATAACTTATTTTCTAAGAATATGAACCTCAATGCAGGCGAAAAAAATGAAAGGTAAAAATTTTGCAGGTGTTAACAATTTCTTCGATTTTCACGATTTTTTCTCTAATTACGCAAGGAAAAATACACGTAAAATGATCGGTTCTAAACTTTTTGAGTTAGATTGCACGCAAATGTGAAAAAAGTAATTTCGAGATAAACGAGGGAATGCTCCGCTCGAGCCTGTACCCGATGTGCACTCGGTATTTTGCTCATACAATCTAAACGAATGCGAATTTCGATTTGAAATGTTGACAGCGTATTCTTGGATAGTTAAGCTAACGATTTATATATAATAAAAAGAAAACCTAATGTGGTTTTTACCGAGAGCCGCTTATCTTGTACAACAATAGTTAACGGACTTTTATGTTTACATCTACCGTGGGTTATTTGCTATTCTGTGAAATGTCATAAAACACAATGAACTGAATTTCATATTTATTCGTTAATTGAAACAATCCTTAATTATGAGTGCATCTAAGAAAAGAAAGATTGATACTGAAAATCGAGAATTTCAAGAAGGATGGGATGTTAATTATTTATTTATTCTCAACAAGGGCAAGCCACAGTGTTTGGAATGTTCACACAGTGTAGCTCTGTGCAAAGAGTACAACTTAAAGCGCCACTACCAATCAATGCATGAAAAAAAATATTTTTCGTGCAAATTTTTTGAAAAGAAGTGTTTTTCGTGCACGGGAGACTCGATAATAGCATTAGTAAAAAAATTGAAATAACAGCAGAACTATCAAACGAATTATTTTACCCAAGTAACAAATTCTCAAGAAGCATCAGTGCATCGTTTGAAGTTTGCTTAGAAATTGCAAAAGCGAAAAAGCCTTTTTCGGATGGAGAATTAATTAATAAATGTGTCATAAAAATGGATCAAGCTTTAATAATAACGAAATGGCAACAAAATTTCAAACAGTTTCTCTTTCTCATCCACCTGTAAGCCGACGAATAAACGAAATCAGTATACATGTCATTAATAAATTACAAAACCTAATCAATAATTGCTGCTATTTTTCCGTAGCATTGGACGAAAGTACAGACATTTTCGACACAAGTCAAATGGTTATTTTTATAAGAACTGTAAATGAAAACTATGATTATTCAGGACAACTCTTAAAATTTCGATCATTACACGCAACAACAATAGGTGAAGATGAAGATATTTATAACGAATTAAAATGTGCAATAGCTCCGTATGGCAGATTTGACAAGTGAACCGCTTTTGCCTGACGGCGCCAGAGCTAGGACGGGAAAAATATTGGGAAGCAGGAATCTTACAAAAAGAAGGAATAAATTGTCGAATGTTCCATTGTATTGTGCATCAGGAGGCATTATGTGGTCTTTCACTAAAACTAAAAGACGTAATGGACAAGGTTTGCAAAATAACAAATTTAATTCGTGGCGGAAATCGTTCTCTTACACATCGAAAATTTAAAACTTTTTTGCACGAACTGCAAAAAAAAATCATCATTTTTTAACGGAAGTTGGCAACGATGAAGATTTGACAGAAAATTTAGGTGATACAATTTTTCTTTGTTCACTTGCTTTCCTAACATACATTACAAATTATTTAAATATTTTGAATAAATGCTTGCAAGGTAAAGACCAAGATATGTGTTGTCTTTATAAACATGTAAGAGGATTCAGATATAAATTAAAATTGTGGCTAAATTTGCAGAAACATAATTTATTTTTTCATTTTGAATGTTGCAAAGAGATGTATGAAGAAATGAACGCCTGTAACATAGAAGTGAATTTTAATATTTTTTAAATTAGATATGCTTATTGAGGATTTTAATAGAAGATTTTCTCAATTTGATGATTTAAAGATGAGTACTAATTAATTTAGTGATCCATTCAATATCGATATTACCTCCGTTGAACCTGTATATCAAATGGGATTATGCAACCTTCAGGCTGACCCAATCATTGCATCTAGTGCAGCAACTGTAATAAGTGTTCAAACATTTGGATAATGAAAAATATCCAAAAATGAGAGATGTTGGACTTCAAATCATTTCTATGTTCGGAATCGACATCTATCTGCATGCGTGCGTTCTCTGACATGAAATATATAAAATTAAAATTTCATAATGATATTTCATTTTAACAATAAATATAACGCAATATTTATTATGCAAAAATATAAATTTTATTGTCGAAAAAATGTTATTATCTTTGACTTTTTCGTACAAATAAAATTTAATCAACTTTTGAGTTAACATGAACTGACTTTTCATTTACCTATCCTTTTCGGCCCGCAAAATATTTGCTCAAGAAAAAATGGCCCGCTGGCTAAGAGAAGTTGGACAGCGCTGGACTAGATAGATGAACCGCGTGACATTAAACAAGACTAGAAAAAAATATTGCAAGCTCCAATTTAGAAAGAAGAAATTTCATGAATGGATTATAAACCGTTAAGGAATTTATTTAAAACGTGAGTTTAAAAAAAAACTTGTTTTGCATTTGGAACAAGCCAGGTGAGTGTTTTTAATAGATGAAGTAACCAAATATCATTGGCATTGGTTACGTAAAACATTAATTTAAAAATATTAATATATTTAAAAAAAAACTTTTTCTTTAGGTATTTTAATAATTACCTTTTTTATTATAATTTGTTATTATAGAAAGTAGTTTAAGCCCTGGATACAGCTAAAAAATATAATTTATTTCCTTTGACTATTTCATTAATTATTATTGTATAATAAAATGTAACGGATCAATAATTAAAAAACAACCCAAATTTATTAACATTTCCCAATATTTTTAAATTGATTCAAACTCAATTGAAAGTTGCTTTCTTGCTACACGTATTTCAACTATTTTTATTAACTCGCCTTCTAGTCTGTCTGTATGATGTCTTGTACTATAGACTTGAAACTTCAAATATAGCTCAGGAATGGATGATAATGCAATATTTTAATACTTTAAACACTTTTAATTTAATTAAGTATTTTTAATTAATTTATATTCCTCCGGGTCAGCAAATGCGCAATGTAGGTAATCCTGTACTAGGCAACACCGAGGTGAGCTGATGAAAATTAAAATCGATTACAAGATTAAAGATGTTTTTATTAAAATGCACTAAACAGGAGAAAATATTGTTTCCGTGTTGACATTAGTGATTATAAATAAAAACGTGGACATTCTAGATAAAATGCCCTATAGTCCATTTTTTAAGAATGCAGTAACTAGAAACCTCATTTACACTATGACAAATGTTCAATCTAGTTACAAAATTTGGCGCTAAATTCAAATACAGTTACTTGAATATAACATTGGTAATTTAAAATTAGTTAATTTCAAACCCCCTCGAAATATGCAAAATATAACATATTGAAATCAGGAGGGACGAGTACAGAGACTATGTTCTTTAAGAGAGCATGGTAGATGTGGAGTTTAGGAACCCTTGTGTGTTAGTTTTAGAAAGTAAATTGGTGCTTTTCTGCAAACCACCCCCGCAAATATTTTCTAATACAAGGAAGAGTAGATAGAAGAAGAGTACCAGGAAGAAGGAGTATATCGTGGCTAAAAAAACCTTCGAACCGGGTTCAACACAACAACAACAAATCTCTTCGGGGCTGCAACAAATTCTGAACTTCCATGATGATCGCCCACATCCGAAGCATCTAGGCACCAGAAGAATAAGAAGCTAATTTAATCTACCGAGATCTAGATGACTAAATATATGTTTGTAACATTAACTTATTCTTCCGAGAAAATCTGAAGGCTTCTAGATAAAGAACTACAACTTTCAAAGTATCCTAGATATAATATCCTGGTTTTCAATGCGGATAGACGAAGACATTCATGGTTGCATAATCTGCGTGACTAGCAGGGAGTAACTTCAGTAGAACTGTTTCGGAGTGCGGCGAACAAAGTTAAAATAGCCATGTTAATCGCCAACGTCCGAAACGGATCCACCACAAGAAGAAGAAGATGTTTGAAGTATATATTAACTAGATAATTTAGCTACAAAGTTCGAATATGTCTTTATAGCTAAACTACATCTTTGAGTACTGGACGTTCAAACTTAAGTTTTCTAAATTCTATATGTTCTTACAAAACCTTATAGGCGTCTAGATATTCTATTTAGAATTCTTTATTTTTTACGATTTACTAACTAATTAGGTATTTTAAGTGTATCTTAAACGTTATTAGTTTAACTAGTTTAATAACCGAGATTTAGACGACAAAATCTCGGTTATTATAATAAAAGTCCGAGAAATGAGTTAATTCTTAGAAAAATTGAAAGCCTCCATACAAACAACTACAACTTTCTAGATATTCTGTACAGAATATTCTAGCTTTTATCATATATTAACTAGATAATTTAGTTACAAAGTTCATAAAGATTTATGTTCATATCTAGATTAATCCGTAAGTACAAGACGTTCAAACTCAAATTTTCTAAATCCTAGATGTTTATTACGAAACCAGATAGGCATCTGGATATTCTAGATGGAATACTCTAGTTTTAACTATTTAAACAAATGTGTGGTAAACTTCATTAGTCTATCTAGTGTATTAACTGAGATTTAGACGACTAAAAGTCTTTACAAATTCTTCATGAAAAACTGAAGGCTTCTACTATATAAAACAACTATTATAAACAACTACAATTAATTTTCTAGTTATTCTAGACAGAATTCTCACGTTTTTATCACATAGCAACTAGATAATTCAGCTATAAAATTCTTCAAAACTTGTCTTCATAACTAGACTAGGCGTTCAGAACTACACGTTCAAACTCAAGTTGTCTAGATGTTGTTTACAAACCTGATAGGCATCTAGCTATTCTGGATAGAATAATCTAGTTTTCACTTTTTATTAACTAATCTAAGTATGTTAACTTTACGATAAATTTCATTCGTCTAATAAGTTTAATAACCGAGATCTAGACAACTATATCGAAGTCTTAAAAAATACCAGATTCTTCCAAGGAAAAAAACTGAAGGCTTCTAGAAAAAGAACTATAACTTTCAAATCATTCTAGATACAATATTTTAGTTTATAGCAGACAGTAGCTAGATAAATTAGTTATAAATTTCAGTTAACGTTATCTTTGTAAATGGACGAATTGCGGAGTACTAGTCGCTCAAACTCAAGTTTCCTAAATTCTAGATGTTTTAGTAAAAAACTTGTAGTTTCCTTAATATTCTAGCTCGTATATTTTAGTTAAGACCACTTTGTAGCTAATAAAATATTCAAACTAACAATATAATTGGCAATATCACATCTATTTTAGTTTCTGAGATACAAACGAGTAAACCCACCAAAAACTTTGTAATTTTGTCGAAGCTTAGCGAAATTACGAATTTCTAGCCTTAAATTTCCACCGAAAGGCTATTGACACAGATTTAAACTTACTAAAACTAACTTCCTAGTCTATAAGTTTAATATTTATCCTTAAATTAATTTAAATGTAATTGAACTAAAACCCTAACTCAAGCTTAATTCAAGCTTAAAATTAGGCTTAAAGACGTCGTTTGTGGAGCGCTTGTGTAGCCTTAATAGCAAGGCTATTGATTAGGCGTTAAATTTTGCTGAATTTTTTCGTATTCAATTAAATTTGGAAAGAATAAAACTAATTTGAAGGAATAAAAGTAATAAGTAAAAGCGTGCTGAAATCCGACGAGTGAAACTTTGTTGTGCAACAAAAATTGTTTAACAAAGGCTATCGACATTGCAACAAAGAAGGATTTGATTTAAGAGTAAGATTGCTTTAATTTGATAAGTGGATTAGGAAGTAGACTAGTTTGTAAATTGTATAGCACAAGCACTAAACTATATTGATATAATCTTCATGGACGCTCCACGCTTTCATTTATAGTCACTAATGTCAACACGGAAAAAATCTCCTGTTCTTTTTCTCAATTTTAATAAAAAAACGAAGGTTTTTTTATATAATTTATTATTTTTTACATTTTAATCTTGTAATGGATTTTATTTCCCAGCACAAAGCATAAATTACATTGCGCCATTGCTGACCCGGAAAAATATAAATTAATTAAAAATGCTTAACTAAAGAAAAGCGGCTAATGCAGGTGGGGAAAGCTGGGCGAATGGCGACCCGCTTCGATATTTTAAACGGCCCGCAAAGCATTTTATAAATTAGATTAATTAAATGTATAATAAAAACAAAACAAAAAAGCATGAAAACATGGATCTCACCCAACCCGCTCTTAGGAGAATTTCAATTAGATCATGTAGCGGTTAAAAGGAAATTTAATAAAGAAATGAAAAATGTCAAAGTTCTGAGAGCTGGTAACTTAAATTCTGATCACTATCATTCTAAAATAAAACCCAGAATCATCCCCAATAGGACTAAACAGACTTTAAACATTAAACAAACAGACTAAAACATAGGAAATACGATCCTGAAAAGATAATGAACTCAAAAGAGTTTTCAATCGCCACTGCAGATTTACAAAATCAAGGCTGGGATCAAATCAAAGAAAGTCTACTAATTAAAGCAGAACAACTTGCTCCACTAACTAAAATCAAAAAAACATGCGTGGTAGACGGAAGAGTGCGATAGTCTCATTGAACTAAGAAGAAAAGCATGGCACATGTGGCAATCACTGAAAAACGACCATAACAGACAAAAATTTTTAAATGTTACAAAATAAGAGAATCATAAGAGAATCAAAAAAGTTCGAGATGATCACATACTTATTCAAATTTATGAAGACTTTCACAGAAACAATGTACGGCACTTTCATAAGAATTTTAAGAAGAAATTGAATCTCAGAAGTACAATCTCCCAACTCTACAACTCCAGGATAAAAATGGAAATGTTGCCCATAACAACAAAGACAACTCAGAGTATTATCAGAATATTTCGAAAATCTACTTAACTGTGAGGAATCCGTAGGAAAGATGGACTTTCATGTATCCACATCAACCAAACCTCACTCACAATCTCCAACCATTGAGGAACTACATTCAATAATATCGAATCCTAAGAATTATATGGCTTCGGGAGAAAATCAAATCCCAACTAAACTTTGGAAGAATTTTAACGAAAATGCTATACAGTCTCATCTCTCAGAAATATCTTTGAAGAAATTTGGATACTTGTAAGAATCCCACATAACTTGAAAACAGCCCTTATGCATCCACTTCATTAGAAAGGATCCAAAACAGACCCCAACAACTACAGAGGAATATCTCTCCTTGACGCACCATAGAAGATATTATCCACAGCCCTACTACACAGGGCAGAACCTCAACTAGACCATCAACTTGGGGAATGCCAAGCGGGTTTCAGGAAAGGGAGATCCTATCCGGAACAAATTATCAACCTCAAACATATCATGAACTACCAAAAATCACGGGCTAAATCATGTTATCCCTTTCAGTGACTTCCAAAAGGTATACGACTCTATACAAAGGGAATCCTTATTCCCGCTCCTGAAAGAACTAGACCTCGATAACAAAACTACAAACCTAATCAGAGAAACACTAATACATTCTCCAAAGTTAAATTCATGGGGGAACTCTCCACCCCTTTTGAGATAAAATCAGGTGTACGGCAAGGAGATGGACTTTCTCCACTGCTAACTTTGCCCTAGAAAAGTAGTCAGCGAGTGGAATATGAAGACCCACAGTAGAATCAGAATAGGATCTAAAAACAAAGGCATCAAGGTCATTTGTTTAGCTGTGCTGAAGACATGGCCTTACTAGCTGAAACATGGGAAGAAGTTAAGGAACAGATCCCTCGAACTCCAGAGGCAAGCGTTAAAAATGAGTCTTAAAGTCTTAGTTGAAAAGACCAAAATAATGACGAACATAACAAAACACACCAAAAAAGCTTCTAGTGAGCAACCAATACTTAGACATCGTCAAAGAATTCAAATATACTGAGGAATGGATCAGCTGTAATGCGCTAGAGAAAAAGGCAATGGAATCTAGGAGAAATAAAGTTGAATTGGCCTTTCAATTTACGAAGGACACTTATAAGAAGAAGTTTCTCTCTCCTAAAATGCCAAAATAAGACATAATAACACGGTAATTAAACCAGAAGCCTTATATGCAGCCGTAACATTGTCTCTCGCCACCCAGGGACCGCTTGAGAGGCTGGAGGTCAAGGAGACAGATATTACGCAAAATCTTAGGCCCCAAATTTCATAACAACAAATTAATCCATCTCAGGAACGAAACTCTTTACCGAAAAACTGAAAACCTCTCGGACACAATAAAAAAACGGAGAATTGATTTTTATGCTCATATCCTCCGAATGAATTCTTCGACCACTTTCGTGATAAAAAAAAAACAAAACCTCTTCAGTTTAAGAAAACTGAGAAAGACCTCGTAGAACGCCAAATTACAGACACCATGCTCAAGGACAAAACAGCCAAAACCATCACCAAGGATAAGAAGCAACGGTTCCAAGTTAAAATCAAACAAAAGCGTACGATCCACATCTCTGCATAAGAAAGGGAAGGTTTTTCGGAATCTAGCTGGGCTAAAAGGAAAGCTCAAAACAATAAAAAATGATTGATTTCATGTACCCCAAAGTTGGGTGAAGCAAATAAAGAAGAAAAACAAAAAAGTTAAGTTGGATTTGTGATGGACTCCTGCCAAAATATTACTTCACTGCAAAATAAGTCCGCTGCTGTTCAATATCTACAAAGCTGATATGAAAAATGTGTTACACAGGACGAGTAGTCCTAAAAGTGTCTAGCTTATGCGGACGATATCGTTCATATAGCGAGCACGTATTCAGAAATGAGAGAGGTAATTGGAAAGATAAAAATGTTGAGAAACGAAAGCTAGTGGTGAATGTGAAGAAAACAGAAATGGTTGTTTTCCAAAAGAGGGAAAAAAAGAGAAGTGAAAAGTTTGGATGCGGAGAAAACGGAATAGAACAAGTTAGCAGCTTCAAACACCTTGGATTCATGTTTGATTCATGCAGGACAGTTCTTTTGAGGAGCACATAAATTACATAGGGAGGTCCGATGCTACTAGAGAAAAAAAACAATAAATTGATCGCTTGTAAATTGTGAAATGTATTACAAAATACTGCAACAAACATAAATTACATAGGAAGAAAATCCTGGGTGGCTGGAAACAGATTCTGGAGTGTATGGAAGAGTAAACGCAAGGAAAAATTCAGAGCCAAAATGGTTATATGGAAGGTGTGACTCTTGCTATTTTCATGTATGGTTTAGAAATGTGTGCGTGTGTTTTAGAAGAGGAAGAAAGGATAGAGAGAATACAAGTACAAATGTTGAAAAGGCAAGGGCTTTGCAACTGGAAAAATCTACACCGTGGCACATAGTACTGCAAGAAACAAATGCCTTTAAAATTGCCAGCCAGGGTGTAGCGCGGCTGCGAAGTATGAATGTAAGGTAAAAGCATGGGAGATGAAAGGATGGCGAATGAAGTGTTTCAAGCTAGAAAAGAAGGTATGGGTAATGCAAGGAAAACTAAATTGGGGGTGAGAGAAGGAAAATGTATAAAAGGGGAGGCTGGTTGGGTGTGGAAGTTGAGAGAATGATTAAGAACGGGAGCAATTTCGAATTGATAGAAATACAGGAATTTAAGGTGTATAGAAGAGGGGACATACAACCCCGAGAACCTGCTGTATATGTGGGACGGAGAATGAGGCATGGGAGCATTGGGCTGCAAAGGTTGGGTGTGGAGTAAGTCCGAGAAAAAAATATCGATTTTCAAGATCATAGAATACATCATCATCATAACATCATGACATGTACATAAGCCGCCACGTCAATAGGTCCGCCGCGATAACACACCATTAAGTGGCATCATTAAAATATAACGATTAATAGACAAAAAATATTATAATGTTTTGCCTCGTTCTGCCTGGTTGAATCGTGTTTGATCCAATATTATTAAGTTGTCTTTAGGCTTGTCTCGTCTTGTTTAATCCTTGTCTAGTCTTGTTTAGTTTTGTAGCGTTCCCACATATCCCGCACAGCCTTAAAGAGCTCACAGACCAGCGCGGAAGATTCGCTGCCGCGACCGGTGCGTTATCGCGGCGGGCCTGTCATGATGTAATGATCGTAAAATACAACATCGTAGGGTACATGCAAGATATCTCAATTACTCTGTGTTTTATTTAAATACAAAATTGTTATGTCCTTATTGAAGAACCCGGTATAATGTTTTACCCGATCTCGTTCGTTCGTTCTGCTTCAATCTTATCCGATATAATATTATTAAGTTTTCTTTAGTCTTGTCTCGTCTTATTTAAAGATGTTAAACTTTATCTAGTCTTGTTTATTTTTGTCCAATCTTGCCTTTTCCTGCTTAATCTTGGATAAACTTTACCTATTTATTTACATAAACGTAATAAAATTACAACAAAATAAGCTGGTGTACATTTTACATTCTACATTACCTGTTTGCTCATTCACCCGTCTCAGCAATTCCAAACCCTTTCTCCTTTCATTTAAATTATATCATATTATAGTATAATTAAATTCAATCATGTCCAGTCTTGTTCAATAATAGTAAAACAACTAATTGTAAGTGACTTTCATTTTCAAATGCATCGATAAAGTATGTAGATCAATAGGCATCAGTCAAGTTTGTCTATGAATTGACATTAGTAATGTTGGTTAATATAGCTAAATTCAGTTTTAATCATCTATGAATTGGATGGTTTTGTTTAGTCTTATTCAACCTTATCTAGTCTTGATTAGCCGAATTTTATCTCGCGTAGTCTTGCCTGATACTGTCTAATGTTGAAAGAACCGGTCTAAATTTAACCATTTTTAACCTTGAATAGATTTATCCAATTTTGACCAGTCTTGTCCAATATTAGTAAAACCACTAATTGTAAGTGATTTCCATTTCCAAAGGCATCATTAAAGTCTATCGATTAATAGACAGCAAAGTTGCTTACTATGGCTAAATTTAGCTTTATCTATCTATGAAATTGAAAAAACAATATTTGTTATTATTGATGTTGGCATTCCGATACTAGACGATATCTATAAATAGTATATTTTACAGTAAGAGATGAAAGTTTGAGAGATGGCGTTTTTTTGGTGAGGTGGGAGTTTGCTCACGAGCGCCAGCGAGTTAGCAATCACTCCGAACCAAAAAAACACTTTCATCTTGCGTAGTAAATGCATTTTTTCTACTGATTTCGGTTGTAGAATCCATAATTCGACTTTAATAAATCCAATTCAAAGCGAACTGTCAAAACAAATTTAATTGTTGGTTTGGTCGTTTCCATGGTAACATTCTCATAGAAGGTGATACTTTTCAAGTCAACTGTTTTCCTAATTTTATTTCGGTTTTTTAAATAGTTTCAGGCTCGTTTTACGTTTGTACATAAAATATTTCATACAAATTGATTTAATTAATAAAAAAGTCCATGCAAATTTGGTTAGTTTAGTGTTTTAATCGAGAAAATCATAAATTTAAAATGCTCATTTTCGTCTCTAGATGTGAAAATAATTTCATCTCTAGAATGAAAAAATCCCACATATGCCACATATATCAGTAGAAAAATGTTTTTTTAGCTTTTTCCGTTACAGAAATTGCAATTAAAACTGAAAATCATTAACTAATAACTGTCTATGCATATAATAAACAATACTGAACGTGCCCCGTGACGTAATCCAAAGCGCGCGAAAAATGGGGGCGTACAAACAAATCAAATGTAATCGGTTTTTTATATATTATTTTAAAAATTAATTTGAACACTTTCAACAGTATTTATATATTTTACTATGTTATAACAAAGTAAAAAATGAATTAAACAAATAAAAAAAATGATGCATATTCGCTATTGTATCTAAAATTCTTGCTTGATAAAAATCAATGCATAGCTTCTTATTGAATAATACTGAATCATTGTTATATACAGAAAAACTTTGGTATTAAGCTGCCAAATATTAAACTGTTATACAAAATTCTTGTCTAATTCAAATTAATTTAAAAAAATTATAGAACAATACATATTCATTGTTATAAAACAAAAACTTACCAATTTGACCCAAAATTCTTGTTCAATTTAAAATTAAAGAAAAACTCGTTTACGCACGTTCTGCGATGAAAACAACGAATATCCGCGTACTCTATCCGAGAGTTTGCGTTGAACTGACCGGTCCGGCCAGTTGCAACCTGCTTAATTCGAACCGAAACGGAACGCGGCGTCCTTCTCGCACCTTTCGAGAACAAGAACGTCAAGGATTTTTTTCAAAAATCAAATATTTTTTTTAAAAATACATAATTACATTGTTTTGAGATTGCACAGGTCTAGACAAAAAAAAAGCAGTCGACTTTTGCAAACAAAATGACATTGGAAATGTAAATAAAAGATGCCAATCGGAAAACAAGACGGCACATACACCCTGGATAAGACTATGAAACCAAAGAAGAGAAATTGCTAAACCAAGATACTCATATTGCTGCTTACCTTAGCCAATCTGCATTTATCAATACGTATTTACTTTTATCAACTATTGACAAATGTTCCATAAATTTACAAGCCTTATCTAATTTTATACATATCATAGGCACAAGACCAGATACCACAAGATCCAGATACAAGACTAGACTAGACTAAACAACACAAAACCTTACAGACTAGCGAAGACCAGACAAGATCAGACAAAAGCAGACAAGACGAGAACCAGACTTTGAGACCCAGGGCCCCTAGGCACCTTGGCAAAGTGCCTCGGGCCCACCATGTCGAAGCTATTTTGGAAATTTAGCAAATTAAAAGTATAGAACATATAATTTTTAAGCATCATTTAATAAAGATCAGAATAATACAGTCTCTCTTATTATAGTTACGTTATTCTATAAAATTTATAGAATCATACGACGAACTTTCATCTGTGCAAAAGAACGAATGATATCATAGTCAATTGACAGCCTTATTTCGGACTCTATGTACATTACAGAGAGTGAATGTTCTTTCCTATGTTAGATCTCAATTAATTCTGTACTCTCTTTAGCGCTGAAAACGACCGTTCTGCTGGGCAGTTTGAAGCTGGTGTACACCACAGCATTCGGAGCACAATTCCTACGTTTGGATAAATGTCCAAAAAGCCTTTTTCCAATAAGTACGTGTATCAGTGACGTGACTTCAGTGATGATAACTCTCTCTGTGATGATAACTCTATAACTTCATCATTCGACGACATATGAGCTTGCAGGTGCAGACACTCGTTTTCTTAAGACCCAACCAAATCCCCCGGATAAAAAGTTAAGAGGTTTCTGGCTCCCTCGCGGATGACCATAGATTCCAAACGATGTAGTTTCGTATGAAAGTCAAACTTTTTACTTCACTCCTCTTAGGCAGATCCGCGTCTCCCTAGCTCTGCAATTTGTCTATCTACTAGTATCTTCTATCTATGTCTATCTACTAGTAGTATTTTCTTTTGGAATGGAATAGTTTTTGTGGATGGAAGAGTTGAAGAGAATGGAATAGTTGCTAAAGGTGGAGTAATTGATGAGGATGGAATTGTATAATGAATTTTCAGGTGCGCGACACTTGTGGCGCTTTTAGCGCCACATGATATATGTGAAACGTGAAGTTGTATATGAAAGAGTAAGCAGGATTGCAAGATGCGCGACTCTTTTTGAAATCACATCAGCTTAAATCCGCGTAGCGGGGAGGGCGTTATTCAGTAAATAATTCAGTAAATACGTAATTGCCTTACAACTCGAGTTATGTACTATACTTTATCTACGACCACAAAATGTTGTTTCTGTTTAATAAGAAAAATATGTTTGATGTAACACCTTCGACCTTATTTAACTTGATTGAAATGAAAATAAATACATTCATAATTGTTACATACCTTTTTATTTAGTACTTATTTGTAGTTTGCGTTAGATTTAAACGTGAAAAAACGAAATGAATGACAGCTTCTATGTGAATGATGTGACGTTTAATGATTGTTAGGAAATCACGGAGTACTATATTTAAAAATAGTATCAACGTGCAGCTCTCAACCAATCAACGAATCGTAAATCAAACGCTCATGGGTGATTTTGAATTATTACATAGCATTAATCGCGGATTGTTACATATGAGTGTGTATTATGATGTATTTACATAGATCATTGGGCTTTTAGAATAGTGGTCGTAGATAAAATATAATCAAAACACTTTTGAGATGTACTTAATCATATAGTGTTGCCAATTGTCTAAAATCAAAGTTACTATAATTAAAGGTGTGATATTAGAAATGAAAAGCTCCCAACGTTCATAAAAAAAGTTACTATATCTAACCATGTGATATTAGTTACTAAGACTTACAACATGAACGAAAAAAAAATCAGCTGTGGCATAAAAGTTACTACAAATCTCACTCAAAATTTCATAACCTTTAAATTAATTAAGTGACATTGATGTCAACTTTGACGTTCAACATAAATTGTTTTAATCAAGTTGGTATCTTGTGTTGAGTTACCAACATACTCAAACATAACCTCACCAACTATTTGTGGAATTGACGTTGTTGTTGTCAAATTTGACAAATAACATAACCAAGTCAAAAAAAGAGCTGTTTTTTTCGTCAAAGTTGACTTTTCAGCAGTTGATCGTCTGACTTTTTTTCGTCAAAGTTGTAACCCTTAGTTACTAACGCCACTTCACTAGATATAACTAGGTTACTATATATAGTAACCTTCTATTATGAAGTTTGGCAACTCTTGTTTCCCAATCACTCCTCCATCACTCCTCCAATTACAGTAAATCACTCCTCCAATTACAGTCAGTTTGCGGATTTTTCAATAACTTTAGACTCATAATGATCAAAGCTACACGTACTGGGTTTCCTTAAGTTTTCTAAGTATATTAACAAAAACTGATACAGTTCAACGAGCGTACCCAGGTGTATCGATGTTAACAGATAGGAGAGATTTACTTGCTTTGTTTAAACTTTCCAAGATGTCATTCCAGAGAGGTGACAAAAAGCAAGTTTCCATCGAGTGTAATGAATTTAGAAGACCTGAAGCCTCAGAGAGCGTAGATGGTTTTTCATTTGCATCTTGGCAATTATCTGAGAGCCATGTTTTCTCACCCCCAGGACAATAGAGTACCTACCCTTCCGATATCATTTAATATCGGTTGATTGCTTATACCGGCGCATATTCGGTCTGTGTTGAACTTTCATTAGCTTCGCCCCTATCCATCGAGACCTTACCGGCATGGATGACCCTACCACTAGCTATGCTACCGCAAGTATCGCTCCCAGGATGTTAGGTTGTAAGTTCTTCGAGAGGGCGGTTTTGAAATTTTAAATTAAAGAGAGACAAATTTAGAGTGTCTGTTGTTCTGCAAATTTTGAACTGCATTTATAAAAGAAAACGAAATAAGTTGAATATCAAATTTTTTGTTGAACATGTAGAGTAAAATCTAAAAAGTTTAGGATTTTTTGTGAATTGAAGAGTAAAATTTAAAGTTTAACAACAAGCCAAATGCTTAATCTATAAATAAACAATTAATACTTAAATGTACATCGATTAGATGATCTCCATTTGCTTCGATGCATGACTGAGATCGATGCAACAATGAACGCATTGTAGCCGTGGCACATTTCTGGCGATGTCTCGCCGTTTAGGGAATATATGGTACTACTGTATGCGTCTAACGCTTAACCCGCACGGAGGCATAAATTGCTTGAAAATGGCGAATGTCAGTTCGCCGAAACGTCGAGAATACGGTTCTTTCAAGAACCAAGCCTCAACATCAACGCGGACTCTCCTGGAAAAGAAATCAACACATATTTCCATTCGCGGAAACCTCAAATACAATACTAAAATGATCTCATCCCAGGAGCAACATAGACTTCGGCAGGCGTTAGCTCGAGCAGACCATCTTGTCTGAGAAAGACTCTTCACGACAGTTGAATTTGACTTCAGTTTCGCCAACGGGGCCCGTGCGCCAGCTGGGCTTCTAGGACGGGACCTTGTAGGTCTAGGCCTAAAACCGGCACTGACAAGTCCAGACAAGACAAGTCCAGGGAAGACCACAGAAGGCCAGACATAGTCAAGCAAGACCAGACAAGATCAGACAAGACAAACAAGACCAGACAGGACCAGAGAAGACCAGACAAAACCAGACAAGACCAGACAAAACCATCTAAAATCAAACAAAACCAGACAAAACCAGACAAGACCAGACAAAACCAGACAAGCCCAAAAAACAAAACCAGACAAGACCAGAAAAACCAGAAGAGACCAGACAAGACTAGACAATACCAGACCATACCATACAAGAGCGGACAAGACTAGACTAGACCAGACAAGACTAGGCAAGACCAGACAAGACCAAACAAGACCAGGCAATCCAGAGAAGACTAGACAAAATCAGACAAAATGAGATAAGATCAGGCGACACAATACAAGACCAAACAAAACGAGACAAGAGAAGACTAGAAAAACCAGACAAGATCGGAGATGATTCGACAAGACTAGAGAAGACCAGACCAGACCAGACAAAACCAGAAAAGAGCGGACAAAAACAGACTAAACCCGAAAAACCAGAACAGACCAGACAAGACCGGACAAAACCATACAAGACCAGTGAAAGCAGATAAAATCAGACAAGCCAAGACTAGACAAAATCAGCCAAGACTATAAAAGAGCGGACAGGACCAGAGAAGATCAGACAAGACTAGATAAGAGCGGACAAGACCAGACAAGACCAGGCCGGCACAGGTAAGACCAGACAAGACCAGACAAGACAAAATCAGACAACACCAGAGAAGACAGGACAAGATCACTGAAGACCAGACAAGACTAGATAAGAGCAGACAAGACCAGAGAAGACCAGCAAGATCAGACAGGACCAGACAAGACCTTGCAATACCAGAAATCGTGAAGATGAAAAGAAAGCGATAATTAAATAGAAACCAGGTTTGTTTGATAAAAGTTTCCAAAATTCAAAATGTGTCCTTGCAACCGCACTGAACAACAAATAATTAAAATTCAGTTGCGATTTGCGATTTTTCCGCCTGCAACTTACGCATAATCGCTTTCATAATGTAGACGGACAAAATCGTGTTCAAAACTGGAAACGTTGAAAATCGGTTTCTCGTAAAATATTTCTTTTCGCAACGACATTAAAATCTCGTTACGGAGATAATTAAATATTCATTTAGGCATTTAAATACTCGATCAAACATTCATTCCACTTCACTGTTTCATAATTACATTTCATATTCTAAAAAGGATTTCTATTATATTTGTAGGACAATTTATAATTCATAAATAAATTTTCTAAACATAGTCTAATTGATTTAGCCCACCTCATTCAGCTTTGAACTTATGTAAGAAGTCTTGATTTTATCTGCTTACTCTTTTTCCAATCTAAAACTTTTTCTTCTTCTGTTGGCTTTATAACCCACGGTGGGTTTTTGCCTCTACAACAATCTTCTTCCATTCGGTCCTTTCACCGGCTTTCTCTCTCCAATCCCTTACTCCCATCTTCTAAGACTTTCCTCCACGTCTTCCATCCATCTTTTCCTTGGCCTGCCTCTTTTCCTTCTTCGTACTGGCCGGCAGTTGTACATTTTCTTGGCTGGTCTGTCGTCATGCATTCTGTACAGGTGTCCCAGCCATGCTATTCTTTGAGCTTTTACATATCTCACTATGTCCGCTTCCTTTATTAACCTGCTTAGTTTATGGTTCATTCGTATCCTCCAAATTCCATGCTCATTTCGAATCGGTCCGTAGATCTTTCTGATGATCTTTCTTTCAAAGATGCGTAGCGCATCCTCCTCTGCGGTGGTTAGGGTCCAATGTAAAACTACACATGACTAAACAATACTGAACAAGACTCGACAATACTGAACAAGCCTGGAGAAACTGAGCAAGACTGGACAAGACTGCACAAGTCTGGACAAGAATGGACAAGACTGAACAAGACTGGGTAAGGCTTGGCAAGACTGGCAGAGATTGAACAAGGCTGGACAAGATTGAACAAGCCTGGAGAAAACTGAACAAGACTGGACAAGATTGGAGAAACTTGGACAAGCCTAAACGAGACTGGAAAGGGCTGTACAATACTGGAAAAAAACTGGATAAAACTGGACAAGACTAAAGAAGAATACACAAACTACATAAGACCAGACAAGACCAGACAAGACAAGACTAGCCAAGACCAGGAAGACTAGATAAAACCAGACAAAAGTTAATCCTATTAACAAGATTTTATCCTATCCCGTCTTAATTCATGCGACAATTGGACGTGTGTATTCTAATTTTAATTTGTATGTTAAATAATTTTATATCAATTGCCAATAATTTTAACACCTAACCACCTGACATACGTCTCTCAGACCCAAAGTAGCAGTAATTTTCTCGTAATAAGACGAATGGTAGGTGGTTAAGTGTTAAATACGCCAACCCTTCAATATTTCGATTTTAAAATAAATGATCTAGTTTTTAAATAAACGACACATATATAATAGTAGAGAAGATAATTATAATACACAAGTTTACGGTTTGTGACATGAGTTAAACACCATAACTAGTGTGTAAAAGCAATTTTGTTAGGTGAGTTGCATTAGTCACGCTCGAAGAAGAGGAAATGTCTTATTTGTTTATATTTTAACGAGTCGATACAATGGCATAATTTAAATTGTAAGGCAACGAATGGCTAATGACACTTTGAACGCGTATTGTTTTGTTTTAGAAACTCCGCAAGAAGTCATAAACGAAATAGATAACCCATAAAGTTATTACTGGAGATTGCACAAAGAAATGAATAAAAGGCAAATTGATTGCTATTGCGATTCGCAAATTTAGAAAAACAATAAAAACTTCTTTGTTTAAACACATGAAGTATGTTTATCATTGTTAGGATTTTATATTGCGCGTATCAAATCGAATGGAGAATTTTCTCGGCGGATCGTTGTGTAATTTCCAATCGGTATTTTTCTTTTTTTGTCAATGCAGGCGAGAAAGTAAATCTAATTTGGTTCGCTTTACGCAACTACCTGCCTGTTTCGCCTTAATTAATCAATAAAAATTACAGAAGATTTTCAATTGTTTCTGCTATTCTACGAGCAAGAAAAAATAAGCAAATTGCAACAATAGTTTGTATAGTCTTGTCTATAGTTTTGTCTGTCTATTAGTCTGTCAAATCCTGCTCGTCAAGTCGTTTCTCGCTAGTCTGGTTTGTCTGGTCTTACCTAACTAGTCATGTCTATCTACTATTAGGTCAGTCTATCTAACATATCATGCTAAATATAGGTTGCTAGACGTTTATCTACACTTGTCTATCTAGAATTATTTATCTAGTCTTATCTGACTGGACTTGTCGGTCTAGTCTTGGACGTAGCAACCACTTTCGATATTTTGAGCAAGAGGCCCTCCTGGAAAAACCCACATTTCTCGGGACCGCTCTTCGTATAACTTCGAAGTGGTGGTGTATCACACTTTGTGTGTGTATCGTATTTTACACCTACATCCGCCTTCCACAAGCCATTATTAGGGATTCAGGGTTTCAGCATGTTTTCCAGTTCTTTTCTGTTCCTTCTCATCGTTTTGGTTTTTGGGACATTATACTTACGATGACGTTATTAATCTCGTGCCATTTTTTAAAGAGGCAAGCATGTTGTCCACCATCGTTCTTTCGTCGACCCTATTTTCAGGAAGTTGTTTCTCTGCACGCCACCTACCAGAGGTGGATATGGTGTGAGCAACTCCATCATCTTCCCCACAATATTCGCAGAGGCTGCCACTAGCCTTTCCTATCCTGTGCAGGTAATCCTTGCAGCACCCATGCGCGACTTGGGTAAGATAATAATTAGCCTGTCCATGTTTCCTCGTTGCCAAGCGTTTTAATTCGTTGATAAGGTCGTTGATCTTGCCCACTGTCCTTTGGTAAATAATACCCAGTCGCGTTGCAATTCCTCAAAAAAACTTGCGGGTCGCGGCTATTTTTCCCTCGCTCCAAGTTGTTTTGTTTCCATTACATCGTGAGTTGTACGTTTCGAGTCTGGTATACCAGCAATACATTTAGACAAATGGACCTGGAAAGCAAAACAAATGGACCTCGATAAGCCCGGATCGTAAACACAAAAACGAAATAAACTATTGCTTTACGAACAACAGAAAAATAGTCCAACACCTCTCAGTACTGAACAGCTTTACAACTGACAGCGATCACCGAATGATCAGAGCAAAAGTAGCCCTAAACATAAAAAAAAACGGCTAAGTGCGAGTTGTTACTCGCGCACCGAGGGTTCCGTACAAACTTGTAAGGAAGGTATCTTTTTTTTTGTGGAGTACGTGGCAAGCACATTCAGTTAACTTGACAAGTGGCCCTCCTGAAATCACGACCATCTTAGTACCGCTGCAAGCATAACCTCAAGGTGTCGCTGTCGTACGATGGAATTCTACCCTATATTTTATTACCATACATCCCCCATTCACTATGAGTGTTTAGGGGTTCTGGGACTTCACTATTTGTTTTTACTGCTCAATTTTGCCTGTATACCAATATACCCTGTATGAAGGTATACAGGGTATTTTTTTTAAATAACGCAAATATTTTTAAACCTATAAAAAGAAAACTTTATATTAGTATTACACTTATTCACAAACTTATTTTTTTTTTTTTTTAACGGGACGTAGCAAGCACCAATCGGTTAACTTGACAAGTGGCCCCCTGAACTCCTCGAGCATCTTGGAACCGCTTCACGCATGACATCAAGATGTCGTTGTATTGGTTTCGCCTTACATCCCCCTTTCACGTCTAGTGATTAGGGGTTCAGGTTCAGTTTCTTGTTGCACTCGACTTGGAGTCGTTTCCTCTCGTCCTGCTCTTTCAAGGTCATGATGTTTGTTACCATATCGGTTGTTATTATCCAGATGTTCTCCGACCTAATCATATGGTCGGTTAGGCCTGTGGGCTCTAGTTTGAGGTGAGTTTTCTTTTCCCACGTTTCTCTTTCTGGTATCCATCTATGACAGTCGAAGATGGTGTGTCGAACGCTATCTTCAAGGCCACAGTATTCACAGAGACTATCGGTTGCCCTGCGCATGTTATGCAGGTAGTCCCTAAAACAACCATGACCGCTTAGCACTTGAGTAAGGTGGAAATTCGTTTCACCATGCTTTCGTGACACCCACCGCTCGACGTCAGGTATCCATTGTCCCCTGTTCGATAGCTGCCACTCTTTTTACCACGTCTTATTCGTTTGCGCCCTGGCGGCTTTCTTTTTATCGCTCTTTGTGCAGTCGTCGCTTGTTCTAACTCGGTACAGTTCCTCTCTCTCTCGCACCATAAGCTCTATTGGTACTATGCCAGCGATTGCAAGTGCAGCTTGCATGGAGACAGTTCGGTATGCACTGGACACTCTCAGTGCCATTTTCCGTTGAATTAACAATAACTTGTGCCTGATCGATTTCTTCTCCATGGCAATTGCCCATACCGGAGCTGAGTACAGCATGGTCGAATGCACCACCGAGCATAGGAGCCTTCGCTTGCTGCTTTTGGGGCCACCGACGTTGGGCATTAGTTTGTCTAATGCTGCAGGCACTAACTTATATTAAGATCTAACTATTTCTAGATCTAATATAAAATAATATATTACCTATTTCTAGATCTATTTCGATACTCTTAACATTCAGTTGTTCAATTGACTGCTTTTGGGCAATTGACTACCAAAAAATATAGGGCGTACGTGATTTAAGCAAAATATACTTAAATCATATTATCTACAACATATTATGTAGATTATAGTATAGTATTATTATGTAGATTATCAACATATTATGTAGATTATAAAGAAAAATTAGACGAAATATAATATATACAGGATGTTACGGGACTTGAGTATGTCGCATGTCGGTTATAAACAAGCAAAATTTAGACATAATATATACCCTGTATATATTATGTATATAGAGCGTACGTGATGAAATGCATAACGAATATAAACAAAGAAAATTCAGAATGAACAGCTTGGTACCAACACATACTTTTTAACCTTCGGACCTAACCGAGGAGGACCTAACTTTATGCAACCCATATGCTTCTGGAGCCTGACAATACCACTACGACAACATTAGTGTATTTTCATAAGTTTCTAATAGTAAATTCGCATTTTTCTTATAAATAAACTACATATTTACGGTTTTCAGATTTTTTCCTTTACATGTGCTGTAAGACACCGCTTCTTGCCAAATTTCATGATTCTAGGTCAACTGGAAGTACCCTATAGGTTTTGATTCCCTTGTGAAATCGCAAAATAGGCGACATAAACGGTCATATCTTTTGATCGCGTTGGCCTACACGTTTGATTTTTTCACAGCTGAAAGAGACCGCAGACCCGAGTATTTGATACAAATTTCAACTTGTTACCTCTACGCGTACCTGAGAAAAATGGTCTTGACCGACAGACAGACAGACAGACAGACAGACACACAGATAGACAGACATACAGACAGACGGACAACAAAGTGATCCTATAAGGGTTCCGTTTTCGGTACGGAACCCTAAAATGGAACGAATAAAACTCATGTCAAAAACTAAGTGCAACAAATGGGTACCTCCTGAGAACTCGGAGGCTTAATAATAATAATAATAAAGCCGTTTATTCCATATTTCTAGGTACATTTGAAATGTTGTTAGTAGGGTATTAGTAAATCTACTTATTGTATATTGTTAGTATGGCTAGTCTTCTTTCATTGAAATTGAAATATGGACCCCTTTTGGGTAAAGGCCTCCTCCAGTTTTTTCCACAAATCCCTGTCCTTGCCTATATCTGTCCAGTCGTTTCCTGACACCTGGATAATGTCATCAGCCCACCGTCTTATAGGTCTGCCGACCTTCCTGTGGACCCTTCCATCGTTTAATTTATATGGTCCATCTTTTATCCGAGTAGCGTGTGATGTGTCCAGCCTACCTCCACTTTAGTCTGCATGTGTGAGAGCATCAGTTATTTTTGATTTTTGTCTGATATGTTTATTCTTCACTTTGTCTATTTTCCTGAGCTTCAACATACTCCTTTCCATAGCAGTTTGGGTACATTTAATTTTTTGTTTGACTTTATTGGTATGAACCCAAGTCTGGCAGCCGTAAAGTAAGCATGGTAAGAAATATGTATCAAATATTGTCTTTTTCAAATGCAGACTGTAATTTCCTTTTAAAATTTCTCTCAGTGACAAGAATTTTTTCCACGTTATGTGGATTCTTCGTGTTACTTCTTCTTCATTGCTGGACTTATTGAATGATAACTGCTTTCCCAAATAAATATAACTGTTGACATATTCTATACTATTTCCTTTTATTACAATAGGTCTTTTTTGGTTGTTGGTCATTATCTTTGTTTTGCTCGCGTTCATTTCTAAACTAATTTCTGAGCTTTCATGATCCAGGGACCTCATCATTTCCTCCAGATCCCTAGAGGTATCGGCTATTATGACTATGTCGCCAGCGAATCTTAGATGGTTTCGGTATCGTCCATTGACTTGCACTCCTTTCTTAGACCAATCTAATTTTCGAAATATATTTTCAAGCACTGCAATGAAGAGCTTTGGTGACAAAGGGTCTCCTTGCCTGACTCCTCGTTCGATGTTTATTTCACTTCCTCTGACTTCTAGCTTAACCTTGCTCGTACTGTTTGTATAAATATATTTCAGGATGTTAATATATTTTTTATCCACTTTTGAATGTTGCAGTGCGTTCCAGATTGAACAGTGGCTGATGCTATCGAAAGCTTTGCTATAATCTATGAAAGCCATATACAGAGGTCTATTATACTCTCGATATTTTTCTATAATTTGCTCCAGAGTCTGTATGTGGTCCATTGTGCTGAATCCTGATCTGAAGCCTGCTTGTTCTTTTGGCTGAAATTTATCAATGTCTTGTGCTATTTTTTTTTTAAGTATTGATGAAAACAGTTTATATGTGCTTGCTAGAAGACAATATACCATGTTAAATAGCTGCAATAGGTGTTAAATTAAGATAGGTGCTCCTATTTTAAGAACTTCATTACTTAGTCCATCTGGGCGAGGGCTCTTTTCAGCTTTTAACCGTTTTATGTGTTCCTAAACTTCAAAGTTTTCAATTGGTTTGATGTTATTAGTTGGGTGTTTGTCTATTGTTTGTCTTATTGTTTGTCTCTTTGTGTTTGACAATTTCGATCTCGTTGCTGTTTCTTTTCCGGTATAGGTCCTTGTAGAAGTTTGTTGCATGGTTTGCAACGTCTTTTCTTGATTTTGTTTCTTCTGAGTTATGCTCAAGTTTTTGTATCCATGTTTTGTGTGTAGTTAATTCTTTGTGGGCTTTTTTTGATACTTCTAAAGTTGTTGATGTTCCTTGTGATGACTTCTTGTCTATGTTTGCTGTAGTCCTTCCTGATCGATCTATTAGCCTCTTTATAAATTCTACAAAGTTCCTTTTTCATATCTTTGTTTTTATTCTTTGTATGTATTAACTCAGTGCGTCTTTTAATTAATCGGTTTGTTTCTTCGCTGAATATTTTGTGTTGTTCTAGTTTAGTTTCTTTACATGATTTCAAGCTGTGTGTTATGCTTTCTTCCAAGAAGTTGTAGTAGGTTTGGATATTGGTTTTTTATTCTTTGTTGTTTATGCTTGTAAATTTGTGATGTAGTTTTTGATTTCGATGTCCGTTTTTGGAATGTTGACTGATGTTCCAAAGTTTTTTCTGCTCTTTATTGGGAGACTTAACAGTACTGTTGCTCCTAATAGCCTGTGATCAGAAGGAAACTGTGTGCTTAATACTTCAATATTTGTTATTAGTTTGGGGTTGTTTGTCATTATAAAGTCAATTTCGTTTTTTGATCGGGTGATATCCACGTCCATCTGCGATTCTCTTTTTTATTAAAAAATGTGTTCATTATCGACAATTTATATTCAAAAGCATAATTTATAAGACGGTCTCCTCTGTTGTTATTGACTCCAAAACCATATTGACATAAGACTGGATAATGATTTGTTTTAGGACTTCCTATTTTCGCATTGAAGTCTCCCAACGCTATAACTCTTTCCCAAGTTAGTGCATGTGCAGTTTCGATGTCTTTGTTAAACCGATCAATTTCGTCTTCGGGTGATCTCTACGTAGGTGCATAGGCTTGAATGATTGATATCGGAAAACATTCGAATTTTAATTGTAGAAGTGCTACTCTTTCGGAGAATCCTTTAAAGTTAATTATGTTATGTGTATACTTTTTCTTAATTAGAGACCCAACTCGGAGGCTTACCAAAATAAAATAGCTGAAGTACTAGGCGAGATTGAACATTTGGACAAGACGAATCCTTGAATGGAGGCCTAGATCGGAAGCCTTCAGAAATAGAGGGTGTCCCCCCACCAGATGGACCGAAGACTTAAAACGGATCAGTACCAACTGGATACAGACAGCACAAGACCGAGGACAGTCGAAACTATTGAAGGAGGCTTACGTCCAGCAGTAGACTTCAATAAGCTGATTGATGATGATGATACCAGCGATAACCAAGGCAGCCTCCCTTAAATCTGGTCTATATGCGCTATATATTCTCAATGCTAGCCTTCGTTGTACTGTTGTACTTTGTTAACTAGTGTTTTCACTCTATTGTTTGCCCAGATCGGAGCTGCATAAAGCATAGCGGATTGCGAGACCGAGCACAATAGCCTCCTTTGGCTGTTTCTAGGACCTCCCATATTTGGCATGAGACTCTCTAAAGCAGCAGCCGTTTTGAGAGCCTTGTCAGCAGCCTTCATGATATGTTGCTTGAATAAGAGGCTTTTGTCGATTACAACGCCCAAGTATTTTACAGAATCTTTTGGTATTATTTTGACGTCTCTTAATTGGAAGGTGATAGGGTGTATTTGCCTCTTTCCAGTGAGGAGAACTGCTTCAGTTTTCTCAGGTGCCAGTTGCAGCTGCATCTTTTCCATCCATTCGTCCATTAACTTCATTGCAATGTTTGTTTGTTTACTCGCTTTTCAGTTTTCCCGCACACCACGATGGTTTCCACAGTTGAGCACTGAAGATAATGTTCCAAAACGTGCGACCTATGACTGAACCCTGCGGAGTCCCACTATTGATATCACGCTCATGATTCCATGATGATTTTGCAGTTATTTTTTGCGGTTATGGATTTTGCAGTATTTTGCGGAAGGTAACTGCGAATCATACGAAGTAGATATGGTGATATTTTGCCAACATGCCGAGTAAAATGCATTTTTTACGTCTAAGATTAACAGGGATTGCAGATCTTTCTCGTCCTCAGTAGGGAAAGATAGTTCCTTCTGGAGCCTCCTCACTCCTAGCCCCTCACCACTACCCCCACTACTACCCCACCACTACCCCCACCCCTAGACCCCGCCCCAGACCACCCCCACCACTAGCCCCACCCCTAGACCCCGCCCCAGACCACGCCCCCAACCCCCACTTTCACCCTAAAGCTCCACCTCCAAGCCCCCAGACCCCACTTCCGCCCCTAGCCCCCTTTTAAAGTAGGTAGTTCATGCAACTCCCACCTACGAAACGGTATTAATATCGGCTTATCTTCTTCGAGTGTGTCCAATACATTCAATCGAGCTTCGTCGTTGAGTTGGATATGGGGAATTCGCCAGTAAATTTGATTAATATTGAATCTTATATTTGCATCAGTTCACATCTGTTCTAGCTCGTAGTAGAATTAATTCCTGCTTTACATTAATTAACATTTTTGTATTATCCTCAGCAAAACCCAATAAATATTTCAATGGAATTAGAGCATAGAACTTTCTGTTATTATCAAAGTATGTAACATTTGTAGCATTTTCAGCCCAGCCGCAAAGGTCGAGTATATGCTGATCTCGCTTGGTATTGGAGAGTAATCCTTTCATCGTGCTTGTAATTCCCACATCTCGATTCTTATCTACTTCAACTCCATTCAATTCATAGCGAATTTCTTCAAACAAAAACGCATATGCATTTTTCACAAGTTCAAAGTTGTGTGTAGTTGCAGGTGGAATGAGTTTCGGAAAATTAACGGTTCCGCTTACATAAATATAACTTTCGCTAGGATAAGGGTAAATATCCTGGTGTTGAATCCTAATACGAATCTCATCATTGTTTCTATAATTTTGAGCTATAGGATAATACGTGTGAAATTCACTCTTTGTGATAGTATCCTCATAGTCGACTTTGGAGAATATATCTATTTTATCCATACTGTCGCTTTAACTTATATCCTAGAGATAATAGTTTATTTTTTAATATAGGTGTTAACTTTCTGCGATGTAAATGTCGATTGGTAGAATTGTCCGAAACAACCGCTCTTATACGATTTCCGTGAAAATTAATTCCCATCTCTCTCTCTCTCCCTCTCACCCTCTCTCTCTCTCTCACTTAATACTCTTCAGCTCTAAACGACTATCTCATACGAGCCAGTTGGTATTTTTATTTGTATCCTATCCGCGTACTCTAGCAGATTGTTACGATCTTCTTAAATATTTGGAATAGTACTGTATGTGTGAAATCCAATAAGTCCTAAGCAATATAATGTGTCGAGGTCTAATTCTGTCGGTGGTTAATAATTCACAGAGAGCACTTTTGTAGTACTTTACAGTGTGAAGGTCTGGGACATGACTGATGGATTTATATAGTTAGTATTCTTTTTAAGGCCCGATTAAAAGCTAATTAAAGTCGATTAAACTGATTAGCTTTAGCCGAAAGCAGTTTTAAGCTGATTGAAAGCTGTTTAAAAATGGATTAAAAGCTGTTCAAAAGCTGATTAAAAAGCTGTTTAAAAGCTGATCAAAAAGCTGTTTCAAAGATTATTAAAAAGCTTTTTAAAATATGATTAAAAAGTTGATTAAAAGCTGTTAAAAAGCTGTTTGAAAGCTGATTAAAAAGCTGTTTAAAAGCTGTTCAAAAGCTGATTAAAAAGCTGTTTAAAAGCTGATTAAAAAGCTGTTTAAAATGTGATTAAAAAGCTGATTAAAAGCTGTTAAAAAGCTGTTTAAAAGCTGATTAAAGTGGATGAAAAGTGGACGGAAGAAGTGGACGGTGGACGGAAAAAGTGGACGGTGGACGGAAAAAGTGGACGGTGGACGGAAAAAGTGGACGGTGGACGGAAAAGTGCACGTAAAGTGTATGGATAGAATGCGGCTTCTCGTACAACGGCTGTTCAATTTACTAATAAAGCTATCTACATCAATCCCTGAACCATCAATTCTATAGCTGACACAAGCTTGGATGATGTTCTGCTGGACCGGCTTCACCGGCTTCAGGTTTAGGGTGAATATTCAGGATCTAGACTAGACTCTTCTTCCCACCATTATTATGTTTTCTCATATGTCGCTATCTTTTCTTGTGAAAGTTGAATTGCAAACGGTGTATTTGTAGTACATTTTTTTATTGTCATCACATACTTCCTTATGGCTTCCAAGATTATCCTTGCTGCGAAAACCTTTACAGATTGATCGCAGGGATACAGTTTTAATTGTTGATATGACTATGAATTTAGAGCATAGGTTTAAATATCAATCGCGTTCCGAATATAAATAATTATCAATGCTAAACAACCGACCGCGCTCGAGGTGTATGTTAGTAAATTTATTGTAAACAAAACGCCCGAACATCTGAATGTATACAAGTTGAAATACGAAAATGCTGACTCGGTGAGACACAAGGTCAACGGTAATTATTTGTTCATTAATCAACCAATCAGAAGCGAGATAATTAGTTTAGCATCTACTGAAGGTGAGGCGGTCGGGCGGCATCTCCCTTAGGGTACATGCTAGAGCCGTTCTGACACCAGATTTGATTTTTCTCATCAAAGTGGAGTTTTAGGGTGAAAGTGGGGGTTGGGGGCGTGGTCTGGGGCGGGGTCTAGGGGTGTGGTCTGGGGCGGGGTCTAGGGGTGGGGCTAGTGGTGGGGGTGGTCTGGGGCGGTGTCTAGGGGTGGGGGTAGTGGTGGGGTAGTAGTGGGGGTAGTGGTGGGGGGGCGAGGAGTGAGGAGGCTCCAGAAGGAACTATCTTTCCCTAATGTCCTCCGTGTACCCATTCTGGTTTCTTCAGCTACATCGAGGACCTATCTGATGGCGTCAACAGTAGATATTCCTTCTCTGAAGCCATATTGTCTTTCAGAGAGATTAGTTTTTTTCTATCAGTTCCGTTTTGATTCTACTTAGCAACAGCTGTTCGAGCAATTTTCTAAAGACGTCTAATAGTCACAGTGGCTTATACGAGGTGACTTCTTGGAGAGATTTGGTACTTTTCCTCAAGAGAACCAATTTTGCCTTCTTCCGCCGCTCTGGACAGATGCCCCGTTTGAGAAGATTATTCATGACCTTTAAAACAATCTCAGGAACATTTCTGGCTATGATTTTAAATTCTTTCAGGTGGAATGCCGTCTGGTCCTAGAGCTCTGTATTTCGGAGACGGTCACAGGCGAAGTTTAAGTTCTGCTTGTGTGAACTTCGGTATCTCTATTACTGCTGATTGTTCCCATATCGGTGGATGGGGAAAAGTACATCCACAATTTCTTCGATCTTTTCCATAGGTGTTTTTAGGTTTAGGTGTCTGACTTTGAGCTCTCTGGTTGCAATTGCATAAACCTCGCCCCTAGTGTCCCTATCAATTTTCTTGCATAGTATATTCCAATGCTCTCTTTTTGCCAAGTTGATTGCTTTACTCAGCGCATTTTTGGCCAGGGTATATGCGCCTCTGAAATTTTCTTGTGAGAAGCTGGTATTCTGGCCTTTTCTTTGGAGCTGTCACCTAGCAGATATACAGATCCTCCTTAATTTAACGATGTCCTCACTCCACCAGCAGACCTATCTTTTTCTGTCAGGATTATTTCTGGTTGGCAGAATTGCATTGTATGTTTTGGTCACAGATATCATTTTGTCATGATATATGTGGTCTTGCCAGTCTAGTCTTGTCTCTCTAGTCTTGTCTGTCTAGTATTGTCTCTCTAGTCTTGTCGGTCTAGTCTTGTATGTCTAGTTTCGTTTGTCAAATCTTGTCTGTCTAGACTTGTTTGTCCCGTCATGTCTGTCTGGTCTTATCTGTCTGATCTTGTCTGTCTAGTCTTGTCTGTCTAGTCTTGTATGTCTAGTCTTGTATGTCTAGTCTTGTCTGTCTAGTCTTGTCTGTCTAGTCTTGTCTGTCTAGTCTTGTCTGTCTAGTCTTGTCTGTCTAGTCTTGTCTGTCTAGTCTTGTCTGTCTAGTCTTGTCTGTCTAGTCTTGTCTGTCTAGTCTTGTCTGTCTAGTCTTGTCTGTCTAGTCTTGTCTGTCTAGTCTTGTCTGTCTAGTCTTGTCTGTCTAGTCTTGTCTGTCTAGTCTTGTCTGTCTAGTCTTGTCTGTCTAGTCTTGTCTGTCTAGTCTTGTCTGTCTAGTCTTGTCTGTCTAGTCTTGTCTGTCTAGTCTTGTCTGTCTAGTCTTGTCTGTCTAGTCTTGTCTGTCTAGTCTTGTCTGTCTAGTCTTGTCTGTCTAGTCTTGTCTGTCTAGTCTTGTCTGTCTAGTCTTGTCTGTCTAGTCTTGTCTGTCTAGTCTTGTCTGTCTAGTCTTGTCTGTCTAGTCTTGTCTGTCTAGTCTTGTCTGTCTAGTCTTGTCTGTCTAGTCTTGTCTGTCTAGTCTTGTCTGTCTAGTCTTGTCTGTCTAGTCTTGTCTGTCTAGTCTTGTCTGTCTAGTCTTGTCTGTCTAGTCTTGTCTGTCTAGTCTTGTCTGTCTAGTCTTGTCTGTCTAGTCTTGTCTGTCTAGTCTTGTCTGTCTAGTCTTGTCTGTCTAGTCTTGTCTGTCTAGTCTTGTCTGTCTAGTCTTGTCTGTCTAGTCTTGTCTGTCTAGTCTTGTCTGTCTAGTCTTGTCTGTCTAGTCTTGTCTGTCTAGTCTTGTCTGTCTAGTCTTGTCTGTCTAGTCTTGTCTGTCTAGTCTTGTCTGTCTAGTCTTGTCTGTCTAGTCTTGTCTGTCTAGTCTTGTCTGTCTAGTCTTGTCTGTCTAGTCTTGTCTGTCTAGTCTTGTCTGTCTAGTCTTGTCTGTCTAGTCTTGTCTGTCTAGTCTTGTCTGTCTAGTCTTGTCTGTCTAGTCTTGTCTGTCTAGTCTTGTCTGTCTAGTCTTGTCTGTCTAGTCTTGTCTGTCTAGTCTTGTCTGTCTAGTCTTGTCTGTCTAGTCTTGTCTGTCTAGTCTTGTCTGTCTAGTCTTGTCTGTCTAGTCTTGTCTGTCTAGTCTTGTCTGTCTAGTCTTGTCTGTCTAGTCTTGTCTGTCTAGTCTTGTCTGTCTAGTCTTGTCTGTCTAGTCTTGTCTGTCTAGTCTTGTCTGTCTAGTCTTGTCTGTCTAGTCTTGTCTGTCTAGTCTTGTCTGTCTAGTCTTGTCTGTCTAGTCTTGTCTGTCTAGTCTTGTCTGTCTAGTCTTGTCTGTCTAGTCTTGTCTGTCTAGTCTTGTCTGTCTAGTCTTGTCTGTCTAGTCTTGTCTGTCTAGTCTTGTCTGTCTAGTCTTGTCTGTCTAGTCTTGTCTGTCTAGTCTTGTCTGTCTAGTCTTGTCTGTCTAGTCTTGTCTGTCTAGTCTTGTCTGTCTAGTCTTGTCTGTCTAGTCTTGTCTGTCTAGTCTTGTCTGTCTAGTCTTGTCTGTCTAGTCTTGTCTGTCTAGTCTTGTCTGTCTAGTCTTGTCTGTCTAGTCTTGTCTGTCTAGTCTTGTCTGTCTAGTCTTGTCTGTCTAGTCTTGTCTGTCTAGTCTTGTCTGTCTAGTCTTGTCTGTCTAGTCTTGTCTGTCTAGTCTTGTCTGTCTAGTCTTGTCTGTCTAGTCTTGTCTGTCTAGTCTTGTCTGTCTAGTCTTGTCTGTCTAGTCTTGTCTGTCTAGTCTTGTCTGTCTAGTCTTGTCTGTCTAGTCTTGTCTGTCTAGTCTTGTCTGTCTAGTCTTGTCTGTCTAGTCTTGTCTGTCTAGTCTTGTCTGTCTAGTCTTGTCTGTCTAGTCTTGTCTGTCTAGTCTTGTCTGTCTAGTCTTGTCTGTCTAGTCTTGTCTGTCTAGTCTTGTCTGTCTAGTCTTGTCTGTCTAGTCTTGTCTGTCTAGTCTTGTCTGTCTAGTCTTGTCTGTCTAGTCTTGTCTGTCTAGTCTTGTCTGTCTAGTCTTGTCTGTCTAGTCTTGTCTGTCTAGTCTTGTCTGTCTAGTCTTGTCTGTCTAGTCTTGTCTGTCTAGTCTTGTCTGTCTAGTCTTGTCTGTCTAGTCTTGTCTGTCTAGTCTTGTCTGTCTAGTCTTGTCTGTCTAGTCTTGTCTGTCTAGTCTTGTCTGTCTAGTCTTGTCTGTCTAGTCTTGTCTGTCTAGTCTTGTCTGTCTAGTCTTGTCTGTCTAGTCTTGTCTGTCTAGTCTTGTCTGTCTAGTCTTGTCTGTCTAGTCTTGTCTGTCTAGTCTTGTCTGTCTAGTCTTGTCTGTCTAGTCTTGTCTGTCTAGTCTTGTCTGTCTAGTCTTGTCTGTCTAGTCTTGTCTGTCTAGTCTTGTCTGTCTAGTCTTGTCTGTCTAGTCTTGTCTGTCTAGTCTTGTCTGTCTAGTCTTGTCTGTCTAGTCTTGTCTGTCTAGTCTTGTCTGTCTAGTCTTGTCTGTCTAGTCTTGTCTGTCTAGTCTTGTCTGTCTAGTCTTGTCTGTCTAGTCTTGTCTGTCTAGTCTTGTCTGTCTAGTCTTGTCTGTCTAGTCTTGTCTGTCTAGTCTTGTCTGTCTAGTCTTGTCTGTCTAGTCTTGTCTGTCTAGTCTTGTCTGTCTAGTCTTGTCTGTCTAGTCTTGTCTGTCTAGTCTTGTCTGTCTAGTCTTGTCTGTCTAGTCTTGTCTGTCTAGTCTTGTCTGTCTAGTCTTGTCTGTCTAGTCTTGTCTGTCTAGTCTTGTCTGTCTAGTCTTGTCTGTCTAGTCTTGTCTGTCTAGTCTTGTCTGTCTAGTCTTGTCTGTCTAGTCTTGTCTGTCTAGTCTTGTCTGTCTAGTCTTGTCTGTCTAGTCTTGTCTGTCTAGTCTTGTCTGTCTAGTCTTGTCTGTCTAGTCTTGTCTGTCTAGTCTTGTCTGTCTAGTCTTGTCTGTCTAGTCTTGTCTGTCTAGTCTTGTCTGTCTAGTCTTGTCTGTCTAGTCTTGTCTGTCTAGTCTTGTCTGTCTAGTCTTGTCTGTCTAGTCTTGTCTGTCTAGTCTTGTCTGTCTAGTCTTGTCTGTCTAGTCTTGTCTGTCTAGTCTTGTCTGTCTAGTCTTGTCTGTCTAGTCTTGTCTGTCTAGTCTTGTCTGTCTAGTCTTGTCTGTCTAGTCTTGTCTGTCTAGTCTTGTCTGTCTAGTCTTGTCTGTCTAGTCTTGTCTGTCTAGTCTTGTCTGTCTAGTCTTGTCTGTCTAGTCTTGTCTGTCTAGTCTTGTCTGTCTAGTCTTGTCTGTCTAGTCTTGTCTGTCTAGTCTTGTCTGTCTAGTCTTGTCTGTCTAGTCTTGTCTGTCTAGTCTTGTCTGTCTAGTCTTGTCTGTCTAGTCTTGTCTGTCTAGTCTTGTCTGTCTAGTCTTGTCTGTCTAGTCTTGTCTGTCTAGTCTTGTCTGTCTAGTCTTGTCTGTCTAGTCTTGTCTGTCTAGTCTTGTCTGTCTAGTCTTGTCTGTCTAGTCTTGTCTGTCTAGTCTTGTCTGTCTAGTCTTGTCTGTCTAGTCTTGTCTGTCTAGTCTTGTCTGTCTAGTCTTGTCTGTCTAGTCTTGTCTGTCTAGTCTTGTCTGTCTAGTCTTGTCTGTCTAGTCTTGTCTGTCTAGTCTTGTCTGTCTAGTCTTGTCTGTCTAGTCTTGTCTGTCTAGTCTTGTCTGTCTAGTCTTGTCTGTCTAGTCTTGTCTGTCTAGTCTTGTCTGTCTAGTCTTGTCTGTCTAGTCTTGTCTGTCTAGTCTTGTCTGTCTAGTCTTGTCTGTCTAGTCTTGTCTGTCTAGTCTTGTCTGTCTAGTCTTGTCTGTCTAGTCTTGTCTGTCTAGTCTTGTCTGTCTAGTCTTGTCTGTCTAGTCTTGTCTGTCTAGTCTTGTCTGTCTAGTCTTGTCTGTCTAGTCTTGTCTGTCTAGTCTTGTCTGTCTAGTCTTGTCTGTCTAGTCTTGTCTGTCTAGTCTTGTCTGTCTAGTCTTGTCTGTCTAGTCTTGTCTGTCTAGTCTTGTCTGTCTAGTCTTGTCTGTCTAGTCTTGTCTGTCTAGTCTTGTCTGTCTAGTCTTGTCTGTCTAGTCTTGTCTGTCTAGTCTTGTCTGTCTAGTCTTGTCTGTCTAGTCTTGTCTGTCTAGTCTTGTCTGTCTAGTCTTGTCTGTCTAGTCTTGTCTGTCTAGTCTTGTCTGTCTAGTCTTGTCTGTCTAGTCTTGTCTGTCTAGTCTTGTCTGTCTAGTCTTGTCTGTCTAGTCTTGTCTGTCTAGTCTTGTCTGTCTAGTCTTGTCTGTCTAGTCTTGTCTGTCTAGTCTTGTCTGTCTAGTCTTGTCTGTCTAGTCTTGTCTGTCTAGTCTTGTCTGTCTAGTCTTGTCTGTCTAGTCTTGTCTGTCTAGTCTTGTCTGTCTAGTCTTGTCTGTCTAGTCTTGTCTGTCTAGTCTTGTCTGTCTAGTCTTGTCTGTCTAGTCTTGTCTGTCTAGTCTTGTCTGTCTAGTCTTGTCTGTCTAGTCTTGTCTGTCTAGTCTTGTCTGTCTAGTCTTGTCTGTCTAGTCTTGTCTGTCTAGTCTTGTCTGTCTAGTCTTGTCTGTCTAGTCTTGTCTGTCTAGTCTTGTCTGTCTAGTCTTGTCTGTCTAGTCTTGTCTGTCTAGTCTTGTCTGTCTAGTCTTGTCTGTCTAGTCTTGTCTGTCTAGTCTTGTCTGTCTAGTCTTGTCTGTCTAGTCTTGTCTGTCTAGTCTTGTCTGTCTAGTCTTGTGTCTGTCTAGTCTTGTCTGTCTAGTCTTGTCTGTCTAGTCTTGTCCTGTTTGTCTGTCTAGTCTTGTCTGTCTAGTCTTGTCTGTCTAGTAGTCTTGTCTGTCTAGTCTTGTCTGTCTAGTCTTGTCTGTCTAGTCTTGTCTGTCTAGTCTTGTCTGTCTAGTCTTGTCTGTCTAGTCTTGTCTGTCTAGTCTTGTCTGTCTAGTCTTGTCTGTCTAGTCTTGTCTGTCTAGTCTTGTCTGTCTAGTCTTGTCTGTCTAGTCTTGTCTGTCTAGTCTTGTCTGTCTAGTCTTGTCTGTCTAGTCTTGTCTGTCTAGTCTTGTCTGTCTAGTCTTGTCTGTCTAGTCTTGTCTGTCTAGTCTTGTCTGTCTAGTCTTGTCTGTCTAGTCTTGTCTGTCTAGTCTTGTCTGTCTAGTCTTGTCTGTCTAGTCTTGTCTGTCTAGTCTTGTCTGTCTAGTCTTGTCTGTCTAGTCTTGTCTGTCTAGTCTTGTCTGTCTAGTCTTGTCTGTCTAGTCTTGTCTGTCTAGTCTTGTCTGTCTAGTCTTGTCTGTCTAGTCTTGTCTGTCTAGTCTTGTCTGTCTAGTCTTGTCTGTCTAGTCTTGTCTGTCTAGTCTTGTCTGTCTAGTCTTGTCTGTCTAGTCTTGTCTGTCTAGTCTTGTCTGTCTAGTCTTGTCTGTCTAGTCTTGTCTGTCTAGTCTTGTCTGTCTAGTCTTGTCTGTCTAGTCTTGTCTGTCTAGTCTTGTCTGTCTAGTCTTGTCTGTCTAGTCTTGTCTGTCTAGTCTTGTCTGTCTAGTCTTGTCTGTCTAGTCTTGTCTGTCTAGTCTTGTCTGTCTAGTCTTGTCTGTCTAGTCTTGTCTGTCTAGTCTTGTCTGTCTAGTCTTGTCTGTCTAGTCTTGTCTGTCTAGTCTTGTCTGTCTAGTCTTGTCTGTCTAGTCTTGTCTGTCTAGTCTTGTCTGTCTAGTCTTGTCTGTCTAGTCTTGTCTGTCTAGTCTTGTCTGTCTAGTCTTGTCTGTCTAGTCTTGTCTGTCTAGTCTTGTCTGTCTAGTCTTGTCTGTCTAGTCTTGTCTGTCTAGTCTTGTCTGTCTAGTCTTGTCTGTCTAGTCTTGTCTGTCTAGTCTTGTCTGTCTAGTCTTGTCTGTCTAGTCTTGTCTGTCTAGTCTTGTCTGTCTAGTCTTGTCTGTCTAGTCTTGTCTGTCTAGTCTTGTCTGTCTAGTCTTGTCTGTCTAGTCTTGTCTGTCTAGTCTTGTCTGTCTAGTCTTGTCTGTCTAGTCTTGTCTGTCTAGTCTTGTCTGTCTAGTCTTGTCTGTCTAGTCTTGTCTGTCTAGTCTTGTCTGTCTAGTCTTGTCTGTCTAGTCTTGTCTGTCTAGTCTTGTCTGTCTAGTCTTGTCTGTCTAGTCTTGTCTGTCTAGTCTTGTCTGTCTAGTCTTGTCTGTCTAGTCTTGTCTGTCTAGTATTGTCTGTCTAGTCTATTCTGGTCTGTAAAGTCTGGTCTGTCTAGTCTGTCTAGTCTTGTTTGTTTAGTCTTGTCTGTCTAGTCTTGCCTCTCTAGTCTTGTCTGTCTAGTCTGTCTAGTCTTGTCTGTCTGTTCTGGTCTGTCTAATCTTGTCTGTAGAGTCTTGTCTGTCTACTCTTGTCTGTCTAGTCATGTCTGTCTAGTCTTGTCAGTCTAGTCTTGTCCGTCTAGTCTTGTTTGTCTGGTCCTGTATATCTAGTCTTGTATGTCTAGTCTTGCCTGAATTGTCTTGTCTGCCTAGTCGTGTCCGTCCAGTCTTGTCTGTCTAGTCTTGTCTGTCTAGTCTTGCCTGTCTAGTCTCGTCTGTCTAGTATTGTCTATCTAGTCTTGTCTGTCTAATCTTGTCTGTCTAACCTTGTCTGTCTAATCTTGTACGTCTACTCTTGCGGAGATAGTTCAATACAGAAAAGATTAGATATAATATTCTAGGTTTGAATAAATATTAGCACTTAACAGACTATGCTTAGCTGGGCAGACACGACAAAACAGTAGATGAATACATAGTCTAGTTAGGAGACTAAGTGAATGAGAGGTACAAGATTTTGTACCTAAATGGACAACATATTCAAATGAAACGTTTAAAATTTTTTGCTACTAATGTAATTGACTGTTTCCAGATATTTTTCCAATTAATTGTTAATTACATATTTATAATTGACACACATAAAAAATGTTATTACAGCTTAATTCAGTGTAACTATGAATATACATATTATTTGCGTCAACTAATTACGAAAACACCACGTTGATCATTATTTTTATTTTAATTTATTCAAATAATGTGCTTATTCTTTCAAAACACACTAACCTAGAATCTAAATAATACACAGAAGGCAATCCTGTTTACACACCCTTGTCCATTTAATTTTGTTTAACTAATTTTGCCTGTCTTGTCTTATTTGTTTAGTCTAGTTTAGTCTGTCTGGTCTTGTCTGTCTAGCTTTGTCTGTCTAGTCTGTTCTGTCCAGTTTTATGTGTCTAGACTGTTTGTTAAGTCTCGTCAGTCCAGTCTTGTCTGTCCAGTTTCCCGACTCCCCGACCAGGATTCGAACCCGGGTTTCCCGCATTGAAAGGCGGGTATGTTGTCAACTACAGCAGTGCTTCCCAAAGTAGTGGGCCGCGCCCCCCTAAGGGGCCGGAGCCTACTCGCAAGGGGGCCGAGAAGAGCCGCGAATATAACAAATAAATATATCTTCGTTGAATAAGTTTAACTGTAAAATATGCACATACTTCAACTAAAATTATAAACTCCTTTAAAATATTGAAATTTTAAAACGATTATAATTTAGAAATTACTTATATAGCTGAACTGATTTAATTATTTATTTTTTTTAATCAATCATTTTAAACCGTTGCAGTTGGCGCGAAAAGTCAATTTTTCCACTAAATAAGAAACCACTAAATATAAAATACTGCTTATTTAAAATTTGTTTTTTTGTCCTCTGGCAAAAATGAAGAAAAACCGCTTTGTATAATTTGTTTAACAACATTAGTAAATGATGGTATGAGACCAGGAAAACTTTTTAGACAATTAAGTACCATGCATAGTGAATTTAAAAATCAACCAATTGAGTTCTTTAAAAGGAAAGCTAGAGATTTAAAACGTCAAGCTAACTTTTTTCAAAACATACAAAACTTAATGACAAATTAGTGAAAGCTTCTTTTAAAATTGCTTTACTTATCGCAAAAGCAAAAAAACCGCATACCATTGGCAAATATCTTGTTTTAGCAGCAGCGATAAAAATTTGTGAAACAGTTCATAGTTTAGAAGTAGCCGAACCCCTTAAAATAATCAATAATACAATACAGTGTTCAATAATACAATTAAAAGAAAAATAGATTGCATTGCCGAGGATATTAATTTAACCTTACTTTTACGCGTAAAACAAAGCAGTAAATTTCGTGGATGTGTCTAATTTCGTATTTAGCAGATTTTTTTTAAAAGATTAATGAAGTGAATCTTTCTCTTCAGTCAAAAAATACTAATTTTTAACAATAAGCCACAAGCCTTTCAAAATGTAATTGCCCGTATGGACCAAGAGCTTTGGACAAGGAAACACAAGCATGCTTATTTCTTTGGATGAATTTCTTGAAGAAAATAACATATCGTTATCAACAGAACTTAAAACAAATATCGTAAATCATTTAACAGAATCAATTAACTTATTTAAAAGGTATTTTCCGAATTTAAATAAAACTAAAGAACATGACTGGATAATAACACCATTTAGTCAAAATTTACAATCTGATCATCTTCCCTGGAAATTACAGGAGCAATTAATTGACTTGAGATCAATGCTCGCATTGTAATTTTCAAATTTGAATTCAGAGATTTCAGAATTTTGGATAAATCGCTAAAGCGAATATGTGCTGTGCTGATGAGAGATAAATCTCGAAACGCGTCTACAGATGACTATCCACTCAAGGTATCGGAAACACATGATCTTAAAAACAATATTATTTTTATGGTTTTTGTTGAGTGCCACGAAGGTGGACTGAAAGCTATAGAATAACTGACAAATTTCATACGAGATTTATTTTTGGTAGTCCTAAAAAGACTCATTAGTATTATGGAGCTCCGGAAAGGTTGAGTAAATTTAGATATTCAAGCTTTGTTCCGTCTTTATTAAATTTAAAAGTTTTCAGCTATATTGTCTACTAATTTATTACTAATAAGTAGGGCAACCAAAAATATGCAAATGCATATATTTTCCCTTTCTACTTATAAAAGAATGGACTAGCCAGGAATGTGTTTCTGACTAAACTATGAATTAAGAGCCCTATTCGTAAGGGCATATTTTTGCATATTTCACCAATAAGAGGCTATGATAAGACATATCTCGAAATAACTGCATATTTTTAGTGCATATTATGCTCAATTTGATTAATATATTTATATTGATTGATCTACTTTTTGACGGAAATCTCAAGACGCTTATTAAAGACTGCAGTGCTAGACAAGGCAAATCATAGCACTATTGCAAGACTGATAATTCAATAAAAATTATGTGTGAAAGTTTGAATCGAGATTCGATTTTACTCTTTATATCACATGGCGCTCCATACATGGTAAAAGCAGCTCAGGCCATACAAAACAAAAACTTGACAAATGAGACATCTGACTTGCCTTGCACAGGGACTTCATGAGTTCAGAGTTTGTGAACAAATTCGAAGAATTTATACTAACGCCGATCGTCTAAAAGTATTTTTGAAATCACCGTCAAGGGTAACGATTTTTAATGATTTGGCACCTGGCATCGCACTTCCTCCGCAACCAATAACTACTAGATGGGGAACATGGGTTTATGCCGCAGTGTACTATGCCACCAACTTCGAAATAATTGTGAAAGTGTTCAATGTACTGGGCGAAGAAGAGGCCGCATGAATCAAAACAGCTACTGATTTCAAAAGAGCTACTAAATGACTGTGAAATAAAATTTGATTTAATTTTCATTGCCTCAAATTATGGATTCCTTAGCCCATCAATAAATTCGCTTGAAACGTCTGGGTTACTGCTTGCTAAACAGATTGAGGTAATAGAACTTGCTCAGGATGTAATTAATGGCGTTAACGGTGAAGCAGCTTACTTTGTGAAAAAAAACTTGTCATTTCAAAAAATTATGGTTTCCCATTATGAAGAAAATTGTCTAGGTCTAGAGATTTGTATAGAGGTTCTACACCAATAGACAATATCGTATTATTGAAGCAATTACATTTAAATTTGCGCCTATAACTTCGGTTTACGTGGAAAGAAGTTTTTCAATGTACAAAAATGTCCTACGATCAAAAAGGAATAGATTTCTTAAGAGAACTTAAATGAGATGATTTGCAATTTTAAAAAAATTTGAAATTTAAATTATTTTGAAGTTTAGCTAATTTTTCTTTTGTATTTATGTTTTCTTACCTAGAATTTAACAATTTTTCATATATTTTATTTCAGATTTAAGAGCAAATATTTTTTTAAATGCATATTTTTAATTTTATAGAGCATATTTTCATTTTTGTAGAGCATATTTAAAGTGCTTTTTTAAGAGCATTTTTTTGGTTGCCCTAAAACCTACTAATAAGGAATAGACGGAGATCGCCCGTCGTAACCTGTATGCAATAAACATTCATTATACTATTTTTCATTTTATAATTAATAATTAATTTTCTTCATTTACTAATAATAGTGTATTTAATTATAGAATATACAGTGTGTCCGCGGATGGGGGTACCCTATAGGGAGAAATCTTTATTTTTCATTTTACGACCAAAAGTCAATCTTTATAGAAAATTCTGCTAAAGAAAATTTTAGATTAAATGTACAGAGTGTTAAAGAATTAGGAAAGTATGAAAATGCTTCAAGGGACAAGTACCATTATTTATTATTTTTGACAAAAATTTTATAAAACAAAGTTGTTTATAAAATAACGTAGAGTGTGAAACCACATTTTTAAATAAAAATTCGAATTTTTAATAATCAAATATTAACAAAGATTTTTATTTATTTGCATTGTACAAAAAAATGATCAGGTTAATGGACCATATTTTATAGATGGAAATTTTAACCAGTGCGTTTATTTGAACATTTTGTCTTGCCATTTCTTAATACATTACAGAAGTATGTAATAATTTGGCAACGCCTGCCCTGCACATTGCACAGCCTTGGTCAGACAATGGTTATATGATCATTGTGGCGAAAGCTGGATAGGGAGGTTTAGCCAAAACCATTACCCAGTTAGGTCGCCTGACCTTTCATTATTAGATTTCTTTTTGTGGGGTACCTTAAAACAAAAGGTTTATCTTCCACATGATAGGGAAATATTAAAACAACGCATAGAAGAAGCAATCCATGATCTGAATGTGTTGAACCATGTGCGCGAACCATTCGTAAAGTGTACGGTAGATTTATTAAGTTAGCGGAAAAGTGTGTCGAGTTGGGAGGTTAGCTATGTAGAATAATTATTAAAAATGCGAATTTTTATTTCAAAATTTGTATTCAGACTCTACGTTAGTTTATAAACAACTTTGTTTTATAAATTTTTTGTTAAAAATAATAAATAATGTAACTTATGCTTTGAAGCAATTTCAGACTTTCCAAATTTATTAACACTGTTTGTTTATCACTGTTGTTCATTTGAGCTAAAATTTTCTTATTGTAAATTTATTTTCTCAACAAGAAGGACTTTTTATAAAGAATTACTTTTGGTCGTTAAATTAAAAATTAAGATTTTTTCCCTATTGGGTACCCCCATCCGCGGACACACTGTATATGTATACACAAAGCAATTTATTTTTACTTAACTCAATTTTAAAAAAAAATTAGGGGGCCGTGGTTTATCGATATGAGTTGCAGGGGAGCCGCGACATCAAAAAGTTTGGGAAACAGTCAACTACAGCACCGAGGAAGAAAACAGACAAGACTAGATAGACAAGACTAGGCAGACACGACTAAAGAGACAAGACTCGACAGACCAGACTAGACAGATAAGACTAAATAAAATCTTAACTAAATAAAGTCTCTCTAGTCGTGTCTGCCGAGTCTTGTCTGTCTAGTCTTGTCTTTCTTCCTCGGGGGGCGGGAAACCCGGATTCGAATCCTGGTCAGGGAGACAACAACTAGGGCGGATTTCACTAACCGTCCGGGCTGCCCACCCTGAATGAATGCAAAATATGCGATACCGGGGTGGCGCATACTAAAAGCCAAGGTGGAATAAGGAGTCTTGTCTGTCTCGTCTTGTGTCTAGTCTTGTCTGTCTCTGCATAACATGCGCATGGCAACCGATAGTCTGTGAATACTATGGCCATGAAGATGGCGTTCGACACACCATCTTCGACTGTCATAGATGGATACCAGAAAGAGAAACGTGGGAAAAGAAAACTCACCTCAAACTAGAGCCCATAGGCCTAACCGATCATATGATTAGGTCGGAGAACATCTGGGTAATAATAACCGATATGATAACAAACATCATGACCTTGAAAGAGCAGGACGAGAGGAAACGATTCCAAGTCGAGAGCAACAAGAAACTGAACCTGAACCCCTAATCACTAGACGTGTAAGGGGGATGTAAGGCGAAACTAATACAACATCTTGACGTCCTGAGTGAAGCGGTTCCAAGATACTCGAGGAGTTCAGGGGGTCCAAGTTAACCGATTGGTGCTTGCTACGTCCCGTTAAAAGAAAGTCTTGCCTGCCTAGTCCTATCTGTCTAGTCTTGTCTGTCTAGTCGTGTATGTCTAGTCGTGTCTGTCTAGTCTGTCCAGTATGTCTAGTCTTGTCTGTTTAGTCATATCTGTCTAGTCTTCTCTGTCTAGTCTTGTCTGTCTAGTCTAGTCTTGTATGTCTAGTCATGTCTGTCTAGTTTTATCTGTCTAGTCTTGTCTGTCTTGCCTTGCCTGTCTAGTCTTGTCTGTCAAGTCAAATTCAAATTGAAAATTTATTATTACATATCAAATGTACATTATTCATATATGCATTGTCAAAGAAAATAAATAGTAAAATAAAATAAAATAAAATATGACAGTCAAAATCTTAAGCTAAAAAATTCATCAAAAGTATAAAATGTCTGTTTTACTAGAACATGTTTCAATTTTTTTCTGAAGGTTTTGGAAGAATTTTCATTGGTGAGACTGCTAGGCAGCTTATTATATATAGACACTCCAAATTTGCTTGGAGATGTAGTGCAGATTTGTAAATTACATTTGAGTGTGTAAAGTTTGTTACGGCCTCTAGGGTTATGTTGATGGATATCTAGGTTTCTAACAATACTCCTTTTCATCTTATGAATAATACTTGATATATATATATATATATATATATATATATATATATATATATATATATATATATATATATATATATATATATATAAGGGCTGATGAAGGTTGGTATTTGTAGCCTCTCAAAAATGGGCCTGCAAGATGTTCTTGAGGAAATACCCATAAGGGAACGGATGACTCTTTTCTCTGCATTTAGAACATTTACAATTTTTGGTGATGTTCCCAATACCAGAATTCCGTAAGTTAAAAGAGATTGAACTTCAGCATAGTAGAAAATCAGGATTTCATGGCTTAGAATATTCCTGAGATGTCGGATTACAAATGCCTTGTGATGCAACTTTTTTGAACTATTTTCGGTAGCTGTATTCCAAGTTCAAAAATCCTCAAAAACTAGGCCAAGAAATTGTGTAGACTTAAATCAATTAATATGCATATTATTTAGTTTTAAAATAACATTCTCCGCGTATTTACTTCGTTGGGTTTGAAAGATTACGTATTGTATTGTTAGCGGAGTACCAGTCCACAACTTTTTGTAAAATTTTCTTTCTCCTTCTCTTTTCCTTGTCTTTCATTTTGTACATAGGGTTTTTTGTATAGAGGATTTTGTATAAATGGATAAAGTTCTATAATAAATAACTAGATAAATACAAAATAAATTAATCAATCCAAAATTCGGTTACTTTGTACAAAATAAATTACTTAATCCAAAAAAGGTTAATTCATCCAAAATAAAATAATCATCCAATAATTGTTTTTTTCGTACAAACTATGATTTTTCCTGACAATAATCGATTGAATCGTTCAACATATTCGCAATTCAGCCAAAAAAGGTTTTTTATTTTACTTAAGAAGTGCAAAATGCAAATTTGTATTTAATAATCTTCACACTTTTATTATATAATATGTGTACATAGGTATACATAGGTGTGCATAAAAATACTGAAAGGAAAAACTGTTTACCTTATTGATGAGTGGATTAGCTCGGAAATAAATTATGTATCAGAGTTAACACTATAAAATTACTACAGGTCAAATATGACAATAAATAACTGTGAATTATAATAATTGTAAAATCATCCGCTTTCCGTTTCTCTCGGGTTTCTATCTCACATTTTTAAGCAGAGCGGCAGAAAGAAGAAAGATTTATGCTTAAACAGTCGTCGGTTACCCACTTTCTATTTTAGGAACGAAGTTCCTTTAGGAGGTCTCGATATGAGTGATTCGGCAGAAAACTTTATAAGCCGTATTAGTTTCTTTCTCTTTCTCACAGTGTATATTTATTTAACCGCGCGCTCTCTTTCTTTCTTCTTCTTCTTTCGAATAGGCCTACTTTGGACCACGCTTGTTCAACTGTTTTAGGCTTTGATCTTTGCCCAGTATTGTCGCATCTTCTGCCGGTGTTGCTCCTTTCTCTCTTTACTTTCCACGGGGTACCTTTCCTTCGGGTTTTTTTCTGAAATCCACGGACTTCCTTCAGGGTGCGTCTCACAAACTGTCTGTTTTGGAGATCTGTTACTCCCAGTTCTGAAATATTATTTTCGGTTTCTGTCAACCAAGTGGTACGAATTTTCTTGTTTTGCCAGAAGGTGAACATACGGTTGGTTAGTCGGTTTGGAGGCAATATTGCAACGTGGCCATAGAAAGCTACCCTTCTTTTCCTTGCACAGTCAGAGAGCCTCTCAATATTGTCGTAGAGCTCAGAGTTATGTCGTCTTCGGAATTCCCCATCTTCCTTTACCGGGCCTAGGATCTTCCTGAGAATGCTCCTCTCTCCGATTTCCAATTTCTCTACCAGACCTCTTCGGTTCAAGGAAAGACATTCCATGGCATACAGTGCTTCTGGTCGTAAGACTGATGTGTTTACGCTGATTGCGCTCTCTCTTTTGTTATAAGCCGTGTTAGTTTGAAATAAAATTTGAAGGAATCAAGTCGTTATTTGTAAAATTCTTTTATTTGGAAGAATTAATTGTATTTTGTATAAAAAAAATTGTTTGTAAAGGGCAATCAAATTTTGGATGGATCAACCTTTTTTGTACAGTTAAACCTTTTTTGGGTGAATTGATTTTATTGTGTACAAATCCATCAATTATTGTACTAAACCAGTCATTCCCAAAGTGGTCTATATCGACCCCCAGGGGTCTATGACAACCTGCAAAGGGTCTACGTCAGCTAAAAAAAAATATGGGGGTCCATGAAATGAAAATGGGGGTCCACGGTATTGGAAATGGGGGTATTTACTTACATTATACTATCTTATAATATAAAGACATATACGTTATTTATAAAAGTACCTATGAAGTAAAAAATGTATTATATATGTTTATAAAATTGTGTAAGTTGTAGGATGTAGGCATTCGCTTTGTGGTCGCAATACATTTTGTTTGAGCTTGTAAAAACCTCAACCTTCAAACACTCAAAGATAAACTTCAGAAGAGACCCACGCTGGACAGAATGTTCGCTTCGACGTCACAAAGAGACGATGATGGTTTGCGGGCGTCTTACAATATCTCGCTACTTATAGCAAAATCCGGAAAACCGCATAAGTTAATTTTGCCAGCCGTTGAAGAGGTTTTAAAAACTGTTTTACACAAACCTGCATCTGATATCATTATAAGAATTCCCTTAAGCAACAACACTGTTGAAAGACGTATTGATGAAATGAGTTCTGATATTAAAAGCTTCTTGTGTAATTATTTGCAAACGACTCATTTCTCTATACAACTGGACGACTCAACTTTAGCTGGTAATGCAGCATTATTATTGGCATATGTTCGTTTTATTATGAATCAAGAAATCTACGAAGAACTGCTCTTCGCAAGAACTTTAACAACCGAAACTAATATTTCATGTTTTGAAGGATTACTTCATTGAAAAAGCAATCCCTTTATCAAATATAATATCAGTAGCTACCGATGGAGCAGCTGCCATGGTTGGACATTATCGTGGATTTATAAGCTATTTAAAACAAAATGTGTCAGGGGTGTTAGCAATACATTGCTAACAACCGTCATCCATCGACAACATCTAGTTACTAAAAATTTAAGTGTTAGATTGCATTAATCTCTTCAATTAGTCATTGATGCAGTAAACCGAATCCGAAGCAACGCGTTGAATACTCGGTTATTTGCGCAGTTGTGTGAAGAAAATGGGCTATAAAGGCTAATGTTTGACAAGATTTTTGCACTTTTTGAGACTATTTTAGAATTTCTGGATAATAAAGATAAAACTTTAAAAGACAATTTAAAAGACAATTTAATGAAGTGGAAAACAGACTTCGTCTATTTAACAGATTTGTTTACAAAATTTAATATGGTTAATTTGCAGTTACAATGCGACAGCCTAAATTTGATTAAAACAAAGTCCATCTTATCAGCGTTTTTTGCCAGAGTTGAAACAAAATATTGGACGGGGCGAATTTTCCCAGTTCCCCAATTTGTCACAAACAAACTGAAAGGAAGACGACGTTTCAACCTACGTTCAACATTTAAATGCCCTCTATTCAGATTTTGAAACTAGGTTTGAGGACTTTTTGACTTTGGTAATACCACCGTGGATAATTAACGCATATGGTGACATAAAAGAAACGAATGTCATAATACAAGAGGAACTGACTGAACTAAGTACAAACGAAGAACTTAAGGTTCAGTTTAAAAACGGATATCAGCAATTCTGGCTGCAAAACAACATACCCGTTACTTATCCCGTATTATGGAATATAGCGAGGAAATTTTTAATTTTCTTTCCATCGTCATACCTAGTGAAAAGGGTGTTCAGCGCAGTTACCAATCTCCTAACGAAAAAAATTAACAGACTGGACATCATTAGCAGAGGAGATTTAAGATTAAACCTTACAGAATTGTCGCCAAATGTTGATAATTTATTATTAAAGCATCAGGTTCATCCTTCTCACTAAAAACATTTACTTATTGCTTAGTTTATTTTATGTTTATTTTATGTTACGTATATTTTATATAACAGATACAAAATTTTAGACTTAGAAGGTATTATCTCTAAACTTCCAGAGAGGCACACTGTTATACTGCTTGGTGACTTCAATGCTCAATTGGGAAGAGAGAAAAAATACAGAAACATAGTGGGCAATTATCCGGCGCATAAGCGAACCAACCGCAACGGAGAACGATGGGTGGATCTGTGTATGACTTTTGGGTTGTTCATGAAGTCTACAGCCTTCAAACACTTACCAAGGAAGCAGAAGAGTTGGATTTCACCTAATACCCACCTGGGTGAACTCCAGATAGATCATATGGCCATTTCACGAAAATCTCAAAAGGAAATACAAAACGCCAAGGTACAAAGAAGCGCCACTCTGGACTCAGACCACTACCTCTCAAAGATCAAAATAAGACTTCAGCCTAGAAACACAAGATTACACAGAACCTCCAAAATGGTAATATTTGACGTCGAACGACTCAAGAACAGTCAAGAACTAAGTCTGAGACTGAACAAAACAGACCTAAACAACTGGAACCAACTGAAGGAGACTCTTGTCAAGGCGGCCAATGAACTCGCCCTCTCGCTAGAAGAAGGAAGCATCCGTGGTGGACTGAAGATTGTGACAATGCAATAGCCCAAAGACACTTAGCCTGGGTGAAGTGGAATTCTAAAAAGACCAAGGAAAATTCGCATACATTTTTGGAACTAAGAAAGGTTACAACCAAGATAATTCGAGGAACCAAACGAACCTTCACACAAAACCAACTAACCCAAATCAAAGAGAGCTTTGCTAAGAATAATTCCAGAGATTTCTTTGGAACCTTTAAGCAGGCACTCACAAAACACGCTCCGCCAAGCCTCCACCTCAGAGACTCACAAGGCAAACTGGCTTATAACGACAAGGAAAACTGCTACCTTTTGGCTCAGTACTTTAAAAATCTACTCAACTGTGGCCCACCCAGCGAAGACTTCGACTATAAACAAACCACACCAAACCCGGACTCGCTTCCCCCTTCATTGGAAGAAGTTGGCCAGATCATTCAACTTTTTAAGAATAATAAGGCAGCTGGAAAGGACTTTATCGTTGCTGAACTGTGGAAAGGTGCTGGAAACAATGCCGTGCGCAAGCTAACCGAGATCATCCAGGACATCTGCGAAGTAGAGAAATTAGCACCCGATTGGAAATCTTCTCTGATCCATCCGCTTCACAGAAAGGGATCTAAACTGATCTAAACAACTACCGTGAAATTTCTCTCGTCCCGGTAACATACAAGATTCTCTCGAGAGCGTTACAAACAAGGGCAGAAAATCAGTTGAATAGACAACTGGGAGAATATCAGGGGGGCTTCAGGAAGACCCGATCCTGTGTTGAACAGAGCCTCAATCTTAAAACTGTACTTGCATACTCCAAGATGAGAAACCGCAAGGTGGTCGTCACCTTTGTTGATTATAGGAAGGCCTACGATTCCATTGATAGAGAAACACTTGATAAAGAAACAAAGTACTCCAGGAACTAGCACTAGACAACAAAACCCGCAGACTCATCCTAGAAACTTTGACCAACACCCATTCCAAGGTTAAATTTAGAGGCGAGATTTCAGAAAGCTTCGAAATAAAAACTGGAGTGAGACAAGGAGATGGACTTTCCTCACTTCTCTTCAACTGTGTGCTTGAAAAGGTTATGAGAGAATGGCGCAAGGAACTAAACAATTTGGGTGCTCAGAGTGGTATCTACCTGGGACGTAAGAACGATGGACTGGTTGTAGATTGCCTGGCCTTTGCAGATAACATGGCACTGTTTGCTGATTCTCTTGAGATGGCAACAATGCAGGCAAATTGCCTCCCCCTGCCAAAGTGGGTCTTCAAGTGTCGCTGGAGAAAACAGAATTCACCAAGATCAGATCAGAGAAGCAAACAGAGAGATGTTACTAGAACAGGGAAACATCAAGAGGACTGAGAAATTTAATTTTAAATTTTTAATTTCTCGGCGAATGGATTGAACCCAACTTATCAGAGAGAGCGTCATTATCCAAGAGAGTCAACAAGTTAGAACTAGCCTATCGGCTGACTAAGAATACTTACAGTAAGAAACGCCTGTCACGCAACCTGAAACTTAAGCACTACACAACAGTCTTACGACCAGAAGCCCTGTATGCCATGGAGTGTCTTTCCTTGAACCGAAGGGGTCTAATAGAGAAATTGGAAATCAGAGAGAGGAGAATCCTCAGGAAGATCCTAGGCCTGGCAAAGGAAGATGGGGAATTCCGAAGGCGGCATAACTCTGAGCTCTACGAACATATTCAGATACTCTCTTATTGTGCAAGGAAAAGAGGGGTAACTTTCTATGGCCACGTTGCAAGATTGCCTCCAAACCGAGTAACCAACCGTCTGTTCACCTTCTGGCAAAACAAGAAGTTTTGTACTACTTGGTTGACAGAGACCTCGAAGGATATTAGAGAACTGGGAATAACAGATCTCAAAAACACACAGTCTGTGAGACGCACCCTGAAGGAAGTCCGTGGATTTCAGGAAAAACCTCGAAGGAAAGGTACCCCCTGGACAGTAGAGAAAAGTTACACCGGCAGAAGATGCGACAATACTGGGCAAAGGTCAAAACCCAACAGTTGAACAAGCGTGGTCCAAAGTAGGCCTATTCGAAAGAAGAAGAAGAAGATATCAAATTTTATTTTGAGTAGTTTTCATTCAATTAACAAGTGTATAAAACTTAACATGTGTTTTTACTTTAAGTTTTTATTACTAAACTTCACTACAGTTAGAAATTTACAAAAAATCAATATCAGGTAATTAGGGGGTCTACCGAAAAACGAAAAACATGGCAAGGGGTCTACGACACAAAAAAGTTTGGGTAACCTAACCTAACCTAACCTAACCTAAACCATTTTTATTTGTAAGAATCAACCGATTACTGGGTGTTTATATTTTATTTTGGACAAGGTATCCTTTTTTGGATGAAGTAATCATTTTTTGTATGAATTATATTTTGTATATAGCTATTATTTGTAGAACAACATTTATTTATTGCAAAAAATCCAAGCCAATAAAAATAGAGTAGGCCCAAGGACACTCCCTTGCGGAACACTAGTATTTATATACAAAGGTTCTGATTTGTAGATTTTCTTATTAGATACAATTCTTGTATATTGCGATCTATTTTCAAGAAAATATTTGATAATATTACCCATTTTTTCATTAATTCCCAGGTAATACAATTTATTTAGAATTTGTTTGTGACATACACAGTCAAAGGCTTTGGCTAAATCGCAGAAAATTCCTATCGGTTGACTGCCTCCATCCCACATCTTCTAAAATGAAAGAAGTCTTGTCTGTCCAGTCTTGTCTGTCAAGTCTTGTTTGTCTAGTCCTGTCTGTCTAGTCTTGTCTGTCTAGTCTTGTCTGTCCAGTCCTGTCCAGACTAGTCTTGTTTGTAATTATAACCAATGGCGGGTTTGTAAGTTTGATAATAATTAAAATCTCTCATTATGAAATTATATTTTTATGACATAACATATAAAAAACATATGTAGGCAACACAGTTAATGGTTTTTGAACTAAATATTGATTATTAAAAACATTCACTTATTTTTATTTAATAAAAAATTATGAAATAAAATGGAATTAAATTTGCTAAATATGTGTGTGTGTGTGTTATGTTATAAAAATAACTTTTTGGTAATCAATGTTATTTTCCTACTGGATTTTAATTATTTTTAATTATTTTTATTTTACGACGTTATTTTGTATGAGAGAATTATGTAATTGTTCAGTATTTTTTTATTACAAATTTACTGCTTAGAAATTGAAATATTTAATAAATTGACAATGTTAGGTTCATTTTCAAATAAGTAAGAGCAGACGGGCAAGGCTATGAACTTTGAAACAAACAACTGGGAACAAGTTGGTTCTATAACATAACAACACGCGACTAAACAACGTCAGACTACCAAGCCATAGGTCCCCGGTTCTAATCCAGGAACACAAATATGGAAAAATAAGCCACCGTTTTCCCGTGCATGGCTCTGGAGTTCATCTGGATCACACTAAAAATCTGCCTCGAAAAACCTTCCTAATAGTGGCCTGCCATCAATGTTAAAAACAGTCAGGGCTCCCTATATTTCAAAACACCAAAACACAAGTGTAAGTAGGCAGCGGGAGGCGGTCCATGTCCTGCTTAGGTCTCTAGCACCAGTAAAAGGAAGAGATAACAACGCACTACGAAAATAACACGAAAACAGATTTAAAAATATCACGATAAAAAATAACGACGACAAAATACACGTCGAAAATGTCACAGCAACATAACAAGTTGAAAATATCACACTAGAACAATATAACATCCTAATCATTATTATGATCACATACTTCAGGATGTGATCTGACAACATCAGATCCAAACTGGTATGGGTCTGTGTGCGAAAGCTAAACAAGCTTGGAGGAGAAAATAAAGTAACGCTGTACTGGATTGTCACTGGTATACCCACTGGTATAGAGGGGAATTAAGAAACTGATCACATAGTAAGGAAGGTATCTAGTAATCCCTTTATAAGTCCGAAACCCTTTTGTGGTATGAGTATGAACACATGAGTAATCCACAAAAGTTTAGATGAAGAAATAAGAAAACAATAGATGAAAACCCGGAAATAAGTTCCAGGGCTGAGACAAACCAAAGTAATGCTGGGATCTTTTAACCAGAAAAGAACAAAAGCTTGCCTGAAACTAAACAGGAACAAGCTGCCAGTTGGACAGTACAGAGCTAGAATACACCTCAAAACCCTAGGCCTAGAGCAGGAATTCCCAAAGTTTTTCCTGGGCGGGCCAATTTGGAATTTTTCAAATTTCTGGAGGGCCAAAAACTTATTACATTGCAATATCAAATTTAAGTCATTCATACATAACACCAATTATGTCTACTAGAAATGTCAAGTCACATCACCAGTTAATTTTTGCAATGAGGCAACGATTTTTTCCAGTTAAAAACTTTGTAATTTCTTTTCTTAAACCAAAAAACCTTTTTATGTTTGTCCTCTTGAAATCCATCGAACTTTTAAAAAATATATAAGGTCTCCAAATGGACACTCAGATTCTTCTAAGAGAGTTTTAAATTGCCGGTGATTGACAAAATGTTTTTTGATCAAATTAACTTTATTAATAACAATATAACTGTAATAATAATAACTGTATTAATAACATCATTAATAACACCACTATCAATGGAGAACTCTGAAAGCCAGGTGAAGATACAAGCAAACCTAACAGACGCATTTAAAATAAACCAAGGCCTCAATCAGGGAGATGGACTCGCCCCAATGCTCTTTAATGTAGCATTAGAATACGCAGTAAGGAAAACCACGGTAGACACCAACGCGTCGCTGCTACACAAATCCACCCAACTAGCAGGATATGCAGATGACATAAACATAATTACCTAACATCAATGAAAGAAACCTACATACAACTAGAAGTCGCGGCTGAAAAAGTGGGCCTAAATGTGAATGAAGATAAGACCAAAGTATTAATACAGACCCGAAGCAAAAGGAGGAGAGGCCAGAACATGACAAAAGGCGACCAAAACTTTGAGGTGGTCAATGACTTTACCTACCTAGGCTGTAACATATCCAGCAAACGGGACGAGATGAAGGAAATCCAACGAAGAATCAGTAATGCCAATAAAGTATACTACCACATCTCGGCCATAATCAGATCAGGGAATGAGGACATGTGGAAAACAAAACTGAAACTTTATAAAACAATAATACGCCCAGTGTTGTGCTATGGAAGCGAGACCTGGACGCTCTCACAAAAAGCGGAAACAATGGTGAACGCATTCGAAAGAAAGATTTTACGCAGAATATATGGACGGGTCCTAGAAAACGAACAGTGGAGAATAAGATACAACAACGAGATTTTCCAGCTATTCGCAAAAGCAGACCCAGCAACAACAATAAGATTACAAAGACTTAAATGGGCCGGGCATTTACAAAGGATGGAAGAGTCAAGAGTAGTCAAGAGGATTTTCAACAAAAAACCGGAAGGTAAACGACCGGTTGGAAGACCAAGGGCAAGATGGGCAGACAAAATCCAGGGGGACGCTCGATCCATGTTCGGAACTTCAAACTGGACCCGATTTGCGCTGTAGCGCCATTGGATGGATGGAATAACATCATTCATAACAATATTCATTTTTAGCATGTGAGCTTTAGGATTTTCCTGGTGAATATTACAATAATAATAATATTATTTATCGTTATACTCTGACAATAGCGATAAATTACATCATCATTACATCATCTTTCAACTTGTTTTAAAAAAAATTTATTAACCCTTATTTGTGGCCCATCTTAGATGGAGCAAGATTTACAAGAACTCTTCAAAAATCATAAAATTTCAGTACTTTCGTCCAAAGCAATGGAAAAAGCAGTAAACGATTTTGAAATTTCTTGTAACTGTTGTAAAATCCTCATCAATATCTCCTATTTTACGGGAAGTAGTCATTTTCGAGCAACAAATATCACTGAATAAAGACTTTTCATCTGGGCACACTATGTCAACAACTTTTAACATACAATTTTCAAAAATATCTCCTTCTAAAAATGTTTTACTATGTTTGGCAATTTCTTACACAATAACATAGCTAGCCAAAACGGAGGATCCATTTTGTTTAACCAGATTTTTCAACATCAATTTCTGACCACTGAAGGACTTTCTTAGTTCCTAGTGTCGTTCTGTATTTGTATCTGTGGGAAATTTTTACCGTTATGAAAAATCGCACCCACATGTTATTGTATTTTATCTACGACCACTATTATAATTGCCCAATATTGTACAGTTCGTGGATTATGTAAATACATCTTACAACACACGTATGTAACAGTCCGCGATTAATGTTATTTAATGATTCAATAACGCACTAGTGCGTTTGGTTTACGATACTTTGATTGGTTCAGAGCTGCTACCGTTTAATATAGGCCACCCAATACATTCCGTTATTTGTCAAAAAAAAAAAACGTCAAACTAATATATAAACACTATATTTTTTTTCAATTATAAAAATTAAAGTCCAGTATTGTCCAGATAGCGAAAATATAAAAAATGATAGCGAAATAGAAAATGCCACTCCGCCCGAAATTGTTGAAAAAGCGAAACAAGCTGCCCATAATTTGCTACGGATTAAATCTCGGGATCGATACGAGGATACATATAGAGAATTTATGGACTGGAGAATGAAGCATAAAGTTAAATCCTTTTCAGAAAATGTTTTATTATACTTTGATGAGTTATCTCAAACAATGAAACCATCTTCACTTTGGGCAATTTATTGAATGGTTCGGACAACAATTAATATAAAGCACGACATAGACATTTCAAAACATTCAAAGTTAATAGCTTTACTAACGAGAAAATCTGATGGATTTAAAAGCAAAAAATCAAAAATTTGTACCATTTAATAGATTAACAGTTTCCTCAATAATTCGCCGGATAACAAATATTTATTCATGAAGGTATTCATTACTTTTTTATTTTATAATGCTCTCTAATGGGCATAACGACATATTTTTTATATAATTTTAATTTATTCTTATCATTGGCATTAGTGGTGCTTGCAGAATACAAGAACTACGAAATATCAAACCCTGCCATATAGAAGACAACGGAACATCTCTGATCATTAAAATTCCTGATTCCAAAACAAAAACTCAAAGATCTTTTGTGCTACCGAAAGAATTTTACCAAACCTGTTAAAAATATATTAACCTACGCCCACAAAATATGGACAAAACTCAGCCTTTTTTTCTAAATTATCAAAATGAGAAATGCACTAAGCAATGGAATAAATAAAATTGCCTCTATTCCTAAACAAATTGCCAATTATCTTCATTTGCCGGAAGCAAATCTTTATACAGGACATTGTTACAGATGTTCGTCAGCCACCATTCTTGTGGATTCCGTTGGTGATTTATTGTCACTAAAAAGGCATGGTGGCTGGCGTTCGTCTGTAGTAGCAGAAGGCTATATAGACTGCTCCATGAAAAATCTAAACGATACTGCTACAACACAGTAGGTATTAATAGGTAATAATGAAATTAAACATAGAAAATATAAATTATTAAGTAAATATAAATTATTTCATTTGACACTGACACTGCGTACATTGTGTTGCCTATATGGATGAATAACTATATCAGTTACATCAAACATATTTTTCTTATTAAATAGAAAAAAAAAATAGTGTGGTCGTAGATAAAGTATAGTACATAATTCGAGTTGTAAGGCAATTACGTACTCGCGGAATTACGCGCTCCCCGCTACGCGGGTCGCGCGTAATTGTTCCGCTCGTACGTAATATGCTTCTTACAACTCTCATTAAGTAATATACTATTATCTACGACCACTATTATAATTGCCCAATATTGTACAGTTCGTGGATTATGTAAATACATCTTACAACACACGTATGTAACAGTCCGCGATTAATGTTATTTAATGATTCAATAACACACTAGTGCGTTTGGTTTACAATTCGTTGATTGGTTGAGAGCTGCTAATATCATTAATATAGGCAACCCAATACATACCGTTATTTGTCAAAAAAAATTAAACGTCAAACTAATACATAAACACTATATTTTTTTTTTCAATTATAAAATTAAAGCCCAGTGATGTCCAGTGATAGCGAAATAGAAAATGCTACTCCGCCCGAAATTGTTGAAAAAGCGAAACAAGCTGCCCATAATTTGCTACGGATTAAATCTCGGGATTGATACGAGGATGCATATAGAAAATTTAATGGACCGGAGAATGAAGCATAAAGTTAAATCCTTTTCAGAAAATGTTTTATTATACTTTGATGAGTTATCTCAAACAGTGATCTTCACTTTGGGCAATTTATTGAATGGTTCGGACATCAATTAATATAAAGCACAACATCGACATTTCAAAACATTCAAAGTTAATAGCTTTCCTAAAGAGAAAATCTGATGGATTTAAAAGCAACAAATCAAAAATTTTAACCATTCAAGAAATTCAAAAGTTTCCTCAATAATTCGCCGGATAACAAATATCAAAAACTTAAAGATCTTTTGTGCTACCGAAAGAATTTTACCAAACCTGTAAAAAATATATTAACCTACGACCATAAGATATGGACAAAACTCAGCCTTTTTTTTCTAAATTATCAAAATGAGAAATGCACTAAGCAATGGAATAAATAAAATTGGCTCTATTCCTAAACAAATTGCCAATTATCTTCATTTGCCTGAAGAAAATCTTTCTTTATACCAGGACATTGTTACAGACGTTCGTCAGCCACCATTATTGTGGATTCCGGTGGTGATTTATTGTCACTAAAAAGGCATGGTGGCTGGCGTTCGTCTGCAGTAGCAGAAGGCTATATAGACTGCTCCATGAAAAATCAAAACGATACTGCTACAACACATTAATAGGTATTAATGAAATTAAACAAAGATTATAAATTATTAAGTAAATATAAATTATTTCATTTGACACTGACACTGCGTACATTGTGTTGCCTATATCGATGAATCAATATATCAGTTACATTTTCTTATTAAATAGAAAAAAATAGTGTGGTCGTAGATAAAGTATAGTACATAATTCAAGTTGTAAGGCAATTACGTACTCGCGGAATTACGCGCTCCCCGCTACGCGGGTCGCGCGTAATTGTTCCGCTCGTACGTAATATGCTTCTTACAACTCTCATTACGTAATATACTATTATCTAAGACCACTATTAAATTGACCAATATTGTACAGTTCGTGGATTATGTAAATTCATCTTACAACACACGTATGTAACAGTCCGCGTTTAATGTTATTTAATGATTCAATAACACACTAGTGCGTTTGGTTTACGATTCGTTGATTGGTTGAGAGCTGCTACTATCGTTAGGCAACCCAATACATTCCGTCATTTGTCAAAAAAAATATTAAACGTCAAACTAATACATAAACAAACAATCTAAATTTTTTTCAATTAAAACAATTAAAGTCTAGTAATGTCCAGTGATAGCGAAATAGAAAATGCTACTCCACTCGAAATTGTTGAAAAAGCGAAACAAGCTGCCCATAATTGGCTACCGATTAAATCTAGGGATCGATATGAGGATGCATATAGAAAATTTATGGACTGGAGAATCAAGCATAAAGTTTAATCGTTTTCAGAAAATGTTGTTTTATCATACTTTGACGAGTTTTCTCAAACAATGAAACCATCTTCACTTTGGGCAATTTATTCAATGGTTCGGACAACAATTAATATAAAGCACAACATTGACATTTCAAAACATTCGAAGTTAATAGCTTTACCAAAGAGAAAATCTGATGGATTTAAAAGCAAAAAATTAAAAATTTTAACCATTCAAGAAATTAACAGTTGACTGAATAATTCGCCGGATAACAAATATTTATTGATGAAGGTATTCATTACTTTTTTTTTTCTTATAATGCTCTCTAATGGGCGTAATGACAATTTTTTTTAAATAGTTTTAGGTTATTCTTATCATTGGCATTAGTGGTGCTTGCAGAAAACAAGAACTAAGAAATATCAAACCCTGCCATATAGAAGACACAGGAACATCTCTTTTCATTAAAATTCCTGATTCCAAAACAAAAACTCAAAGATCTTTTGTGGTACCAAAAGAATTTGACCAAACCTGTAAAAACATATTAACCTACACCCACAAAATATGGACAAAGATCAGCCTTTTTTTCTAAATTACCAAAATGAAAAATGTACTAAGCAATGTGTTGGAATAAATAAAATTGGCTCTATTCCTAAACATATTGCCAATTTTCTTCATTTGCCGGAAGCAAATCTTTATACAAGACATTGTTTCAGACGTTCATCAGCCACCATTCTTCTGGATTCAGGTGGTGATTTATTGTCACTAAAAAGACATGGTGGCTGGCGTTCGTCTGCAGAGTAGAAGGCTATATAGACTGTTCTATGAAAAATCAAAATGAAAAGGCTACAAAAATTTCTACTGTGATACACAGTAATTTAAATTCTACCCATGCAAATACATCATCTACCCATGCAAGTACAACAGACTTACATAATGCGAATATAACTTATTCAACCAATCTTATCAGTAATGATGTTGATAACTATCCAACACTTATATTCAATAATTGCTCAGTAATTATAATCAAAAAAATAAATAAATAATTATAAATATATCTTAAGATCTTATCATTTTTATTATATTGTAGTTTATTCTTGGGAAAAGGAATTTATTTTAATAAAACAACTGATGTCGATATTTTGCCAACGTTTTGGTCTTTTTTATTCTGACCATTTTTAGGGCTTATATCTATTTAGTAGGTTTTAATGAAATTAAACATAAAAAAATAAAAATTATTAAGTAAATATAAATTATTTCATTTGACACTGCGTACATTGTGTTGCCTATATCGATGAATCACTATATCAGTTACATCAAACATATTTTTCTTATTAAATAGAAAAAAAATAGTGTGGTCGTAGATAAAGTATAGTACATAATTCGAGTTGTAAAGCAATTACGTACTCGCGGGATTTGTTCCGCTCGTACGTAATATGCTTCTTACAACTCTCATTACGTAATATACTATTATTCATAATATTTTATTATCTATTTTACAGTTTATTTATTTTTTATTATTTTAATAAAAATATAAATCATGGCATCGACATGGCAGGCCAAATTTACAAGGTTCGCGGGCCGCATTTTGCCCGCGGACCTCACTTTGGGAATCCCTGGCCTAGAGGATAACAGTTGTAGATTCTGCAGGTCAGCAGAGGAAGCTACCATACATCTGTTCAAGGACTGCGATACACTGCTCTGTAAGAGACAAATCTACCTTGGGGTCTACTGCTTGAACGAAGAGAAGTTGCAATCTTTGAATCTCACCCAGATCCCGAAATTCCGAAGGAATCAGGACTAGAGGAGGCGACTACTAGACTACTACCTCTAAATGGGTAAGTCATATAGTGTTGTGTGAATTTATATTAGCAAAATGTCACCCAGAGAAAATGTTTAAAGATGATGCCGCCAATATGTCAGATATTCATTCATTATATTGGATATATACGTTTTTGTTTTTGTCGCAAGTGTTATATATGCGGTAAAGGAATTTACAGCCAGGGTAGCAATATAAATTTTACTATACCTACAACTACCCTTGAGATCCGAGCTTAAAAGGGCTGCGCGGGTGTCTCAATATGAGAGGGATTGGAACATGTGTTAACAATTTTAGAATAAACCCAAAACAAAGTTATGTATATAAAGTTATGTTATGTATATATCTCTTTCTCTTTTCCTACCACAAGCATTCAAGAATATATCGTCTCTGCAAGATATTATTAGTGCAACTCATTAATGTAAATACAAATTTAGTATCTTATTAGTTCATGTAAATAACATAATTAACAAATTGTTTTTAATTTTCACACTATTTTAAATAAATTACATTATCGTATGTCTTAATATATAGAACAAAGTCGGGATTGATGTTGAAAAACTCAAGAACTGCTGGACCGATTTTTATGATTTTTGATTTGTTGGATTTGTCTCCACCTGGGAAAAATCAGGAAAAAAGGCAATAATAATGAAAATAATTCAATTTTCTCATTTTTCATCCAGCGCCACATATTTTCGCACAGTCGAAACTACTTAAGCTGTGCCAGTAGGTGGCATTGTGTGCATTATATTTGTGTTTACTCCGCCACGGTTAGTGATGTTAACAGATTAAACTCAATATGCAAATCTTCGACCCACCTAACTTGACTGATGACTAACAATAATGACTAGTTAAATCCAATTGCGCAGTTTTTTAATTGTGTCCCATTCAACAATGTGCACAAAATGTGCACATTTTTAAACAATTTTCAGTCAGTTAACTATCGTTATTACATTTCAATACGATTAAGAAAATTCATCAGCGAAAACTTATTTAAAAAATTTTATTCACTTCATTTTAATTGAAAGCACATTGTGAAAGGGTATGTCATTTGTGACATTTACGTGATTTTCAAACGGTAGGTAATTTGCATTTAACCTTTATCGCACTGATTTTCTGATCGATAGTAAACGTATTTTACTATTAAGTAACGTATTTTAAATGTTACATATATGTAACATTCGTCTGATAAAGTTTGTTTTATAATATATAAAATGTTTATATTATAATTATATGATAATTGCTTCATAATATTAATTTAAGTTATGTTATTAATTTCAGTGTTATTTACAATGCCGCGAACCTGCAGATCTAATAAAGTTAGAAATGCCAGAGTTAGGTAAAGAATACGGGATTGTTTTGAAACTTATTGTTTCGGACTTTTTACCTGGTGTAACTACTGTTAATCGTCTTTGGCACTCTTTAACTAAGATCCGAAAGCAAAAATTAAGCTTCTACGTTGTCTACGTTAATGTTTTTGTTGAAAATAATTGTTGACATTTTCAAGATGACAGATAGTAGATGCGAACGCAATTAACTCGGCCTTACCACGTTTATTTTTGTTTATATGCCCGTTTATATGAAAAACTATAATATTGGCAACATATATACAATATTTAGCATCGTATTGAAGTTGCATTCATATTGCAACGAGCAGCCATGCCACAAACAGCTACAATGTCTCGAGATATTTATTTAAGTGTCCTGGATATCCACCGGATTTTTTTTTACTTTTTGTAATAAAAAAAATTATATCTTCAACCAAATAACTGACGTGTATGACTATCACATAACTCAGAATGTAGATACAAGTGGGTCAGCGTTACCAAAATTAATTTTGACAACATATAAATTATTTAATTTTTTCTGCGTCACATGTTTGTGTAAAGTATATACAAAATTGGCTTCTTGTAATTAGTTGTCTATTGTGAATCTTCAGAATATTTTAAGAGATACCGAATAAACAATTAAATAATGATTTGAATGCAAATTGATATCAGCCGAGTTGGTTAAACCAACGGTTCTTGCTACACTGCTGCTACACTGTCCTGTATTAGATCGAGAACTCGCGCTGCCGCGCGTGTGTGGTCTTGATTTACCTAATTTACTGGGATTAAACCAACGGTCCTTGCCACGTTGCCCTATATTGGTTTCAATACAGGATTTGGCATTCCTAACTTTAATAGATATGCAGGTTCGCGGCATTATAAATAACACTAAAATTAATAACATAACTTAAATTCATATAATGAAGCAATTAACTAAGCAATTATAAGCAATTATATTTATAATATAAACATTTTTGAATGCAAATTACCTTCCGTTTGAAAATCACGTAAATGTCACAAATGTGCATACCCTTTCACAATGTGCTCCTAATTAAAATAAAGTGAATAATATTTTTGAAATGTTTTCGCTGATGAATTTCTTAATCTTATTGAAATGTAATAACGGTCGTAAACTGAATGAAAATTGTTAAAAATTGTGCAGAGGTTGTGCACATTGTTGAATGGGATACAATTAAAAAACTGCGCAATTGGATCAGTCATTATTGTTAGTCATCAGTCAAGTTAGGTTGGTCGATGATTTGCATATTGAGTTTAATCTGTTAACATCACAGATTGATGTGTCAACAGTTATAGGAAAGTGGGTTTTCGCAATAAATTAATAACAGTTTACTAACCGTGGTGGAGTCGACACAAATCTAATGCACACAATGCCACCTACTGGCATAGCTTAAGTTATAGCTTAAGTAGTTAAGACTGTGCGAAAATATGTGGCGTTCCATGAGTTCCAATGAGAAAATTGAATTATTTTCATTATTATTGCCTTTTTATATTTTCCCAGGTGGAGACAAATCCAACAAATCATATAAATTTCTTTAGCAGTTCTTGAGTTTTTCAACTTCAAACCCGACTTTGTTCTATATATTAAAATATGCGATAATGTAATTTATGGTGAAAATTAAGAACAATTTGTTAATTATGTTATTTATATGTACTAATAAGAAACTTGTGACCCTTTTTAGTGATTTGTGTTTTGGAAAGAAAATATTATGCGGAGGGACCAAATTTAGTGTTAAACTACAAGTCGTTGAAATTAACCATATGTCATTTTGACATATCAACCGAGAGACTTCCGGTATAAGAAGTCACCCCTATACCAAGTGCCAACGGTATCCCTGGATGGCGGATGAGCGGGTATAGGGCTGGAGCACTCTGTTGTCCAGGGAGTGAGAAATCACCCCCAAAGGTTAGACCGAATGTCTGCCGGGATAAGCAGGCACCTCTCGTTGGCCAACAGCTCCGGGTGGACGAGCTGACAAGAGCAGGGGCACCCTCTTGTCCTTGGGATGAGAAATCGTCCCTAAAGGCGGATGTGTCAAGAAATGATCAATGGCATGAAGTTGCAGAAGGCAACGGGAAACCAATGCAGTAAAGATCCCTTTGGATATCCTTAGTAAAATCATCATCATGGTTACTATCAAGATTAACAAATATACCGGAGTAAAAAGTCCTACAATCGGATCTCCGGGGAGGACAGTTTTGAAAAAGGCCATGAAAATAAGTACATGGAATGTTAGAAGCCTCTTTAAAGCAGGCAAAATTGATAATGTAACAGCAGAGATGCAAAGATTGAAACTGAATATACTTGGAATAAGTGACTTAAGATGGCCAGGAACTGGAATCCATCACACAGACGAATCCGTTCTATATTTGTCAGGAAGTAGAGATAAATCTAATAAATATGGAGTTGCTATCATGGTGGATAAAAATATACATAAATCAGTGACCAGCTTTATCCCCTACTCAGACAGAGTTATGCTGATACAGATGCCTTCGCATAATAGAAACATCAATATCACACAGATTTATGCACCAACAGCGGATGAATCTGATGACGAAATCGAACAGTTTTATGCAGAACTATAAACGGTGCTCAAAAGCACCAAAGAACAAGATTTTACTATCGTCATGGGGGATTTTAATGCGAAGGTGGGCGAAGGAACAGTAGAGGATATTGTGGGTAGATACGGACTTTGAGAGAGAAATGAAAGAGGCGACAGATTAACAGAATTTTGCCAATCAGAGAAGCTAGTAATAACTAATACCTATTACAAATTGCATAAAAGAAGACTATATACCTGGAAGTCTCCACAACATAATGAAGAAAAAATAGTAAAAAACCAAATTGATTATATACTCATAAAAAAGAGATTCAGAAATAGTGTAACAAGTTAATACGTTAATACGTTAAAGCGTTAATATAAGTTAAAACCTACCCAGGGGCAGACATTGGTTTAGACCACAACCCAGTAGTCGCCCAATTTCACATCAAATTAAAACAACTAAAATCTAAAATAAAGAATAACAAGATAGCAACAGAAAAACTTAAAGGTAAAGATATAAAAGAACAAGTACAAAAAGAGATTAATATAAAAATGAATGATATACGAGAAAAAATACTATCCCGGATATAGATAAAAAATGGGAAAATAAACAGCACTAATAGACGGAAGTAAACATCAATTGACACCAGATAACACAAAATCTAAACAAAAATGGATAACACAAAAAATCCTACTTCTTATGGAAGAACGAAGAAAAAGCAAAACCAACCCCAAAAAATATAAAGAGCTGCAAAGAAACATAACAAGGAAAATCCGGGAAAAAAAAGACAAATGGCTAACTGCAAAATGTGAATATATAGAAGAGCTACAATTAAAATACGATAACAGAAATTTACACAAAGAAATCAATGATTTAACAGGAACATCGCGAAAAAGACAAACCATCATTATAAAAAAGGGAAGATCATAGTAGAACCAACACTAAAACTAATTAGGTAGAAAGAATTTATATAGGATAATGTGTCAACCGTTGGTTTAATCCCGGTTAGAGTAGGTTGCCCGCCGCGAAGCGGGCAGATAAATCAAGACAACATACGCGCGAACTCCCGATCCAATATAGGAAAATGTGGCAAGGACTGTTGGTTTAACCCCGGTTATATTAGGTTGCCCGCCGCGAAGCGAGCAGATAAATCAAGACAACATTCGCGCGCGAGCGCGAACTCTCGATCCAATATAGGACAATGTGGCAAGAACCGTTGAATTAATCAAAAATAATAAAGGTGGCAACGTCGACTCTATCATCTTGAAAATGTCAACAATTATTTTCAACAAAAACACGAATATTTATTGAATCAACGTAGGCAAAGTAGAAGCTTAATTTTTGCTATCGGATCTAAGTTAAAGAGTGCCGAAGATGATTAACAATAGTTACACCAGGTAAAAAGTCAACCAGGCAAAATTTCAAAACAATCCCGTACTCTTTGCCAAGTCCGGAATGTCAACGCCAAATCGTGCTATGAATGATGCTTTCAATCGAGAATTGGAACGTGAACGTGAATACGACCGAGAATGAATCAGTTCGAATGAATGTACCACTGTTGAACTCCAAACAGAAGGATGTGTAAGATAAGTCAACGGAGGCAATTGATGATGGAAATGGTGGCTTATTTTTCGTCGATGCGCCCAGTGGAAGACATTCCTCATATCATTGATTTTAGCCACTTTTAGTGCGAGATCAGAAATTGCCGTAGCAGTTGCTTCTTCTGTTATAGCGGCCACGTTGCTAGATGCAGGACGGCTCATTCAGCCTTTATATTACCGTTAAACCTTCAAACGACAGAAACTCCCACATGCAAGATTGCGAAACAATCGGTAATAGCCAATAGTGTTAATAGTAACCAAAATTATCATATGGGATGAAAACAGAATGGCGCACAAACGTTCATTGGAAGCACTAAATAGAACCATGAAAGATTTGGGCGGAAACACTACCAGTAACTCCAAGATCCATGAAATAAACGCTTGCCTCAAATCATCAATCAACGCGAGCCGTGGCATGGCCGTCTTCCCGTCGACGAAACGAACGGATTGATTTTGTTTCCGCAAAATTTTTGCAATTTCGTCTCAATTAAGGACGAGCAATCGATCAACAAAGTGTTCCCGAACATCATTGTAAATCACAAAAATTGCGATTGGTTGAGTTAACGAGCAATTCAAGCGGCACAGAACAAAGATGTAAATCACCTAAACATCATAATTCAAAATCAAATTGTTGGTCCACTGCATACTTTAAATTCTATCGACACTGTTACAAATGAAGACGAGACAACCAACTACCCAACAGAATTTTTAAACTCATTGGATCTGCCTGCCTTGCCATCGCACAATTTACAACTGAAGGTTGGCTCGGTAGTCATCATGCTTCGAAAGTTGAACCAACCAAAGCTATGTAACGCGTTTGGTGGTGACAAAACTCATGGGCAATGCGATTCACGCGACGATACTTAAAGGTAAATTCAAAGGTGAGGAAGTTCTCATTCCGAGAATTCCGATGATCCCAACCGATATGTCATTCGAGTTTAAACGAATTCAATTTCCAATTCGTCTTGCATTTGTCATGACAATCAACAAATCACAAGGCCAATCCTTGAGTGTTTGTGGTCTGAATCTCGAAAATCAATGTTTCTCTCTCGGTCAATTGTACGTAGCATGTTCACGTGTCGGCAAACCATCCGCTTTGTTCTTTCTCGCGCCCGACAACAAAACGAAAAATGTCGTATATCACAAGGTGCTTCAATGAAGGTAATCAACTCGATTTTGGACTTCTGGATTTTGGGAATTTTGACATTTGGATTTTTTGCTATTTTAAACTTTAGCACTTTTGGATTTTGGACTTTATACGTCGTACCTTATGCGAGGTAGAGGACAGACACGATTATATTCCCATCTATTATATAATCGTTAACGATCATATTACAAGATATCGATACGCGCAACATTTGACTTACTTTAATTCAGCTAATAAGATATTTTTTAATGATTATAGATTCTGAGGCGTTACGAAGTTCGCCGGGTCAGCTAGTATTTAATAAAACATTCATATAGCCCGTAGCCCGCGTTTGATAATTAGTCACAAGACGTGCTCAAAGTTAGCGCAAACTTCTGTCACAGAAATTCCTTAGTACGTGTCGCATCTCTCTTTAGATACTTCTCTGAGTCCGAGCAGAGGTCTGAGTATACTCTTATCTACTCTGCCACCTTTCACCCTTGCCATCTAGTTTATTGGTTTCTTATCAGTTATAAAATAATATATATTTATTTTTACAAAACAAATACATCAGATAATTGGAACAAATATATATAAATGTAAAAAAAATGCAACTACAATTTACTTTTTCTTGCAAGAAAAGCCCTAACATTTTCCATAAAGAGATCTGAACGTTGACAAATTGGAATTTGTTCGGCTTCTCTTGAAAATGCATCGTACATTTCTTTTCTAAACCCATCGGCAATCAATTTTTTATTTAAGATAACAGATTGCACATTTAACTCCCCATATTTACACAAACTTTCCATAAAAGCTTCAAGCTCGTTACTGTTAATAATTGTAGATACTAAATTTGCTTCGAAAGCTTCTTGAGCTGTAAAAGTTTTCCCCAAAAGCAACAACTCATTCGCTTTACTCTTCCCCATGATTATTGGCAAACTGAAGCTAGCTACAGCTTCAACGCACAAACCCAGCTTTACAAACGGAGTTTGAAAAGTTGCATTTTCTGTTGCGTAAACCACATCACAGATTCCACAAAGTGTGACTCCTATTCCAACTGCTGGACCATTAACGACTGCCATTATGAGTTTAGGGTAGCGTAAAATAGCTTCTATCAATGCTCGGTATCCTTGCAGGGTATTGAGTATTCTTTCAAAATCCATCTTCTGTTGATCTCTACCTACTGATAAATTGGCTCCACTCGTATAGAAGTCTCCAGTACCGGTGAAGATTGTTAGGACTATTTCTTCATTTTTAGAGTCTTCGTTTAAGATTTCAGCAATTTTGAAATACATTGCTCCAGAGATTGCATTTCTCTTCTTTGGATTGTCGAATCTTATTGTGCGAACTCCTTTATTTAAAGTAATTGTTAAACCTTCCATTTTTTCAACTGGACACACACTTCAATATTCAGACCTTTAACCAAATTTAAAACTGATAACTGTGGATGACTTGTTAAAGATAAGAAAAATTATTACAATTGCATTCTAAATTCAACAACGGTTTCGAACAGAGACAAGTATCTAAAGAATATAGAGGCATTGGTTTCGAATATATAGGCATGTACAGTGTAACAGGACCGTATTAGATGAATAAGTCTTTAATAAAGAGAGGATGCATGCGCCTTTATCTCAGAAAGACGAGTGATTTAATCCCTGTTAATTCTGTCAAATATCAGCTTACAATTAAAACATATACCTACCAGCGTTTCGCAAACTTTTTTCTTCGTGACTCGGTTATTTTAATATTTTTCCTTCGTGAATCCAGTACCTACAAATTTGTATAAGTTATTTTCAAATGAAAGAAGATAAACAATGGATCATTTTATTAATGGTAGAACTAAAGTAACACTAACAAAAATTGCACGCAAAAAATGCAAAAAACCTTCCAAAAAATATATTTATAAATTCAATTATAAATAAAATATGTATTAATGTGAGTGTTGCAGTTTCTCGTCGACCGAATATTTTAGGTGTGGAGAAAAGGATGACAATTTTATTCTTAAATCTGGTTCTATGTCTAATCGATCTCTGAATTTATTTTTAAGAAAAACCAATGTTAAAAAGCCTGCTTCACAGTTGTATGTCGTCACCAAAGACATTAGAAATTGTATTGCTTTTTGTGCCAATACTGGATATTCCTGTGCTGTGAATAATCTGGAATTCAGATTGCGGTGTTTTATAAAATTTAAAATTTTTATACACTTTTATACTCTTGTATAATATTATGCTACAGTGTACCCACACATATTCTGGCACTATAGCTTTTATTTTTGGAAAGTTCTGCACGAATACCAGTCATTGCGAGTGCACCATCGGTGCTCAAACCCACGCATTTTTTCCAGTCAATACCATTTTGATTAATATAACTGTCAATCAAGCTAACAATTTCTTCTGCTGTTGTTCTTGTAACCAAAGTTTTACAAAACAAAAATTCTTCCTTCGATGTATTGTCAAGATCGTATCTAACAAAACACATTAGATTAGCATTCTTCGCAATATCTACACTTTCGTCGACTTGAAGAGAGAGAAAAAACTGCACTTTTTTATGTGACCAATAACAATTTCTTCGATATTGTATGCCATTTCTACGATTCTATGCTTCACTGTGATATTGGAGGGAGGGCATATTTATTTGGTTCTGTGGTTTTTTTTATCACATATTCGAGTTCCGATTATTTTCATTGCTGAAATTAGTAACTTTTCGGCAATTGTATGAGGGTAGCCGGTCTTAGCAATTAATTTGGATATTTCATAAGAAGCCATAACTATGTTTTCAGACAATGCACCCTGATAAAAATTCAAAGACATCGACTTCTTACTCGCTATTAGTTCTTTCTTTTTGTTTATAAAGAAATCTATCTTTATTACTGTAATTTGAATGTTTTAATTCTAAATGCCTCTTTAACTTTGAAGGTTTCATGAACTCGTTTGATAGTGTCATATAACAAATAACGCGTAATGGGTTTTCATCAGCACCTTTCATGAAACCGTATTTTATGTAATCCGAATAATATTGTCGACGTTATTTGTTCTTAATAGCTTCTTCCAAGATAGCTTGATATATTCCCGGAAAGTATAATGTATTTTTGCACACAATCCAAATTATTCAATAATGTCCATTTAATTTAATTTAGTTATTAGTATATAGTTATTAGTATACCTGCTTAAACAATCCTATTGGGAGCGGTAAGTTCAATGGGAAAATTGCATCGGAAATTTCCTATTGAATCCTATTGAAGGTTTATTTTCCTATAGAAATCTCCTGAATCCTATTCAGTTGTCCTATTGAGAAACGCTAAATCCTATTCGATTTCCCAATAGGATTTAATACTATGCAATAGGAATATTGTGGTCTGAGAATTTCCTATAGCATAATCCAGAATCCTATTCGATTCTTCAATAGGATTTGAGTAAATTGAATAGGACTCAGATTATAATTCCCCTATTGAAAAGAGGCAATTCCTTTTAGATGCTCCAATAGGAATTGATACTATTCAATGGGAATATTGCAGTCTCAGAATTTCCTATAGAATAATCCAGAATCCTATTCGATTCTTCAATAGGATTTTAATAAATTGAATAGGACTTCTCAGATTATAATTCTCCTATTGAAAAGAGGCATTCCTTTTAGATGCTCCAATAGGATTTGATACTATTCAATGGGAATATTGCAGTCTCAGAAATTCCTATTGAATAATCCAGAATCCTATTCGATTCTTCAATGGGTTTTTAGTAAATTGAATAGGACTTCTCAGATTATAATTCCCCTATTGAAAAGAAGCAATTCCTTTTAGATGCTCCAATAGGATTTGATACTATTCAATGGGAATATTGCAGTCTCAGAATTTCCTATAGAATAATCCAGAATCCTATTCGATTCTTCAGTAGGATTTTAATAAATTGAATAGGACTTCTCAGATTATAATTTTCCCATTGAATAAGGTCAAGCTATATGTATTAATTTAGGGAATTTTTAATGAACATAAACTCTTAAGTTGATTTTTTTTTTAATTTTTTCCTAGTAACATTTGTTTCAGTCCATTCAACTATTTAATATCAATTTTTCTCTTAATTCTAACTTTTATTCCTGTCCGTAAGTGGCTTCGCTTTCACTTTCTGCAATGATTTTTAATCTTTTTTCGCATACATTGAATTGAAAAATTCACTTTGTTTTTTACTACACTTATATTATGTAAAAATGTTATATAACTTATTATTCACAGTTATATAAATTTCTACACATATCACGACTCGAGTTTCGACGTTTGACGGTCATTTTCAAGGGTCTTAACAAATTGCTGAGGTTGAATATATACCCTTATAGTTTTGGTGGGGAGGGGGGCGGTGTCTCTCCGTAGATGAGGTTTTTTGAACCTTTTAGATGAGGTTTTGAATGAGGTTTGAACTTATCTGTTTGAGATTGGGTGAGATTAAAAAGTTGGGAAAAGATTAGGTCAGTTTGGTCGTTTAGGAGATTAACTGAGGGATTACGGTTTTTTTTTGAAAATTTGTAATGACTAGGATATTTAGTTTCGGGCAAAAAAAAACCGTAATCCCTCAGTTAATCTCCTATTGACTAATTGTCCTATTGACATCTATTCATCTCCTATTGGACGTTGGAGAAGTCAAACCTATTGAATAATGTAGAATCCTATTGAGGTTTATTTGACAATTGAAATAATTTCTAAGTCGTATTTCCCTATTGACATCTATTCATCTCCTATTGGACGTTGGAGGAGACAAACCTATTGAATAATGCAAAATCCTATTGAGGTTTATTTAAAAATAATTTGTAAGTCGTATTTCCCTATTGACATCTTTTCATCTCCTATTGGATGTTGGTAAAACCAAACCTATTGAATATCAAAGAATCCTATTGAGGTTTATTTAAAAATAAAAATAATCTAAACTAAACTTATTCAATAATACTAAACCTATTCAATAAGGGTAAATCCTATTAAGAATCATTATAAAATAAAAATAATTTCTAAGTCGTATTTCCCTATTGACAACTATTCATCTCCTATTGGACATTGGTGAAGCCAAACCTATTGAATAATGCAGAATCCCATTGCGAAATTTAGAAATAAAGATAAATTTTCTATGTCGCATTATCCTATTGATTCACTTGGTTTCCTATTTAGATCTCTACTTTCATTTCCTATAAAAACTCTTCATTTCCTATAGAATCGCTAACTTCCTTTTAGAATCATCATAATCCTATTCAGTTGTGTCAATAGGAAAGCTCTAAATGCTATAGGTTAACGCTCAACATTTTATTTCCTATTCAGATTTGTATAATCCTATTAGGCATTATCCGGTTGCCAGAAATTTCTTAACTTTTCCTATTCAAATATGATGTTTCCTATTCAAATTCTGAAAAAGCGTATAGGATTTAACCTTTCCCAATAGGAATGTTTAAGCAGGGATATTACGTAACGAGAGTTGTAAGACGCATATTACGTACGAGCGGAACAGTTACTTCGCGAGTACGTGCCTTACAAGTCGAGTTATGTACTATACTTTGTACTATAGCCAGGGGATCTTGGCAGCGAGGCTGTTTCGGTCTCTGCTCTCAATTATATTACCTCTGAATATTCCTTCCTTGCTGAACCTTACAATCGCCGATCTGGCGGCCTTTTCCACCACAAGGTGCAGCGGAGTCAGATACAGCAGCAGCTCCATTGCTGCTGTCGGACACGACCCTATCGCCCCCGTGATGCAGACACACCCCAGTCTTGCTTCTACAGCCACACGCCAGTCTTGCTTGGCCAGCTTGGTTCTACTTCCCCACGCAACAGCCCCAAAGTGATTGCAGGTCTCTCTATCATGGTGTACATCCATCGCAGCATTGTGGGGCTACAACCCCACGTTTTTCCTGCCAGATTTCTGCACACCATTAGGGCGCGTTTGGCTTTACCTACCGCTGCCTCAGCGTGTCTATTTCATAAGAGTTTGCTATCAAGTATGATACCTTATCTCCTGTTTGTATTCTACTGCCCTCCCATCTAACAGTATGGGCTGTAGGCAGTTTAGTTTTCTCCTTCTAGTAAATGGTATCACTGTGGTTTTGCTCGGGTTGAGTCTCAGTCCCACTGTTTGACACCATCTACTAGATACTTTGAGGCCTCTGAACAATTTCACAGAGGGATCCCACAAACTTCCCACTGCCCAATATGACTATGTCATCGGCGTAATCTTGACATTCGATGTCTAGGTCGTTCAGCCTAACCTGTAATTCATCGACTACCAGGCTCCACATTAGTGGTGATAGTACACCTCCCTGTAGGCACTCTCGAGTTGTGGAGATCTTAATGGTGTTTCTTCCCACTTGTGTCTCCTGTTCTGGTTCTCAGCATTTCTCCCATCCACTTTTAGATAGTGCTGTCGATACTCCTTCTTTCGAGGGCCGCTTTGACAGCTTTGTGTGAGGTGTTGTCAAAAGCACCCTCTATATCCAAGAAGGCACATATCGTTATTTCCTTTGTCTCTAGTGTTGCTTCTATTTCATTTGTCAGCTGATACAGGGCGGTTTCAGTGGATTCCCTGCTCTGTATGCATGCTGACAGCTGTGTAGTGGTGCAGCTAGCAGCACTATTGTCCTAAGGTAATTATCAATTACCTTCTCCATTGTCTTTAACATAAAATATGTTAGACTAATGGGTCTAAATGACTTCGGTTGGGTGGTGTCTTTCTTCCCCAACTTCGGTATGAATCCCACCTTAGCCCTTCTCTATAGCTCCGGTATATATCCGAGCGCTAAACAACTTCTAAAGATATTTAGAAGATACGGCATTAGTTCTCTCCCTCCCTTTTGTAGCAAGGCAGGAACTAGTCTGTTCACACCTGGGGCCTAAAAAGGCTGGAAAGTGCCGATAGCCCATCTAATTCGGTTTTCCGTACAGATGGACAGTCAGCCTGACTTGGTTTCCATGGTTGCATCAAGCCCTCGATCTCCCTGTATCCTCTACATCCCGGAAAATGGGTTTCTAGTAGGATGAGAGCTCTTTGCTGTTCATCCTCCGTGAAGGTCCCATCCGGTCTCTTGAGAGTGGTTGTCATTTCCACTCTATCCTTCGCTAGTGCTTTGTGCAGTCTAGCTGCCACTGGGGTGGATTATATGTTTTCACAGAAGGTCCTAAACTTTTTCCTTTTTGCCCTTCTGATCTCTTTGTTGTAGATGGTAAGCACCTCGGAGTATTCTAGCCAATTTCCGTATTGCTTGGCTTTGTTGAAAAGCCTACGTACTTTTGCTCTTAATGTAGACAAATTTGTGTTCCACCATTTTTCATCCTTATGCTCCTTTTACTGGACAGCTGGATTCAAATGCCGTGGTGATAGCTACATTTATTTCTCCTATAGCCTGCTCCAGTACGGTGTAGTGTTTGATACTACCTCGTACTGTCACTTGCCCTAGGTTCTCTTTTAGTTGGGAACTAAAAATAGGCCACACAGTTTGTCTGGGGTTTCGAATGGGAGTGTTTTCCTCACTCGCTCCTTCCAGTTCAAACTCTATGATCCCATGATCTGACATTGAGGGTTCACTCAAAACTCTTTTTAATTAGTTAACTTACGTTAGCGCTACCTACTGTAATATCCAGTACTTCATTTCTGGCCTTAGTGACAAAAGCTGGTGTGTTCCCTACGTTGTACACAATTAAGTTTTCTTTAATGAGGTATTCTAAAAGGTTTTTTATCACTCACCTCTCTTATCAGTGTCCGTGCTACCCCACATCTCGTTGTGGACGTTTGTGTCACATCCCAAGCTGTGTTCGACTAATACAGTGTTCGACCAGCTTTTGTACCTCCATGGGTGGTATGCTGTTACCATCACCAGGGAAATATGCGATCACTACTTCGCGGTGGAGGCCCTCGGTCTCGATGAGGACCTGGATCGGAACTAAGTCCTGCGTTAAGAATTCTGAAAGACATAAGTAATTAATGCCTGTCTTTACCATAATGCAAGTTCTAGGGGAGGCCTCACAGCTGTCCCATACCAACTTACATTCCCTGTTGCTGAGGCCTCTGTTCTAACCTCCGAAGGTCTAGGGTTCTTGCAGCAGCGCAAGCCCTAGGTGTTGATTGGTGAACAACCTAACCATCACAGCCGAGGCTGAATTGGCATGGTGGATGTTCACTTGGACTATTTTGGTTGGGTTTTGGTGGGTCATTCTTGGTTTGTGACAGGAGGCGGCAAGTCCTCCTCTGTCTCCACCAGAACAACATCTTCCTCTGCCTCCGTAGACATGGCTGGACTGCTCATATCTACGAGTGTGAGGTTGAGGTCGTCCTTCCGGTAATCCGGGCTGACATCTTCGTTCACGGCTTTGGCCATTATAGCTTCAGCAGAGGGTGTTGCCGCCATTGCTATTCCTTCCACCCCGGAAGTGGCCGTTGTTGCGGTAATAACTTCCGAGGGAGGAGCCGCTGTGGCTGCCGCTACTACCTCTACATCCGCTATTCCTGTGGCATCATTCTTCCGTCCATGGACTTTAATCCGCCCGAACCTATAGTAGAGGCTATGGTTGGCCTCCGCTATAGCTTTAGCGGACTCTTCGTCAATTCCTATCGTTAGAAGTGGACCCCCACTTTCCACTCGGCACCCAAGGACCCTCCATTCGGAGATGTTTTGTGTCCTTTGTTTTCGGCCCAAAGGTAGTTGATGGAGGCCTCCGGGGTTTGATCCCCGCTCCTAGGGAGGAACATGGTGATGACGTGTGGCTTGGGGATATCATCACCCAATTTCGTCACCAGAGCCCCTCCTTACTAATGTCTTAGTATAGGCTCTCTCGTCATCAACCATTTTGCCGTCTGTTCGTTTGCACAGTCGACAATGACTAGTCCCGGTTTGAAGTGTATTCCTTCAAACTGTATCTCGTGAGACCAGTCTACGACTGTCTCCTTCAATATTGCTTGTTCGAGAGCAGGCGTGTCTTATTTCTTACTCAGGGGATTCCTTGGGTAGTCTCTGGACATCACACCAACCCTCACCACCTTGATGGTGGTGGCGTAGATGGTGCTTGGTCCATAAGCCTTGGGAGGGCAGCTGGGCTAGCTGACCACTCCCATTGCCCCAGTTTGGATGTTCCCCTTCTGTCTCTTAGCTGCCTTGTCTTGGGACGTGATAGAATCAGCCCCTCTTTTGGCAGCTCCTTGTGTTTGTGTTGTAGATCCCACCTTTTTCTCTACTGCTCTCTTCTTAGCTTCCTCGGGTTATAGCCCGTCTGCTAAGAAGCGCAGATACCATCTCACCCCGGCTCCACTGAGACCCTTTCTCAGTGGGTCGTCGAGTCTGCCTGGACTACCTAGGGGTGGCAAGGAATGTGTCCATCTCGTCTTCTTCTTACCTACCTTAGGCTTTTTTATCTCCTCTTGCTTAGTCGCGGGCTTGGTGGGAGTAACGATGTTACTGGTCACCTTGCCCTCAATTTTAGAAGCCGTTTTGGGAGCGGGTCTCCCTTGGCTTACTGGCTTGGTGGTAGTAACGGTGTTACTGACCATCTTGCCTTTGCCTTTTGGCGACAGTCTAGGAGTTGGTCTCTCTCGACTGGTGCCCTCTCTCGGATCGTGGAGCTAACGCTCCATCTGATCCGCCAATTCTGTGGCGGTTAGACCCCGTATTTCTTATTAGGTTATGTTTATTTAATTATCATTATTTAACATTAAAATACACAGTTGTATTTTCATAAATAACTCTTAATCGACATTATTTAACTTGAAAGAAATGAAAAGAAATACATTCTTAATGGTTACATACCTTATTATTTATTACTTATTTGGGTTAAAATGGAATAAGAGTGCTTATAGATATAGGCAACCCAATGTACGCAATGTCAATTTTCGTTAGTTTGAATTGTGGCACGGGAGGCGCTGAATCAACGGATCGTAAACCAAACGCACGTGTGTGTTATCAATCATAACTTTTATCATTAATCGCGGACTGTTACATACGTGTGTGTTATGATGTATTTACATAGTCCATGAACTATACAATAATGGGCATCTACTATAGTGGTCGTGGATAAAAGTATTTTACATTTTCGTGAAAATAAACTAAAACAAAAAGCAGCTAATTTTTTTAGTTTCTTTGCGCCCCGGTAACGGGTATTTGAGAAACTCTGACGTTTACAAAACGTTTAACATATGTATATGTGCTCTAAGAAAATCATATGATATATGTCAAAAATCAGCTGATTGTCATCAAAATACAGCTGTTTGTAAACTAGATGTGATTTATCAAAACACAAGAATTTCTCACAATTGAAAATGTTTAAATCAACAGCGACTGATTACAGTAAATACCTAGATGTAGACCTAGAGAAAAAAGTAAGATTAATAATTTATTTATAGTTGTCGATAGTTTTAATTGATCGTAATTTTAAGTTGCAGCCAATGAATCAATTGATTGACGAAATGATGCTTAGATTAGAGGAGTTTGAGACTATGGTCGCTTTGGTGCAACAGGAACGTTGCAATGCGATTGGGATTACAGGGTCTTTAGTCGAAGCCATGGATTACCAAAAAGAATTGACAGAACTCTGTTCACGGATTGAAAGTTTAGAGAATTTGATCAAGTATATTAAAGAGAATATTACAGTTTTGGAAGGGAAAGTAGAAGTGGTTGAAGATCATTTTGGACTGACAGATAATGCTAATCGATTGAAGAATTTTTTCTTACCATTATTTGTAAGTGCTTTATAAATTCCGTTCAAGTCTTAATATGTTGATTTAATAACATTTATATACATAATATTTTATGTATTATTGTTATCGTATAGGGTCATTAGAGACCACATTAGGCAACGATTACATGTTTCTGGAAGCTTTCCTTGCAGCCCAAAATCTTTGCATTCTTTCTCAGGCAGCCTGTCTTGTTTCTTCTGTCCAACCATTGTTCCTTTTTGGTTTGTCCTGAAATCTCTTAAGCTTGTCTATCACTGACCAAAATTTTGTTAGGTTTGAGATGTCTTCTGAATTCAGTCCAACCTATTGGAGATTCTTTCTCACCTCCCTGAACCACTTGTAAGACACTTTAGGTCTACTGTCAAGTATTTTTAAAATCCTTTTTGTTAGTCTCTTCTCATCCATTCTAAATAAATGCCCATAGAATTTGAGTCTCCGTTTGCTCATGGACTCAATCAGTGTTTCATTCCTGGTAAAGTTCTTCCCTTCCTCTTAACCTATACTACCCACCCACGATCTTTGAATACATTATCTTACGAAGGATCTTCCTTTCAAATTCTTCTTCTTCTCTTTGGAGGCATTCACTAATATACAGGCATTCCATTTTAATCACTGTATTGTAGTGTCTCAGTTTAGCTCACTTCTAGATGACTTTCTTCTTGTATAAAGCATATGTTTTGTGAAAAGCTGGTGCCATCTTCTCCCATGTGGTGTTTTTGAGCTTCTCTTTCACTGGTTTTCAATTGCACGATTTCACCCAGGTATTTACAGCTGACATCTCTTTCTATCTTACCATGCTCGGTCTTTAGGTGATGGGGACTTTTTTAGTGTTTGTCATATACGTACGTTTTTTCAAAGAAAATCTGCAGTTTCTGCTTGATTGGTTAGTATATTCAGATGTTCTATAGCCATGTCAGTATTTCTAGAAAGAAGCGAGGAGAAGTCATCAGCAAAAGCAAGGCAGTTGATCTTGACGCCATTTTTTGATCCTCCAAAGTATACTTGATTAAGTAGTCCTTCCCTGTCCAGTTCCTATCATTTTAAGAGTCAATAGAATCATATGATTTCTTGAAGTCTACAAAAACGACTACTAGCTCTTTTGACATATAGTATTCACTTCAAGCTTGAGATTTGTTCAACACATGATCTTCCTTTCCTAAATCCCGCTTGATATTCGCCATGTTGCCACTTGCTCCACAAGTCTCTTCTCTATCGCTGTAGACAGTGCCTTATATGTTACATGAGCTATAGAAATGCCACGGTAGTTGTTAGGATCCATTCTATCAACTTTTTTGAGTAAGGGGTGGATGATAGCATTTTTCCAATCTTTAGGGATAACTTCAGTTTCCTATATCTTTTCCATTTCTTGCTTTAAAATATGGATTGTGATTTCTCCACCACATTTTAGCATCTCTGCTATGACAGTCTTCCCTTGCTGTTTTGTTGTTCTTTAGGTCTGCGATTATTTTATTATTAATATGAATACAGTCAAAACTTGCCCATTCAACTTTACTTCTACTTCAGATTATCTATCTTTTGAGTTAATTACTTTCGAATTAATACAATAAATTTTCTATGTAGTAATATGAAGTTTATCAGTGAGTGATCTGATCGGTCAACGAACATAATCTGTTTCAAGACCATGTCCACTGTCCGAATTGTTCGTTAACCGATCATCGGTTTACCATAGATATTTATGGAAATTCTATTAATTCGTTATGGAGTAAAATTAAATTACAAAATGTTGCATGTACAATTTCTGAGCAAATTTATTTATTGCAAAAATAATACATAATACGTTTTTCTTTTTTGTTTATGGGCGTGTCCAAAGAACATGGGCGTGTCCCAAGTCCAATTTAGGTTGCTTTTCTCTCTTCTTCAGGATTTTCTGAAAGTGATTTATAGCATTGTAGTTCCCCAACCTTATTGCCATCAGCTTGGTTTAGGTGCCATTCTAATGGCTCGCGTACACCTAATCCGTCATCGGCCGAAGTTTTCTCGGGCGACGACGGCGATTGAATCAAACACTTGTAAAAGAAAGAGAACGCGTATACAAACACGACTGTTATCGTCCGATGACACCCGAAAACGGCCGATCATCACGATGATCCGATGTCTTTTTTTTACAAGTGTTTGATTCAATCGCCGTCGTCGCCCGAGCAAACTTCGGCCGATGACGGATTAGGTCTACGCGAGCCATAAGACCTTTTGCCCTGACAACCCCCCACTTCTTCAAAAAATCTTTAATGGCAGATCGGCATTGGTTCTCTTTCGTCTTCCTCTTTTTCAGGAGGAGACATATCACAGAGTTTCTTGGTATTCTTCATCTAAGATTTCTTGGAGTTCTCTTCAATGTTATCCTCGTTCAGCTCAAATTCTAGATCTCTCACAGTGGTCATAATTTCATCCATAATTTTCTCTCTAACCACCTCTGTATCCTTGATTGAAGGATAGACACAGCTTTCAACAAACAGAAATCAACTGTCGTTAAGTGATTTCTGATAACGCCTTTTTAATAATACGAATAGCTTCAATAATGTAACTTTTTTCCCAAAACGTTGCGGAGAATTTGTATGCTTAAAAACACCGTCGAAACATATTTTCTTGAAACCCATGATGTCACCACAGACTTCCGGCAAACTGGTCGCGTGTCCGAAAGACGATAGGTGTTGCCTAAAGTTCGGTCGTTATCCGTATATGTGTTCGTTGTCCGACCGAAAAATCTTTTGTGAAAATGTTCGTTGTCCGATTTATTCGTAGTCCGAACTGTTCGTTAACCGATCACCCACTGTATAGGGTTTTCATTTATTTTCTCAGTCATCATCTAATTTTAATAAATAGGCAATTTTGGTTTGTTAAGTTTTGACTGCATATTGCAATACGTTTCTTATTTTGGGTTTTAGAAGAAGAGTCCGGAAGTTAAAACAACTGAGGTTGTTCAGAACGTTGAAGAATTTTCCACAGATAGGTTTTTTAGCAAGGATGGAGGCTTATGAATAGAGAGAAGTATTTTTATTGTGTTATATTCTTGCAAATTTTATATCCATTTGTTAATAAATATTATATTTAAAAATCTTTTGTGTTTTTTCTTTGGAATTTGAACGGGATGAACGAAATAAATAAATTACATACCTAACATCTCAACCCCAATATAAAAAATCCTTCAGTTTTTTTGTTTATTTTCAATACCGAGATAAAATTGTCATACAGAAACCGTGCTATAAAAATCTGTGTTAATTAAGAATTTTCCGCAATTTGAAAATTGGGTTAAATCGAAATCTTACTAATCAGTCTTCAAAATACCGGGTGTGTCAAAACTCCACCGACAATCTTGCAGGGCTGTTTATTAAAATTTATTTAACATGAAACTCTGACCGGCGATAACCTATTGCTTCAGAACTTTAAGCCCATTTCTAACATGTAACCACCTGCTAGAGTTGATAAAATTAAAGCAAGATACCTTAAATATGCAATGGGCTTTCCATCAAATACCTTCACATTGCACCTATCAGGTTTTGCGACAATGGGAGAGAATATTCAAGAGGGTTTCAAAGGTATACCACTCTCAACTAAGGACGCATACAGGAACGAAATAGTAGAGAAAAATATGGCGTTCACGGTTGAGAGATATACCGATGACCCAGCGTTCCAAACACACGGATGGAAGGGTGCAAATAAAAAACACCGACACATATTAACTCGCACCACCTGGCACAAGCAATGCGGAGGAATTTATTGTTAAAATTTACAAACATAAAAGAATATACAACTTACAAAAATTGTTCAAAGTTTCGCCCCACGCAATAAAGAATGACGAACACCGGACATGTTTCTACCTGTTCGATACCTAATACGGTTCTTTCCTATGCGTCAATATCATCAGGCGGCATATGCACACTACCCGTGCATATGCCGCCTCTTCGACTCACCCGCTAAAAAATATGACATTCTTGCAGAGAAAGTAGGAACCGAATGTTGTGTCAATTCGTCACAGACATTTCCTTTTGACGAGTGCTCCAACATCCTCAACTCGCAACAATGATCTATCGAATCCACCATCTGGCCATTTTAAACCTTGACAATGTATGCAATATGTCTGTTATCCTAGCTGTATTATCTGTTTTTGTAAAAACGAGATCTAATGATAATTAATTTGTAAAAAAAAAAAAATCGGTTACTTTCCCGTTGCGATAAAACCCTAAAAAATTATAAATTTACCATTGCGTTTATTGAAAATTGTGTGTTGTGCTCATAAATCTATCCAATAGTGTTTCAAAAATGTATTCTTTCGAAGAACTAGCAGATATGCATTTAGCTTATGGTGCTGCTAACGGCTGCAAGGATTTATTGAGAACGTTTTCCGAATAGGCAGGAGCCTCATCATACAACTTTTGCAGCAATTCTTCGACGTCTTTGAGGACGTACAAAATTTGAGAGTTCTATGGCGGCTACAGGACGTGATACAACGGTTCGTACTGTGGCATTAGAGGTAAATGTCTTGGATGCAGTTGCCAATAATCCGACAACTAGTGTTCGAACTGTAGCTCACGAACTTGGAACCAGTGCTTCAACAGCGTGGCAATTGGAACCAGTGCTTCAACAGTGTGGCAAGTTCTTGGCACGGCTCTTACACCCTTTATTCACAAAGTACAGGCACTGAATTGTAATGACTTTGCTCCAAGAGTACAGTTTTGTAGGTGGTTCTTGAGCAGCACACAACATAATGAACGGTTTCTAGTTGAAATTTCGGTTTTTAGTTGATACTTTTTACCAATGAGGTTGCAAAACTCTCGATGCGAGGTATCCTCGCTGGCTGGTCCCCAGCTCTGAATCCCCTAGATTTTTTTATGGGGTCATCTGAAAACCATGGTGTACGAAACTCAAGTCAGAGCACTTGAGGAGCTACTGCCACGTGTAACTGAAGCGTGTCGAATTGTTAGAAACATGCCTGGTGTTTTTTGGACGTGTTCGTCGTTCTTTATTGCGTGGGGCGAAATTTTGAAATTTTTTTGTAAATTGTACATATTCTTTTGTTTGAAAATTTTATCAATAAATTCCTCCCCATTGGAATGGTAACTGGTAACTTTTTTGTAAAGCGTTGGGAAAGCATGTTTGACTCAATAAGTATTAAGAGTTTTATGCTTATTTTGTATCGTAGAATCAACCCTGAAAAGTTTGTGTCACACCCAGTATAGATTTAACTAATTAAATTATCTTTAAGAATCCTAGTACAATCAACTTTTGAAGCTAAATCTTTCAGTGCAGCTCCCAAATAACGTGCATTAAATAAATAGTTTTAAAAAGTTTTTGGGCAATATCTAAAGTCTATAAATTAAAAAGAATTAACAAAAACAAATGATTTTAAAAATGAATAATAAATGGGTCATTCCATGTCAAATCAACCTCTTTCTATTTGTATGAATTTTGGTGGAAAGTTTTCTTTCATCCTAAGACGAAGTTCTACCAAAGGAAAAAAATCACCCCAAGGTCTTTTTTGTAACTATAATAGTTTCCTATTGTTTTTAAACGAAAATAACCTACAAAGTATGATTTTTTTAAGTACATATATTGTAAGTACATATATTAAATAAAAATCATACTTTGTATACAGCTTCCGAAGCGCACCCCTCTACTTGACTTTACCCACTGACCATTAACTCTTACGGCCAGTTCTAGGGGTTTTCTAAGAATTTGTTAAATAGAGAAAATCGTTACATTGAGGTTCGTTATACTAATTGTAAGTATTACTTTCACTGCATAATTTGTAATATCTCATGATCACCTGAGGGGCGCCGATGAGGTGCTTGCCTCATGCCTAGGACGCTGTGGACATTTGTCAACCTCTAGGTTGATTCCAGCTATTGGTCGATTTGATATGAAATGACCTAAATATAAAATTATGTTGAATATTTGATAAATATGGTTTTTAATTTGAAAAATATCTATTATTCCAAAAATCATCCATACAACCTTACCCTAGTCAAAATACATAAATATATATAAAAAAAACAACAAACCACATAGCTTATTTCATGATTGTTCAGCTAGAGAAGGAAAAGTAGATAACAAGTGCCAGAAAGTAGAGAAAATAAAACAGATTTAAATTACATTATTAAAAAATAATTAAATATTATTAAACACATCTAGGTAAAAACAAAGTCGCTGTCGGCATTTATATCCCATGGCATTTGGAACATGTCTGAAGGCAACGGTGAACAATGCGTCGCTTTATAATCCTTCATATATTTCCTTGCCTAAAATAATATAAATAGTTTAACAAATTAAATGCATTACCCAAAAGCATTAAATACAACAATCTTGCCTTGCACTGAATTGATACATTCACTATAGATTGGTTATAGTTATGGCATAGTTCAGTGTATGGATTACCACTACTGAATGCAAAATACTAAAAACACAATACCAGTATTGGGCATTTCTTGAAAGGTTGTACCGGGATTCCAGTATTGATACCGGTATTAGGAAAAAAAAAATCAGAAACCCAGTTGTTTCTTTGCATAGTTATTAGTTTTATACAAAAATGCATAGACTATAAAAGTATAAACAATTTTGTACTCACCAAGAGCAAGAGTTTTAGAATCTAACATTAGCTATAATAGCAAATTTTTTTTTTTTGATCGCGAACAGGCCAACAAGGACCACGCAAATATCATTTCTTTGTAGGTCTAGTTTCCTTCTTTCTCTTCCAGAAGTCTTTCATCCTGGTCGACTGCACATCTCTTCTTTCAGCAGTCCATTCTCCTCTATTGAGATTCTTCTTCTCCCCAACAAGAATTTTGAGGCCAAATTTTTTTTTTCTGTACTCTATTCGGTTTAGACAATCTTCATTTGTTTTACATAGCCCCCTTGCCCTTTATTGTTCCAGATTTTATCCAAAATTTGTTTGTTTAACCTTGAGCAATCCATACGGACCATATGTCCGCAGAACTGAAGTCGCCGTTTTCTGATCATCACTTCAAGGTTGTCAATTTTACTATAAATTTCAGCATTAGATCAGTCTAACCTTCCTGTGTTTTCCTAGGTCCATAAATCCTTCTTAAAATTCTTCTTTCTATCTTGAGCAAATTCTCCATTCCGGTTATATTTGTAGTTTCCATGCCATACAAGATGACTGGTCTAACAGCTGTATTAAAATGTCGTAATTTTACATTGATAGACAGGTTCTTTTTATTGTATATATTTTTTGTACAAAAATTTAATCTTTCAAATTTCCCTTTTTTGTTCTCAATTGCCAATTTATCCGTCCCATTGCTACTAATTATTTCTCCAAGATATTTAAATCGGTCAGTGACCCTGATGCTCCCATAATTTGTTTTTATCATTTTCTTGGAATATTTCTGATCACTTGTCATCATCTCTGTTTTTACCAACGAAATCTGTAAGCCCGCTTTTTCTGCTGTTTTTTTAACTGATCAATTTGGTTAAGAGCTTCTTGTTCTGATTCAGCAAACAGCGCTATGTCGTCGGCAAATGCTAAACCATTGAGGTTCTGATTCTTTCTACCAATTTTAACACTTGAATCGTTCTTCTCCCAAAACGTCCTCATGACTTTATCCAAGAGCAAATTGAAAAGCAGTGGTGATAGACTGTCCCCTTGTCTTAGCCCTGGTTTAACATCGAAAGGTTAGCGAGCCTTCACTTAAAAATTTGACTCTGGAAATCGTATTAGTTAACGTAAGTTTTATTAAATTTATGGTTTTTTGATCAACTTGATATTCCTTCAATGTGTCAAAAACAGTATCCCTATCCACTGAATCATACACTTTTTGAAAATCAACGAATGAGATATATTCTTTGGCCTGTTGTTGTACTATTTTAATATCAATTTTAAACTAAGAATTGAACCTAAATTTAAACACCTTGGAATTCACCAAGCTGTGGTTCGATCTGTGGTTCAAGTCTGTTTTGAAGTAATTTGGCTAATATTTTATATCTGACAGATAACAATGAGATCCCCCTATAACTATTGACATCAATTTTTGAGCCTTTTTTATGTAGTGGATGAATTAAGGTGATTAACCAGTCTTCTGGAATTGCTTCCTCAATCCAAATTTTCTGAAATAGATTTGTCATCGCTATTAAAAATTCATCATCTAAAAGTTTCCATATCTCTGCAATTATCCCATCCTCACCTGAGGCTTATTATTTTTAAGTGAGTTGATAATACCTTTAACTTCGTTTACATCTGGTGGCATAGAGTCAGAATTTTGTTTTGTAAATTTGAAACTCAACTTGTCTGTCGGTTTTGGGACAGTTTACCAACTTCTCAAAATACGCAGCCAGGATATCACAATTTTGCTTGTTGTTTAATGCTAGCATACCATCTTCCCTTTTGAATTTTAAACTCGGCGATGAATATTCAGTAATTTCATTCTTAAATACTCTATAAAATAATCGTGCGTCATTTTTCTTAAAATTCTCGTCCATTTCCATTATTTGGTCCTTCATATATTTTCTTCTAATCGTCCTTAAAGTCTGGTGGGCCATTTTCCTTAATCTTTGTACTTCCTCTAAATTTTCTGGAGTCTTGTTCCCGTTCCACTTGTGCCAAGCACAATGTCTTCCTTTGATTACTCTTTCACATTGTACATTCCATCAAGCATGTTTTCTATAAAAGTTCAACGGTGCAATTTTCTAAGCTGGTTATTAGTAACATCATTCCAATTGGTTGGTATTTTAAGTTTTCCTTGAAATTCTATCTTTTTTCATTTGTAAGAACCTCTCTATTAATTTTTGGAATTTTAATTCTAGTTGTATTTTGTTTGCGTGTAAAAGGTATAAAATTCATCTTGATTTGAGAAAGGTAATGATCTGAAGTTACATTAATGGATTTTCTGACCTTAACATTTTGGATTTCTTTGTAACAATTTCTAGAAATAGCTACATGATCTAATTGAAACTCACCCAGCAACGCATTAGGGGAGACCCACGTTTTCTTTTTACTTGGTATTGCTTTAAAATGTCTGGACATAATCTTTAAGTTTAGATGTTCACAGAGTTTAACCAATCTATCACCATTCCTGTTGGTTCAATTATGAGCGTGATATTTACCTATTATATCTGAAAATTTTCTCTCAGATCCAAGCTGAGCATTGAAGTCTCCAAGTAAAATTTTTACATGAGTAGAAGGAATTTTGAGAATTTCAGCTTCTAATTCATCCCAAAATTCATCAACTTTCTCTGGATTTGTTTTATTATCCTTATTTATAGGATCATGGGCGTCGATTAGCGTGTATCTCTTATTGAGAGATTTTATAGTTAGGAAAGATAGTCTGGCATTCACACTTCTTAAAGCGATAACTGCGTCCAAAAATTTTTTGTTCACTATAAAAGCTGTTCCCAGATGTGACATGTTCTTCATCACTCTCTTCCCAACTTTTTCTTTGAAAATTGGGTAGTTGTCAGATTCAAAGGTGTCCTCATTCAAGAACCTGGTCTTTTGAAGGGCTAATATTGTAATATGATGTCTATGAAGTTCTGTTGTTAGTTGTTTTAATTTTCCAACCTGAATTAAGGAATTCACATTGTATGTTCCAAAAAAATATTTTCTCATTTTCTTGAATCTTGAACAGTTCTTGTGGTGCTCCACCTAGCATTCAAGTCTTCAGGGTAATCATGACCATTAGAAGCCAAATCCATGATATTAAAGTAAATGTGGGTTGGACAAAGTCCAACGTTATACAACTAAGGTTGTGAGCCCTAGAGGTTGCCTCAAGATGTGTTCTGGCTATTATTTTACATTAATTGTATTATATTATGTCAAAGTGAGATCTCTACTATAATAGCTAAACTATAATAACTAATAATAAACTAACATTAGAATTTTTTTCATTTCAGTATCAGGTCTTTCAACAAGCGTGTTCAGTAGCATTTTGTTTACAAAAAATATATCATGCAAATGGTCTTCATGGCTGCGTTTGGATTGGTCGATCCCAATTTTGGGTCTCTCTTCAGAAATCGAGTGGATTTCCACAATGGTTCCATTAATGCTTCTCTCCAGTTGGGCAAGTGTTGTTGGTTTATTGGCGTAGACCAGTGTTTCCCAAAGTGTGGTACGCGTACCTCAAGGGGTACGCGAATGGTTTAAAAGGGGTACTAAAGGCGCGTCCCCACTATGCCGTGGTTTGAATGTTAGTCAATCAAATTAGCAAAGCCAATGACCGTAAAAATGTTATAATTGTGTTCACAACTGCAGCCTGAAGCCGCGTGATGCCAGTGGTTAGTACTCTCCGTTCTTATTGGCTTTCTTTGGAGGAGACCGACATTCGAGCGATTCTTGTTGGCTCGCTATTGGCACTATACATATCTTCTGGCATTGCCAACTGTCGAACAGCGGCATAGTGGGAACGCGCCTTTCTAAAATAAACTGTACGTCTGTGCTAGGCATAGGAGAGTGTTCTGAAGGCGGGTCCCCACTAAGCCGATATTTGAACGTTTGCAAATCAAATTGGTTAAGCCAATGACTCTAAAAACAACCATGTCTGCGTTCACAACTGAAGCCCGAAGCCGCGTGAGGCCAGTAGTTGAGCTCTCCGTTCTTATTGGGTTCCTTTGAAATTGACACTCGAGCTATTTTTGTTTGCTCGTCATTGGTACGATACATTACTTCTGACAGTGCAAACTGGCAAACAGTGGCATAGTGCGGACGCGGCTTTATAGCATACACTGTAAGCCTGTGCGTGGCATAAGAAAGATATGATACTGATCCACAATCCGAACCAAACAATCAGTTTCTCAGGAAACAAGTGAGCCGTCAGTATCTCCGGTGGATGGGTGTCTTCCCATATGTTGTCTATGTTAATAACATCTACTGCCAGCCACAAAAAGTTTCTTATCATGGTTCTATACCATTTGCCGTTAACAGTCCCCGCCTGATCCATAATCAGAACCAAATAATCAGTTTCTCAGGATACAAGTGAGCCGCCAGTATCACCTGTGGATAGGTGTCGTCCCAAATGAGGCAGTATATTTACGTATCCATTTAGCCAAAAATGCACTTCGTCGCTGAAGATGATTTTTTCGCCAAAAAGAGAATTCGTCTCCTCGTTTCCCAGCCCAAGAACCTGCTGCAAAGCCCAGTTAGCCAACGTTTGAGGGGAGTTGTGGTCTCGTGGCTTCAATGTTGGTATCAATTGAATCTTATACGGATACAGATGCAAGTTTTTCCGACAAGTTGTGGCCTCAGAAAGACCAAGTTGTTGTGAACGACGAAAAATAGACAGATTTTGGTCTTGACGTACACTCTCAGCAACATCGTTTTCGGTTGAACGCCAGACGCGATCACATATAGGCTTTACTGGATCACAAACCGATCCATTTTCCTGACATCTCTTCATCTACCGTTTAATCGTGGTCTTGTTTGGATGATCATTACTACCGTAAACATCACAAAGTGCACGAGGCGTCTGACTTAGAGAGAGATTAATTTTGATAATAAATTTTTATATTTTAATAAATTTGTATTGATGAAAAATGTACTGATGTAACTCAATTGACACATGTACAGACGAAATGGCGGGATTACGATGAACTTAGCGTTACGTAACGGGACGCGACGCGACGTAAAACTTAAATACATTGTTTAATATTCGGCATTGTTTTACGGTCGACGCGACGTGACGTATCACAACTTAACGTGAAAGCTGCCAATGTTCAATCTTCGCCTCCCGTTACGTTAAGTCGGACTTTCACATGGCTTTTTCAGTCAATCAATGCTCGGGAATATCCTACGCGCTTACACTCGAATTTAAAAGTGACATTCGGTATTGTGTTGTGACATTATGCAATAGCCAGCAACTACAACTGAAGATGTCGATTAAAAACACTTTATTGGTTTAGTGTGTACAGGCGCATCCCAAATTATATGACAACGTACTTGCAGGTTTTAATTCATCCTTGTGTAAATAAAAAAAGTGATACAATTATGCGGCCAAAATTAAGTTGAACAATTGATAATGCAGAACACATCAGAACCTCACAGCAGAATTCATCACATTGAACTACCAACACTGTAAAATCACTTTTGTCAAATTGCCGTCAATGCAAGCTGTCAATTTAAACAAACATACTTTATGATTAAGTTTACTTCAAGTCTCTTCACGTCGCGTCGCGTCCTGTTATGCCAAGTTCATCATAATACCGCCAATCTAAGATGATGCATCACAGTTGAAAGACTCTATACATTGCAAACTAATGGTTCCCTTATTGCTACCTCATATGTTTCAAATATGTAATAAATGTAACTAACTATATCAGTTAAGACATGTAATCTACATCAAGGGTGTCCAACCTTTTTATTTCTCCTGGGCCACAGTAGAAGAAGTCGTAGAGTTTTGGGTTACAAGTATATTACCATAGCAAAAAAAGTTTTATATAAAATTCCTTCCTCATTTAAATATTTTTAAGTATTTGAAAATATTTCCTTTACAATCAAAAATAAAATATGTATAAAGGTTTACGGCTTTGCGAAACTTCTTCTTAAGCCAATAGATATATGCCATTAATAAATATAGATATATGCCATAAATATAAAATTTAAAAAAATGTCGGTATTGTTTTGGACCGCATTGAAACTTGTCTCGGGTCGCGGGTTGGACACCTCTGATCTAGATGCTTTTAGATTTTCTTATTGGAAGATCTCAATTTACTTACTAGATATAAAACCAAACGAGTTTTCACTTCATCATTTAGGTCTTCTCCAAGCCTAATTAGAACATGTTTGCTGTTATCTGATACATGGTTATTTATAATACTCTTGCACGACTCATTTACTTCATATTTCTCTATAAATTCATCTAAAAAACAAATCATTAATTTTATGGCGACATTATCTGCATAGATAATTACACAAGTTTCTTCTACCTGTTCTGTCATGATTTTTTAACTTTAGTCTTTACAGTATATTTTGTCTGTTTAAACAAGTTTCTGAATTGAAAACATCACTATGTTTTTACTACTGATTTTGTAAAAATATTATATATGGAATCAGCCAGGTCGCAGCCAAAGAATCATTCTTCAAAATCGAGACAGCAGCTGCAAGAACGCGTCTTAAAGTAAACGAGACGAAGACAAAATACATACATGGTAACGTCGACAGCAAACCACCTAAGATAAGACTGGGACAAAACCTGATAGTAGATGTCAGCTGAATTCAGAGAGTTTGTCTATCTGGAATCAACGGTAACCAGTCAAAACAACATAAGCCAGCAAATCCAACGAAGAATAGTCAGCGCCAACAAATGTTTCTGCGGGTTACGTAAACTGCTAATCTAACCAAAAATTCTAAACTTACCATTTACAAGACCTTAATCTTACCAGCTGCAACATATGGCTCAGAAACCTGAACCAAGTCAAAGAAAGTTAAGATGATTTTGGGGGTTTTGGAACGAAAGGCACTTCGTTGGATTCTGGGTCCAGTTCATGAAGACAGTCTCTGTAGACGACACTATAACCACGAACTCTACCGGATGCCGATATCGCCTCAAATATCAAACTAGATAGACTCTGATGCTATAAACTGCTATCCTCCCGTAATCTAACCAAAAACTCTAAACCTACCATCTACAAGACCTTAATCTTACCAGTTGCATTATATGGCTCAAAAACCTGGACCATATCAAAGAAAGATAAGGCGATTCTGGGGATTTTGGAAAGAAAGGTACTTCGTTAGATTCTTGGGCCAGTTTATGAGGACAGACTCTGTAGACGTCACTATAACCACGAACTTTGCCGGATGCCGATATCGTCTTAAAGATCAAACTGAGTTGACTCCGATGGGCGAGACACGTCATCCGCTGGCCAGCAGAGAACCCTGTGAAGGAAGGTCTCGCGGCAAAGCCAGCAGGGACAGGAAGACGGTCTCTGTAGACGTCACTATAACCACGAACTCTACAGGATTCCAATATGGTTTCAAAGATCAAACTAGGTAGACTCTGATGCTATAAATTGCTATTCTCCCGTAATCTAACCAAAAACTCTAAACCTACCATGTACAAGACCTTAATCTTATCAGTTGCATTATATGGCTCAAAAACCTGGACTATATCAAAGAAAGATAAGGCGATTCTGCGGGTTTTGGAAAGAAAGGTACTTTGTTGGATTCTTGGGCTAGTTTATGAGGACAGTCTCTGTAGACCAGGATTTAGTTTCGGGGGGTTTTAAGAAAATACAGTAACAGAAATGCACCAATATACTTTCTAAAACTGACACACAAGGTTTCCTAAACTTCACATCTACCATGCTGTCTTGAAGAGAGTCGTCTCTACTTGTCTCTATATTTCAATATAACATTTATGTATATATTTTGCATATTTAGGGGGGGGGTTGAACCCCCAAAACCCCATCTCTGGCTACGCCCATGGCTGGTTGTATCGAAACTCACAACTAGAGTTGCTATGTCTGAACAGTTTCTTTATGTTATATGTAAACTAGTTGCGAGTTGCCCGTTGCCGCAATGCGGATTTTAAAGTTTCTCTGCCCGCTTAGCGCCTTACTGTGTCTATTTTTGTCTATAAAAAATTTAGTGAATGTGCCTATACTTGTATTCTCGTCTCGTCGTCTCGTATAATGTATTCTCGTCTGTTTAGTATCATCTTATTAATTTTTGAATATGTTATTATTGTATAGAAGCAATTATCTATATTTTACCTTGTGCTGAAGCAACACTGAGAGACAAATATTCGGCCAAAATCTTCTGCTGAATTTCGCCCATGATTAACGGAAATCGATATCTCAACAATTTAATTAACAAATTATTGCCACGGTTTGTTGCCAAGTTTCCCATGCTGAAATTCCAATCAGATTTACAAAAAAAAAAAATAGTGGGGAATCAAGACGATTTTTGAATTACGTTGTACAGATGACTTCGTCTTCTGTTCGCCGGATTAGCAAAACTGGTCCGGGATATTTGGAAAGTTGCTCGAAATTGTTTAAGTTTACATATTCTCGGATTGCCAGACGGACTATGGACTCAGACCAGGCCGGCATTTGGTTTAAGGCTAGAGGCATTATGTCATCAAAAGATGCATCCAATATCTGAAAAAGGAAACTCAAAATAATTCAGAATGAAAAATTAACAGAAAACTTGGAAAAAAAAAGTTTTACTTATCACTATTAGTCTTGATTTGCCTATAAAATTGACCATATTGATAGTTTTATCCATCTAGGCTATATTAATAATAGATTGTTACATACGATTCCTTTCACAGCTGGGTAATTCATCGCCGCCCAAGTTGTGGAAAACCCTCCAATGCTCCAACCAAATATTATTATGTTTTCCACTCTAAATCCTAATTTCTTAATAGCAAACTGCATTACGACATCCATCGCATTTAGTTCCTGAGGTGGATATGGCGTGCCCTGGTTTTTATAAAACAATCAGAAGAGAGAACAGAGATACTTTTTGTGTTGTTTCCTTACTGTGCTGCCACCAAATCCTGGGTGGTTCCATCCAAGGACTGAGTATCCTGAGGCTATGGGTGTGCCCATGATTCCGATTTCGTAGAACCCTGCATTCCCTTCACAGCAAATCACCAATGTGTTCCCATTCCCATTGCTGCTTCTTTTGTCTACGAACATGACGTCTATTTCGTTTCTATCTTTCGCTTGTAATTTGTATCTCTGGCCGGAATTCACTTCCACCAGTTTTGATCTTCCTTGTAGCAAATTCTGAGCTAAAAAGTTAGATATGTCTAGCCTTGTGACTAGACAGACAAGACCAAAGAGACAAGGCTCTTCTCTATCTAGTATTGTTGTTCAAATATGACGCATTTTGACAAACAGTAAAATTTTGATATCAAAATTATATATACAAATTTATGTCTAAATTGATATTCATTATTTTCATATTAGTGAAATTTAAATGGTACCTAAAACATTTTGTAGTAGTTGTATAGATCCGGGATAAATCAACCTAATTCCGAAACTGTGCATAGCTAAATATCCTAGAATGCGACAAGGCAAAGACACTCCCATCTTTAAGTAATTGCTTCGCGAAGAAATATTACTCAAAAAGATTCTATCCTTAATTTCGTCCCTATCGACATCGGCCCAACGGAACTCCACCGGCCACGCAAAGAACTCGAAATCGTAATTGGCCAATTGTTGTTTGATGCTCGGAGTTAATTCAGTTTGGGCGTCGGTCAGAACCTTGATGAATTTTTGGTACATGGGATTGTTCGCTCGGCCGACGGCTCGGACTAAATACGAAGCGGCGATTATACTGCCCAGCAGACTGACGTATTTCGATAGGGTGATGGCACCACCTGCTTCGAAGTATCCGCGGCGGTACAAGAAAACGGCAATCAGGGGTGTGGTGTAAACACCGAGTTTCCAAATGAGACATAACTGGAAAACAGATATTGTTAGTGGGCGAATTGAGTTTGTTTCTGTTGGTTTTACTGATTGGATTACTTGGTCACCTAGTTTTTCCACAGTTGATGGTTCATATAATTTCTGCAAATAAATAAAATTCAATTAGTTGCAAGACAAATGTAGTAATGTGAAGTTTAAGACAAAATCACAAAATGTAAGACAAAACTAAATCGCTTTTGATACGGTTCTATCAATTTCAGGGAAATTTGTCATGGTGGTAAAAAATATGGTGTGTTCTACTAACTCACAATAAGCTGATCAACAGAACCTCTGTGATGTAGTAGTTAGGTAGAAGTAATATTAATGTCAATATTGATGATCTCATAGTCAAAAAGGTCATTTAAATATGATAGGTCATTTTTAAAAGGATTAAATTACTTCATATATAAGGGTGACAATTTTGGCGTTTCGCAAATTTAGTTTGAATTCAACTCACGTCCTCTTTGTTTATTTTAACTTTTTAAAATTGTTTTTCGAAAGACATTTACTCATGTTGTGACGATTTTGATATTTTCGATTTGTACATTTTATCAATATATGTATTTGAGTTTTAGACATTTTATTTATTTTATCTACTCGCACAACAAAATGAACACATTAATAAGTAAATTATTGTATGTGAAGGATGCCATTATTATAATCGTGTGTAAAAGTAAAATGTAAATCAAATCGACTTTCATTATAAAACGATTTCTGTTTGTTGTACTATGGCATCCACTCGCGTCATTAAACAAAAAACATAGACGTAGTGAAAATAAATTTTCTTACGTATATTAAAATTTAATTAATTGTTCTTATTTTGAACCAAGAAGAAATCTCTGTGTGGAATTATCTGGCTCTAACATAACTTACCCTAACCATAATCTAATCTAGATTAAATTTAAAAAAACACTGTGTTTTTCCTAAGTAGCAATTTTTGCCACGGAACCGCAGAACATTCTAACCTAATTGTGTCAGTGATTTGAAGTATTTTGTCTGTTAATATTACAATTTTTCAGATAAAATTATTATTTTTTTGTAGATTCAACAGTATTTTAACATACCATAACATACTGTAGATAAAATATGTGTGTGAAAGGTTTTGTGCACTCAGGTACTCTTGTACTCTCACAACACAAAGGTTTATTGCGATAAAAGCACGAGTCGAAGGCGCAACTCACGCTTCTCATGCAAGAAGGGGTTCTTCACACACTTTAGTATCTTAAAATACTATTAAAATTGTCAATTGCAGTTTGTTTAATTTTGTCATAATGTTTGTGAGAGTTTAGGATTTTTTTGTTTTTGGCACTTAATTTTTAATTCAGTTTAAAAAGATATTTTTAAGACATTAAGGCTAGACAAACAGGTTTTTTCAACTATTCATTGTCATTGTTCATTTTGACAGTATTGAACATTTCATTTTGATTTAACACATTTAGTCATATTAGCTAAGACTATTACCTACATTACGCTTTTTTTTAATTTAGACTGGTATTGACATTTTTATACAAAATGTATGGTCAATTTCAATAATTATATTGAAAAAACTTAATAGTTTTAACATTATTGGTATGAACATCTGAATTTTGACATTCATTTTCTTCCCGTCGTACTAAAATCCTGCCGGACCTTGACCTTCTTCAATTTCTGGCTACAGATCAGCCTGCTCCTGGTTGCTATCTGCCAATTCCGCTGCATCTCTATTGCGCCCTTCTCAATGTTATCCTTCCATCTGGTTCTCGGTCGCTCTCTACCCCTCAAGCCTTCGAGTTGGCACTTCGCCCTTTTTGGTACTCGTTGATGCTCGGCCCATGGGAGTCTTTAGATTTGAACATGTTCGACTATACTCGTGTCTGCATAGATTCTACAATACATTTAGCATCTTTTCGGCTCTCCTTGTTAGGGTCCAGGTTTCGCACCCGTAAGTTATAATTGATCGTATTAGGGTTTTGTATATATATATATTTTTTTTTATTAAGGGAGTACTCACTCAATTTTTTTTAGAAAAAATGTTTTTTTTTTATATAATTGGGTTCTTTAATGTAGTGAGAATGTCCCTGTAAAATATTTTCTTGAAAATGCCAATATAACGCTGGGTACAGGGCTATCAAGAGCGCGCCGCCAGCTGTATCGAGCCTGCGGAAGAAGAGAAAGGCCGGCCACAAATTTGGATTGGCTATTTTCACAAGATCTCAGCGGATTTGAATCCTTATCATCTTCTGTGCAATGGGACCTGGTCTAAATATTTACAGGGCCAGCAAAACGGGACTAATCATATTCACAAACCTGTGCTCGATACAATAGGGAATGTGCATGTTTTTTTTAAATATTTTTAATTCACTGTTTACACCGTTATAGCATAGTACAAAATATAAATACTGCTTAAAAATGTCGTAATTAAATTTAAAAAAATATTTAAAATTGAGAAAAAATTTGAGTTGTTGCGGCGTTTCACCATTTTCGCGCGGTCTCTTGATGACGCCAATTAACACTTACAGTTCAATCCATTGTTTACTACAGCTGCTTTCATTTTTAACTTCAATCTAACCAAAAGACTGCAATGACATACAAAAAAAATACGGACTTGTTTATATGGTATGTTAGGTCACTTTCGTTTTACCCAATAGTGTTGCGTTTTACAAATTTGAATTTCCTCGCTTAATTTGCATTTAAAAAGATATTAATTACCAAAATAATAATTTAGTTCAAATGTCCGGGTCAGTAAAGATTCGGAAAAAAAATATTTGAACGAAATTTAAATTACATGCATATTCCCTATTGTTCAAAAGTACGTGAAGAATTTATGAAGCTTTAACAGAAGAACAGCTCTTGAAACGATGTCTCGGCAAGAACACTCAAAACAATAATGAGAGCTTCAATGCCTCCATTTGGCAGTTTGTCCCGAAACATCTGTTCAACGGGAAACAAATTGTTGATATTTCTGCCAAGTTGGCAGCTTCCATTTTCAACGAGGGCTTCACGACAGTGCTATAAGTCATGAAAGGGCTCGGAATAGGGAATATGCAAGAGATTTAGATTTACTTGATTTTTTTGACCCCCGATACTTTATGATCTTGACATTACACCTATGCCATTGTTTTCTTATTTAGTTTATATTTAATTCAAAAAATCAAAGTCCAAAATATGAGAGCGAAATTCAAATTTACGAAACGCATCACCATTGGTCGAACCGAAACTAAGGACTGTGACGTGCATGTTATGACATTTATCGGCGTGAATATTCACTGTGCTGTTTTGCTGTGCAATATTACTGTAGTGTTTTTCTAGTGTTAATACCTAGTGCGATTTTGGTCTATAGTACCATTATAAATTATCAAGAACAATGACGGAAAGTGGTTTTGTTAAAGCACAATTGGACAATTTACCAAAAATAGATGTATTTATGATGTGCTCTGAGAATACCAAACTGCATTGCTAATATGTTAAATGATTCATTTAATTTTAATTTCTTTAATGTAATTAGTATGTCTAAAGTTGGAAGTGGGATGCTTTCATTTAAAAGTTTTATTAAATGATATGATTGTTTGGATAATCCTATCAGCTGGCTCTTTTCCTATAGCAGTAATTGTATCAATTCGCATTACAATTTTTAACTGTTTTTCATCCTCCAAATCATCTTGCGTGTAACTTAATTCAGAGGAGCTACATGATGCATAATCAGGGGATATCACTGAAGAATCAGAAGAAATAGATGGACTATCAACTGGGTTATCTGCAACTAACTTCCTAGCTGATTTTATTGGTGACGGAAATTTTATTGGAAAACGTTACACCATTATTTACGCATTTCTTGGAACAAAGAAAACACTTTATCCGGTGTACTTATAATAGTGCTTTTGCATTCCGGTACAAAACAATATTTTTATTTATCAGAAGTAAACCTATAGAGATGGGAGTACCATCTGTACATAGGACTGGTTATAAAAAGAAAAAAAATCAAAATATACAGAGAAATATTACAAATATAAAATATGGAAATACAAAAAAACAAATACAAAATATAAAATTCTTAAACATAACTCTTAACAAGTTCATAACACAAATACATAAATTTCATATAAAATTAAAAATACACAGAAACAAATTAACAAAACATAGAACAGTTACAAACAAAAAATAATCATACAATAGTTGTAATCCACTTACTAATTTTCTTTTTTAATACGTTCCTTGCACAAAAAAGAATTTTCAAATGGTTAGGAAGTAGATTAAAATATTTTATTGCCACATTATAAGAATTTTTGGTGCTAATCGTTTTGTTAATTTTGAGTAAAATAGGCTGTCTGGATCACGTATTTGTCAATCGAATGAAGTCGCTTACAATCAAAATAAAGCACCAACGATGAAGGAATCTTTAATTTTTAAAGATGTCATTGAATCATTGGGTATATGCAATTTACTTATTAATTTATTTTGCATAGAAGCTAAAGATTTAACTGAATTGTTATATACCCCACCCCAAGCAATAATTCCATAGTTTATTATGCTTTCAAAGAGACTATGATATATTGTTTTCAGAATAGAAGGTGGAAGACAGCTACTTAATTTGTAGAACAAAAAAGTAAAATATTTGGTTTTTTTCACAAGTTCAAGTACATGTTTATTCCATTTCATATGACAGTAAAAAAATAACCCAAGATATTTGCAATTTTCGACCCTTTATTTATTATTTAACTAAAATTTATTGGAACACTATCAGCATAACTGCCAAATGTAATAAACGTAAACTTATCAATGTTGAGTGAGAGCTGATTATCTCTTATCTCAGGCTCTAAGATTTCATGCAAGCACTGATCTGTACTATTGCATAGTTAGCTGTTTGCATCAGCTCTGGTCCTGTTCTAGCTGTTTCGACTAGTGCAATATCTATGTTATATCAAAATATAATTTGCAATATCAATACCCCCAATTTTAAACAATCTATAACATGTTTTTTTAGCTTTTACCATTATCGAAATAGCGATTCAAACTGATTGACAACGAGAGCTGTGACGTCAACCAAAGCGCGCGAAAAATGGGACCGTTTAAAAAGGTCAAATTGAACCGGTATTTTATATATTTTTTTAAAAATTTATTGAAACACTTTCAACAGTATTTATATTTTTTACTATGTTAAAACGAAGTAAAAAGTGAATTAAGCAAATAAAAAAAAATATGCATATTCTATAATGACGTCGGTCAACATGCCGTGGATTATGCAACGAGGCGAGATGCGGAGCGCAGATCAAATGCTGATCGCCGCGCTACGGACGAAGCGAAAAGGCGTCGATTAACCCAGAGAGAAGAGCAATCTGATTGTGAACCCGAGAAGAACTACGAAGTCGTGGAAGGATTGCTTTATGATCCAGGAATCGAGATTAGCGAGAAAGAATCATAATAATCTTAAATTTTCCGTCGACAATGCCTCTCCGATGCTTACCGATTTTCATCGATGCCCTTTTTCCGAAATTTCAGAAGAATTCAATATATTTTCAAAATTCTTTTTTCCTCTTATTCCCAATACCTCAAAGTACCATTCCCCGCCATACTTTTGAAATTGGTCCGATTTCACTATGTTAAAGTGTAAATACAAGTGAACTTTCAATCGCGTTTTTCTCGGAATCGTTTTTTTAAATATGGTGCGCATGATTACAGATAGAGTTCTTGACCGATTTGAAAAAGCTTTGCGAGTTTTGTTCACAGTATGAACAGTTTCCCATTGACGGATGGAAATTTTGATAAAAATTATTTTCGCGATTCAGTGACTGTTTTTCTCTCGAAATTTGGAGCCTTTTCGAGGCTTTTTTCCGTAGATGTGCCATTTCTCTAAAATCGATTTGTTTTTAATTGCCATTCGTCAATGGGTAATTTGACTCTTTTACTTTAATAATAAGTTTGATTTTTTGTTCTATGAGGTTCCGGAAACCGTTGATCGTGCGCACCATATAGAGACTTTTTTTAATTGTCTCCTGAGTCTCGAGGAGCGCGCGCGTAAATGGACATATGGTCGAAGGATATGTAAATAAAATTTAAAAAAAATCTATTCTTTATTTGCCTTCCTCTTCTTTTGACACATTAGAACTTTCCTAGATGGAAGCAAGCAAGACATGCACTTATTAGAAAAGGAGAAAAACCATTAGGAAATCCAACATCACATAGGCCTATCTGATATGTCCGGCAAACTTTTGGAGCAACTCTTGCTATTACGATTAAAGAGAGAACTCGAGGCGGGAGTCGGATTGTCGGAAAAACAATATGGGTTTAGAGAAGGTAGATCCACTATCAACGCCCTAAGCGCCGTATTGGAGATTGCAGAAAAGGCCAAACGTGGTACGCAGAAGACTAGGCACATGTGTGCTCTCCTAACATTTGATGTTAGGAATGCCTTTAACAGTGCATCCTGGAAACATATTATGGACAGTTTGACTCTCTGAAGGAGCATATCTCCTTACCTACTAAGAATAATAAGAAGCTACCTCAGCAGTAGAAGCATACTGCTACTAGGAGACCAGAAAATAGAAGAACGACAAATTAGTAGCGGTGTCCCTCAGCGCTCAATTCTAGGACCTACCCTGCTGAATAGGCTTTACGACGAAGTATTAACAATGAAGCTCCCCCCAAAGGTAGCTTAATCACCATAATCGGCTTCACGAATTATATTGCACTAGTCGCAACAGCGAGAACAGGACCAGAGCTGATGAAAACAGCTAACCATGCAATAGAACAGATCAGTGCTTGCATGAAATCGAAGAGCCTGAGCTTGACACCTGAAAAAACTGAAGCGGTCCTTCTCACAGGCCAAAGACAACTTAGGCCCGTAAAATTTAAAGTGGAAGAGGTGATAATAATACCGACGGAAAAGGAATGATGACAATGGCATGGGCCAAAGAACAGCTCACGTGGAGTACTGAGCACTATAGTTCAGTCCGTTATGTTGTATGGCGTATGGTTCTATGACTCCATTGTGGGCTAAAGAACTACAGAAAATACCAAATCTCCACAAACTCGCAGCCGTCCAGAGGAAAATGGCTCTGCGTGCATACAGCACTTACCGTACAACAGCAAAGGCCGCTCAAGTCATCTCAGGAATACCTCCAATAGACCTGCTCGCATAGGAGCGAAAAAAGCAGTACGACTCTAATTACAGCAAGAAAGAAAAACAACTTGCCAGAGAAGAACTCATTGAGCAATGGCAAAGAAGATGGCTGCTAAGTGAAAAAGGACAGTGGACCCAATCGCTAATACCAGACAAGATATGACCAGATTTTCTATTTATCCTCCTGGATAAATAGAAAATATGGGGAGGCTAGTTACCATATTACCCAGGCACTAACCGGCCAGCTCACTTGCTTTCACAGCTCTGCTCACACTTCCACTCACTGCTCACAGCTTTCTTGCTTCAGGGATTACCTCTACAACATTGGCAGAGCAACGGACGATTTGTGTGTATACTGTGGAGAAACAGACAGCGTCAGTCACACCATCTTCCACTGTTGTAGATGGCAAACGGAAAGAGAGGAAGCTGAAAGGATCAAGGAAGAACCTATTGACCCCAGAATAATAATTCCATATATGCTACAGGGAAAAGAAAACTGGAACACCATTCAGGGGCTCATTCATACAATAATGACGGAAAAAGAATGATGAGATCCAAGCCCAAAAAAAGACTTTCACAAACATGAAGTAGACTAATTCTATAAGTCATCCGTCACTCCGAGGTTATGCGACAAGCGGGTCCAGAGTGTACTAGAGTGGGTCTAGAGTCTAGTCTTGTTTGTCTAGTCTTGTCTGTCTAGTCCTGTCCACTTTTATCTAGCTAGTCATGTCTCAACAATCTTGTCAATCCAGTCGTGTGTCTGTCATGTCTTGTCTATCAAGTCTTGTTTGTCCAGTATTGTCTGTCCAGTCCTGTCCGTCGAGTTCTGCATATCTATTCTTCTCTGGCTAGTGTTGTGGGTCTAGTCCTGTCTGTCCAGTTTTATCTGCTCAATCTGTTTTGTCCAGTCTTGTCTGTTTAGTCTTGCTTGACTACTCATATCTGTCTACTCTTGTCTGTCTCTTCTTATTTATCTAGTCTTGTTTGTTCAATATTATTTGTCTAGTCATATCTGTCTGGTCTGGTATATGTATAGTCTTGTCTGTCTATTCTTGTCTGTCTAGTTTTGTTTGTCTAGTCTTGTCTGTCTAGTCCTGTCTGAAAAATCTTGTCAATCCAGTCTTGTCTGCCTAGTCTTTTCTGTCCAGTCTTGTCTATCTAGTCCTGTATCAACAATCTAGTCAATCCAGTCTTGTCTACCCAGTCTTTTCTGTACAGTCTTATCTAGCTAATCCTGTGTAAACCATCTTGTCAATGCAGTCTTGTCTGCCCAGTCTTTCTGTCCACTCTTGTCTGTCTAGTCTTGTCTGTCTAGTGTTGTCGGTCTAGTGCTGTCTGACCCCGGTCGGAGAGGTAACAACTAGTGCAGCTTTCACAAACCATCTGGGGTTTTCACCGGGGTAGTGCATACTAAAAAGCACACTAAAATTGCAATAGGGGGTTTAGTGAGAGCTTCCAACAAACCACCTTAGTACTGTCTGACCAGTCTTGTCAGTCCAGTCTTGTCCTTTTCTGTCCAGTCTTGTCTGTCATGTTTTGCCTATAAAGCTGGGTTTGTGAAGTCCTGTCTGTCCAATCATGTCTGTCAAGTCTTGTAGCTCTAGTCTTGTGTATCTAACCTTCTCTGACTAATGATGTTCATTGTTGTTCTGTCTAGTGTTGTTCATTAATCCCATCTGTCTAGTCTTGTCTGACTACTCTTGCATGTCTACTCTTGTCTGTCTAGTCTTATTTATCTAGTCTTGTCTGCCCAGTATTAATTGTCTAGTCATGTTTGTCTAGTATGTGTGATCTTGTCTGTCTAGTCTTATCTATCTAGTCTTGTCTGTCTAGTATCGTCTGTCTAGTCTTGTCTGTCCAGTCTTTTCTGTCCAGTCTTGTCTATCTAGTCTTATCTGTTTACTTTTGTCTGTCTTGTCTTGGCTATCAAGCCTGGTTTGTCCAGCATTGTCCAGTCCTGTCTGTCAAGTCTTGGTATGTATAGTCTTGTGTATCTAATCTACTGTGTCTAGCCTTGTCTGTCTGGTCCTGTTCATCTAGTCTTGTCTGTGAAGGTTTGTCTGTTTCTTGAACTTCGATTTAAGCCAAGTGTATTCCATATTAATGATTTGCATCATTTAATTTGCTGTCTTTATTACTGAATCTCCAATTTTTTTTGTTAATTTTAATCATAATTGCACATCTTTTAATGGATAAAGATGTACAGATTAAAAAAAAACCTATAATTATTCCTATATCTAATTACCAGCAAGCAAGTTAAATTACCGATAAAAATATAAAGATATTATTAAACAATAGAAGCGTATTATCAATTTCTTTATGTGTTATCTAATTACTCGTTGTAGTAAATCTTAAGTATATAATTTTAAACAATTCTGGGTAATAATCAACATGTGTAATTAAATTTAATATGTCTAGTCATTTCTGTATTAGTATAATGGAAGGTTACCCAATAATATAATAATAAAGGAAAAAGATTTTAGAATTCTCACCTCGACTGGTCCATTTTCGTGCAGTTTGATAAGCCTAGGTGTGAACATACATTTCCAAATTGACTTTATAGTAAACATCATGTTTGCCTTCAGAGTCCAACCTGAATAATTTACAAATATCCTTCGAAATCAATAATTTACGTTCTGCGTTTTTGTCGACATGCAAATCTCGCTCATAATTTTCCACTGCACGTTTCCAGTCGCCTCGCCGGCAAAACGTCCACTTTTAAATCGTATTTTCGGATTCCGTTTCTCCAACAATATTCTGTTGTTCCTCACTGTTTTGACAGACGAAAAGAAATCATCTGAAGTTGCTCATGATTTATTTCCAACTGGAACCACTAGTCAGCTGTCAAATCAAATGATTGAAAAGGAAATCAATATAGCGAGGAGTAAGTTTGGTTGCATAAACAATTACATATAAGTACGTTTATACTATATAAAGTATTAGACTAAATATTCGTTCGTTTATGCCATATAGGCAAATACGATTAATAAAAAAAGGGCATACAGTCAAATCCAGACAAGACATGAGTAACCTAACAAGGTTAATGTAAGTTATCTGTACAATATCATATAAATATAATAGAATCATACAGACTATATCCTCTTAGATATTTGTCTATGATGATGACCAACAATAAGCTAAATTGGAAAGATTGGACTAAACAAGTTAATACAGACATACAACGATATTGTATTTATGAAAGCTTGACGAATCTATTTGAAATGTCTCAATAAATTAATAGATTTAGACTAAAAGTAAAACCTTAGTAGGTGGACACGCACTTTCACAACTTTTCCGGAAATTCAAACAAATCTGATATACTTCGGTTAGAATATAAATTCGATTTTAAAAAAGTGTTCGATATATAGGCCGATTCCGTGTTCCCCATTTAATCCACTTATTCTCGATAAACTAATTAACTCTTTATTAAAAAGAAAATGATGATATCAACTGTTTAGAGGCTACACAAAGAATATTAGTATTAAGCAAAGTGAAAATGTTTTGTAAAATTTGAATGAAACTCTATTTCACATAAAACAGACTAATCAAGTCTAACTAGTTTTGCATGTAAAGCCTTCCGCGTCTAGTCTTGTCTGTTTAGTCTTGTCTGCCTAGTCTTGTCTGTCTAATCTTGTCTGTCTAGTCTTACCTGTTTAGTTTTCTCTGTCTAGACTTTGTCCGTTTAGTCTTCTCTAACCAGTCTGGTCTGTCTAGAATTTTCTGCCTAGTCTTGTCTATCTAGTCTTTTCTGTCTGTCTAGTCTTGTCTATCTAGTTTTGTCTGTCAAGTCTTGTCTATCTAGTCCTGCCTGTCTAGTCTTCTCTGTCTACTCTTATCTGTCTAGGTCAGTCTATCTAGTCTTGTCTGTCTAGTCCTGTCTGTCTAGCCTTGTCTGTCTAGTCCTGTCTGTCTAGAAATGTTTGTTTAGTCTTGCCTGTTTAGTCTTGACATGTTTGTCTAGTTTTTCCTACTTATCTTCGTCTCTCTATGTCTATTATCTGTCTAGTCCTGTATGACTAGTCTTGTCTGTCTAGTCTTGTCTGTTTAGTGCCATCTGTCTAGTCTTGTCTGTTTAGACATGTTCGTCTAGTCTTGTCTGTCCAGTCTTGACATGTTTGTCTAGTTTTGTCTCTAGTCCTGTCTGTCTAGTCTTGTTTGTCTAGACTTATCTGTCTAGTTTTGTCTATCTAGTCTTGTCTGTCTAGTCATGTCTGTTTAGCCTTGTCTGTCTAGTCTTGTCTGTCCAGTCTTGACATGTATGTCCAGTCCTGCCTTTTTTTCTTAATGGGACGTAGCAAGCACATTCTGTTAACTTGGCATGCGGTCCCCTGAAATAACACGATCATCTTGGTACCGCCTCATGGCATTTAGCTTCAAGATGACGTTGTCTATTTATTAGTTTCTAAAGGTGTCTGCAGTTTCGGTCAATTTAAAGCCTTACTTCCTCCCTCCACCGCAGGTAATTAGAGGTTCAGGTATGTATATGCGGGTTCCGTTCGTCGTTTTCTTTTTCTCGTAATATGTCGTTAGCCATGGTCACCGTTGTTATCCAGTCCTGCTCCGACCTTAACATTATGTCCGTAAGTGTTTTCACTTCCAGTGTTGCTTGGGTTCTGTCTGCCCATTTGTCTCTTTCTGGTGTCCACCTGGGACAATCGAAGATTGTGTGTTGCACACTGTCAATTTCCCCACAGAAGACACAAGAGCCGTCTGAGGCTCGTCCTATGCCGCACAGGTACTGTCTGAAGCACCCGTGGCCGGACAGTAATAGTGTCAGGTAGTAGCCCACCTCTTCATGTATCCTTGTCGCCCATGGATTTACTTGGGGGATTAACAGTCGGGTCCATTCTCCTTTGTTTGAGCTGTTTGTACAGCTGTTGCCAGCTGGTGTACAGTTGTGACCTCGCAGTCTTCTTTCGCTGATTTCTGTCTCCAGCCTGATTACTGTTTTTTGTGCTGTGTAATACAGCTCTTTCTTCGCCTACGAGCTGTCTATCAAGTGCCGCGTCTCCTGACACCTTGCTGTATGTACTACAAGTTCTCATTGCCATACTGGGGCACCGTACAGCATAGTGGAGTGGACTACTGTGCATAACACTCTACGTTTGCTGCTCTTTGGTCCTCCCACATTGGGCATGAGCCTTCTGAGTACAGCACAGGTTTTGGGGGCCTTTGCCATTGTTGTCGCAATGTGTTGATTGAAGGAGACACATTGGTCTATAGTGATTCCCAGGTATTTTATAGTTTTCTTGGGTATGATTTCTTCATGTTCTATTTTGAACATGATAGGACCTATTTTTCTCCTTCCTGTTAGTAACACAGCTTCGGTTTTCTTTGGAGTCAGCTTCAATTTTTTCCCGTTCATCCAAGTTGCCACTGTTTAATTGCCATGTTCCCTCTGTCCATTATTTGTTTCTCGTTTTTGCCCGTCACGATGAGAGCCAGGTCGTCATCGAAGCCTACTATGTCAACACCCTCTGGTAATCTCAGCCTTAGTACACCGTCATACAGGATGTTCCACAGGGTGGGTCCCATTACTGAGCCCTGTGGAACACCACTGTAAGCTTCTCTTTTGACGGCCTTACCTTCCGCCTCCAATATGATACAGCGCTTCGATAGATAGCTGCTCACCAGTTTCAGTAGGCATGGGGGGGGGGGAAACTTCTGGCTATCAGCTCTTCTAGGATGTTGTGCCATGCAGCTGATTTAAAAGCATTTTTGACGTCTAACATGATCAACACACATATTTTCCTTTTCCGCTGGGAGTCCTCTGAAGCGTCCTCTGCAACCCTTAGCACCCTTAATATGGCATCGTCGGTGGATAGCCCTTTTCTGAAACCAAATTGTCTGTCCGAGTGTCCTTTGCCTTGCCTGAGCTCATTTGCAATTTTCTCAAGTATCAGATGTTCTACTAGCTTCCCTGCGACATCCAGTAGGCATATGGGTACTATAGGAAGACGGATTGTCTATAGATTTGTTGCCTTTTCTTAGGACGACCAACCTGGATTTTTTCCATATATCAGGGAAATTTCCATCCTTCATTATCGCGATTGCAATTTCTAATATGAAGTCAGGACATTTCTTTGCGTCAATCTTAAGAGCTTCTGGCGGTATACCGTCGGGTCCTGGCGCTTTATTATTTCCTAGTCGTCTGCTGGCTCTTTCTAATTCCTCAAGCGTGAAATCTTCGTTTCATTCATTTCCGGTAGTTTCCACTGTGGTACCTCTTGATTTGGGAACCGGACATCTGCAACTGCTTGCAGCTGTTCCATGGGGAGTTTGGGATTTGGGTACCTAAGCCTTGGTTCCCGGGTGGCGAGTGCGTAGGCATCCCCCCAGATGTTTTCGTCTAGTTTTGTACATAGGGCACACCAGGGTTCTCTTTTTGAAATATTTATTGCCTTTGGCGGTGATCTCTTTTCTTCTTTGTATTGGTTTCTGAGATACTCCACAGAGTCCGGGTATAGATTTTGTTTGGCTTTGCGTTGGTATTTTCTTCGTGCAGCAATACACTCCTTTCTTTTTTTTGCGATTTCATCATTCCACCAATAGGTCCGTAGTCCTGTCTGTCTGCTCCTGTCTATCTAGCCTTGTGTGTCTAATCTTGTTTGTCTAGACATGTTTGTCTGACCTCCTCGGTAGTGTCACAACATACCCGACTTTCAATGCGGAAGACCCAGGTTCGAATCCCGGTCGGAGAAGCGAAAACTAGGGTGGTTTTCACTAACCGTCCGGGCTGTCCACCCTGCATGAATGCAAAATATACCATACTGGGGTGGCGCATACTAAAAGCCAAAAGGGAATAGGGGGTTTAGTGAGAGCTTCCCCCGAACCACTTAATTCTTTTCTTACTTCTCTTTAGTATCCTTGTCTAATGTTCGATTTGCTTGACGGAAACATCCACCTGCGAACATCCTTAATAAATGTTTTTGTCCACGCTTCAAACTGTAATCATTGTTGTTGCCAGGCTTGACTAGACATGTTTGTTTATTTGTCTAGTTTTTCCTACATATATTCGTCTCTCTAGTTTTTTTTATTTTAGTTTTTCCTACATAATTTATCTGCCTGCCGCTTTTGATTGCCTTCCTCTCTCATGGATAGAGACTCTTTCTTGAACGCGTAACTGTATAGGCGGTATGGCTGCTATGGCAGCACTTGCCATGGTAGAGTCCAAAAAGTCTTTCTATTTATGCTCTCCAGCATTCCCTCATATCTCATGTGGCGTATTACTTGCGTCCATATAAGAGCCCCGTACAGAGAGACTACGTGAACTAGAATTATACGCCTCCTCGATTTCGGCCGTACAATATTTGACATGATTCTTGCCAAAGCCGTCATGGTAACATTAGCCTTCTCGCAAGTCCTCTTATTATGTGTTGTCATTCAGACGTCCTAGTCTGTGTGTATCCCCATATCTTTAAGGGATTTGACACTCTAGAACAGCGTTCCTTTTTCTTCAGTTCTTAGATTGTGTAACTTGTTGATATCTATTTCTTTCAACGTTTGGCCGACTTTGTTTATGGCATGTCTTATACGTTCCTCCAGGATCTGTGGTGCCCGAGACGATACTGATATGGCAAGATAATTCATATTCATATATTGGCCACCAATATATTTCATCTCCGCGGTCGGGGTTTTGCAACCTCTGCCTCCAGTTCGTGTATCCTAGCAGCTCTCGGCAGATGTTTCGAATGGAGTCCTCCCACCTGTCCCTCGGCCTCCTAATGGTCTTTTGCCTTCTGTTTTGTTATTCAGCGCTTTCTTTGGGATCTCGCCCTCGTGGGTTCTGTGTACAGGTTCACCCATTTCAGTTTCCTCAATTTAATTATCGTTGCTATGTCGGAGTCGTCATGTTTCCGTGTCTCGACTGGTGAACTCTGATAACCTGATCAACTCTATTCAATACACGGTGACGTGTGGGGAGTGGGTGAGGTAAGGCCTGACGAGAGCAGAAGGAATGGCCCTCCGAAAAGGGGGTTAGGCGTAGGTCCAACAATCCTACCCCGTGAAAACCAACACTTGCGAAACGATATAGACACGGATGGGACAGATTTCACGAAGACGACCAAACTAAAGCATGAATTTGGAACCTGGAATGTGAAAATGAAAATGATGGAAATTAGAACTCGACAACAAGGTGATAGAGCAGGTGATGTGCTTTACCTACCTTGGAGTAGAGATCTCAAGCGGTAGAGACCTCAAGCTAGAGGTACGAGCAGCAACGAACAAGGCTCGACGAATATCTGGCGCACTAAATAACATAATCTGGAGAAACAAACACATATCGAAAGAAGGTAAAATCCGAATATACAAGACAGCAGTAAGGCCAATACTCACATATGCGGCTGAAACGACACATCAGCCGCCAAACAAGCAGAAACTTCCCCCTGGAAGACCACCGAAGAGATGGACAGACTCCTGGACTTCCAAATCGCAGGAGCCGTAGGACTGAGGAGAAACTTACAGAAACAGGCACATAGTGCCTACATAAAAGAATAAGAGAAGAGGAATGTGAAAATATTATACCAGGGCAACAGGAGCACTTTTAACCTGATACTCGACATGTAGAAATACAGACTGAAACTCCTGGCAGTACAGGAAACCAACTGGCTAGCATCAGAAACGATGGACAACGGCAAGATCGCTAGACAGACAAGACTAGTCCGACAAGACTAGACAGACAATACTAGACAGACAAGACTAGACAAACATGTCTATAAAAGGAAGAAAGAAAAAATCCTGGCTCCGTAATATAACAGAGTGGACAGGAATGAATGTTGAAGAAGTGTTCCATATGGCAAGAGACAGAGACGCATTCAAAAAGGTGGTCGCCAACTTTCAATGAGAAGGCGGCATCAGAAGAAGAAGAACTAAAGAGAACTGCAACATTCTAGCTAACTATTTTCGAGACCTCCTCAAGTTCTAATTACTGAGTTTTATGAACCTCAAGTTCCTTAAGTTACCTCAAGTTCTATAAACGTGATCCTCCAAAGGAAAGACTGAATTTTGAGAAACCTATAAAACCCAACCCCAATTCACAACTACCGACAATGCAGGAAACAACAAAGATCATAGGATCGCTTAAAAATAATAAGGCCCCTGGAGAGGACGGCATGGCAGCCCCGTAGAGATGTGTAAACTTGTAGATGACCTTATAAGCACAATTCATGCAATCTTAGTAGAAATATAGGAAACGGAAACGATCCCGCCATAATGCAAGTGCGCATTAATACCTTCATTACAGAAGAAAGGTGATAAGGCGGATCCAAACAACTATAGAGGCATATCTCTACTGCCGATTGCATACAAAATTATTTCCAAATCTCTCTTAAAGCGATTAGAAAAACAAACAGATTACCTGATTGGCGAGTATCAAGCGTGTTTCAGGAAAGTTCGATCATGTACAGAACAAATATGGAACCTAAAGACGATATTGAGGATTCGCCAAAGTAGCAGCACAATCGTCGCTTTTGTAAACTTTAAGAAGACATATGATTCTGTGGACAGACAGACAGTTTTTGATACTCTAAAAGAACTGAAAAGGACTAGACAAGAAGACCAGAGCTATTATCCAGAAGACTCACGAATACGACGTCTAAATTGAAATTTCTTGGAGAAGTCTCTGAGCCTTTTGAAATATTTACGGGCATTCGTCAAGGTGGCGGCTTCCCTGCCCTGTGCAACTTAGTTCTAGATAAAGTTATTAGAGAATGGGAAAATGACATGAAGGGTGCAAACATTGTAAACTCGGGAAACAAGGTCAACGTGAAATGTTTAGCGTTTGCTGATAATTTAGCAGTCATTACTAAGACCAAGGCTGAAACAAGATATGCCATACAGAGACTACACACTAGAGATGAGCATGGATGACGAGTTTCTCGTTTCAGATCCCATGTGGGACGGATCCCTATCACTGTCTCAGTCCATCACATTTTCGTCCCACTGTCCCGTTCCACATCCGCACTAAAATTTTCATCCCATCCCATCCCATCTCGGTCGCGCAGCCCGTCCCATTAATCCCATTTTTATTCTCATATAACAGACTCTCTTTTGGGTTCAGACTTTCTTAACGAAAATTCGTTCCAATTTAATTTTTCCGTAATTTCAATATCCGATAGTGAGTAATCCTTTTTCGTCGCAAACGGTTCGTAAGACTTTTCAGGAACTACGTCGTCTCCTGAGCTCGACATGGAAAATGTGCATATTGACACGATAAGCAATTAATTATGCACGAACTAGATTTACTAAATTATCAAACTCGTCCCACTCCGTCCCATATAAAATTGTCGTGCAATTCCATCCCAAGTGATGTTCATACCACTCATTTCATACCATGGGGCGCTGGGATGGGTCGATGGGATCCCATGCTCATCTCTACTACGCAATATAGCATCAAAGGCAGGCTTCCAGATATCATACGAGAAAACCCAGTATATGGAGAATCTGCAGCAGTGTAGTGCAATAACTCCGCTAGAGATGGAAAACGGCACAATTACCTTCAGTACTAGACAATAGAGCAACGTAGAAAGAGCCACAAAACTGCATAAGGCGTACAGACTAACATGGAATTACTATAACTAGACATCGGATTATATGCACTATCAGCATGCCAAAATATGCATGCAAATATGCACTAAAAATGGGCGAAATATGCACAATCAAAATACTATTGGAACATTATTGGAATTTACTTATTTTCTACAATATACAGTGGTAGTTCTTGTGCCAAAATACAAATAAATATTTTTCTAGATTCTCTAGAGCAAGCTTTTGACGTTTGTCACTTAATATTAATTCTTAGGCTGAAAATGACCGCTCTACGTCAACTGACATTACTGGACAGAGATTGAAATTTGGCGTCATTTCTGCAAAAACCTCTTCAGGCAGAGTTTGGCTGGCGCCTTTGATAAATGCGTTTAGTTTCTTTATTCTGTAAGACCCGGGTTTTTATATATAACAGCATTTCATGTGCGACGGACCTTGTCCGATAGTGAATTCAGAAAGTCGTTGCTCTGTTCAATATTTTTTTCCAATATTTCCAAGGACTTGCACAGAGGAAAGTTTTTAGTTCCTAGTCTCTCAATGGCGTCGGGAATATTGCTGAAATGTTTTACAATTAGAGCAATATTTTGTTTGATTAAAGGATCTTCTGAACTGTCAAAACCAACTACTTCTTTTATGGCATTAAAATTCTCAGCACAAAACAATACATGTATAACAATACTTTAAAGAAACAGAAAAGTTTAAACCATGTGCCCCACCGCGTTAATATTGGTTCTGGAGGTAGTGCTAGGTTTGGCAGTCGCTCTTTATATTTTTGTACGCGCGATGGTGCTTTTAAAAACAATTTCTTTGTAGAGGAAATCAATTTATTGTCATTTCCAAACTTTTTCCTGATTTCTTCCGCAAGTCGATGTAATCCGTTGGCTAAACAGGTGATGGGCAAGTTTGCGTAAAACACTTTCAGAGCTTGACTAGCTTTCACCATATAAGGTGCACCGTCCGAAATAAAAACACATATTCTCTCGTCCATAGATGAATAGAAAAATAGTGATTTGATAGAATCATTTATGAACCGGGCGATAGTTTAATAATTTGTTTTTTCTAGGACCTTGTAGGCAACCAAATGGGGAGTAGAGGGCTCTTTAGATAGTTTTCCAGCAATCAAATTCGCTATATAACGTCCACATGAATCTGTCGTTTTATCGGCTGAGAACCATATTAAATTGTTTGAAAGATCAGCGCGTTTTTCACTTAGCACTTCTTTGTAGATTGTTGACAGGTAGTTTGCTCGAATCGTGGGTTCTTCAGGAATTATCTATTAGTACAATAGGAATCTTTGGCATATATCGTTATTCAATTGATGAAAAAGAATATTGCACGCAACAAATAATTCGCATAAATCTTTGTTGAATTCTATTTTCTTTGTAGTATCCGAATTAGAAGGCGAAATTTCAATCAGCAGTTGTTGACGACTTTTTGAAGGTTTCTGTTTCGCAGATATATGGGAAGCAGTACTCACATGTTGATTGATCGGTTATTTTTTTGATGAAGGCATTCGCTTGTCACTAACCTTGCAGAAAATCACAGTGCCATCAGTCGTAAATTGGCCTGGGTAATTTTTAATCCGAGATTCCATTAAAGTCGTTTTTTTTTTACTGGCGGCATTATTTCAACAAAAACAAGATTTTCGAAGGTATACAAACACAGCTAGCTATTTTATGACAAGCAATCCGAAAATTGCCGCAAACGCTTCCGCCTAGTGCAAGCCAGTAGATCGGGTTGTCGAGTATGAGGTGCCCGCGTGGCAAGTCACTGGCTGCCGCCTCCGGTCCCGGGTAATACAAAACAAATTAAACTACTAAAATAAACACTATATATGAAAAAGTGCTAAAATATGCAAGAATGCTATAAAAATAGCGTTTTATGCATTTGCATATGCAAACATGCAAATGCATATAATCCGATGTGTAACTATAACAAAAGTCATATTGCATGATGCAAAATTACGTCACAACAAGACAGTTGATTTGTTATTTTGTACCAATTTATTTTCTAAAACTGACACACAAGGGTTCCTAAACTCCACATCTACCATGCTCTCTTGAAGCTGGTCGTCTCTACTAGGCCCTCCTGATTTCAATATAATTATTTATTTTCAATACTATTTTTTTCTATATAAAATAAAGAAACAAGAAAAAAAGTCCTGACTGTGAAGTCTTGTCTTTATAGTGATAAGTAGGGCAATCAAAAATATGCTCTTAAAAAAGAACTTTAAGCGCTTAAAATATGCTCTATAAAAATAAAAATATGCATTTAAAAAAATATATGCTCTTAAATCTGAAATAAAATATATGAAAAAAATGTTAAATTCTTGGCACGAAAACATAATTTAAATTTATATTTTTAGTACAATAAAAATGACAAACATCTCATTTAAGTTCACAAAAAGAAAACTATTTCTTACATTGAATTGATAAAATTCACTATGATTTTACCACTCTTATACTATGTAAAAATGTTATACAACTTGTTATTCACAGTTATATAAATTTCTACACATATCACGACTTAAGTTTCGACGTTTGACGGTCATTTTCAAGTAAAAATTTCACTTGAAAATGACCGTCAAACGTCGATACATAAGTCGTGATATGTGTAGAAATTTATATAACTGTGAATAATAAGTTGTATAACATTTTTACATAGTATAAGTGTAGTAAAAACATAGTGAATTTTTCAATTCAATGTAAGTATGAATTACCACGTAGTAACTGTCGCAACCATCCTATTCATAAAACTATTTCTGTTGATCGAAGAACATTTCTGTACATTGAAAAACTTCGTTACAAATCAACCGAAGCAATAAGCGCAAATTTAATTGCTATTGCTTCAATAATACTATATTTATTGTCTATTGTTGTAGAAGCTCTAGAGTCTAGACAAACCTCTAGACCACGGGTCGGCAACCTTTTACCCGTGGTGTGCCAAGCCATTCTACCAATATGATAAAGGGTGCTGCCAGAATTTTAACTTATATAATGGGGTTTTAGAGGAGAAAAAATTTATACCAAATTTATCTTTTAAACATATTTATTAAAAAAATAACATAAATTAAAAATGTTTAATGCGAACCTTGTCCCTGCACATTTTTGCTTAATATTTCAATATCAGGGGTATAATTTGTGACTTTTAATTTCACACAAGATTCTGAATGTTCATTTGTTAAACGACTTCTTTGTGGACTCAAAATATGTTTCATATGAGAAAAAAATTGTTCACAGAGATATGTGGAACCAAAAGCGGAAAGGAGAGCCCATGCAATTTTTTTTAAACAATAAAATCTTTCCGGCAATGACATCCAACAATTTAATATAGCAGTCGATTTTTCCATAGAGTCATCTTCCAGATTTTTTCGTAATTCCTTAAATTTTGTTTTCCATAATTCTGAAGATATTAGTTCGATAAGTTCCATTTCAAAATTATCAACATTCATCCACTCAAAAATTGAAAAATCAAACGGTATTATTAATGGATCTATTAAATCTGGTTTTATCAGGAAGGAAAATATAGGCAAATGAGCTTCAAAGTCTTTGCATCTTCTGGAAAATTCATCTTTGAGTGCTTCAACGTAGGTTTTAAGTTCATCTTTGTCTATGGTCGATTTATTTGCAAGCGCTTTAACATTTGGGAAGTATTTGTAGGTACTAGTATTAATATCACATAAAAATACATTTAATTTTGTAGCAAATCCTGTCCAATATTCAAAAAGTTCGAGCACAGTTTGGCGCTTTCCTTGCAATCTTAAGTTTAGTTCCTTGAGATATTTAGTTATATCAGTCAGAAACATCAATTTGCATAACCATTCTTTATCGTTCAATTCGGGGAAATGTTGTTCCTTTTCATTAAGAAAAAGAGCGAGACACTATGAAATTAACTATTTTAACAACAGTGTCCATTACAGGAATTAAGCGCTGTGACGAAATTTTGGCAACTATACTTTCCTGGTGTATTATACAATGAAAGTTCAATAGTTTATGTCCAATATGATTTTCAAGAAGTTTGACAAATCCTTTATCCTTGCCAACCATTGCAGGTGCGCCGTCAGTAGTTACACAAAATATTTTTTTGATATTAATTTTCTTGCTGTCAAAATAATTTATGAATGAAGCAAGAATATCCTGCCCCTTAGTTGTCCCAGACAGAGGAATCAAATTGCACAATTTTTCATAAACTTGACCTTTATCACAATACCGTACAAATACTGCAAGCCGCGCAATATCATTTACATCTGTACTTCCATCAACAGCGACGCTAAATGCAACAGATTCTTGTAGTCCAGAATTCTGTTTTGTTGTCACATTGTCTGCCATTTCAGTTATTCTTCTTTCAATCGTTCGCGCAGAAGCCGGTATTTCTCGAATTCGGGATAGTATGGTTTGTTGGTTAGGTAAATCGCTAAACAACTTTTCTGCACTTTTTATAAAGATTTCCTTTATATATTCCCCATCTGTAAAGGGTTTGCCTTTGGCAGCTATGCAATGAGCAATTGCGAAGCTGCATTCTGTCGCCTTAGGCTTCGTTCCAGTTATTCCACAAAAAAAAGCTACTTGTTTCTTATAACCAGAAACAGCTCTCTTTATAGTTTCACATTTCTCATCGTTGCTATTAAATGTGGACTGATGTTTGGTTTGGAAATGTCTTTGTACGCTTGACGTGAGGCATACGACACTTACGTGACATATCACACATACAGCACGATCCTTTTGTTGTATAAATCCATATACATTCGTCCAATAGTCTTGAAACCCGCGAATATTTAGTTTTTGTTTCTTTGCCTCCATATGATTAAATATGGATTAAAAATAACAAATATTAAACCAATAAGATACAAGTCTTACAAAAAAAGTTAGAACGGAAAGTAACGACCAGTATTAAACGAAATGCAAGTTTTACTGGATTGCAGGCAAATATGCGCAGCACAAAACGAGAAAGAGAGGGGCGAATGTATTCCGGCTTGAACATTCGTATAAGTCCGCTTCGATAACTAGTCGGTGCTGCGCATGTTTCATTCATTTTGCTCCGAATGCGTTTCCACAAAAGCATCGCGCAGATTTTCGTGACATTGGCAAGCCTCCTTAGATAAATTATATAATTAAACATTTTCTCTTATTTAAAAATCACTTCATCTCGATATTTTCACGATTTCCCTGATTACTAGAGGTCAGAAAAAAATACGGTGCCGTATTTTTTTTCGAAAACCCGTATTTTTGATGTTGTAATAAGCTAAATTAAATATTTTATGTAAATATTAAAAAACGGCCCTCATGAAAAATTTAAACAAATATTCGGCGTTAACAGAGTTTATAAAAGGTGAAATTTTGCTTTGAAATCTTTGATAAGGGCATTTATATTCATAAAAAATAGTTCTTAAAAAATTATTTTTTGATTTTATTTAAATGTTTATTTTTTACAAAAATTAGCTTGTTTACTAGGAAATTTATAGCAAATTCAGACCCCCCCCCACAAAAAAACCGTTTTTATTCAGTTATAGCAAAGACAACAAAGTGAACATTCGCTAGGAATACCGTATTTTACCCCCTAAATATATATTATAATTAAATTATATAATATTATTTTAAAATACCGTATTTATTCCGAACTGTGATATTTACTTTGTAGAGTGCCATTCAGAAACTCGTCGCGTGGCAAGCCTGGCACGCGTGCCATAGGTTGCCGACGCCTGCTCTAGACCTAGATGAATTTATTGAAATTTACTTCATAATGGAAAATCATGATTTGTTGAAACAACAAGTTTTTTTATACAAAGTTAGCCGTTCACCGTTAACGCCATTAATTACATCCTGAGCATGTTCTATTACCTCAATCTGTTTAGCAAGCAGTAGCCCAGACGTTTCAAGCGAATTTATTGATGTGCTAAGGAATCCTTAATTTGAGGCAGTTAAAATAAAATAAAATTTTGTCTCACCGTCACTTACAAGTAGCCCTTTTGAAATTAGTAGCTCTTTTGATTGATGCGGCCTCTTCTTCGTCCAGTACATTGAACACTTTCACAATTATTTCGAAGTTGGTGGCATAGTACGCTGCGACATCAATCCATGTTTCCCATCTAGTAGTTATTGGTTGCGGAGGAAGTGCGACGCCAGGTGCCAAATCATTAAAAATCGTTACCTTTGACGGTGCTTTAAAAAATCCTTTTTTTACATTGGCAATTAGACGATCAACGTTAGTATAAATTCCTCTAATTTGTTCACAAACTCTATGAAGTCCACTGGATACAATATTTGTATGGCCTGAGCCTGAGGCCATACATACTGAGCATCTGATATAAAGAGTAAAATCGAATCTCGATTGAAACTTTCATCCAGAATTTTGATTGAATCATCAAAAAGTCTTGCGATAGTGTTATGATTTGCATTGTCTAGCACTGCAGTATTTAATACCAATTTTTGCTTAGCGATCAGTTAATCGTGGCCCAATGACGACGTATGTTACGTATCTCCCAGTTATATCGGTAGTTTCATTAATTGAGATCCATAAACAATTATTTTTTGCGCAATTTTTGATAAAGATACCTACCTACCTTGGCCGACGTCACGCGTCTTGAGATTTCCATCAAAAAGCAGATCAATGAATATAAATATTTTAACCAAATTGAGCATAATATGTATTAAAAATATGCAGTTATTTTGAAATATGTCTTATCGTAGCCAATATGCAATTTATACTCTTATTGGTAAAATATGCAAAAATATGCCTTTACGAATATGGCTCTAAATTCATAGTTTAGTCAGAAACACATTTCTGGCTAGTCTATATCGAATGATTTCTTCTTTTTTTGTTCTTCATTATGAGTTATTGCCACCTGGTCAAACTGGAGAAGTATATCGACAACAATTGACCAGGTTGAATGAGAAATTAAGTCAAAAACGTCTGGCGTTGGTTAACAGAAAAGGTGTAGTCTTGCTACACGATAATGCAAGACCACATTCTGCGAAAGACACCTTCAGACCAACAAATGGCGCCATCGGATTACCACTTATTCAGATCAATAGAATATCATATTCGGAATAAAACTTATAGGAATCAAGATTCCATCGAAAATGACTTTTTTTAATCAGAAGACACCTGAACTTTTTAAAAAGGGTATTCAAAATCTGGTAACACATTGACAAGAGGTTATTTCAAACGATGGAAATTATATTTTGAGTTAATAATAATAAAATTTTGTAATAAATGATTTTTAACTTTTTTGTAAAAAAATTGATTACTTTCCAGTACCCCTAATATTTCTATAACTCCAATTTTCTATAACTCCAATTTTTTTCATGAATATGGTAATTCGACTGTATATATATATATATATATATATATATATATATATATATATATATATATATGGGGTTCAAAGGGGGTAGTGCATGCGCACCACACGATATTCGCACTGAAAGAGTTTGTCGCATAGCCTCTCCTACCCAATCCCGACTCTCACCTCCACGTCTGGTGAACCCTGGTAACCTGACCATGGACATAACTGAATGGACATAACTGCTGTTCAAGAAAGAAGGTGGCCTGGAAAGAACTTACTAACCAGTAAGGAGTACTCATTTTACTACAGTGGTAAAACGGGCGGCAAAAAGGAATTTGGAGTGGGTTTTATTGTCACAGGAAAGGCCAGAGAGGCAGTAATTGGTTTTAACCCAATAAGTGAACGATTATGTTCCACAAGGCTAAGAGGGAAATTTAGAAACGTCACCCTGATTAATGTCCACGCACCAACTGAGTACAAGGAAGAAAACGTGAAGGACCAATTTTACGAGGAACTGCAGAAAGCATATCGTGATGCGCCAGAAGGAGATATCAAATCATCCTTGGTGATTTTAATGCTAAAGTGGGACACGAGGAGATATACCGACCGACAATCGGACTGCACAGTCTTCATGCTGAGACTAATGAAAACGGAAGTAGGATGATAGACTTTGCGACGACCAACAACATGGTAGTCAGTAGCACATATTTCCCACACAAAAATATTCATAAAGCCACATGGAAATCACCAGGTGGTAGAGTATTGAACCAGATAGACCATGTGATGATAGATGGGAGACACTGTTCAAATATCCTGTCGAGGCTTCAATGTAGATTCGGATCATTATTTGGTAAAGGCGGTGCTTAGGGCTAGAATTGATTGTCAACGCACACAACAGCCGGCAGTTAAGAGATACGATCTGGAAAAATTCAAAACCGATGAGATGAAAGAGAGATTTCAGTACCAAATGCAGGAACGAATATCCAAACGGCCAGAAAACGCTCTAGTAGAGGTCAATGAAGCGTGGCAAAAGATCAAGCAGGACATCGAAGATACAGCAGCAGAGGTTGTGGGTGGAAGAAGGGACAAAGGCGTAATAACTGGTTCGATGAAGAATGCAAGGAAGCTCTGACAGAGAAGAACAAAGCCAGAGAAAAAGTACTACAACGAAATACTAGAGCGAATGTAGAGGATTATCGAAACAAACGGAAAGTTGAGAAAAAACTCTTCCGAAGAAAGAAATCTGAAAAAGATGAAGAAGATTTCGCGGAAATAGAAAGGATGAGTAATGCCAACGAAACTCGGGGACTCTATCAAAAGGTCAGAAATGCGAGACTTGGCTACAAACAGCAGCCACTTCTGTGAAAGGATAAGGACGGCAGAGTAATCGGACACACAGAAAAGTGTATCAAGAGGTGGGGTCAGTACTTCAGGGACCTGCTCAACCAGAACACTCGCGTAGTCCAAGAGGAAAGTATAACGCCAACATCAACATCAATATTAGGGACTGAGCAAGTGGAGGAACCCACCTTAGAAGAAGTAGAGACTGCAGTGCGCAGGATCAAGAACAATAAGGCGCAGATGGCATTCCAGGAGAATTGTTGAAGTATGGAGGTAGAGCCCTAATATTGTGGATGCATGATCTCATATTAAGCATATGGAGAACGGAAAAGCTACCGGATGAATGGAAGCTAGGGATAATATGCCCATTGTACAAGAAAGGTGATAAGTTAGATTGTTCTAACTACAGGGGGATAACGCTGGTAAACATTGCATACAAGGTCTTCGCTAATGTGTTGTACCGTCGCTTACTGCCATACGCAGAAGAGAATATCGGGGAATACCAGTGCGGTTTCCGCACAAACAGGTCAACCACAGACCAACTGTTTGGCATTAGGCAGATCCTGGAGAAATGTAATGAGTTCAATATCACGACACACCATCTATTCGTGGACTTCAGAGCAGCATACGACAGCGTTATAAGACACAAACTGTGGGGGATAATGACAAGTTTCGGATTCCCTGAAAAACTGACAGCCCTAACCAGAGTAACACTGTCTGAAGTATCGTCTGTAGTAAGAATACGAAACAAGTTGTCTGAGACTTTTATAACAGAGGAAGGACTACGACAGGGAGACCCACTGGCAACTTTACTGTTTAACATCGTACTAGAAAAGGCCGTTAGGAGTAGTGGAGTGGATACTAACGGCACTGTGTACATTGAGTCAACACAACTATTGGCTTACGCAGACGACATTGATATAATTTGCAGAAGCGAACAGGCGACCAAAACTACTTACTCGCTGCTGGAGAAGGAAGCAAGTAACCTAGGACTCACTGTCAACGTAAACAAAACGAAATACATGGTGGCTAACGAAACTCATCGGAAGGTAGGACCAACGCTAGAACTAGACGGAAAGCACTTTGACACAGTAGATACATTTGTGTACTTGGGCTCGCAACTGAACAGCGTAAACCGGATGGGCGAGGAGATTAGAAGGCGGATAACTCTTGGTAACAGGTGCTATTATGGGCTACTTAAACTTTTTAGGTCCAAAACAATCCACCCCAAGCATAAGTGCACACTGTACAGGTCACTGATAAGACCGGTGGTAACCTATGGTGCAGAAGCATGGAGCTTAACACAGAGCGAAGAACAGGCTTTAAGTGTATTTGAGAGAAGAATGCTACGTGCAATATTTGGAGCAACCCAAGAAAGAGGAATCTGGCGCCGAAGATATAATCACGAACTATATCAGCTCTACAATCAACCAGATATTGTGAGCTTCATCAAGGTGGCAAGATTGAGATGGCTCGGACACATGCAGAGAATGGGTGATCATAGGGTTCCGAAAAAGTTGTTCAATGGCCAACCAGAGGGAAGGAGAAGGGCCGGAAGGCCAAGAGGGAGATGGAAGGATGCGGTAACAACTGACCTACAAAAACTTCAAGTACGGGACTGGAGAACGTTGCGAGTGATAGGTCCACTTGGAGAAACATGCTGAAGGAGGCCCAGACCGGCAATCGGTTGTAGTGCCATTAAGAAGAAGATATATATATATATATTGTACATATATATATACAGTTATATACGAATTACCATAGTTCATGAAAAAAAATTAGTTCAATCTTCCATTGCTTGGAAATTCTGTTGAGATTCTTGCATTTCGCCTATTCACAATCAATTATTGACCTTTCAATGGAATGCTAAATTTTTATAACTAATTTATGAATGTTCTGTCAACTCTTATCTACACTGCCACCTTCCATGTTTTCCAACTGGTTTATTGGTTCTTATCAATTATAAAAATATTTCTTATCAATTATAAAATGTTTTATATTTACTTTTACAAAAGAATTATATCATGTAGTTAAAATAAATATATAAAAACGTTTAAAAAAATTAAACTACAATTTACTTTTTTTTGACTTTGCAAGAAAAGCCATAACATTTTCCATGAAGAAATCTGAATGTTGACAAATTGGAATTTGTTCGGCTTCTCTTGAAAATGCATCATACATTTCTTTTCTAAACCCATCGACAACCAATTTCTTATTTAACATAACAGATTGCACATTTAACTCCCCATATTTACTCAAACTTTCCATAAAAGCTTCAAGTTCGTTACACTTAATAATTCTAGATACTAAATTTGCTTCGAAAGCTTCTTGAGCAGTAAAAGTTTTCCCCAAAAGCAACAACTCGTTCGCTTTACTCTTCCCCATGATTATTGGCAAACTGAAGCTTGCTGCAGCTTCAATGCACAAACCCAGCTTCACAAACGGGGTTTGAAAAGTTGCATTTTCTGTTGCGTAAACCACGTCACAGATTCCACAAAGTGTGACACCTATTCCAACTGCTGGACCATTAACGACTGCCATAACGAGTTTAGGGTAGCGTAAAACAGCTTCTATCACGGTTCGGTACCCTTTCAGGCTGCTATTGAGTATTTCTTCAAAATCCATGTTTTGTTGATCTCTCCCCACTGATAAATCGGCTCCACTGGTGAAGAAGTCTCCAGTACCGGTGAAGATTGTTAGGACTATTTCTTCATCTTTGGAGTCTTCATCTAAGGTTTCAGCAATTTTAAGATACATTGCACCAGAGACTGCATTTCTCTTCTTTGGATTGTTGAATCTTATTGTGCGAACTCCTTTATTTAAAGTAATTGTTAAACCTTCCATTTTTTTCAACTGGACACACACTTCAATATTTAAACCTTTAACCAATTTAAAACAGATAACAGTGGATGACTTGCTAATGATAGGAAAAATGATTACAGTTTAATTCTAAATTCAACAACGGTTTCGAATATATAGGCATTTACATTGTAACAGGACCGTACTAAATTATTTGAATAAAACTAATTTTGTGATTTGTTTCATGTGATCATTTATTTATAACTATAGTTTCACCAACACAGGGGCATCTTCAGATCAATTGAAGTTGAACTCAATTGATCTGAAGATGCCGCTATGTTGGTGACACTACAGATATAAATAAATAATCACATGAAACAAACCACAAAATTAGTTTTATTTAAATAATTTAAAATGTTTCATATAGTTAAGGCTAAAACAATTAACCCTCTAGGACCGTACTAGATGAATAAAATCTTTAAGAAAGAGTGGATGCGACTTTATCTCATTGTCAGAGAAGACGAGGCTCTATAGCAGAGGTTCTCAAACTGGGTGCCGTAGCACCCTGGGGTGCCGCGAGTGTATGTCTGGGGTGCCGCAGCAATAATCAAAAAATTAAAATTCAAATGTTCAAAGAAAATTACACGCGGAGGTAAACGTGTCTCGGTCTTTAAAACAGAAAAACTCACTGAAGCTTCTGAAGCCACTGATTCAATGACAACCAGCATCGTTGGAGGAGACGAAATATCCCAGCACATACCTGCGAGTCTAAATCATTCAAGTTCGTTTGCCTCAGTTCGCGAAAACGCTACTCACGATGGCAAAATCTGGAAAGCCCCATTCTATTGCCGAGAAACAGATTAAACCTTGCATCAAGGATGTTAGGTAAGTTGCATTTTAGATCCAGACATGGCCAAGAAGATTCATAATTGCAGCTGTCAAATAGCATTATAAGCAAGCGATTTTTCACAATTTCAGAGTCTGTGGAGAGCTTATAAGAATGTTGAAAATTTGTATTTTTTTAGTTTACAGCTTGATGAAAGTTCCGACATTGCAGGACTTGCTGTTTTTCTTGTCTTATTGAGGTATTCATTCAGAATGCAAATAGAAGATGAACTTTTGATGAGTGAATTGCTTGAAACTTACACCCCTGCCGAGGAAATTTTCAAAGTAATCGACAAATATATACAGAAAGATGATTTGAAATGGAGCAAGTGTGTTGATATTTGCAGCGATGGAGCTGTAGCATTGGTTGGAAAAGTAAAGGAAGCCGTTTCTAGAATGAAACAAGTGGTATCCAATGCTACCAGCAGCCACGGTGTCTTCTCTGGCAACTAGAAGGATGCCGCAAGATTTAAGTCGTATTGGATGGTGTTGTGAATAATTTATCATGTTAAGAGCCGCCCGCTTCAAGCACGTCTTTTAAAACTTACCGCCGAAGATCTAGGTATGGATCACTTTCACCTCCAGTTACATTTACAGAAAAGCCTTTTATCTAACAATTGGTGTCGATTGGCTGCTTAAATTGGGATACCTTTCCGACAACTTCGAAAAACTAAATGAAATCGCCACTTCTCTCAATGTTGCATTCTCAACATACGCTTACATTAAAAACGAAAAAAAGTGAATTTAAGGTGAAATTAACCAAACTTCCAATACACATAAAGAAAAACTTAGCTGTGCTGCGAAATTTTTGTAGCCCGACAAGGGTGCCACGAGATTTTTTAGCTCCTTTTAGCTTTTTTTAGCTCCTTTTAGCTCAAAACCTTTGAACTCCCAAGCCCCCCCCCCTGGCTACGCCCATGGACAAGGCTACACAGAAAAGAATAATTAGACAAAAGTATATAGTCAAGACTAGACAGACAATACTAGATATACAAGACTAGACTAACAGAACTAGGGGGAGAATAGTAGCTCGTGCGTTATCTATGTTACCAACAAAAGTTTAAATTTTATACTATTGGGCTGATTATATCCCTGTTAATTCTGTCAAAAATCATTTTACAATACACGTTTTATGGATGTGCTCTAAAAATCAAATGAAATATGTCAAAAATCAGCTGATTGCCATCAAAATACAGCTGTTTATAAACTACATACATGTGATTTATTAAAACGCAAGAATTTCTCGCAATTGAACATGTTTAGAACAACCACGATTGATTACAGCAAATATCTAGATATAGGCCTGGAGAAAAAATACGATTAATAATCTTTTATAGTTATGGATAATTTTAATTTCTTGTAATCTAGAGTTGCAGCTGATGAATCAATTGGTTGACGAAATGATGATTAGATTAGAAGTGTTTGAGACAATGGTACCCTTGGAGTAACAGGAATGGTGCAATGCAATTAGGATTACAGGTCTTTGTTTACAGGGTCCAGGAAGAATAGACAGAACTCTGTTTGCAGATTGAAAGTCGGCAGAATTTGATCAAGTAGATTAAGGAGAATAGGGTTTTGAAATTAAAAGTAGAAGTAGTTGCGGAACATTTCGAACTGACAGATAATGCTAAGCAGTTAAGAGTAGCAGTTAAGCACTAAGAATTTTTTCTTACTATATATGTAAGTGTTTTATAACTTCTGTTGAAGTCTTAATGTGTTGATTTAGTAACTCAACAACTTTAGGTACTGGAGACTGTTATATGTTATATACATAATATATATATATAGTTTGTATATAGTTTGTGATATACATAATATTTTAAGTAAAACATTATCTTTTAACGTTAGTTCTAATTTCTGCCATGGATTTCATGCACAGATCTCCGGTTTAGCCGTTTATTGATATAAATCAGTTATGGATATGAAATTTTGTATCTGGATACGGATATGGATATAGAAACAATATTATACTGGTTTTGGATACGGTTACAGATATGAATGATTTTTCGGATTATCCATTAGTTTCGGATAGTTACGGATATTAGATATCTAAGGAATGGGCATGATGACAGTTACTAAGAATCACAAAAATATTGTGTTTATCTAATGCAGCGTCCCCCAAACTTTCAATCAATGTGTAACAAAACCCCCCAAATGAGTTTTAACACCTGGTACCCCGTGCCCAAAATACCATTCGAAACAAAAACTGTATTAATATTTTTTAAGTAATATACAGTCTCCAGATTGGGGTTCAAAAGATAAGAACCCTGTGTTAACAGAAATTGTAGGAAAACTTTCGTTTATAAGAGTTCTGTTTAAGAGAGTTTCCGCTTGTGTCTAAATGCAAAAAAAAAACAGTCTATAAATAATTTTATTGTCATCAGTTTATTGTCAGAATTTATAAAAAGTTAGTATTTGTAGTGTCTTAATTAACTAACAAAGATGATTGAACTGTCGCAGATTCGCAACTAATTCATAGAAATTAACACATATTTTGCAATATATACGTTTATTGATTCAAACATTTAAAAATAATCAATATTTCTAGTATTTTTTGTGCAATTTAATAGCTATTTATTATACAAGCGAATAATAAATAATAAAAGGATGAAATTACTATGTTTTTTACTACAAAAACTTTATTTGTTTACACAAACAGTTAGCAACCGAATTTGCAAAAATATAATATTACATCCGAGTTCCCGGCAGATATGAAATAGTTCTAGAGTACTTTGTGCAAAATTTCAATAGTTCTGCAGAATTTCGCGAAAAAAATGGAAAATACCAAAATTGAGCTAGCAACCACGTTTGAGAAAAACTGTGCGTTTGAGAAAAACCTCGACCATAGTTCTGGAGTACTTGATCAATATTGCAAAAAGTTCTGCAAAAATTGACATTTTGCAAAAAAAAAATGAATTTTGAAACTTGCACAAACAGTTCTATTCGCGGATCTGGATAGCACCCTAAGAGTTCTATCAAAGATCCCTTTTTTTGATAAAAACCTTAGTTCAAAAGATATTTTCAATAATAAGGGACCCATTATTTTGAATGAAAATTTAAAAAAATCGCGGAAGAGTTCTGTTTGCAGTACCCGATAGAACTCTTAGAGTTCTATCGAAAATCCTTATATTTTTTTTCTGTAAAGTTAAAAATTAGGAAGATTTGCGAAAAATTAGACTTCACCAATGCGACGAAGTGAAGATGAAAAAAAAATCTCGCGACAGTTCTGTTTGTAGTTCCCAGTAGAACTCTTAGAGTTCTATCGAAAATCCTTATAACATTTTTCTGTAAAATTAAAAATAGAAAATTTTGCGAAAAATTGGACTTTACCGACGCGACGAAATGAAGAGAAAAAAATCGCGCAATAGTTCTGTTTGCAGTTCCTGGTAGAAATCTTAGAGTTCTATCGAAAATCCTTATAACATTTTTCTTCAAACTTAAAAATTCGAAAGGTACGCGAAAAATTAGGCTTCACCGATGCGACGAAGCAAGGAGAAAAAAATCGCACAACAGTTCTGTTTGCAGTTCCCGGTAGAACTCTTAGAGTTCTATCGAAAATCCTTATAACATTTTTCTGTAAAGTTAAAAATTGGAAAGATATATATGAAAAATACAAGTTCAGGATTTAATTTCGAATTCACCATTGAAGTGAAAAATTTTCCCATATCTCTCGAATTTTTAACTTTGGAAAAAAATGCTATAAGGATTTTCGATTGAACTCTAAGAGTTCTACCAGGAACTGCAAACAGAACTATTGCGCGATTATTTTCTCTTTGCTTCGTCGCATCGGTGAAGTCTAATTTTCCGCATATCTTTAGAATTTTTAACTTTGAAGAAAAATGTTATAAGGATTTTCGATAGAACTCTAAGAGTTCTACCAGGAACTGCAAACAGAACTATTGCGCGATTATTTTCTCTTTGCTTCGTCGCATCGGTGAAGTCTAATTTTTCGCATATCTTTCGAATTTTTAACTTTGAAGAAAAATGTTATAAAGATTATCGATAGAACTCTAAGAGTTCTACCAGGAACTGCAAACAGAACTATTGCGCGATTATTTTCTCCTTGCTTCGTCGCATCGGTGAAGTCTAATTTTCCCATATCTCTCGAATTTTTAACTTTGAAGAAAAATGTTATAAGGATTTTCGATAGAACTCTAAGACTTTTCTCTTCATTCGTTACATGAGGGAAGTCGAAATTATCGCATTTATTTCTAATTTTTAATTTTACAGAAAAATCTTGTAAGGACTCTCCATAGAACTCTAAGAGTTCTACCGGGATCTGCAAACAGAACTGTTGCGCGATTTTTTTCTCTTCACTTCGTCGCGTCGGTAAAGTACAATTTTTCGCAAAATTTTCAATTTTTAATTTTACAGAAAAATGTTATAAGGATTTTCGATAGATATCTAAGAGTTCTACTGGGAACTACAAACAGAACTGTCGCGCGATTTTTTTTATCTTCACTTCGTCGCATTGGTGAAGTCTAATTTTTCGCAAATCCGCGCTTTTTTAAAATTTTCATTCAAAATAACGGGTCCATTATTATTGCAAATATCTTTTGAACTAAGGATTTTATCAAAAAATGACAAAGGGATCATTTCTAAAACTCACAGGGTGCAATTCAGATCCGCAAATAGAACTGTTTTTGAAAGTTTGAAAATTCAATTTTTTTTGCAAAATATAAATTTTTGCAGAACTGTTTGCAAAATTGATCAAGTTCTCCAGAACTATGGTCGAGATACAGGAATATGTAAAAAACGCACAGTTTTTCTCAAACGTGGTTGCTAGCTCAATTTTGATATTTTCCATTTTTTTCACGAAATTCTGCAGAACTATTGAAATTTTGCACAAAGTACTCTAGAACTATTTCATATCTGCCGGGAACTCCGATGTAATATTATACATTAGATAGATTTTTGCAAATTCGGTTGCTAACTTCACAGAACTTTATTAGCGTCATTGTCAAGTGAGTATAAACTAAAGAAAAATTCTCTTGACTCACTTGACAATGACCCTAATAAGTCGAAACTTAAGTCCTGAACTGTTTGTGTAAACAAAAAAAGTTTTTGTGGTAAAAACATAGTAATTTCAAAAAACAGTATTTTTCGTACATAGTTAAACCTTAATTTTATCCGGGAGTGCGATACAAACTTTTATTCAATCTGGCTTTTGATTTAACAATAAGTTAAATTCAAAGAACATTTCCATTTTCTTCCGGCCATGATTGTGCTGTTGTCATGGCAACGATAAAATTGTTGATTCGTATGTCAAGATTTTGTTTAGAGCATTGTGTTTAATTAACTTGTGTTTTATTAATCGTAAATGGATACATCCGAAGAATAAGTGTTAGATGGCAATTGCGGAAAGATTCATCTCGCAGAAATCAAGAAATGTATACAAAGAAATATATAATAAGTTTTCTGATTGGCGATCAAGAAAGAACATCTGCGTAGTCAACATTTAGAGTTATATTTACGGAGCCCGTAAGCGAGTCATTTTGCTGGATTACCATGGATACTTTTAATTCACTAGTGAAACAAAATTTTAATTTCAGTAGGAAATAAACCACTGTTACATTGATCCTTATTGAGGAAATTAAACATGACTTTATAATGCACAATTGAATAAAACTTGTTATTTTGCTTTTTATATTTGCTTTTTCACACACACACATTTTTGTAAACAGTTTTGTAACCCTTTAAAACCCATCACGTACCCCTTTGGGTACGCGTACCACACTTTGGGAAACACTGATCTAATGAGATGGGAATAATAGATTGTGAAAAATGTATTTATTTTCATATATAGTACGAGATTAATAATACTTTTAATAAAACAAAACTGCAAAATACAGCAGTCGACCATGATTATATGTGCATAACATCAATCAGAGTGAATTACGTCACGCGTTTGTAAACCTCGTAAGAACTTCGACAATCTCTGCACTTTTTAAATTGTTGTTACCTGCGTTTATAAATAAATATATATATATATATATATATATATATATATATATATATATATATATATATATATATATATATATATATAGTAGAATGCGCTTATGACATCGAAGGGAAGTGCCAAACACGTCATATAAAGCAGTCTTAAAAAATAAACATCTTATTTTTATCAACCTATTTTTATATATGAATTAGCACAAAATTAACATATAAATACATAACATAAAAATTGTACATAATATCAATCAATGTGCATACATAACACATGTAGTTTTTTTATATAAGAAATCACTAATTTTTGTCGGCTTTTGTTTCTTCTTTAGACCTCTCGAATAACAGTCTGTAACATTATTGTGTAAAGAAAACATTATTGTCCTGTTTAAATTGTCATTTTTGAAATTGGTATGAAGAAATCGTGATAATAAGTCTGCAGCTTTTAAAGCCTCTTCTGCGGTAGGTATTGATTCTTTCTCGACTTCCTCTTCTTCATCGCTTTCGTTTTGCTCATTAGCTGTAATATCCTGTACGATATTTTCATCTGATGGTTTTTCTGATGTGAGGAGAGCGTTATCAATTTCAACATAATCGTCCTACATTCCCGGCGCTGTTAACGAGTCTGAATTAGGTTTCATAACCACAAAGATAAAGGAACGTCATCTTCATCATCAAATTCATTTTCTGATGTATTTTGAACAGGTAAACCAGCATGGTTTTCAATGAATCATGCATGTTTGAAACAGTTGTAAATTGTACTTTGTGGCATTTTATTCCAGGAATCATAAATCATAAGAATTGCATCAAGAACTGTTATTTTAGTAGAAGAGCTATTTTGATTATAATCAAAGCTATTAATCATTTTTAGCACAAGATTCTTTCTGAAGTTGCTTTTGAGTGATATGCTTTTGAGCGTATTATTCCTTGATCCATTGGCTGCAAGACTGATGTTGTATTTGGTGGAAGGAAAGCAAGTGTTATAGACTTTAAATCAGTAACTATTGGATGCGCTGGGCAATTATCAACCAGCAATAAAATCTTTTTCTTCTTTTTCTCCAAATCGCGATCCCAATCTCGAAGACACTTTTCGAACAGTTTTGACGTCATCCAAGCTTTACGGTTGTTGGCATAATCGACTGGCAACGAATTAACACTGCTAAAACATCTTGGTTTTTTAGATTTTCCAATAACGAGCAATTTTTTTTTTCTCTGTCCCGCTCAGATTTGCTGCTGCCATGACGGTTATTCTATCTTTTGACAACTTGCCTCCTTTACAATTCTCTCTCTTAAATTTTAAAGTTCTGTCCGGTATTAATTTGTAAAACAGACCAGTTTCATCTGCATTGAAAATCTCATCATTAGAAAATTGTTTCCGTAGATTTGACCACACAGTGGTTAACCAGTTTGTTGTAGAGCTTTGATCAATAGACGAGGATTCACCGACAATTTTACCCGCCACAATGTTATATCTCACTTTAAAACGACTTATCCAGCTCGCAGAACAATTAAAGTTGAGGATACCAAAACGTGAAGCAAAAACATTTGCCTTTTCCTGTAACATAGGGCCGTTGGATAGGTATTATTTTGTTTCTCGCCATTTTAAACCACTGAACTAACGCTTGATCAACATTATTCTGTCGTGATTTTCGAAGCCTCTTCGGATTCAAAACATTTGAAGTAAACGATTCCTTAATCTGGTTCTTGTTTTTAAAAATCATTGATATGGTCGAATGGCCAACATCAAATTCCTTTGCTTGAGATGAGTTTGATTCTCCATTTTCTAGTCTGCATATAATCGTACCTTTCTTTTCAATGGTAAACGCTTTACGTCGTTGCAATGTCATTTTGTGCACAAATCACTAACAGTAGGTACGTATCCATGAAGTATCAATTCGTCAATGGGAATCAAAACAAAAACGAGTCACGTACTCACCAAATTTCGTTGCAGGGAAGGGTGTGGGGATGGTTTTGGGTGGGGACGGTCACTATAGCCGGACATAATTTCTTAAAAACAAGTCATAATAAGCGACATGTCATTTTAAACGAAGTCATTATATCGGAACTTTGCTATAAAGAATTTAATATGAAAACCAAACATCACACTGCAATTACTTCATATTAAGCGGTTGGTCAATATAGCCGAAGTCATAATAAACGGATTCCACTGTATATACCGATATATATATATATATATATATATATATATATATATATATATATATATATATATATATATATATATATATATTATTTTTAAGTTAACTCAGGTCGGCGAGAAAATACAGCTGTACTGCGCCTAGGTAAGAGAGGCAAGGGACGCGCCGAGGTATGCGCAGGTTAGCTTGAGAAACTTTAAGAAATATGCGTCAGTTTTTCCAACACGGAAAACTAAACACCACGTGCTCGGAATAATGGGGGGTATGGTATGCGCAGAAAAATGCTAAACATTTTCTCGCCAACCCGAGTATACGTAAAAATGTAAAACCAGAAATATAATAAATAAAAACAAAATATTCGTTTTTTATTTCATTTATATTATATAATATCTATTGGATATTGAAATATCTTTATAGGAATTATTACAACATATCAATCAAAATTATCCGAAATTATTCGAAACTTTTATATCGGATTCGGTTACGCTTACGGATACATTTTTATTTCGGATATCCGATAGTTACGGTTACGGAGCTCCATAACATCCCTGATATAAATACAGTCAAAACTTGAACATTAAAAGTTACTTATCCTTCGGGTTATAATAATAATATGAATATTTTTGGTTTCCAATTTAACTAACATAAAAAAAAATGAAGCATAAAAGAAAAAAGTAAAATACTGAAATATTAACAATAATTATAAAATATGTACAGCAATTATAATATACAGACAATTTCCAAAGGTAACAAAAGCCAACAAACATCATTATAATCATTTGATACCAGAGACTCAGTTCTTGAATAATCGCAGTCAGATTTAAAAAATTCCCAGGGGAGAAGCCAGACTCCTACTTGGCGCGTCCCCCGGGTGTCGGATAGGGGAAGCCCTCACCGGCTTGTCGGCGGGTAGTGGCCAAATAAAATAAGCCACCGCGGACCAAATAGTGCAACGGAGGAGACAACCTTCATGAATAAAAAACATGGATGACGAACCTGGCTGACACGGACACGATTCGGTAAAGGAATGGAAGGCTCTCGAAACAGGAGTTGACGTCTTGGAAAATCACCGGGACTCGGGTAACGGTGTACTGAGGGCGGGGGACAAAAAAATGACCCAAAAATATGATATGGCGGACAAGAAACAAAATCCCCGGGCGGGTACCCAGATAGAGGGAATCCCGTCACCTGACAAGTTTTTGTCAGGTGCTGCTCCACGGAATACGGGGGGGGGGGAGCACTTACCGCAAAAAATGCAACGAGGGAAACTTATGATAACGACCTTGCAAGGGAAAAGGAAGCGAGTCATGGAAAAAAAAGTGAGAAGTCTGAATGGGAGGGAACATCTGGTGGAATCCCAAGAAGAGAAAAAATTATGCTCCGAGAAACAGAACTCCTCCGAGAAACAGATCTTTCTCGGTGGGAAACATATCCGACAAAGGGCCAAAAAAGGAAAGGATGGTAGGTAAAATGGAATGCTATACCGGAATGGAAACTACCGAGGAATTGAGCGGACCGCTGGCCAAACTGAAAGGAATCACCTTAGAGCTTCAGCTATTTTGCAAAGAAAACCGTAACGTACACAAAGAAGTTAAGAGGCTAATATCTGAACTAAAATACGGAGTGAGTGAAGTCGTAGCTGACTACAAAGAGAACAAACAGAAATTGACTATGGACAGGAAAAGAAGTCGCTACTAGAAGAGATAAAAAAATTAAAATCGAAACAGAATGATGCACCCAATTATGTCTGCACCAAGTGCGGGAAAAATTAATGTACCTGAAGATATAGACTTTACGACCCTGAACATTAATACCTATGAGGAATTCTTGCCCGTCGGAGAGAAAACTTGGTCTCGAAAGAGTTTTACAAAGACAAAAATAGACACCGGAGACCCACTGCAGGGAGTAGCAGATCACCTAATTGTTTTCTGCGATGTAGAAGCCAAAAGGCGAACAAGATGGAGCAGAAGGATCTTAAACCGATTTCCTGAATTAACGAAAGGTTTTTTGAAGAAAAAGACAATCACTGCAGCCTACTTTGACCCAACCAGACAGGACGGGCGTAATAAGAGAGACCTGTACAATATGATACAGGCAACAAGAGACCTGACACAAGAAAACGGAGGAGGAAAAGAATTGGCCATGACGCTCCCTCAGGGAATAAAGGCGGAATGCATGAGAAAGATGATCGAAGCCATCTACTCGAAGCTGGATGATAAGATCACAATAAAAACACAAAGAAACGAAGGAATAAAAGCCGAGAAAACAAAAAACTTTAGAAAAGGCGAAGCAATTATTGTAGAAGGGTCAAACACGTCATATGCGGAAACACTAAAAAAAAAATTAAAGAGGGTATAACAGACCCCAACACTATACAGAACATAAGTAAAGTACAAAAAACGGCTAGAGGGGACTTAATGATTGCGCTGAATGGCGAGGCAAAAACGATAAAAGAAAAAATACGAGGACTCCTACAGGGACAACATGTTAGGACAGTGGAAGAAAAATTACATACACTACACGTAAGAGACATAGATGATCTATCGTTAGAGAAAGATATAAAGGAGGCGATAATAGCAACAGGGCTTATACAAGCAGAGGAAAAACTGGAGGTTAAGCACCTAAGACCAGGATATAGGTGTACACAAACAGCCACTGTCTTAGCCCTAAAAGAAGACGTCCAAAAACTTATTGCGGAAGGGAAAGTAAGAATAGGACTCAGCCACTGCAGGATACAAGAAAGAATCGCGGTAGAACACTGCTACAAATGCTGGGGATACGACCATAAAGCCAGCACCTGCAACTGGGAGAATAGAGCGGGCCTGCGTCTAAAATGCTCGGGCGAAGGCCATAGAGCCCTACAATGTAAGGAAGAACCCTACTGCCCGCTGTGCAAGGAAAATGGACACTCGCCGGGAAACAGGAACTGCAAGGCCTTCCAAAAAGCGCTAGCAGATGCTAGAAAGAAGTCGCCAGGCCATAAAAATTCAACATCCTGCAACTAAACGCCAATAGAAGCACCAATGCTCACGACATGGCATCTACAATCGCAGCTAAAGAAAAATGCGACTTTATTGCAAAACATTGCAAAATGCAAAAACGGTGGCAACCACACCTACAGCAACCAAAACCACCTAGTTTCCGTCATAAACATTTCCAAAAACATGTCTGTGACTTCGTACCGTACCGGCTCCTGTTTTGTGTGTGTGAACGTGGAAGAGTATGCACTCTACAGTGTCTATATCAGCCCTAACTGTCCACATGCAATATTTGAACAAAGTCTGGTAGACCTGCAACAGGACCTGCTAGAATCCAAAAGGCAAAACAAGCATGTGATACTCACGGGGGACTTCAATGCAAAGAATACTTATTGGGGGGGTACAAAAACGGACAGACGAGGGGAAGAACTGCTAGAATGGGCTGAGTCCATGGGTCTCACCATTCTAAACGACGGGAAAACACCAACCCTAGTCCGACATAACGGAGTATCATACATTTATCTTACCCTGGTGATTGACGAGGTAGTTGCAAAAAACCCGCGGTTGGCGGTCCTGAGAAACGAACTGTCGATGAGCGACCACCATTTCATTCTAACTAGAATACCTGCCACAAGCAGGAGGGCAAGGTGGAGATACGGTTTTACAGACATCGTAACACTAAATAAGATTTTCACGGAAGAAATTAATGACAAGGAAATTAACACGGAGAGCTGTGAAGAGTCTCTGGGTAAAGCATACAGGAAAAGCACACCACTCTTAAGGTGCGGAGAAGACTATAAGTTGCCCTACTGGTGGTCAGAAGAAATACAAAATCAGATTTCAGAAACAAAGCGTAAAAGGAGGCGGTTTCAAAGGAGCATAGAAGTGGGAGATAGAGGGAATAGACGATCTGAATACAAACAAGCAAGGCGTGCGCTCAAAAAGTCAATATCAGAGGCAAAGAAAAAAGCCTGGTCCAAATTATGTGACAGCCTAGAAACTGACATTTTCGGAGAAGGATATAAAATCGTCAGATCACAATTAAATGCACCAAACCCGAAGATCACACTACCGCTGCAGGGCCGCGAAGAAGTTTTCGACCAACCTTTCATCACTAGCGGGGAAGATTACCATCGATGGGATAGACCTCTCCACACTTTCCCAAACGGCCATGATCTTAATGAAGACGAGGTGATAAGGGCATGTAAAAAAATAAAGTTGGGCTAGTCTCCCGGCCCGGATGGAATACCGCCTGAAACAGTAAAGGCATCAATTATAAGCAGTAATACACAATATTTTGTAACCCTCTTCAACAGCCTTCTGGAGTCGAACCGGTTCCCCGATACATGGAAACTCGCAAAATTGATCCTAGTTGAAAAACCTAGGAAAACAATGGACGAGGCAGTTAAATATAGACCAATATGCCTGATCAATGTACTAGCTAAGGTATACGAAAATATTGTAAACCAGAGAATTCAGGAGGACATTGAGACCAACATTTCTACATAGAAATCAGTACGGATTCCGTAGAGGGAAAACCACAATTTGCGCGGTAGAGCACGTCATCCACAATGCAGAAAAGGAAATGCAACAAGGCCAATGGAGTGCCCTTGTCCTTATCGACGTACAAAACGCTTTTATTTCTGCCCCGTGGCACATAATTTTGTCCAAACTTGAAAAGTGCGGAGTTAGCCAGTACCTAATCAACACTGTGCAATCATATTTCAGAAATCGCGTCATCCAGATAACTTCCAAGATGAAAAAGAAAATCCTGGGAGGTGTACCGCAAGGTTCGGTCCTCGGGCCAACCCTATGGAACGTTTTGTATGACGATGTCATGTCTGTGGATACGGAGGAGGGAGTCGAACTTGTGTGCTATGCGGACGACCTGGCCGTATTGGCATCTGCAAAAAATCCCGAAGAACTGGTACTTAAGGTGAATGTAACGTTAAATACTATAGACAGATGGATGAAACGGAACGAATTGAAAGTGGCCGTGAATAAAACCGTAGCAATAATCCTAAATAGGAAAAAACTACCTCCTATAAAGTTTACCATGGCAGGAGAAGATATCTATCCCGTGCGACAGATAAAATATCTGGGCATGATAATAGATAGGGGAATATCGTTCGGGCGACATATCCACTACGCGTGCGAGAAGGCGAAACGTACAATGAAGGCCCTAGGCAGCATACTGCCTAATATTAGAGGTCCAGGACAGAAGAAAAGGAAGGTACTAGCGATGGCAATGGAGTCGATAATGATGTACGGGGCTCCGCTATGGGTCGGTGCAGCAAGACGTAAAATCTATCGAAAAAATATCACGTCCACCCAAAGACTAATGGCCTTGAGAGTATGCAGTGCATACCGCACGACATCTGCAGATGCCGCGCTCGTAGTGGCAGGCCTTGTACCGCTACACCTCCTTGCCGAAGAGAGAAAGCGACTATATGACCTACACAGGACAATAACAATAACAGACCGGAAGGAACAGAGGGAAATGACTTACCTAGACTAGAAGTGGCAGACAGAATGGGACCTCGCTAAAGTCGGAAGGTGGACCCACAGGATGATACCGGACATCAAGAAGTGGGTAGAGAGGAAGCATGGATCGGTAAATTTCCTCATTACACAGTGCCTTACAGGACACGGAGTCTTCTGCTCCTACACGGAGAGAATTGGAAAGAGGGGAAGTGCACAATGCCGTTACTGTCCAGAGCAAGTAGATGATACTCCAGAACACACAATATTCCACTGTGGGAATTGGGATAACGAAAGGGACAATGTAAAAAGAAACCTACCTGCGGCAGCCATGTCCCCGGAAAATATAATAGAGGAAATGATCGGACACAAGGACAGCTGGGAAACTGTGAAGAATTTTGTAGAAGAAGTGATGCGGAAAAAGGCAAAAGATGAATTAGAAGAACAGAGCAGTGAAAGAGACGTCAACCGATAAAGGATATTAAGATCAAACCTGTAGGATGTAAGGCTGAAAGGCGGGAACACTACAGGAGAGAAATAAAGAGGAGATGGTTTTAGTGGGTATGACTGCCTTAGAGGGCTGGTGAGTCCCACACTCCCCAAAATTGAAACCGTATTTGGGGGTGCGTAAAAGCATTTCATTTTGTGCGTATAACATGCCATTCCTGTTTTCACATTCTACTCCATATCAGAATTTGCTACCAGTGTTGCCAACTTTATTTTTCAGGGGATCGTACTTGAAAAAATCGTATTTTTCTAAGAATTTTAGAAAAAAAAAATGTACGCATAGTTTTCAATAAAACAATAGTAAATTATTTAAATACGTAATTTTATTATAGTTTTAAATCAATATTTAGACTTTTTAAATCAATTTTTAAATCGAATCAATCAATTTTTTTTTAGTCAATAATAATTTAGGGTACAACATTTTAATATTTGGAATTTAGATACGAACAAGGAATGATTTTCCGGACCTTGGTAGCCAGAATCTTTACACTAATTTGTCAACTAAATTCAACTAAGATCTTTATATATAAACACTGCTCAAAACAATTAGCGGGCCACTAAATTGTGCCTCCATAAAATTCAAAGTACGTTCAAGAGTACGTGTTTACAGACGCCCAGGAGAACGCTACGCAGCTGCTACTGTCCAGGAAGTCGAAAAATTTGGAGGTGGTTCAGTTATGGTTTGGGGTTGGATTAGTATTGACAGTAGAACCGACCTTGTTGTAATTCCAGGAAATCTTAACGCTAATCTCTATGTTGACATGGTGTTAGGAGAACATGTTCTCCCTGTGGTATATGGAATACGTCAAAATTTCTTGTTATGGCAGGATAATGCAAAATCATATATTGCTTCAATTGCGCTAAATCGATTACGCTGCGCATTTCTAAAGTGCGAGTGGGACATAGAGTTTGTACAAAATTATTGGATGCCTTCATTGAAAATCCAAAGAAGAAGTTTATGGCCCGTTCAAGTCCGTTGTTTTTCTGTTATTTTTCTATTTTGTTATGAAGATAGAAAGATTTGGAAAGATCGTATATTTTGCGAACGATTTCGAATACATGATCGTATATCGTATCAGCTCCGAAAATGTCATATAAGTACGATTTAAATCGTTCGGCTGGCAACACTGTTTGCTACTGTTAAATGGTACATGAAAGAACTCAAGTTCTCTATTTGCCAGTTGGAGAACATTTAAAGATACCAAAGAGGGAAGCTCACGGGTCTTTATAGAGCCATTAATGATTTTAACACTAGAAGCCCAAGCAGAGCCGTCTTTAACCAGATTAGAGGCTCTGGATACACATTAGGATAACCATTGGGGCCCCACAGAGCACTATTTTGTTAGAATACACATAGAAAGTAATTATTCATAAAAGTAAATCCTTTAACATTCACAGGTCAGTGCTTAAAAATCTATGTTGATTGTAGAGGTAGCCCTCTGGATTTGAGGTGGGCAAAATCGTTAATCACGTCTTCAAAATCCATGTTCTTGAGCATATCACATTCTATGGACATCAGCTACAAACTGGTTAATCTTGCAAATTGTTGATTTTTTTGGTTAATCTTGCAAATTGTTGAAATTTATTCTAATTTAAATGTAATTATATGCAATTGTATAACATTAAAATTTGAATTAACAAATAAAGAAACTCGATCGAGACAACATCCCGATATTCTTGTCTGTCTAGTTTTGTCTGCTAAGTCTTGACTGTATGTTCTTGTCTGTCTAATCCTGTCTGTCTGGTTTTGTCTGTCGAGTCTTGTCTGTTTAGTCTTGTCTTGTCTGTTTAGTCTTGTTTGTCTTGTTTTGTCTGCCTAGTCTTGTTTGTCTGGTTTCAACTGTCTTGTCTTGTCTGTCTAATCCTGTCTTTCTAGTTTTGTTTGTCTAGTCTGTCTAGTTTTGTCTGCCAAGTCTTGTCTGTCTGGTCTCGACTGTCTAGTCTTGTCTGTTTAATCCTGTCTTTCCAGTTTTGTCTGTCTAGTCTTGTCTGTCTGTTCTTGTTTGCCTAGTCTTGTCTGTCTGGCCTTAACTATCTAGTCTTGTCTGTCTAATCCTGTCTGTTTAGTTTTGCGTGTCTAGTCTCGTCTGTATAGTCAGTCTAATTTTTAAAATCTGTCTAATTTTTCCAATGGATCAATTGTAATACAATTCAGAAACAAATTAATCTCTTTAATATTCAAATCTTTCTATTAATTTACATATACAAAACATCAATTCCATGTAACTACATCCCTTAATCCAAGCCCTGGGTCGTCTTGGTGGTCTCGTCGTCAGCATCTACGACTTCTTCCCCAGGCTGCACCATATCGTTCACCTGGATTATAGTCTCAGGCAGCGCCGTCTGGGTGACAACCAGCACTGAGCTCTTCGTCGGATTAATATTGACGGGTTTAGGCGCCGGCGGGCACAAGCCTAGATCCATCGGCAGCCTGGAAGGCTTGCAACCTCGCACCGAAAAGGTGACAACGGTTCGCGGGTCCAAAACGGTAGTGGTTTGCAGGTGGATTGCCTGGACCGTGACTGTCGGGGCGTAGAAGCCTAAATATTCGCCCCAGCCCAACGGGGTTGTAAAGATTGCTGGCTGTGGATCCTTCGGTCGGGTTTTGTTTAAAATGTTTTCGGAATGTCTAAAAATATATAAGTTTGGTTACATTACAACATTGTAATAACAGGCAAGATAATAATAGTAATAATAGTTAGGACAAACTGGTCTATATTTGTAGGGCTGGAAAGACACGGCTAGGACAAACAAGCCTAGAAAAGGCAATATTACAGAAGATTAGATAAGACTAAGATAGGTAAGACTTGGACAGATCATATTATAGGCTTATATATTCCTAGACTTCCATTGTGTCCATCTATATTTAGAAATAGAATTAATTATAGAATTGTATTAATTGACAAGATAAGAATAGAAATAATAGGTAGCACAAACTATCAGTATATAACAAGGCTTGAGTGATACGACTAGGACAAACAAGTCTAAGAAGGGCAATATTACATTAGATTAGACAAGGCTTAGACAAAACAAGAACAGACCAGTTAATAGGCTTAATAAATGGCAAGATAACATTAGCAATAATAGTAAGATAAACTGGGCTACATTGATAATGCTAGAGAGACAAACGACAAACTACGACAAACAAGCCTAAAAAGGCAAGATTAGACAAGACTAGGATAGGTAAGAACAGACAGACTAGATTATAGGCTTATAGATAGTTAGCCTTTTCTGTTGAGTCCATCTATATGTAGAAATAGTAATAATTACAATTTAATTAATTCAATTCAATTAATTACATTATTGTTTTAATAGGGTAAGACAAACTATTCTATATTGATGAGGCTAGAGTGACACCCAAGAAGACAAAGAAGTTTAAGAAAAGGCAATATTTTAATATATTAGAGAAGGTGAGGATAGGCAAGGCAAGAAAATACCAGTTTATAGGCTTATCAATCTCGAGCCTTTTCTTTTGAGTCCATCTGTATGTATACATATTATGATAACCATAAATGAAGCTTTAGTTTAATAGAAATAAGTTGATCTTGATAACTCAACCATATATTGATAATTAAACCAGATATAGATATATCATAACTATGAGATGTCTACTCTAATTAAGTCTAGTAGTTGTCTAGCTTTTTAAGGTAAGTCAATCTATATATATATATATATATATATATATATATATATATATATATATATATATATATATATGTCCCTAGGTATATGTCCCATGTCTTGTAGGCCTAATCTTATCGTGCAAGTTTGGTGGGTTTAGTTTATAGCTTATTTTATTTATTTATTGGTTATTGTTTATTTAGTCTTTATTACCTAATTTTGACTAATTATTGTAATCTAGTGTAAAGTCTAATTATTCTTATCTTGTTAGTCTGATCTTGTTACGCTTCTCTTTAGTCTTGTGTGTCTAGTTTTACCTGCGTATTTAGTTTCATCTCACTTGTTTTGTTTGTCAGTCCAGTCTAGTCTATTTAGTCTTGTTAATAAATGTCTTTGTTTATTTATCAATTTATATAATATCAAATTAATAATTTTATCAATTAAAAATGGTGTCTTACTCTGCATAAATTTTGCCTCCTAAAAATCTTGGAAACTCGTCCAAGTGCCGGACACTTCTACATGGAGGCAAGCTAGCCTCCACTTGGACACACGACGAGGGCAATAATGAAGTTACCATTTTAGGGACGATCTCCGTCTTTGTGTATCTGAATCCGAAAACTCTTCCTTCGCGATCTTTGAACGTGGATTTGGCCGCGACTGCAAGCAGCAGCGTGGCCAAAGTTAGTAGTTTCGGCAACATTTTTGAACGCGCACTGGGTGGGTTTCTGTTGTTTTCGGGTTTATATGAGTTCGGGTGGACAGGTACAAGGGGTGAACAATAGTTATGGAATGTTTACCTCTTCTGAGGGGGAGGGCGTTGGTTTTATTATCTTTTTTCTGAGTTATGTGGAATTTTAAAATGGGTTTTTTTTGTTTAGGAGACAAAAATTGTGTTTGAAGTTGAATTAGCGATTGTCGGTTCGTGAAAGCTTGAGGATAAAGGGAGGTTTCTGAAAATATAGGTTTCAAGATTGACTAGGTAGACAAGTTTTGGATTAATATAGGGTAGATGTACAAGCTTAGAGAGTTAAAATTGATTTTTATTAAAACAGGGGTTAAGTTCTTGGAAAAATAAATAGTATTTAAGGTTTTTAAGAAAAACTTGAAACTATAATATATAGTCGACTTAAGCCAGATAAGCCAAAATAAACAAATTTGTTAATCTTATAATTATTGTTTATCCTTGCATGAATAGTCATGTTTTTCAGATACGAGCAGTCTTGTCTAGTCTTGCCTGTCTAGTCTTGTCTGTCTAGTCTTGTCTGTCTAGTCTTGTCTGTCTAGTATTGTCTGTCTAGTCTTGTCTGTCTAGTCTTGTATGTCTAGTCTTGTCTGTCTAGTCTTGTCTGTCTAGTCTTGTCTGTCTAGTCTTGTATGTCTAGTCTTGTCTGTCTAGTCTTGTCTGTCTCGTCTTGTCTGTCTAGTCTTGTCTGTCTAGTCTTGTCTGTCTTGTCTTGTCTGTCTAGTCTTGTCTGTCTAGTCTTGTCTGTCTAGTCTTGTCTGTCTAGTCTTGTCTGTCTAGTCTTGTCTGTCTAGTCTTGTCTGTCTAGTCTTGTCTGTCTTGTCTTGTCTGTCTAGTCTTGTCTGTCTAGTCTTGTCTGTCTAGTCTTGTCTGTCTAGTCTTGTCTGTCTAGTCTTGTCTGTCTAGTCTTGTCTGTCTAGTCTTGTCTGTCTAGTCTTGTCTGTCTAGTCTTGTCTGTCTAGTCTTGTCTGTCTAGTCTTGTCTGTCTAGTCTTGTCTGTCTAGTCTTGTCTGTCTAGTCTTGTCTGTCTAGTCTTGTCTGTCTAGTCTTGTCTGTCTAGTCTTGTCTGTCTAGTCTTGTCTGTCTAGTCTTGTCTGTCTAGTCTTGTCTGTCTAGTCTTGTCTGTCTAGTCTTGTCTGTCTAGTCTTGTCTGTCTAGTCTTGTCTGTCTAGTCTTGTCTGTCTAGTCTTGTCTGTCTAGTCTTGTCTGTCTAGTCTTGTCTGTCTAGTCTTGTCTGTCTAGTCTTGTCTGTCTAGTCTTGTCTGTCTAGTCTTGTCTGTCTAGTCTTGTCTGTCTAGTCTTGTCTGTCTAGTCTTGTCTGTCTAGTCTTGTCTGTCTAGTCTTGTCTGTCTAGTCTTGTCTGTCTAGTCTTGTCTGTCTAGTCTTGTCTGTCTAGTCTTGTCTGTCTAGTCTTGTCTGTCTAGTCTTGTCTGTCTAGTCTTGTCTGTCTAGTCTTGTCTGTCTAGTCTTGTCTGTCTAGTCTTGTCTGTCTAGTCTTGTCTGTCTAGTCTTGTCTGTCTAGTCTTGTCTGTCTAGTCTTGTCTGTCTAGTCTTGTCTGTCTAGTCTTGTCTGTCTAGTCTTGTCTGTCTAGTCTTGTCTGTCTAGTCTTGTCTGTCTAGTCTTGTCTGTCTAGTCTTGTCTGTCTAGTCTTGTCTGTCTAGTCTTGTCTGTCTAGTCTTGTCTGTCTAGTCTTGTCTGTCTAGTCTTGTCTGTCTAGTCTTGTCTGTCTAGTCTTGTCTGTCTAGTCTTGTCTGTCTAGTCTTGTCTGTCTAGTCTTGTCTGTCTAGTCTTGTCTGTCTAGTCTTGTCTGTCTAGTCTTGTCTGTCTAGTCTTGTCTGTCTAGTCTTGTCTGTCTAGTCTTGTCTGTCTAGTCTTGTCTGTCTAGTCTTGTCTGTCTAGTCTTGTCTGTCTAGTCTTGTCTGTCTAGTCTTGTCTGTCTAGTCTTGTCTGTCTAGTCTTGTCTGTCTAGTCTTGTCTGTCTAGTCTTGTCTGTCTAGTCTTGTCTGTCTAGTCTTGTCTGTCTAGTCTTGTCTGTCTAGTCTTGTCTGTCTAGTCTTGTCTGTCTAGTCTTGTCTGTCTAGTCTTGTCTGTCTAGTCTTGTCTGTCTAGTCTTGTCTGTCTAGTCTTGTCTGTCTAGTCTTGTCTGTCTAGTCTTGTCTGTCTAGTCTTGTCTGTCTAGTCTTGTCTGTCTAGTCTTGTCTGTCTAGTCTTGTCTGTCTAGTCTTGTCTGTCTAGTCTTGTCTGTCTAGTCTTGTCTGTCTAGTCTTGTCTGTCTAGTCTTGTCTGTCTAGTCTTGTCTGTCTAGTCTTGTCTGTCTAGTCTTGTCTGTCTAGTCTTGTCTGTCTAGTCTTGTCTGTCTAGTCTTGTCTGTCTAGTCTTGTCTGTCTAGTCTTGTCTGTCTAGTCTTGTCTGTCTAGTCTTGTCTGTCTAGTCTTGTCTGTCTAGTCTTGTCTGTCTAGTCTTGTCTGTCTAGTCTTGTCTGTCTAGTCTTGTCTGTCTAGTCTTGTCTGTCTAGTCTTGTCTGTCTAGTCTTGTCTGTCTAGTCTTGTCTGTCTAGTCTTGTCTGTCTAGTCTTGTCTGTCTAGTCTTGTCTGTCTAGTCTTGTCTGTCTAGTCTTGTCTGTCTAGTCTTGTCTGTCTAGTCTTGTCTGTCTAGTCTTGTCTGTCTAGTCTTGTCTGTCTAGTCTTGTCTGTCTAGTCTTGTCTGTCTAGTCTTGTCTGTCTAGTCTTGTCTGTCTAGTCTTGTCTGTCTAGTCTTGTCTGTCTAGTCTTGTCTGTCTAGTCTTGTCTGTCTAGTCTTGTCTGTCTAGTCTTGTCTGTCTAGTCTTGTCTGTCTAGTCTTGTCTGTCTAGTCTTGTCTGTCTAGTCTTGTCTGTCTAGTCTTGTCTGTCTAGTCTTGTCTGTCTAGTCTTGTCTGTCTAGTCTTGTCTGTCTAGTCTTGTCTGTCTAGTCTTGTCTGTCTAGTCTTGTCTGTCTAGTCTTGTCTGTCTAGTCTTGTCTGTCTAGTCTTGTCTGTCTAGTCTTGTCTGTCTAGTCTTGTCTGTCTAGTCTTGTCTGTCTAGTCTTGTCTGTCTAGTCTTGTCTGTCTAGTCTTGTCTGTCTAGTCTTGTCTGTCTAGTCTTGTCTGTCTAGTCTTGTCTGTCTAGTCTTGTCTGTCTAGTCTTGTCTGTCTAGTCTTGTCTGTCTAGTCTTGTCTGTCTAGTCTTGTCTGTCTAGTCTTGTCTGTCTAGTCTTGTCTGTCTAGTCTTGTCTGTCTAGTCTTGTCTGTCTAGTCTTGTCTGTCTAGTCTTGTCTGTCTAGTCTTGTCTGTCTAGTCTTGTCTGTCTAGTCTTGTCTGTCTAGTCTTGTCTGTCTAGTCTTGTCTGTCTAGTCTTGTCTGTCTAGTCTTGTCTGTCTAGTCTTGTCTGTCTAGTCTTGTCTGTCTAGTCTTGTCTGTCTAGTCTTGTCTGTCTAGTCTTGTCTGTCTAGTCTTGTCTGTCTAGTCTTGTCTGTCTAGTCTTGTCTGTCTAGTCTTGTCTGTCTAGTCTTGTCTCTCTAGTCCTTTCTGTCTGGTCTTGTCTGTCTAGTCTTCTCCAATCTTATCGGTGTATCCTTGTCTATCTACTATTGTCTGTCTTGACTGTCTAGTCTTGTCTATCTAGTCTTTTTCATAGCAACTCATAGTTCAGAGTTTCTAACTTACCATATAATTATCCGAACATTTAGTTTTGTTTATTCATTGTTAAACTCTTTGAAACATAATGATAATCTCACGTTTAATTCTTAACAATGGAAATGAAAAGTGTGGAAAGTTATGTAAACAATGACTTAATATACAAGTAATTAGTCCGATTTCGCGTAGTTTTTCATCTGGAGAGTAAACTTTAACATGCAATAACATTAAGATTCAATGGGCAATTGTGGTTTTATTACCGTTTAATAACTAAATCCAGCTGATAGGAAAAATACGTCAGTGGAATACCGCTTCGTCTAACTGACTCTTTGTAACGTTCATAAATATCTGAATAATGGACAAATGTTTGTTTTATTTCTTATATTTATTTAATATTTTGTCTTGGTTTTTTTGATGGGCAGAGAGGACTAGACTAGAGACAAGACTACGTCCGATAGATGAGGATAGATAGACAAGGCTAAACAGATAAAACTAAACAATGAAGACTTGATGGATAAAAGTAGATAGATCAGACTAGACAGACGTTAAACAAGATAATGTTCTCTATTAATCAGACAAGTTTACATAGTTTTTTTCTATTAGTTCTAGTTGTGGGTTAATGATGAGATTTTAAAACAAGATTTATTTTTTATTTGTGAGATTCCTTACTTGTTACTTTCGCTAATTTTGTTTTTGTTTAGAAAACTGGATTGTATTTCTTAATCTACTATTTTTGTCGAAATTAGAAACAGTTTTTGTCTACTTAACTTCAATTCAATGTAACAAGTCCTGACACTAATTTCTTAGAGAAATTTAATAATCTACAGAAAATAAGAATAAATGATATTTGAAAAAATCAAACTATCATGTAGTTTGGTTAAATACTTTAGATAGTGTAATATTTATTGTTATTGTGCAGTTTCTGGAATCTAATTGCCTCAAAAAAAAAGTTTCAGCTCTGCAGGGCACAGCACATGCATTCGCGTGCAGAATATTTTTCTTTTGCACCGATTTGGATAAATAGAGCAAATGTTCAAGTCCAAGAACTATATGATTGATTTCGGATTACAGCTGAATGAGCAGAAACAGAACAGCAGAAAGATGAATGTTAAGAAGATTATGTTTAGAATCGACAGATTAAACGTTACAGAAGTTAACATGAATTTTGTGCTTGAGGCGAGAGTATGGAATTGCGATAGGTTTATCGACATTCATCAACAACAAAATATGTTTAATAAAAAAGTTTGTTCCAAATATGGTTTTATAGCCAAGAAACAAGTAAAATGGAAAGGTTTTGGCTTTGTGTCAAGGTTAATTACAAACAAATTGACGGGTAGAAAATCAGTAGATAATAATATTTTTTATACGAAAATAAATTCTTTACAAATTTTATTTGAAAGGCTTTTAAAAATTTTGCTTAGTTTCCGATTATTTACAAATTTTTGAGACAAGAAAAATTAGAAAGATGTTTTGATATTGTTCAAGGTTGATTATTATGAAATTGGCAGATAAAAAATTACTAAATGTGAAGATATTTTATAAAAAAATGTATTTTCTACAAGTTTTAACACCTTTCAAAATTTTACTTTGTTTCCGAGTTATTCTCGCATTTTTGATGTAAGACAAATATAAAACATAAACATGGTATTGTTTTTGTTCAAGGTTGAATATTACGAAATTGCCTGATCATAAATTACCGATAACAAGATTTCTTATAGAAAATTTAACTCTTTAAAAGTTTTTATGAAACATTTTTCAAAATTTCTCTTGGTTTCCGAATTATTTACAAATTTCTGGGACAAGAAAAAAGTGAATGACAGATGCTTTGATATTGATCAAGGTTTGTTATTATGAAATTGGCCAGTAAAAAATTAATAAACGCTAAACTGTCTTACAACTACTTTTCAAATTTTGTTTAGTTTCCGAGTTATTCTCGCGTTCTTGAAGCAAGAAAAATAAGAAACATAAACAGGGTTTTGTCGTTGTTCAAGGTTGAATATTACGAAATTGACAGATCAAACATTAAAAAGTAACATGGTTTCACAGCCTGAATATATAAATATTTTCAACCTTTCCGGAGCTCTGTAACACTAATGAGCCTTTTGTCTAACAAAGGACTAACAAAAACAAACCTCAACAATGTGAGATTTGTCAGTTATTTTATAGCTTTCAGACCACCTTCGTGGCACTCAACAAAAACCAGAAAAATAACATTGCCTTTTAAGATCATGTCTTTCCGATACCTTAAGTGGATAGCCATCTGTAGACGCGTTTCGATATTTATCTCTCATCAGTACAGGTTTGCTTTTATGAAGAACAATTTGTAAACCACTTACAAATTGTTGTTCATAAAAGTGAAGCTTGGGGTCCAAACCATTTGATGTACTGGGACAAACCCATTCTCACAGATAACCGAGCAGCATGTAACAGGCAAGATATTGTTATTCTCAACAAAATCGAGAAGACTATCTTAATCGACATCGCCATCCCTCTGACGCATAAAATTAAGTCAACAGAGGAGATCAACAGAATCAGCGAGGATGAGGTCCGACAAGTATCGGGGCCAAAAACTACGCCCCGGGTTCAGACGGCATTAACAACTGGTGGTGGAAGAAATTTCCATCCACCATCGCCGTCTGGCAAGAGTTTATAAGGGGGGAGGGAAGCGTATTCCGAGCTGGGTTATCAAAGGGGGCACTGTGCTGCTCCCCAAATAGGGAGACTTGTCCGACACTCGCAACTACCGGCCGATTACTTGTCTCAACACCTGCTACAAGATATTCACACGTATCTTGTTTGTTAGGCTGTTGAGGGTGGTCAAAATCCGACGTGGAGGGTTGCCGAGAGAACCTCGGTTCCAGGCATTACAAACATAATCTCTCCATGGCATGGATTGATTTTTTTGAAAATTATTTTCTCAAGTGGCTCCACTGAAACGGAAGAACAGATGGACCGCCAACGATGGCATTAATGCCTCTGCCCACAATTCGAGTCTGCCCGCAACGGGCACCAGATGACCTTTATTCAATAAAAGTACAACAGGAAAGGCCGCCCACACCTCCCGCCCCACCTCGCCAGCGAGGCCACCCAGCACAGCTTCAACCGTGACTTCTCCTGCCAGGGCCTGTCGTTACCTCTCCCAACGCGGACACGCCACTATAGTGGAGATGCTCCGCGTCGTCGCGCACGCCCTCTCCACAGGATGTGTACCTGTCATCTGGGGCTTTCGCAATCCTTTGGAGATACGCTCGGAAGGACCCGTGTCCGGTAAGAAGCTGGGTGAGGAAGTATGAACCCACCTCGTCCAGCCCTCGCCCAATCCACCGAATTAAATCAGGGATGAGGTGACGAGTCCACAAGCCGTTTCCGCCGCGTGACCACCTCACCTGCCAGCAGGCAAGTAGTTGCTCCCGAGCTACTCTCCTTGCCTCCCAGCGGTTCCCACCAGATGTTCTTACGTCCCTCACCGACGCGTGCTCCATAACAAGGAGGTCCGCGGAAGGGATCCGCGATATGACCTCCACGGCGTCACTGCTGACAGAGCGGTAAGCCCGGGTTACCCTAATGGCCACCGGGCGCAGTGCCCGTCGCAAACGCTCACTGTTACGGGCGTTAACCTTCACCGCCGCTGCCCACACCGGTGGCGCGTATAGGAGTCTGCTAGTGGCCACACTGGCCATAAGCCTCCTCTCACCCTCCCCAGGCCCGGTGGCCATCGACATGAGACGCGCCACCTGTTCTGACGCGCGTGCCGCGTTGGCGACGGCGTGCCACGCGTGTAATCCCCACTGACCCGCCTGGAGGATCACACCGAGGTTCCTGATCGACCGTTCGACCGGTATCTTCTCTCCCAGGATTTAAATCTCCTGAATGCCGCTACCTGACCTTCTAGTTGAGAGCAAGGCCGCCTGTGTTTTAGAGGCGGAGAGCTGAATGCCCGCCGTCTCCATCCACTCCCTAACGAGTTCCCCCGCGCGCATGACCTTGAGACGTAGCATTATCCCAGCACCTGTCGGTGAAGACAAGTGCCAGGTCGTCTGCGTACGCCACAATATCCACCCATGTGGGCAGTAACCGTCTCAGCGTCCGAAGAAGGCGCGCGATAGGCAACATTCCACAAGAATGGTCCTAAAACCGATCCCTGCGGAACCCCGGCAGACAATCCCCGCTCACTCCAGTCCTCCCCCTCCCGGTACCTGACGGTACCGCGCAGGTAATCGGCAGCAAGCCTCATCAACGTCTCCGCTAGTTTACACCCTGTTAGGGCCTCGAGAACGAACCACCATTGTACCGTGTTGAAGGCATTGGCGGCGACAAAGCTGACGACCACACAATGCCCCTTGGTACGGTACGGTCCGCTGTTGCCCTCCTCCGCGACACGAAGGACAAAATGGCCTTTTTCCAACACCTGCGAAACACTCCCTCTTCCAGACATCTGTTGCAGACGTCGGAAACTCTTTCGAGCCCCCCCTGCTGCCAGGAGGAACAGCTCGTTAGGGCAGTCCATCTGGGCCGGGTGCCTTTTTCACGGGTAGTCAGGCTACCGCTCTGCGGATCTCCTCCACCGTGAAGGAGGCCATCCCAACGTACCGTTCCACGACAGCGCGTCCCACCTCCGTCCCAGTGACGGGGAGACATGGATTGATTATCGCAAAGCATTTGACGCAACACCACATGAACTTTGATTACACTTGCTCAGATGCCTTGGCTTTGACCAGCTCCACTAGTGAGATGCATTGAACACCTGTCGCTACTCTGGAATACCCGCTTTACCATAACATCCGATGCACAACGGGTCATCACGCAGTTGGTAACGTTCAGGAGGGGTATGTTTCAAGGAGATTCCGTAAGCTCTCTCTTGTTTTGTATGTCACTGCTGCCGCTTTCTATTGCCTGGAGACGTACACGTGGCTATGCATGTGGTCCACCGAGCCACCGCAGGCATGAGATCACCCACTTATTCTACATGAATGATGCTCAAGCTCTACCTTCGGGAAGAGAGGCCTCCGCTTGTCTCTCGAAATGGTCCAGGAGTACACACGGGACGTTGGCATGGAGCTGAGGTTGGATAAGTGCGCAGTAAAGCACCTTAGGAGAGGACGACCACCCAAGTTGCCTGACGATATGCAGCTCACCGATGGAAGCAAACATATAGATGCTGTAGAGACCTATAGATACCTGGGGATTGAACAACACTATGATCATGATGCCCCCAGGTCAAAGCGTCTCTCCGCGGCAAATATAGACACCTTGTCCGGAAGATTTGGTCTTCCAGATTATCCTGACAGCATAAAGTGTCTGCCACTAATATGCTTGCCGTTCCAGTCCTGCTCTACTCATTGGAAGTAGTGACGTGGACAGTATATGGGTTGATTAAATTCGACAGGGATACCCGTAAAACGATGCACATTCACCGAGTAGTGCATCCGAGATCGTCCATTCCCCGGATGTATCTATCACGTCATCGAAGGGGCAGAGGTCTCCTGAGCCTGGAGTGTATGCATCCCAGAGTGGTTTTGGGCTTAGCGTTTAAGATCTTTAGGAGCTCGGACTCCTGTTCTTCTTGTTTTGAATAGGCCTACTTTGGACCACGCTTGTTCAACTGTTCAGCTTTGATCTTTGCCCAGTATTGTCGCATCTTCTGCCGGTGTAACTCCTTTCTCTCTTCTGTCCGAGGGATACTTTTCCTTCGGGGTTTTTCCTGAAATCCACGGACTCCCTTCAGGGTGCGTCTCACAGACTGTCTGTTTTGGAGATGTGTTATTTTTGGAGTTCTTTAATATCCTTCTCGTTTTCTGTCAACCAAGTGGTACGAACCTTCTTATTTTACCACAAGGTGAACAGACGGTTGGTTAGTCGGTTTGGAGGCAATCTTGCAACGTGGCCATAGAAAGCTACTCTTCTTTTCCTTGCACAGTCAGAGAGCATCTTAATAGGTTCCTAGAGCTCAAAGTTACGCCGCCTTCGGAATTCCACATCTTCCATTACCGGGCCTAGGATCTTCCTGAGGATTCTCCTCTCTCTGATTTCCAATTTCTCTACGAGACCTCTTCGGTTCAAGGAAAGACACTCCATGACATACTGGGCTTCTGGTCGTAAGACTGATGTGTAGTGCTTAAGTTTCAGGTTGCTTGACAGGCATTTCTCGTAGGACTCGCTTCTGTTCTTATTATTATTACGATAAGACACATTGATATAGATGGAAACGAAGAAGCCGATCGCTTAGCAACCAAGGGATCCCTTCATAGGACAGTAAGTAATCCCTTCATGGGTCAGGAACGCCCTTGTGGTAAGAGCATGAACACTGTCCACAAAAGTTTAGATGAAGAAATATGGTAATAATGGATGAAAAGAAAACTGGAAAAAAACTTCCAGGGCTAAGACAATCCAAAGTAATGCTGGGATATTTTAACTTTGCCTGAAACTGAACATGAAAAAGCTCTGAATTCTGACAGGAGTCCTGACGGGACACTGCATTCTTAGGAAACACCTCAGGGGTCTGGGCCTAGAGGAGGATGACAGATGCAGATTCTGCGACTCTCCAGAGGAAACCCCCAATCATCTGATCAAAGACTGCGAAGCACTGCATCGCACGAGACAGATGCACCTTGGGACCCACTGCTTGAACGCAGAAGAGTTGCAGTCCTTGAATCCCATCCAGATCCTGAATTAGATACTTAAGGAATCAGGACTAGAGAAGGCGACTAAATGGGTAAGTTTACCAACGATTAGAGGAAGAGGCTGGTTTACAATAGATGTATGAAGGTCGCAGTACAAGTTACCACCGGAATCTAAAAATCTAAATCGACATCATTTTTTTCCTTTGAAACAAAGAAGGAAAAATTTAATTCGAAATTGGCGCATAGAAAATACAGATATTCAAAAACCCAATGCCGGCTTTTTGTCCAAGCTTATGAAAAAGACTTTACTGATGTGATCAAGAATGGATTTACAGCTTATGGTTCATATCCATTTGATGCAAACGCTGTAAACTTCAGTAAATGCATGGTAACAAAAGAACAAAATACTCCGAGTACATCAAATGTTTTAAACTTAACCGATCGGGAATACATCGTAAGCAAAATAGATACCTATGTTTTACAGCGTTTCAAAAACACAAGGGCTGCAATTATTGTTTGGGAAAGTGATTATAAATGATAATTCGAATTGTTGTATGATTTACGTTTCAAAAATTGAAAGGGAAGAAAAATCGATAGAAAAGTGCAGCAAGAAAATTAGAAAAAAATAAAAAACAATTAGCTACAAAAAAAAAATTAGCAAATAAATTAAAATATTGATAATGTAAAAGATTATACAAATTTACTACAACAAAAATTTTATTACATACGACCAAAAGTGGTACAACCAATGGCCAAAAATGGTGCTTCTATGGCCAACTAGTGAAACAGGTATTGAGAAACAATTTAATTTTTTTAGAAATAAATGTTAAGGGTTTTTGCTTATAATAATTCGATTACTAATACGTTTAAGACATGATTTATAGATTCCTTACTATTAAATATTTCGTTTTAATATATATTGAATTCTTAATTAAAGACACGATAACGCTAAAAATTGGTCACAAACGGCACATCTACATACCGACGGTACACTACATATGCGACTAAATCTACATATGCTAGTCAATTATTTCCTGTGCATAATTAAATATTAATATTTTATTAGAAACGTTTTTTATTGTGAAATAAGAGACTAATTTACTTATTAAAAAGAAACTAGATTATTATTTAGCTATTTCTCTTATATCTCATTCATATGCTGTAATTATACTTAAAAGCTATTATAATAATAACAATAAGTAAATTTGTCTTTTACTTTGACTAGATAGTGAAATGTGAAATTTCCATTTAGCGAAGACGAAATTGAAACGGACGGTATCGTGCGGCGTAATTAAGATTAAGTGGTTAGAAAGAGCGTAAACACACTGGAAAATAGACTAAAAATTACGCTCTAGAATAACCGAGTAAAATATAGCATGCAAAATAAGAATTTTCTAAAGTCTACATCTGTCGCTGCGCGCATTGTCCACAAACTTATATAGTTTGCCTCCATCGACCTCTTCATCTCAGTGTAAAACGAACACGCGATCTCAAAACAATAAGAAAATTACACATAAACTATGCGCGTTGCAGTATTAACTTTGGTAAATCTAGTCGCGGTTTTTTGCCACCAAGACTGTTCGAAATTTTACAATCCTCAGAACTACATGGACCATCTGCCTTCGTTATCTATGCCGTACGTGAACAAGTTGGCGATTCCAAACATTCCAAACATTCCAATGATTAGACCCTCCCCTGTTATCACCACAAGGGTCATCAACGTGGTGACGAAATACGTAAGCAAAAATCCCGTCTGCATCAAAATAACAAGAAGGAAACCTCCGTGTAAAACGAAGAAAGCTCCGACAAGCCTTAAAACACCCCCGGATTACATCGTCACCAAAGAATATTTTGTTAAGGACAGACAGTTAGACCTGGAAAAAGAACATAAAGCCAACTCTGATGATGTTGAAGGCAGTGAAACGCAAAGATCATACAGTTTTTCAGAATCTACGCCTCAGCTTCAAGCATCCGTACATGATCTCCTGATTGAAGATCGATTGGATAAATTAGAGGATATTCTTCCTCATTACAAGAGAATGCGGCTTTATAAAACGTCGACGATCACCGTTACAAAAACTAGGAGTAATAACATAGCGACTGCTACATTGATGGTCAAAAATTGCGTTCCGGAGGGGATCGAGTTTTGTAAGGCTAAGAGTAAGAAAAGGAAGGCTAAAGTCAACCCAGACTTTCAAAGAAACGATTTTTTAGGGAATAGTAGTGGATATAGTGGATGAGCTTATGTTGTGTCTGGATTAAGTTTATCAAATTATTATTTATTGTTGTTATAACTTTTTAAAAATCTTAGTGGTAATTTTGTTTAAGAGTCGATCATCTCAATGGAGTTGTAACTAGTGGAATTATATGGTTTTGTAAACCTTTTAGATTAAAAATTGAAGAATAAATATTCCTTAGTACAAATAATTTTTTTAAGTGAATTGTGTAAATTTTAAATATTTATAAATGTTTTTGACTTTGTTATTTATATTATCTATAAATGTTTAATTATTTATCTATAAATGCTTTAATCATTCCTCCTTAATCCACACAATAGAGAATTTTATAACTATCACATTAAGACACATTATATATTAAAATAAAAATTATTAGAAATAATTATTTAAATGGGAAATTATGAATTATATTTTACCACTTAAATAATTATTTAACAAATATTTCTTGTATTATTAAACACAAACGTTTTCTCCAGAGGCTAAGAATTAAGACAAATAAGGAGAATGTTAACAGTTACAACATAATCGAAATTATAGGCATGTAAAGTTTATTACTTATAGAAGAACAAATCTAGCAAGACCATATGGCACAAATTAAACATCGCTTGTTCTACTTGATAAACAAGACTAGACAGACAAAACTGCAGAGACAAGACTAGATAGACAAGTCTAGACAAAAAAGACTAGACTGACAAGACCAGACAAACAAGACTAGTAAGGCAATACAGACAAGACTAGACAGACAAGATTCGACAGACAAGACCAGACAGACAAGACTAGACAGCAAGCTAGACGAGTAGACAGACAAGATTAGACACATAAGAACGGACAGACAAGATTAAACAGGCAAGACTAGACAGACGAGACTAGACAGACGAGACTAGACAGACAAAACTAGACAGACAAAACTAGACAGGCAATACTAGACAGCCGTGATTAGATAGCCATGACTAGAGAGTCAAGACTAGACAGACAATACTAGGCAGACAAGACTAGATAGACGAGACTAGACAGACGAGACTAGACAGTCAATACTCAACAGACAAGACTAGACAGATGAGACTAGACAGACGAGACTAGACAGACGAGACTACACAGACAAGATTTGACATTCAAGACTAGACAGTCAAGACTAGACAGACAAGACTAGACAGACAAGACCAGACAGACAAGACGAGGCAGACAAGACTAGACAGGCAAAACTAGATAGACTAGACATGACTAGACTAGACAGACATGACTAGTCTAGACAGGCAAGATTAGACACAAGACTAGACAAACAAGACTTTTTTTTATTGTGGTTTGGGGGAAGCTCTGCCAGCCTGTGTGTGGGGCTCACACCCACTAAACCCCTTCTTCCACTTGGCTTAGTTATGCGCCACCCCGGTATCGCTTGCGCATTCCATCAGGGTGGGCAGCCCGGACGGTTATTACCGCCCTAGTTTTGAAAGAGTTTCTGGTCTTTTTTCTCTCTTCCTCTCATCTTCTGTTCTTTGTTGCATTATATTGTGGAGCATGCTCATAATCGCCACCCAGTTTTCCTCTGTTTCTAGTAGCCGTTCGGCGACATTGTCTTTATTTATTGGTCCACACGCTGATGCGGCTTCCCTCCTCAAATTATTCCATTTCATGCATTGGAAGATTGTGTGTTCTGGTGAATCCGTTTCATCGCAATACCAGCAGCTTTCATTTTCTTGTTTGCCTATTCTATGTAGGTACGTGCCAAAGACGCCGTGTCCGGATATTGCCTGCGTGGCGTAAAAGTCCACCTCGCCCCACTTCCTTTTGTGCCATTTTGCCACGTCGGGTATGAATGTTTTTGCCCAGCCTTGATATCTTACCCAATGAGTCTGCCACTTTTCGAGCGTCGCGCCCCTGATCTCCGTTTTGTGATGGTTTAACTCCTTTGATGTACAGCTCTATTCTTTCCTCTACCTGTAGTCTAAATGGGGGTAGCGCAGCGATAGCAAGTGCCGCCTCCGTTGCGATGGTTCTGTACCCGGAGGGAAGCGCAGGGCCATGGTTCTATTTATCCTCTCCATCATATTATGGTATCTTTTGAATCTTAAAGCTGTCGTCCATACCGGTGCTGCATACAGTATTATTGATAATGTGTATCTTTATACTCACTCGTGTTGCTCTCGGTTCTCCCGAGTTTGCACTCGGTCCTCCCACGTTGGGGGTTATGCGCGTTAAGAGTATGAAGGCCTGGTGTGCCTTTGCGCAGGTTTGGCGGATGTGAGTGGTCATTCTGAGGTCCTTATCTAGGTATACCTACATGTATTTGGAGGCTGGTTTACTGTCGATGATAGTGCCTTCTGCTTGGACCTGCATATTTTTTATTTTTCTTCTTCCTGCCAGGAGGACGATCTCTGTCTTTGCTGGAGCTATCTTGATCTCCATTTTCTTCAGATGGTTTATAACTCTATTTGCTGCATACTGTGAGGCTTCCTCTAATAACGTTGGGGTCCTTGCCTTGATGACAATGGCGAGGTCATCTGCGAAGGCTACAAGCTTGGCTTCAGCTCCTATGTCCAGACGTAATATCTCATCATAGTAGATATTCCAAAGTGTCGGTCCCAGGACTGAACCCTGCGGAACCCCTCTTGTGACTTCGATTTTATCCCCCTGTGGGGTCACTATGTATCTACCACTGAGATACGATTTTATTATCTGTGTAAGATATGCGCTTACTTTGGCCTTTTCCAGTGCTTGTATTATTTTTTTCCACGGAGCCGAGTTAAATGCGTTTTCTATGTCTATAAGTATTACTACGCAGAATTCTCTGGTTTTGTATGCCTTTTTTGCTATGTTGTTAGGTGTTTCCATGACTTTCTTTATGGCATTTAGCGTGGATCTCCCTTTTCGGAAGCCAAACTGGTTCTCATGTATCGCCTTTTTGTCTTCTAATTCGATTTCCTGCCGATTTTTTACTATGGCTTTTAGTAATTTTGCTCCTGAGTCTAAAAGGCATATTGGCCTGTATGCCACCGGTTTGGTAGTATCTTTTCTCGGTTTCTCTATCAAGATTAATCGTGCGATTTTCCATTTAGATAGGAACGTGCCAGATGTCAGGCATTTATTTATTACTGTGGCTGCGATATCCGGGAAAGCGATTGCTACGTATTTTACGACCTCCGGTGGTATGTGATCCATCCCTGGTGCCTTTTTTCTTTCATTTTCTTGGCAATTGCTACTATTTCTTCTTCTGTGGCTTTTGGTACGTTTTCCAGTTTATTGGTAGGCCAGATGATTTTTTCACTCTTCGGGAATAGTTTTTTATTTGCTTTAGTGTGTCCTCTTTGGTAAGATTCATCTGGGATTTTCCCTTGAGTTTACTCGTAATAATTTTATACGCTCGGCCCCATATATCATTGTAGAGTTCCGTGCATAGTTCTTTCCAGGCTTTGTTTTTTTGTGCTGAGATTGCTTCTTGGAGAGCCTTTTTTTATTTTATATATTCTTCGTGCGTCTCTTTTTTGCTCGTCACTGGCTATATTCTTTTTATTGATTCTTACCATTGCCCTTCTTTTGTTGTTACACTCGTTTCTCATGCTGGCAATTTCTTTTGTCCACCAGTAGTTCGGGGTATGCCTTGGTCTTGAACTTGTTCTTTGGTCGAGACATTTATTGCATAATGTTATGAGGCTCTTGGTAAATCTGTCTACTATGTTACCTTGGTGTTCATTATAGGCGCTTTCCATTACACTTTTGCCGCTTTCCTGCACTTCTTTCCAGCCTTTTTTAGTTATTCGCCATCCCTTGCTCGAGTGTTGAGTGTATAAGTTGTATGAATTATTTTTGTGACCAATAAGCTCGAAGTATATGTTGTTGTGATCGCTGGAATTTTCCTCATGTTCATCTACCCTCCAATTGATTACACTTCTGCCTATTTCTTCCGAGGCTAGTGTGATATCTATCACCGATGTGCCTCCTCGAGCTGCGTATGTCGGTTTGGTGCCCACGTTTATGGCAACTAGGTCCATTGCGCTTACCCAGTCTTCCAGGATTTGTCCTCTTTTGTCTGTCCTCGCCGAGCCGAACATCTGCGATTTCGCATTCATGTCCCCCCCAATGATAATTTGTATGCTTCCAGCTTCCAACTTTTAATGAGATTTTGTAATCTATCAAGGAATTCCTCAAAAACACTCAGTGTCTTGTTGGGCGAGAAGAAGCAAGAAGTCTCAAGGTCCGCCCTAACAAATCCATGACCTTCGTATTCGCTATTATATTGCATTTCGTTGCCAAGTCTAATGAACGCATCTCCATTTTTGTCGCATATATGCTTTGTCGCTAGCTTTTTGTTGGGTTCTTGGCCCAGGATTATATCCAGGTTTCTCTCTCTGTACGCTAGCTCTAGCAGGTCGTGTGCCATCCTACTCCTGTTCATGTTAATTTGTAGGAACTTCAATCGGTTTGGTTGTAACATGTTTGTTTTAACTTGCCTGCTGGGCGTCAGTTTCTAGTGTCCTCCGCCATCGCGTCGTGCCCCATTTGAGCGCCCCTTCTGCCTTTTTCTTCTTCTCCTTTTCTTTTTCTTTTCTTGCCTTTGTCAGAGCATTCTCAAAGGCCGCAAATTTCATGGATCCTGCTTTATGCCAGGTCTTATTACTTAGAGGGCCTCTTCGTTTGTGCAGTCTTTGGAACTATGATCCGGTTTTCCACATTTGAAGCATAGTGTAGTTCTATTTGGGCCTTAGCATTCTGATGCGTTGTGCTCATATGCCCAGCATTTGTGGCATTTGTTTATTTTGATTCGTTTTTCCATTTTGATTCTAACCATTCCTATCACTAGGTGGTCTTTTTGTAGCAGTTTTTCAGCTTCTTCTTTGTCTATAGTTAGTGTTGCGGCAAGCGTGTTAAATGCGTTCGGTCTTAGCTCGGAGAGTTTACATCTATTTTCGTCCCATTTTATGTGGTTTACTAAAGTCCTGGTTTCTGTCGTTTGTTCTAGTGTTTCAAAGCTGCCGTCTAGATCCATCATTTCCGGGTATTTATCTCTACATAGCCTTTGAATACTCTTTTCCTTGTTCTTGTCACTAGGTTCCACAATTACTGTCCTTACCGCGTTATCGTCCCTACTGAGTGGATTTCCCACGATTACCTCTGTGTTAGTAAACAATTCCACCCTTCACTTCTTCCCCTCTGCAGCGTTGCGCCATCTTTCTAGGTTGTCTACTCCCTCCAGGGTTTCCAAGTTATTTTCTGCCGGTGCCATCCGAGTAAGGAGGGGATCGTACCTCACGGTCTCGGTGGTCTGCGTGCCAGAGCAGCATGTTTGTAATGGTCCCTTTTGCTCCATGTCCATTTGTATGTCAACATCGTAGGTGGGGGTTTCAATCTTCTCCCACCTATGTGCTTCAAACCATTCTTGCGCGGGACCCTTGCTAATTTTTCCTGTTTGTTTTTTCCTTTTTTCCACTATGGTCTTGATTACCCTTTTGGTGTTGGGGTTTTCCTCGACGAGCTTAGCAAGCTGGGCTGCATGGTACGCTACCATTTGGATGGCTTCGAGAATGTTGAACACAGTAGAGCACTCCTTCTTTTTTACAATGTCTAGTACATCAGAGGCTTCAATATAGGTGTCTGCCACTTTTCTCTTTTTAAACGTCATTGCGATGCCCGTCGAGTTGCACCGCTGTCTTTGACTGCTGCTGATGTTTAGCCTGATGTGCGACAGTCTAGAGCTGTCCGTGTAGCCGTCCATTGTCTTCCCTTGTTTGTCGCTGTCTACAGCTTGTTTATCTGTTCCAGTCGTATTATCCTGCACTCCGGCCTGGTTCCCTACCAGAAGTGCTGGGCGGTCGTTGGCCGGCGGTCGGGGGGAGCCCGCTCGCACACTCCCTGCACCGACCGGCACTGAGGTAACCCTCCTCTGCGCCGTAAACGAATTTTCCATGTCTGAGCTCATTTCATTATTTAATCCGGCTAATCCGCGCCACTGCGTCTAGGGAACTTTTTTTGGTGAAGAGGATTTTCCCCTCTGTGCAGTCCGCCCAATCTGGGACAGACCTGCGTGGGATATATGAAGGATAAATTTCAGTTTTGGTAGGATTAGGTCGGCAAACAAGACTAAAAGTGGTTCAGGGTAAGCTCTCACCAAATCCCCTATTCCACCTTGGCTTTTAGTATGCGCCACCCCGGTATCGCATATATTGCATTCATTCAGGGTGGGCAGCCCGGACGGTTAATGAAAACCGCCCTAGTTGTCGCCTCCCCGACCAGGATTCGAACCCGGGTCTCCCGCATTGAAAGGCGGGTATGTTGTCAACTACACCACCGAGGAGGACAGGCAAACAAGACTAGACTGACAAGACTAGACGGACAAGACTAGAGAGACGAAACTAGATAGCCAAGTCTGGACATACAAGTTTAGAGAGACACGGCTGGACAGACTGGACTAGACAGGAAAGACTAGACACACAAGACTAGACAGACAATACTCGTTAGACAAGACTAGAGAGACAAGACTCACTAAACACCCTATTCCACTTAGGCCTTTAGTATGCGCCACCCCGATATCGCATATTTTGCATCCATTCAGGGTGGGCAGCCCGGTTGGTTATTGAAATCCGCCCTAGTTGTCACCTCCCCGACCAGGATTCGAACCAGGGAAGCTGATAAGACTAGTCAGACAAGACCAGACAGACAAGACTAGACAGTCAGGATTAGACAGACAAGACTAGACAGACAAGACTGGACCGGCAAGACTAGACAGACGAAACTAGACAGACAACTGGGCACAATTCAGTATAGGCTTATTCAGTATAGACTTATTTTTCCCTTACAGATGAAACGAAGCCGAAACTGGCCACACTTTACCACCCCCGCGTCAGTGTAAGAGTTCATTCTCCCTGAATTTGCGAGGCCAAGCAGAAAACTACGCAACGGCAAGACTGCAGGTTTTGATGTTAACCCTTCGGAAGCCATCAAGATTGCCGTGGAAACCATCCCAAAATGCATCCTTGCAAGAATGAACAGAATGATTCGAGATGGAGTCTTCCACGATTTTGGGAAAAAAATGATTGTTGCTGCTTAACAAGGGAGCTAAACCTACGAAAGACCTATTCTCATACAGACCTATCTATACTAGAATATTTGGTACTGGACTGTATCAAAAACGAACTCCGGAAAGTATCCATCAATCCGAAAAACAATACGGTTTCCGCGAGAGATACTATCGACGCCATCATGAAAGTGACAAAAATTGCAGCAGACGCCACGCACGCAAGTACCGGAACAACCAAGAAAATTGTTGGCTTGATCACAGTCGATGTTCGAAACGCCTTTAATACCACAACGTGACAGAACATGATCGATGAGATTGCCTAAAGACACAGATTCGACAAGTAGGTAGAAATTATTTTAACCAAATAAGCTGAAATGTTTGGTTAAAATAATTTCTAGCTACTTGTCGAATCTGAAAATACGAATCGCTGCCAGTGGAACAATACTACACCATTTTGTCACATATGATGTTCTAGGGTTCAGTTATGGGCCCTAGCCTGTGGAACATTTTTTATAATAGTGTCCTGAATTTTTTATTTTGAACAAACATTTTTTTTTGTTAAATATTATTGATGGCAAGCTTATCATGTACTCCAATACCAAATTTGAATTGGTTTGCTTCATAGATATAGGAATTATTCAGTGGTGGCAAACGCCACCAGCAGGTGCTGCAGGTAAAAAATACTAAAAGTAAAAATGCAATCTTATTTCAATCACAGGAATGATGTGCTTTTTGCGCTTAATTAGTACTTGTGAATTTCTGGGACTGTGGAGCAATGGTCTACCTCGTTTCGCCGTATTAATTAGGCTAACAGAAAGTACCAACCATTCTGCTATTGATATAGTAAACTCCAACAATCCATCAATTTTACTCCCCACGGGTTTGGCTTTCCTTTTAGATATCACTTTATAACAAGTTGTCCTTTGAAAGATATTATTGATTCATCAAGGCCAAGATTTTCTTCGATTACCAACTCTTAACACCGTTTTTTTAAAGAATTGATGATTGACCGTACCTTCCAGAGCTTATCATTAACATTTGGTGCTCCATTTCTATCAACAATGTGTAAGTTATTTCGTACGGATTCAAATCGGTTACGGGGAAATTGAATATCACCTACGTCCAATACATCCTCAGACTGGGAAAACGAATTATTCCCATGAATATATGCAGATCTACAATTTTTCGAATTTCCTCTACACTTGTGTTGATATTTTTTCCACTTTTGTTAATTTAATTCAGGTGTGTCTTTTCTGCCAGATGAATAAATATTTTATTTGGGAAATATTTCGCAAAATATATCATCGTAGGCTGAAATAAACATCGAACGAGGAGTCAGGCAAGGAGACCCTTTGTCACCAAAGCTCTTCATTGCAGTGCTTGAAAATTGCAGAGCTCATCATTGCAGTGCTATATTTCGAAAATTAGATTGCTCTAAGAAAGGAGTGCAAGTCAATGGACGATACCTAAACCATCTAAGATTCGCTGACGACATAGTCATAATAGCCGAAACCTCTAGGGATCTGGAGGAAATGATGAGGTGACTGGATCATAATTTTAGGAAATTAGGTTAGAAATGAACGCGAGCAAAACAAAGATAATGACGAATAACCAAAATCCTATTGTACCTATTGTAATAAAAGGAAATAGTATAGAATATGTCAATAGTTATATTTATTTGGGAAATCAGTTATCATTAAATAAGTCCAGCAATGAAGAAGAAGTAACACGAAGAATTAACATAACGTCGAAAAAATTCTGGTCACAGAAAAATTTTAAAAGGAAATTACAGTCTGCATTTAAAAAAGACAATATTTGATACATGTCTCTTACCATGCTTACTTTACCGCTGCCAGACTTGGGTATATACCAATAAAGTCTAACAAAAAATTAAATGTACCCAAACTGCTATGGAAAGGAGTATGTTGAAGCTCAGGAAAATAGACTAAGTGAACATATCAGACAAAAAACAAAAATAACTGATGCTCTCACACATGCACTCAGACTAAAGTGGAGGTGGGCTGGACACATCACACTCTACTCGGATAAAAGATGGACTATAGAAACCACACGATGGAAGGGTCCACAGGGAAAGAGGAAGGTTCATTATCATCATTACATTATCCAGGTGTCAGGAAACGACTGGACAAATATAGGCAAGGACAGGGATTTGTGGAAAAAGCTGGAGGAGGCCTTTACCCAAAAGGGGTCCATATTTCAATTTCAATGAAGGAAGACTAACCATACTAACAATATACAATAAGTAGATTTACCAATACCCTACTAACAGCATTTCAAATGTACCTAGAAATATGGAATAAACGGCTTTATTATTATTATTATTATCATCGGAGACTGATCCTTATAATTATTTTCCTCATTATTCTCAGGTGGAGTAAAAACTCATTTTGAAAAAGACTTTATGTTCCCATAAATACGAATTGGTAGTATTCCATTGTTATCTAAGAAGGTAGAAAAAATATGTTTTCTTTTCTTCTAAATTTTGCACATACACCTATTGGTGGCAATTGCGTACATAAATTTAAGGAACTCCAAAGAGGATTATTTAGGCACAATCCCAACACATTTTACGTTTCGCAAATTATACATATCTTGCACTTCATATACCAGTCAAAATCAAATCAATATTGTGTTTAACACATTAATTATTTGTTCTTACTAAATGTATGTTTGAAGTTATCAGCATCCATCTTGAACAACGTTTAGAAAATGTTTATTTACATGATCATAATGCAAAAGTTGCCTAAACTGCGCATGGATATTCTTAAAAATACCTAGTTAGAGAAACATCCTGTGGTAAATACTTAGTAAAAATATGAATCCACATAATAAGTAGAGGCTTGCAAATGTTACGGTGACAAATTCCACCGGCAGGGCCGAAAGGGCTAAGATAAGACCTGCCAGAAGGCGTGGAGATGGCTTTAGCAGATATGACCTTACGATCGTCATATCTGCTAAAACCGTACTCGGCCTAATGAACCGAACAAACAAAGCCATTGAAACTATAGACGGCTGGATGGTTTCAAGGAAGCTTAGCCTCGTCTCTGAAAAAAAAAGAGGCAGAAGGAAGATCGGGCCCGTACAATTCAAAGCATGAAATGAAACAATCGTCCGAAAGTACACCATTAAATACCTGGGGGTGATGATTGACCATTTGACCACCAAGGCTAAGTTTCAACCAGCACATGCAGTGTGTAACCACGAGGGCTCTAAAAACTGCACCAGCCTTGGAACCCTTTGTAGCAAAAGGAGACTACTGAGTAGTGTTGACTACTATACGCCGCTCCCATCTGGAGCCCATCCCTACTGAGAGCCAGTCAAAGAAACAGGCTAGCCAGGGTGCAAAGGACATTGGCCCTGAGAGTCACCAGCGCGTATACGACCGTGTCAAGGGATGCAGTACTGGCAATTGGCAGCATTGCTACAATATAGCTCATGGCTGAAGAAAGGGTCTTAGTCAACGGGTATGAAAACAAATCGGTTGGACTCAACAAGGCTCAAACTAAAAAAAACATGCAAGGGAAAAGCTTCTGGAGAAGTGGCAGAGCAGCTGGGACGCAGCAACAAAAGGATTGACGAAAAGGATTGGGAGGAGGTGAAGAACGAACTGCCAGATAACTTCGCGTGGAAGTGCCAATGGGCAAAAAGAGATTTCAACATGGGGAGACCAAGAGGCGGTTTAATAACCGGAGTAAAGAAGAACATAGAGGAAGAGAAAAATTATAGGGAAGAAGATTACGGCGAAGGGATTCAAATAAGAAAGATAAAATTAAACGGGGATAAATGGAAATGTATATAAATGGTAATGTAAGAATGTAAGACTAAAAGAATTATTAACGGAAATAGAGACGGAAGCAAACGAGGAAATCTTGTCTAAAGTTATAATTGCGGGGGACTGGAACGTAAGAATAGGGGAGAGCCAGGTTGGGAATCTCGGGGAAGGAGGACATGAAGTAACAAGAAAATCCAAAGACAAAATAATCAACGCGGATGGTAGAAAATGGCTTGACTGGATGAAGGAAAGAAAATGGAACATATTAAATGGATGCACGGAGGGAGATTGGAGTGGAGAGACAACGTATGTAGGGGGAAGAGGGATGTCAGTGATAGACTATGTAGTAGCAAACGAGGCAGCAACAAGTGATATAATCAGCATGGAAATAGAGAACAGGATAGAGTCGGATCATTTCCCGCTGGAAGTAACGGTAAAAGGAAAAGCGGTGGTTAGTGGACAGACAGAGAATCAGAAATCAGTAGCGATATGGAATAAAGAGGCGGTACAAAGATTTAAGAGCAACCTGGAAAACTGTCAGCTAGAATCAATAAATAGCCTAGAACAACTGGTATCTAAAGTCCATGAGGCGATAGTATGGAAAAATGTCATTAGTGATCATTATAACAGCGCATGGATTGATAAAGAATATAGCTCCAAGAAAAAACAGTTGAGAGAGGATGTCAAGAGATGGAGACAGAGCGGAGGAACTCCAGGTAAATTAAAAAATATGAAGGACCAAGTGAAAGAACTTGTGAAGAACAAAAAAGGAACGTGGCAAAGAAAACAAATGGAGGAGGCTAGGAAGCTCAATAGTGAAAGAGAAATATGGAAGTTTATTGCCAAAAATGTGGAAAAAGCAACCCGGAAAGTTAATGAAATTAAGATGGAAAGATGGAGAGCACATTTTATGCAGTTGCTGGACGGAAAAAAAGATAAGGGAGCAGAGGAGACAGTGGAAGAGGACGGAAAAGAAGAAGAAGGCCATCGACCAGAAATTATGTGGGAGGAAATGGAGCAAGTGCTGGGTGGGCTGAAAAGAAGAAAAGCGACAGGTCCGGATGGAATCCCAAATGAAGCGTGGAAACTAGCGCCGGTGTCAATACAAAAAAAAAACTCCACGAATTATACAACAAGATTTTCAAAGGACAGCAAGCAATTCCAGAAAGCTGGAGGGAAGGGGACATCGTACCAATTTTCAAAGCAGGAAATAAGGGAGAAGCAGAAAATTACAGAGGCATCACACTGATGGATACATCATATAAGATATATGCAAAAGTAGTGGAGATGAAAATACAGGAAGAAATTGAGGAAAAGGCAGTGATTTCGGAAGTACAAGGGGGATTCAGAAAAGGAACAACGGACCAGCTGGTTACCTTAAAATACGTAATAGAGCAAGAGCTGGCACAGAAAGGTGGAAAGGTGTATGCTGTATTCATAGATCTTAAAGCTGCATATGATACAGTAAACCGAAACATGCTATGGGAAATGATGAGAGCAAAAGGAATTAGTGGGTGGCTAGTGAAGGCGGTTACAGATCTATATGGCAAGACAAGCTGCAGAGTTAGAATAAGTGAAAAAAAATCTGAAAGATTCTGGGTTAGGAAAGGGTTAAAGCAAGGGTGTCCACTTAGCCCTGTCCTATTTAATGTTTTTATAAATGACTTAGAAAAGGTTCTAAAAAATGGGCAGGCAGGAGGAGTGGTAATAGGTAGGATGAAAGTGTGGTCTCTAGCTTACGCGGATGACATAGTTGCTTTAGCAAGAACAAAAGGGGAAATGAAAGAGATGATTGGAAGGATTAAAAGATATTTTGAGAAAAGAATGTTAAGTGTGAATGTAGAGAAGACTAATTGGATGGTGTTTAGAAAGAAAGTTGGTAAGAAAGAGGAAAGCTTGATGTGGGGGGAAGAGGTTATAGAGCAGGTTAGCAGGTTCAAATACTTGGGATTTATGTTTGGTAGTAATGGGTCCAATAATGAGCACATTAAGTTCGTATGTAAGAAAGCATGGGTGGCTGCTAATAGGTTTTGGAATGCTTGGAAAGATAAATTTGAAGATAGTTTCGTGGCAAAAATGACAGTGTGGAAAGCGTGTGTTCGGAGTATTTTGTTGTATGGAGCGGAAATATAGGGTATGAACGAAATGTAACAAGTAGAAAAGGTACAACTTCAGTTTATAAAAAGGGCGTTGAAATTAGACAGGAGTACGCTAGGGTACCTGGTGCTACAAGAAGCGAATGTATATAAAGTTGCAATAGAAGCACCAGTGAGAGTGGCAAGATGGAGAAAGTGGCACGAAAGGAAAGTGTATAGGTTAGGGAATGAAAGGATAGTGAAAGAGGTGTTCAATAGTTTAAGGAAGGAAGGTGTCGGAGGTATTAGACTAACAAAATGTGGAAATGAATGGAAAAAAATGTATGAACGAGTAGGGTTGTCGAAAGAGGAGGTAGAAAGGATGAAAAGGGAAGGCGTAAAGTGTGAAAAATTGATGGGTGAAAGGAGTAGGGAGATAGAGCTGCAGATACGACAAAGCCGTATAGACGAAAGCAGGTACAATCGGGAGTACAACAAGGTACAAGTGTACGGCAGACTCCCTTTGTACCTAAGCAGAGGGTCCAGCGGTAGCCAAAATAGGATAGCCAGGTTTCGGTGCGGCAACGAAGAAAAGGGAAGAAGGTACTGGTTGAATGAAAGGGAGAATTTGTGTACCATATGCGGAGAGGGTATTGACAGGTGGGCACATTGGATGGAAGAGTGCAAAGGGCTAACATGGGAAGAAGGAAAGAAAAATAAATTTAAAGACTGGGAAGCGTGCATGGACGAGACAGGTAGCGGGTGACCCATAATGCGGGAAATTTTAGAGCGGAAGGGAGTGATTGTGGAAAGAGTTTAGGGAGGGAGATAAGTTAGTGCGGGCGAAGAATTATTGTTTTTTTTTTGTTTCTTTAAAAACCTTTTAGGTATTGCGGACAACTAAATTCACAATTGAAACTTTCGCGGACCCCTAATTAGCGCCGCAGGAATTATTGTTTAAATTATCATGGTCAAATGTGTTTAACTTGAAAGTTATCTTTTACTGTGTACAAAATTTGCAACGAAAATTGACAGTTTTGAATGATCGTGTTATCTCTAGCAAAGGGCAAAAAGGCAAGAGAGTTATTTAAACACATTTGAGGTATAATTTTGGCACGTTATAGTATTATTTTGTAGGAAATAAATTCGCAATATAATGTTCTTGTTTTATTTTACACACAGCTGACAGAGCCATAACAAAATTTATTTTTGATTAAAAATTTCATTACATGAGCTCAACGAATTTAATATTATCTGAATAATTATTTATAAAAGGTTCATGAGGTCCCCATACCTAAGACCCCCATAAGTTATTAAAAAATGTTGTTAATGCAACGTTTGGACGATTTTATTTTTTCCTCAGGCTCGTTTCGTCGAAACGTTGCATTAACAACATTTTGTTATAACTTATTCCCCATACCTCATGAACTTTATATAAATAATTATAATATTGGGATTTGAATAAGATGATTAATTATCTGATAATATTTACTGATCCCAAAAATTTCGCCACGGACCCCTAGGGGTCTGAGAACCCCCGGTTGCAGACCGCTGCTTTAGAAAATACCTGTTATTGAATACAGCATAGGCAAAGCCTAGGATGACAGAGTCTACTATGGGGGTACCTACATCGACAGTGTGCCCCACGCAATATTTGCATGCGAGAGATGGACTGAGGAACGGAACATATGGACCAACAAGAGAAAAACGACACTCAACGAATACTCACTGGTAACGGTAATGCTGCAGGAGAGCTGGATATTGGAGGAGAGCGACAACTTTATAAGAGCCTTATTCTAGGGCAACAGAACAAGACGAATAAACCAAAGAACCAGAAAACTCTAGAAAACTGTAATTCCCTGATCCACTAAGCACAAAAAGTGAACGGGGGGTGTAAGGGTTACTGCAAATCATAATGCTGATTTGGAAATACCTTTTCCAGAACAACTACAGTATAACCACGAAGGAATGCGAGTAGCGATTCCGGGATGTTCGTGAAGTTCAGGGCTACTTGTCAACGAAAGTGCTTGTCTTGTACCCATCAAAAAAAGACTAGAGAGACAAGAGTAGACTAGACAGACAAGACAAGACTCACTAAACCCCCTATTCCACTTCGCTTCCACTATGCGCTATCCCCGTATCGGACGATCAGCTGAAAGGGGCAGCCCGGACGCTTAGTGAAAACCATCCTAGTTGTCGCCTCCCCGACCATGAATCGAACCCGGTTCTCCCGCATTGCCAGCCGGGTATGTTGTCAACTACATTACCGAGGAGGACAGACAGACAAGACTAGACAGACAAGAATCGACAGACAAGACTAGACAGACAAAACTATACAGAGAAGACTAGACAGGCAAGACAAGACAGGCAAGGCTAGACAGACAAAACTAGACAGGCAAGATTAGACAGAAAGGATTAGACAGACAAGAATAGACAAACTAGACACATAAGACTAGACAGACAAGACTTAGGTTTACACATGAAATTGTTTTCAAATTGCTAATACACGAATCCTGTATGTTGTTCAACATATTACTTAAGATTAAGTCACAATATATTTAGTATGTATGCAACTGTGCAAGTACGGATGTTATGGTACCTAAAGAAAATAAATACAAATACGTTGTACTTGTGTACTTCAAGACTTGAAGCTTTAAATACCTGAATACTTGATAACTTGAAGTCATGAACACTTGAAGACTTGAATACCTGTAGATTTGAAGTCTTGTATACCTGAAAACTTGAAGGCTTGAAGAAATTACTTGAACATTTACAGACTTTAAAACTTGAAGATTTAAAGAATTTAAATATTGTACACTTGAAACTCGTAAATTGAAATGAAGAGTTTGTTCATGGATCTATGAATAATAGTACTGAATACTAGTATTCATACGTTATACATACTAGAATACTAGTATTCATACGTTATACATACTAGAATACTAGTACTCATACGTTATACATACTAGAATGCTAGTATTCATACGTTATATATACTAGAATACTAGTATTCATACGTTATACATACTAGAATACTAGTATTCATACGTTATAATACTTGAATACTAGTATTCATAAGTTAATGAGTTTGTTGAATATTTTCGACAGTAAAACTATATTTACAGTTTCATAAATTTCACTTTAAAGTTTTCTACTAAAACATTCTAATCTAGTTAACATCAAACTGCACTTACCATCAACAGAGAGCGCCAGCTATATCAACTCAAGCTTAAAATGATATGCTTCGACAATTAACATTGGACATTTTAATTGACTTTGCTTTAATCCAGTCATCTTTAATTATAAATTGATTAAGTTCAATGTTTTCCCAATTTCCAACTTTTAACGATTTCATTAATCCCTTTCACTGAAATACTTTCTTAAGAAGATTACCAACTAAAAATCTTATCCGAGAATTTTTTATCACACCATAATTTATCAAATTATGTTTTATCTTGTCTCTTTAATCTCGTATATTCTTAATTTTCTTGATTTAGTTTTGAGTGTTTATCTATTCGCTTCAATTTTGTAAGGGCCATCTAGTCTATCTCGTTAGCGTATTATAGTCAACTATATTGTAGTAAAGTAAAATTTGCGGCGATAAGTTATAGGAGGTCAATTCGTGAGTCACATATTGTCGGTTGAACGGGGGTTAGAAGAGGGTCGGGCGACACGTGCAAATGCACATACTTGTAACTAGCGCACGTACACAGTACACACTAAAGATATAACATTTACACATCGGAATCATTTGTTATTGCATATAACCGGAACGATGAATCGCATTATTTCCCCAGCACAAGTCGTAATGTCGACTATATTCTTTTCCGTCCGACCGCTAAAACACCTTTTATTTCTTAAATCTAACAATATTTTATATACTAACTGGAATTTAGTTTATCTGCTTAAAACGACTAGACAGACGACAGTAGAGAGACAAGAGTACGCAGACAAGTCACAAGAGTAGACAACCAAGAGGAGACAGACACACAAGAGTAGACAGACAAGAATAGACATACAAGAGTAGACAGACAATAGTAGACAGACAAGACTAGACAGACAATAGTAGACAGGCAAGACTAGGCAGAAAAGACTAAGCAGAAAAGACTAGACAGACAAGACTAGATAGACAAGACTAGACATACAAGACTAGAGAGACAAGACTAGGCATACAAGAGTAGATATACAAGAGTAGACAGACAAGAGTAGACAGACGAGAGTAGGGAGACAAAACTAGACGGACAAGACTGGAGAGATAAGACAAGATAGACTAGACAGACAAAACTAGAGAGAGAAGACTAGACAGACAAGACTAGTCCGACGAGACTTGAGAGACAAGACTAGAGAGACTAGACTAGACGGACAAGACTATACAGACAAGACTTGACAGTCAAGACTAGACAGAGAAAACTAGACCGACGAGACTACACAGACAAGACTAGACAGGATAGACAGTTAAGAGTTGACAGGCTAGACGGACAAGACTAGATAGAGAAACTCTAGACAGACAAGACTAGATATACAAGGAGCGATAGACAAGACTAGACAGACAAGACTAGACAGAGAAGACTATACAGATAAGACTAGAGAGACAAGACTAGACTGGCTAGTCTAGACAGACAAGACTAGATAGACAAGACTAAACAGACAAGACTAGACAAGACATATCAGATTATATTAGACAGGAATAACTATAATAATAAAACTAATGTTATGTGATATATTGTAATGGGTTTCTTCAGTGTCGGATAAGGTAATTTCGATTTAAATATGTTTTGTGTATTTTTCTAGGAGTAAAATCTGTGGAATAAAATATCGAAATTATTCCACGAAGCTTTTATAAACTGTCGGCGGAAACGGGCAAATAAAAATCGTTTTATTTTGTCGTAAAGATTATCCTTCCGCGTTTTATATTTACAATAATAATTATCCGAGGGAAACTGCGCCAGTTTTACGGGCATTATGATCTATTTCCACCGCAATATTACACTTGATCCGAATGGTCGAGTAACATTTGCGGATCGTTTATATGCTTGTGGAGGGTTTTATATGGTTTTGTCAGTCATGGATTGTTGGATGAGGATGTTACGTTTTAGTAGAAGAATTTAGATTTTACTCGAATATAGTTTGAATCTGTGAATGAGGATAATGCAAAAATAAATATATTGCTTTGTCGTTCCTGCTCTAGATTGAAAATGAAAAAATAATAATTTATTGGTATAATAATTAACAGAAGCAAACATTCCCTTCATTACTTCCTAGAGAAGTAATAGATGCCCGTCTACATTAGACGGACAAAGCTGGACATATAAGACGGCCAATATCAATACTATCCAGAAAAGTACAACCAATATAAACAAATAATCAATGGAAATAATTATATTAATTATAGGTATTATTAAAAATTTGTCAACATTTTATAAAGTCGGAACACAGCCTGAATATATAAATAAATTCAACCTCCGGAGCTCTATAACATTAATGAGTGTTTAGGACTACCAAAAACAAATCTCATGTGAAATGTGTCAGTTTCAGTTTCACATGAGATTTGTTTTTGGTAGTCCTAAAAAGATTCAGTAATGTTATAAAGCTCCGGAAAGGTTGAATATATTTATATATTCAGGCTGTGTTCCGGCTTTATTAACTTTATATGATTATCTATAATGTAGTATGACTTCACCAATTCTAAATTCATCAAAGTTGTCAACGAATTTTTTCAAAATTGTCAAATATAAAAAACTTATCTACATAAAAAATATAAGATAACATTTAGGCAAGTAAAAAACTAAAAGCCAGAGATAATTAAAAACTAAGAAAATGCTTAACACTACAAATGTTTTAAATTGTGTTCAAAACAAGGTTCTGTGATCATGGCGCTGGTAGAGTTTCTTCTGCAAGGAGGATGGAAACTCTGCGCTACTCTCTGAAATGTTCCATTTATTACACATTTGTATTGGTTACTCATTTCAAAAAATTCTTATATTTACTAGTCTTGTCCAGTCTTCTCATGTTTGTTTTGTTGGTGTCTCCCTAGACATGCAAGGACAATCTAGGGTCAAGATTCTAAACAAATGGACATCATTTACACCAAACCTGCAATAATAAACAATCTAGCTTAACATATGATGAGATACAACCTAGACATGCAATAATAGACAATTTGGACATATAGACGTATAACCAACTGTAGACTATCTAGATATTTAATAATAGACAATGAAAATTATCAAGTATACAGGATTAAGAACCTGTAATTATATTATAAATATACATTAACACAATCTATATATCTAGACATATAATTATATAGTACTTTAGCTATGCTAAAGTACATAGGATATTATATTTATTTATTTTATAGTATATTTTACCTGGGTATAGTAATGGACAAGGCATTGTCCTTCACACCGCACATAGAAGAAGCTGCAGCAAAGGATTGAGAACAACGGCAGCAATACAGCAACTCATGCCCAACATTGGAGGTCCCAGGAGCAGTAAACGAAGGCTGCTTAGCTACGCAGTACAAGCCACTACGATGTACGGAGCACCAATATGGGGCAGAGCACTGGGAAAAGAGAACAATACTTTAAAGCTCCTTGCAGTGCAAAGAAAAATGGCACTGCGCATCTGTAGCACTTACCGCACTATATCAAACGAGGACAATCATCGCGGGTATCCCGCCAGAAAACTTCTGGTTGACTTACTGGTGGAAGAACAAAGCAAACTGCAGGAGACTGGCCACAACAAACTTAAAAAAAAATCTGCCAGGAAAAAACTTATGGAAAAATGGCAGTATAGGTGGCAGCAAGGAATAAAAGGAGAGTGGACCAGACTTCTCATCACTGAACTTGAATCCTGGATAAATAGAAAACATGGGGAAAATAGTTAGTACCTCACTCAAGTATTGTCATAGGACTGTCCTCTACAATCTTGAAGAGGTATACCCAAATTGGCTAAATGAGTTTTTAACACTTCAGTTAAATCAAAACCAGTAGTTCTCAAATAAATAAAATATTTGGCGTAAAACCAATAAAATATTCCTTAATTACGATAGCATTTTCATTAGGCAATTGAACATTTCGAATTACATATTTGACAAACATCTGTTTTTCTGTAAATCCTTGCCATTGCGTTATTAATTCGAATATTTTATTTTTTAAGGTACCATCATGCAATTGTGGTAGAATGGTTAACAATTGTAAAAACATTTGCAAAACAATTAACAATTGTATTTCAAATCGTCTGTATTGTTGATTAAAATAAGCTGACTATGTGGGCCCCCCCTAGCCCGTGGGCCCCGGGCATTCGCCCGATTGACCGAGGCTAGCGATGCTACTGTCAACATCATTAAGAAATCGTTACCTAAATGCTATTCAACTGAAACAACAGCTCTGTGAAGAACGAAGAATGGGTATTAGGTAGTGATCAGTAAGACGAAAACTGCAGGAAAGTAACTTGGCCACTAAGACACCTGCAGTTTATCAAAAACTGACCTCTGGACTTCTTTTTCTCTAGTGCCTATTCGTTTCGAATATTGGCGACCATCTTGGCTATGATGACCCTGTTGACTGCTGCTTTAAACAGTTCTGTGGTTGTTTTTGAATACCATGACATTAGGTTCTTGAGCCATGATATTCTTCTTCTTCCGGGCCATCTCTTTCCAAACATTTTTCCTTGGAAGATGGATTTTAAGAGTTTGTATTTGGTGTCATTTCTCATTATATGCCCGAAATATTCCAGTTTCCTTCTCTTAATCGTGTTCATTACTTCTGTTTCCTTCGCCATTCTTTCCAGTATTGTTTCGTTGGTCACTCTATCTACCCATGATATTCTAAGGATCCTTCTGTAAAGCCACATCTCGAAGGCTTCGAGTTTCTTTTGTGTTGGTCTTATGTTGTGTTGGTCTTCTTGGTTTCTTCTTTTTGGTCAATGTCCATGATTCTATGCCATAGTACAATATGGAGAACACATAGCAGCGCAGGATTTTTACTTTGATATCTAATTTGAGGTTGTGGCTTTTGAAGAGCTTAGACATTTTGATGAAGGAATCTCTTGCTTTTTCTATTCTACATCTGATTTCTTGTGAGTGGTTCCACTGTTCGTTTACTAAGGTTCCCAGGTAGACAAGTTTGGATACACCGTCTATTGGTATATTTTTAATAAATACTTGGCAGTGTTCTTTCTTCTCTTTACTTATGACTTATGTCCATAAATTTTGTTCATTTTTAGCCCATATCTTTCACTTACTTTATTCACTTTGTTCATTATCAGTTGTAGACCTTCTATACTATCTGCAAATAAGACGCTATCACATGACGGCCTCCGGGACTTGACCCTGCGACTTGTAATCCAACACCTTGACTACTAGGCTACAACTGCCTCACCTCTAATATGTACATATAGCACAATTGTAATATTTCATTTTTGACGTACTATATTGATATTTTGTCGTTCTGATCGCTAATTTTACGAAGAAAGTGAAGAAAATGCAAAGTACAAGTAATCTTTTTATCGTGTAGATAGCATAATCTGTCGTAAATTTTCTTGTTTTTTGTCGTGTATTATACAATTTTTGTCAATTTATGTACTGACATATTTATCACTTGCTAAACAAAATTTGTCGTAAAATCATTATATCGTATGGCTCTCAATTTAATTTATCTTGTGCAACTCAACAATCAAGTTCTTTTATTTAAATCTCTTAATTAATTGCAGAAGATTCAGAAAATACGTGTAATAAACCTTTCGCCTTTTATTCTACAAATTCTGTCTATTTATTACACTGTTCCCACATTTTTCCCCCTGCAGACGAATAGCACAACACTGTGAAATATTAAGGGAAATGAATACAAGTCTCAGCATGTGCATGTATCATATGTATTTTATGTTTTCCAATAAGACTGCGGAGAAAATGTGAGAATGTCAGGGAAATTTACAAATTGCAGGGGCATTCCCTTCTGCAGCAAACGGGCGCGTCCTGCAAGGGACCGACTAATTACAAACCATCACAAATTTCAACACAAACTACTTAAAAACAAATTAAAAAAAAAGAATATGCAATATTATATTGTGCACAAGAGTCTACTCTTACAAGACTTATAAGAGTAGCCTTACAAGTCTTACAAGATTTACAATTCACAAATTTATTTAATTATATTTTCTGGTGTACATAATAGATAGAAAACACAAAATAGACAAGATTAGACAGCAAACTAGACAGACAAGACGAGACAGACAAGACTAGACAGAAAGGACTAGGCAGACAAGACTAGACAGACAAGACTAGACAGACAAGACTAGACAGACAAGACTAGACAGACAAGACTAGACAGACAAGACTAGACAGACAAGACTAGACAGACAAGACTAGACAGACAAGACTAGACAGACAAGACTAGACAGACAAGACTAGACAGACAAGACTAGACAGACAAGACTAGACAGACAAGACTAGACAGACAAGACTAGACAGACAAGACTAGACAGACAAGACTAGACAGACAAGACTAGACAGACAAGACTAGACAGACAAGACTAGACAGACAAGACTAGACAGACAAGACTAGACAGACAAGACTAGACAGACAAGACTAGACAGACAAGACTAGACAGACAAGACTAGACAGACAAGACTAGACAGACAAGACTAGACAGACAAGACTAGACAGACAAGACTAGACAGACAAGACTAGACAGACAAGACTAGACAGACAAGACTAGACAGACAAGACTAGACAGACAAGACTAGACAGACAAGACTAGACAGACAAGACTAGACAGACAAGACTAGACAGACAAGACTAGACAGACAAGACTAGACAGACAAGACTAGACAGACAAGACTAGACAGACAAGACTAGACAGACAAGACTAGACAGACAAGACTAGACAGACAAGACTAGACAGACAAGACTAGACAGACAAGACTAGACAGACAAGACTAGACAGACAAGACTAGACAGACAAGACTAGACAGACAAGACTAGACAGACAAGACTAGACAGACAAGACTAGACAGACAAGACTAGACAGACAAGACTAGACAGACAAGACTAGACAGACAAGACTAGACAGACAAGACTAGACAGACAAGACTAGACAGACAAGACTAGACAGACAAGACTAGACAGACAAGACTAGACAGACAAGACTAGACAGACAAGACTAGACAGACAAGACTAGACAGACAAGACTAGACAGACAAGACTAGACAGACAAGACTAGACAGACAAGACTAGACAGACAAGACTAGACAGACAAGACTAGACAGACAAGACTAGACAGACAAGACTAGACAGACAAGACTAGACAGACAAGACTAGACAGACAAGACTAGACAGACAAGACTAGACAGACAAGACTAGACAGACAAGACTAGACAGACAAGACTAGACAGACAAGACTAGACAGACAAGACTAGACAGACAAGACTAGACAGACAAGACTAGACAGACAAGACTAGACAGACAAGACTAGACAGACAAGACTAGACAGACAAGACTAGACAGACAAGACTAGACAGACAAGACTAGACAGACAAGACTAGACAGACAAGACTAGACAGACAAGACTAGACAGACAAGACTAGACAGACAAGACTAGACAGACAAGACTAGACAGACAAGACTAGACAGACAAGACTAGACAGACAAGACTAGACAGACAAGACTAGACAGACAAGACTAGACAGACAAGACTAGACAGACAAGACTAGACAGACAAGACTAGACAGACAAGACTAGACAGACAAGACTAGACAGACAAGACTAGACAGACAAGACTAGACAGACAAGACTAGACAGACAAGACTAGACAGACAAGACTAGACAGACAAGACTAGACAGACAAGACTAGACAGACAAGACTAGACAGACAAGACTAGACAGACAAGACTAGACAGACAAGACTAGACAGACAAGACTAGACAGACAAGACTAGACAGACAAGACTAGACAGACAAGACTAGACAGACAAGACTAGACAGACAAGACTAGACAGACAAGACTAGACAGACAAGACTAGACAGACAAGACTAGACAGACAAGACTAGACAGACAAGACTAGACAGACAAGACTAGACAGACAAGACTAGACAGACAAGACTAGACAGACAAGACTAGACAGACAAGACTAGACAGACAAGACTAGACAGACAAGACTAGACAGACAAGACTAGACAGACAAGACTAGACAGACAAGACTAGACAGACAAGACTAGACAGACAAGACTAGACAGACAAGACTAGACAGACAAGACTAGACAGACAAGACTAGACAGACAAGACTAGACAGACAAGACTAGACAGACAAGACTAGACAGACAAGACTAGACAGACAAGACTAGACAGACAAGACTAGACAGACAAGACTAGACAGACAAGACTAGACAGACAAGACTAGACAGACAAGACTAGACAGACAAGACTAGACAGACAAGACTAGACAGACAAGACTAGACAGACAAGACTAGACAGACAAGACTAGACAGACAAGACTAGACAGACAAGACTAGACAGACAAGACTAGACAGACAAGACTAGACAGACAAGACTAGACAGACAAGACTAGACAGACAAGACTAGACAGACAAGACTAGACAGACAAGACTAGACAGACAAGACTAGACAGACAAGACTAGACAGACAAGACTAGACAGACAAGACTAGACAGACAAGACTAGACAGACAAGACTAGACAGACAAGACTAGACAGACAAGACTAGACAGACAAGACTAGACAGACAAGACTAGACAGACAAGACTAGACAGACAAGACTAGACAGACAAGACTAGACAGACAAGACTAGACAGACAAGACTAGACAGACAAGACTAGACAGACAAGACTAGACAGACAAGACTAGACAGACAAGACTAGACAGACAAGACTAGACAGACAAGACTAGACAGACAAGACTAGACAGACAAGACTAGACAGACAAGACTAGACAGACAAGACTAGACAGACAAGACTAGACAGACAAGACTAGACAGACAAGACTAGACAGACAAGACTAGACAGACAAGACTAGACAGACAAGACTAGACAGACAAGACTAGACAGACAAGACTAGACAGACAAGACTAGACAGACAAGACTAGACAGACAAGACTAGACAGACAAGACTAGACAGACAAGACTAGACAGACAAGACTAGACAGACAAGACTAGACAGACAAGACTAGACAGACAAGACTAGACAGACAAGACTAGACAGACAAGACTAGACAGACAAGACTAGACAGACAAGACTAGACAGACAAGACTAGACAGACAAGACTAGACAGACAAGACTAGACAGACAAGACTAGACAGACAAGACTAGACAGACAAGACTAGACAGACAAGACTAGACAGACAAGACTAGACAGACAAGACTAGACAGACAAGACTAGACAGACAAGACTAGACAGACAAGACTAGACAGACAAGACTAGACAGACAAGACTAGACAGACAAGACTAGACAGACAAGACTAGACAGACAAGACTAGACAGACAAGACTAGACAGACAAGACTAGACAGACAAGACTAGACAGACAAGACTAGACAGACAAGACTAGACAGACAAGACTAGACAGACAAGACTAGACAGACAAGACTAGACAGACAAGACTAGACAGACAAGACTAGACAGACAAGACTAGACAGACAAGACTAGACAGACAAGACTAGACAGACAAGACTAGACAGACAAGACTAGACAGACAAGACTAGACAGACAAGACTAGACAGACAAGACTAGACAGACAAGACTAGACAGACAAGACTAGACAGACAAGACTAGACAGACAAGACTAGACAGACAAGACTAGACAGACAAGACTAGACAGACAAGACTAGACAGACAAGACTAGACAGACAAGACTAGACAGACAAGACTAGACAGACAAGACTAGACAGACAAGACTAGACAGACAAGACTAGACAGACAAGACTAGACAGACAAGACTAGACAGACAAGACTAGACAGACAAGACTAGACAGACAAGACTAGACAGACAAGACTAGACAGACAAGACTAGACAGACAAGACTAGACAGACAAGACTAGACAGACAAGACTAGACAGACAAGACTAGACAGACAAGACTAGACAGACAAGACTAGACAGACAAGACTAGACAGACAAGACTAGACAGACAAGACTAGACAGACAAGACTAGACAGACAAGACTAGACAGACAAGACTAGACAGACAAGACTAGACAGACAAGACTAGACAGACAAGACTAGACAGACAAGACTAGACAGACAAGACTAGACAGACAAGACTAGACAGACAAGACTAGACAGACAAGACTAGACAGACAAGACTAGACAGACAAGACTAGACAGACAAGACTAGACAGACAAGACTAGACAGACAAGACTAGACAGACAAGACTAGACAGACAAGACTAGACAGACAAGACTAGACAGACAAGACTAGACAGACAAGACTAGACAGACAAGACTAGACAGACAAGACTAGACAGACAAGACTAGACAGACAAGACTAGACAGACAAGACTAGACAGACAAGACTAGACAGACAAGACTAGACAGACAAGACTAGACAGACAAGACTAGACAGACAAGACTAGACAGACAAGACTAGACAGACAAGACTAGACAGACAAGACTAGACAGACAAGACTAGACAGACAAGACTAGACAGACAAGACTAGACAGACAAGACTAGACAGACAAGACTAGACAGACAAGACTAGACAGACAAGACTAGACAGACAAGACTAGACAGACAAGACTAGACAGACAAGACTAGACAGACAAGACTAGACAGACAAGACTAGACAGACAAGACTAGACAGACAAGACTAGACAGACAAGACTAGACAGACAAGACTAGACAGACAAGACTAGACAGACAAGACTAGACAGACAAGACTAGACAGACAAGACTAGACAGACAAGACTAGACAGACAAGACTAGACAGACAAGACTAGACAGACAAGACTAGACAGACAAGACTAGACAGACAAGACTAGACAGACAAGACTAGACAGACAAGACTAGACAGACAAGACTAGACAGACAAGACTAGACAGACAAGACTAGACAGACAAGACTAGACAGACAAGACTAGACAGACAAGACTAGACAGACAAGACTAGACAGACAAGACTAGACAGACAAGACTAGACAGACAAGACTAGACAGACAAGACTAGACAGACAAGACTAGACAGACAAGACTAGACAGACAAGACTAGACAGACAAGACTAGACAGACAAGACTAGACAGACAAGACTAGACAGACAAGACTAGACAGACAAGACTAGACAGACAAGACTAGACAGACAAGACTAGACAGACAAGACTAGACAGACAAGACTAGACAGACAAGACTAGACAGACAAGACTAGACAGACAAGACTAGACAGACAAGACTAGACAGACAAGACTAGACAGACAAGACTAGACAGACAAGACTAGACAGACAAGACTAGACAGACAAGACTAGACAGACAAGACTAGACAGACAAGACTAGACAGACAAGACTAGACAGACAAGACTAGACAGACAAGACTAGACAGACAAGACTAGACAGACAAGACTAGACAGACAAGACTAGACAGACAAGACTAGACAGACAAGACTAGACAGACAAGACTAGACAGACAAGACTAGACAGACAAGACTAGACAGACAAGACTAGACAGACAAGACTAGACAGACAAGACTAGACAGACAAGACTAGACAGACAAGACTAGACAGACAAGACTAGACAGACAAGACTAGACAGACAAGACTAGACAGACAAGACTAGACAGACAAGACTAGACAGACAAGACTAGACAGACAAGACTAGACAGACAAGACTAGACAGACAAGACTAGACAGACAAGACTAGACAGACAAGACTAGACAGACAAGACTAGACAGACAAGACTAGACAGACAAGACTAGACAGACAAGACTAGACAGACAAGACTAGACAGACAAGACTAGACAGACAAGACTAGACAGACAAGACTAGACAGACAAGACTAGACAGACAAGACTAGACAGACAAGACTAGACAGACAAGACTAGACAGACAAGACTAGACAGACAAGACTAGACAGACAAGACTAGACAGACAAGACTAGACAGACAAGACTAGACAGACAAGACTAGACAGACAAGACTAGACAGACAAGACTAGACAGACAAGACTAGACAGACAAGACTAGACAGACAAGACTAGACAGACAAGACTAGACAGACAAGACTAGACAGACAAGACTAGACAGACAAGACTAGACAGACAAGACTAGACAGACAAGACTAGACAGACAAGACTAGACAGACAAGACTAGACAGACAAGACTAGACAGACAAGACTAGACAGACAAGACTAGACAGACAAGACTAGACAGACAAGACTAGACAGACAAGACTAGACAGACAAGACTAGACAGACAAGACTAGACAGACAAGACTAGACAGACAAGACTAGACAGACAAGACTAGACAGACAAGACTAGACAGACAAGACTAGACAGACAAGACTAGACAGACAAGACTAGACAGACAAGACTAGACAGACAAGACTAGACAGACAAGACTAGACAGACAAGACTAGACAGACAAGACTAGACAGACAAGACTAGACAGGCAAGACTAGACAGACAAGACTAGACAGACAAGACTAGACAGACAAGACTAGACAGACAAGACTAGACAGACAAGACTAGACAGACAAGACTAGACAGACAAGACTATACAGACACAACAAGACAGACAAGACTAGACAGACAAGACTAGACAGACGAGACTAGACAGACAAGACTAGACAGACAAGACTAGACAGACCAGACTAGACAGACAAGTATGACATGTACAGACATATATTTACCGTCTCGTCCAATTTGTACCGTTTGGTGCGTCTAGAGTGTCTAGGTTTATCTACATACTGACTTTATCTGTCAGAATGTCACCAGTCTAGTCTAATCTCGGTTTAACAATAAAAGTGAAAGTATGTCTTTATGTATGCTTATGTTTAGTGGACTCCGTCTAGCTTTTTGCAGATTACATAGACTACTGTTGGTGTAATCACATATACAGTATTAATCTTTTCAGTTTTGTAACGCCACTGCAGAGACCAATTAATCCGCCTGAATTGCACATTTGCCGTATGAAAAAGTCGCACGCGAAATAATGTATTTTCTTTTAGGCGAAAACAATTTCTCTGCGACTATTAAAAACGTACACCGTCGTGCATCCCGAATCAAAGGGCCGGAGTCTGTCTAGGTGGAGGAGTTTCTCGGAAACTTCTCGGGAATACGAAATGCCGTTTGCATGTCATTACCTCTCAGCTAATAGCGGAGGCATTAGAAACACAGAGCGACGTTTGGGCCTCGCCTCAGATTGCCCATCAAAATATGTAATTTGCTTTAATGGAAACTCCTCAGTTTCTTCTGTGAAACTTGCCCAAGTTCTCTTTATCTTGCTTATCAAATACAAGACTTTTCTAATCAAATCTCTTTCGTCTCCTCTATTTAACATCCTGTTTTAAACTTAAACTTAACCACATTTATTATACAGAATACTACTTATTATACAGAATCCGTAATATTTTAATCTTATTTTTTATACTTTTATCGAATACGTGTTTACAGGGATTACATTTTTTTATTGAAATTCTTTTTCCCATAAATGCAAAATTTTATAAATGGGTAAATAGCAAAGGTCTATTAAAAATGAAATATTTATTTCTATTGTTAATTAAAGAATGCAACATTGTTCACTTAATCCATTTGGTCTTTTCCAAAAAAATTATAATGGGTTTCGTAAACTTTAGACATGAAATTAAATATCACATTTTTGACAGTAATTTTCGTAAATGGAACCTTTTAATGCAATTATTATTAAAACTAATTAGAAATTACATTTTTATAACATTCATTTCAATTAATGCCGAAACTTCCGCACGGAATTCTGTTCTCATGCTTTTTCAATATGCTTTTTCATGAATGAAAAATAATGATGAAACAAGTAAGTATTTTATGTCTAGACTTGTCTGCCTAGTCTTTATATTTTATATTTAAATTTAATCAATTTATTGCTAACAGTTTCAAAACCAATAACAGTTTCATCATCATCGTTGGCACTACAACCGTGGGTGGGTCCTGGCCTCCTCAAGGATCTTCCGCCATCCGTCTCTGTCTTGGGCTTTATTCTTCCAGTTAGTTACCCCTATGCTTCTCAGGTCTTTTTCTACCCCGTCTATTCATCGCAATTTTGGTCTACCTCTTCCTCTATTTCCATCAGGTTCTGATCTAAGTGCTCGTTTTGTGGGTCTTTCATCATTTATCCTCATTACATGTCCTGCCCATCTTAGTCTTCCTAGTTTTATTATTTTTACTATGTCGACATCTTCATATATTTGGTACAGATCGTTGTTGTATCTGCTCCTCCATGCCTGGTTTTCTTGGACGGGGCCAAATATTTTTCTCAATATTTTCCTTTCAAAGACTCCCAGGAGGTTCTCGTCTGCTATGCTTAGGGTCCACGTTTCTGAAGCGTATGTTAATACTGGCCTTATTAATGTCTTGTATTTTATACATTTTGATTTTCTTGTCAGGTTCGGCGACCTCAGTTGTTTGTCGACTCCATAGTAACATCTATTAGCTGTGATTATTCATCGTGTTATTTCTTCTTCGTTTTTTCTTTCATTATTTATTTGGGAACCTTGGTATATGAACTCCCGTACTGTTTATATATTATAGTCGCCTACTGTTATGTTTTGACCTATTCTATTTCTCCCGCCTCTATTACGCGTTACGACCATTGCTTTTGTTTTTTGTTCATTTATTTCTAGACCCATTTTTCGAGTTCCTCTTTCTAGGTTGTTAAAGGCCTCTATGTTATTCCGTTTTGTTCTACTTATTATATTGATGTCGTCCGCGTATGCCAGTATTTGAACTGATTTTGTGAAAATTGATCCAGACGTTTCAATTTTTGAATCTCTTATTGCTTTTTCGAGTACTATATTAAACAGTAGGCACGCAAGAGCGTCCCCTTGTCTCACTCCTTTTCGTGTTTTAAATTGCCTGGATGTTTCGTTTTGCATCTTGACTGCACATATCACTTGTTTCATTGTAAGTCTCGTGAGATTTATAAGCTTGGGTGGTATTTCAAGTTCTTGCATCGCGTCATATAGCGCCTTTCTATTTATGCTGTCGTATGCAGCTTTGAAATCCACGAATATGTGTTTAAGTGACCTCTGTAATTTGTGCAATTTAGTTGGTCACCTTTTTTATGCAGAGGGCATATTAGGCCTATGTTCCATTCTTCCGGTATTATTTCCAGCTTCCATATGTTTGTTATTAGTTTGTGTATGACCTGTGTTGGTTCTTCTCCGCCATGCTTGATGAGTTCGCTTGGTATATTGTCAGACCCAGGCTCTTTATTATTGTTCATTTTCATTATTGCTTTTTTAACTTCTTCCAATGTGAGAGGTGATTGGTTCTCATCTGTTATAGGATTATTGTTGTTTTCTTCATCTTCTGGGTTATTTTCCTCAACTCCGTTAAGATGTTCGTTGAAGTATTCTGCCCATCTGTCCAATATCTTGTCTTTCTCATTTATGATTTGTCCATTTTTTTCTTTGCATATTGATATTCTTGGTTTGAACTCTTTCCTGTTGTTATTTATTTTCCTATAGAACTTTCTGCTCTCATTTTGGTTCCGTAGTTTTTCGAGTTCCTTACTCTGCTCGTTTTCGTGTTTTTTTCTTTTTTTGTTTATGTATCTTTTCCTCTTCTCTACGCCTTTCTCTATATTCTTCAATCATCGCTTTTGTTCAGTACTTGCTTTGCATTTTAAGATATACTTCATTCTTCTTTTTTGTGGCCTCCTGGCATTATTTTTCAAACCAGTTATTCCTTGTGCGTGTTTGCTCTTCTCCTATCACTTCCTCTGCCGACGCTTTTATTATCCTTTTACATACTTCCCACTGTTGGTTACCTTCGGTCTCTGCTGTGAGTTGTTCCTCTTGAATTCGTTATTTGATGCTCTCTCTGAATTTAGTTGCTTCTTCCTGTATCTTCAGCTTTTCCGTATTATACTTTTTCTGTCGCTCACCTCGTACTTTTTTTACGTCCGATATTCTTGCCCTGATTTTAGTTTCTACTAGATAGTGATGAGAATCAATATTTGCTCCTCTATATGTTCTCACGTCCATAAGGTTTGACTCATGCCGCCCATCATTGAGTAGGTGGTCGATCTGATTAACGTATTGTCATCTGGGTGCTTCCATGTTGCCTTATGTATGTCTTTATGTTCCAACTTGGTGCTGCCTATTACCATGTTTTTGGAGGCTGCGAAGTTGACTAATCTTAGCCCGTTTTCACTAGTTTCATTGTGCAGGCTATACTTTCCTATTTGAGGGTATCTTTACCTAGGCTTAGGCTCTTTTCCTATCTTTGCGTTCATGTCTCCTATTATTATCTTGATGTCATTATTTGGGCTTTTATTATAGGTTTTTTTTTCGTCTTCTGCTTTCTCTTCTGTTGGCGCGTGCGTCGTTATAATGCTTATATTGAAGAACTTTGCGCTAACACGTATACAGCATATTCTCATGCTTACTGGTGTGAATCCTATTAATAGATGTTTTACCCTTTTGCTAACAATAAACCCTGTCCCAAACTTATGTTCATTTTTGTGGCAGCTATAGTTTTCTTTTCTAATGTAATGTCTGCCCTGTATGTGTGTAGGATATCGAGGAGGGTTTTTAGCGCTCCTAGTTTGTATAGGGTTAACACGTTCCACGTCTCTATTCGTAGATCATTGTCCTTGTTCCGTTTGCTATTTCGTCGTCTTGAGTTCCGTCCGGCTTCATTTTCTTGAATTTTCATAACGGTGGTTTTTTTTTACGGGATGAGGTTGTTGGCCCCAAGCCCAACCCTCCTCTTTTATCCGGGCTTGGGACCGCCAACAGCAATCACTGGGCTACTCAGTCCACCCAGCAACCACTGCAGGCAGAGTTAATAACAGTTTACAAGTTAAAAAAAAAACACATAAATATTCCAGAATGTTGAGAATGTTGGTTAGCAAGGATTTTCATAGCACTTGATTTAAAATCTCTTCTTCTTCTTGGAATTCCGCTCCTATCGGAGATTGGAAATCATCACCACTTATCGGACCTTATCAATCATCCGCCTGAAGAGTTCTGCGGACGTGCAACCAAACCAATCCCTCAAGTTGCGCAGCTTAGAGATTCTACTTCTGCCAATCGTTGTCTTGCCTTTTATTTTGCCTTGAATAATTAGCTTAAGTCATCATTATAATGGGGGATCTAAATGCGAAGGTTGGCCAAGGAGAAGTGACTGATACTACCGGCAAGTTCGGACTAGATCTTCGCAATGAGCGAGGAGACAAACTTATCGAGTTCTGCAAAGGGAAGACATGATAATAACCAACACCTTCTATTCCTCCACGTCGGTTTTATACTTGGAAAGCACCATCAGACGGAAATTCAGGTATAATTAGAAACCAGATCAATTACATTATGATCCGTAGAAGTATCAGAAATACTATTAAATCAGTAAAAACATATCCAGGAGCTGACATAGCATCCGAAACATAATCCAGTGGTAGCTGCAATTCATGTAAAACTGAAAAACTCGTTCGGAAAACAACTAAGGAACGTATGGACCCTAGAAGACTGAAAGACAACGTAGTGTACAAAAATGATGAGAAGAACATAAACCAAAAATTAAACGAACTAAGACACAAAGATAACAATAACATCACTATAGACCAAGAATGGCAAAACATAAAACAAGTACTGAAGGATGTAGGAAATGCAGAATGGAAGTTCATGAAGGGAAAGAAAAAGGAATGGATGACACAAGAGATACTAGACCTGATGGTGATACGAGGTCAATATAAGAACAAAGATGTGCAAATCTATAAGACCATAAACAATGACATCAGAAGTAAAGTGAGACAAGCCAAGGAAAAATGGCTACTTGATGAGTGTCGAGAGGTTTAAGCCTATCAAGGCAAACACGATTTTTTCAATTTGCACAAAAAGGTAAAAGAAATGACTGGGAGAGCAAAGAGACGACAACCAGATGTGTTGGTGAACAAGAACGGCGACTTGATTGTAGAATCGATAAACAAACTGGCAAGGTGTTGCGAATATATACCAGAACTTTTCAACGATACTCGGATCGAACTGGAGAACCCAGACATGGAGTATACTGGCCCAGAAATATTAAGGGAAGAACTCGAACATGCAATTAAAAACGGTAAATCCGGAAAGGCAGCAGGACCTGACGAAGTACCTGCTGACCTACTAAAACTTATCGGAGGAGACTACATAGATATTCTATTAAAACTGTTTAATAACATTTATGAGTCGGGCAGAATTTCTAGCCTCAACATTCGTGACACTGCCAAAGAAAAATAAAGCCAGAGAATGTACAGATCACAGAATCATTGCCCTAATGAGTCACACATTGAAAATGTTTCTAAAGATCATACATTACCGAATTTATTAGGAGTTAGAACAAGACATCCGTGACACTCAAATGGGTTTTTGGAAGGGAACAAGAGAAGCGCTCTTCGGACTAAACGTACTGAGACAAAGGTACCTAGATATGAATCATGATATGTACATCTGCTTTGTTGACTTTCAAAAGGCATTTAATAGAGTCCAACACCCTAGAGATACTAAAGAGAAAAAGCATCGATAGCAAAAACATAAGAATAATATCCAATCTCTATTGGCACCAAATAGCACAAGTCAACGAGTCAAAGTCGGCGAAGATCGTTATGAGTTATGATGTTAGAAGGGATGTGTATTGTCGCTTCTCTTGTTCAATATATATAGTGAAGGCATCTTTGAAGAAGCGCTGTCAGAGGAAACCGGTGGTTGTCTGAAACAGCAGAACACTCAAAAGAAATCAAGTGACGAATTGTATTAGCTCGCAACGCTTTCATAAAAATGAATAAAATACTCTGCAGCCGAGATATAACATTAGAACTGAGAACCAGAATACTAAAATGCTATATATACTCCATTCTATTGTATGGAATGGAGACTTGGCACTCTAATCAGAAAACATCAAGAATATAGAAGCATTTGAAATGTGGTGTTATAGGCGGATGCTGAGAGTACCATGGGTTGACAAGGTTTCAAATGAGGAAGTACTACGCCGAATGAATAAAGAGACCATAAAATGAGAAATTTTGAATATCTAGGACATGTTATGAGAGAAGATATATATATACATATATATATATATATATATATATATATATATATATATATATATATATAATATCCTTAAGCTAATTAAAATCTCTGAAGGTCCCAAAAATGTCACACTCGGTGCTGATTGAGTTATAGGTAGAGCATAAGTTATACATGTGGTATTAAGGCCATAGGACCACCATATGACGGGTTATAAAAGGAGTCTGCTTGTCGACTAGCAGTTCTAGACAAGGTCAGTTCAAGGAAGCTATGAACGGCCTTAAAGACCAGACTAGACACACAGAGACCGTCGAGATTTTAGTGACAGGAATCCAATGATGGTTCAGCATTGTTGCTTCAACTAGCAACAATGAGTGATCGATGTGCAGTGGAGGAGGTTCTCTGAACGTTTTGAACCAGAGGTATTTTAAAAATTTTCTCTGAAAAATCTCCAACGCAGTACCGCAGCTACGCAGTAAAAAACCTAATATGTTTCTAGAAATGAAGGTCCCAAGTAATTCAGCAGTACTCTAAGATCTCACGAAACTATGGTATGGTACTTTGAGCGCCAAATAGTTATTAAAATTGCGAGAATTGCGTATTGTGAACCAAAGAGCACAAACGAAAGATGACAATCAAATGTAATTCCAAGATCTTTGACTGACTCACAGCGATCAAGACAAACATTAATACTCTAGAGCGGGTGTTGAAGCCGAATAAAAGTTATAATTTTGCACTTGCTTCAGATCTAACTTATTGCCATCGCACCATCTCTCCAATATATTGTTCGATTGTAAAATAGAATAGTCAACAAGGTGCTTGATGGCCATGACAAACTTATGGTCGTCAGCAAAAAATAAATGAGGAGAGGATATGCATGTCTATCCTCTCCTCATTTATTTTTTGCTGACGACCATAAGTTTGTCATGACCATCAAGCACCTGTGTGACTCTTCAAGTCATTAATAAATAAATTAAATAACATCGGCCTAAGGTTGAATCCCTGAGGAGCCCCAGAGCTGACTACGAATTCACCGGATGCAAATCCGCCGAGAAAAACAAACTGCATTTTATTCGCTAGGTTAGAAGATAATAATACCATAAGGTTGTTGTCAAAGCCAAAAGAACGCAGCTTATCATAACGACTGCATGATTAATGCAGTTAATTAATGCAAAACGATTTGGAAAAGTATGTATAGATGCAATCCACCTGCCCCTAGTAATAACTAGACTAACATACTGAGTGAAGGCTACTAAGTTTGTGATCGTTGAACGATCCTTCCTGAATCCACATTGATTAGTGGAGTTAAAATGTTTGATACGAGGGAAGATGGAGTTATATAGAATCGATTCAAAGATTTTGGAAAAATTGGAAATTATGGAGATGGGATGATGAGTTCTTTAATGTCCTGTCTTGCCTGTCAAGTCTTGTCCGTTTGGTCTTTTCTGTCTAGTCTTGTCTGTCTACTCTTGTTTGTCGAGTCTTGTCTGTTTATTATTGTCTGTCTAGTCTTGTCTGTCTAGTCTTATCTGTCTAGTATAGTCTTTCTAGTCTTTTTTATTGATTCGGCGGTATACTGCATTTGTCTGCACACAGGGTGCAATGTTTCCCACTATATATTTGACAATATCGCCTGTATAGCCGCTGTATAGCCGATGTCTTCTTTTTTGTGGACCGGGATGATTACTGAAATCTTAGGGTGCAGTGGGATATTGTTCATTTTAAAATGAGCAATTTACAATTTGTGTAATTGGCGATGCTAGCTCAATTCTTCAACGATGCAATATGGAGGTAATACGGCCCACGGCTTTCACTTTTTTCAATATTCCTTCCATTTCCACTGTAGTGGTAATCCAAGGTATATGATCGTTATTGATGCTGATTGATGGGACATTCTTGGCGACTAGTAGGGCGCATTTATAAAAATTGTTTTTTAAAGTATCTGATTTTTAATTTTGCTCCTGACGAACTGACGAACTGGTCAACGGCGTGGAGATGCGGAAAGGAACTGGAAGCTACCGCATTAACGGTCTCTGAGACATCCCTAGTACACATATCATAATGGCTAAAATCAATACAAAATGTTCCAGAGCTTATATTCCTCCGATCGGATCTCCAGGGAGGAATGCATTGAAATTAGCTAAAAGACCAAAATTAACACCTACACAAAAAATAGCGACATGGAATGTTTCAATCAGGCAAGATGCATAACGTAGTAATGGAAATGGAGAGATTACAAATAGATATCTTAGGGCTGGCACACCTAAGATGGCCAGGAAGTGGACAATGTGCAACCAACAACGGATTAATGTATTACTCTGGTACAAAAGATCCACAGAACGTGTATGGAGTAGCTATCCTAGTAACCAAAGAAACAAATAAATCCGTTACAAACGTCATACAATACAACGAACGAATAATACTCATGCAGTTAGAATCGCAGGCAGGTACAGTAAACATCATCCAAATATTTGCGCCAACAACAGATAAGACAGATGACGAATCAGAAAAATTTTACGCTGATCTGAACGATGTGCTAGGAATAACGAAAAAGCACGATATAACAATTATACTCGGTGACTTTAATGCGAAGGTTGGCAAAAGAAGTGTTGATAATTCCACAGGGCAATATGGACTGGGCCAAACTAATGACAGAGGAGAAAGATAAGTGGAATTCTGTCAAACTAACCAACTAATCATTGCTAATACTTACTTCAAACTACACGAACGCAAACTCTACACATGGACATCTTCCAAACACAGCGAAGATCAAATAATCAGAAACCAAATCGATTATATACTAATTAATAAGGGCTACAGAAATTCAATCCTTTCTGCAAAAACAAATCCGGGTGGGGATGTTGGATCAGACCACAACCCTATAGTGGCGAAGCTTAATATAAGACTAAAAAGAACCCAAAAAAAATATGTATCTATATTAAATCAAGAACTACTAAAGGATAATCTCATTGTATCGGAGATAAAACAAGATCTCCAGAAAAAACACACGAAATCCAAGCCGAAACAAATGATGCAAACTGTGATGAAAATGTCAAGTGGGGAAAGATCAAGAAAGCACTAATGCACAAAGCAAATGACAAACTTAATATCAGACAAGTAAAGAAAAAGCAAGAATGGATGACACCAGAAACACTCGGGCTAATGGACACACGCCGCAAATATAAAAACAACGATATTTCAAAATACAAAGAAATACATGCACTGATTAGAAGAAGGATCAGAGAACCAAAGGAGAAATACATGACGGATAGGTGCAATGTAATAGAAGCACTTCAGGCAAACTACGATACATTCAACTTGCACAAGAAAGTCAAAGAGCATACAGGACTTGGGAAAAAGAGGCAAGGTGGCCTATTGAAAGACAAAAACGGTAACATCATCCTGGAATCCAAACTGAAAATAAAGAGATGGGAAGAGTATTTAAAAGAACTTTACAGAGTCAACAGAGCGGAGGCTCAAGATATAAATATCGAAACACCCGCATTCAAAATAACTAGAGAAGAGGTTAAATACGCAATTAAGAATGCGAAAAACGGCAAAGCAGCTGGACCAGATGGGGTTTTCACCGAAATCATCAAATTAATCGAAGAAGACAACTTACAACAACTGATTGATCTATTCAACACGATATATACAACAGGCAAAATACCTCGAGAATGGCTGAAATCGACATTCATAGTAATGCTAAAAAACATAATGCGAAGGAATGCTCTGAATACAGCTCTATAAGCCTCATGAGCCATACACTTAAAATCTTCTTGAAAATTATACACAAACGAATAAGTACAAAAGCAGAAAGAGAAATTGGCAACAAGCAATTCGGATTTACTAACGGTCTAAGAGCTAGAGACGCGCTGTTTGAAATAAATCTCCTATTACAAAGATGTTTAGACATGAACAAAGACGTATGCATGTGCCTGGTTGACTACCAGAAAGCGTTCGATACAGTCAAACATGAACGACTAATCCAGATACTTAGAAGTAAAGGAATTGATGATTGCGATGTCCGAATCATACAAAACTTATATTGGCACCAAAACACGATAATTAATATAGAAAATGAAACAATAGAAGATATCGAAATAAAAAAGGAGTAAGACAGGGGTGCGTGCTATCGCAGGGGCGATAACAGGAGTTATTTAACTTATACTCCGAAGCTATCTTCGAAGAAACATTAGAGGATGAAACATATGGCATAACAATCAACGGCAAACCCATAAACAATATTCGATATGCCGACGATACCATAATGATTGCTGATAATATCACATACCTACAACGAATGATAGAACGTTTAAACACCGTCAGCCAAAACTACGACTTAAAAATAAACATCAAAAAAACGAAATTCATGATTGTTTCCAAAAGACCAATTATAGCGAATTTAACAATAAACAACATCAATATAGAAAAAGTCAGCTCTTATAAATACCTGGGAACCATAATAAATGAAAATAACAATCAAAGACAAGAGATAAGGTGCCGACTAGAGATGGCGAGAACAGCGTTCATGAAAATGAAAAATCTTGTAACCAACAGAGACTTAAACATGGAAATCAGAATCAGACTCGTAAGATGTTATATCTTCACAAGCCTTCTATACGGAATGGAGGCATGGACGCTCAAAAAACAAGATACGGATAAAATCCAAGCGTTCGAACTATGGGTGTACCGACGTATGTTAAGAATAGCATGAACCGAGAGGAAAACAAATGAAGCAGTATTAACCCAGATGAATAAAGAACGAGAACTCATTAAAACAATAAAAACCAGAAAACTACAATATCTGGGTCACGCCATGCGAGGAGATCGTTATGAATTACTACAACTCATTATGCAGGGAAGAATATCAGAAAAGAGGAGTCCGGGAAGACGACGGATCTCCTGGCTCAAGAATTTGAGGGAGTGGTTTGATTGCTCCTCTATAGACCTGTTTAGAGCAGCAGTGTCTAAAATAAGAATTGCCATTATGATAACCAACCTCCGTTAGGAGAAGGCACCCTTTGAAGAAGAAAGTATCTGCTATCTTACGAGGATTCGTTATATTGATGCCATTCAGTTTGCTGTTGGGGTGTAACTGTTTTGATGTTGGGGTGTAACGCTAGTTCGCGTCCGTAGTAGAACTAGTGCACTACACTAGTTCTACTTCTACTTCTACTACACTACACGTGTAGTGCACTACACGTGCACCCTGGATAACGCTAATTGAACTAGCAAAACAGTCACTCAGATAATCTTAGGATCCCCTGACCATAAGACACATTTCTACTTTCCTTCTAAATTGCTTATAAGAGCAAACATGATACCAGACAAAACTAACGGTTCTTCTCAGGACCTGTTGACTAGAAAACTCGGACCGTCTGTCCGAATTTGCCACTTAAACAAAGAAACTATAAGTTACTCAAAAAGCCAGTGCCCATCAAAACTTCCAAAAAAGGTCATTGTAAACAGAAGAGCAACTACGAAAAGGGGAAAAATACCCGGCTATAAACTACTGGGAGCTACGTACCACCCATCATATGGCGTGGCAACGTACTTTAAACAAGATATAGAAAACCCTTCTCTTATCTCCACGTCCACTGACGACCAAATCCACAACGTTGTCATAAAAATAGGATGTCATAAAAACATCACTGTCTCTAACATATATAAACCGACAGCCGTATCCTGGCCAGCCGAGGTTATCCAAATACATCCTTATCCTGCTATATTTTGGGGGATTACAATAGCCATCATGAGCAATGCAAGTACAGAGACTGCGAGCCAAATGGCAACACTATATTAAAATGGGCATTTCTTGAAACTGGTGACCAGGAAGTAGCAGACGAGCTGCTTCACGGCCTGGACGCGGCGAGGCGGGAAAAGTGGACGGAGACTGTGGAAAGTTTGATATCGATATCGATTCCAGATATCGAGCAGACAAGCGTGGGCCCTACTAAGGAAACTAGTAAGAGGAGTCCCTATACAAAAACAAAATAAAACTGTTAGCCCATGCTCAGTTGCTTCACACATAGTAGCGACATCCAGAGCACCCAAGGACAAAGAACACACACTTAACACCATAACCTAAAACCTTAAAAACCTCAGAAACAGAACGCTCTCGCCCTTACACATAGGAAGAAGTTTCGAACGCTCTTAAAGATGTCAAGCTAGGAAAGGCTGCAGGAAAGGCTGGATTCTTAATAAACTGTGGCAAGTTCGCAAAAGTCGGGATGGCCCGTCTCTTCATAGACATTAAACGATCATAGAGTTTAAACGACCGAAGATAATCGGTATATTAAAACCAGACAAACCAGTTGTCAGCCCAAAGAGTTATAGACCAGTAGCTCTACTAGCGAAGAATAGAGAATTAGCGCAAGATTACTTGAAGCGATTCCGATCGAACAGGCAGGCTTTTGGACAAAACGAAGCTGCGCAGATCAGGTCCTATCACTCACCATCTACATCGAGGCAGGATTTCAGAGAAAACTTAAAACTTCAGCTACTTTTATCGACCTATCGGCGGCCTACGACACATTGTGGAGAGAGGGCATGATATATAAGCTCATACGTGTAATCCCCCGCAAACTAACAGACCGACTGGGAGATAACATGCTACACGACCGAGTGCTTTAAGTGGCTATGGGATTCGACCTCAGTTCCCCAAGGAAACTAAAAAACGGGCTACCACAGTGTTTCACCTTCCACTTCTCTTCAGCCTGTATATTGGCGACATGCCAGAAACAAAATCAAGAAATTTTGGCTACGCTGATACTTGCGATAAGGTGGAGCTCTGTTGGACAGTCAGATAGGACCCTAACGACAGACCTGGAAGTAGTGGGAAAATATTCTCGCAAATGGAGGCTCCAACCCAATGCCACCAAAACAGATTTTTTGGTGGCATTGGGTTGGACATTGGCATTTTTTCCTGTTTTCACCTAAATAACAACTCGCTGTAAGAGAAGTTAACATAAAATTTGAAAACACCTTACTTACCCACAACAAAACACCAAGATATCTAACTCTGCGCTTCTACTCCGCGCTCCTCTGCGCTAGGCCTTGTCTCTTGAACTGCTGAATACTGAGCTCCACTTTGGTTAAACAGCCCACATGTACATAAAATAGACGCGCAGCTACATAAGACCATGAAAATGATTACTGGTGTCATCAAACCAACTCCCACGCAATGGCTTCCAATCCTAAGCCACATCCTACCCCTCCTACTTCGACGAACTTCGGTCTCTCTGTACAGTTACTGGACGGGATCCGAAGTCTATGATAGGAAAAATTGGTTATGATCGCTTTGTAAAAACATTGTCGATCGTTGTTCTGGACGTGTTCCTAACTGGTGCACTTTTACTCCTGTCAATCAAACCATAAAATATTGAAATTTTCTCGTCTGTGATTTTTTGTACAGGTTTATCGGGAAAAGGCCTCCGCGCCGTACCAAATGAATTGTCGTATGTGATTTGAACCGATTAAAAACCACCTTCTCACTTCAGGCTTTATAATTTTCCCGCAGGACGACCGCTAGGTATTACATCGCTTTAGGGGCCTTAGCCGTAGCTCTTCCTGCAGTGCTGTCAGTCGACCTTACATCACGTGTACCACTCTTCAGAGGTTTAAGGGTTCGAGTCGCTTGTTTTATCTAACTTCACCTGCTGCCTGGTCCTCTGGCGCCGCCTTCTTCCTCACTCGTTCTACACGTAGCACTTTTATTACTGCGGCATCATAAGCGGAATCATAAGTCAATGTGTCTGCTGGCTTCAGCATCAACTCTATCAGGTTATCCGGGGTGATGGGTGTCTCCAGCTGATCCACTGAAACATGGGCAAGTTCAGCGTTCTCCAATAACCCTACATATGTTGGGCAATCCGGGAAATCTTCAAGTTACGCTTACAAAGCCCGGAAGCAGCCGTGTTCTGAGACAAATTGAGTGCAGTAATAGTTGATTTCCCCGTGTGATCGCTTCTAGCATTTCCTCACCTTCGGAATAAGTCGGTGTGTCCATCTTTCTTTGTTAGAGGCATCCCACATCGGTTGCCACTGGTTGAGACTGATTGCTCTCGCTTCGATCCATGCATTGCTGGGGTTTATATGGTGTGGGTCACTGCTGCTGGTATATCGATATGTGCTCCTCGGCGAGCACCTCAATGGAAAGCAATCGCACGATAACGTTGACAGCGGAGACAGTGCGAAACGCACGGTCTACCAAGGTGCTGACGCGACATGCTGCTGCAGCCTTACTACGTTAACTCTGGACTTTCAGTGCATCAGCCCAAATGAGTATGCCATAAATGAGTATTGAGGTCGTCACTGATGTTCTCTCCTCTTCTGCCTTGGGTCACCGCCGTTAGGCATGAGCCGCGCCATTATAGTAGCCACTACGCAGGTCTTTCTGCTAATCAACTCTTTACAGTACAGCCTTGCGCCGAGAATTAAACCCAATTCTCGACGTGAGGCTGAACTTTAAAGAGTAAACCAAGGATATTATCAGTCTTCTAGTCTTGTGTCTATAGTCATGTGTGATTAGTTTCGTCTGTTTAGTATTGTGTCTATAGTCATGTGTGATTAGTTTCGTCTGTCTAGTCTTGCCTGTCTAGGTTTGTCTCTCTGGTCTTGTATGTCTAGTCTTCTGTGTCTAGACTTGTTTGTCTAGTCTTGCCTGTCTATCTAATCTTGTCTGTCTAATTTTCTCTGTCTAGTCTTGTCTGTCTAGTCTTCTCTGTCTAGTCTTGTCTGTCTAGTCTTGTCTGTCTAGTCTTGTCTGTCTAGTCTTGTCTGTCTAGTCTTGTCTGTCTAGTCTTGTCTGTCTAGTCTTGTCTGTCTAGTCTTGTCTGTCTAGTCTTGTCTGTCTAGTCTTGTCTGTCTAGTCTTGTCTGTCTAGTCTTGTCTGTCTAGTCTTGTCTGTCTAGTCTTGTCTGTCTAGTCTTGTCTGTCTAGTCTTGTCTGTCTAGTCTTGTCTGTCTAGTCTTGTCTGTCTAGTCTTGTCTGTCTAGTCTTGTCTGTCTAGTCTTGTCTGTCTAGTCTTGTCTGTCTAGTCTTGTCTGTCTAGTCTTGTCTGTCTAGTCTTGTCTGTCTAGTCTTGTCTGTCTAGTCTTGTCTGTCTAGTCTTGTCTGTCTAGTCTTGTCTGTCTAGTCTTGTCTGTCTAGTCTTGTCTGTCTAGTCTTGTCTGTCTAGTCTTGTCTGTCTAGTCTTGTCTGTCTAGTCTTGTCTGTCTAGTCTTGTCTGTCTAGTCTTGTCTGTCTAGTCTTGTCTGTCTAGTCTTGTCTGTCTAGTCTTGTCTGTCTAGTCTTGTCTGTCTAGTCTTGTCTGTCTAGTCTTGTCTGTCTAGTCTTGTCTGTCTAGTCTTGTCTGTCTAGTCTTGTCTGTCTAGTCTTGTCTGTCTAGTCTTGTCTGTCTAGTCTTGTCTGTCTAGTCTTGTCTGTCTAGTCTTGTCTGTCTAGTCTTGTCTGTCTAGTCTTGTCTGTCTAGTCTTGTCTGTCTAGTCTTGTCTGTCTAGTCTTGTCTGTCTAGTCTTGTCTGTCTAGTCTTGTCTGTCTAGTCTTGTCTGTCTAGTCTTGTCTGTCTAGTCTTGTCTGTCTAGTCTTGTCTGTCTAGTCTTGTCTGTCTAGTCTTGTCTGTCTAGTCTTGTCTGTCTAGTCTTGTCTGTCTAGTCTTGTCTGTCTAGTCTTGTCTGTCTAGTCTTGTCTGTCTAGTCTTGTCTGTCTAGTCTTGTCTGTCTAGTCTTGTCTGTCTAGTCTTGTCTGTCTAGTCTTGTCTGTCTAGTCTTGTCTGTCTAGTCTTGTCTGTCTAGTCTTGTCTGTCTAGTCTTGTCTGTCTAGTCTTGTCTGTCTAGTCTTGTCTGTCTAGTCTTGTCTGTCTAGTCTTGTCTGTCTAGTCTTGTCTGTCTAGTCTTGTCTGTCTAGTCTTGTCTGTCTAGTCTTGTCTGTCTAGTCTTGTCTGTCTAGTCTTGTCTGTCTAGTCTTGTCTGTCTAGTCTTGTCTGTCTAGTCTTGTCTGTCTAGTCTTGTCTGTCTAGTCTTGTCTGTCTAGTCTTGTCTGTCTAGTCTTGTCTGTCTAGTCTTGTCTGTCTAGTCTTGTCTGTCTAGTCTTGTCTGTCTAGTCTTGTCTGTCTAGTCTTGTCTGTCTAGTCTTGTCTGTCTAGTCTTGTCTGTCTAGTCTTGTCTGTCTAGTCTTGTCTGTCTAGTCTTGTCTGTCTAGTCTTGTCTGTCTAGTCTTGTCTGTCTAGTCTTGTCTGTCTAGTCTTGTCTGTCTAGTCTTGTCTGTCTAGTCTTGTCTGTCTAGTCTTGTCTGTCTAGTCTTGTCTGTCTAGTCTTGTCTGTCTAGTCTTGTCTGTCTAGTCTTGTCTGTCTAGTCTTGTCTGTCTAGTCTTGTCTGTCTAGTCTTGTCTGTCTAGTCTTGTCTGTCTAGTCTTGTCTGTCTAGTCTTGTCTGTCTAGTCTTGTCTGTCTAGTCTTGTCTGTCTAGTCTTGTCTGTCTAGTCTTGTCTGTCTAGTCTTGTCTGTCTAGTCTTGTCTGTCTAGTCTTGTCTGTCTAGTCTTGTCTGTCTAGTCTTGTCTGTCTAGTCTTGTCTGTCTAGTCTTGTCTGTCTAGTCTTGTCTGTCTAGTCTTGTCTGTCTAGTCTTGTCTGTCTAGTCTTGTCTGTCTAGTCTTGTCTGTCTAGTCTTGTCTGTCTAGTCTTGTCTGTCCAGTTTTGTCTGTCTAGTCTTGTCTGTCTAGTCTTGTCTGTCTAGTCTTGTCTGTATAGTCTTGCCTGTCTAGTCTTGTCTGTCTGATTGCACGTTTTTATGATTACACATTTTTATGATTACACGTTTGGGTGAGGAAACTCTGAGTCCATTATAGATATCACGTTTTGCAGTAACTTAATCGCAAGCAAGCTCCAGGGCTGGAGAGTGCTGGACAAGGACTCCTTAAGTGACCTCCGCTACATCATCTACAGCATACAAGAAAACAAAACGTCAAAAGAAATAGCACCCCTAACAAGAACTAGGTGGACAATAAAGCACATGAATGAGGAAAAAAAAATAAGAATGCCTAACTCAAGAAATAAGCAATAGCGACACATAAACTGCAGATATACTGGCTCAGGCGATGCACAAAGCATGTAAAAACTTAATAACTGGGGAAGGACGACCAAAAATAAAAAAGACAACATACTGGTGGACCGAGGAAATTTCGAGCATAAGAGCTGCTTGCACCGCTGCCAGGAGGAAGTACAAACGCCGAAGGACAAAACTTGCTGATAGCGAAGTTACCAAAGAGTCAAGTCAGGTATATAAGAGCCGAAGGAAGAAGCTGCGGAAGTTAATATATTCTATATTCTGAGTTATAAAATGACACATGGGGGGGAAGCCTTTCAAATCATAAAAAGAAATATGAAAACTTGCTCACAAATTCCTGCATTAACAATAGAAGCAGTACGTAGAGTAGCTGATGTGCTCTTTCCACACCACACTCCTTTCGATTGGCAACAGCCCGAAGTCACCGATATACCTCTATTCACTGCCGAAGAATTATCGCTCCCAAGCAGGCGAATTAAGAACAACAGAGGGCCAGATGGAATACCACCTGAAGTTGTAAAAATAGCTGCCTAGCGCCAATCAAGCTTTGTATTGGACACGATGAACACGCTGCTCACAATGGGAAACTTTCCGGTCAGATGGAAAAGGGCAAAGCTCGTTCTCATCAAGAAAAGGAGATAAAGAAATAGGAAATCCCATATCCTATAGACCTATTTGCCTACTGTATGTGTCGGGAAAACTCTTAGAGCAACTTTTGCTAAGCAGAATAAAAGGAGAACTTGAGATTGGGCATGGTATGTCAGAAAAACAATTTGGCTTCAAGCAAGGAAAATCCACAATTGACGCGCTAAGATCTGTCATCGAGATTGCCGAAAAGGCGAAGTCTGGCACGCAGAGAACAAGGAAACTGTGTGCGCTGCTAACCTTCGATGTTAGAAACGCATTTAACAGCGCTGGCTGGAAGCAGATCATGGAAGACCTAACATCAAGAGGTATATCACCGTATCTACTACGCATGGCGAGGAGCTACCTTAGCGATAGAAAGTTAATACTGAAAGGGGCTCGAAAAAACGGAAGAGAGAAGCATCAGCAGCGGTGTTCCACAAGGATCGACATTAGGCCCAACATCATGGAACTTATATGACGATGGGCTGAAATTAAGACTGCCATTTGGAGCGACAGTGATTGGCTTTTCAGACGATTTGGCTCTAGTGGTAACAGCCAGAACAGAAGAAGGATTGATGCAGAGAGCAAACGACACTATAGAGCAAATCATTAACTGGATGAAATCCAAAAGCCTCAATCTAACGCCAAAGGAAACTGAGGCGGTCCTTCTCATAGGACATAAAAAGGTCCAACCAATAAAATTTATAATTGAAAAACTGACAATAATCCCAAAGTGTCTCCCCAAGTGTCACTATCTTTCACTCCGCACATAGCAAAAGCTGCAGCAAAGGGGATGAGAACAATGGCAGTAATACAGCAACTAATGCCTAACATTGGAGGACCCAGGAGCAGTAAACGCCGACTGCTCAGCTAGGCAGTACGGGCCACTATGATGTATGGAGCACCAATATGGGCCAGAGAACTGGGAAAACAGAGCAATATCCAAAACCTCCTTGCAATGCAAAAACAAATGGCTCTAAGAATCTATAGCGCTTACAGCACAATATCAAGTGAGGTAGTAGTTACCATCGCGGGTATCCCGCCAATCGACTTGCTTGTGGAAGAGCAAAGAAAACTGCAAGAGACAGGTCGCAGCAAACTTGGCCAGGCCAAAAAAATGTCCAGGAAATAATTAATTGAAGAATGGCAGCAAAAGTGGCAGCAAGGCATTATAGGAGAGTGGATCAGACTTCTTATCCTTGAACTTCAACCCTGGATAGACAGAGAGCATGGTGAAAATAGAAAATCTTACCCAAGTATTGTTCGGCCACGGTTTCAAGGACTATCTGCATCAAATTGGCAGAGCCTCAGACAACCAGTGCATATACTGCGGAGAAACCGATACTGTGAGCCTTACAATCTTTGACTGTTCTCGATGGGAAATGGAAAGGCATGAAATTTCAAGCAATTAAGAAATACCAATCAACTCGAGAACGATAATTGGACATATGCTCAAAGCAAAACAAAACTGGATTAAGACAGAACAATATATCCGTTATATTATGGAATCCAAAACAACAGATGAAACGAAAGAACAATAGATAAATAGAAATTAAATTTAAATAAGTCACCCGTAACTCCGAGGCCATCCGACTAGCAGTACCAGAGTTCACGGCAGGGTTTCCAGGGGGGGCACCTAACTAGACAATGTGTATAACCGCCAGCTACGTCCCTAAAAAAAAGTCTTGTCTGTCTGGTCTTGTCTGTTTCTTGTCTGGTCTTGTCTAGTCTTGTCTCTCTATTCTTGCTTGTCTAGTCTTGTCTGTCTATTCTTGTCTGTTTTGTCTTGCCTGTCTAGTCTTGTCTGTCTAGTTACCTCTGCCTGGTCTTGTCTGTTTAGTGTTGTCTGTCTAGTGCTACCTGCCGAGGATATTTATATATATATATATATATATATATATATATATATATATATATATATATATATATATATATATAAAGGAATAAATATAATAAAACACGGTGTATTACGAGGTCTGTCGTAAATATCCCTCGCTAAGACGCATTACGCTTTTATGAGTCTCAGTTAATGAACTGCATTTACATGAAATGTTTTACTGCGGGATTCTTTGAGTGCTTACACAACGACACGGCTCTATCTTAACAATAGACATTCGTGCCATTTTCAACGAGAAAAAGTGTTTTCTGCACTTTGAAGTGTGCCGCCGCGAACTTATTATGCGCACTTATTAAAAACTTTTTGAATTAGCAGACAACTCCACATCGAATTTCGACTGTCTCACTTAAAATATTTATTTTTATTCTAGTCAGTAACTATCTAGCGAGTGTAGTATTTGCTAATAGCTTATATTTTGGGTGTATTTCACACTTGGGAAGCTATCAATGTATTGTACGAAATTGTCTAGTATTATCTTTACACTAGACTTGCCTTCACAAGCTAAATGAGTTGAATGCTTTCAATTTAAATATTTTTATTGTAAAACCTCTAATTGCTGAAATAACCAGCCTAAACCGTTTGCAAAGGAAAAGCTAAACGAGACGACTTGTAAGTTTATCTTTATTTACATTTGCAAAATAAATTTTCCAAGTTATAAATGTTTCAAAAAAACTTAAACTAAATCTTCAGAAAAAATAATTTAATGTACAAACCTATTAATATTTACATTAATTTTACTCGATTGAGTAAATTGTTGTTTTTTATTACACAAAATCACAAATTTAATACCACAATTAACAAGGAAACAAACAAAAATCGATCAAAACAACAATTTCGTAAAAAGTATTAGGCAATTACAATTAATTGATTGAGAAAGTAACAACAATTTTGTTTTAACAATTAAATTATTATTTATAACAACATTCTAATTTAACATTTAGAGATGTTTTCCATCAATTTTAAACTATCTAATTGTTTTAACAAAATCTATTTTTATCTATAGACAATATAAAACAATTTAGATTAGAACTAGAATATTTGACAGGAATAAAACTATAATCCCAATCCAAGAAAAACATTTATGAAATTTTGCTTATAATTTACAAGGTTAGAGTTATTTTAAGATTCAATAAACTTTGATGTTAACATTCTTTGTTAGGAAGAATGTTTATTTACAATAAATCTTTTTAATCAAATAAATTGTATAGTAATAAATTGTTTGGATCAGTTTTTGAGTAAAAATATTTTTAGCGGTTCCAATATTTGTTTTAAACCATTAATTTAAACTGCAAGGCCTCCCGCGTACTAGGCAACTTGGCTGCGGCAGCCTATATATTTTAGCAACCAATCGACAGCCAGTTGTGACGATTTCGTTGGGCGATATATATAAAATATGTCTGACTGCTACTACAATTGTGTGGACGGCAGCAATGAACTACCGTTCAATTAGGCGTGTTCTAAAGGCTGATGCAGCCAGGAATTTGTAGCCGCCTAGTAGACGAGCTCACATACTCCATCATGTGCGAAACTGGCTGCCTAGTGCACGGGAGTATTTTGCTAGCTATATTTTACAGATTTTCATTTTCTAATTTCCGAGGTAAAGGCACACATTTCGGACGGATTGGACTTTTGTCCTGATACTTTTCAATTACAAAAATATTCTAAGCTATTTTGCTTTTAATCCATTTTGTGCATTAAAAACTTTACAATTTTCTATAATATTACATAAAAAATAATAAAAAATTCAAGTGGCAATCGTATTTTGACCAATTTCCTTAAACTGATAATGACCCCTCTCCGCATTCAAAAAATCATTGATTGGTTTCACATCGGTGTTGTTATTATTGATAAGGTTCTGATTCTTCTCGCTGCATTCCTCGAGTATCTTCATCAGATTAGAATGTTCAACTTTACCATTTTCGACTAAAGGTAGTTGAGCGGCTGGTATTTTCATCTTTCTCTCTTCCTTCTCCGGAGAAGGCGGAGGAGTAGCACTCAACGATCTTTCAATTGAACCTTCCAATTCATTTGACCTTTTCTTAGCGCTCTCGTTGCCTTCCCTACTGATCTTCTTGACAAGAGATTCTGACTTCCTTGTAGGCGGGATTGGAATATCTGTAATGATCATACTTTCGATTTCTGAGAGAGAGTCGGTTTCCGCTTTTCTCGGTCTGGGTAAGCTGGAATCTTTAGGCTTGTAGTGTTCGATCATGTTTAGGCCCCAATCGTCGAGGCCGTTCAAAGAATCGTCGCTTTCGATTTCGGCTAGCGGAGCTTTGGCTGTGGTGAGTTTGTGCAAGAGCATCTGTGGGAGGAGAGATCCGAAACTTCTGGCTCGGGTGAGATAGTTATCGATTTTATCCGCTGAGGATTTCGTGGAGGATTTCTTGGAATCGTCGGGCAACGATTGAGCGGAACTATGTTTTTCAGCGTCTAGATTCGTTTCTGCGGCTATGCTCAATTTAAATTCATTATAGTTTGGCAAGGAAGCTACTGACGGCGTCTTCTGCGCCCTCTTTTTGTGGGCTGAATCTTTCCCAATTATACTTTTATCGATTTCGTCGTGTCTATGGTTCGGCTGGTGCTTTGGGTCTCCGCATGGACAAGTGTAATTGATTACTTTCTTGACGCAAAGAGGTTCTTCGACGGGTTTCTTAGACTGGAAGGCTTGTAGACTGCTTTTCGCCACGGATTCAATTCGCTCTCTGATTCCCTTTTTGTTCTTTCGCGGTGGCGGGATCGGTGTAGAATTGTCGTTGAAAATGTTGCTGCCTTTCTTGCCTTCTCCTTCCAGGGGAATTTCTGTCCAGTCTGATGATCTTGACAACGGGCGTGGAGGACGCATGGATTCCTCATTTTTCTCGTTTTTAGCATTCACTTGATAACTAAAAAGAAAAATTAAATCAATTTCCAAGCCGACAGTCTATTTCATTTATTTGCAATTATTAACTAATCGAAAGTAAAATAATTGAATAAACTAAAACTAAAACCGATTGAATAAACTAGAATTATTTAGTACAATAGACGGTAACAAAAATTCCATACTTGTTACCGAATAGACTATTCTATTGTAATTGTGTTTAAAATTGGTAATAATTCGTGATTTAACCGCATAGCAGAGAGGTGGTGGCAAAAAAACCAAATAGAAATTTAACAATGTGGTGAGTAAACCGCAAATTTTTGCTGTTATTACATCGGTTTGGATATTCTGGCAATTTTCATAAATTCCTTAATGCCATCCGATCCGGGCGGCAAAGGCGACTTATTATCTGGAAATTTGCCACGCAGTTAAACTCTCCCCGGTCGGAATTTATTCCGTACATATCGTAAAGTTTTATATATTTCGTAGATCCAACACATCCGCGCATAAAAAAGGGACTTAAAAAGGGATGAAAATGTTTAAAGAGACGTTTGAAATAAATTTCGCATATAACGGCGCAAAAATATCAAAAAATCGTTAAATTGATACGATATTTTGAATTGAAAGCCCATAAAATGAGAATTGATGGTTTGATTAATGGTCTTGAATACTACTGCCTAGTCTTGCACTGTATTGTCTGGGATTTTGTCAAAACTTGTTTGATATTGCATAGTATTGTCTAACATTGTGTAATTGGTCTGCTTTTCTCCGAACTTATCTAGACTTGCCAAGTCTTATTCATGCTTGTAAAGTCTTATCCAGGCTTGTCTAGGCTTGTCTAATTTTTTCCAGTGTTATCAAGGCCTGTCTAGTCTTGTATATACACATCTAGTTTTATTTAGGCCTGTATAATCTCGTTTTGGCCTAGAATTGATAAAACTTTCCTTCGTTATAGATAATCATACAAACTTAAAACAATCGGAACACAGCCTGAATATATAAATATATTCAACCTTTCCGGAGCTCTTTAAAAATTACTGAGTCTTTTTAGGACTACCAAAACAAATCTCACGTGAAGTCTTTTTTAGGCTTGTATAATCTTGATTTGTCTTCCTTAATCCTATGAAAACTTTCCTTATATTGTTTAGTCTGGTCTATGAACGGCAAAAATGTACTAACAAAATGATAGCTTGAAATAATATTTTCAATTGAAAGCCCATAAAATGAAAACTGATGGTTTGATTAATTATCTTGGCTACTACAGTCTAGTCTTGTACTGTCTTGTCTTGTCTGATCTTGTCAAAACTAGTTTGATATTGTATTGTATTGTCTGACATTGTCTAGTTGGTCCGCTTTGCTCTGAACTTGTCAAGATTTGTCAAGTCTTATTCATGCTTCAAGTCTTGTCCAGGCTTGTCTAGTCTTGTCCAGGCCTGTCTAGTCTTGCCCAAGCCTGTCTAGTATACTTCAGGCCTGTCTAGAATTGTCCAGACCCCTCTAGTTTTGTTTAGGCTTGTCTAATCTAGTTTTGTGTTCTTTATTTCTATAGAGACTTTTCTAATACTGTTTAGTCTGGTGTACGACGCCCATACAATTAGAATTAATGGTTTGATTATTGGTCTTGTATACTATAGCCTAGTATTATTTTGTGTTGTCCGGGATTATTTGATAATTGCATGGTATTGTCTGGAATTGTGTTGTTTGGTTCCTTTCTCTGATCTTGTCTAGACTTGTCTAACCTTGTATAGGCTTGTCAAGTCTTGTCCAGGCTTGACAACTTTTGCCGAGGTTTGTTAAGTCGTATCCAGGCTTGTTTAGTCTTGTTCTGGTCTGTCTAGTCTCGCCCAGTCTAGACCAGTCTAGTATTGTGCTTGCCTGGCTAGTCTTGTCTCGACCTCTCGAGTCCTGTTTAGGCCTAATCTTGTCTTGTCCTCTTCATTCATACAAAGATTTTTCTAATACTACTTTTTCTAATTAATATATCTATTACGCTTTGCAGGACGTACCATATATAATTCGGTCATAGTGGGTATTCAAAACATTAGATTATTAGATAGAGCAGAGTTGTTTGACAAACTGGTTTTTGATCTGTGATGGATGAAGTGTAATTGAAGGGTACAGGCAAATAACAGGGAATGTCCTTATGAATAGATTCTAAGAAAAAAGCAATTTAAAGTTTAGAAGTTATAATCTTTTTATTGAGATCAAAGTATGCAGTAACTTTTACTTAGAAATAGCAATGACTTATTGTTAAGCATATGTATGTTAAAATCAGAGTTTTTAGTTATTGACAACTATCTTACAAAAAGTACAAAACAAGGAATGTCCTTGGCGTCACAAACAAAAACAAGGAATGTCAAATTTAGTCACGAGCATCTTTGGTTTTTGAATCATATTTTAGTGTTTCATAAAATAATTGTGTTTTTCTTGCACAAAATGGCATCATACTCATCAAATCTCTGTATTTTACTTCACTATTGGGTCAAAAATTTAAACTTTTTTTTTAGTGGCAGGATTACAACAATTACTTAGAATTTTTGTTTTCTCCCAATCTACCAAGTAATTTTCTCTATGCAGTACCACCGGACCATATTCTTTCGAAACCATTACTTCTGTTTGCTTTTGAATTGGGATCTTACATTTCTTCATGAATTTTCCTGTGCGAAATTTCGACTTTTCTCTTACGACTTCTCCTGGAGCAATTTCAATAACGTTGAAAGGTGACGGTTTTGTACTTAAACTTTTAAGCAGTATACACATACCAATGAAATGGCAAAAACATTGACAGAAAATTTCAAAATTGTCAAAAAACTCTCAGAGTCAGAAAACATTGTTTACAAATTTTAAATTAAAATTGAAACGCAAACAAACAATGTAAATAAAGGAAACAAAGTCGAAGAACTCTTAACTTCAAAATCACCAGTTCACAATTGTGAAATTTTGGACTATCCTCCTTCTTTACCAGTTTGTCATGGACATTCCCAGTTCTTTTCGCTTTGGGCATATATAAAAAAGTATTCATAGCGACATTTGTTGGGTATTTGTAAAAATTAGTAATTTGATATGCAATTACCATAGACATAGATTTGTTACAAGTGCAAAAATGTGACATTCCCTGTTCTTTGCCTGCACCCTTCAATTGCTAATTAGTATATGAAATATCTAACAGAGCAAGACAAGGCCAGATCTGCTCATGTGTGGTCCTGTATTGTCCAGGTATGTCATGTCTTGCCAAGTTTTGTACAGGCCTGCCTAGTCTTGTCCAGGTCTGTCTAGACATGGCCAGACCTCTCTAGACTTGAACAGACTTGTCCAGAGCTGTTTACCAAGGAAAATTTGGTTTTATTTGGAAATACAATTTACAAAAAAAGCAGCACTGAAAAAAAACATAAAAACATTCCTTTCGCGTCGCACTTTACACTGGTATCCGCTCTCGCATTTCTTCAGTGTAAGGGCTGTCCGTTCTACTTCCTGCTGTCTTTCTCCTTAGTTTGAATAATTTTCTGAATGACGGTATATACTGTTTTCAATTACTTCTCCAATCCTGCTAGGCACTCCATTATGTTGTATGCATTAAACGTCCTCACAGTACGAAGTTGCACGAAGTTCGTTCTATTTTCTGTCCAGTTCGGGCATAGAAAAAGCATACAAAAGTATGGTTTACATCGTCTACCTCCCCATAGTAATTACAGTCATCCGTGTACGATCTCTTGCGGCCATACAGGTATTTTCTGAAACAGCCATGGCCTGACAAACCTTAACCCATTTCGAACACGGTCCCCAGGAGCATTGCATTCCGGGTGTGCAGCTCGCTCCTCGGAAAATTTTTATTGCTATGAGCGGATTGAACACCATGTGTGCTGTGTCAAGGTGTGTAAGGTTAACACCTTGTGCAATGTAAGGTAAAATAAAAATTGCAGGAATTAAAAACAAAAGTTTCAACTAAATATCAGACGAGAAATGAAGCGATCGTAAGACATTTTGAAATCTTTGTGTATTGGGAAAAACAATGAAAACCAAATTGTTTGCTTTTATTCCAATAATTATCAATTATTGGATATTTGATAGTTCCCATATGTAATAATAAACTTAAAAACACCTTGAATTCAGAAATGGTTAAGTCCTTCCATTTTTTCTTTAAACTCATTTCGCCGTACTTGATTGTTGCTTTGACAATCAAGGAGAAAAAGATATAATCAAATAAAAGTTCAAAAAGATCGTACGGACTATCTCCGTTTGGTAACTTTTGTAAGAGAATTTTGTAAGAGAACCATCATCTTTCCACGTTTCTATCAGTAAAAGTTCAATTTCACTCTCAATGTCAGTACAATCGTCCCAATCATTTTCTTCAAAAACCTCATCCTGTCTATCATCTAATAGTTCAATATTCATATTTTATCCTTATTTTCTAAATCACTATCACTATCCATGATAACAACATTTCGATTATTTTTTCTATTTCTTGCAAACATGAAATCATCACTTTCATTATCACTGGTTGCTTCCTGCATTTTTGATGTTCCTGCCTTAGGGCTGCGCTGCATGCGTATTCATAGTATTTTACATGTATAGGCTTCTAATAACTTTTTAGATTTTTTGGTACATAGTAAAACCAATGCCAAATTTTGTTTTCCTGTACTTTACAGATTTCATTTGTTCAAGAAAAATCTTATCTCGACAACTAGTTTACTCAGAGTAATTAATAATTTCAAATTACTGTTATTGCACACACGGTATGCAGGCCGTCTTATAGTCTCGGAAATCAATTGCACACACGGTGTGCAATCGGTCTCGAATGGGTTAAGTTATGTAATAGTCTGTTTCACCGTAGTTCCTCCTTTTATCATTAAGAACTAAGTCCATACGTTGCGTTATTCCACTTTTCTTACCATCTCATCAAATTTTCTCTGGCTTTTACCTTTTCGATCCCGTTATATGTTTCCTGTCTTTCTTTGATTTGGAGCTCTACCGGGGGATTTCCTGATATAACTCCCACCCCTTCTGCTGATTGTCCTGTACGCACAGCATTCTCTAATACACAGCAAACGCACGATTATAGTAAGGCTCAAAATTCTTGTTTTCGATTCTGTAACAATATGCCAGGCTGGTCCTTGATACAATAGTTGAGACTGGACCACGCTAAGTATTAATTTCCGTTTGGATCCTTTGGGTCCGCCGATATTTGGCAGAAGGCTAGCGAGAGCATTTGCCGTTTTTTCCGCCTTCTGGCTATTTTCGTTCACGTGATGCACAAAGGTTAACTTCGTGTCCAGTCATACTCCCAGATATTTTGCTGTTGTAGTAGGGGTTACCGTAAAACCTTTGGCATTAAAAGTAATTGTGGCTGTCGTTCGTTTAGAAGTTAAAAGTACTGCTTTCGTCTTCTCTGGCGAAAGCTGAAGTTGCCGCTGCTCAAGCAAGTTTAGACTCTTTGTAGCCCCGTATTAGCTGTATCCATTGGGATGGATTTTTCTTTTGCGGTTACCACCATCGCCACGTCGTCAGCGAATCCAATTAAGGTTATTCCCTCTGGCATTTAGGTTTTCAACAGATTGTCTGTTGATGTTCCACAGGGTGGGGGCCATGTCTGATCCCTGTGGGCACCACTGTTCCTGATTTTTTTAATATTTACTTCTGACTCTAGGATGACTTTCATTTTCGATAGATATGCCACTAAAATAGTAATGAGGCAATCCTCTATCTTCCTCTGTCTTAATTAATTTAATATTTGCTGCCACGAGGTACTATTGAAGGCAAACTTCAGATCAAGTGTTATAACCGCACACAGTCACCGGTGTCGAGCTAAGTGGGCACCAGCTTCTCTTGCAATTTGAATCACTTTTATTATGGCATCTACGGTCTGTCGACCTTCTCTAAATCCTAACTGTTTGTGAGACAGGTCCACTGTTCGTTTAAGAATATTTTGTAGTTTGGCTAACATTAACTTTTAATATAATTTACCCTCTACATCCAAGAGGCAGATTGGTCTAAAAGATGAAGCATTTTCTAATGGATTTTTACCCTTCCTTAACAAAACAAGTTTTGCTCGCTTCCACTCTGCTAGGAACCTCGCCTAAGCTGCTAGTTATATACGGCTAATGTATAATCGGGTCTTTCTGCAACTCGTTTTAATAGTTCTACTAGAATATTTCCTGGCCCTGGTGCCTTATTGCTTTTCATTTTCTTGCAGGCTATCTGCAGTTCATCCGATGTGAAATCCACAAAACTACCGTCTTTATTACAAATAAAATTTACTTCCTCGTGGTCTGGGAAAATGTGATCAACTGCTTTTTCTACTGTTTCCATAGTCAATTTCAATGGCGGTGTGTGACCTATCGGCCTTTTCTTGACAATTTTGTAGCCATCCCCCCAAACATCATTATCTACATTCTTACAGAGAATTTTGCAGTGGTTTATTTTCGATGCTTTAATAGCGTTTCTCAAAATTTCCTTGTTCTTTGTATATTCGTTCAATAGGAGCCGGTTAACTTCGCGTAAATTCCTTGCCGCGTTTCTTGTGTAGGTTCTTCTTCTTCGAACACATTCTTTGCGGAGTTCAGATATGTCCTGCGTCCACCAGTATACCGGTGCTCTTCTGATCAGGGAACTACGTTTTTGGAATAGATTTATCGCATATTTTAGAAAGCGTATTGGAAAATCCTCTTGCAGATGTTGTGTAGATGCATTTTGTTCTATCCATTCTAATGCATGTTGCAGTTTTTGTTGATCCATCTTGCTGACTTGCCTTCAATTACTAATATTTCTCCTTGAATTGTGTCTGCTTCCTGGCTGAGATATTAAAATAAAGTTAAATAATAAAGTTTTGATCCTGAGAGAGGATAATCCTCAGGAAGATCCTAGGCCCCGTAAGGGAAGATGGGGAATTCCGAAGGCAGCATAACTCTGAGCTTTAGGAACATATCGAGATGCACTCTGACTGTGCCAGGAAAAGAAGGGTAGCTTTCCATGGCCACGTTGCAAAATTGCCTCCAAACCGACTAACCAACCGTCTGTACACCTTCTGGCAAAAAACAAGGTTCGTACCACTTCGTTAACAGACACCGAGAAGCATATTAAAGAACTAGGAATAACAGATCTCCAAAACAGACACGCTGTGAGACGCACCTTGAAGGAAGTCCGTGGATTTCAGAAAAAAAAAATACCCGAAGGAAAGGTACCCCCTGGACAGAAGAGAGAAAGGAGTTACACCGGTAGAAGACGCGACAATACTGGGCAAAGATCAAAGCCCAACAGTTGAACAAGCGTGGTCCAAAATAGGCCTATTCGAAAGAAGAAGAAAGTTTTGATCACCTAGAGATTCGTTTTTGCTCACTTCCCATCCGCTAATACTTGTTCTAACGTCTTCTGTTGTTATTGTCAGGTCTAAAACTGCGGAGTATTCCTTTCTTTGAAATGTAGGTTTCTGTCCGTCATTAAGAACAACTAAATTGTTAGCTGCAACCCACTCTGTAATGAGTTGGCCCTTCTTGTCTGAGAGATCCATACTGCCGTGATTTTGCGTTGAAGTCGCCAGCCATAGATTTTTCTTTTGTATTTTTAATTACACTTCCGATTTTATGCAATATTTCCTCAAGAGATTGTATATTGTCATTTACAGAGGAATAGCAACTTTAGAGTGTAAAATCTGTTATTTTAATAAATGTAAAACTGGGGCCTTGTTCATGATTTTTAATTATAACATCGCGGTCTACTACTTTTATTGCTGTGTCCATTTGTTCATCGTATAACCAGTCCATTCTGTTTTTAATAGCCTTGCGATTCGGTTCACTCTGAAATAAGATTCCAGCCGCTATGTCTTTGGCGGTAGCAAGCGCCATGTCATTAGCAGGCCGACACCTGTTAGTGTTACTTTGTAATATTCTTATGTACTTTATGTTCTTGTCGCCTACCTTGTTACCTACCTACCTACCTACCCTATTGTTCATTGGGCATTTGGAATTTCCTGATTGATGTCCCTCTTGTTTACAGTGCACACAAATCGGCCTATTTGTGCATTCCATTACTCGGTGTCCATCTTTCCCACACTTTAAGCACATGTGCTCTCTGTCTAGATCTTTACATTGGGTTTTAAAATGACCATACTCCCATTATCGGTAGCATTTAAGATCTTTTTCTCTTTCTACGATTTTGGAGTTTGTTAATCCAATTTTTATTTTTTCGAGATGAATGAACTTTATGGCGACAGTTTAAAGGCATTCAAAGATGCCTTTATGGCATCAGACATTATAACTGTGACATTCTGTTTGTTTCTATAGGCCGGTCGTAGGGCTCTTATCTCGAATTTTTCAGGTTTAATAGAGGTGAATTTTGTAATAGCCTCTTTGATTTCCTACTCTGTTACAAGCTCATCCATTCTTTTTACATGGATCTCGAAGAGATGTAGTCGCCCCAGGTATTTTCCCATGAATTGTTTTTTCAGAATTTCAGCTTTATCAGCTCCCTCTTTCACTGTAAGCAGAAGTTCTCCATTTTTTGTTTTAATTATATCTTCAATTTCTACACCGATTTCACTTGGATTTACTGTTTGCCTGACTGTTTTAAGCCGATCAGCATTCATTTTAATAAGAAGAACGTCTTGCGTTCTAGGTTGCCAAGGGTTTGCCAAGGGATGGTTACTATTAATTTTGCTGAATATTGGTGTATTTTCTAGTCGCATTTTGTCTTTCGTTGTTCTAAACATTACAATTTCTACATTAGAGTCTGCAAATAGGTATTCCATTTGCCTCGTGAAAATGAGCCCGATTATTCCGTTTAACGCAGTTATGGCTATTTTCGTCTTGTTTTTTTTTGCAAATAGCTCTTTATTGATTTGAGCGATTTAAAGCAGTTTTCATCATCGATTTCCAAAATCGCATCGAGAGAGAGTACCGGATAGTGTATCCCTCTGGACGTGAATGATACGTTTCCATCATTATTAGGAAAGCCTAGCGAGTATGTCATCATGGCAACTTCTCCTTTTGTTTTGTTTTGGCATTTAAGTCCATTTATACCTCCAAATTAATTAATAGCTGCCTCGACTGATTTATTTTAGGTGTCGAAATTATTGATGCAGGGGAGTATAATTTCGTTATCTATTTTCGAGCATATGTTTCCTCTTTCAGCTTTTATTCGAGGGAATATTCTAATTATCCAGTCTTCTTCTGGAATTTGTTGAAAATTTTCGAACGTTTCTGTTTCTGTCAATGCTGCCTGTCTTCTTTTTGTTCTAATTTCTTCCTTTTGGCATTATTCACACATACTTTATTTGGTGAACTTTGTTATTTTATGCTCATGATGTAGTTCAGTGGTGGCGAACCTATGGCACTCGTGTCACAGCTGACACGTAGGAAAATTATATTGGCACGCGAACTATTTCTCTCGCTTGCCTTCTAATCTTCTAAAACTTAAAACTTCTCAGTGGTGATCAGTGGTGGCGAACCTATGGAACGCATGTCACAGCTGACACGCAGGAAAATTGCATTGGCACGCGAACTATTTCCCTCGCGTGCCTTCTAATCTTCTTAAATTTAAAACTTCGCAGTGGTGGTGAATCTATGGCACGCGTGTTAGAGTTGATACGTATTAAAATTGTATTGGCACGCGAACTATTTTTCTCGCGTGCCTTCTGAAATCTTCCTCTGAAACTTTAAAACTTCTACTTTTCTAAAGAGGTTTTTAAAAAAGTTTTCTCAAGGTATTTTGTGCCACATCAAAGGAGTAAAACATAAGACGTGTTGTATTCAGGCCAATACGGTAACTGATTTTCACAATCGTAAATGTTTATTCATTGTAAAAGTTACCTGGCACATCAAAATTTCAAAATGTCAAGATTAAAAAAAAAATGGCACGCGGCCAGAAAAAGGTTCGTCACCCCTGGTGTAGTTCCATGAATTTCACTTGCTTCCTTAATTTTACAATTTCCACGTGCAATTTCGACTCACCTCTTTTTTTTACAGTTTAATTTGCTGCCTCTGTTAGCCAATCTTTCAGTCTTTTTCTCTGCAGTTATTCGGCGTGGAGTTATATTTTCCCGCTAATTCTTTTAAGCCCTTTTTTGGATTATCTATGTCTTTGTCTATGTTGTATATCAGCCTTATCTGTGTAAACCACTGAAATATACTACCTGGAACGAGCGCTGGCCTCTAGACTTGTGTGGGCAGAGAGAGAGGTCCTAAGGACCTCCCTTTATCCTTGTCTAGCCAACAGTGTAGTCGAGAGTGGTAGGATGTGATACAGTCAGAGCGAAAAGCTAGTTGTATTGAGTTGTATTAAGAAATAGAGTGAGATCTATCGGTGAGCATATTATAAACCGAAGTTTATATATTTTAATGAAAGTTGTTTTCAAAAAGACAATGGTAAAATACTGTTACATTTGCAAGGAAAAATGGACGTAGGACGTCGGACACACATTATGCTTTTCTTTTGGACTGTACTAGACGAAGACAGAGCGATACGAGAGACACCTTGTGATGCTCTCTCTCGGCCCGCACAAGCCAAGAGGCAACGCTCGTTCCAGTTAGTATATATTTCAATTCTGTAAACAGCTTTTCTAGAATAGATTGAAGCACAATTTCTTCCTTCCTGATGTCCTTTGGATGCACTTCTGAATTCTCAGACCCCCAAGTCGGTTCACCTTGCTCCAAGTTTTGGTTTTCCATGAGATATTTCATTTGATCCTTGCTTGCGATATCCAAAGACTCCATTTGGAGTAAGAAGGGTATTTAATTATGCTTATACTTTGTATATAACGTTTGAATGTGTCGATAAAATTTTAATTAAACTCTATTGATAGCCGTAAAATTATTTTTTATTTTTTTAAATTATTCTTCTAATTTAGCTTGATTAATTTGTCTATTATTCTAGAAGTTTTATCTAGTATTGCTTTTTCTAGTCTTTTTAAATTTATTTTAATCATCTTCTATAGTTGTCTCTAATCTTTCCTAGTCTTGTTTAATCTATTTCGGCCTAAATTAAGTTTTGCCTTATTTTGCCTTTATCTAACCTTCTTCTATCTTTATCTTCTACCTTTTGAAAGCTACATTGGAAGTTGAAGATTAAGTAAAATCCAATAATTTCCAATCCAATCCAATCCAATAATTTGTTTAATGCTTTGTCTAATTATTTAGGCCTTCTGCAATTAATTTTCTGTGTCAAATACTTCAGATACTAACTGGCACAATTACAATTCATCTATCACATATCAAAAACTAGTTAGTCAAACAACTTTGCTAAATATAACAATGTTATGCTTTAAATACCTACTATAATCAACTTATATAAGGTACATATAGTAAAGCGTACTAGATAAACTAATTATTCCATAATTAGTACACACAGTTTTGCCTTCTCTTATCCGTCTTCCACAATCTGTCCAGCCTGGTACAGTCCTGTCTAGCCTTGTCAACTTTTGCTTAGTCTTGTCTAGGCTTGTATAGTCTTGTCCAGTATTGTCCAGTCTTGTTCAGTCTGGTCCAGTTTTGCCTTGTCTTGGCCAAATAGCTTTGTCAAATCGGCCTGTCTAGTCTTTCGTAGACCTGTCTAGTAGGCTCCATCTCTGTCTACTCTTATCGAGTTTTCTTGATCCATATATAGACATCACAAATATTGTTTAGTCTTTTTAATTCTAGTCTACTAATCCCATATCTTGTCCTATCTATTCTTGCCTTGTCAAGTCTTTTTTAGTTTAATGTAATCGTGCCTAGTCTTCTCTAGTTGTCTCTAATTTTCTCTAGACTTCTTTAACCATATATAATTTTTTCCAGCCAAAATTATCTCGTAAATATATTTGTGCTGAAAGCTATATTTGAAGTTGACGATTAAGTATCTTATATATTACTATAGTACTATCTCTTATCAGTTTTCTACAATCTTGTCTGGTCTTGTCTGGTCTTGCCTGGTCTTGTCTCCTCTTATCTGATCTTGTTTGGTCTTGTCTGGTCCGGTCTAGACAAGTTTAGTATAGTTTTTATCCAGACTTGTACAGTCGTGCCTAATCTTATCCAGTCATATACCGTATTGTAAAGTCTTGTCCAGTCTTGTCCATTCTTGTCTATTCTTGTCCAGTCTTGTCCAGTATTCTTTAGATTTGTGTAGTCAGAGAGAGTCGTATGAAGTTGGCCCCCGAATTTTTGAAAAATTGAATTTTTTTTTAGAGTTCTGGCAAGATTTCGAATAGTTCTAGAGTTCTTGCTTAAAAATTGTAATAGTTCCGGGGAATTTCGGGCAGAAATCGAGAAAAACAATTTGGGCGCCCACTTCACGCAGTCCCCTCTTTTTCAGGAAAAAAAGTTCTGATGTAATATTTCAGTTCTTTATATATCGTTCTAGAGTTTTCAATCAATAATGCATATAGTTCTACTTTTTTTGCAAAATTTTGTAATTTTTGAAAAATAAAACAAAAATCTGATAGCGGTTTCCGATTGTGCTAAGGCATATTTACAAAAAATGCTTATTAGACATTTTTGTAAAATCAATATTTATAAATTTATTTATAAAAAACTTTCGACGAGGATAAAAAAAAATACAAGAGGACTGATAAGAGTTCTGAGTAGCCCCGGAGAGTTCTGAACAAAAAATCAATACAATTTCTTTGTCAAACCAATATTAAAGAAGTTATAAGCAAAAACGAGGCGCAAATTTTTTGAAAATTACAGAATTCCAAAAATAAAAATGTTTGTCATGAGTTTTGATATGAGTTATGAGTAGCCCCCGGAGAGTTCTGAACAAAGAACCTATACAATTTCTTTGTCGAACCAATATTAACCGCGCCTCGTTTTTGCTTATAACTTCTTTAATATTGGTCGGACATGGAAATTATAAAAGAGATTTGTTCAGAACTCTCAGGGGCTACCCAGAACTCTTAACAAAACACATGTAATTTTTTTTTAATTCTTTAATTTTGAAAGATTTAGCGCCTCGTTTTTGCTTATAACTTCTCTAATATTAGCTTGAGAAAGAAATTGTGTAGGTTATTTGTTCAGAACTCTCCGGGGGCTACTCAGAACTCATATCAACACTCATTATACAATTTCTTTAATATTGGTTTGACAAAGAAATTGTATTGGTTATTTGTTTAGAACTCTCCGGGGGCTACTCAGAACTCTTGTATTTTTTTTTATCTTCGTCGAAAGTTTTTTATAAATAAATTTATAGATATTGATTTTACAAAAATGTCTAATGAGCATTTTTTGTAAATATGCCTTGGTACAATCGGAAACCGTTATCAGATTTTTTTTTAATATTTCAAAAATTACAAAATTTTGCAAAAACAAAAAGTGGAACTATATGCATTATCGATTGAGAACTCTAGAACTCAATATAAAGAACTGAAATATTACATCAGAACTCTTTTGCCTGAAAAAGATGGGGCTGCGTGAAGTTGGCCCCCAAATTGTTTTTCTCAATTTCTGCCCGAAATTCCCCGGAACTATTGCAATTTTCAAGCAAGAATTCTAGAACTATTCGAAATCTTGCCAGAACTCGATTTTTCAAAAATTCGGGGGCTAACTTCAAACGACTGTCAGAAAGTTTATGATTTATAAATAAATACACAATAAGTTAAATCATCTCTTATTGTTTCATTTCTTACTTCTAGATTAAGTTTTCATACTAGATGTTGCTATGCAGTTTTAATGTAGTACACCCGATTTAGATGATGAATAGTGAAACATTTTATTATCTTCCTGGCGGTTCGGCCTTTGAAACAATCTCGCACCGTGAAACAATCTCGTTTCCTCTTCCCGATCTGCACCTCAGATGCGGAATAATCTGAATAATAACAATAATTTCGAATTAAAATTGTTACGACGGTACGATAGCAATTTGAAAGCAATTATTCGTTGCATATTCAAATCGCGCCGGCATTTCCGGCGCGCACGAAGTGAAAGTTCAAGCGAAAAACCGAAATAAAACCGATATTTTTAACTTGCGCAACTTTCAAAATTTAATCCTCGTTATCATTTCGCCGGGTTACATTTTCGAATGGCGAAGTGCACAGAGAGGAAATGGGAATAAAACGAGTCGTGCCTGTCCGTTTGGTTACGCTCGACCGCCGGCCAATTATCGCGAGTTCGCCGCGCGGATAATGAACTGAAAAGCCGAACGGTCTGGCTCTGAATATCTTCCTAGTCAGTCAATTGTACCGTTTGAACTTGCTCGGAATCGGTTTTTGGATTACCTGTGGACTTCTTTATCTTCCAAGTTGTCGGCGGATTTCCATTTTGGTTTCAACTGCAACAAACAACATTACAAATTAGTTTTAACAAGAAAATTTAACGAGAAAATTCAATTTTAAAAGATTTTTGGTTGTTATATTAGTATTAACCATTTAAGTTTAGGAACAAAACCGTGTGTTAACAAAACCGTGTTTAGAAAGATAAGTGAAATAGACAAGCATGATTATGTAGAGAGGATTTTAAGATGAAAAGGAGTTCAATTAAAACTTTGTAGCAAAATTTTGGCGTAAAAGTCCTTAAATGTGAATAATAAAGGCATCAGTTGAGGAAGTTGTTTGCAGTTTAATATCAGTCTATGGTCCGAAAGTGAAGCACCGAAAGTTCATTAAAAACATGTAAACAAATATAAATGGCTCTTGGTTTTAACATCGGGGAGCTTTTAAAACTTGAAGCTTACAGCGTTTCCTTACGATTCGCTCCAACTTTGTACATACAAATCTTACTTATCCGGCATTAGCGAATCTCACAGAAAATCCGAATTTATACAAGATGAAATGTTTTCGCTTTTAATTAAATTTGACAATGTTCTGATTTAATTTTAAATAAATAAATACATACAAAGTCATTTTCTTCTTGTATTTTACCAAATAAGTTTAATAGAAGTATTCCACTCTAGATCCCTTCCTAATTTACAACGTTACTTACTTAAAATTGAGACAATTTGATTTTTTCACATTGATGTTTTCATGAGTGATAGTAAATAACGATGACTAGGGTAAAGATCTCGTGGTCGGAGCCCTTTGCATATAATGTAAACAAATATTTTTTCTCTCTAATGGAGACTAGATCTGTATAGTCTTCTAGATGTAGTCTCCATTAGAGATATAAAGTATTTATTATGTACATTATATACAAAGTTATTGCCAAATTTATAATTCATTATATAGGGTCTTTCAATAAGATGTTTCGTTTTGATATGCAAAAAAACGAGTATTTTTAAGCGAAATCATCGGATGTTTATTTAAATGTAAAAAGGAGGGTATACCATTAAGCGTAGCCACGGCTACGCTTGCAGGATCATATTCTTTTTATGAAATTTTCCATCACCAATTCGCACATTTGCTGCTGTATATCCTCGATAACTAAACAAATTCAATCTTTGAGGTCTTGAATCGGTTGTGGGTCATTGGCATAGACCTTATCTCTCACGTAGCCCCAAAGAAAAAGACTGAATGTGTTATATCATAAGATTTCGGTGGCCAATTGTGATCGCCTCTTCGAGAAATCACACGGTCAGGAAACTTTTCACGCAAAAGAGCGATGGTATCGTTATTTATGTGGTAGCGCCGCCTTGTAGACAATAAACGTCGTCCACATCAATATCTTCCAATTCATTAATCATTAATCATCATTCGATGGGGCAATCCATTCACCGTAAGAGTTGTTCCAGCTTCAGTTTCGAAAAAGTAAGGTCCAGTGACCCTGCCAGACCAAAAACCGCAACAAACTGTTACACGTTGAGGCGTTTTAACAATAATTGTCGGGTGTTCCGAGCCCCAAAAGTGACAATTCTGCTTGTTAACGTAGCCTCTGAGGTTAAAATGGGCCTCGTTACTCAAGATGATCTTTCGATGCAATTCTGGATCAGTTTGATACGTTTCAAGGACCCAATCATCAAAGACACTACGTTGTTGATGGTCAGTAGGCGTGAGTTCTTAAGTCAACTGAACTTTAAAAGCTTTAAGACCTAAGTCTTTATGAAAAATACGGTGTAATGTCGTTTGTGGAATGCCCAATTCCAAAGATCGACGAGAAATGGACAAACTTGGGTTTTTCTCAACACAATGGTCTACAACAGCAATATTCTAAGTTGTTCTTGAGCGATGTGCACGAGTTCGATTATTCACAACACTAACTTGTCCCAACAGCTCAAACTTTTGCACCAGTATCACAATTGCTGGTCGAGAAGGTGCTTCACGACAACCCAAAAATGCTTTAGTCACGCGAGATCGCGAAATTTTCACCATTTTTAGGGTTCCGTACCGAAAACGGAACCCTTATAGGATCACTTTGTTGTCCGTCTGTCTGTCTGTATGTCTGTCTGTCTGACTGTCTGTCCGTCTGTCTATCTGTCAAGACCATTTTTCTCAGGAACGCGTAGAGGTAACAAGCTGAAATTTGTATCAAATACTCGGGCCTGCGGTCTCTTTCAGCGTGAAAAAATCATACTTGTAAGTCAACGCGATCAAAAGATATGACCGTTTATGTCGCATATATTGCGATTTCACAAGGGAATCAAAACCTATAGGGTACTTCCCGTTGACCTAGAATCATGAAATTTGGCAAGAAGCGGTGTCTTACAGCACATGTAAAGGGAAAAATCTGAAAACCGTAAATATGTAGTTTAATTACAAGAAAAATGCGAATTCACTATTAGAAACTTATGAAAATACACTAATGTTGTCTTAGTGGTATTGTTAGGCTCCAGAAGCATATGGGTTGCATACAGTTAGGTCCTCCCTGGTTAGGTCCGGAGGTTAATAAGTATGTGTTGGCACCAAGCTGTTTTTTCTGAATTTTCTTTGTTTATATTCGTTATGCATTTCATCACGTACGCTGTTTATACATAATATATACAGGGTATTTATTATGTCTAAATTTTGCATTTTTATAACCGACATGCGACATACTCAAGTCCCGTAACATCCTGTATATATTATATTTCGTCTAATTTTTCTTTATAATCTACATAGGGGAGGTGGGGCAGATTGATTCATAAAAATTAAAAATCAAATAACATAAGTATAAACGTAATATTTTTTATTTATTTTCAACTCAACGTCTAGCTAAATGTATAAATATTATAATGTCAAGGATCAAAATTGTATAAGTAGTTATAGAAAAGGAAAATTACGTGATTGTAAAAAAATGATTTTGAATCATTCTGCCCCACCAACGGGGTACTTAGATACATCACGTGGGGCACTTTAATACAGAATGGAAATTGTATGAAATAGTTATATTCTAACACTAGAAGATAGATAATCCCATTATGACGACAATAGTTAACAGCTTTAGTAGAAATATGTGATTCGTGGTTGTCACAAATAGTAAGAATTGGGTAATCTTTAGTTCACAGGTGTCACCCACCCGCTCCTGTTTGCTAAACCAAGACTGCATTGGGGAGCCCCATTTAAAAATGGGACTTTGAAATGGACACGAGGAAAAACATAAACAGGAGGAAGAGCACCACATGTTGCTGTTACTATTCCACAAAAAGTTACGAGTTCTCCGCGTTCAGCTGACACAATTTGTCCTTCTTGCCTCTGTGTCTTTTCAGCCAAAATTAGGCGTTGATAAAACAAGACCGTGTTAATGCCTGTTTCGTCTAAATTTAATATACGGTTAGGTGTGAATTTATAACTTAACATTACACGCTCAAAATTATCAAAAGTCCAGCCACTGTAAGACCGCAGTGGCAAAACCGCAGTTAAATGCAAAACTTCTTGCGGCGCTTGTGTTTTCAGGTCTCCCTAGGTTGAGCTCCTGATTTCTTTTTCTAAATCCTGCTGCCCTATCTTTCCCGGCGCTTTTATTTTTTGATCATCATTTTCTGATGACAACAATAAAACATATAATTTAAACATATTTTATATTATTTAAGAACAAATTTATATTGTGAAAAATATATTGGGGCACTTTGATATGAGTACGGGGCACAATGATATGTATCATTGTGCCCCGTACTTTGTTGTGTCTAAGTGCCTCAAACATTTTCAACCTATACATAAATATGTTTTCAAAATAACCTATCCTTAACCCTTTCGGCCCTGGCAGTGGCAATTGCCACCGCAACATTTACATGTCTAGTTACTATGACAATCCATATTTTTGCTGTTTATCACTAAAGTCACTTTAACAATGCCTCCTAAACAAAATAAATGCGCAGTTTGTGTCATTACTTGACTTGTGTTGTGTGTAAATAAATGTTTTATAAAGTCATGCGAGATGGATGTCGATAACCTCAACAATCTGTTTGGTAAATAGTAATAATTACTGCGTGAAACCCAGTATTGCTTAAAGTTTTACTAATATGTCAACTGTAAGATATGTTTGATAAGTAGAACGAAGATGTTTAAGGATTCTGCCCAAATAATCCATGTCATAACCCTTTGAAATTTGTGTACGCAATTGCCACCACTGGGTGTCTACGCAAAAATTGATAAAAAAATAATTTTTTTGCAGCAATAATTGCATTGCCTGATTCAGACGTAGAGAAGATGAAGTGGAAAGTATAAACGAAAAGGATATTTCAAGAGTTAGATGAAGAGTCAGATGAAAAGAAGAATCCAAGAACGAGTCCAAAATTCAAAATTAAAAAAAAAAAAACGAGAAAAAAATAATTGGAAGCGAGATGTGTTTGTTTCGCCAAACGTTATTTGTACTCCCTCTGGCAGTGATGACGAAAATACCAATATGTGTCAAACTCCAATGACCTATTTTACAAAAAAAATTCCAAATAATATTTTCACCGAACTTGACGAAAAAACCAACATAAATATACTCAATTCATAAAAACTAAAAAAATATATATAAACACAAACACGGAAGAAACTAAAAATCTTGTAGCTCTGCATGTTTTCATGGGCATAATTTGGGCGTTTTCCCAGATTGATGATGGACCTGCCACAAAATAAAACTCGTGGATGATGTTCAAATAACTCGCAATCGTTTCGAAAACCTTAGAAAAAGATTTTCGAAGCTGCAAACTCCAGACATGTGAAGGGCGCTCGCGAATACAGTGCGAAAAGTGCGAAGTGCCCCTTTGCTTGTGCAAATTTTGGAATTGTTTAAAATAATTTCATATTAAATACATTATGCTTGTGTTTACTTACGAAACTGTAAGTTTATTAGAATAAATGTAAGTTTTCATTTTTAGCATATTTTAGCTTTAGGACCTACTGGTGGCATTTGCCACCACTAATTAATTCCTATACTAATTAAGCAAATGAGTTCAAATTTGGTATTTATGGTCTTAAGAAGCTCCCCATCAATAATAATTAACAAAAAAATATTTTTTTTGAAATTAAAAAATTCAGGGCTGAAAGGGTTAAATCACGTACGCCCTATATTTTTTGGTTGTCAATTGCCCAAAAGCTGTCAATTGAACAACTGAATGTTACGAGTATCGAAATAGATCTAGAAATAGTTAATATATTAGTTTATATTAGATCTAGAAATAGTTAGATCTTAATATAAGTTACTGAATAAGTGTAATACTTAAATAAGGTAGATCCATCGTACGACAGCGACATCTTGAAGTTATGCTTGCAGCGGTACTAAGATGGTCGTGATTTCAGGAGGACCACTTGTCAAGTTAACTGTTTGTGCTTGCTACGTCCTCCACAAAAAAAAGATACCTTACTTACAAGTTTGTACGGAACCCTCGGTGCGCGAGTCACAACTCGTACTTGGCCGGTTTTATTGTTGCGAATTTTAATAATTTGAATGCGTTGTTGAAACGTATTTTTATTTATTCAATTTTTTAGTTCCATTTTTATTAATGCAGAAGTTTTTACTTGTCTTCTGTCAAGTAATTACAGGTTACCTCATAACAACTATTAAACTGGCAGGCTATTGAAAATGAAACCTCTTATTGGAAGACCCTATAAATAATGATATCATCACCATCATTAAAGCTAACAACAATTTAATATTCTATTATATTCAAAGAACAAAACCATTAAAATATCTAAAACCGACAAATTTGCTCATTTATGTAAGAATCGAAAGTGTTTTTAAGTTTAGAAAACGCAATTTCTCCTCTGCGAAAAATTAAATTAAAAAAACAAAATAACACAATAGAACATTGAGCATAACACGAAACAAACTCTCTTCCATAATTACCTTCGCATGCGATTGTACTTTTTTCCCTGACAATTATCTGCCGGAGAGTTTCAGCAAAACGGGCATTATTCGAAACAATAACACTAAAACTATTAAGTCCGCATCAAATGCCGGTGTAAAATTATGACGATAACGCTGCGCACATAATTTCTATGTAAATTCGACGTTTAACATTCATTGAACTTTACATTATTATGTCTATTACAAGTGTGACCCAGTTGCAGGACAATTTACTCAATAAATACCATCATATCCTTTTCCAAATTTAACCACAAAACACATAACATTATCTCTAATATGCCAACTTATAACTAAATTTAAATTAGACTACTGATTAGACAGGCAGGGTTACACACACAATACCAGACAGCCAAGACTAGATAGACAAAGACTAGACAAACACTGGACACACAAGAATAGACGGAGAAGACTAGACAAGCAAGACTAGACGGCCAAGACTAGATAAACAAAACTAGACTGGCAAAACGACTAGACAGACAACACTAGACAGACAAGAATAGAAAGGCAAGACTAGATAGACAAAACTAGACTGACAAAACGACTAGACAGACAAGACTAGACAGACAAGAATAGAAAGGCAAGACTAGATAGACAAAACTAGACTGACAAAACGACTAGACAGACAAGACTAGACAGACAAGACTAGACAGACAAGACTAGACAGACAAGACTAGACAGACAAGACTATACAGACAAGAATAGACAGACAAGACTAGACAAACAAACACTGGACACACAACGACTAGACGGAGAAAACTAAATAGGCAAGACTAGACGGTCAAGACTAGATAGACAAAACTAGACAGACAAAACGACTAGACAGACAAGACTAGACAGACAAGAATAGAAAGGCAAGACTAGATAGACAAAACTAGACTGACAAAACGACTAGACAGACAAGACTAGACAGACAAGAATAGAAAGGCAAGACTAGACAGACAAGACTAGACGGACAAGACTAGACAGACAAGATGTTGATATCATAATGAAACCGGAAACCTGGCCCAGAAACGCATGTGTTAATCGTTTTTTAGTGAGACTAATGCAAAGACGAAACAACACCCAATAATCCAAAAAAAAGCTAAGTCTACTATAGCGGCCAAGGTCCATTCAACGGCAACCAGCCAAGTCATATTGATAAATCAAAACTCCCAGTCTATTGGCAACTCGATCGATAGAATTGAGTTTACTCTAGAAAGTTATAAGCAATGCAACTATTTGATCCTCACTGAACACTGGAAGAATCACGAACAACTTCAGCTAATTAAGATCAATAACTTCAATCTCGCATCACGTTTTTGTCGAGAAGAGGGAGCCCCCATGGAGGATCAGCATTATATTGTAAAAATAGTATAACCTACAAAACTAGAAAGGACATAAGTCGTCTAGCAGAAGAGCATGTATTCGAACTCACGGCAATTGAAACGGTTATCAACGGCAAGAATATTATAATTATGGGAATTTATAGAGCCCCATTGACTAGTGTTAAACTATTTCAGAAAATACATAATCTGCTGATTTTGCTGTCCAAAGACAATTCTCAATTTGTTATGGCTGGCGATTTTAATATAGACGTTCTGCGAGTGTCCAGCTCGAGCCGACGGTTTGTGTCCTTGTTGGAATCATTCAACTCGGTACTGGTTTCACGTGAAGTAAGCCACCCCGGGTCTGGAACTTGCATTGATAATATAATAGTCAATCTGTTCATTGAGTATATTTCTAAAACCATAGATCACATATCAGACCACAGTGCACAAATTCTATTATTGGAGTGCAAAATTGGGCCGGCAGTCTCGGACACAATATGGACAAGATGATTTAATAAAGAAAACATGGAGCACCACAGGCAACTGATGGAAAATATAACATGGGATGAGGTTTTTAATATTAGAAATAACGATATTGACAGGCAATGGATCGTTTTCATGGATATTTTTCGGATAAACTTCTACGAGGCCTTTCCTATAGTTATCGTACACACCAATAAAATATCTAAATGCGTTTTCAACGACCCATATTTGAAGAAAATGGAGACGAATCTTAAACTACTCCAAACTTTATCAAAATATAATTCAACATTCAAGAATCTTTATAATAATCTACGTAGAAATTTTATTAAGTTATTGAAAGACAAGAAGAGAAGAGTTCTGAGAAGGCAAATTGAAACAGCATCAAATAGACAGAAAGCTACTTGGAATATAGTCAGACGAGTGACAGAGATTAAGAAGAAAACGGACACATACTGCAATCTAGATGCTGAACCTATTACTAGTGCTGCAAATATAAACAATTTTTTCGTGAACAAATCTAAAGTACTAGCACATTCACAGCCTGTAATGCAGTATAAAGACAACTTCCTATTAAACAACAAATCGTTATTCTTAATGCCGGTCAGTCAGGATGAGCTTGCTGATGTTATTTTAAACCTCAAAAATACTAAAAGTGCGGGTATTGACGAAATTCCTTCCATAGCTTTGAAAAATGTGCTCCCTGCAATATTAAATCCTTTACAACACATTATAAAAAATGCTTTAGAGGTGGGCAAATTTACAGGAATTCTAAAAACGACGATTATCACTCCTAAACATAAAACAGGGGATAAGTCTTTGATTGAAAATTTACAGGCCTATAAGTATTTTATCGGTTTTCTCAAAAATCCTTGAGAGAATTATATGCTCCAGGATTGTTACGTTTTGTGATAAGCATAACGTAATTAGTCCTCACCAACATGGCTTCGTAAAAGGGGAATCCATTGAAACGACATGCTTCTAGTTCATAAAGAAAATCCCAGTTGGAATGCTGATGGACCTCTCGTTGGCTTACGATTTAGTTGACCATAATCTACTAGTAGAAAAACTCTTAAAATATGGTATAAGAGGAGTTGCGCTGGAGTTGATCACATCATTCGTAACTAATCGGACAAAAATTACGAGGATCCGCACTTCACACGGATTTGTACATTCTCCCCCGAGTACGATCAAGACGGGTATTCCACAAAGTAGCACAATTCGCACTTTTCGCTCTATTTATAAATGACCTGCATGCAACCCCCGTTAACTTACCTCACATTAAGATCAATTATGCGGACGATACATCCATATTGTTGTTAAATAGTACAATCAACGATATCACCACCAACGTAAAAAGTGCTGCTGAATCGTTAAAAATGTGGTTTGATGCTAATAGACGTAAACTAAATAAAGAAAAAACTCAAGCAATAATCTCCAAAACGAAGCGGAATACGTCAATATACCCTGAAGAAATATCAATTGAGAGCGTGTATGTGCCAGTAAGTGATTCATTAAGGCTCCTCGGACTTCATATAGACCAATCCCTGGACTGGGCTATACATACCAACTTTGGGACAAAGAAACTGAACAAGGCAGTATTCGCAATGAGATCCCTTCAACGTTATGTTGAGACCGACGTCCTAAGGATGGTGTATTTTGCCATCTTCCACAGCCTCCTTAGGTTTGGGATTATGTTCTGGGGAAATGGTACATACTACAAGTGTGTCTTCAAGATACAAAAACAAGCACTGCGAATACTCTTAAATCTGAACTACCGTGAATCCTGCAGAGGTCATTTTCGTAAAGCGAACATTTTAACAACTACAGCTATATTTATCTATGAGAACATTGTGTTCCTCAAGAAACACAAGCACCTTTTCATAGATTTTGTTAAACCCACGGAACGGCTAACAAGATACAACAAAAAGATGTATCAGCTACCCAGGCATGTTCTTACGATGACCGAAAGAAATCCCCCGTATATTAGCATGAAACTATTCAATGCTCTGCCTCGAGAAATCAAGCAAATTAATAATATAAAAAGTTTCAAGAAACAGCTATTCCAACTCCTAAATAACATGGAACCATACGAAGTAGAAGAGTTCTTCTTGAAGGTGTAATACAAATTGAGTAATATTACCTATTCCTACCAGCGACACATTTCATTTAGAATGTATTTGTAATGTACTTAATTTATATACTTAGATAATAAAATAAATATTTTTGAATTTGAATTTGAATTTTGACTAAACAGACAGGTCTAGATAAACAAGACTAGACATACAAGATTAGACAAACAACAATAGACATGCAAGACTAGACAGGCAAGACTGAATAGACATGACTAGAGAGATAAGACTAAGCAAACAAGACTAGACAGACAAAACTAGACACACATGACTAAATAGACGAAACTAGAGAGACAAAACTAGACCGACAGGACTAGTCAAACAGACTAGACAGACAAGATTAGACAGGCAAGACTAGACAGGCAAGACCTGTATTTTATAGTATTGCCTGTCTAGTTTTGTAGGTCTAATCCTGTCTGTAGGTATTAGGACTACCACAAAGCAGTACTCTGTCACCAACGTTATTTTCGCTATACATAGCTGACATAATTAAGTATATCGACTACTGTCATTCTACCCTATATGCTGATGACTGCAGCTTCCTAATGTAGGAAAACAAAACAAAAGGAAATGGGACTAAAGCAAATGCTTTGTTAGAAATGCTGTGGAAGGGGTTTATGGGAAATAATTTATTTCTAAACACGGAGAAGACCAATTACATTGTATTCCAAACGCATAGACGAGTAAGTGAGTGTACCACCCTGAAAATAAATAATGTAGACTTACGGAGAACCAAGCAGGTAAAATTTCTAGGTATATACCTAGAAGAAGACAAATGGAATGGAATGGAATTCCACCACCGAGGCAAAGATAAAGAAACTATATTCCAAAGCATACCTCTTAAGAAGTATTAGAAATATGTTTCCAAGACCAATCCTTTTAAATATATGCTATAGTGAAGTCCAAGCAACGCTAACATATGGACTAACGGTATGGGATTTACCATGTACATGTTCATACCATCTACCATGTTCATACATACTTGAGATTGCGTGTCTCATATTTAAAGAAAGGCACAAACTTATACAACATAAATCGCATACACTAGTGGTATAAATATATTTAACAAACTTCGAAAGAAATTCAAAGAAGCAAATCTTAAAACTTTAAGAAGGTCATTAAGAACATATTTGATAGGGATTTTTTTTACAATATAAATGAGATACCAAACCATATGTCACGTAACCCATCAATCAACCCATCAATTGTAACAGGTTTTGTTTTGTTTTTAAGGGGAATAAATTATTTTTGATTTGATTTGATTTGACTAGACAGACAAGACTAGACAGACAAGACCAGATAGACAAGACTAGACAGATAAGATCAGACTGACAATACTAGACAGACATGACTAGACAGACAAGTCTGGACAGACAAGACCAGATAAACAAGACTAGAGGGATAAAACCAGGGAGACAAGACTAGATAGACGAGACTAGACAGACAGACACGACTAGGCAGACAAGGCAAGACGAACAAGACTAGACGGACAAGGCTAGATAGACAAGACTAGACAGACAAGGTTAGACAAACAGGACTAGACAGATTAGACTAGAGAGACAAGATTAGACATACAAGTCTAGACAGACAAGTCTAGACAGACAAGACTAGACAGACAAGGCTTTTTTTATGAGGGGTGTAGATGGCACCTTAGGGCAAACCATATAAGTGATCCCCTTGGAAATAACCGAGCACCCTGGGACTGCTATTAGCATTACATCAGGGTGGTTGGTTGACCTATATCTATTCTGGCTCTTATCTACTTTCCCCTTCCGCATTTTCTTGTTGGGATATGATTTTTTTTATAAATCCAGTTATTGTGTTCCAGTCTTTCTTGGACTGCAAGAGTAGATCCATCATATTTTTTGGGTCGAGTTTTGTGCCTGTTAGTTTATCCCATCTTGGACACTCGTATATAGTGTGAGTCACAGTATCCACCTCACCGCAGTAGACACGGTCTGGGTCAGATGCCCTCCTGATGTTATGAAGATAATCTCTAAAACATCCGTGACCCTTGAGAATCTGGGTTAGGTGGTATGATATTTCTCCATGCTAGCGACTAGTCCACATTTATATGACAGGGATGAGTATTTTTGTCCACTGATCTTTTTCTGAACTTGACCAAGCCTCTTGCCATTCATCTCTGAGTTTGTTGATGGTCTCTTTCCTGGCGGTTTTGTTTTTTCCTGCCTCGTGCAGGTCTTTCCTGTACGTCGCTTGCAGTTCGATTAAAGGGATTCCTGAGCGTTTCGAGATACCGTTCTATAGGCGCTGTATATACGTAGGGCCATTTTCCTTTGAACCGTAGATAGTTTCGCTATTTTTACCTTACTAAGAGCTTCTACCCAGATGGGAGTATCGTATAGCATGACAGAATGTGCCACAGTGCTTAGTAACTTGCGCTTGCTATTTATAGGTCCTCCTACGTTGGGCATGAGCTTATCGAGCGCTGCTGTCATTCTCATTCCTCTCTCTGACGCTTTTTGAATATGTTCAGTGAAGGATAGACTTTTATCAATCGTGATGCCTAGATATTTTAAGTTGTGCTTCGGCATGTCTACGGCCATCACTTTAAAAGAGATGTGGTCGAGTTTCCTATATCCCGTCAGCAGGACAGCTTCGGTCTTTTCCGGTGCCAGGTTGTAGGACCGAGTTAACAACCAGTCAGTAATCAGATCAAGTGCTAGATTAGCCCTGGCCATAATGCCTCTTTCTGTTTTTCCAACTATGGTGAGAGCTAGGCCGTCTGCGAAACCTATAAGACCAGACAGACAAGGCTAAACACACAAGACTAGACAGACAAGACTGGACAGACAGTACTGGACAGACATGACTAGACAGACAAGACCGAACAGATAAGACTGGACAGACAAAATTGGACTGTGCCTTGTGAATGTTAGAGCTGCAGGAATTGGAGAAATTGGACAAAGGTAGGTCTTTCCGACAAGCAATGCGTGTTCTGAGTGGGAAGGTTCACGATTGATGCCGAGGTTGATGAAAGCGGCGGCGAAAGCCACAGCCGGCACACGGGAGACTCGTAAAATGGCAGGTTATCCTTATTAGCCTTGACATAAAAAATGCTTTTTATTCTGCAGCCTGGGGAAAAATTATGGAAGAATTAACTGACAGAAACTATACCCCCTAGCTGTTGCGGTTAATGCGCAGCTACCTTTTAAATAGCGGAGTTCAAATGGAATATGGCGATGAGATCGCCGAATGCGATGTATATAGTTATGCTCCACAGGGCTCGGTAATGCCCCCCCTACACTCTGGAACGTCGGAGTAATAAAGATTGTAATTCCCACTGGGGTGGAAATAAGAGGATTTGCCGATGACTTAGCTATAGTTGCAACAGGGAAAACTGAAAAAGAACTAATGAAAAAGGCAAATACCGGCATAAAGCAGGTCCATGAATGGCTAGGGCGGAAAAATCTTAAGCTGGCCCCTAAAAAAACAGAAGTCGTACTTTTCACTGGCAAGAGTGCAATAGGACCTATGAAAGTAATAAACTGGACGTCACATCGAAACAAGAAGACAAGTACCTGGGCATGACTACTGACCAAAAAATCTTTCAAAGCGCATACAAAGAAAACCACAAAAAAAGCTCTACAAATTTCGTCGGCTTTAGAAAACTATTCCCTAACACCTGCGGCCAGAAAAGCATTAAAAAAGGTTGATTTGCTCTGTGGTTCACTCGGCCATCCTCTACGAAGCCCCCGTCTGAGCTAGAACCATAGGAACGGCATACATATAACATATGATCGTCTCTGTACAGAGAAAAATGGCCATCAGAGTTTGCAGTGCATATAGGACTATCTTCAGGGAAGCTGTGTTGTTGGTGATTGCTGGCATCGCCCTGATAGAGTGAAAAAATCATGAAAGAGTTTAATTGTATAAGACAAGAAACTGGGCAAAAATGGCAAATAGCAAAAAAAAATAGCAAACCACCAAGTGCTTGAAGGCCGGCAAAGTCATGGAACGTGTCCAAATAAGGACATTGGACAAGAGTGCTGATAATAACTGAATTATAACTGAAATTGAAACTGAAACCCTGGGTAACACGGAGCCATGGAGAACTCAATTATCATCTGACACAGGTCCTCAGCTGCCAGCGAGATGCTTCAGGTAGTATTTACATGATTTTGGGAGGGTCACACAATGTGTGAATACTGCGGCGACGTGCAGTAGATGAATATCCGAGAGGGATAAATGGTAGGAACATACAAGCTGCAACCTAGAAGCGAATACACTGGTAGACGTGATGCTATGATCACCAGAGGACTGGAAATACACTAAGACAATGATATGTGACATCCTGACAAAGATCATTGATGATTGAAAAAGATGAACGGACAAAACGAAACTACAAAAAAGAAAATCAAAATACTAGAGTCAGTTTCCCGAAATCTTAAACACAGCAGTGAAAGGGGGACGTACGAAAAAAAAATGTGGATGCCAAAAGCAAAGATGACCTCCAACAAAGAATGGCAAGTCTAGACAGACTAGACTGGACAGACACGACTGGACAGACAAGACTGGACACACAAGACTGGACAGACAAGACTGAACAGACAAGATTGGTCAGACAAACCTGGACAGACCAGAATGGGCTAACAAGACTGGACAGACAATACTGGACTTACAAGACTGGACAGACAAAAATGACGAGACAAGACTGGAGAAGCAAGACTGGACAGACAAGACTGGATGGATAAGATTGGGCGGACAATACTGGACAGACAAGACTGCACAGAAAAGACTGGAAGACATGACTGGACAGACAAGACTGAACAGACAAAACTGGTCCAACAAGAATGGAGAGACAAGACTGGAGAGAGAAGACTGGACAGACAAGACTGAGCAGACAAGACTGAACTGTCAAGACTGGAAAGTCAAGACGGGACAGACAAGACTGAACAGACAAGAGAGGTCAGACAAGACTGGACGGACAAGACTGGCCCGACAAGACTCGACAGACGAGCCTGGACATACAAGACTGGACAGACAAGAATGAAGAGACAAGACTGGAGAAACAAGACTGGACAGACAAGACTGAACAGATAAGACTGAACAAACAAGACTGGACAGACAAGAATGGAGAGACAAGACTGGAGAGACAAGACTGGACAGATAAGACGGATCAAAAAGACTTGAAAGATAAGACTGGACAGTCAAGACTGGGAAAACAAGACTGGACAGACAAGACTGCACAGAAAAGACTGGACAGACAGTACTGGACAGACAGGACTGAACAGACAAGACTGGACAGACACCAATGGAGAGACAAAACTGAAGAGACAAGCCTGGACAGACAAAACTGGACAGACAAGACTGGACAGACACGACTGCACAGACAAGATTGGTCAGACAAGCCTGGAGAGATAAAACTGGGCCGACAAGACTGGACAGACAATACTGGACAGACAAGACTGGACAGACAAGAATGGAGAGACAAGCCTGGAGAAACAAGACTGGACAGACAAGACTGAACAGACAAGACTGGACAGACAAGATTGGGTGGACAATGCTGGACAGACAAGACTGCACAGAAAAGTCTGAACAGACAAAACTGGACAGACAAGAATGGAGAGACAAGACTGTAGAGACAAGACTGTAGAGACAAGACTGTAGAGACAAGACTGGACAGACAAGACTGGACAGACAAGACTGAACAAGACTTGAAAGACAAGACTGGACAGTCAAGACTGGAAAAGGAAGACTGGACAGACAATACTGCACAGAAAAAGCTGGACAGCCAAGACTGAATAAATACTTGTTTTGTCTGTGTAATCTTTTGTCTTGTTGATCTTATCTGCCTTATGTTATCTGTTTAGCTAATATTAGATCTTAAAATATATGACAAGATTTGAAATTAAATCCTGAAAAATTGTCGCAAGGAAGCTTTTATGTAAATTCTTTTTTTTAACATTCTGTATGATTGTGGAGATTACCCAAAGTTATAATTCAATATGAGATAATAAAGGAGGGAAATTATATTTCTTAATAAAAATATATTAAAGGGAAAAGAAATTGTTTAGAATTTGAATGTTTAAATGGTCGGATTTTCCCTAAACTTCGCAATTTAAAAGTAGTGAACAAAAAAAGAATCTCAAATAAAAAAAAATGAAAGGAAACCTTGCGAAGTAAAGACAAGCTACAGATTAATTTGGGAGATTTTGTTTGACGGAGTTTTTTAAATTTTCTCAATGCGACAATTCGTTTATGAAACTTTCGTTTCCCCAATTGTTATTTTCGCCTCATTTCAAATTGTTTTTCCGTTTATTCTTAACACTACTGCCAAAACATATTATTTGAAAACATTTAATGAGTTACGTTGACCCTTTCAGTCCCAATGTGACATATAAGTCCCAACAAATACTCAAAGCTATCTCTTGGTCTGATATATCCCATTTTATATTGAAATAATGTTGTAATGGAGTTTTTGGTTGACAGCTGTCTAAATTGTAAATCGTTTTTTTCTTTTCTCGTATTAATGATTTAATACGAGTCAGGACGGACCAAAAACTAACACACCGTAGCATCAAAACACCAGAGGAGCGGCTATAAACAGTGTCTGTTCTCCATGTTAGGAGCGGCTGAATACACACTTTGGAAGTTACAATCCCAGTTTTAATCTCGAAATGGCCCAAAAAGCCATTCCCTCCTGAATTTCAAACAACTATGCATGATGTCAATATCTCTGATTGGAACTATTCCAGGATGTAACCAGGCCTCCGTCGATAACAGCGGCGCAATCAGGCCTAAGGTTTCTGGAAAGCCTGAAACACCATGTCGCTCAAGAAATTCAAAATCCTTTAAACCAAAGAAAAACAACATACATTTCTTTGTAACTTTGGAACTAAATATTAACTCGATCTTGAAGCCCGGCAAATTGAAGCAGCTCACCAAAATTTTGATAAGAAATATAGAATCCAAATTTGTGCACTGCAGGAAACTAGATTTACGGATGAAGATTTAATGGAATATTAAGGATAAAAGATATTTAATTGGAAGAAAAGCTAGAACCCACGTGGAAGAGGCCTTAATCACCTGGGAACAGGCCCAATTGTTAAATATAACTTCGTAAACTCAGTAACTCACTACCAGTCACCTAATGAACGCTTATCTTATCTCACATTCCGCAGTTTAAATAAAACCTATACTCTTATTAATTGTCACGCACCCACCAACAATGATAAAAACTGAAGGGGCAGTGTACAGAGAAGACCGAAGGGAGAACCAAAGAGAGAGGATGAAGGTATATTGGCAGAAGAGAAAAGAGGATGAACACAATAGGAGAAATATACATTTTATACAATATGTAATAAATATACAAACAATAGTTGTTTAACGCGGTCCTTAGACGGCAAAAGTCTCCCTACTGGAAATCTTCCTATATGGATAAGAAATGGAAACATGGTTACGGATTGGGCGGCAGAAACAGATATGGTCCTGCAAAATCAAGGAAATGATCCCACATTCATGAGTGGCAACTCATGGTCCATTATAGACCTCACATTTTCATCCAACTCTATATCTAACTTGTTCCAAAGCTGGAGTGTGTTGGATAAGGAAAGTCTGAGCGACCACCGGTACATACTTTATGATATAAAGGAAAAACAAAGATCCAAACAAAACGTGTACTCGTCTAAGCCTGGCTGGACTACACAATATCTTAATGAAGAGAAGATAAAGCAACACCTAACAAGAGAAGCATTAACTGCTCAAACAACGGACGCGGACTCACTAGTTCATATGATGAGTAGAGTGTGCAAAGCCAACTTGACAAGAAAAAGAGGACAAAATAGAAGTAAAGCCGTGTACTGGTGGACAGACGAAATCGAGAGCATGAGAGCAGCATGCGTACCTGCCAGGAGAACATACCAACGCAAAAGGAAAAACAAAATATGTGCTGATAACATGCAAGTACTAAATCAAATATATAAGACTGCAAGAAAGGATCTTCGTCGCCTTATAAATAGTATGAAAGAACAATATTGGAGGAAACTCTGCGCCGATCAAGATGGGGACATATGGGGGGACGCTTTCCAAAAAATTAGGAGAAATCTAAACATCAAGCCGCAAAACCTACAAATGACAATGGAGGGAGTGCGTCGTGTGGCCGAGGAACTGTTTCCACGACATACCCTTATTGACTGGGAACAACCCGAAGTCAGGAATACACCACCCTTCACTGCGAAGGAACTAAAGGCAGCAGGCATGAAAATAAGGACCGGTAGAGCGTTAGGCTCAGATGGAGTTCCACCTGAGATTATGAAGATAACCGTGCAAAATCAACCTAAATTTGGACTAGACACCATGAACTCACTGTTAGCTGCCGGAAATTTTCCAGACAAATGGAAGAGAGCAAAGTTAGTCCTGATCAGAAAAGGGGATAAACCGATTGGCGACCCTAGTTCGTGTAGGCCAATCTGTCTACTGGACGTCTCAGGAAAATTAATGGAACTTCTGCTAACTAGATTAAAAGATGACCTCGAGGCCGGAACCGGATTATCCAACAAACAATTTGAATTCAGGAAAGGAAGGTCAACCATTGGTGCCCTAAGGTCCGTTATAGAAATTGCAGAAAAAGCCAAATCGGGATCGCAGAGAATCAGAAAAAATATGTGCTCTCATAACGTTATGAACGCCTTCGACAGCGCGAACTGGAAAGATATAATGGAAAGCTTGAAAAATAAAGGTATACTCCATACTTATTGCGCATGATAGGAACTTACCTTAGCAATAGGAGCTTGTTGTTGCAAGGCGATAGCGAGATAGCAGTGGTGAAGTTAGCAGTGGTGTCCCACAGGGTTCCATACTAGGACCTACCCTCTGGAACGTACTATATGACGGAGTACTATCTATTAAACTGCCGGTGGGAGCAACAATAATTGGTTTCGTCGATGATATAGCATTGGTAGTTACAGCCAGAACCGAGCAGTCTCTTGCAAACGGCAAACCATGTAATCGCTCAAATCTGTGCATGGATGAAATACAGAAAACTTAGCCTAGCAGCAGAAAAAACCGAAGCGGTTCTGCTTACAGGTTTGAGAAAACATAGCCCAATAAAATTTAAATTCGAAGACATAATGATAATACCAAAACATGAAATAAAATACCTTGGTGTGACGATTGATAAAAGGGTATCGTTTACTGCACACTTAACAGAAGCGGCTGCTAAAGGAATGAGGATTATGGCAGGCTTACAACAACTAACATCAAACGTAGGGAGCCCCAAAAGTAGCAAACGCGGAATTCTGAGCTCTGTAGTTCAGGCCATGTTGATACGGGGTTATACGGGGCGCCAATATGGGCCAAGGAACTGCAATCAAATGGAAATTTACAAACATTTTCAGCTATACAACGGACAATGGCTATACGCGTATGTAGTGGATATCGAGCGGTATCGTGGGAAGCTGCCCTGGTCATTGCAGGCATTCTCGAAATTGACCTACTCGCAGAAGAGCGAAAGAAGCTTTACGAAACCGGCTACAACAGGATATAAAAAAAGCCAGAGAGGAACTTCTCGAACAGTGGCAGAGAAGGGGGGAGCTCACGGAAATAGGACAGTGGACCAGATTACTTATTCCGAATCTCGTCACCTGGATCAAAAGAAAGCACGGTGAAATAAGTTATCATCTGACCCAAGCACTTTCTGGGCATGGTTGCTTTAGAGATTATCTACGCAACATAGGTCGGGCTTTAGACGATCTATGTGTGTGCTGCGTGGAGACAGACAGTGTGAGCCACGCCATCTTCGAATGCTGGAGATGGCAAGACGAAAGGGAATCAGCAGCAGCAAACATGGGAGTGCCTATTGGTCCCAGAACCATTATAAGCTACATGCTTTGGGAAAAAGAAAACTGGGAAAACATGCAGCGGTTAATTTATACCATAATAAGCAACAAGAAAAATGACGAGAGGAAGCCCAACAAGAGACTCAGTTGAAGCACATTTTTTAAATATATCCATCCGTCACTCCGAGGTTATGCGAAAAGCAGTTCCAGAGTATTTGGATGTGTTTCCTGAGGGACCACTTGTCTGGTAAGGACTATTCCGCCAGCTACGCCCCCCTCCCCCAAAAAAAAAATAGACTGCCAAGATCGAAAACAAAATGTTCTAATAGACCTCTTTACGGTTAGGTAAGCGCATGCGCATCCGCCAAGTTTGAAAGGCGGGAATATGAATGTTTCGGGCATATATTTAGTTGTAAGTAAAAAAGTTCGAGCACTTTTTGACGTATAACATGGCGGAAATTGACACATGCGCACAAAAAATTTTCAACTATGAAAGGGTGTATGGACATTGAACCATACTTGATGTATTTCCCGCCCAATACACCAGTAATGATGTATTCCTTGGGAAGACTGGTGCGATTGCAAAGTTACAACCCTTGACTAGTTTTTGGTAGGTTCGTTTAGGGGCTGGTTTGAAAGATTGTAAACCACTTTTTCGATGTTGAATGGTTTTGATGCAAGTTTTTGTCTTCGTCTAAGAAGGTTGTATTTTTCTTTCTGTCCATTTGTGATTAATAATGTATTCTGTTCGGCTCTGTTGCTAGATATTAAGTCTATCTGTTGCAAGAGGTGGGCGTGTAGCGTAGTGGTTAAAGTTATATGGGTTGTCAGTATATTTTCATTGATGTTGTCAAGTTTCTATCGTTTAGATTGGATTTCGTCCCGAAGCAACGCTTGGGGAATATATTAAGATGAATGACAAAATATAAAGATAGACAAAATTATCTGGTATTAATGGTACACAAAAATTACTCTCCTAGCAACAGTTTTACGTAATAAACCCGTTAACTTGTTATCCAAACAAAAATACCTACACACACGGAAAATAACAAATTTGCGCAACAAACATCGATTACGCTAATAGCATTATAATTCTTGTTTGCGTTAAAAAAACCCAACACGGGAGCCTCACTTTTTATCCATGCCTCGTCTATTTCATATTTCATAAATAATTGTGTTGTTGCATCTGCGAAGATATTTACATAAGACACACAAAAGCAAAAGGAAACTCGCACGAGGATAATTGGGTATCGATTCGTGGCCGAAACAAAATGAGAACGAGGAATTTTTTTTACCCGTACGATAAGAAACAAAAAACGTATTTTTCCGCGCGGGGAAAACATCACGTGGCTTATCGATGATTAATGAACGGCGCGTTATTAAAATAAACGTTTTGCGATGGAAGAGATACGAACCAAAACATCTTGCCTTAAATCTAATAATAGCTCTTCTTTTCTCTTATATAAACACTTTATAACAAAATAAACTTGTGCGAGAATATTCTTATATTATTAAAAGACGAAAAGTGAAATGGACTTGCTTTAAGTTTATCTAGGCTACAAATCTAATAGGGAATATAGAAACAGTTAGAGCAAAATAATAGAGAGAATTACACCAGGCACCTAGTCTTGTCTGTCTAGTCTTGTTTGTCTAGTCGTGTCTGTCTAGTCTTGTCTGCGTAGTCTTGTCTGTCTAGCCTTGTCTGTCTATTCTTGTCTATCTAGACTTGCCTGTCTAGTCTTCTCTGTTTAGTCTTGTCTGTCTAGTCTTGTCTGTCTAGTCTTGTCTGTCTAGTCTTGTCTGTCTAGTCTTGTCTGTCTAGTCTTGTCTGTCTAGTCTTGTCTGTCTAGTCTTGTCTGTCTAGTCTTGTCTGTCTAGTCTTGTCTGTCTAGTCTTGTCTGTCTAGTCTTGTCTGTCTAGTCTTGTCTGTCTAGTCTTGTCTGTCTAGTCTTGTCTGTCTAGTCTTGTCCGTCTTGTCTGGTCTGTCTAGTCTGGTCTGTCTAGTCTAGTCTGTCTAGTCTTGTCTGTCTAGTCTTGTCAGTCTAATTTTGTCTATCTAGTCTTGTCTCTCTAGTCTTGTCTGTCCAGTTTTGTCTGTCTAGTCTTGTCTATCTAGTCCTGTCTGTCTAGTCTTGTCTGTTTAGTATTGTCGGTCTAGTCTTGTATTTCTAGTCTTGTCTGTCTAGTCTTGTTTGTATAGTATCGACTGTCTGAGGCGGAGAATCCACATAATGTGAGGTAACCAATAAGGTTCCACAGGGTTCCGTAATGGGCTCCACGCTGTGGAATATCTTATATGATACTCTCTTATATGATGCTAGTACATGCAGGTGGAATATTTGAATAGGGTGGAAAAGTTGATGAGGGTGAAACAATTGAAAGTCTAAATGAAATAATTGTAAGGGCAAAATAGTATATAGAATCTTGAGCATTTGGTAGTTGTACAAAATAAATATTTGAAAATTTTAAATATGAACTCCTTCATTAAAAAAAAATGTCGTGTTAAGGCTATCGTCCGTTAAGATAGCAAAACATTAATTTCTATGTTAAAGTCAACGATCTATGCAGAACTGAATTTTTGATACATCTCTTACAATTTTCAAGCAGTAGCTAATTTGTTTATTAGTTAGCAGTAGCTAACTATTACATATTTTCATCGGTTCCTCTTTGACTTTGTGAGGCTGCTGCCATCAATTGATAAAATATTTTGCAAAACTGACACAGTGATTTCATCGTCTGATCTTTTCTCTACAAATGTACAATGTTATTGTTCCACTGTGGAAGTGGAGTGGAACTTATTAAGATGATTTTTTTAGTGAGTCCAGATGCGTCAATCAGATATTCTAACCAAAACCGACCACAAAAATTTCAAAATATTCAAAAATTGTATAAAAATGTATTAACGCTTGAAGAATTTCAATGAAATTCTTACTGAACATGGGTGTCCGTAGGAAGTACTCCCTGACAACATTCTAATGCTCCGCCTTCGCCAGGGACGCCGTGGAAAATAATTTTTCCTTCATAGGTTTTCTGCAAATATCTCGTCAATGCTTTAAGAAATTTTTGAATTGAGACTTGAATCACCATATGTAGGACGTTTGTACCTACAAAAAGTATTCATTGGAAATTTTGCAAAATTGTTCGGTTTTCTCACAAAAGTGAATGTAAAAAGCGATTGTTTTCGATGTGTACGCCCTTCTTTGAATTTGGTTCACGCTTCATCCACGTTCCGCAAATCGAACTTGATTTGTGCGTAGATACTCAATTTACACATATTTATAAGCAGGAGCGGATGGCCAACATCTTAGCGGCCCGGGAAATATTATTTGTCGGCCTTTTTAATTTGACAAAGACAGATGAAGAGATTTTCAATTTTTGAGTCTGTCTCAACTAATTTAAAAGTTACAGGCAGACAAACTTGCGCAGAAATATTTTATCTGTTTCACAATTTTCAGGAATTATAGCAGTGGCGGCCCATAAGAGCTGCAGTGCTGCAGCCCTCCCGCCAAAATGACATTTTTTTAAAATTATTCTAAGCTATTCCATTAGTATGCAATTATTTTACAAAAACATATTTTTCCGTTCGTAGTATATTTATTTTTTGAATTGTAGGTAATAAATACGTCGATAGGTGCTCTGTATCTGTGTATAGTGTAATTAAGTACGGTTGTATATTCGTATCTCGGGCTGCAGTCAGTGCAGACCGAGTCTAGTCGCGTAGTTAGTGTATTCAGCTGGTTACCGCCACCCGCGATACACGTTTTTGTAATATGTATATCGTGGGCTGCAAACATTGCAGTCCGCACACTGTATTTTAGGCATTTTATGAGTTTGTTTCTAAGAACTCGAGTTTCGGCAACGGCAAAGAACCTTGAGTGGACAATTATTTGGTGGACAATTGAAAAGTGGACAATTTTAAACAAAGTATTAATAAATAAGTAGTTCTTAGCTATACACATAGAAAGTAAGATAGTTATTTTTGAATTTAATTAATGAATTTAATTTTAATTACATTTTTATAGAAACGAACGAAGCAAAAAATTCTGTTATGCATTTGCAAAAGATCAACTTTGCACGACTGGAATTTCAAGAAAAAATTGAAATTAAATCATTAGGACGGTCAACTCCAGATTTAAATATTTGTCCAGTGTCACAAAGTAGTTAAAATAATTATGACCGAAAATTTAATGTCAACATTTATATGAAGCATAATTGGCGTAGCATATATGAAACATAACAGGTTGTCACTGAATTAAAAAATTCAATATGTTTCTGTATGTGTCAATGAAAATGCGGGTTTTTCAACTCGTAGAAATACTTTTTATTATAATTTTATCCAGACCTCCCACAAACATCATCCACGAGCCGCCACTGAATTATAGACAGATGAAGCGAGTTTTAATTTTTGAGACTGCCTCGACTAAGAGACCTTTTTATGGTTAATTTTTTTTTAAATTTCAAAATTGACCGAACTTTTTGACGTATTACTATATATGAGCCCGAAACTTTCATATTCCCGCCTTTGGCGGATGTTTGCATTGGCGAAGTTTGGCGGATGCGCATGCGCTTAACTAACCGTAAAAAGTAAATTTAAAATTTACAGACAGACAAACTTGCTCAGAAATATTTTGTCTGCCTCACCATGTTCAGGAATTGTAGACTTCATCTTCTTCATATGGCGCTACAGCGCAAATCGGGCTTGGTTTCCTGTATTTTTGTCCTCCATTCTTCCCTGTACTTTGCAGTTCTTTTCCGCGCTCCGAGTAGTTGGTATGCCTCTTCCCGGGTCTCTTCTTCCCATTGTTTTCTTTGCCTCCCTACAGACCGCGTGCCTTGCATTTGTGCATTCAGTGCTCTTGTCGTCGTCCATCCTGAGCACGTCATCTGCTCATCTTAGTCTTTGCAGTCTGATAATACCTGTGGTTCTTGGTATATCTGTTATAGCTCGTTATTGTTCTTTGGCCTTCTGATGTTTCCGACCGTTAACGCCCCTAGAATCCTACGTTTTATAAGGGATGGATGGAGTAACTCACTTGTGTTACCGAAACGGCTAGCAGCCGAAATTTATCAAAATTATCGATGAACGTCTGATTTCTCAATGTCTGTTAAATCAGAATTGGTCAAAAAAACCATTTTCCGCGGTCGTAGTTCGTGTCAACTAACTGACAGTTGGGTTGACGTTTGTGTTTGCGTCCCGCCAGTAGCGCCGGTGTGTTTTCTTGGTGAATTCTTGGTTCAGAAAATGCGGAAAAAAATCGAATAATCTTGCGACGGGACTGGCAGGTGAAAGTGCGGAAATGTGTTACCACCGATTGGTGTTCTTCGTTGCAGCGTAAATGTTATGGTAAGAAAATTTGTCCGATGTCCGATTTTGACGTACCCGAAATTGGAGGAATTTTGGAAAATTCCCTCTCACCGAACCGCAGCCGGCGAAGAAGCGAAAATTATAACCCTTGCAGAAAAGAGTTGCGAATTGCCGCGGTAAAAGTTGCTAAAGTTGAAAAACGGATGAAGTATGAGGCGCGAAAAATGGGGGACGATTCCAAGGGCTCTGGGGAGCTCACCGTGCAAACTTGGTTTCAGACTGTCGGCAATTTCCGGTGGAAGGACACCGTTAAAAAATTACTGAAATATTCACATGCAGCTCTCAGCTAGGATACAAAATGCGAATTTCGTTTTTTCGCAATAACTTTGCCAGTTGCACTTTTTGTAACTTTTAATAGCCAATGGCACGGTCTAGTCTTTTCTCGATCAGCCACTGTAGGGCAGAAAATTGTGCCATTTGTACTTTTGTAGATCCTGATTGCGGATTGACATCCTACCGGTTTCCTACTATCGGCCCTGGCGACCTCGTGGTTTCTGAAAATCGGCAAATCGGCACATCGTACGCAAGATACCGTCGATACCTCCATCGAACGGTGTAGAAGAAATTGCAAAATTCCACCCACCGGTTCGGCAGCCGCAAACGTCCGGTGTTGCAAAAACATCTACCGCACTGCCATTTTTGCAAAAAATCGCACGGCCTCTTCGGAGGCCCAAAGAGGAAGAACCTACGAAACCGGACCCGCAAACGGGAAGGCGTTCCGTGCAGCGGTCGGCTCGCAGTAGAATGTCGGAGAAGATCGTTTTTCGCGATTTTTTTTCGCCTTCTCGCAATTATCTCCAAATTTACAGCGAAGACTCGCAAATTTGAGATGACAGTTTTGCGCGGAAAAAATCGTCGTGCCCGTTGGCTCCACTCGCGTCGCGATCGGTCCAAATTCGGCCGCTCAACGGAAGAGGCCGAGAAACGGAAATTTCGTTTTCGCGCCGCACCCCCGTCGCCTTTGGCGGCATATATATATATATATATATATATATATATATATATATATATATATATATATATATGTTGTATTTGAGGTTTTCGCGGATAGATACCTGTGTTGTATTGTTTTCTCGGGGTTTCCGCGTTGATGCTGAGGGTTGGCTCTGAAATATATATATATATATATATATATATATATATATATATATATATATATATATATATATATATATATATATATGCCATGTATACCCCAATATCTCAAAGATTCGTCAATTCTCGGGAGTTTTTTAAACATTTTACCACTTTCGCCCGGCAAAATTTCTTTCGAAAATCACTCAAAATCACTCCGTTTTCATTCTCCAAACCCGAATTGACGCCTTTTTTTGTCCCGCCCCCTCCCAGAAAGGCGTGCCATACTATTTTAGTATAATATGTAACTCTCTTATATGATAATCTACCAAACGGCGTAGAAATCGTAGGCTTCGCTGATGATTTAGCCATTGTAGCGACCGCAAGGAAAGAGGACGAGTTGATGGAGAGGACTAACATGACCATTAAAATTGTTGGCTGGAAAACAAAAAGCTTAAGCTTGCAGCAGGGAAAACAGAAGCTTTTCTTCTTACGGGAAGATACGAATTTATTTATTCTTACAGGAAGATACGCGAAGGAAGATTGTTTTTAACCCACAAAATTGAAAGTGAAAGAGGAGACAGTAAATACAATAGAATATATAAGATATCTAGGTATCATTATTGACAAGCGACTCTTCTTCAAAGAACACATCGTAAGACTAAAGTCCTAGAGACAACTAATACCCGTATTCATAGTTCCTCGAGGAACAAGGATTCCTTGTTCCTCATTTTGCGTTTCATAGACCTTAGAGCAATACAGCAGTGGATGACACAAAAAAATTGGCAAAAATGGATCAACGGAGACAATATAAAAACAAAGATGCAGATAAATACTGGCAACTTCAAAGATAAATTAGACGTGACATCAGAGCAGCAAAAGAAAATAAGCACGAAAAAGACTGCAATGAATTAGAAGAACTGCAAGGCACGACATATACGGAATATATAAGAAGATCAGATTTATTACCGGTACTCGAAGGAAACTCAACGCAAACACGTTGCTAGACAAGCACGGACAAGCAATACACAGCCTAGAAGATAAGTGTGAGACACGGAAAGACTGCATCCAGGAACTATTTGTAGATATAAGAACACCATATGAATAATCGCTGTATCAGGCCCACCAATTACAACTTCAGAGGTGGAGAAAGCACATGGCAGAATGAGAGAAAGGAAGGCAGTTGGAACCGATGAACTTCTGGTTGAAGTTTTGAAACTACTTCAGAAAAACGGGCTTAGTATACTTGCTAGACTATTTAACGCTATTTATGACTCCGGAAATATTCCATCGGATAGAGGCTCAAGTCAACATTCATAACTTTACCCAAAAAAATCAATGCAAGGAAATGTGGAGAATACCGAACTATCAGTATCATGAGCCATGCACTTAAACTCTTCCTCAAGGTCATCCACGAGCGCATATACCACAAGCTCGAAGAACAAATAGGTCACACTCAATTTGGATTCACGAGTGATCTTGGAACCAGGGATGCCCTCTTTGCCGCTGAGGTTCTCATTCAGCGATTCAGAGATGTAAACAATGCATGCTTTATAGACTTTGAAAAGGCGTTTGACAAAGTAAAACACCAGAAGAAGCTTGAAATACTTAAGAACACCGGAATGGACGAGAAGGAGATCAGAATAATACTATACTGGACCCTTTACTGGAAGCAGAGAGCGACTGTCAGGGTAGAGGATAGTCACACAGACTATGTCCAGGTTGTAGTTTGTCACCACTTCTTTTTAACGTATATTCAGAAGAACTATTTAAAAATACCCTGCACGAAATGGAAAACGGCATGATTTTAAACGACGAAATAATAAACAACAGCCGTTACGCAGACGACACCTTGCTGATGGCAGACACACCTGAAGGACTGCAGAGTTTACTAAGCAGAATAGCTGAAGCTAGTGAATAATATGGTCTCAAACTCAATGCAAGCAAGACGAAGTACATGGTGATAACCAAAGTAGCAAATCCACAAGATACTGGTCTGTACACAAACAACACAGCCATTGAAAGAGTGCAGCGCATCACATATCTAGGATGCAATATGAACGAGAAATGGGACCACTCGGCGGAAATAAAAACAAGGATCGCACTTGCGAGAGCAGCCTTTATACGAATGAGATATGTGCTGTACAGTCACAATCTTAGCCTGAAGTTAAAAATGCGTATTGTGAAATGCTATGTATTGTCGGTCTTGCTTAACGGTATGGAGGCATGGACCTAAGCAGAAGCATCCTCGAAGAAAATCGACGCCTTCGAGATGTGGGTGTATCGAAGAATTCTGCGAATCAGTTGGGTTGACAGAATAACGAACGAAGAGGTTCTGAGAAGAATGGGAAAGAAGATCGAAGTCATGCCAAACATTAAGATAAGGAAGCTCTCTTACTTGGGACACATCATGCGAAATAATGAATACCGCCTACTGCAGCTCATCATGCAAGGCAAGACCAATGGTAATAGAGGACCGGGGGGAAGACGAACCTTATGGTTGGCGAACCTTAGACAGTGGTATAGAAAGACATCAGTCGAGTTGGTTCGTGCTGCTGTCAATAAAGATATTATAGCGAGGATGATCGCCAACATTCGCTAGGCGGATATGGCACCAAGAAAAAGAAGAGTAGACCTTGCTTGGCAGAACAAGGAGCCTTATAGGGCTCCTTCTTTCATGGTAGGTCTCGAGCTACCTTGAGCAAACTTTCAGCACTCTGATTGGCTGTTGCGTTTCGCTTGGCGCCTATGAAGTTTTCACCTGTGTCACAGAATTTTAAGTTTATACACTCCGTTAATCAACTGACGTAACTTATTAATCGAAAGCCTCGGCAGTTTGAGTTAGTTTATAATATAATCGAGTAGCACTTCTATCAGCGGTTTTACCACCATAAGCAATCACATATCTCTAAATTCCTTCTAAAGGGTTCCTTCTGGAATGGAGAACCGAGTTGTGGCTATGAAATATGGACGCCTCTGAGTTTCAAGGATGCATTCATCAAGGCGTTCTTTACCCTTGAGATAAGGAGAGATTATGAATACGGATATAAAGCTCTAGAACAGTTCTCTCAAAGCGGTCCAAAAAGCAGCAAAAGAAGAATACCAGCCTCTGTGGTTCATTCTACCATCCTGCATGGCGCTCATGGCGAAAAATCTAGCATAAAGAGAATAAATCTAATTTATATTTTATATTAGAATACAGCTAATTTCTCTCCAGAGAATAGTGAGAAAATGGGTCTGCAGCGCATATAAGATGATATAAAGAGATGCAGCACTCGTAGTAGCTGGTATCACGCTAACAGGGTATACTATCCAGGAAAGAGGCGCTCTACGGAGCAAGACATGACTCACAATGGGCAAACAAGACAGCGAAGAGGAAAAACGCTAGGACACAAACGCTTGCAAAATGGCAAGAGAAGGTAGTTCAATGCCAAATTCGGATCGTGGACTTCTTGTGCCAGAGATAGAACCCTAGATTACAACACCCCGTGTTGTCTTGTAATTCAGGGTGAGCCAGGTTAGCTATTATATGACCCAGGCACTCAGCGGCCACGGTTATTTTAAAGCACACACCTATAACATCGGCAGCACAGCAGACAATCTGTGCATATACTGTGGCTGCTCGCCGGAATGGGGTACAGCCATAGTCTATCACACTATCACCCCGGAAAGAGACTGGTGAGTATTATGCTGTAGTTAGTGCATATAATGATAAGATTTGTGAATTTAATGCTGAGATCGCCTGGCGATTGGACTACTGCGAGGACATGTTCCATAACATAATCAGTGGAGAAGGACGAAAGAACGAAACAAGACGTGGTTAGAAACAAATCCAAAATCGCTAAACACTAATGTGAATGGGGTATGTAGGGATGGAACTTTTGAAATATATGCAGCAACAACTTTAGGAAATGTCTAATCCTGTCTATTTAGTCTTGCCTGTATTGTCTTGTCGGTGTTGTCTTGCCTGTCTAATATTGCCAGCCTAGCATTGTCTGTCTAATCTAATATGGTCTTGAGATTGTGACTGTGTAGTTTTAGTTATTGAGACTATCATACTCATATTTATCATGACAATTTATCTGTCTAGTCTTGTCGGTGTTGTATTGTCTGTCTAGCATTGCCAGTCCAGCATTGTATGTCTAATCTAATCTGGTCTTGAGGTTTTAGATTTGTTGATTTAGTTATTGAGTCTGTCATAATCATATTTATCATGACAAGTAACAAGTAAAAATTTGATTTTAAATGGAAAAAGAATTAAAAGGGTTAAAAGGGAAAACGACGATAAAAATTGTACGTTGAAGCGATATTTTTCTTTTGGAAAATCCGTCGCATTGCTCTTGTTTTCACTTTATTTTTCTTTCCCCGCAAAATAAAGACAGACAAGATCACAACATCGTGATGCATTATGATCGAGGAAGAAGAACCGAAATAATCATAGGAAAAAGGAAAAAAACTCCGTGCTCCGCGAATCGTTTCAAAACGTAAACGGAACGAATTCGTCTCTTTGTCAGAAACGATTTCTAACTGTACAAGAAATTGTTTAATAATCTATTTGTGCGTTCTATTTGGCTCCGTTGTTTGGCTGCGATTGTCAGAATATTTTACCCAACCCGATTTCGTTTGCGAATCCTTTGCTGATTGACAGTTTCATCGTCATTGTCTCAACATCTTTTCACTACAACATCCATTTTCCACAAATTAATATTTATACAATAGCTGTGCTTTAAACACAAACACAGACTCTTATCAAGCAAATATTTGTGTTTGTACACATTTGAAACTAGTTAGCGGATGAACTAGATAAAATAGCGACTGGAAGAGGCTAGACATAGAACAATACTAAATAGACAATTTTCTACATTTTCTTCTTCATATGCCGCCTCCATTCAGGAGGTTGGGTTGCATAACTGCTATTTTGATTTTAGAAACTGCGGCCTTAAATAGGTCAGATGGCATAAAACTATTTTCGCAGATTCCTAACCCAGGACATTCTTCTCGCTCCAATGGATAATTTTACCATGATTTTTCCTTAGTCGCAGAATTTTAGAAACTTTAGAAACTTTATTTTAGAAATTTTAGAATCTCATATTTCGGATCTCTGATGATGTAGCCGAGATATTGCAATTTTCTTTTTTTCACTTCCTGTAACACTTACTCTCTGTCTTTCTCCATTCTTCTCAGAACTTCCAACTTCTTTTTTGATTGCATGTTCTATCCATGATACGCTCAACATACAATGGTAGGCCCACATCTTGAAGGCTTCTAGTTTCCTGTCGCAATACACTTTGATGCTTCTACACCATACACACGGACTTATTTTTTTTTTAGTATTGGAGGGAAATGTTTTATGCTAAAACTAAAACCCCTCATTGCCTGCTACGACCGCCTATTGTAGCAGGCGTATTCCGAGTTCCACTTTATTATCAGGTAGTCGTCGGCTGTTTATTTGTTGTTCTTTTATGTCCTTTCTCTGGCTCCTGCTTTCATCTGTTTCTTTTTGTTTCATGATTTTTTCCGTGAATGTCGTCTTTGCTTTCCAGTTTTCTTTTCTTAATAAAATTTGTTGTATTGTATTTGTTTTATACTCCGTCCTTTCTCTTTCGAAGCGTGTGCATATAAACAATGTATGCTCTGCTGTGTTTGCTTCTCTATCGTACATGCAGGTGTCTGTTTGCCTTTTATTGATTCTCCTCAGGTATGCCATGAGGCAGCCGTGTCCTGTGAAGAGTTACGTCATGCAGTATGTTACTTCTCCGTGCTTTCTTCTACTCCATGCTTTTAAGTTCTGTATAAGTGTTTCGGTCCATTATGCTTTGTCTTGGAGACTATTCTAGCTAATTTGCCATGGTTCGAGTGATACAAATGGACTGGGAGTACGTAATATTTGAGCATCTGAGTTCTGAGGTCTAGGCTCAGGTCGTAACTACAGGGCAGCTTTTTAATTTTCACAAAGGATGCACGGGCTTTCTCAATGCAGATTATTATTTCTGAACAGTAATCCATGGAGCAGTCCACGCTTGTAGCTAGGCTACATATCACTAGACTTTTTCCAGCTTTTCGCGTTTCACATACAGATGTTCATTGGCGACTATGAAGATCTGTCCATTTTGGTGACAATCATGTATTTTATCTTCTTAACATTTAGTGTCCGTTTATATTCTCGACTAGCTGTGACGATATTATTCAACATATTCTGAAGGTCTTGCATGTTTTTGGCGGAAAGTACTGTATCGTGGAGTACCATTAACTCGTATTCCACCGGTATCCTTTTCGAGGTCCTCGGCGAAGATTTCTTCTAAATAGATGTTAAAGAGGAGTGGTGAGAGAACACACTTTTGTCTGACTCCTTACATGACCTTCAGTGCGTTACTCAGTTCAGATTGGACGCCAACGAACTAACTTTGATTTAGGTGCAGTTTTATTATTATTCGTATATCTCTACTGTCGAGGTTTTTACTTTCAGTGCATCTATTAGTTGTTTGTTTCCCAAATGGTGTCTTTATCAAATGCTTTATTACAAGGTATAGGGACTATATAGACAAAACTAAATAGACAAAAATAAATAGACAGAGCTAGACGTACAGGGCAAAACAGACAGGACAAGAATAAACAGACAAGACTTTTTTTCGACTTACGGAAGAGATTAGATAGACGAAAGATTTCTAAAGACGAAATAGACAAGGTTGGAGAGATAAGACGAAATGAACAAGACAAGAGAAACAAGTCTAAATAGACAAATCTAGAGATCCAGGACTAGAGAGCCAAGACTAGGTAGACCAGACTAGACAGACAAGATTTGAGAGACAAGACTCATCGCCAACCTCCCGCTCACAGGAGTTTCTCTTGAGCCATCCTGGAACAGGCTCTCGACCTGGTTTGAGAACAAGAGGCTCAACATCCAGTCCCATCTGGATGCCATTTTGAACATCAGCCAGCTCACCAACAAGAATACCGCCGCCCTCAGCAAATTCGTATCCATCGTGTTCGAGGCCGCTTTGCGCACAGTGGGTGTGGATTAGAATATGCGGGAGCATATTTTGATTCACCATTTCTTACGCAATTTGGACCGCTCATTGAGGGAGGCGTGGGAAACCTCCCTCGGACCATGCAAAGATTATCCGACCTTTAGTCACATGGACACATTTCTCACGGCAAGCGCTCGAGCTCTAGAGAAAATGGAGTCCGCGTGCCCGTCAACGGTGAGCTCATCTTCGACCTCGCAGGCACCACGTCCCCAACCACCAACTAAAACATCGGAGAACGCCTCTCTATGCGATCTCTGCGGTGCACTCACTTTAGAGTGATGTCCTCGCGTTTACGCACCATGACATCAAGCGATCAACGAAGGTTCGCGGTGGAGAAGTGTCTCTGCTTCAATTGTTTGAGGAGACACAATGCTCGCATGTGCCGTTCGAAACAGTGATGCAAGGAGTGTGGGCTAGACACCATACGATGCTGCATGAAGCAGCATCTAAAGTACCTCCAGCCCGAGAACCGTCTTCCGGTCCAGATCACCAGCCCAGCTCATCTTCCAACCGTCTGTAAAGCGTTAGCGCAATTTTCCATTCATCCGCTCCGTTCATTTCGCCAGACTCAACTCTGCTTGCCACAGCCATCGCTCACATCGAACCTCAACCAACATCCCAGCAGGTGCGATTACTGGTTGACCTAGGGTCAGAACTATCTTTCATCTCAGGACACCTCACCCGTCAGCCCCGTCTCGAGCGACGCCGCTGGAATAATGGCCAATCATTGGCATCGGTTGAATAAAAACATCTGGTGTCACCCAGTTCTGCATTCAACACACACCTCGTATTCAATCAACGTCCAAGCTAACATTCTGAAACAGTCTCATCAAAACAGAAAGTTCATCAAACAAGACTGGAAAGACGAGGCTACACAGAAAGACTAGACAGGTAAGGCTAAACAGGTAAGACTAGACAGACAAGAGTATATGGACCAGATTAGGCAGACAATATTAGACAGACAAGACTAGACAGAGAAGACTAGTCAAACAAGACTAGGTACACAAGTCTAGACAGACAAGACTAGGCAGACAAGACTAAATAGGCAAGACTAGACAGACAAGACTAGATAGGCAAGATTAGACGGAAAGGACTAGACAGACAAGACTAGATAGACAATACTAGACTGACAAGACCAGACAGACAAGACTAGACAGACAAGACTAGACAGACAAAACTAGACCGACAAGACTAGACAGCTAAGACTAGATAGACAAGACTAGACAGACAAGACTAGACAGACAAGATTAGACAGACAAGACTAGACAGACAAGAAAATTTTGTTATTCTGTCACAACGTTATTTATCAAATAACGTGCAGTTTTATCGGTGAAATTTTAATAGAAACACATGTAAATAGAAACACATGAAAATGAGTATTTCAGGTGATAAAATCTAACATTCCGATTCTTTATGCTTCTCAATTGCCCAACATTATCCAAATGAAACATCAGTGCTTTTCGGAGTTTCTTAGGTAGAAAAACCGATTTCTTCACGGGCGGAGGAGATGGAGCTTGGGAAAATCTGGGCATATCTACTTTTAGGAAACACGCCACATTTAGTAAAGAAGAAGCTGAAGCAATTAAAAAAGAGAAGGAGAAAAAAGAGGCGATTTGTGAAGCAGCAGCGAAAAAAATTGCCTAAATGAAACGAATCCAGCTGAGATTGTGGAGCTAACAGATAACCAAGCCGAAGCCTTACAAATGGAAATAGATTCGATATGTTAAGTGGCTGAAGAAAAGGAAAAGAAAGAGAAAGGAAAGTTGAAGCCAAATTCAGGAAATGGATGTGATTTGGATAAGTAAAGAAACAAGCAAAATCTGCAAAAAATTTAGCTCCGTGTTCCATTCCGTGAATGTAAAAGGGCGAAACAGAAAATTGTGATTGTTAATATTAGCAAGAAACATCTGAAATGCGGGATGAAAGGTCAAGATCTAATTATTGATGATAATTTTTCTTGTGAGATCAAACTGGAGGAATCTACATAGCTCAATGAAGATGGAAAAGGTCTCCTGATTAATTTGGAAAAGGTTAATAAAATGAATTGGTTGTCGAAGATGATGTTCCGATCACGAAATTAGCCCCAAGAAGATCAACCCGAAATCGTCGAAGGTGAGCAACCTAGACGACGAAACCAGAGGGGAAACTAGAGGAGAAGATGATATGCGGCCAGAGGCAAAAGGACCTTGGTCTGCCCTTCAGCAATGAGCACAAGAAACAGGACGTCATCAAAAAGTTTATGCAGCAACAACAAGAAATGGACAGTTTAAAATGCAAGTTTAATTAGTTTGAAAAGGCATTCAAAATGCACAACATTCCATTACTGCATCTGTTGATTTATACATTGTGCACTTTATAATCCGTTTGTTAAAAAAAAAACGATTTATTTATTTTATAATAAATTTTTCGTGCGCTAACTTTTAGACTAAACCCCCTATTCTACTTTTGCTTTCGGTATGCGCCACCCCGGTATCGCATATTTTGCATTTATTCAGGGTGGACAGCTCCGACGGTTAGTGAAAACCGCCCTAGCTGTCACCTAAACCCGACCAGGATTCGAACCTGGGTCTCTCGCATTGTAAGGCGGGTATGTTGTCAACTATACTACCGAGGAAGACGCTAAGACTTTTAGACTAGACAGACAAGACTACTATGTTTTTCGAGTCTTAATTGCCTTGTCTTTCTAGAGAAATTTGCGTAATCTGTGTATCTATTATGTTTATCTATATTTCAAGATAATCTATTTTTGACTGTCTAGTCTTGTCCGTATTTTGTCTGTATAGTCTACTACTCGTTGTTCGCATAGTTGATAAAATTGCTGTTGGTATGTTGACAAAAAATGTCGTTGTATAACAGCATTGAAAGTGGTATTGACCATGTCCAAAAATGGTGAGGGCCAACGGACGTGCCTTGGCGAAAGCCGCGCGTGGTATGCGCTGGTTGTTTTTTATTAATTTGTTGATATTTTTAGATCGTGAAATGAAGAATTCGATCGGAACAATTTGTTTAAAAACTACACCGGCCAGAAGTTTACATAATAAACTGAAAGTTATTTCAAACTTTATTTCAAACATAAATCTCGAAGTTTTCAATAGTTTTATTAAACAGTGAGTATAATGGAAATAGTTGATGGCATAGTAACATCGATATATCTAGAATACACAAACTTAACTAGATATACAAGACTAATAATAATAATATAATAACTAGACAACCTAGACTAGCTAATACTAATCTTACATGGAACACAAAAACGTACTAACTTAAAGAAGATTAATAAGTTAGTTAATCAAATACATTAATCTAAAATAATAAATATTTAGATACATACTTGCTAGGTCTTGTCTACTTTTACTGTAAACAGGGCGAACTGAACATCGCGCTACGTAATGTATATTTTTATTGATATGTTTTGTTTATTGCGAATAAAGGGGCCTATATTATTATTATTATTAAATGTCACAAATTTGTAGACTAAATAATAAATGTTTTATCCAATATTATAAATTATTATTAGCAGATTAGATTAGCCTAATGCTAAGTTAATATAAAATACAAAAAACTTCGTAAATTGTAAGAATAATAGGTTTGGTATCTAGTCAAGGATATTAATTGTATGAAAATACATATAACTTTCTAGATTACATGCTTTACTAATGTCTAGACTAGATAGCAAAAATGTTTTATCAAACATTATAAATTATTCGTGTAAAAATAGATTAGAGCGCAAATGTTTGCGCAAGAACAAAAGAAAATTTGCAAGGAATTACGAGTGTTGTAATTGATTTACGGACAAAATTGGAATAAGTCAACGCGGAAATCTTTCTCGCATTGAAATATTTAACGAATTTTATTTAACTTTGGCAATTTATTGCCGCGGATTAAATCGACAAATCAGCCCTTAAATTTTATTCAAACATAACGTATAATTCCACTAGTCTTGTCCATCTAGCTCAGTCTAATTACAAATTTTCCTCTGTCTAGTCTTGTCTGTCTAGTTGCGTGTATGCAGTTTTGTCTCTCTACTCTTGTGCTTCTAATCTTTGTTCATTATTCAAGGCACTTTGTTCATTATTGCATGCATGCATTCTGGGATGTTTTTCACGGCAATCTTGATTAGCTTTCAGCTTGCCCTTCCCAATTCCCGCAGAGTGAACTCTTCGGTTGATGCCGGGTGGTAAGTTGTGACCACTTTCAGCTACGTTCAATATGTAGGTGAAATAGAGCATCCACCACTTTTCGTACTCTGTCTACACTGAATTGAGTACATGATGTAGTTCAGAGCACTCTCAAATCCCAGCCACATCAAATGCGGAATCGCCTCCATTTGGTTTTGGTTGCTCTTGTACATGTTGTTACGGAATTGAGTATTTGCCTTATTTTCAGACCACTTTTGGCAATTTTGTACGAGTCGTTCCAGACATTTTCATCTACCTTGCAATACAGTGAAGATCAGTGCTGCCGGCTTGTTTCTTGTTGGTCGAAGGCATTTGCGGCAGCTATTTCCTCACCCCACTAATAAACACTCCTAGATTTGCCAGAGTTGGCCTTAGGACTTCGCAGGTTATGGTTAGTGCAGTAATAACTTCATCTGATGTATGTGCTTTATGAACGTTGACTTCTTTTGTTAGTCTATTGGAGAACTCTTTCACCCTCATGATCTTAGTTGTCCAGGCAGTTTTGCTAATGTAGCGTGGCTTATTTGTGTACCTGTCCCTGATGCTTATATATCTGTGGTCAGTGAGTATTTCTTTTGCTAGTGCTTGCCAGTTATATATCCTGCCATTGCATTGGTTGCTACAGTTAGGTCCAGGATTGATGTTGATACTCGACTTTCAAACGTTGGCGTCGTTTCCTCGTTTAATGAAGTTAAATCAAGTTCGGATATCCATTCCATGACCGTGACTTCTCTGGAATCCGTATGTCTGCAACCCCAGATTTGGGATTTTGCATTAAAATTCCTCGTAATAATCGTAAGTTTACTGTATGTTCTAATGCTAAGCATTAGTCTTTCTAAAGAGGTCCTTCTCTCTCTCTCTCCTCAGTAAATAACCCTTCTGCAGGGTGTGGTGACATCAATTTGCTACGCACACAATTACTCCTCGTCAGCGCTCTATATCTTGGACAGATCTCATTACTTCCTGCATCCCTTGTCCAGTCACGATTTTTGTCCGGTCTATCCATCGTGTCGGCGATCTTTTCCTTCTACTATGAGTCGTTCAATATTGTCGAACCTCCTTGCCACATGACCCAGGTATCCCAAATACAGTTGGTTTATTGTCTGGTATAGTCTGCTCTTTATACCGAGTTGTTGAATAATAGACTCTGTGCGGTGGGCTGTCCATGGTATTTGCAGCATTTTCCTATAGCACCACATTTCAAATGCTTCTATTCTGCGTTGGTCTGAGGTCCGAATTGCAACTTACGCCTGCGAAACGTGGAATTTTCGCAGGCGTAAGTTGAAATGGAGAAGACCTGGCTATGTATCAGCCGAAGTTTTGTGTTTTTGGTGATGGCTCGATCTTTCCAAATTTTCACCAGTTTTGCCATAGACGTTCTGGCAATTGCTATTCGTTTGCGGATTTCTTTCTCCGATCCACCTCTGTTGGTAACTACTGATCCTAGATAATCAAATCTTTCCACACACATTTTTGTTTTGACTCTGACTATTAATGACTTTTGACAATTAATCTCCAGTTCATATGGGCTACTCTCTTCCGTGAGTCTGGCCATTAAAGCCTCCATTTCGGCTTCATCCAAAGCCATAATCACAGTATCATCTGCATATCTCAAATTCGTTATCCGTTTGCCTCCAACAGGGATTTTTGGCGAGAGCTCTTAGTTTCGCGCGTTATTTGGCTCGTTTCGCATTGGCCCGTTTCAGTTCTTGCAACAGCTTGGCTAATTCTTAATTCCATGGCGAGTCTCTTAGCTCTATTTAAAATAGATTCTTGGGAATTACTCAGCTGTTCTTGCAGTTGTCGGGCTAGTTCTGCATCTTTTTCTTCTTGAGTTCGTCTGTCGAGAGGCAAACCGACTTCTTGAATGTCTAAGCCGTCAAAATCTAGGCGGTCCTCCATTAAGGTGCTTACAGACCGCCATGGAAGTTTCGCTGGCGCGACCGGTGCGTTATCGTGGCGATCCGATTGATGTGGAGGCTCATGCAAATGTTCAGATCAACAGGCGCGATTTCTGTCATAGCCGCGGTAGTGCAGCGTTGCATGACAAGAATGCTGCATGCGCGGTTAGTTTCGCTGCCAATAAAAGTTTCGCTGTTTTGAAATGGCGATTACAACGGATTCAGATAGTACACTAGGAAAAACTGCGTGCACGAATGTCGAATGAGGAAACACTGATGAAAACTATAAAATTATAAGGAATAAGGACAAAATTTGTAAGCAAATAGGATTAGAATTGGAAGAAAATATTAAATGAGTTTTAGGTGTTTTAGAAATTAAAAACAAATAAAAAATATCAAACTGACGATTTTCTCCTTCTGTGCTCAATACTAAAAGCACCAGAGCTTCTTCCTTTGAGGAAATCATGACTACTATAGACGTAAAAATCGCGCTTTAATGTGAGCATGGCATGGCCATTTCGCTGCTGCGCCGCTAAAGAATTTTTCGCTGCGGAAATTTCGCGACGCAAACGCTACGCGCCGGTCTGAAGGAGCCTTTAATTTTTCCGGCCGGTAAGGTTCCGTGTATAAATCTTGGTATTCATCGGCTAAAGGCGTTATTGGGGCTTGTCTCTTGGGTAGATTGGCGAAGTAATTTGAAGAAATCTGGTCGGTTCGTAGAAGGGTGTTTTTCGTTTAACGGTAAACTCATTGGTTTATGTGGGAAGTGGCGATTCGTTTGCGAGGGTAAATAAGAGATTTTTGTTTTGTGCTTTTCTTTCTCAAGCATCTGTCTGGCTAAATCCTCGTCTTGTCTTTTTAGAACCATTCACTATACTTGCTCTTCTCTTTCAATCTTATAGTCTAAGTCTTTAGATAATTGCTTGTCAATTTCTTCTTGTTCTTGCAATATTTTTTGGTATACAGCTGCAGCTTGTTCGGCTAATTGTTGTTTCCTAATTTGTTCCTGTATAGCACAAGGGAAGTCTCCTCGGACCAAAGCATTCCGGTGCTTGTTGCCTAGATAATGCTGATTTCTTGGGATTGTAAATGATAGGCGAGGGCTCTGTCTTCACGCATTAACCATTCTCTACACATTTCGTTAACTTGGCCTGTTTTTGGTAAAGAATTGAGAGGTATGTCGTGCTTATCGCTGTGCAGGGCACGTCCTTGTCCGATACAATGTTTCTGCTCCAAATATTGCTGGCATTTCTCCTTCAATTTCAAATCCTCAAGCATTTATTTATTAGCCTCATCCAATCTATCATGCTCAAGTTGTCTTCTTCTTTCCATTTTCTTGTTAAAGTAAACTATTAATTCACATTTCTTTTTATTTGGTGGAGCTGGTAGAGCTGGACGTGTTAATTGCCGAGCTGTTCATGACGGACTGAGCTTTACCTCGAAAGTTGACAATTCAACTTTCTTGAATAAAAACAGGAAAAGAGGTCACCGGTCTTAATAAATAAGAAAAAAAATTAAATGTCTTGTCTGTCTAGTCTTATCTGTATATTATGTATCTTATCTGTATTATATGTATTGTCTTTCTGGTCTTGTTTGTCTAGTCTTGCCTGTCTAGTCTTGTCTCTCTACAATTGTCTGTCTAGTCTTGTCTTTCTAGTTTTGTCTGTCCAGTCCTGTGTGTCAAGTCTTATCTGTATAATCTTGTCTGTCTAGTCTTGTCTGACTAGTTTTGTCTGTCTAGTCTTGTATGTCTATTATTGTCTGTCTATTATTGTCTGTCTAGTCTTCTATATCTAGTCTGGTCTGTCTAGTTTTGTCTGTCAAGTCTTGTCTGTCTAGTCTTTTCTGTCTAGTCTTGCCTATCTAGTCATTTCTGTCTAGCTTTGTCTATCTAGCCTTGTCTGTCTAGTTTTGTCTGTCTAGATTTGTCTGCCTTGTTTTGTCTGTCTAGTCTTGTCAGTCTAGTTTTGTCTGTCTAGTCTTGTCTATCTAGTCTTTTCTGTCTAGTCATGCCTATCTAGTCTTTTCTGTCTAGTCTTGTCTGTCTAGTCCTTTCTGCCTAGTCTTGCTTATCTAATATTTCCTTTCTAGTCTTGTCCATCTAGTCTTGTCTGTCTTATCTTGTTTGTCTAGTCTTGTCAGTTTATTCTTGTCTGTCTAGTCTTATCTGTGTAGTCTTGTCTGTCAAGTATTGTTTGTCTAGTCTTCACTGTCTAGCCTTGTTTGTCTAGTCTTGCCTGTCTAGATTATCTAGTCTTGTTTGTCTAGTCCTTTTAGTCTAGTTTGTCTGTTTATTCTTGTCGGTTTAGTCTGATCAGTCTGTTTACTCTTGTTTGCTTGGTCAAGTGAGTGTCCTCTATAGTGTCTAGTTTTGTGTGTCTAATTTTGTGTGTTTTGTTTAGTTTTGAACTATATGTAAAGAGAATATTAATTTAGAATGTGGGGTGCAGGCGAGAAACAATTTTTATGTTTGTGAGAGGTCGTAAAATTGCGACTCATAAAATACAAGGTGGAAAATGTTTAAAGTTTTTTTGGGGTGGTTTTAGGCAAAAAAAAAAATTGCGAAAAACTGCCATAAAAATGTAAAGCGCAACCGCGTAAATAAATTAACAGGATTTTTACGACGAATCTAAATAACTTAATAATTTTTATATGCGGAACGTGCACCGACTTTCTCTTACTGGAATACACATGATTTTTAGAGGATAACGTGATGAATTTGTTATGAAATAATAGAGAAAATTTATTTACTTTTAGTGTTGAAATTAATTTATCGGAAATGTTGATCAAACATTTTTCATTTCAATTTTATAAAATAACTAGCTAACGCCCTAGCTACAAATTAATTAATGTCGGAAATGTTTACCAAATATTATTTATCCTGTGTGGATCACAAAGACAAATAATAATATAGACCGTAAACAAGTTTTGCAAAATTGTTGCGAGGGCCGGTTAAAATCAATTTGATATATTACACATCAAACATCGTCATTAGAAATTTGAAAGTGTGTTTTACAAGCTTTTGCCGAGTTATTATCAATTTAAATAAATTTAGCACCCTTCTATTGTAACAAAAACTTACTGAGGTTAAACCATTGTTATTTCGTGTAAATAATCTTATTTGTTTAAATAAACCATTAACATATCAATAATAATATTAAATAAAATAAATTATATTATATTAACACGACTATTAATACAAATGGTATATACTAAATGAAACTTGCGTACGTAGAATCACAGTAAACTTTGGACTATTTTTTTTATAAACTATTTATGGGATGAAATAAAGGAATATGCAGTTTGTGAGACAATTTAATGCTTTAATTTGAGTTTAAATTTATCAAGAATGCTTATCGCTTACAGGCGTAGCAATCGCTAAACAAAAACAAACGTAGTAATTTAAGTGGTGTTTATAACGAGAATTACAAACTAGTGAAAGATTGCAATTATTGCCTTTGCAATTGAAATTTGCACAATATTCCTTCTTCATAATTCCATTAGTTTTTAAGAGTGTAAGTTTAATGCATAATACACCGCAAAAAGCCGCCCAATTGTTTGTTTTATTCGAAAATAGATTTATTGTTAGCCAGTGAGTTGTTGCTCAACAACTGGATATGATAGGCGTCCCGGTTCGAAGAGTGTTCCCGCGTTATGAGAAGACTGGATTCTTCCATATACGACCTGGTACAGGCAGAAGAAGATCTGCAACGGCTGACGATGACCGCTTTATTGTGTCATTAAAAAATCCTCACCTTAATGCTGTTCAACTGTAACAATAGCTCCGTGAGGTACGAAGAGTGTTTATTAGTCAGTGGAAAGTAAGACTGCAGGAAAGTAAATTGACCCCTAAGACACGTGCAGTTTGTCGAAAACTTACAGGTATTTATTTATTCGTGTCAGAAGTACAAAACCTAAAACATGAAAGATACATAAAATGGACACAAGTACACAAATATAGTTTGTAATTTTAAACAATTCCTGCCCAAAACTTAGCCACTTCGAGAGCACTTGAATTAGCTTGAATTTCATTGTACAGCTGGATGGGCACGGACAGCTTAAGAGGTGTTGTGAAGTTTGAATTGTTCCACAATCGCATAGGACAGTTTTGGTTGGAAAATGCGAATTAAATAAGTTGTCCCGTGATCTTGAAACTACCACCCGCAGTCTGTTCAGGGCCTTCCAGATTGGCCAGTTCTCTGTGTGGCCAGGAGGTAGAGATTCCTTAGGTTCCATCCATTCAAACAGATTGATAGTTCTCTCCTTCCACATGGCAACTCGTGCTGCTGCTGCTGTTCAAACAATGGTTGAGTAGTTGTTAAAAGCTCTTCCTCGATTTTAATCTCTTATCTCTTTCAGCAGGTTGATATCTGAAGAGTGAGGTCATAGTATATGATTTACTCCTTTCATTGTTTGCAGCTACTTCACGTCTGGTGAAGTATCAGGTAAAGCGATCCCTGCCAGATAGTTCACTTTATTTATTGCAGTTGGTCTCAAACAGCCTGAAATGATCCTGCAGCCCTCATTTAAGGCAACATTAACCTGCTTTGCATGAGCTGACTTGTACCATACAGGACTGGCATATTCTCCCGCTGAATAGCATAAGGTTAGTGCTGTTGTTCTTACTGTTTGAGGATGGGTACCCCAGTTAGTCCCTGATAGTTTATGTAGGAGGCAGTTCCTCGAAGAGATCTTCTGCTTCAACTTAAGGCACTGCTCATTGTTTGTAAGTGTACGTCCAAGGTAACACCTAGATATTTGGGATGGAAGCAATGATCTAAACTTTCTACTTTTTTTTAGTTCAAGTTTTGTTTTAGTTCAGTTTTCTACTAGCTTGCTTATGTTTCAAGTGGCAGGCACATACTTGAATCTTACTAGGATTGAGTATCAGCTGGTTCCTTTTATAAAGAGTATCTAGTTGTTCTAGGGCACGGTTGAGTGTATGCTCTACGTTTTAAAACTGTTCTGTTTGGGCAGCGAGAGCAAGGTCGTCAGTATAAATGAAACTTTTGCACCCTTGAGGCTGTGGTTGATCATTGGTGTAAAGATTAAATAAAATGTGAGACAAGATACTTCCCTGGGGAAATACTTTCTTCTGAGTTCACCATCGGCTGTGGTGTCCTTGGAAGTCAACGAAGAACCGATGATCTTGCAGAAGTGTTGCTATCAACATAGTGAATCCATCTCTCTATCAGCCTTTTTTACGTCCCACTGCTGGGCACCGGCCTCTTCTCTGCCACATATCCAACCTCAGCACTAAGATTTAGCGGTTTAACGTCGAATCCGAACGACAAATTTCCAGAGAAGGTTTTTGGCAGTTGAGACCCCACGGTTGCCTAAGCCGGATTAGGGAATTGAGTGTGATGGGTTGCAGCCATTAGTTTTTAATAGCTGCTTTTAGTTCTGTGTGGGATTCGAGCCCACGCTGTCTGACTCAAAAGCCAAGTGCTTAGAGTGCAAGAGCTAAATGCTATCTGAGCCACCACCACACCTTCGTGAATCACTGATCTTCAGTGAATCCATGGTTGTCAGTTAAATTATAGAGTTTATGTAACAGCATTCTATGGTTTACGCTGACGTATGCAGTGAAGAGATCAAGATAAGCTACAGCTGTGACCTTTTTCTTTTCAAATCCATCTTCTATGAACTGAGTAAGGTGTAGAACTTGTGAAGTTCAGTTTTTGCCTGGTCTGAATCCAGCTTGTTGATGGATGAGGAGAGGATCAACTACAGTAGTTAAATGATTCATGATCCTTCTCTCTAGGATCTTGTAGAGGTGGCAAAGAAGAAGGTCTTGGTGGTCTAAAACTTTTGGGGTCATTTGATACTTTGCCAGGCTTTAAAATAACAATTAAATGAGCATTGCGCCATAATTTTAAGATATTGAAAAATACAAGGTTGTGATTGAAAAGATTTAGAAGCCAGATTTTCGTGGCATTGTCAAAATGTTTAATTTGTTCAACACAGATACTATCCAGTCCTGCTGCCTTGCCATTCTTACATGTGCGGATGGCTATTTCTAATTCTGGGAGGTCAAATCTACTAGTGAGTTCACTGTTCTTATTATGATTATTAACATCAAGTTTGAAGTCTGATTTTCTAACTGAAGATCTTGGTGTACTGTTATTTATTAGTTGTGGTGCGATTTTATTGATGTTCGCGTGTGTGGGGCTCTTAGTATGATCATTATTTAGTTTCTTCAGCAGCCTCTAAGCCTTCTGACTATTAACAGAGAAGTCAGTTTCCTCCATCAGTTTCAGCCAACTTTCTCTCTTGTTATGTGCTATCGTGGTTATTAGCTCTTGGCCTGCTGAAATGGTTTCATCACTAAATGGATTATCTTCGAAGAGTAAAAGATAATTACTTACAAGATCAGCTGATTTAGATGTTAAGCCATGGAAGTGCATCCTAGGGGCATAGATAACCGTGATTACTTCTTTACTGCATCCACAAATTTCATATTCATCATCATCATCATCATCATCATCATCATCATCATCATCATCATCATATTCTTCTGTGTTGACTGGATATCAGCTACAAAACTATCCAAAGTAGAACTAAGTAAGTTGTAGTAACTACTACAAAGTAGTATTTTTCCCAGTCGGCTTTCCGCAAATAGATACTTCTACGATTTGGTAAAGTGATCGGTTCCGCTATTGCAGTAACTGGGCATATCACAGGTCGATGTTGAGAGTTAGGTGCTGGAGAGCAGATTGTCTTCATACATTGTTGGAATATGTGCTCACTGGCAAAGATCAGGTCTGGGTCGTATCCGCGTTGCCAGCGCCCACTATTGAAGGATCGAGGAAGTTAACTGGAAGGTATCAGCCCATTTTAGCATCTCTTCCCCTTTATCATCATCTTGTGCATAACTCCATACTATACTGTGGCTCTTAAAGTCACCGACTACAAAGTTGACACTATGTTTATGAAAGCTATCAGGGGTACCTTAGGAGCTCTTCTTTTGGGGATGAAAGTCGCTCTGTATTAAAGGTGATTATAGTTACAGGTGTGGTAGTGGCTCATACTACAGAGTGTGGTGGTAGCTCAGATAGCTAAGCACCTGGGTCTTGTGTCAGACAGCTGGAGTTCAAATCCCACACAGAAACAAAGCAGTCAAAATTAAAAAAAAACTAATGGCTGCAACCCATCATACTCAATTCCTCAATCCGGTTTTGGCAACCGTAGGGTCTCAATTGCACCTTCTCTGTAAACATTCAAAAACACCTTCTTTGGAAATTTGTCGATCGAATTCGACGTTAAACTGTGTTACCCCATATTCAAAATTTGAGTGCTGAGGTTGGATATGCGGCAGAGAAGAGGCCGGTGCCCCAGGAGTGGGGATATTAAGGCTGATGACGACGACGATAGTTACAGGTACAGAATACACCATGGACATAAAATAACTTTGCGCTACGAAAACCAAACCGTGGAAGTGGAACGCAAAGTTCCACAAGCTTGGACAGCATTCGGCGCAAACAAACATACACTACTTGGTACCACTGCACCTCAAAGTCAGAGTTTTCGAGCAGAATGTCATGCCCATGTTCCATGACCATGAGACTCACCAAAAATCAGCAAAAGAATCAGAGTGGAACAAGGTGGTATGGAGAGAGCAATGCTGGGTATAACACTGCGAGACCGAAAACTGGACGAATGGATTCGCAGCAAGACTAAAGTGAGTAACGTAATGGGCAGCATAGCAAAGTTGAAGTGGATATGGGCAGGAAACATCGCCAGAATGGACGCGACACGTTGGAGCAGGAGAGTTGGAGACTCGGAGCAGACACCCAAAGATGAGGCCGACCACCAAACCGTTGGGTAGACGACGTCAGACAACACGGTGGACGTGACTGGATGAGACGGACACAGGACCGCCAGGATTGGAGAAGAAAAACCTATATCCAAGAATGGAGTACGAAGAGGCCGCCATGATGATGATGATTAAAGTATATTAAATTGTCTTTCAAATGGGATATTTCAACTCATCAATAGTTTCTAAAAAAAAGGCATTAAATCACAGTGTGCCAATTTCTATGCACGCAAGTTTATTTTAATACATATATAATGAGAATTTTGTTTTAATACAAATATAATGAGAACAGAAAGATTATTGAATTGTATAAATTTATTACTAAAAATGATGTCTATTGGTTAATTTTATTAATACACCTATTTTTAGAACTGTAAATTAAATTTCAAATTTTTAATAAGACATAGAGTAATAATTTCAATTAATAGATAAACTAGCTATTTCTTACATTAAAACGTAGCGAATGCCAAATATCAAAAACTCGATAAAAATCTTCGCTTATCGTTTATTCATAATATTCATCTCTTGTCTCCTCTTGCAAGGTTTGTTTGCAAATAAAGCCACCACATTCAAAATTTTCCTGTACTGCGTTTCTGCGCTCGTTCTCATTGTAAATATAAAGACAAGGTTGCATGACGTAACCCACACAAATAGAATTATATCTCCTTAACACACTAACGCGAAATTTAAATTACATTCGCTGCACCGTAATAAGCCAATAATTAACAACACAAACAATCCAGAAAAATATTACAATCATTTATATTACAGTTTATCAAGTCTTGTCATACGTCTAGACAGGCTAATTACGATTAACACTTCAATTCTCCCGTCTATCTAGTCCTATTTGTCTAGTCTACATAGACTTGTATCTCTAGTCTAGTATGTCTAATCTTGTCTGTCTAATCTTGTCTGTCTAATCTTGTTTGAATAGTTAGTGTTTGAATAGTCTTGTCTATCTAGTCTTGTCTGTCTAGCCTTGTATATATACAAGGCTAGACAGATAAGACTAGATATATCTAGTCTTATCTGTCTAGTCTTATTTGTCTAGTCGTGTATATCTAGTCTTGCCTGTCTAGTCTTGTCTGTATAGAATTTTCTGCTTAGTCCAGTCTTGTCTGTCTAGGTTTGTTTGTCAAGTCTTGTCTGTTTAGTCTTGTCTATCTAGTCTTGTAGGTCTAGTCTTATACGTCTAGTCTTGTCTGTTTAGTCTTGTTTGTTTAGTTTTGTCTGTCTAGTATTCTCCGTCTAGTCTTGCACGTCTAGTCTTGTAAGTCTAGTCTTGTGCGTCTGATCTTTTCCGCGTAGTCTTGCCCGACTAGTTTGTCTATCTAGTCTTGTCGGTCTATGTTGGTCTCTATATTCTTCTTTGTATAGTCTTGCCTGACTAGTATTATTTATCTATTTGTCTTGTTTCCCACGTGTTGTTTAATTATTTCCCATTAACTCTAAAACTAACAAAGTGTTTCCTTGTAAAGCGATTTATTGCGAGCTAATCAAATATAAATTAATTATTTTATAATGCTTTATCAATTTCTCAACATCCGCTAATTAACTGAGCAGGATAAACACCAATTAATAGTAACGAATTAATATTGGATCGATCTAGATAGAATTCGAACGCATCCGTGGAATCGCTAATTTGTAGAAAACAGAAAGAAATACAATGTGGGTTTCCGTGTGGCCAAATACGTAATTATATTTTTATGCTTTTAAAATTGTGTTTTTAGAAAAAATAGATTTGAATTCGCCGTTATATGGAAGTGACTCCACGATATTCCAATTAAGAAACAAATAACAAAAAATAATCATAATATTATATTTCGTATTCCGAAGGAATTTATTTGACTTTGCGGCGAAACGATGCAATGCACGGCATAATTTAATCATCGGATTAATCATGCTTTAACCTTAAGGCTAAAGGCTGAAATGATAAAATTATTACATTTTTTTAATCGCTTTAATAGATTCGGCGGATTTGGGTCAAGGGTCTGAAGACTTTGGTTTTAATGAAAATTTATCGCCGATCCGTTTTGCAAAAAATAAAATTTCCTAGAATCTACTTTATCAATAGATTTCACTATGTTCGTGTAATTCGCCAAAGTAATTTTTTGGACTGTACGTCCTTCGGTCGTCAACAAGTGTCAATCGTGCAAGGTTTAAAACAGGTTTCTATTGACGCAAATATCTCAAAAACAAACTAATTATTAGAACATTTCAATAAAAAAAAAAAACAAAGGTTAGATAAGACTATCGTTAGATCAGAGAGGTAAAAATAGATAGATTGTGATTTTCAAAGGCAAATATATAAGACTGAACAGACAAATTAGGAAGGACAAGACTACGACATACAAGTCAAGAAGTGTCAAGAATAAGACAAAGAAGAATACGACAGACAAGACTAGAACATACAAGACCATAATAGACATGACTATAGTCCATATTTTTTAAGAATGCAGTAACTAGAAACCTGATTTTCACTATGACAAATGTTCAATCTAGTTACAAAATTTGGCGCTAAATTAAAATATAGTCACTAGAATATAAAATTGGTAATTTAATAATGGTTTCATTGAATATCTTATTATTATTGATTAAATACTCGAAATGGTAACAATAGTAATAAAATACAAACAAATAAATGGAGAAAAACGCATAATCTTTATTGCATTACCCATATGCATTGCCCATAAACATTACAACTTCTTACCATCAATATATCATATTACAGTATAATCTCGGTAATTCGGACGACATACAGTAATCCGGCGTCTGGATTACTGTATGTCTGGATTACTGATATACAGTAGTCTGGAGAGCATGCATAACTTTCAACACGTAGACCCGACAGTAAAAAATGATACAAACACATCAGATGATAATTGTGAATTTACACGACAGTCATTGACAACTAACAGCTGCAAATGTATGTGAAAAGAAAGAGAGAAAAGAGGTTGAGATGGAGAAGTAAATATCGTCGGTGTGAACTTCTCCTCGATTTAAACCAATCAGAAAAAAAGGTCAAATAAGCCCTATCTTCCCTGAACCGCATTATTAAAAAAAGGAACTATAGTATAGACTAGACTAAGGTGAACAGCCAAATTTAGAACATATAAGACTCAAACATTCCTCGCGCAGACAGGACGAAAGTAGACTAAGACAGAAGACAAAGACTATTAACGAGACAACTGTAAGGTAGATTATGTTAGTACAACTTAAATAAGTACAGACTATACTAAGACGGAGGAGGCAAAACTAGAACAAACAAGACATAGCCAAGACTAATACATACAAAACTAGGACAGACAAGTAGAACTACAAGACTAGAACATATGTATAGGATAGACATGACTAGGACAGCTAACAGACAAGGTTAGTACAGGCAAGGTAAGGACAGGCGAGGTTAGGGTAGGTAATACTAAAGCAGATTGGACAAAATAGGGGCAGAGACTAAGAGCTGAAGACGAAGACTGAAAACATCAGGACAGAAAAGATTACGACATATAATACAGCCAAACAAGACGTGGACAAGACTAGCACAATATAAATCTCGGACAGACAAGGCCTGGACAGACAATTCAGGAACAGACAAGGCTAGAATATAGAAGGCTAGGAAAACATGATTAGTACAGACTAGACTAGGATAGACAAGACTAGGATTGGGATAGACAAGACTAGGGCAGAGAAGACGATACCAGACATGAAAAAAGCAAAGAAGAGGAAAGAGACAAGACTAGAGCAGATAATGCGAGTACAGACAAAAGTAAAATTAACAATATTAGGTCCGACAAGATAAGAACAGGGAGGATTAGGACATATAATACGGCCAAGATGCCTACCTGGGTATCCTCATAAATGACGATTACTCCAAAGACATTCGTTCAAGAATACAGGCCAGATCTTCTTTCTACAAACTAAACAAAATTTTCGTCTCCAGCGACTTGTCACTTTCCCTTAAAATGCGAATGTTAAGGTGCTATATCATGCCCGTTCTCCTATATGGCGTGGAAGCCTGGACATTGAGAGAGGCGACGCAAAATAGGCTGGAAGCTTTTGAGTTTTGGATATATAGACGCATCTTGCGCATATCACGGATCCATCATATCACAAATGAAGTACTCCAAAAAATCAGTAAAAAGAATGAACTACTCAAAATCCTCAAAGAAAGAAAGCTGCAATACTTAGAGCATATAATGTAAAATGACAAATATCGCATATTACAATTATTCAATGTAAGGAAGAGTAGATGAGAGAAGAGCACCAGGCAGAAGGAGTAACCCCTGGCTTAAGAACTTACGCCAGTGGTTTCGTCTTACGTCAATTCAACTGTATCGTCAAGCGGTTGATAAAGCCAAGATTTCCATGATAATCGCCGACATCCGCTAGGACACTCTAAGAAGAAGAGGAATACAGCCAAACAAGACCTAGGCAAGACAAGCACAATATACAACTGGGTCAGACAAGGCCAGGACAGATGAAGCCTAGACAGAAAATTGAGGAGCAGATAAGATTAGAACATACAAAACTAGAATAGACGTGACTAGTACTAGGATAGACAAGACTAGGTAAGGATAGAAAAGACCAGGTAAGGATAGACAAGACTAAGGCAGCGAAGACGTTAGCAGACATAAATAAGGCAGAGAATGTCTCTCTCTTTCTCTCTCATCAGTCCGTATTTGTCCATTGCTGGACGTAGGCCTCCTTCAGGTCGTTCCATGTGCATCTTCTTTTTGCGATTTGGTGCCATTCTTTTCCCGATATTTTCATGATGTCGTCGAGCCATCTCCTTTGCGGTCTTCCAGTGCTTCGTTTTGTGGCTCTTGGTCTCCAGTGAGTAATGCTATGGGTCCTACGTGTCCTACCTAGCTCCACTTAAGTTCTGCGCTTCGTTCAAATACGACCATATTCCAGGCCATATGTCGTAACGGGCAATATGCACATGTCGTATACTTCTCGTTTTAGGCAGTGCGATATGTCTGGATTCTTGAGTGTGTCTGATTTTGCAGAAAGCAGCGCAGCTCTGACTTATTCTTCTGGCTTTTTCTGTTGCCTGATTTTCCTCCCCCAGTTTTGTTTGATGTCCTAGGTATGTACTCGGTCACTTGTTTGATTTTCTGCCCGTCCATTTGGGTCAACTTCTTGGGTCATGATCCCAAGTTCATTTTCAGGCCTACTGATAATGATGCTGTATTTAGTTGGTCCAGCATGTCTTTACTTTCTTGGATGTCTGAGCTTATTAAAATAATATCATCGGCGAAACGTAAGTAATTTAGATATTTTCCATCTATGCTTATGCCTTTCTTCTCCCAAGGCATGTTTTTAAAAACGTCTTCTAAAGCGAGTGTAAACAGCTTTGGTGATATGGTGTCTCCTTGCGCGACTCTAATATTGAAAACTAGTCTAGTATTGTCTGTCTAGACGTGTCACTCCGAGGTTATGCAATAATCGGGTCCAGAGTGTACGAAGGTGATTCTAGGGGCTCCACTTGTCTGGAGAAATTATTTTATTAACACCAGCTACGCCTACCCCTACAATATGCCTACAAATATATTAGACTAAACACACAATATAAGGAAGGACAAAACTACGACATACAAGCCAAGAAGAGTGAAGAATAAGACAAAGAAGAATTCGGCGGAGAAGACTAGGGCAGACAAGATTCGAATAGACAAGACATAGAGAAGACTAGAACATACAAGCCCGGGATAGATATAACTAGTACAGACTAGACTAAGGTAAACGGGACTAGAACAGCCAAGGCTAGAACATATAAAACTATGTCAAACATTACTAGGGTAGACGAGAGCAGACTAGAAACAGACAAAGACTAAAAACACTAAGCAGACAACAGTAGGGCAGATTAAGTTATTAAGTACAAATATACTGTATTGAGTACAAATAAAATTAGTACAGACCATACAAGGACTGAGGAGGCAAAACATACAAAACTAGGACAAACATATTGGACTTCAAGACCATACTCGAGCCGGCGAGAGAATGCATCTCGTCTCGACGAGTTTAAACGGAGCAACAGCTCACACTTCAAGGGTATCAATGGCTTGAGGGAACACTTTCCGGGGCGCCTCATCTCAATAAGGGGCGATTTGGAGTGGCTCACCCGATTTGGCCCCTTGCGATTTCTATTTGTGGGGTTATTTGAAATCCCGAGTTTATGTCAACGGTCCAAGAACCCTATAAGACCTGAAGGGCAAAATCTGGACAGAAATTTACAACACACCCGCTGATATGCTGATAAGGTCATGGCTAGCGCCAGAACTCGGCTTACTCAGTGTATGGACATTGTTGGGCATCACCTACCTGACTTGATTTTCAAAACTATGTATAACAAAACTATATGTAGGTACCTGCATTATAGAAAAAAAATTGTAATTTATAAAATGAGTTTTATTATTAAAAAAAAATGATGTTATGATGCCTAATCTTGTCTGTTTTAGTATTATCTGTCCTATTCTTATCTGTCCAATACTTGTCTACCCAAGTAATGGTTGTTGTAGTTTTTTAGTGTTGTTTCTTCTGGACTAGAATAATATCGCTTATCTAATGTTTTTTTATGACAAATCTACTGTTTTTGCTATATAAGCGAATGTAGGAAATACATATTAGAACTTAAAGAATTGGCGGCGACCTCCGGTTAAGGTCGACGGTCAAATTTTACTACGAAATTCTCGGTCAATTCAGCTATGACATCATTTTTTGTTTGTAGTTGAAACGTCGTAGTTACGTCAGCGAGTTAGTGATTAAGACGTTGTGGGCAGCGATTTATGACTTGGTCGATTTGTCACAAACACAAGTAAATACGTTTATAAATTTGGTGGGTATTTATTATTTATTAGTAATACTACACGAATTGCATTCCATTTATTTTCCATTTAGTGGAAATGTAAAAAACAGTTTAATGCAAGTAATTCAACAAACGAATAAGCGTTTGTCGAATTAGAAAATTTGGTCCAGTTAATAGATTTTACCAGTTTAAAATAGCCTTTAAGCAAAGTAATCAATGGGATAGAATCGACTAATTTACTTTTAAATCAATTTGTTTAAATTAAGCCGTATTTATATAATTTCTACAAGCCGGAAAATATATTCATATATTCGATTGTCTAAATATATAAAAATAAAGAGATAAGATTAGGACTGAAAAGATTAGAAGAGCCAAGAATAATACCACGAAGAATAAAATAGACAAGACTAGGGCAGACAAGACTCGAGTAGACAAGATTAGGACATATAAGACTAGGGCAGATAAGGCCAGGACAGACATGAAAAGAGTAGACAAGACTATAAAAGACATGACTAGAATAGACTTGACTAGTTCAGACAAGACTAGAACATTTAAGACTAGAATATACTGCTCTAGTACAGACTAATAACAGAGCAATATACATATCTGGGGAATTCAATTAAAATTGGCAAAGAAAATCAAACTGCCAAAATCAAACGCAGAATCATGATCCAACTGACATGGGGCCGCCTTTGGAAAGCTCAGCCATATACTAAAAAACCAAGACGTCTCAATTTACCTAAAACGTAAGGTTTACAACAGCTGAATCCTCCCCGTTGCCACCTATGGCCTGGAAACGATGGCTATCACTAAAAAATCAGCAGCAAAACTTAGAGTGACTCAAAAAGCAATGGAACGTGCGATGCTGGGAATCACTCTAAGAGACAAAATGCGCAACACAGATATCAGGACAAAAACAAAAATAATAGATGTCAAGGAGAGAACAGCGGATCTCAAATGGCAATGGGCAGGACACGTGGCCAGAATGTATACAGAAGGATGGAGCCACAAGATTACCTTCTGGAGACCCCGGGAAACAAAAAGAATCACGGGAAGACCCCAAACAAGATGGATAGATGACATAAAGACGATAGCAGGAAAACAGTGGATGAGAACAGCAAATGACAAAGAAGCATGGACAAATTGAAAGAGGCCTACATCCAACAATGGAAGTATGAAGGCTAACAAGAAGAAGAAGAAGAAGTACAGACTAGACTAGGATAGACAAGAATAGGATTAATAAAGTTAGGATAGATAATACTAAGGCAGATAAGACTAGACTAGACAATTTTAGGATATAGAGGACAGTTAACAGAGTTTATCTGTTTAAATGTAGTCTCAAGGCGAGGAAATCAATTGGTTAAAATCGACAAACTTAGTTTTATATCGATTTGTTTAAATTAAGCAGCATTTATATAATTTCTACAAGCCGTAATGTAAGTTTATATATTCCATTGACTAAATATATAATAATAAAGAGATAAGATTAGGACTGTCAAGACTAGAAAAGCCGAGAATAAGACAACAAAGAATATGATGGATAAGGCTTTCAAAAATCGAATAGACTAGCGCAGATTAGACCACGATACACAACCAAAGAGCCGATAAGAACATACCAGACTAGAATAGATTTATTCAGTACATAAAAGAGTGGAACATTGAAGACTGGAATAGAAGTGACTAGACTAGGATGGACTATACTAGGACTACCAAGGTTAGCATACACAATTCCAGACAAACAAGACTAGACCTCCTTGATTCAGTCCAACGTGATGTTGGCGCACCAGTATGGGCAAGTGGAGGAAAATTCAGAAACTGGCAGTGCATAGAGTAAAACGGCGCTACGTGTGTACAGAGCTTAGCGGATCGTATCGGGAGATGCCGCTCCGGTCATAGCAGGAATCCCCCCGATAGATCTACGTTTCAATGACCAACAAAAGCTCTATGTGTGTGATAGAAGCAGGCTGGCCAAACAACAAGCGAGACTAGAACTGCTAGAAGTATAGAAAAGCAAGTGGAACTTCAGTGAGAAAGGACACCGCACCAGACTGCTAATCCCAAAATATGGACTATCTCTTCTACCCTAGAACTTTGATGGGGTACATGCTTGAAAATATTGGAAATTGGACAAAAATAAGCCAATTTGTGCACGAAATTATAAAGAGCAAGGAAGGACGAAGTAAAATCAAAAAATTACAAAAATACGAGGAAGAAATGGAAGAACAAAGTGTGCCTTGGCACACATCTGAATTACATCTCATATTTTCCTCTGCATCAGAATGTATTTTCTCTTTATGTTATATATTTTTGTTACTTTACTTTATATTCATCGTTCTGTCTAAGAGGCAAAAATAAAATAAATAAATAAATACAATTAGTACCGGTATAACTAGTATCTTATAAATTTAAGCAACAACCTTCTAGTCCAGTGGTTCTCAAACTGGTTGCCGCGCCACCCTGGGGTGTCGCGAGCGCATGCTCAGGCTGTCGCAGCAATAATCAAGAAATGTAAAAAAAATGTTGAAAGAAAATTACATGAGGAGGTAAACGAATTTCAGTTTCTATTTTTTTTTTGCTGAATTATGGAGAATTGGCTAAAATATGGGTCTTTAAAACGGAAGGGTGATCACTGAAGCGACTGATTCAATGACAACCAGCATATTCGGAGGACACGAAATATCCCGGCAGACACCTGCGAGTCTAAATCATTCAAGTTCGTCTACCTCAGTTCGCGAAAACGCAACTCACAACCAAAAGATAAGGAAAAATGAGCCTAGCTACTTCACATTGTTTGGCTTTGTTTCTGTTGGGAACAAATAAGCACTGAAAGGGCAACGCGTTATCTGTCATAAAAATGTTTTCTAACAGTTTCTTGGTTCCATCCAAATTAAAAGTGAATCGGGAATGCAATCAATCTGATTTGGTACATAAAGGTGAAGAAATCTTCAAACGCCGCACTTATCTCTTCAGGCATCCGTGGTGGAGATAATTTTATAAAATGAAAATTAAAACGCAACTGAAGCATTATTTATTGTCAGTTCACACATAGCAAATTCTGGAAAGCTGCATACTATTGCCGAGATACTGATTAAACCTTGCGCGAAGGATGTTGAAAGTTGCAATTTAGGTCCAGACATGGCCAAGAAGATTGATACTGTGCAGCTGTCTGTGGAGAACGAAGGTTGGAAATTTGTGTTTTTTTTAGTTTACAGCTTGATGAAAGTACTGACGTTGCGGGACTTTTTTAGTGTATGTAAGGTAACCATTCGAAATGCAAATAGAAGAACGACTTTTGATGAGTGAATTGTTTGAAACTTACACCACAGACGAGAAATTTTTCAAAGGTATTGACAAATATATACAGAAAAATTATATGAAATGGGACAAGTGTGTTGGTATTTGCAGCGATACATCGGCTGCAATGGTTGGAAAAGTAAAGGGAGCCGTTTCTAGAATGAAGCAAGTGGCAGACAATGCCACCAGCAGCCACTGTGTCATACGTCGACATTCTCTGGCAACTAGAATGATGCCGCAAAATTTAAAAGTCGTATTGGATGGTGCTGTAAAGATAATTAATCATGTTAAGAGCCGTCCGCTTCAAGCACGTCTTTTAAAACTTACCGCCAAAGATCTGGGTATGGATCACTTCCACCGCTTTTTTTGACTATTTGAACTAAAAGATGCACTAGCACTAACATTTGTACTAACATTTACAGAAGAGCCTTTTATCTAAAAATTCACTGATGTCGATTGGCTGCTTAAATTAGGATACCTTTCCAACATCTTTGAAAAACTAAATGAAACCGCCAATTCTCTCAATGTTGCATTCTCATCATACGCTTAGATTAAAAATAGGTACAGGAGCAAACTCTCTATATCAAGTGATTTGAGAATGAAATTAACTAAACTTTATATAAACTTAAAGAATCTTCCAAACAATTTCATTCATCCCATTAAAGACAAGTGAGCATTAAATTTGTATGGCAAAGGTCTAGAGTGCACAGAGTTCATCAGAAAGTTGATGAACAGCTGCGCTCACCACAAAAAGGACAAGACTGTACCAGACAAAACTAGGATAGAGATGACAGTTAATAGAGATTTATCTGTTTAAAGAGTGACAAGGCGAGGAAATCAATTTAATAAAATCGAATAATTTAGTTTGATGTGGATTTGATTAAATTAAGTAGAATTTATGAGCATATATGAACATACGAACACAAGTTCGTAACTTCAATTGGCTATTTGTTATAAGTTTGCTTATATAAAATGAGTGCAACGATAGGAAATATGCAAGAGATTTAGATTTACTTGAGTTTTTTACCCCAGACACTTTATTATCTTGACATTACACCATTATTTTCTTATTTAGTTTGTATTTAATTCCAAAAATTAAAATCTAAAAGTCCAATATATGCGAGCAAAATTCAAATTTGCGAAACGCATAACCATTGGTCGACCCGAAACTAGGTACTGTGACGTGCACGTTATGACATTTATCGGCGTCGATATTCACTGTGCTGTTTTGCTGTGCAATATTTCTGTAGTGTTTTCCAATACCTAGTGCGATTTTGGTATATAGTGACATTATAAATGATCAAGAACAATGACTGACAGTTGATTTTTAAAGTACAATCGGACAATCTACCAAAAATAGATACATGGCAGCATATTTTGTATCGCATGCGCATGCGTAAAAGATGTGGGTAGGGTGGACTATACACCTGGAGTAGTTTTTTAAAGTACAATCGGACAATCTACCAAAAATAGATACTTGGCAGCATATTCTGTATCGCATGCGCATGCGCAAAAGATGTGGGTAGGGTGGACTATACACCTGGATTGGGACTTTATCAAACACTTTATCTGGTGTACTTATAATAGTGTTTTTGCATTCCGGTACTAGACAATATCTATAAAATGTTTTTTTTTGCTTTTTCCGATTATCGAAATAGTGATTCAACTGAAAATCCTTAACTGTCTATAGTAAACAACACTGCAAATAGTAAACAACACTGAATGACAACGAGAGCTGTGACGTCATCCAAAGCGCGCGATAAATGGGACCGTTCAAACAGGTCAACTTTTATCGGTATTTTATATACAGGGTGCTTCAAAAAAATGTATACACACTTTGAACTTCCATAGAAAATTTATTTACCGTTCTACAAAGTTAAATTTCAGGAAAATAGAAAGCTGAAAGTCCAATGTAAATGAAACATAAATAACTAATGTTAATACTGTTCAAATTGGTGACCTGCAGCATCAATACAATTCTGAGTACGAGTCACCACTGATTCTGTACATCGTATCAAAACGTCCAATGAGATTTCTCTACACACTGCTTGAATCTCATTCCAAAGAATGTCTAGGTTACGTGGTTTACGTTTGTACACCTCATCTTTTACTGTGCCCCACAAGAAGAAATCCAGTGGTGTAAGGTCTGGAGAGCGTGCTGGAAACTCGATTGGCCCCCTGCGTCCTATCCACTGTCCCGACAAATTTTGATCCAGGTAAGCTCGTACGTCCCTGTGATAGTGCGGCGGAGCACCATCTTGTTGAAAATAAAAATCATCATTACCGTATAATGCACGAATGGCAGGAAATATGGAATCAGCAAGCATTGTTAGGTAATTAATACCAGTTACAGTGCCTTCAAATCGAAAAGGTCCAATGAGTCCCCTTGAAGACAAACCGCACCACACATTTACACCAGGCAAATTTACAGCTTTTTCAATTGTAATGTGAGGATTTTCTTCACCCCAGTAAACACAATTGTGCCTATTGACAGTTCCATTAAGTTTGAATTGGGCTTCATCCGACCAAATGATGCTACCCATAAATCCCGGTTCACGTATCACCATCTCCTGAATCCATTCACAAAATTGCAACCTTCGATCTGGATCGTCGTCATTTAGCTGTTGCACCAGCCTTGGAATGTAAACACGATACTTGCCTCTCTTCAGAATGCGTAGCACGCTGCTAGCACTTACATCACTTTCACGTGCCCCTTGCCTTGAAGATTTGTTAGGAGAGCGTTGAAACAGTTCCAAGACTGCCGTTGATGACTAATCACTTGTAGCTGTTCGAGGCCGACCTGAATGACCTTTATGCACATCACACACTGTTCCATGAACTTCGAATTTGTCTCGTATGCGTGTAATTGTTAATCTTGAAGGTGGTTCTGTATCATACTCCCTTCTCCACTGTCTTTGAACTTCATTTACATTCTCAAAGTTCCAGTACCACTTAATAACCTGCTTACGTTCTTCAAAACTCAAACGTACGTCCCCCATGTTGATATTACAAATTCCAACTGATAATATAACATAGAGGGACGATTATGCTGGCACCTGGCGAAGAAATATAACATTAGCCTTGTAGAGCGGGAAAACTACAATAGTTTAAAGTGTGTATACATTTTTTTGAAGCACCCTGTATTAAAATAAAATAATAATTGAAACACTTTCAACAGTATTTATATTTTTTACTATGTTAAAACGTAAGTAAAAAGTGAATTAAGAAAATAAAAAAATGGGTGCATATTCCCAATTAGTAACATGAAATTTTATCTAAAAATTGCAGAAACGATTTGAATAAATAGGATAGATTTAAATCAGTACAATAGATTTGTTGTAAATTAAAGTTTTCGCAAATTAAGTAATATCCCGTAATTAGAGTAAATCGCCTTTTCTATTTTAAATGCAACTAGAACATTTTTAATTGTTTAGTTTTTGCTTTTAAATAATTATCTGCATAATACAGGAGCCTTAATAGATTCATTAAAATAATTTTTTTTTTTCAAATATATTGTATAAAATAAAGTAAAGTAAATTGCAATTAATCTAATTGGAGATGTAAATGGAATAAGTGGAACGTCAGCAATTAATTTTAAAGAAGGAAAATAGTTCCTGTAAATAATTATTTGCATTTTTTTAAGAGAAATTTTCTAATTTTAACAAAACGGTTTCCGGTTAAATATACCGGTAGAAATCAAGAGATTTAATCTAACCGTGTTTCCGACAAGACAAAAGTGGATAATTTTACATGATCGTGAATAAAATAAATTTATTTAATAAAACAAAAATAATTTGTTAATCTAAAAAGATTTTTTGAGAAAGTTTTTCAAGAAACGAATAAAGTTTCCGTATATAGCTACTTTTAATTTAATGAATATGAAAGACAACTAGTTTCCATAAGAATTATTAACCAAAGGGTGAAAGAATAAGAATAAGAGTAAAGTAAGAATTATTACCCAAAGGGCAAAAATTTATAAGAGTATATTACGTAATGAGTGTTGTAAGAAGCATATTATGTACGAGCGGAACCGTAACTGTTCCGCGTAGCGGGGAGCGTGTCATTCCGCAAGTACGTAATTGCCATTAGAACTCGAATTATGTACTATACTTTATCTACGACCACACTAATTTGTTTTCGTTTAATAAGAAAAATATGTTTGATGAAACACCTTCGATCTTATTTGCACACCTTTTTATTTAGTACTTATTTGTAGTTTTCGTTAGATTTAAACGTGAAAAAACGAAATGAAAGACAGCTTTTATGTGAATGATGTGACGTTTAATGATTGTTTGGAAATCACGGAGTACTATATTTAAAAATAGTATCAACGTGCAGCTCTCAACCAATCAACGAATCGTAAACCAAACGTTCATGGGTGATTTTGAATTATTACATAACATTAATTCGCGGATTGTTACATATGTGTGTGGTATGATGTATTTACATAGTCCGCGAACTGTACAATAATGGGCATTTACCATAGTGGTCGTAGATAAAAATAATAAACGTTTTGTTAACCAATTCCTTCCTTTTTTATGTGGCTTACTGTTTTCCACATGTTGGATATTCATCCATTGGATTCTCTTGCAGCAGGGGTGGCCAACACTTCGCCCGTAAGTGATGTATTATTCGTCCACAACTGGATTCCCGTTACATATAAATATGTTTTACCAATTTTAAATTTGTTTAACAATCAATGATTAGCTTTCGAATAGACGAGAGATATACCCAAATACTGAAACATATCCATTTGGATTGTGTTGCCCTCTATGGGCAACCTTTGGGCTTTGCCCTCTATAAATCAAATTCCGGTTAGAAAGAGGAGTTAGACAGGGGATAGAAATTTTTCACATTTTCCAAAACTTTTCACTCTCTTGTTTAAAAATTAAATAATAAATTCTGCGTTCAGCGTTCCTTTGTCCACTCCTAAACATACGCCTTTTCCATGAGGTTTTATCTTGCGCAAGTTGGAGCCATTTGCTGCCCACATGTCGTTTTATCTCGTCCGTCCACCTTGTCTGTGGTCTTCCTGCACAACTCTTGGTTTGTTTGGTTTCCATTGGATTAATCTCGCTGTCCATCTTGATGTTTCCTTGCGGCGTGTTCTGCCCATCGCCATTTAAGTTCTACGATTTCTTTATAACCTCTACTACCTTCGTTCCTCGACTGATTACCTCGCACCCAAGTTTGCCTTGCAGACTTACTCTTATCATAACTCGTTCCACCGCTCTTTGCATTGTCCTTAGATGGTACTTTTCTTTGTCAGTGCCATTGTCTCCAAGCGCTATGTTGTTACAGTTGTATCGTAGGAATAGAAAACTTTGCGCTTAAGATGTATTGGGATTAGGGTTTCTGGTTCGGATATATACGAACCGCAAAATCGCGTTTTTCTGTGCAAAAACCGAAACCGCATAACCGTCATAAAGAACCGCAGTTTTCGGTTTTTTCAAAAAATTACTAAAAAAAAGTACAATGAGTTAGTGCTCTTTCACACATTGCAAACTGTTGTTGCAAAAATGGCAACCATCGACGGTATGGTTTCCTAACCAAATCTTGCCAAAATTTTTAATTGCAATTTAGGTTTTCTGCGATTTGAAGGAACTTGTTCTGCAAATAATATCTCAATAAGTGTTAAAAAACATTTAGATTTATTTAGTATCAGTTTAAGAAATGATATTGTGGGTGTCCATGACGGTGGCACATGACGGTGCCCGGGTAATTGAAAAAACAGCACAGATTGTCCTGCTGAACCACAAATTTGACCCGCTGAACGCACAACAAGTAATAGGATTCTTGGAAAAGAAATTAATTGGTTCTGATATAAGCAAAGCTTCAATGAAAAATATCATGGAACGTATCATCGAACAGAATTGGCTGGATGCTTATTAGATCCTTCGAAAGTTCCAACAAAGTCTGTTTTAATATTGGTCGAAAATCCAGACAACAATAAGGTTGAAGTCGAATGTGAATGTTCGGCAAATTCAGAAGAATTAGAAGAAACTTCTGAGAGAACAAAAAGATAAAATATTTTGTTTCGAGCACTCTCTACAATTAAAGCTTACATGCACCTACGCCGAAAAATAATTTTACCTAAGCCCCGACTTTTGTAAAGAACTAATATCTCGTTGAAATATCAGACACAGACAAATACCAAAAGTCCTTAAAAACTGAACCAGAAACCGCGGTTTTTAATTTTCAAAAACCGAAAACCGCGGTTTTGAAAAAGTGCGGATATTCAGAAACCCTAATTGGGATGTCCTTGTTTCTGAGGATGTAGCTTAGTTTTATACAGGCAGCCGACGTTAGTCTTGTGCTGTCCTTTAGTTCGACTGTCTGATTTCCATTCCCCAGTTTAATGACATGTCCAAGGTAGGTATACTCTTCTACTACTTCTATGGTGGCGTTATTTATCGAGGAGCCCATTTTTAGGTCACTCATTACTTTTGTCTTGGACAGGTTTACCTTAAGGCTTACTGGGTTGGATGTTATAATTAGTTGTCCTAGCATGGCCTCTAGTTCTTGCCTAACGCTGCTGATGAGAACTATGTTATCTACAAATCGCAGGTGGTTCAAAAAGATGCCGTCGATGTTTATACTCTTATTGTTTTAGTTAAGTGTTTTAAAAACGTTTTCTAGCGCCGTAGTAAATAGTTTTGGAGATATAGAATCTCCCTGGCGTACCCCTCTTCTGATATTGATGATGTTTGTCGTCAGGTTCTCGTTTAAATTTACTTGAAGCGTTCTCGTATATGTTTTTTATAAGGTTTGAGTAGCGTCATCTACACAAAATCTTAAAAAGGTATAATTAAGAAATAAAAAAAATAATTAAGATCTCAAAAGAGGGTATATTTCAGAGGGGACCTTTTTAAGAGGGTATAATTAATAGTTAAAAGAAATAAAAACTAACTTTAACAATAAAAACATTTGATGATATTAAAAATTGTTGCGCCCGCAACTTTAATGAAAATATTTTATTACGTTGGCTACCCCTGGTATACAGAGACGAAGATATATTGTATGAGAGGTACAGTTGCTTCCCTCTTTTGCAATGAAAGTTCCCAAAATGTCTTGCCCCATTTGGCATTTAAAATGATGGGTTTGGAAATTTACTTTTTCCCCCTTGTCACAGCTTTATGATATAGTTCCAGTACAAGGATTGTACCGCCGCTCCTCTTTGATATGGTACCATTACCGCCCCTCATCATTGATCAGGTCATCATCATCATCATCATCATGCAGGTAACATTGTCGCCTGTCTAGGTTTGTCTGCTTCGTCAAATTTCCTGTAAAGGTGGTGCGTTGGCAATTACATTTCGTTTATTTGAACAAATGTGGTAAGACATAGCTCCTGGATTGAATCCGGGAGCTATGTGATTGACTCCCGGTCAAGATTTTTTTGTGGTTTCTCAAATTAATAATTTGAGATAGCATAAACAAATTGCCATTAAGGCATGTATTCTAGAAAAAAAGGGACCATTATTATTATATAAACAAATTGCCTATTACCCAAATCTGTGAGCTGCTAATAGAAACATCTAGTACAAACGACGTAAATAAACTCCTAAAATTTCTCTCAAATAAGAAAACCAGCCCGAAAGAAAAAACATTCCCGAACGCATTTATTTGTTCCTTTTATTTTATTCCCTGATAAATGGGCGCAATTTAGCCATGAGTTGCGCCCGCGTTCTGTCGCAATTTAGATAATTCCGGGCAGAAAACTCCTAAAAATTAATATTCATCATAAACCTTTCCGGCAAGACCAAGAGTGGTGAGAAGACGGAAAAAAATTGCAAACATTACGACCGCTATTTAGGTGCACGCCGGGTAAAACACGAAAAGTAATTCGCGCCCCCATCCAGTCCTATTAATAAATATTTTTTTCTCGCGCGCGGCAAGAGGAAAAACACTGAAAAAAAATGTAGGAACAGGGGAAGAAAGTAAAAACAGAACAGGGTTAGAATGGTAAATAAGTAGAAAATTGAATTATCTTCAGACACCGAATAAAGAAACCGAAACAAATTAGATAACCGATAATAATTAGCGTAAAAACTAAACGGAGGGCCGAACAAGTTGGAGAGCTGAACTAGAATGGGCTAGACTAGAGAGATAGTGCATTACACTAAAATTCTATTACTAAGTAATTTTAAGATTTGAAAGCAGGATTAGTCACAAAGTATTTTAAGACTAATTGAAGGTTTAATAATCCATGCAGTCCTCCAATAAATATTACACTCAATGAACACTAAGTGAACTTAAATAGTCTAGACTAGATTAGTCATGTTTACTAAAAATAAACGTTGCAAATGACGCAGAAATAATCACTTAACCTATATTATATAATAATTTGTTTACTTTTGCTTATCTAATTATTTAGCTTTATTTTTTTTAGACTCTATAGACTCGACTCAACTAGACATAAAAGACTAGACTGAAAACAATAGGCAAAGAGGACTAGACAAAAAGTCTAAATAGAGAAGACTAGACACCTAAGACTAAATGGACAAGGGAAGACTAGGCAGTAAAGATTAGACAGGCAAGACTAGACCAACAAGAGTAGACAGACAAGACTGTACAGATATGACTAGAGAGACAAGACGAAACAGAGACGACTAGGCAGAGAAGACTAGACAGACAAAACTAAACAGACAAGACTTTCTTAGTCTTGTCTGTTTAGTTTCAAGACTTATACTCAATAATCAAGACTTATACTCAATTTAAAAAACTCAACAGCTCAAGGTCCTGGGGTATTCCTTGTATCTTAATAAAAGAGTTTAATTCTGTTTTAGCTGATCCAATCTCTCATCTGATCCACAGCTCTTTCGAGAATGAGATGTTTCCGGATATCCTAAAAAGTCACTAATAATCCCGATTCAAAATTACAGGCCAGTTGCTTTAATTTCAGCTATAGCAAAAATCCTAGAAAACACAATGGTAAGCAGACTAATGCCCTTCATTAAGAAACACGAAATCATAACACAGGAACAACATGGATTCTGTAAGGAGAAGTCTACCACAACCGCAATACTACAATTGTATCACCAAATTCTCCAGGAAATTGATAATCAAAAATGCCCAATGGGTATTTTCTGTGACCTCACGAAAGCATTTGATTGCGTAACATACTCAAATTTAATGAATAAACTAGAAACATATGGCATCAGGGGAAAATGTGGAAGATAACTCAGATCATATTTGGCAAACAGAAGGCAATATGTACAACTAGAGAATTGCATATCAACAACTGTCAATATAGAAATGGGTGTCCCACAGGGTAGCGTCTTCGCCCCTCTTCTATTCACACTATATATCGCAGACCTCCCACGATATTTAAGCGGGGTCAAAAGTGTGTTCTATGTTGATGACGCAAGCTTTATCATCTCAGAGGAGTCGGTGGGAACAACTGAAGCAGTAGCCAATAACCTTCTATATAACCTGAACAATTGGGTTTCAGCAAATAATTTTCATTTAAACACAGAGAAGACAAACTATGTTATTTTCCAAACGAAGCGTCGGACCAAAGCTGAAGACTATACATTAAAAATTGGTGACACGAGAATAAAAAGAAGAAGTGGTATTCAATTTCTAGGAGTACTTCTAGAAGACGAAAGACGACTGGAATACCCACATTCATAACATTGCCTCCAAGGTAAATCAAAAAGCCTACATGCTAAAGATTCTACGAAATAACATAGATCTACCGCTCTTGCTACGAATCTGCCACGCGGAGGTTCAGTCCGTTATCACATACGCGATTATTATATGGGGGACACCACAACTGGATTTCGTCTTCAGGGAGTAAAAGAGGGTCGTGCGGGATATTAAGGGTATCTCGAGTACAAGATTATGTCGGTCACATTTATAAACCCTAAAAATTTGGCCGGTTCCATCCATATACATCTGGGAAATGTCATGTTATATTTTCAAAAATAAACCCAACTTACAAAAAAGAGATCAACACTCATAAAATACTAGAGGAAGGAATCTAATACGAACACCATTTGCCAACTTAACGCTATGCAGCAAAGCACTCTCTCATATAGGAAACCATATCTTCAATAAGTTACCTATTCAACTACAAGAGGAAACTTCAATGAGATTATTTCGACAAAAACTTAAAATATACCTGATAGATAGATGCTTGTACAACATTAATGATGTTTGACTTATTGTTAGCTATGTGTATTCATTTACATCTGAAAGCAAATAAATGGATTTGATTTGATTTGAATAGACAGACAAGACTAGACAGACAAGACGAGACAGAGAAGACTAGACAGACAAGACTAGACAGACAAGACTAGACAGACAAAACTAGACAGACAAGACTAGACAGACAAGACTAGAAAGACAAGACTAGACAGACAAAACTAGACAGACAAGACTAGACAGACAAGACTAGACAGACAAGATTAGACAGACAAGACTCTACAGATAAGAATAGATTGACAAGACGAGAGAGACAAGACTGAGCGGACACGACTAGACAGACAAGACAAGGCAGACAAGAGTAGACAGACAATGCTATATAGACAAGACTAAGCAGACAAGACTAGACGTAGAAAACGAGACAGATAAGACTAGACAGACAAGACGAGGTAGACAAGACTGGACAGACAAAATTAGATAGACAGGACTAGACAGACCAGAGTAAACAGACAAGATTACACAAACAAGGCTAGACAGACGAGACTATAAAATAAGACTAGACAGACAAGACTATATAATAAGACTAGATAGACATGAATAGAGAAAAAATACTAGATTGACAAGACTAGAAAGGCAAGACTAGACAGACAAGACTAACCAGTCAAGATTAGAGCCCAAATTGTCTTCCCGACCGAGAATCGAACCCGGGTCTCCCGCTTTTCAGTCCGGTATGTTGTCTACTAAACTACCGAGTAGGACAGCCGAACAAAACTGGATACACAAGACTGGACATACAAGACTAGACAGACAAGACTAGACAGACAAGAATAGACAGACAAGACTAGACAGACAAGACTAGACAGACAAGACTAGACAGACAAGACTAGACAGACAAGACTAGACAGACAAGACTAGACAGACAAGACTAGACAGACAAGACTAGACAGACAAGACTAGACAGACAAGACTAGATAGACAAGACTAGACAGACAAGACTAGACAGACAAGACTAGACAGACAAGACTAGACAGACAAGACTAGACAGACAAGGCTAGACAGACAAGACTAGACAGACAAGACTAGACAGACAAGACTAGACAGACAAGACTAGACAGACAAGACTAGACAGACAAGACTAGACAGACAAGACTAGACAGACAAGACTCTACAGACAAGACTAGACAGACAAGACTAGCCAGACAAGACTAGACAGACAAGACTAGACATACAAGACTAGACAGACAAGACTAGACAGACAAGACTAGACAGACAAGACTAGACAGACTAGACTAGACAGACAAGACTAGACAGACAAGACTAGACAGACAAGACTAGACAGACAAGACTAGACAGACAAGACTAGACAGACAAGACTAGACAGACAAGACTAGACAGACAAGACTAGACAGACAAGACTAGACAGACAAGACTAGACAGACAAGACTAGACAGGCAAGACTAGACAGACAAGACTAGACAGACAAGACTAGACAGACAAGACTAGACAGACAAGACTAGACAGACAAGACTAGACAGACAAGACTAGACAGACAAGACTAGACAGACAAGACTAGACAGACAAGACTAGACAGACAAGACTAGACAGACAAGACTAGACAGACAAGACTAGACAGACAAGACCCTACAGACAAGACTAGACAGACAAGACTAGCCAGACAAGACTAGACAGACAAGACTAGACAGACAAGACTAGACAGACAAGACTAGACAGACAAGACTAGACAGACAAGACTAGACAGACAAGACTAGACAGACAAGACTAGACAGACAAGACTAGACAGACAAGACTAGACAGACAAGATTAGACAGACAAGACTAGACAGACAAGACTAGACAGACAAGACTAGACAGACAAGACTAGACAGACAAGACTAGACAGACAAGACTAGACAGACAAGACTAGACAGACAAGACTAGACAGACAAGACTAGACAGACAAGACTAGACAGACAAGACTAAACAGACAAGACTAGACAGACAAGACTAGACAGACAAGACTAGACAGACAAGACTAGACAGACAAGACTAGACAGACAAGACTAGACAGACAAGACTAGACAGACAAGACGAGACAGACATGACTAGACAGACAAGACTAGACAGACAAGACTAGACAGACAAGACTAGACAGACAAGACTAGACAGACAAGACAAGACAGACAAGACTAGACAGACAAGACTAGACAGACAAGACTAGACAGACAAGACTAGACACACAAGACTAGACAGAAAAGACTAGACAGACAAGACTAGACAGACAAAACTAGATAGACAAGACTAGACAGACAAGACTAGACAGACAAGACTAGATAGACAAGACTAGACAGATAAGACTAGACAGACAAGACTAGACAGACAAGACTAGACAGACGAGACTAGACAGACAAGACTAGACAGACAAGACTAGACAGACAATACTAGACAGACAAGACTAGACAGACAAGACTAGACAGACAAGACTAGACAGACAAGACTAGACAGACAAGACTAGACAGACAAGACTAGACAGACAAGACTAGACAGACAAGACTAGACAGACAAGACTAGACAGACAAGACTAGACAGACAAGACTAGACAGACAAGACTAGACAGACAAGACTAGACAGACAAGACTAGATAGACAAGACTAGACAGACAAGACTAGACAGACAAGACTAGACAGACAAGACTAGACAGACAAGACTAGACAGACAAGACTAGACAGACAAGGCTAGACAGACAAGACTAGACAGACAAGACTAGACAGACAAGACTAGACAGACAAGACTAGACAGACAAGACTAGACAGACAAGACTAGACAGACAAGACTAGACAGACAAGACTCTACAGACAAGACTAGACAGACAAGACTAGACAGACAAGACTAGACATACAAGACTAGAGAGACAAGACTAGACAGACAAGACTAGAGAGACAAGACTAGACAGACAAGACTAGACAGACAAGACTAGACAGACAAGACTAGACAGACAAGACTAGACAGACAAGACTAGACAGACAAGACTAGACAGACAAGACTAGACAGACAAGACTAGACAGACAAGACTAGACAGACAAGACTAGACAGACAAGACTAGACAGACAAGACTAGACAGACAAGACTAGACAGACAAGGCTAGACAGACAAGACTAGACAGACAAGACTAGACAGACAAGACTAGACAGACAAGACTAGACAGACAAGACTAGACAGACAAGACTAGACAGACAAGACTAGACAGACAAGACTAGACAGACAAGACTAGACAGAAAAGACTAGACAGACAAGACTAGACAGACAAGACTAGACAGACAAGACTAGACAGACAAGACTAGACAGACAAGACTAGACAGACAAGACTAGACAGACAAGACTAGACAGACAAGACTAGACAGACAAGACTAGACAGACAAGACTAGACAGACAAGACTAGACAGACAAGACTAGACAGACAAGACTAGACAGACAAGACTAGACAGACAAGACTAGACAGACAAGACTCTACAGACAAGACTAGACAGACAAGACTAGCCAGACAAGACTAGACAGACAAGACTAGACAGACAAGACTACACAGACAAGACTAGACAGACAAGACTAGACAGACAAGACTAGACAGACAAGACTAGACAGACAAGACTAGACAGACAAGACTAGACAGACAAGACTAGACAGACAAGACTAGACAGACAAGACTAGACAGACAAGACTAGACAGACAAGACTAGACAGACAAGACTAGACAGACAAGACTAGACAGACAAGACTAGACAGACAAGACTAGACAGACAAGACTAGACAGACAAGACTAGACAGACTAGACAGACAAGACTAGACAGACAAGACTAGACAGACAAGACTAGACAGACAAGACTAGACAGACAAGACTAGACAGACAAGACTAGACAGACAAGACTAGACAGACAAGAATAGACAGATATGACTAGACAGACAAGACTAGACAGACAAGACTAGACAGACAAGACTAGACAGACAAGACTAGACAGACAAGACAAGACAGACAAGACTAGACAGACAAGACTAGACAGACAAGACTAGACAGACAAGACTAGACAGACAAGACTAGACAGACAAGACTAGACAGACAAGACTAGACAGACAAGACTAGACAGACAAGACTAGACAGAAAAGACTAGACAGACAAGACTAGACAGACAAGACTAGACAGACATGACTAGACAGACAAGACTAGACAGACAAGACTAGAGAGACAAGACTAGACAGACAAGACTAGACAGACAAGACTAGACAGACAAGACTAGACAGACGAGACTAGACAGACAAGACTAGACAGACAAGACTAGACAGACAATACTAGACAGACAAGACTAGACAGACAAGACTAGACAGACAAGACTAGACAGACAAGACTAGACAGACAAGACTAGACAGACAAGACTAGACAGACAAGACTAGACAGACAAGACTAGACAGACAAGACTAGACAGACAAGACTAGACAGACAAGACTAGACAGACAAGACTAGACAGACAAGAATAGACAGACAAGACTAGACAGACAAGACTAGACAGACAAGACTAGACAGACAAGACTAGACAGACAAGACTAGACAGACAAGACTAGACAGACAAGACTAGACAGACAAGACTAGACAGACAAGACTAGATAGACAAGACTAGACAGACAAGACTAGACAGACAAGACTAGACAGACAAGACTAGACACACAAGACTAGACAGACAAGGCTAGACAGACAAGACTAGACAGACAAGACTAGACAGACAAGACTAGACAGACAAGACTAGACAGACAAGACTATACAGACAAGACTAGACAGACAAGTCTAGACAGACATGACTAGACAGACAAGACTAGACAGACAAGACTAGACAGACAAGACTAGACAGACAAGACTAGACAGACAAGACTAGACAGACAAGACTAGACAGGCAAGACTAGACAGACAAGACTAGACAGACAAGACTAGACAGAAAAGACTAGACAGACAAGACTAGACAGACAAGACTCGACAGACAAGACTAGACAGACAAGACTAGACAGACAAGACTAGACAGACAAGACTAGACAGACAAGACTAGACAGACAAGACTAGACAGACAAGACTAGACAGACAAGACTAGACAGACAAGACTAGACAGACAAGACTAGACAGACAAGACTAGACGGACAAGACTAGACAGACAAGACTAGACAGACAAGACTAGACAGACAAGACTAGACAGACAAGACTAGGCAGACAAGACTAGACAGACAAGACTAGACAGACAAGACTAGACAGACAAGACTAGACAGACAAGACTAGACAGACAAGACTAGACAGACAAGACTAGACAGACAAGACTAGACAGACAAGACTAGACAGACAAGACTAGACAGACAAGACTAGACAGACAAGACTAGACAGACAAGACTAGACAGACAATACTAGACAGACAAGACTAGATAGACAAGACTAGACAGACAATACTAGACAGACAAGACTAGACAGACTAGACAGACAAGACTAGACAGACAAGACTAGACAGACAAGACTAGACAGACAAGACTAGACAGACAAGACTAGACAGACAAGAATAGACAGACAAGACTAGACAGACAAGACTAGACAGACAAGACTAGACAGACAAGACTAGACAGACAAGACTAGACAGACAAGACTAGACAGAAAAGACTAGACAGACAAGACTAGACAGACAAGACTAGACAGACAAGACTAGACAGACAAGACTAGATAAACAAGACTAGACAGACAAGACTAGACAGACAAGACTGGACAGACAAGACTAGACAGACAAGACTAGACAGACAAGACTAGACAGACAAGACTAGACAGACAAGACTAGACAGACAAGACAAGACAGACAAGACTAGACAGACAAGACTAGACAGACAAGACTAGACAGACAAGACTAGACAGACAAGACTAGACAGACAAGACTAGACAGGCAAGACTAGACAGACAAGACTAGACAGACAAGACTAGACAGACAAGACTAGACAGACAAGACTAGACGGACAAGACTAGACAGACAAGACTAGACAGACAAGACTAGACAGACAAGACTAGACAGACAAGACTAGGCAGACAAGACTAGACAGACAAGACTAGACAGACAAGACTAGACAGACAAGACTAGACAGACAAGACTAGACAGACAAGACTAGACAGACAAGACTAGACAGACAAGACTAGACAGACAAGACTAGACAGACAAGACTAGACAGACAAGACTAGACAGACAAGACTAGACAGACAAGACTAGACAGACAATACTAGACAGACAAGACTAGACAGACAAGACTAGACAGACAAGACTAGACAGACAAGACTAGACAGACAAGACTAGACAGACAAGACTAGACAGACAAGACTAGACAGATAAGACTAGACAGACAAGACTAGACAGACAAGACTAGACAGACAAGACTAGACAGACAAGACTAGACAGACAAGACTAGACAGACAAGACTAGACAGACAAGACTAGACAGATAAGACTAGACAGACAAGACTAGACAGACAAGACTAGACAGACAAGACTAGACAGACAAGACTAGACGGACAAGACTAGACAGACAAGACTAGACAGACAAGACTAGACAGACAAGACTAGACAGACAAAACTAGGCAGACAAGACTAGACAGACAAGACTAGACAGACAAGACTAGACAGACAAGACTAGACAGACAAGACTAGACAGACAAGACTAGACAGACAAGACTAGACAGACAAGACTAGACAGACAAGACTAGACAGACAAGACTAGACAGACAAGACTAGACAGACAAGACTAGACAGACAATACTAGACAGACAAGACTAGACAGACAAGACTAGACAGACAAGACTAGACAGACTAGACAGACTAGACAGACAAGACTAGACAGACAAGACTAGACAGACAAGACTAGACAGACAAGACTAGACAGACAAGACTAGACAGACAAGACTAGACAGACAAGAATAGACAGACAAGACTAGACAGACAAGACTAGACAGACAAGACTAGACAGACAAGACTAGACAGACAAGACTAGACAGACAAGACTAGACAGAAAAGACTAGACAGACAAGACTAGACAGACAAGACTAGACAGACAAGACTAGACAGACAAGACTAGATAAACAAGACTAGACAGACAAGACTAGACAGACAAGACTGGACAGACAAGACTAGACAGACAAGACTAGACAGACAAGACTAGACAGACAAGACTAGACAGACAAGACTAGACAGACAAGACAAGACAGACAAGACTAGACAGACAAGACTAGACAGACAAGACTAGACAGACAAGACTAGACAGACAAGACTAGACAGACAAGACTAGACAGGCAAGACTAGACAGACAAGACTAGACAGACAAGACTAGACAGACAAGACTAGACAGACAAGACTAGACGGACAAGACTAGACAGACAAGACTAGACAGACAAGACTAGACAGACAAGACTAGACAGACAAGACTAGGCAGACAAGACTAGACAGACAAGACTAGACAGACAAGACTAGACAGACAAGACTAGACAGACAAGACTAGACAGACAAGACTAGACAGACAAGACTAGACAGACAAGACTAGACAGACAAGACTAGACAGACAAGACTAGACAGACAAGACTAGACAGACAAGACTAGACAGACAATACTAGACAGACAAGACTAGACAGACAAGACTAGACAGACAAGACTAGACAGACAAGACTAGACAGACTAGACAGACAAGACTTGACAGACAAGACTAGACAGACAAGACTAGACAGACAAGACTAGACAGACAAGACTAGACAGACAAGAATAGACAGACAAGACTAGACAGACAAGACTAGACAGACAAGACTAGACAGACAAGACTAGACAGACAAGACTAGACAGACAAGACTAGACAGAAAAGACTAGACAGACAAGACTAGACAGACAAGACTAGACAGACAAGACTAGACAGACAAGACTAGATAAACAAGACTAGACAGACAAGACTAGACAGACAAGACTAGACAGACAAGACTAGACAGACAAGACTAGACAGACAAGGCTAGACAGACAAGACTAGACAGACAAGACTAGACAGACAAGACTAGACAGACAAGACTAGACAGACAAGACTAGACAGACAAGACTAGACAGACAAGACTAGACAGACAAGACTAGACAGACAAGACTAGACAGACAAGACTAGACAGACAAGACTAGACAGACAAGACTAGACAGACAAGACTAGACAGACAAGACTAGACAGACAAGACTAGACAGACAAGACTAGACAGACAAGACTAGACAGACAAGACTAGACAGACAAGACTAGACAGACAAGACAAGACAGACAAGACTAGACAGACAAGACTAGACAGACAAGACTAGACAGACAAGACTAGACAGACAAGACTAGACAGACAAGACTAGACAGATAAGACTAGACAGACAAGACTAGACAGACAAGACTAGACAGACAAGACTAGACAGACAAGACTAGACAGACAAGACTAGACAGACAAGACTAGACAGACAAGACTAGACAGACAAGACTAGACAGACAAGACTAGACAGACAAGACTAGACAGACAAGACTAGACAGACAAGACTAGACAGACAAGACTAGACAGACAAGACTAGACAGACAAGACTAGACAGACAAGACTAGACAGACAAGACTAGACAGACAAGACTAGACTGACAAGACTAGACAGTTCATTTGTTTGATCATTATATTTGATTACAGAATTAATATGTTTGATCACAAAATTAAACATTATCATATCAACAGAAAAAACTAAAGAAATGGTTATATCCAAAGAGCCTGTCAGGTGCAAATTTATGGTGGACAATAAAACGATAGAACCGGTCATGAAATTCAACCATACCTAGGGTCGCTAATATCGAGCAGCAGAAGCCTGATTGTGGAAGTAAGAGCGAGCTGCATCAAAGCATCAGTCATTTCCGGTAGTCTAAGAGGCCTAATATGGAAAACAAATATCCAAGGATATTCAAGATATAATTCAAGATAAGGATATATAAAACCTGTGTAAGACCCATACTAACTTACGCTGCCGAGACCCGAGCCGAAACGGAAAGGCTGAGAGCAATAAAAGGCGTAACACTACGGGATCAAATAAGAAGCATCGCCATAAGTGATGAATTACAAACGGAAGATGTTGTCAGATGGGTCAGATCCCGGAGAAGGTACTGGAGAGACAATGTAGACAGGTTGGACCAGGATAGAATTGCCAAGTGGGGAAAAGACGGAAGGCCACAAAGCAGAAGCCCACAGGCCACACACCGAAGAGATGGCAGGAGTCCTGGACGTCCGAATCGCAAGAGAGGTAGATAGCAATACAATATAGGACAATGTACGAAATCAAGAAGAAGAAGAAGAAATCAAGAAACTACGTGAGAACTATGTGAGATGTAGTGAGCACTACGTCAATAAGACACTCTGCTTGCAATACAACTCGTCTAACTCTCTAAGCGAGTTTGGGGTTCATTAACACCTTGTTTCAATTGTCGTGATCAACTTATTGAAGTTGTTTGGTTCATTGATCAAATATTTCCCACCATTTTTTGTTTCCTCTGCCCTGATTACAGTATCTTCAATTTGTGGCCATGTAAGTATTGCATAATTTATTATTTTTTGGGCTGAGTTCTCCACTGTACTGTGAAATGGCACTTCAACAATAAATGTGCTGCTGTGTCTTTTCTCCATACGGGCTTAATGGTGAATCTCCTTTTCCGAAACTGTGGAGATAGATCTGGAAGTTTCCGTGCCCTGTAATTAATTTCTACAGCTCGATCTGACAAGCTCATATCCAATGAATATTTTGTTCAATAAGCCTGCTGCCTATTATGTGTTGCCATCTTGTCTGCCATTTTTTTTCGGAAGTATGAACTTAATCTGAATCTGATCGATTGGTTGGGTATCTTGCTCCAAGAGTCCACCTAACTCCCCAAGCAATGATGTCGCTCGTTTTCTGCGGCACATGCATAAGATTCTTGCTCATCCTATTGTTATTTTACCCTCTCAGACATTTCCAGGCTTCCCATGACTCTACGACTAACTTTGTGGACCCCGTCATGTATTTCAGGCCGTTGAGCACTAAACGACTAATTCAAATTATATAATAACCGTCTACGTTGTCACTATTGCTTTGTATGTTCTGTAGACCTCGCATGAGTGCGTAAAGTTCTGCTTAGAACGTTGTGCAGTAGATCCCTAATCGAAATGTTTAATAAAATATTGCGTTCCCTTCCTTTAAAACCACAAAAGCTGATCCTATCCAATTTTTTAATTTTAGGGAATTTCTAAATACTTATATTTGAAACATGTAGGACTAAGTAATGTGGTATTTCAGGCGGCCAATATCCGAAAGACTGAAGAGGGGGTGAAAGAGTTCTTGAAGCTTTCGTCTCCGCTCGATATGGTTTGAAGAAGCCATTAAACCTGTTAATTCTCTAAACCTAGCTTCGCCCATATTATGCATGGTGAGGTATAATACTACTTGCTTTGCACAGCTGTCGTAGCTGATACGTAGGAGGCCTGAGATAACACAAGCTGCATCTGTGGATCCGGTGCTATAGGCTTTGGCAGCAAGAATCGTACATAGTATAGGCAGACAAGACTATACAGACAAGAGTAGATAGATGGGACTAGACAGATAAGACTAGACAGAGAAGACTAGACAGAGAAGACTAGACAGACGAGACTTATAGTTCTTCGAGACTAGACTAGACAGACAGAGAGGAGACAGGTAAATAAAAGAGAAAGAAAAAGATGGCTGAAGGTTGAAGGTAAAGAGCAAAGTGAAACAATCTGCAGTTATTGCACCAAAAAAGTGTTAAAACCGTGATCTCTATAAAATGCAAAAATCATTTCTCGCCGGCTGTGCAGCAAAGAACAAGCGCACAGATGGGTGCGAGCATGAAATTAAGGAAATCGAGGAAAATGCGGAAGAAGAGTTACCAACTACAATGAAAATAAGTACTTAAAAAACTGCTTGAAGAAATGGAGAACAAGAATGATATTCTAAAAAAGTATGTAGCTGCCTTAGAAGCGCACATCGAACTATTAAAAAATTAGTGAATCTCGTAGAGAAACAAACGTAAACAAACATACCTCGCGGGTAGAAATCTAACAAACCGAAATACCAAGTACTGAAGAGGCAACACTCATCACACTTCATTCAGTCCTCAATATAACTTTGCTGATACTTCGAAAGAAAAAAACTATCCTGATAAACTTATTACTATCCTACGGGTTAATTGATCAAGTTAATCATTATACCAGAGTCACCACAAACTCACAAACGAGGATATGCAATGCGTTTCTGGATTGAGGCCTTCCCAAAGTAATAACTGAAGTTCAAGACACACCTATGTCGGACCACCGCTCAATTATTATACGTTCTGAGCCACTTATGCCGAGAAAAAAAAGTACATCTTTAAAAGAAAATGTACAGAGGAGAATACAGCACGTTTTTCAGACGTTCTGAAAAGAGAAAGCTATGAAGATGTCTACAAGAAAAACAATTGCAATGAGAAAACTACTACATTAATAAACATCGTGTAGTACCATTTCCTCATGTGTTTGTCACTGGTAAAAGTTAAACAACAGATGCATAAAACATGGATAAACAGAAAAACAAAAATATCAGCTCAAAAACTAAAGGATATGTACATTAGGGTGGAGCGAAATATTTTTTTGTGTTGTGAGTGATCTAACAGTGAAAAATCGGTGCCTTTTAGACTCAAATTAATCCATGCAAAATATTATTTGATTTGATTTATAGTAATAGCCTCCGCAACGTCATTGAATTTTTGAAAAAAATATGGTTTTTAGACTATTTGAAATTTTAATGAACAGATGTATTTTATTCCCAGAAATTAGAAATCAAAACCTAACCTAGTGTGTAGTAAATCGGAACTATTTTTCGCGCAGACGCATTGACATAACTTTAATATAAACATGAACGTAGCGAAAATAAATTTTCTGGTGGGATATTTTACCAAACAATTGTATTTCTTTCAGCAATTCATATACTAAAACTGAATATTTATTAAAAAAACATTATCCTATATTGGATCGAGAGTCCGCGCTGCCACGCGTATGTGGTCTTGATTTATCTGCCCGCTGCGCGGTGGGCAACCTAATCTAACCTGGGTTAAACCAACGGTCCTTGCTACATTGCCCTATATTGGATAGAGAGTTCATGCTGCCGCGCGTATGTTGTCTTGATTTATATGCCCGCTTCACGGTGGGCAACCTAATCTACATACACATACACATGGCCATAGATCCCTTGTGGGCTATTGGCCGCTCCATTCTGGAGCTCTTTGATCCTTTTGTTGCGGTGGATCAGTCCGCGTAATCTATTTTCCATTCATAGCTTCGTGTGTGTTTTTGTTTCTTGTACTATTTTCTTCCATTCCTTCCTGTCTTTTACCTTCTTCTTCCATTCTGTGACTTCCATTATTCTCATATCTTCGTGTATTTGGTCCTGTCATTTTATTTTCGGCCTTCCTCTTGGTCTACTGAGTGGTGGTTTCCAGTTTGTGATTCTCTTCGTTAAGAATATCGTTTCTGGGTATTTCCTCGCAAGTATTTGTGTCTTCTTCTGTTTCTTCTGTGGGCGCATATACGTTGACTTTCGTTATGTTGGCTTGCTTGTTTTCTATTCTTATTTATGCTATTCTGCCGTTCACTGCTTTGAATTGGATTATTTTCCTTCTCGCATAGTTGTTGACCATGAATGCGGTGCCATTTTTTCCTTGTTTCTTTTCTCCAGAGTAGTATAGCGTGAAGTTCTTACCGTCTATTCTTCCATCACCTTTCCACCTCACCTCTTGCAGCGCCAGTATTTCTAGTTTGTATTTGATCATTTCGTTTGCTATTTCTTGTGTTTTCCCAGCTGTTAACATTGTTCTTACGTTCCACGACCCAATTCTTGTTCTTTTACTACTGTTTTTCTTCTTCTTTTCCTTTTTGTTGATGGCTTTTGTTTTTTCTTTCTCTTCTCTTGTCCTTGGCAATTTCGTTGTCGTCATCTGTGTGTCCCTTCCTCCGGTTTCCACTAGTTTTTTGATATCAGTTTGTTCTCTTCGCGGCTCCATTTCATCACTTTTCCATTAATTGTTAGTTTTTGGAATCCTATCTTTATGTTTACGTTCATATCTTTCATCCTCTGTTCTTTAGCCACGTCTCTTATTTTCTTCTGGGTTATTCGTTCTTGTTTTGTCATTTCGCTATCTATGTATATATCGCTTCCTCTTAGTTTGTTTTTGTTTTTTAGTATCTTCATTTTTTCGTTCCAGTCCGTCATTTCTACCACGTATTTGTTTAATTCCCAATTCTTTTGTTATAGTTCTTTCCGTGTGGATTTTCAGTTCTTCGCTTGCAACGTTTTTTAAATCATTGCATGTGATTACTAGGTTGTGTTTGATTTTGTCTTTTTCTGCCCTTTCAATTTTACCCTCTAGTTAGTACTTAAGTCTGTGAAACAAGCTCTCTCCGGGAAAGTTAGAAAGTTTTCGACAAAGTAGTAAGGTACTTTTTAATATTGCAGTATGTAAGTGTAAAGATTTGCCTAAATGTATCTGTCGCAAGGATTAAAAGGTTCCCAAACAAGAACATACTTTTGGAATTGTTCAAAGAACCTCTCGAAGTATGATATTAGGTGGAATCGACTTAAGTGTTCCGAAGAAGTTGCAAAGGAGGAGCTAGAAAGAGAAAACAGGAATAAGATAACCGCCCAACTACAGCTTTCAATACTTCGTTATCTGTTATAGAAGTTAGTACTTCTTCGGTATCGTCAGCGTCTGAAAGTCGTAGTAGTTCAAATAATTCCACTAACACCATAAATAAAAGCTTTCCGAAAAAAAATGTATCCGTCGATTTTCCTACTTTATCGAAGACCTGCTACAGGTATGGTGTATCAGATAGAGCAGTTGCAGCGATTGCGTCGTGTATAGTGCCGCCTATAAATTTCAATCCTTCAACATATACTGATTTAATATATTGGCAAGAAATATTAAGTGAACCACCGATTATGAAAAACCTGCTTGACCAAAAAATTCAGTATCGTTTAATCAGTTGGTGAGGGTGAAGTGTTGTTTTTAAGGCTTCCATGCCACCATGCTAACTCAAGCTGTTGAACGAACTGTAAAATTGACGACGATAGCTGCCACAAAAGTCACGATTAGGTGCACTAAGAGCCAAATTGGAATCACGAAACGTAATGCCTAAATTTGAGACAAAAAGAGATTTTCGAGCAAATGAATTGTTTTTTTTTAGTAATATTTTTGTAGAAAAATGTTGTATTTTTGATTAAAGGTGATTAATATATATCTGAATTATATATTGCGAATCATTTATCACCCATTTATCATTAAATTAAGCTTAATATTTGGCCATAACTGTACTAGACTTTTATCATTAAATTTAAATTTTTTAGGTCAGTGCGGAGGCAAAAAATATTCATCAAATTGATTCAAAAATTATATTTATTTTAACATTAATATAATGCATCCATCCCCCCTATTACAACTTTAAATCTCGAAAAAAATATTTTTGTATACATCCGTGCTCCACCCTAATGTACATACTTAAAAAAATCCCAATACTTCACCCTGAATATAAAAAACAAAAAAATAAACATATTAAATTTAAAACAAATACCAAAAAATGTTTTTTGGCAAGATGATACAATAATCCGAAAATAAACCAAAGACGCTGTGGAATACAATAAGTGACCCATCCAACAAAAGTCACCCAGCTGAAGAAATACAACTAAAAGTGAATGAAGAACTAACCAAAGATCCACATAAAATAGCCATATTATTTAATAGTCACTTCAAGAATGCAACAACAGATATAGCAAACAACATCAAGCAAGTCCAAATAGCAAATACACACGTCACATATAATACAAACACCATGTATACACACATTTACAAAAGAAGTGGTGCATTTAACATCATGCTTAAACTAAAGAACAAATCTAGCAGCAGCCCTCACTTACTACCATATAAACTATTTAAAGAATTCAGGAACGAATTAACCGCTCCAATCACATACATCATTAATAATTCAATAAAACCGAAGAATTTCCTGAGGTACTCCAAATTTCAAAGCTAATGCCCATACACAAGAAGGGAGATAAGACAGATATCAAAAAGTACAGGCCAATATCACTCCTATCAGTAGTATCTAAGATAATTGAGTACTGTATTGAAAAAAGGGTCAACTGTTTTATCGACAAATACAACTTAATACCCACCCAACAACATGGCTTCAGGACAGAAAAATCTACCACAACAGCAATCGGTGCATTCTATGATCGAATTTTCGAGGAAATAGATAAAGGGAAACACTCTGTAGGGATTTTCTGCGACATATCAAAAGCCTTTGATTGTGTGTCGCATGAAAAACTCATTCAAAAATTGTATAGATATAGAATCCGAGACATAGTCGGCAGATTTATCGGTTTGAATCTTTCTTGGACAAAAGGAAGCATTATGTCTAAATCTGTCAACTAAATAAGAATAGTGCCTCTGCACAAGTCACAACAAATAGCGGGCAATCACCGGGAAGCGTACTAGCACCTTTACTATTCTCTCTATACACCGCAGTATAATATGCATTCTCTGTCCTTTAAATAGTGCACTAGATGTGCACTATTTAAAGGACAGAGAATGCATATTATACGCGGACGACTCTAGCTTTATAGTGTCGGAACAGAATCTAAATAAAGCGGAATTAGAAGCAACTCTACTTCTTAGTGATGTATATCAATGGTTCTCTGATAACAATCTGCACTTAAATAGCGACAAAACAAAATATATTATTTTCCAAACGACACGAAGCAGGTGAGATAATGACCTATCAATAAGAATAGGCAATGTTAATGTCCTACGAACAAACTCAATCAAATTATTAGGCACAAATCTATCAGAAAACCTAACATGGGATATCCACATAAATTCTATAACTAAAAAAATTATTTAGGAGTGACACTCCAGACCACTTTAACCATAACCAAATATATTAACAACAAAAGAGGAAAGATCGCACAGTTAATTGGAAGGCAGAAGAGTACCTACAGAGAGTAAGCTTAGAAACTGCACTGAAAATTTACAACCTTATGATATGGCCTGCGGTAACGTATGGCATCAAGTCGCTATGTTATCGAATGGAAACAAACCATCTGGTTCTCCTCGACAAAATCAAAGCGCGCTTTCTGAAGAAAGTCCTCGGCCTCCCGAGGAACGCGTCTAACACTTTTACTTTCAGTTTAGCGGAAACCAAGACCATGGGGGAAGACCTGATGAACAACTTTGGAGAGATCCCAAAACGAACAAGGATGGAATACAAGAGAATTATAGAAGACAAGCGATGGGACTTCGTAGTAAAACAATACATCGAATGACCAGCGTTCAGCTGCCAGGGCTGGAAGAAAGCAAACCAAAACGGAGGGCACCTACTACACGTGTGTGACATTGCATGGATTCCATCATCTTGCATGCAACAAGAAACATTTCCACGAACCGGACGATGACTGCAGATGCCAATCCTGTGGGGAGGAAGCGGGAAAACACCATATCCTGACGTGCAGAGTAAGGAGAGGGCAAACCTTAGCAGAAACCGTAGCACACCTGAAGAAGATCTTAACTTAGGAATATAACACTATATCGCTCTTGTTAAACAATAATAATTTTAAATTAAGTTTTTTCTGTAACTATTGTTGCGAATAAAGAGATATTATAACTAAAAAAATTAACTACAAAGCTTATCTTATAAGAAATATCCGAAATATTGTAGAGCAATCTGTGTTGGTAAACATATGTCATTCAGAGGTACAGTCCATAATATCATATGGAATAATAATATGGGGACTCTCTCCACAATTGCAAAGAGTATTCAAAGCTCAAAAAAAGGATCATTCAGGCAATCACAGGTATAACACAAACAAAATCATGTATGCCATACTTCAAAAACCTAAAAATTTTGACGGTACCATGCCTGTATATATGGGAGGCAGCATGCAACATCGACAAAAAAAATCCTCCATTATACGTAATACGGATATACATCAACACAAAACAAGAGCAGAAAATCAACTACGGACACCAAAATCCAATCTAACAATATGCAGCAAAGCTCCAAACAAAATTGGCATTAAAATATATAACAAGCTACCCTCTGCTATAACCCAAGAAAGTTTTTACAAGGGCTTCAGGAAAAAACTTAAACTTATTTTATTAGAGAAGTGCTATTATACCATTAACGATTTTTTTAACGAGAAATTCTATATGTAAATGTACACCTTTTTTTTCTTCTTCTCTGTACTTATATCTTAGAATTAATAAATTTGATTTTGATTTTGACTAGTCAGACAAGACTATACTGGCAAGACTACCACAAGCAATAGACAGACAAGGGCTTCAGGAAAAAACTTAAACTTATTTTATTAGAGAAGTGCTATTATACCATTAACGATTTTTTTAACGAGAAATTCTATATGTAAATGTACACCTTTTTTTTCTTCTTCTCTGTACTTATATCTTAGAATTAATAAATTTGATTTTGATTTTGACTAGTCAGACAAGACTATACTGGCAAGACTACCACAAGCAATAGACAGACTCTTACAAGACTAGGCGCACAAGACTAGATATAAGGCTAGAACTTACAAGACTAGACAGATAAGATAAGACAGACAAGACTAGACAGGCTATATTAGACATACAAGACTTGGCAGGCAAGACTAGACGGATAAGACTACCACCTCTTGCAGATCATTCTTTAAAAATCTTAAAATTCTCACCATTTAGGGCTTCACACGAGACGAGATAGGGCGAGAGTTTAAAAAATCTCGTCTCGCTCTTGTTAGTTGTGAAAAAAATTACTCTCGTCTCAGTCCCACTCTCGCTGTCGTAACTGTCTGTCTTGTCTCATCTCATCTCGTCAGATATCGTTCTTTCTAGAACTCGTTGTTAAGCTTGTCCAAAACGAGGCAATTATTAATTTTATTGTAATTCATAAATGCGTGATTAATTGTTATATAGATATAAAAAATAAAATATTACGACTGCCCGTGTCAAGAGTTCAATATTGAAGAAGAAGTATTAACTAGATCAAAAACGAGACTCTCGTGTCTGGCTAAAGCGAAACTACATACGCTGTCGTGTCTCGCGAAAGCGAGACCATATATGCTCTCGCTCTCGCCTAAATAATTTTCAAAACACTCTCGTCGCGGTCTCTTCTCGCTTTTACGAGACGAGACGAGACGAGAAAAATATCGTTCTCATGTGAAGTACTATCACCATTCCATGTATCTATAAATCGAACTTAGCATGTCATACTTTTAAAAATAGGATTGTAGTTCGAGTAAGAGATGACTGCCATGAATATGATACCAGAAATTACTTGAACCTAAGACCGGTGAAAAGTAATCTCACGATTTGCAAAGGTGCTCTTAATCGAATGGATATTCAAATTTATAACTTACCTTCTAGATAAATGCTATTATAGCGTCAGTGATTTTTTAAACGATGTCTAATTTTTATGTCCATATGTATTTTAATTGTGACTTGTCTTATAAGTATAATCATTACATCTATAGATTAATACATTGAATTTGAATTTCACTAGACAGAAAAGACTAAAGTGTCAAGACTAGACAAGCATGACTAGAGAGACAAAACTAGACAGACAAGACTAGAGAGACAAGACTAGACAGACAATACTAAACAGACAAAACTAGACAGAAAACACAAGACAGGCCTAGACAGACAAGACTAGACAGACATAACTAGACAGACAAGACTAGACAGACAAGACTGGATAGACAAGACTAGACATACAAGACCAGACAACAGACAAGACTAGACACACAAGACTGAAACACATATAAAATAATGCCCTAGAATACGGAATATACCCAATAAAATGAAGGTATCAATGATCTGGGCAATGTATAACAGCGGAGAGAAAAACAATCTGAACAATTGAGGACTAATAAGTCTACATTCATCATTCTCTAAAGTATTTGAGAAGTTAATATTTGCTTTATAAAGGTTACAACTCCATAAAAGATATGTAAACTTGAACCTTGTAAACTTGGAATGTCAAAATATCAATAAGTGGTATTCTATTAGACCTGTCAAAGGTATATGATGCCATAGACCACACCATATTAAATAAAAAACTTGAAAAATATGGAACGAGGTGAAAGGTTAATGATCTTATTAAGTCATGCCTCTAGAGCAGAAGACAGCAACCCAAATTAACTCAATAGAAGGTGAAAGGAAATCAAACACTAGAGTGGTAAACGTTGGCATACCACAGGGCATATCGTGTCTTATCGCCGATACTGTTCACTCTCTATATCAGCGACCTACCACAAGTAATAAATAGAACACAACACCAAATAATAAACTACGCAGACGGTACTACTAGACTAACGATATATAAAACATAGAAGATATAACGACGAATTTACTTTTTTTATTTTTTTCATTATTATTTACCTTTATTGGCATATTTACAACAATTACTATAAGACTAACAATACAACCAAACAAAAAAACACAAGGAAACAATAAAAAATAGAACATAACTAATAACTCGACCCAAAAAATACCCCAAATACTCAAACTTAAAAAAAAACTACACTTTAAAGAAACAAAAATAAAACAATAATTCTTCGCCCGCACTAACTTTTCTCCCTCCCTAAACTCTTTCCACAATCAGTCCCTTCCGCTGTAAAATTTCCCGCATTATGGGCCACCCGCTACCTGACTCGTCCATGCATGCTTCCCAGTCTTTACATTTATTTTTCTTTACTTCTTCCCATGCTAGTCCTTTGCACTCTTCCATCCAATGTTCCCCCCTGTCCGTACCCTCTCCGCATATGCTACACAAATTCTCCCTTTCATTCAACCAGTACCTTCTTACCTTTTCTTCGTTGCCGCACCGAAACCTGACTATCCTATTTTGGCTACCGCTGGACCCTCTGCTTAGGTACAAAGGGAGTCTGCCGTACACTTGTACCTTGTTGTACTCCCAATTGTACCTGCTTTAGTCTATACGGCTTTGTCTTATCTGCAGCTCTATCTCCTTACTCCTTTCACACAACAATTTTTCACACTTTACGCCTTCCTTTTACGCCTTTTTTTCATCCTTTCTACCTCCTCTTTCGACCACCCTACTCGTTCATACATTTTTTTCCATTGATTTCCCCATTTTGTTAGTCCAATCCCTCCGACACCTTCCTTCCTAAAACTACTGAACACCTCTTTCACTATCCTTTCATTCCCTAGCCTATACACTTTCCTTTCGTATCTTGCCACTCTCACTGATGCTTCTACTGTAACACCGACGAATAACATATAACGACGAATTTACTTACGACAATGAACAATTTAATGAAGTGGTTTAAAGAAAAATTCTAAGAAAAAATATATTAATATATATATATATATATATATATATATATATATATATATATATATATATATATGTATATATATTCAAAACAAAACGAAACACAAGAAGAGACCCAATAGATAATAACTAACGAAAAGATAGGGTACAAACAGTATGTCCGACTGTTAGGACTGACTATTGACAGAAATCTGGACTGGACGCATCGTACAAACGAGTGAACGAACAAATTAAACAGTACATTCCCATGCTCAACAGCACATGCCAACAGAACAGTGTATGCCGTAAGAGTACTCCAAGAATATATATCTGCAGCGGTACTCAAGACCGTGGATTCTAACAATTTTTATATGCACATAAAATTATTTATAATGTTTTGGGGAGGATGAACAAGCATCAATACTGTCTCAAAATACAAAAAACAAGCTCTAGGAATCTGTTAAAAGGTTTTAGTCTTGTAGAGGAGAAATGAAAACACCACACATTCTAACTACTACAGTTAGACACATATTTCTTTGTCACATAAAGAGTAATAATGACAAAAACACAAGAAATCAACTATACTATATATTACCAAGATAGAAACTAACAATCCCTGAAACAGGACCACCTTAAATAAAACTCAAATTATTTAACATATCCCGCAATAAATTAATAGTAAATTATAGGACGAGTTCAGTAAGCGCGATTTTCAGCACGCGTCCAAGTTTGTAAAACGACGAGAGTAGCGAGGTGTTTTCTAATGGACAAGTGCTGAAAAACGCCTTACGAACGAGTTTTTTATAGTATTTTTTCTATTTTGCGCCCTTTTATGCCATTTCTAAATAAAAAAATCGCCGATATACATTGAGAAAATTGTATCGCACTCGGCGAGCCATAACCGCACGCATATGAGTGCTGTTATGTTCTCCTGTTATATATCCATTGCAGATGCAAAATCGAAAAAAGCTATAACAAACTTTAGTAAATTTAATAAAGAAATATGGAAACTGTTATTAGATCTAGAACAATATAACTAAATTACTGAAAATTACTTGAAAGTATTATTTGTCTGGTGCAGATTGTTTTATATTGGACACATTTCGCTTAGTTTTAAGAAAATAAATGTTTTCATTAGAATAAGCTTATATTAGGTAAACTTAGATAGTGAAATACATTATTTTTAATTTGAATTTGGACTAGACAAGGCTGGACAGACAAGACAAGAAAAACAAGACTAGACAGACAAGACTGAACAGACAAAACTAGACACACAAGAGTAGACAGATAGGACTAGACAAGACAAGACAAGATCAGACAGACAAGACTAGACAAGCAAGACTACACAGACAAGACTAGACAGACAAGACTAGACAAACAAGATTCGATAGACAAGACTCGACAGACAAGACTAGACAAAAACATACACAGACAGAAATGGATAAGACACATTTTGAAAAGTATATAATCGCATTAGATTTGGTATAAAGCGTACATACGGGCGCACATTTACGGGCGCCGATCCCTGGATTGGTTTTGCATTATTTACTTATTTCTATATTATATATATTTTGATAAATTTTGTTATTGTAGTTGTGGAATCTCCTGTTTTTATACAATTTCTTTATTCTTTGTAGTCAAAATTGGTTCAGTTTGTGTTTAGATTGATTTTTAGGGTTCCGTACCGAAAACGGAACCCTTATAGGATCACTTTGTTGTCCGTCTGTCTGTCTGTCTGTCTGTCTGTCTGTCTGTCTGTCTGTCTGTCTGTCCGTCTGTCTGTCTGTCAAGACCATTTTCTCAGGAACGCGTAGAGGTAACAAGTTGAAATTTGTACCAAATACTCGGGTCTGCGGTCTCTTTCAGCTGTGAAAAAAACAAACTTGTAAGTCAACGCGATCAAAAGATATGACCGTTTATGTCGCATATTTTGCGATTTCACAAGGGAATCAAAACCTATAGGGTACTTCCCGTTGACCTAGAATCATGAAATTTGGCAAGAAGCAGTGTCTTACAGCACATGTAAAGGGAAAAATCTGAAAACCGTAAATATGTAGTTTAATTACAAGAAAAATGCGAATTTACTTCGCAGTCCGTTTATGTTCCGTACGATGTTATGATTCTTCTCTCTCCTCTTTCCTCCCACCGCAGCCGACACTTTTATGGTATTTGCTAGCAACACGATAATAAATGTAAATTCGAAATTTACGGCCGATTGTTTATTTGCATTTGGGTAAATATTTTCAGTGCTATGATGAGGGTTCTTCTAAAACTCAGTATTAGTGTGTCTTGGTGTGTCTATTAGTTTGTCAACGAATAAAAGAACCAATAACTTAGATTTGGCATTTGATGCTCTGAAAACTATAAAACCAAGCTCAGTAGCTAGTGAACGAGTATTCTCAATTTCAGGCAATATTGTGTCCAAAATAAGAACAAGACTTTGCGACCGTTCAGTGGATATTTTCTGTTTTTTAAAATCCTATTTTCTTAGGAGAAATTAAATTTAGTGAAATAAATATAAATACCATTTGAATTTTTGTTTAAGCTTTCGTTATTTTCTGTAAGTAATGTGCAATCCTTATTTTTTTTATATTATGGCTTTGATATTGATTTAGTTCTTTGTTATTTTATATAAATTATATAAAATATTTTTCCCTATTCTATTTTTTTTTGACAAAAATTCGAAAACCGGCTAAAACCGTTTTTTCGGAAAATCAAAATTCGAAAATCGAAATTTCAAAAAGTCGGTTTTTGTATAAACCCTAATTATGATAAAACTTTATTTTACTTATATATCACACTTATTATTATTTGTGGTAAAAACATACCGAATTTTTAAAATCAGTGTTTTTAAGAATGTATTCAATTTGTGATAAGAGTTACTCTTCCCGATATTTTATTCATAACGGTAAAAACTTTTCATTATATATTTGTGTAAAAAGTATGTGTCGGCACTAAGCTGTTTATTCTAAATTTTCTTTGTTTATATTCGTTATGCATTTGATCACGTACGCTTTATATACATAATATATACAGGGTATATATTATGTCTAAATTTTGCTTGTTTATAACCGACATGCGACATACTCAAGTCCCGTAACATCCTGTATATATTATATTTCGTCTAATTTTTCTTTATAATCTACATAATATGTTGATAATCTACATAATAATACTATACTATACAAGTTTGTACGGAACCCTCGGTGCGCGAGTCACAACTCGCACTTGGCCGGTTTTTTTTATTCCACTTCTGTACGGCTTCTCCTTGAATTCGCGGCTCAATATAAAGTGAGTCATAAAATGAAATCGGCTGCTCTTTTTTAAATACAGGTTTACAGAGATTTTAATGCTATTAAATCTATTTTGTTTAAATGCAAAGTTATAAACACGAATAATTAAATAAACAATAAAAAATAATTTAGTCTTGCCTGTCTAGTCTTGTCTGTCTAGTTTTGTCTGTCTATCTAGTCTTATCTGTATAGTTATATCTGTCTTGTTTGTCTAGTCCTGTTTGTTTAGTCCTGTTCTGTTTAGTCAAGTGTGTGACCTATCTAGCTTTGACTGCCTAGTCTTATCTGTCTAGTTTTGTCTGTATAGTGTTTGTATATATAGTCCAGCCTATCTAGTCTTATTTGTCTAGTCCTTTCTTGTCTTGTGTGTCTAGTACTCTTCGTTTTTAGTCTTCCTTGCATATATATTCATGTCTGTCTAGTGTTTACTAATGTGTTTAACGAATTATAATATGAAAGAACAATATAGTTTAATACTAGGTGCTTTAGTTTTTTTTACTTTAATCTGTCAGATAAAAAGAAACAGATAAAAATAGTCCAGTTGGTATATTCCTGAATAGTTTGCTCAAATGTATCTTGTCATTTCTCTCAAGTTTTGCGCTTATATTAAAAGTAGTCTAGTCTTGTATGTTTAATATTGTTTGTTTACAATTAGTCTAATTTACATGGCCGCATCTGTCTAATCTTGCCCATATAATCTGGTATGTCTAGTATGGTCTGTTGAGTCTAGTTCATCTATAATTGTCTGTATAGTCACGTTTACCTATTCTTGTCAGTCGGTCTAGGATTAGACAGATTAGTCTAATCTTGTGTCTTTAGTCCTGCCAGTTTGTCAGAAGTTTCTTACTAGGATTTGTGTCCCAGTATACTTATCGAGTCTGTGTAGTTTATATAACTTTGTCTACTAAATATAGTCTTGTTTCCCTAGAATCTCTCTAGTATTATTATTGTATATTATAATCTATTAAGTCTTATATGTCTGTTTCTAATCGAATCATTGTCAGCTTTATTACATGTTATTGTTATTTGCCATATATTGACACAAAAGCTGAGTTTAAGCAGGATTTGTGGCAGGTAGTTGTGCGAAACTTACACTGAGTTTATTAATAATCCGATCGAAAGGTGTCGGCGATTTCGGTTTGGGGTTGTCGACGTGATCGACCCTCTTCTTGCACAACCGGTTCCCCATAACTCTCACCCACTCGACCCTGCGTACCGCGGCGCTTTCGAAAATCGGGCAAAGTGCACCGCAAAACAAACGATATCGGATCGTCCAACAAATCAAAAAATGAGTACACACTTTGCGCACGGCTATTCCACTACTAAAACCGAACGGAGGCTTGCTGCCTTACCAAACCGACAAACAACCTTTACCTCACACAAACACACACACCGCACCAACTTTCCACTCTGACTAAGGTTAAAGCGTTTATGTGTATTGTTATACATCTAGTTTTTCGTTTGTGCTACGTCTAATTACTCTCATTGTTCAACGCGAGAACTCTCCTATTCCCCTCTGCGCTCTAACTCCACCTGACTTAATACCAGATTGTTAATATAGGCTCTGCGCATTGATTTTTATATTCAACTTGATTTACGTCATCGTATACAGCAAACTAGGTATACCAAATCAAATATGTAAGTGTGCAAAAACAAAAGCAGACAATAGGGCTGTAGTAGGCTCATATGGAGTAGATAGACAAAACTAGACATGGAAGACTAGACAGACAAGACTAATCAGACAAGATTAGATAGACAGAAATACTGGACAGAAAATGCTAGACGGAACAGACTAGACAGACAGACTTGAAAGACAAGAATAGACAGACAAGACTAGGTAGACAAGACTAGACAAATAGGACTAGACAGACAAGATTAGACTGATTAAATTTGACTGACAAGACAAGACTGACTAGACCAGACTGACAAGATTCGACTGACAAGACTAGACTAGACTGACAAGACTAAGCAGACAATATACATAACTCTGCATTTTATATAAGCAAGTAAATATACCTTTTTTCCTGTGTGTATTTTTTATTATTTATTTTTCTCATATTCTTTGAATAAGACGTAATTAAATTCATCCATAAAAACAAATATTAGCTCTAAATTTGCTCGGCTGTTTTGCTCGGGCGAAATGCTGCCGGGGAGCAACCGGTTTTCCGCCGCCACGTTCCAAATCGTTCGCATGAACCGAAACCAAACAAAAACAAAACTTTATTTATCCAACTACAGACAGTGTAACATTTCAACTTGATATTACAACTTATCTAGCCACAAAAGATACTTTCTTGGGTCTGGTCTCGTCTGTCTACTGTTGTCTGGCTAGTCGTCTCTAGCTAGTCGTCGCTGTCTAGTCTTGTCTGTATAGTCTTTTATGTCAAGTCTTGTCTGTCTAATTTTATCTGTCTAGTCTTGTCGGTCTAGCCTTGTCTGTCTTGTCTTGTCTGTCTAGCCTTGCCTGTCTCGTCTTGTCTCTCTAGACTTGTCTGTCTAGTATTGCCTATCTAGTCTTGTCTGTCTAGTCTTGCCTGTCTAGTCTTGTCGGTATAGTCTTGTATGTCTAGTCTTGTTTGTCTAGTGTTATCTGTTTAGTTTTGTCTGTCTATTCTTGTAAATCTAGTCTTGTCTATCCAGTCTTGTCTGTCTAGTCTTGTCTGTCTAGTCTTGTCTGTCTAGTCTTGTCTGTCTAGTCTTGTCTGTCTAGTCTTGTCTGTCTAGTCTTGTCTGTCTAGTCTTGTCTGTCCAGTCTTGTCTGTCTAGTCTTGTCTATATAGTCTTGTCTGTCTAGTCGTGTCTATCTAGTCTTGCCTGTCCAGTCTAGTCTGTCTTGTCCTGTCTGTCTAGCCTTGTCTATCAAGTCTTGTCTGTCTAGTATTGCCTATCTAGTCTTGTCTGTCTAGTCTTGCCTGTCTAGTCTTGTCGGTATAGTCTTGTATGTCTAGTCTTGTTTGTCTAGTGTTATCTGTTTAGTTTTGTCTGTCTATTCTTGTAAATCTAGTCTTGTCTATCCAGTCTTGTCTGTCTAGTCTTGTATGTCTAGTCTTGTCTGTCTAGTCTTGTCTGTCTAGTCTTGTCTGTCTAGCCTTGCCTGTCTCGTCTTGTCTCTCTAGACTTGTCTGTCTAGTATTGCCTATCTAGTCTTGTTAGTCTAGTCTCGTCTGTCTAGTCCTATCGGTCTAGTCTTGAATGTCTAGTCTTTTATGTGCAGTTTTGTCCGTCTAGTCTTGCCTATCTAGTCCTGTCTGTCTAATCTTCCCTGTCTAGTCTTGTCTGTTTAGTCTCATCAGTCTGTTATATTCTCCTTATTCTTTATATATTATGTTTTTTTATTCTTTTGCATCAACTGTATATATGGACAGTGTGACCATTGTTCTGTTGTAAAGTACCGGTTTTATCTTTGGCGTGTTGCTTCTCCCGAGCAAGCCGGAAATCTATCGGGGATTATTGTCGAGTGGGAAAAGTATTTTTCTCATGATTCCTATCTACCTCGGCGGTCGGATTCAACATTAGTATCTTACAGTTTTTCTTCTTTAGTTTTTATTATTAACTACACTTATAATTACTTGTTTATTATGCATAGTTATGTCGACCAGTAAATTCATTATTTTATACAGAGGCAGTTCTGAATTAATTAATTTTACATTTTATCGAAATTCTAAAAATTCTATAGTAAGATATTTGAATTAGAGATTTGAAGCTATTTGGATTAGATTAGACAGACAAGACTAAACAACTAGGTTTATTAATGAAGTTTGTTTCTCTAATCTTGTTGAAATATGTATTTATAAACTAACGTTATGGAAAATATCAAACGAACAAGAGAAAGAAATTAAAAAAATAGCGAGAATACAATTTGTGAACTCTCAGCGGGTGGAAAACGGAGCGAGGGCGAAAGAAGACACGAATTTACATATTTTCCATACAAATTTGTCAGAAATTTAACAAAATGGTCGGGGCAAGCCCGACGCAGCAGTCGCCAAATTCATCAACACTCTAACAACTAGATTTTAATTAAAACGCAAAAAATCCTGAAATACGGAAAACAAATCTTATAAAATGCTGATTTTATTATTATCTCTTAACAACAGCAGTTTTGTTGTGTTTTACAAATCCCGGATGTTTCAAAGAGTTTTAGAAACTGCATATAGATTAGACAAACGAAACAATTGTCTAATCTTGTCTGTATAGTCATTTTTTTTTTAATTTCGAAAGTTTAAAAGAGTTTGGGAAACTCTATATGGACTGTAAACACATGATTATTCAATTCATTTATTTTTTTATTAGTCATGTCTGTCTAGTCTGTTCCGTCTTGTCTTGTCTCTTTAGTCTTGTTCGTCTAGTCTTGCCTCTAGTCTTGTCTGTCTAGACTTGTGTGACAGTAGACACACAAGTCTCATCTTTGTAGCTTTGTCTGTCTGATCTTGTCTGCCTAATTTTGTCTATCTAATCTTGTCTGTCTGGACTTATATATAGTCTTGTCTGTCTTGTCGAATTTGTATAAACTTGTCTGTCTTATCTTGTTTGTCTGGTCTTGTCAATCTAGTCTTGCCTGGCTAGTCCTGTCTGTCTAGTCATGTCTGTCTAGTCTTGTCTGTCTAGTCTTGTCTGTCTAGTCTTGTCTGTCTAGTCTTGTCTGTCTAGTCTTGTCTGCCTAGTCTTGTCTGTCTAGTCTTGTCTGTCTAGTTTTGTCTGTCTAGTCTTGTCTGTCTAGTCTTGTCTGTCTAGTCTTGTCTGTCTAGTCTTGTCTGTCTAGTCTTGTCTGTCTAGTCTTGTCTGTCGAGTCTTGTCTGTCTAGTCTTGTCTGTCTAGTCTTGTCTGTCTAGTCTTGTCTGTCTAGTCTTGTCTGTCTAGTCTTGTCTGTCTAGTCTTGTCTGTCTAGTCTTGTCTGTCTAGTCTTGTCTGTCTAGTCTTGTCTGTCTAGTCTTGTCTCTCTAGTCTTGTCTGTCTAGTCTTGTCTGTCTAGTCTTGTCTGTCTAGTCTTGTCTGTCTAGTCTTGTCTGTCTAGTCTTGTCTGTCTAGTCTTGCCTGTCTAGTCTTGTCTGTCTAGTCTTGTCCGTCTAGTCTTGTCTGTCTAGTCTAGTCTGTCTAGTCTTGTCTGTCTAGTCTTGTCTATCTAGTCTTGTCTGTCTAGTCTTGTCTGTCTAGTCTTGTCGGTCTAGTCTTGTCTGTCTTGGCTTGTCTGTCTAGCCTTGTCTGTCTAGTCTTGTCTGTCTAGTCTTGTCTGTCTAGTCTTGTCGGTCTAGTCTTGTCTGTCTAGTCTTGTCTGTCTAGTCTTGTCTGTCTAGTCTTGTCTGTCTAGTCTTGTCTGTCTAGTCTTGTCTGTCTAGTCTTGTCTGTCTAGTCTTGTCTGTCTAGTCTTGTCTGTCTAGTCTTGTCTGTCTAGTCTTGTCTGTCTAGTCTTGTCTGTCTAGTCTTGTCTGTCTAGTCTTGTCTGTCTAGTCTTGTCTGTCTAGTCTTGTCTGTCTAGTCTTGTCTGTCTAGTCTTGTCTGTCTAGTCTTGTCTGTCTAGTCTTGTCTGTCTAGTCTTGTCTGTCTAGTCTTGTCTGTCTAGTCTTGTCTGTCTAGTCTTGTCTGTCTAGTCTTGTCTGTCTAGTCTTGTCTGTCTAGTCTTTTCTGTCTAGTCTTGTCTGTCTAGTCTTGTCTGTCTAGTCTTGTCTGTCTAGTGTTGTCTGTCTAGTCTTGTCTGTCTAGTCTTGTCTGTCTAGTCTTGTCTGTCTAGTCTTGTCTGTCTAGTCTTGTCTGTCTAGTCTTGTCTGTCTAGTCTTGTCTGTCTAGTCTTGTCTGTCTAGTCTTGTCTGTCTAGTCTTGTCTGTCTAGTCTTGCCTGTCTAGTCTTGTCTGTCTATTCTTGTCTGTCTAGTCTTGTCTGTCTAGTCTTGTCTGTCTAGTCTTGTCTGTCTAGTCTTGTCTGTCTAGTCTTGTCTGTCTAGTCTTGTCTGTCTAGTCTTGTCTGTCTAGTCTTGTCTGTCTAGTCTTGTCTGTCTAGTCTTGTCTGTCTAGTCTTGTCTGTCTAGTCTTGTCTGTCTAGTCTTGTCTGTCTAGTCTTGTCTGTCTAGTCTTGTCTGTCTAGTCTTGTCTGTCTAGTCTTGTCTGTCTAGTCTTGTCTGTCTAGTCTTGTCTGTCTAGTCTTGTCTGTCTAGTCTTGTCTGTCTAGTCTTGTCTGTCTAGTCTTGTCTGTCTAGTCTTGTCTGTCTAGTCTTGTCTGTCTAGTCTTGTCTGTCTAGTCTTGTCTGTCTAGTCTTGTCTGTCTAGTCTTGTCTGTCTAGTCTTGTCTGTCTAGTCTTGTCTGTCTAGTCTTGTCTGTCTAGTCTTGTCTGTCTAGTCTTGTCTGTCTAGTCTTGTCTGTCTAGTCTTGTCTGTCTAGTCTTGTCTGTCTAGTCTTGTCTGTCTAGTCTTGTCTGTCTAGTCTTGTCTGTCTAGTCTTGTCTGTCTAGTCTTGTCTGTCTAGTCTTGTCTGTCTAGTCTTGTCTGTCTAGTCTTGTCTGTCTAGTCTTGTCTGTCTAGTCTTGTCTGTCTAGTCTTGTCTGTCTAGTCTTGTCTGTCTAGTCTTGTCTGTCTAGTCTTGTCTGTCTAGTCTTGTCTGTCTAGTCTTGTCTGTCTAGTCTTGTCTGTCTAGTCTTGTCTGTCTAGTCTTGTCTGTCTAGTCTTGTCTGTCTAGTCTTGTCTGTCTAGTCTTGTCTGTCTAGTCTTGTCTGTCTAGTCTTGTCTGTCTAGTCTTGTCTGTCTAGTCTTGTCTGTCTAGTCTTGTCTGTCTAGTCTTGTCTGTCTAGTCTTGTCTGTCTAGTCTTGTCTGTCTAGTCTTGTCTGTCTAGTCTTGTCTGTCTAGTCTTGTCTGTCTAGTCTTGTCTGTCTAGTCTTGTCTGTCTAGTCTTGTCTGTCTAGTCTTGTCTGTCTAGTCTTGTCTGTCTAGTCTTGTCTGTCTAGTCTTGTCTGTCTAGTCTTGTCTGTCTAGTCTTGTCTGTCTAGTCTTGTCTGTCTAGTCTTGTCTGTCTAGTCTTGTCTGTCTAGTCTTGTCTGTCTAGTCTTGTCTGTCTAGTCTTGTCTGTCTAGTCTTGTCTGTCTAGTCTTGTCTGTCTAGTCTTGTCTGTCTAGTCTTGTCTGTCTAGTCTTGTCTGTCTAGTCTTGTCTGTCTAGTCTTGTCTGTCTAGTCTTGTCTGTCTAGTCTTGTCTGTCTAGTCTTGTCTGTCTAGTCTTGTCTGTCTAGTCTTGTCTGTCTAGTCTTGTCTGTCTAGTCTTGTCTGTCTAGTCTTGTCTGTCTAGTCTTGTCTGTCTAGTCTTGTCTGTCTAGTCTTGTCTGTCTAGTCTTGTCTGTCTAGTCTTGTCTGTCTAGTCTTGTCTGTCTAGTCTTGTCTGTCTAGTCTTGTCTGTCTAGTCTTGTCTGTCTAGTCTTGTCTGTCTAGTCTTGTCTGTCTAGTCTTGTCTGTCTAGTCTTGTCTGTCTAGTCTTGTCTGTCTAGTCTTGTCTGTCTAGTCTTGTCTGTCTAGTCTTGTCTGTCTAGTCTTGTCTGTCTAGTCTTGTCTGTCTAGTCTTGTCTGTCTAGTCTTGTCTGTCTAGTCTTATCTGTCTAGTCTTGTCTGCCTAGTCTTGTCTGTCTAGTCTTGTCTGTCTAGTCTTGTCTGTCTAGTCTTGTCTGTCTAGTCTTGTCTGTCTAGTCTTGTCTGTCTAGTCTTGTCTGTCTAGTCTTGTCTGTCTAGTCTTGTCTGTCTAGTCTTTTCTTTCTAGTCTTGTCTTTCTAGTCTTGTCTGTCTAGTCTTGTCTGTCTAGTCTTGTCTGTCTAGTCTTGTCTGTCTAGTCTTGTCTGTGTAGTCTTGTCTGTCTAGTTTTGTCTGTCTAGTCTTGTCTGTCTAGTCTTGTCTGTCTAGTCTTGTCTGTCTAGTCTTGTCTGTCTAGTCTTGTCTGTCTAGTCTTGTCTGTCTAGTCTTGTCTGTCTAGTCTTGTCTGTCTAGTCTTGTCTGTCTAGTCTTGTATGTCTAGTCTTGTCTGTCTAGTCTTGTCTGTCTAGTCTTGTCTGTCTAGTCTTGTCTGTCTAATCTTGTCTGTCTAGTCTTGTCTGTCTAGTCTAGTCTGTCTAGTCTTGTCTGTCTAGTCTTGTCTGTCTAGTCTTGTCTGTCTAGTCTTGTCTGTCTAGTCTTGTCTGTCTAGTCTTGTCTGTCTAGTCTTGTCTGTCTAGTCTTGTCTGTCTAGTCTTGTCTGTCTAGTCTTGTCTGTCTAGTCTTGTCTGTCTAGTCTTGTCTGTCTAGTCTTGTCTGTTTAGTCTTGTCTGTCTAGTCTTGTCTGTCTAGTCTTGTCTGTCTAGTCTTGTCTGTCTAGTCTTGTCTGTCTAGTCTTGTCTGTCTAGTCTTGTCTGTCTAGTCTTGTCTGTCTAGCCTTGTCTGTCTAGTCTTGTCTGTCTAGTCTTGTCTGTCTAGTCTTGTCTGTCTAGTCTTGTCTGTCTAGTCTTGTCTGTCTAGTCTTGTCTGTCTAGTCTTGTCTGTCTAGTCTTGTCTGTCTATTCTTGTCTGTCTAGTCTTGTCTGTCTAGTCTTGTCTGTCTAGTCTTGTCTGTCTAGTCTAGTCTGTCTAGTCTTGTCTGTATAGTCTTGTCTGTCTAGTCTTGTCTGTCTAGTCTTGTCTGTTTAGTCTTGTCTGTCTAGTCTTGTCTGTCTAGTCTTGTCTGTCTAGTCTTGTCTGTCTAGTCTTGTCTGTCTAGTCTTGTCTGTCTAGTCTTGTCTGTCTAGTCTTGTCTGTCTAGTCTTGTCTGTCTAGTCTTGTCTGTCTAGTCTTGTCTGTCTAGTCTTGTCTGTCTAGTCTTGTCTGTCTAGTCTTGTCTGTCTAGTCTTGTCTGTCTAGTCTTGTCTGTCTAGTCTTGTCTGTCTAGTCTTGTCTGTCTAGTCTTGTCTGTCTAGTCTTGTCTGTCTAGTCTTGTCTGTCTAGTCTTGTCTGTCTAGTCTTGTCTGTCTAGTCTTGTCTGTCTAGTCTTGTCTGTCTAGTCTTGTCTGTCTAGTCTTGTCTGTCTAGTCTTGTCTGTCTAGTCTTGTCTGTCTAGTCTTGTCTGTCTAGTCTTGTCTGTCTAGTCCTGTCTGACTAGTCTTGTCTGTCTAGTCTTGTCTGTCTAGTCTTGTCTTTCTAGTCTTGTCTGTCTAGTCTTGTCTGTCTAGTCTTTTCTGTCTAGTCTTGTCTGTCTAGTCTTGTCTCTCTAGTCTTGTCTGTCTAGTCTTGTCTGTCTAGTCTTGTCTGTCTAGTCTTGTCTGTCTAGTCTTGTCTGTCTAGTCTTGTCTGTCTAGTCTGTCTAGTCTGTCTAGTCTTGTCTGTTTAGTCTTGTCTGTCTAGTCTTGTCTGTCTAGTCTTGTCTGTCTAGTCTTGTCTGTCTAGTCTTGTCTGTCTAGTCTTGTCTGTCTTGTCTTGTCTGTCTCGTCTTATCTGTCTTGTCTTGTCCGTCTAGTCTTGGCCGTCTTGTATTGTCTGTCTAGTCTTGACTGTCTAGTATTGTCTGTCTAGTCTTGCCTGTCTAGTCTTATCTGTTTGGTCTTGTGTGTATAGCCTTTTCCGACTTGTCCTGTCTGTCTAGTCTTGTCCGAATCGACATGCAAGGTTTAGAGATGGAAAGCGGTAAAGCCTAAGGCCTAAGGGACGAAATAAAAAGCAAATGCTCTGCAGCTGAGGTATGAGTAAAGAGATGATGTGCTACGACATATAAAGGAACCAGACGCAATAACTACCCAGGAAGAAATACTGCTGGCAATATAAAAAATTGTCTGGAAAGACAGCTGTCAAACAAGGGTCCCTAACCTTAGATCGGCATAGGGAGACAGTCAAGCTGCAACCATTTCAGATAAAGGATCTAGCAGAAAAGTTACTAAAAAGGGCGTGAAGGTCTTATTGCCCAGAAACGCATTCAGATGAGTTTTGTCCTAAAAGCAATACAGAGCTAAAAAAAAATGCTAAAGAGCAGATTCCGGAATGTACCCGATTTTCCAGAAGTCGCTATTGGATGCTAGGCGTAAAAGAAACGCAGAAATAACTATAAAGTTTATATAAATAAATACTATGAGATGCCATGGAGCATACGACCAGCGTATGAATATAATCGCAGCGGCATTAGAACTTAAAGCGGACATATCACTGGTAAGTGAACCCAATAAGAAGTTGGTCGAGAACGCACACTGGTCATCAGAGTCACAGCCATCAGAGTCTTAAATCGCAAGATACCTGTGATTAAGACAGGAGGTGGTCTTGGTTTCGTATGGATAGAACTACATACATATATTAGATACCTACTGCTGTTACTTCTCACCAAATGAAAATATAGAAAAGCATACTGAATCGCTAGAAGCATTAAATCAAGAAAAAAGGGGTCAAAGTAAAAAGGTACTAATTGCTGGTGATCTCAACGCCAAGTCTCCCTATTGGGGCTGTCGAAAGGTAGACTTAATAAAGGAGCTACGCATATGCTCGTCAGGGAAAACGCTCAATCCATAATAGTATTACTCTTTCTCCATAATAATTTAGCGACAATTGGCTTATCTACCATGATCCTAGATTAGAGAGTGATCGATACAGAGAGAGCTTAAGCGACCATCGCTACATCCTATTTAAAATAGAAGAAGTCAGAAAGCAGATAAGTCATGGTAGAACTAATGGTTGGAGTCTAAAGAAATTCAATAAAGAAAAAATGAAAAGCAGCCTGGTAATGCAAATAGCACGGACGCACACACAGAACGCGTATACACTAGTAGAAGTGATGAAAGAGGCGTGTGACGAAACCCTAAAAATGAATAGAGGATCAGCAAGGAGAAAACTAGTATATTGGTGTAACGACGAAATCGCCAGTATGAGGGCTGAATGTGTTGGAGCCAGAAGACAATATCAGCGAAACCGTACTAAAAAAGGAGGGGATGATAATGTCTTGAAATCACTTCATTCACTTTACAAAAAAGCTAAAAAGGATCTTCGCTACCTAATTAACAAAGCTAAGCGGGATCATTGGAGAAAACAGTGTGAAGATCTCGACGACGATATTTCAGGAGATTGGTGAGATGCGGACCAACACCCAACTGTGCAAATGACGATGGAGGGAAAGCTACAGGTAGTCGAAGCCCTTTTCCCACGGCAAAAACCCTTTCTTTGGCAACAACCCAAAGTTTTTGAAATTCCATTGTTTAACGAGGAGGAACTAACTGCCTAATGCGGCAAATGGCATCCGAGATGGAAAATCGCCGGGACTAGATGGTGTGCTACCAGAAGTAGTTAAGACTATTGCCCTGCAAGAACCTAAGTTTACTACGGAAGTAATGAATGATGCTCTTCTAACCGCTGGAAACTTTCCAGACAAGTGGAAGGGTTAGGTTAGGTTTCAAGATTGGTTTTTATTAAGAAGAGAGATAAGCCAGTTGGAGAAAATTTATCTTATAGGATTCTATACCTTCTAGATGTGTCGGGGACACTGTTAGAAAGCCTACAATTTATCCAATAAACAATTTGGGTTCCGTAAAAATAGATCTACCATGGGTACAATAGAGGAAATTCAAAAATTAAAGAGAAGGCTAGAGCCGACACACAAAGAAGTAAAAAAATGTGTGCACTAATAACTTTTGATGTGCAAAATGCATTCAATACTGCCAACTGGGAACAACTAACGGACTAAACAGAAAACTAGTACTGCAAGCTCTAAATGAGACGGTAGAAGTAGAGGTAAGCTGAGATGACCCACCGGGCTCTATATTAGGTCCCACATAATGGAACGTGTTATACGACGATATTTTAAGAATCAAGCTGCCTGAAGGCGCCATGCTAATTGGTTTTGCGGACGACTTAGCCTTGGTCGTAACCGCAGAAAAATGAACAAGGAATAATGCGTACTGCAAACCATGTAATCTGTATGGTAACCCAGTGGATTACAACGAGAAAACTGAAGCTAGCACCCGAAAAAAATCGAAGCAGTCCTTTTGACAGGACAAACAAAACTTTTGCCAATCAAATTTAAAGTGGGAACCACCGAAATAATCCCAAAACAACAAATAAAATACCTTTGCATTATAATACATAAAAGACTTACATTCTCTGCACACATTACAGATGCAAAAAGAAAAGGAATAAAAACACTGGGAGCAATGGAAAAAATAATGCCAAATGTTGGGGGACCCAGAAACTCTTAGGTATGGTAGCTCAATCTGCTATGCTATATGGAGCTCCACTGTGGGCAGAAAAACTGAATACAAGAAGCAGCGCAGAAAAATTGTAATCAGTATAACGTAAAATTGCACTTCGGATATGCAATGCATACCATACAGTAGCCGATGAGGCAGCATTCGTAATCGCCGCTATTCAAACCCATCGAATTGCTCGCAAAAGAAAGAAGAGACATAAGCAAGCCCACAACACACGCAGGCAGAAAGCCAGAATAAACCTCCTCAACGAATGGCTCATATGAATTATCGAAATGAATCGAATGAATCATATACAGAGAAAGGTCAGTGGACTAGGCTACTGATACCAGACTTAACTGTGTGGATCAACAGGAAACACGGAGAAGTTAGTTACCACCTTAGGAAATTTCTAACTGGTCACGGTTGCTTCAATGAGTTTCTACAACCCATTGGTAGATCATCGAATAATTTTTGTGTAGGTATACTGTGATGAAATAGACACAGTAAACCACACAATATTTGAATGCTATAGATGGGAAAGTGATAGAGATGAAGCTGTGAAGAACAAGGGTACACCTTTCGACGTACGAACAGTCATAGCCTAGCTGTTAGAAGATAAAGAAATTTGGGACAAGATCCATAGACTTATACGAACAATAATATCAACAAAAGAAACAGACGAGAGACCAAGTATAACGAAAACAAACTATAGTAGCTAACCAGCACTCTGAAGCCATGCGATAAGCGCTTCCGGAGAGCCTAGTTGATATCGAGGGGACCACTTGTCTATATAATGTACAGCTACGGCCCAAAAAAAAGACTAGGCAGACAGGACTAAACAAAGAAGACTAGACAGGCAAGACTAGACAGCCAAAACTAGATAGACAAGACTAGACATACAAGACTAGACAGACAAGACTAGACAGACAAGGCTAGACAGACAAAACTAGATAAAAAAGACTAGACAGACAAGACTAGACACACAAGCTAGACTTGTCTATCTTGTCTTGTCTGTCTGGTCTTGTCTGACTGGTCTTATCTGTCTAGTCTTATCTGTCATGTCTTGTCTGACTAGTTTTGTCAGTCTAGTTTTCTCTCTCTTGTATTGTCTGTCTAGTATTGTCTGTCTAGTTCGATGTTTCCCATCATGGGGCCGACGCCCCTGAGGGGGGCAATTTGATTGTTAAGGAGGGCAATTCAAAAATGGATTCGACAGGAGTTTATACCTTTTGCTCCGAGCCATTCAATTGCAAAGATAGATTTCTGTACCAAAATTGAAAGAAAAAACAAATTTTTAAATAATTGCGGCCAATAAATAGTATAAATTCGTTTGACGAGACCAAAATATCAACTGGGTTTTTGGCGTAGTCAATTTAACCTCGGAACCCCCGGACGCGTTTAAATCTCCCTAAACAACGCAGTTCTTCGCATCAGAATGGCCGGTCGCAACTTATATGCGAGATTTGCTGCGAAGAATTCCAAGACAAGGGGGGCATAAGAATTTTAGATAGGCTTAGGTGGGGCATGTCACAAAAAAGGTTGGGAAACACTGGTTTAGTTTTGTCTGTCTAGTCTTATCGGTTTAGTTTTGTCTTTCTAGTCTTGAATGTCCAGTCTTGTCTGTCCAGTCATGTCTGTCTAGTCTTGTTGGATAGACTCTTGTCTATCTATTCTTGTCTGTATAGTTTTGTCTGCCTAGTCTTGTATGTCTAGCATTGTCTGTCTAGTCTTGTCTGTCTAGTCTTGTCTGTCTGGTCTTGTCTATTTAGCTTTGTCTATCTAGTCTGGTCTGTCTAGTCCTGATTGTCGAGTCTTGTCAGTCTATTATTTTTTGTCTAGTCTTGTTTGTCTAGCCTTGTCCGCCTAGCCTTGTCTGTCTAGTTTTTTTTGTAGAGTTTTGTTTGTCTAATCTTGTCTGACTAGCCTTATATGTTAATTCCTACTTGTCTAGTCCTATGTATCTATTCTTCTCTGTCTAGTGTGTTCTAACTAGTCTAAAATGAAACTATAATTATTTCATTGTATCAAATAATTATTTATCATTGCTTTATTAAAATTTATTTGTGAATTGATTAATCGCTATTTGATTAACTGTAATTGTAAGCAAATAATGTTTAAATTAATATTAAATACATTTCAATGAATGGTATTTATATGAATTTACTAATCCTATTTTACATGAAATATCTTACTTAATCCCATTTTGGGATTATATTATATTGATTGAAAGAAATATATGATTTGGTAAATATGCATAATTAATTCTGTAATAGTCGGCACTCAAAAAAGAGTTTTTTAATATTTTTGGTTTGTACCAGATGATCTATATAAATTTACTAATCCTATTCTGTTGAGAATATAATTACTAATCCCATTAAGGTATTAAGAAGTTGCGTTTGGTGAATCTTCAAAATTTTGTTTTATTAACCTTTGATCTGTAGAAAGTTTTAAATTCTTTTTACATTAGGCAAGCATATGTGCGTAACAATACTCTTATTGTAAATTACTTTGATTTAAACATTGTTTTTTATAAAAAACTGTGGAATAATCTACCCTTGATCTAAGACAGTGGCATGAAATGTCGTGAATTTGTTCTATGCGTCCTCTAAATATAACTTTTGATTGCTATCCAAAATCCGAAGTGATCATAAACAAAAATAACAATTAAATCATCGACTAAAAACTTGTGTATACAAACAACACGCAACGTCCAGTCCAAATTAAACCTATGATAAATAATCACAAACCCTTTCAAAATAAGCATAAACCCACAAGCAAGATTTTTCTTCCAACTCACCTGGAAAAACTTGAATGCACGCCGCATGTTTACTTGCTGTTTCCGGCTGCGAAAAGAAAAACAAACTTTCTTGTGCAAATGTCAGCGCTAGACTAACCGATGGCATCATCAAACGCGTTTCAAAACGAAACGGTGTTCCAAAATCAAGGTGGTTATTAATAAACCTTGTTTAAATTTTGTTTCGCATTACACAAACAAAACCTGCGAAAAATATCGATTATACACAAAACTCGCATAAAAATATATTACAATCATAAAATGATCCAATGGCGCCACATTAGACAGACATGATTAGACGGATAAGATTAAGCAGACAAAATTACACACACAAGACTAACCGGACGATAAAGGTTAGATAGTCAAAGCTATACAGACAAAGCTAGAGAGTGTAGGTACACAAGACTAGACTAGAGAGACAAGTTAAGAATAATGAAAAAACAAGGAAGAAAGGAAGAAGAAACAAGGCCAGACACACAAAACTGGACAGACAAAGCAAGACAAACAACACCAGACAGACAAGACCAGACACACAAGAGCGGAGAGACAAGGCTAAAGAGGGAAGACTAGACAGACAAGGCTAGACACATAAGACACGACAAACAAGATCAGAGAGAAAAGATCAGAGACAAAGAGCAGACAAGACTTTTTATAAAGTGGTTTGTGGGAGCTCTCACTTATTCACCTATTCTTCTTTGGCTTTTAGTATACGTCATCCCGGTATTGCATATTTAACATTCAGGCTGGACAGCCCAGACGATTATTGAAAACCGCCTTAGCTATTGCCTCCTGAATGGGAAACGAACCCGGGTCCCCCGCTTGTCAGGTGGGACATACAAGACCAGGAAGACAAGAATTAACAGACAACACCAGCCAGGTAAGACTAGACAGACAAGTCTTGACACATAAGTATAGATTGACAAAATTAATTGTTCAGGACTAGACAGACAAGCCTAAAGCATACGTAGTTTGTTAAACCAATAACTAATTTAAAATAATCTAAATCCTTGCTCTAATCTCATTGTTATTGACCCGCTTATTGTCATTGTCTGTTTTTACTCAACCGAGATTTATCAGTGCTAATATTTCCTGTTCGTTTTCTCTCTCAATTTTTATGCGTTTGCTACTCACACAGAGTTTCGCTAATTTCTTTGCACATGCAAATTTTAACGCCGTTCCACTGGCAGCAGAACGTGGAGGAAAAAAGGAAACACAACGTGCTCGTTTCCCACTCATGCAGAAACTATGTGTGAACGTTTCTTATAAACATATACGGTTTATAAATATTTATGCAAAACATAGAAGAGAAAAATTGAACTAGTTTAAATACAACGTAACATGCAAATCTATACAAAGTTACTGCATATTTTTAGTTAAACAGTTATAATTGGTTTTATTATACATTCTAGTCTTGCCTGTTTAGTGCTTTTCTAGATTTGTCTGTATAGTCTTGTCTCTTTAGGTGTGTCTGTCTAGTTTTGTCTGTCTAGTCTTAACTATCATGTCTTGCCTGTCTTTTTTTTAGGGAAAGTTTGGTTTATTTGCAAATAAAATTTACAAAAATCAACCCTGCAAAAAACATCAACCTGGGTTTCGCGTAATATGCGACACAGGCAACCATTACGTTGGTTCCAGTGTAAGGTCCGACACTGGCAACCGCGCTCGCATTTCTTCAATGTAAGGGCTTTCCTTTCTACTTCCTGGTGTCTTTCTCTTTAGTTCCTATAATATTCGGAACGACTGCATACACTGTTTTCCATGGCTTCTCCGATCCTGTTACACCCTCTATCATGTTGTTCGCGTTAAACGTCCTTCCAGTAGAAAACTCGAAGTTCGTTCTATCTACCATCCTGTTTGGGTATGCATAAAGCGTATGAATTACATCGTATACTCCCAAGCAGTAATTACAGTGGTCCGTGTCCGCTCTCTTGCGGTCATACAGGTATTTCCTGAAGCAGTCGTGGCCTGATTAAGCATAAGTAAGAAAATGGTATGTATCACCGTAGTCCCTCCTTGTCCATTTTGCTATATCTGAAATTAAGAACCAAGTCAATCGTCCATTCGTTGCGCAATTCTTATTAAATCCTTTCCGTTTTTCTTTGATTTGGAGCTGCACTACCTCGTCTGAAGTCTGCTTGGTATTCTCCGATGAGCTTCTCTGCGTGTGGTTGCAGGCGCTTATTGATGATGTAGGTTATTATCTTGTAAGCCGTGCACAACAGATTAATTATCCGGTAGTTGTCGCTTTTTAGCTTGTCTCCTTTTTGTATGTGGGTATTATTATCGATTTTGGGGTGTAATGTTAGATCGCCTCCCCGTGGTGCACCCTGGATAGCGCTTTATTTCATAGAACGTGAACTAAATGAACTAACAACAGCTGGCAACCAGACAATCCTATGGATCTCCTGGTTAAGATGATCATGACAATGTCTGACAACAATTGTGGAGCTGTAAGACAAGTTTGCAAGATAGTGAGCCTTCCTAAACCATAGACACATTAAGGAATACCCACTCAGGTCCTACCGAGAACACTTTATGTAGGACACCAACTCCTACCAAGAACACCTTATGAGTTCCTGAACGCAACCCACAATGCAATCTAATATATCCTGTCATCTATTATTTGAATTTCAATCAACATTGTGATAAGCCATACGTTAAATAAAAAAATGTATAGCCCTCCTCTGGTATACCATCAATTCTCGGCACTTTGTTCCTTTTTAGTCTATTTATGGCTTCTTTCGTTTCTTCGAGAGATGGAGCCCCGTTCTCTCGTTTTAGAGCCTTATCTGTTCCCTAGGTTCCCTAGGTCGTCTGTTGCCTCTTCTGCCGCTGCCGGGAGATTTTTGAAGTACTCCTTCCATATGCCCCTTATTTTGTGGAGATCACTCTCCATTTGGCCCTCATGGTGTTTGATCAGGCTAGTGCGTGGTTTAAAACCCTCTCTGGTTTCGTGTAGGTACGTGTAGGTTTTCGTGTAGATATGCTTTCCTGGCTTCACTCTCTATAAAGTTCTCCTCTAATAGGCCAATGAGCTTATTGTCATGTGCTCTCTTCTTATGCCTACATATCTTGCCGGGGCACGTCTAGCTGCTTCAAAGTCTGTTCTCCTCTCCCTAGTTCTTCTTTTAATATAATGCCTACATTTCTTGTTTCTGTCTCCTATTCCTTCTTCACACTCTTTGTCGAACCACTCTTCCCGCTTCTTCTTTTTTCTTTGGCATAGGGCTGTCCTCGCCGTTTCTGTGAGTATCCCCTTCATTCTGTTCCATTGGTTTTCAGCGTTTTCTTGCGGTTGTTGGTTTTCAGTGGTCAGTTTGTTTGTAATCCTGTTCATATTGTTGTCTCACTTCTGATGTTTTCAGTTTTTCGTAATCTGGTGGCACTATCTTTATTTGCTCGTTGTTGGCGTTATTAACTATTCTGCACCTAAATAGTATTTGAACTAGGTTATGATTTGCCCACAAAATATACAAATATGCAAATTTATAAAACGATCATAAGACCCATCGCGTGCTACTGCAGGGAAACCTGGATTATGACAGAGAAAACAAAGAGCGCAATAGAACTCTTCGAGCGCAAAGTGCAGCCGAGAATACTGGGATCTGTCATGGATGGCAACGTACGAAGGCTCACGAGCTCTATGAGGTGTTCAAAGAGCCGCCCATGTCCATATATATAAAGCTGCAAAGGCTGCAATGGGCAGGATACGTGCGGAGGATGGACGATTCGCGACTCCCAAAGAGAGTGCTAAACGCAAGAATTAAAAGTAGGCGACCGGTAGGGAGGCCAAGCTTGGACTGGGAGGGCGAGATGAGAAAAGATGCACATCAAATACTGGGTGTAAGAGCGTGGAGGACAACGACTACGGACAGGCTGGAATGGTGGGCTAGGATCCAGGAAGCCAAGGCTCGATTTGGGCTGTAGCGCCATATGATGATGATGATGGACGAAGGTTAGCTTGGTGTCCAGCCATACTGCCAGATATTTTACTACTGTAGTAGGCGTTACGGTAAAACCTTTGGTATTGTTCGTGTAGATGTTAAAAGTACTGTCTCCGTCTTCTCTGGCGCTAGTTGAAGCTGCCGCTGCTCCAGCCAGTATAGTACTCTTTGTTCAGTGAACAAGTTACCAAACTGATTCTCGATATTTCCCCTCAGGCAATTGCCGTTCCTCCCAAGAAATTGCATGCTTTGCAGAAGCCGTTAATAACTCCATTGTCAGCGCGACCGTCGAATCAATTACACGCCGGAAATACGGTCCCATGGTGAACCCCTGATCTTACTTCCTGTCAAAAAGAAAATAACCGTCATACAATTAGACGTTTATATCATCGCAGCACATGACAAATCAGAAAAGTTAACCGTACGAAGTACAAAAACAACTTAACGAATATAAATGTTTAGTCCTGAAAATTAAAACCCAAAACTTTCTATACAAATCATTCCAACGGGAACTCCTGGGGCCCGTTCTACAAGGTAATACGAGGAAGGAAAACTAATTCAGGCTACCTCACAAGTCTAAGTAAGAGCAACACATCTCTAGACCCGCATGGCATAATACGCGAGCTTTTAACGTCCCTATTTGCTGATGATAGTGAAACAGACTCACAATCATTTAGACACGTTAGACCAGAAAATCAGCTCTATAGGGAAAGGGTGGACACGACGACTCATATTCACAATTCACCAGAGATTGTAATTGCGATCAACTGCATTAATTCCAAAAAGGCTCCAGGTATGGATGGTCTCTCATCGGATAACGTGTCAGCTGCTTTTAACCCTCCGTTTGGTACATAGTCCGCTAACCTTTGGTTTGGCACATGTGGTATGGCCAGACCCCAGGATATCTCCATATAGTTTATACTTTATTTCTGTCTATATTATTTCTTATATACACTTATAAATTCTAATTCGTGCAAGTGAAGCAATCATAATTCACTTTTGAGTGTTGTTTTCGCACGGTCCAAACCTTTACTGCAAAAGAAATGTGTTTTAGGCCGTAATTTCTCGCTTCCTTGGGAGCAAAGTTTGTATCCTCTCTTGTTATCCATTGTATTATCACGAATTGGTATACATTTTTCTTATTCCATATATCACGAATTGATGCAAATTTGTCAGTTCGTTTACGACTATACGCATGTTATTGTTTGAAACTCCAGCGGTCAACAGTACACCAATAAATGCATCTAATTCAGTGCTCGTTAGCTCTTTCCATACTCTTGGTTTTTATCGGGATTTTTAAGATTTCACCTTTGAAATGTATCTTTCGCATAACGATTCGTTTCGGTGATGACTCGAATCAGAACTGAATTTTGTTCTTTGGGTTCAGCTTGAAAGCGCATAATATTGTGATGATGCAAACGACCAACAGCATTTGCTGGTTCATTTCTATTCCATTCTGTAACGTCTTTGCCGAAGAAAAATTCATCAGTTGTAGCTTGATACAGCTTGATCAGTTGATTTTTAGAATGTATTTCTCCTAGAGGGAGAACCTTCTTCTTCTTCACTATCTAGAATTTCGTTTGGTTCGATTACCAAATTCTCTTCAATATCAGACGCATCTTCTTCAGGTACATATTCTATATCATTATCGACGTCATCGTCTCTGAATGGATCATGATCAACATTTTCATCAATTTCTTCTTCAGGATTACGTTGATTTTTGTTAGATAAAGCCACTGCTAATCGTGAATGAACAACAGTATCCAAACTTTGTGTACGTAATCGCTTATTATACACAAATTCAACTTCGTCATTTTTATGATACAAACAAAAAATTCGCAAGATGCTAAAGTGGCCCAACACGTGGCTCGCGATATAGATAGATCAAAGGACGAAATACGAGTAGGACAGGCCTCGCCTCGGGCTGGTGTGAGATATAGAGGAACAAAAAAAAACGCCGTAAAATGTTCAAAATACATTTTATTTCATGTAAAATATATATGGGTCCGGAGTCCGGACAGAGCACATGTGCCAAACCGAAGTATATTCAAATACATATACTTGTAATTATCTTTGTATGACATGTATCCTTTTATTTTTTCATTTTCCTTATCATTTAAATGAAAGCTAATGAAATTTTAGGAAAAGTCAAGGAAATTTAAGTCGATAGCTCAATTAAAATTATATTAAAAAAACAAATTAAATCACAAAAGGTCTGGCTGGACCCATGCACCAAACAGAGGGTTGAGGCAGCCCCTCAAGTTTTCCATAAATTATTTAACAAATGTCTCATTTTTGGCGTTTTTCCAGCAATATGGGAGCTTGTTCTTCTAAGGGTGCCTTCTCTCTACGGAGGTAGCCTATAATTAGGGCAATACGTATTTTGGATGTTGTGGCTCTCAATAAGTTCATTGAGTTACATTTAAACTAGTCTCGTAGGTTTTTCAGTCAGGATATTCGTCTTCTTCCTATTGATCTTTTCCCGCTTGTTTTCCTTGGGTTATTAGCCTCAATATTTCATATTTTGGACCTTGCATAATGTGTCCTAGGTAGTCTAGTTTCCTTTTCTGTATTGTGAACGTTAGTTTTGTTTCTTTTCCCATTCGGTTTAATACTTCAATATTCGTTATCTTATCTTATTCGTTATATGAAAGCTACAGTATATAAAATAATTCCCAAATCACGTAGAGAAGGTATACCCTGTAAAGACTTTAGGCCCTTAAGTCTTATGTAAGTTGATGGGAAAGTTCTCGACACCTTTCTCATCTCCATAATCGGTTATCATTTTTATAGTCGCAACATACTCAGCAAGAACCAATTTGGCTTCAGAATGGGCGCCGGAACCACCGATGCCTTAAGCAAAGTCATTCCGTCTATCAAAGACAACATCGCCAAGAAACAATATTGTGCCATTATTACCCTAGAGTCTAGGGGTCTCCAAACTACGGCCCGAGGGCCACATCCGGCCCGCGAACAGATTTTGTCCGGCCCGCGGAGAGCATATTTTTTATAGCAAATTAAATTTAGTTTACTGAAGTATTCTAATTTTATGTTGAATAATTATTAATATGACACCTACATTGATATGGTCATGGGCTAACTACTCATAACATTGTCGTAGGCTTATTGTTATTGTTTTTGTGATAAGTTGGATAAAGAAACACAGAATTGTAATGAGTAAAAACATGTATAATATGCAGAAAATTTAACTTCAGTATATAATAACTAACAAATTATTGAAATGAATCCAACTAACATTTCATATATTTTAAATAAAAACATAACTTATAACAAGCATAATGACATATGAAATACTAATGACATTTATGTAATTGAGATTTTCCACTGACAATAGTTTGTAGTTGTGGACTAATTTTACTTGTACCAATTATTAAGAGATTTAAGATGCTCATCAGTTAATTTAGATCTGTAAACATTTTTTGTGTACTTCATTTTGGAGAAGGTCTTCTCACACAAATAAGTAGTACCAAAAACAGAAAACAGCCCACGAGCAAATTTATGCAAATTATCAAATTGTGTCAGTGGAAGACTCTTAGAAAATTCCAACAAAGATGAGTTTTGATATTTGTTCTTAATCATATCACTGCACTGTAGATCAATCATTTTCATTTGATGTTCCGGGGCTAGGGTTTCAATGTAAGTATCAAAAGGATTCTGAAAAATCTTAATTTGATTCGCAATGGCATCAAAGTCCGAGAAACGAGTATCAAAATTTATTTTCAAAGCACTCAAAGTTTCGATTGCAAAATCGATAGGAAACTCAGTCTCAGTGGTGGGGCTGAATATTTCACATGTTATAAAAATGTGAAAAACATTTACTTCGTAGTTGTGATTGAAACAGTATCAATTTCTTCCGGAATGATTTGATATTAGTGTATAAATCAGGAAGATGCTGGTTTTCTCCTTGCAATCTCAAATTCAGTTCGTTCACATGTTTTGTCAAATCAACATAGAATGCTAACTTCCACTTCCACATGCTTTTCATTCAAAAAAATTTCGATCACTGCTCGAAGTTTGTCGGTGTTTCAGCCCAAAAGATCTGATAAAATTAACAGTTGATATGACTGGTTTCAGAACCTCAGACATATCCAAACATTTTCCGCACAAAGACTGTTGATGAATGATACAATGTAAGACTAATGGTTTTGAACCACCGTCATTTTCTACAGCCTTTGACACAAGAGCGACCACTCCTTTATCTTTCCCACTCATGTTTTTGCCTCCATCAGTTGTAATACATTTCAAGTTTTTCCATCGAAGGTTCTTTTGATTAATGGTCATTTCAACTCCTTTAAAAATACCTGTACCAGCAGTTCTGCCATGAATACTATACATATCAAGAAGTTCTTCATGCACTTCATAGCTTTTATCTACTCCTCGAATATAAATCAACACCTGAGCAGTATCTGACACATCCGTTGACTCATCCAAGGCCAAAGAAAACCACTCAACATGTCCATTTTTGTCGAACAGTTGAAAGGATATATTTTCAGCGATGTTTTCTACTCTTCGAGCCACAGTGTTTGCTGACATACTGACAGTTTTTAATAAATTTACCTTTTCCGGGCACATTTCTTCGGCTACTGCAATTATGCATTCTTTGATCATTTCTCCATCGGCGAATGGTATTCCACGTTTTGCAATTTCAAGAGCCACACGAAATCTGGCACGAGTTGCAGCCTCTTGTTCAGTTTTGAGTTTTGTAAATGAAGATTGCTGCGATTTCAATCCGCGCTTCATAGCTTCGAATTTTTCTGTCCGCAAACTTCCTGTATATTTTGAGTAATTTTGAAAATGTTTTGTTTCATAATGACGTTTAATGTTATATTCATTGAGAACGGCTACGCTTTCATTGCAAATCAATCATAGCGCAGTTACTGGACTCAATTACGAAATACTGAATGTTCCACTGATCTTTGAATTTTCTGCATTCACTATCAATTTTTCGCTTCTTTTCCATACTACTAAATCACACACAAAAGCAACAATTCAAATCAAAATACTGTTACAAAGATGTCTTAAACTTAAACACGCACAAACACGTTTTAAGCAGGTACGCATTATTTTATTTCACAACAGTGTCATAGGAACTGACTTGGGGTTGCGCTTCTAGCCTTCTTATATATTCCAATTACTGCCATCTAGAAGTGAGTGGAAGACACCAGAACTTTCTCGAACCAACGAGTTTATTCTGTATGTGCTATTAGCGCCATCTGTTAGCGATAGAAGGTACTACCTATTTCCGCTTGTGTCCACCAGATGTCGTGTCACGTTACTCCTCATGGCTGGTACTCTACGACTAATCTAGAAATTGCAGATAATGACAGGAAAATTAATAATATGCAGTGTTGCCGTTTTGCGGACTTTAGTCCCATTTGCAGCCTTTTTTAAACGTTGCGTACTTTTTCGGACTTTTTTTTTTCATCAGTGGACTATTTCACTTTTTACCACCGGCAACAATGATAATATGGTTTTGGCCCTCGGAACTTACTGGAGTAATCAGTATGGCCCTAAGGCTGGAAAGTATGGAGACCCCTGCCCTAGACATAAGCGGTGCTTCAACAACGCCTGGTGGCCGTCCATATTAGTTATTATATAATAGTTATAATGAAACGGCCAGTTAGCCCAAATAATCTTATCAGCTTAAGCAAAGATTACTTCAGTAATCGCAAAGCCATAATCTCTGAACCAAATGGAAGAATCATTTCTGAATTCAAGGTGTTTTTAAGTTTATTATTATAAACTATCAAATGTCCAATAATTGATAATTATTTTAAAAGCAAACAATTTGGTTATCATTGTTTTTCAGAACACATGACTAGACAAAGATATCAAAATGTCTTACGATCGCTTCATTTCTCGTCTGATAATGAAATTGATCATCGCCTACGGAAAATAATTCCAAGAGTACATTTAAATGGTACATCAAATTATGGATTCACTTACTTGAAACTTTAGTTTTTAATTCCTGCAATTTTCATTTTACCCTACATTTCACAGATGTGTTCAATCCGCTCCTCGCAATAAAAATTTTCCGAGGAGCGAGCTGCACACCCGGTGTGCAATGCTCCTGGGGACCGTGTTCGAAAAAAAATCCTCGTCTCGAATGGGTTGAGTGAGGGCATACGTCGGCCTGAGGGTTAACGAAAGAGTGGACAGTTTGGCAATACAAGCCTCTGGTCAAGACTTCACAGTCCCAGAACATGACAATAGTGCAGTAACTTAAAAAAAAGTGACAAGGAAGGCAATAAAATACGGGATGAACTCCTACCTTAACAGGGAGTGGCAACAGCGACGGGATACGTCATGAACTAAAAACTTTATTTCGTCAATTGACAAGTGGATTAATATGAATATCTGTCTCTCGCACTACGCGGTCTATCTGATTACTGGCCATTTTTCATTAGATTACTGGCCAATTGGATTACTGTTTAACATTTTAACATTTTGTAGCGGCAACGGGCCTTTCCGAAGAAGGCTTTTCAAAGAAATTAGTTTTACGCTAGGGTCGTTGCTATAATACCCAAACAAATCCTAAAAATATTTTGTCTGTTTTATTATCGGCTTAATATTGTAATCACCCGAACGGTATTTCAGAAATATTTTCGTAGAATATTTTACAACAGGGCCATTACAGTAATCGTCGAACAAATTCTAAAATATTCCATATTTATATTTTATGGTAGGATTGATTATAATCTTCGAAAGATTTCTAAAAGATTAAATATTTGTGTTTTATGATAAGATTAATATTACAATTTTTAACGATTCAAATCTAAGAAAGATTAGTTTGCGAAAGCAGAGAAGAAAAACAATCCCCAATAAAACGGGTCCAGATACCTGAAGGACCATATAAAAACGCTCACCACCGAAATACAGTTAGTTGACCGGTAAAGTTCGATATAGCAGTTCACCGAGTTCAGTTCAACAAGTTCATCAAGTTCAGTTCACCGGAACAGTTCACCCAAGCCGCAGTCACGCCAATAAGTTTATAGTAGGTTGCAGCTCCGCGAATCCGTTGTTGTTATAGTTGTTATAGTTTATTTAGTGTCATTTAATTATTGTAAATATATTTCCTCTTATTACAAAACGTGAGTGATAAATTTATTCCTAACACCTATCACCCATAATTTCATTGGATTACTGGCCAATATTCAGTCATATCTGCATCGTTTTGACAAAAGGGCATCGCCACTATGCCAGTGTAGTGAAGTAGACACAGCTCCACATGTTCTTTTTTTATTGCCCTGTTATCTTATAATGGAGACAACATTCTGACCTAAGCATGTCTCAGGCAGAATGCTCCTGGCCACGAAATTAAGAGTTAAGGGAAGTAAAAAAGATGATATTTGGCATATTTTTGATTGAATTGCTTATTTTTTAAGATTGGATCACGACATAGTCATCTCTACAAATTAATATGTTAAATTCGATTATTGTATATATTTGCCTTTTTTTATTATCTTCTTCTTCTGTTGCCTTACACCTATGTGCGTTGGCGAATTATCATTTATTGAATAATTGTTAATGTTTTGTTTATTGCTGCTTGGCACATGTCACCAAACTTTTTGATTCCGGTCCAATTCCTGATGTTCTTAAGCCATGATTGAACTGTTTGCGATGCCCCTTCTGCCTTCTAGCTTTCCTTCTAGTAAGAGCTGGGGAATTTGATATTTTGACCCCCTTAGTATGTGACCCGATCTTGCGCTGCTTTAGGGTATTGAATAGTCATCTGTTCACTCCTGCCCTTCTCATCACACCCTCGTTGGTAATGTGGTCCACGCATAGAATACGGAGTATTTCTTCTGAGTGTTCACATCTCGAACGCCTTGATCTTATTAATGGATATCGTGTGTCGTGTGTGAGTCGTCCAAGCGAGCGGTCGTGCAAGTTGTAGTCGAGTGCTCAAGTTATTTACAACTACAAATCAAGTGTTTATCATTGTTTAAACCATGGCGAGAGAACTCAGATCTAATGTACCCTCTGCTGGATGTGAGAAAATAATGTCATATCTAACAGGTTGGGAATTTCATAACCTTTTGACTGGCATTATTAAAAAGGAAGTGGAATCACTTACCCATATTTTCGAAGAGCGTATTACACAACTCAATAATGATATTAAAGTTTTGGGCGAACAGAACAAAGAATTGTTACAGTTTATTTCGTCTCGAGACAATAAAGAATCCTCCGACACTTTGCTAAAACCTGTTAGCATCGAGTCAAACAATATTGAGGACATTGATAAGTCAGATAAAAGACAGCACGAGAAAGTAAAAAGGAATCTAAAAACCGATAAAGCCGTCGGTATGGGAAAAAACTGTACGGGAGAGACTGATACAGTTAAAAATACAGAAACATGGCAAATTCAAAAAAATAGAAACAACAAGAAAAAAAGGAATTCAAATATTATTATTGGAAGTTCAGAAACGAATGATATTAAAGCCGCTAATAAATACGCGCATTTACATGTATTTAAATTAGAACCGAGTCTAACAGAAAAAGACATAATAGACTACCTGCAGAAAAAAGGAATCATGGAAGCCACATGTAAGAAGCTTCAGTCAAGACGCCCAGAGGAGTACTCCTCTTTTAAAATATCGGCCCCATTCGATTACCTTTTGCAAACTCCAGAAACTGAGCCTAAGTTTACTTGCGTCAACCGTTAGTTTCTGAGACTGGAAAATCGGAAAAATTTGGTTTAAAAGTTCATCCGTCCCGTAATACAAATAAGCTTCTAAGGGGAAGTAACAAAAAAGAGAAATCGAAATTCTGGTTGTGATAATGTTCTTATTTTTATGAATATTCAAAGTATGAAACAAAAAATTAACCAATTAGAAATTTTACTAGAACAATATAAACCCCTATTCATCTGCCTGGCCGAGACATGGTTGAAAGAGGAGTTTTGTCCAACAAATCCACTTAGAAAACTTCACCTTAATAAGTTCATATTGTCGCCAAGAGTCCAGTGGTGGATGAGTTGCAATATGGGCAAGAGATACCCTCAATCTACTATCCATGGGTGCTCAACAACTGCCTCTAGACAGCTGTGCTATCGAGAAGCAGATAGAACTCTGTGCTCTGGTATGGAGAAAAAAAGAGCGATCTACAGTTTTAATTAACATATATAGACTCCCCTTGGGCTCGGTAGATTTATCTATGATGGTACTCGAAAATCTCCTGCATAGTTTATTTCCAAAATTCTCTTCTTTTATTATCGTTGGGGATTTCAACATAAATTTAGCACAAAATTCAAACGAAAGTAAAGGTCTGGTAAATTTGATGTCTTCTTTTGGTCTTGTACAGCTAGTAAATCAAAACACTAGAATTACCCGGACTTCGTGCTCAATGATTGACAATATTTTTGTTAATTTCAAGCAAGATTGGACAACCTCGGTAGAAGACTGCCCACTATCAGATCATAGGATGTTAATTCTGAGCGGCTTGAGCAGCGGCAACAGAAATATGCAACAGAGGCTTATGCGTAAACACACTCAAGAATTTCCCCAACTACGCGCTTACTACTTAAGAAATAAAAGAACTCATTTCAAATTAATAAGCGAATCCAAACGAAATTATTTTCGTAACCTTCTTGCTAATTCCGATAATAAGCAGAAAGATCTATGGAAACTTATTAATCAGCAAACAAACAAATCGCCCAAACAGGAAAGTTTTATTATAGATATTGATGACGCCCGGATCCAGGATAGCAATAAAATTGCGAAGCTTTTTAATGACTTTTTTATAAAAGCGCCGGGGGAAATAATGAAGGACATCACACCTACGGAAATAACGAATTACCATATTCCCTTCATAGAAGAAACTATGTATGTCGACGACATTAGTGAAACGGAACTGTTAAATATACTAACTGAGAGATTAAAAAACAAAAATTCGCACGGTCCCGATGGTATTCCCTGCCGTTTACTGAAAGAAAACGTTCTTCATCTGCTCAAGCCGTTGCAAAGTCTAGTCAACTGCTCATTTAAATCAGCGAAGTTTCCCGATATTCTTAAAGTAGCCACTATACTACCTATCTTCAAGAAAGGAAATAAACATTCTCTGAATAACTATAGGCCTATTGCTTTGCTATCTGTACTCTCGAAAATCCTGGAATACTGTTTTCTGTACAGACTTACACCGTTTATTTCTAAACATAATTTAATTCCGATGGAACAGCATGGCTTTCAAAGGGGCAAGTCCACAACTTCAGCGATTGTAGGCTTATATAATAAAATTCTGTCAGAAGTGGATAAGGGCAGATTCCCTGTAGGAATATTCTGTGATTTAAGCAAAGCTTTTGACTGCGTCGATCACGCCCAGTTAATGAACAAATTATTTTCGTATGGAATAAGAGGAATAGCAGGAAACTGGATCCACTCATTCATAAAAAATCGTACGCAATATGTATTGATACAGTCCCATTCAAGGAAAAGTGTGACATCAGATATGGCTTTTAATTCAGGGGGTGTACCTCAAGGGAGTGTTCTTGCCCCAACTTTGTTCATCCTATATTTAGCTGATCTAATTCCGTTTATCCAAGGAAGATACTGCACCTTATACGCAGACGATGTCAGCTTTCTCATTTCTAATGAAACTTTATTAGATACACAGCGAAATGCAAATCTATTAGTGCGGGACTTATCCAGTTGGTTTTCAGCGAATAAATTATTTTTCAACATCGAAAACACTGAATTCATTTTATTCAAAACTCAACGTGGTGAATACGCCAAGAATATTTCTATACAAACGGATCAATGTGCGATAAAACGTGTACATTTCACAAAATTTCTTGGTATATGTTTTGAAGAAAACTTAGCTTGGCACATGACCATCGACAGGGTGTGTAAGACGCTCGGTAAGAAAGCCTACTGTATCCGCTACCTCAAGAGGTTTTTGAGTGTACCAGAATTATTGCACTTTTACTTTGCTGAAATTCAGTCAATTCTTTCATATGGTATAATAGCTTGGGGGACTTCACCAGAGTGGCCGAAAGTTTTGAAAGCACAGAAACGGATACTAAGAGCCCTTCTTGGTTTACCGGCTTATACATCGTGCAGGCCTCACTTTACAAACTTAAAAATTTTAACTGTATTAAGTCTCTTCATTCTTGAAACCAATTGTTATATACACACAAATAAGCAATTAATTCCTAAACATCAGGATAATCATAATTATAATACTAGAGGATGCATGAAACTATATACCCCCTATTCAAAATTGACTGTCTGCAGTAAAGCGCCCGCTGTTGCTGGAATCTACTTATATAACAAGCTACCTACAAGTCTTACCCAGGAAGTCTCGATCAGAAAGTTCAGGAAAAAAATGAGAGACATTCTTATTTCAAAATGTTTATATACGATTGATGAGTATGTTAAAATATTTTAATCATTGTATTGACTTACCAATATGTATCTTTATATATACATCTTTTTTTTGGTTAATAAATTAATTTGAATTTGCATGGATGCTACTTTTACTGTCCAGGTTTCTGCTCCATACAGTAGGACTAGCCAAACGAAACATTTGACGATTCTGTGGCGGATTTCTAAATTTAGGTTTTTATCGCATGGCACGGCAGGTAGATTGTTGAATACCTGTCTGGATTGTTCTATCCTACCCTTTATCTCGTGTAGTGGGCTCCATCTGTCGTTTACTAGTGTGCGTAGGTATTTCGTGCACGTATTTCTTTCGATTGTTTCGCCATCTACCACGATGGACACTCCTGCCTGATTTTACGGCTTATAACCATGAATTTTATGTTGGATCTGTTCATTCTTAGATCGGCCTCTGACTCCTTTCTATTTATGTTGTTCATTAGTAGCTTCAGGTCTTGCCGGTTGCTTGCAATGATCACTGTGTCGTCTGTGTATCTTATATTGTTTCACTTTAATTCCGATTTCTAGATCATATAAGGCTTCTGAGCATATTTGTTCGACGCAGAGATTAAATAGCATTGGTGCCATTATGCATCCTTGACGTACCCCTCCTTTTACCTCGATTTCTTCTGTCGTTAATTGGTTGTTACAGGTTTTGGATTATTCTTACGTCTTTCTCATCTATACCAGCTCTTATTAGATATTCGATCAGACATTCGTGGTTGATACTATCGAACGCCTTTTCATAATCGATGAAGCACAGTTGAAGCGCAGTTTTGTTTAAATGGGTTTAGGCAGAATGTTGCTTCTCGTGTAATGGTGCCGCTATTAAATCCGAACTGGGTGTATCCGCTTAGCCCTTTAAGTTTATTAAATAGCCTGGTGAGTATGATGCGTAGGAATATTTAATGCGTGACTCATTAGAGAAATTGGCCCGTGACCTTTGCATTTGGTTGCTGTTTGCTTTTTGGCAAGCATTATGAACGTGGACTAAAGTCCATGGTTAAAATGCTTGCCATTCAAGAAGCCATTCCAAAAGAAAGGCTAAAGCCATTCCTTTGGAACTTGTCCAGTGTCATCGATTTTCTTGTATAGTTTTAAAAATATGTTTATGTTTTCTTTCTATATCTGCTTGAACAATTCTGCGTAGATATCATCTGGACCTGGTGTTCTGTTGTTCTTTGCAAACTTAATTACATGTACTAATTATGTTTTTAAAATGTTTGGCCCTGTAAGGTCATGTTACGTTGGGATGTTTGTTTATTATTATCTAGATATATAATTATGCACTGCGACAAATAGTCGAATAAATAAATAAGCCGTTTAGTCGTGTCTGTCTAGTTTGTCTGTCTAGTCTCGTCTGTCTAATCTTGTCTGTCTAATCTTGTCTGTCTAATCTTGTCTGTCTAGCCTTGTCTGTCTAGTCTTGTCTGTTTAATCTTGTCTGTCTAGTCTTGTCTGTCTAGTATTTTCTGTCTAGTCTTGTCGGTCTAGTCTTATCTGTCTAGTCTTGTCTGTCTAGTCTTCTCCGTTCAATCTTATATGCCCAGTCTTGTCGCTCTAATCTTGCCTGTCTAGTTTCTTCTGTCTAGTTTGTCTGGCTAGTCATGTATATTTAGTCATATTTGCTTAGTATTTTCTATATAGTTTTACTTATATGCCTGTTTTTTGGTTAGTCTTGTGTGTGAGGTCTTAAACCTTGTATAGCCTGTCTGAACGCTTCCTTCAAATGTCTCTCAAGAAATTATTAGCTCCAAATGAATGCAACTTATTAGCGTAATTTTAATTTACGTAATTACTTTTTTCAGTGTTTATCAATTCTAATTAAACCATTGGCTTATTCACACTACAGTTGCCGCGTACCTAAAAGTGACATGCTTGGTTGCGTGTTCTACATGGATATATCATATTTAAGACAAAAGATAATAGACAAATTTAAAACACCTGTTTATTTGTTTTTAAATCTTATTAACTAAGGTATTGGTAGGTATTATCGTCTTCACCCTGTCTAATTACCTATTTTTGAGTTGTTTTTGTTCCATTCTCTACAATAATATTATTATTTTGTGGAGGAATTTATGGGGTACGTGGACGGCATAGCCTGTGGACACGGAGGGAGTTATTATTTGCAGCGAGGGTGGACAATTCAAGTAATATTATATCTTTTTGTGTTTCGCGGAAACTTTATATCTTAATAAGAAAAAGGGAAACGGCTTCCGAGAAATATTTCCACTGCTTTCAGCCATGTTTATCACATGACATTCTGCACTCGTCGTTTTCTTTTCTTTTCTGAAAATATTCTTCGCAATATAAATCTTTAAAATGAGCAAACTTGATGAAAGTTTCAGTCCATCTAGTTGTGACTTAACTGACATTAATATAGCTACAATGTTAGAAATCTTATTATTTGAACCAACTACTAAACCTTATATTATAAGCAATGGAATTGTCTTGTCTTATTTCAAATGTATATAACTATAACGTTAGAAATCTTATTATTTGAACCAACTAGTAAACCTTATCTTATAAGCAATGCGATTGTCTTGTCTTAATTAAAACATTTTTTTGTTATTATTTTAATCAATTAATCTAGAAAGTTAGAAATCTTATTATTTGAACCAATCACCAAACCTGTCTTATAATCAATGCCACTAAGGTCTGGAGTGTCTTAACTGAAATGAATATATGCAGAATATAGAAATCTTATTATTTGAAAAAAATAAATAAACAGTTGATTTGTCTTTTCTTTACTGAAACTAATATATGTAATGGGATTATCTTGTCTTAACTGCAGTGAATATAACTAGAATGTTAAACATTACTAAACTATAACATTATCAAATATAATCAATAACATTATTATATAGATAAGTTAGTTGCTAGACCTGGTTTTAATGTTTCTTTTTATGATATAAAATGTGCCGAATCTAGTTAAAATTCTAATAACATGTTTTTTTCTTAAAAATTTTCTGAAATTAGAAATATTTGGTAGATATAGATAATCTATTAGGTTCTGGTAGATTAAATATGGAATCATGTAGATCTAAGGGTTTGTTAATTTGCAGTCAATTCTTTTTCAATCGATCATAATTCTAATGGTCATAATCGAAGCAGACGGTGAAGTCGTGGAGAGAGAAGTGCACAGCGATGTTCCACAGGGTTCAATAATAGGTCCCACACTGTGGAATATCCTGTACGATGAAGTACTTAGTCTAAAGCTAGCAGAAGGTGTTGAGATAATAGATTTTGCTGACGATATAGCGCTGGTAGTAGCAGGAAAAGACGAGAAGAGAGTAATGCAACATGCAAATGGGCGATTACACATATTAATAAATGGATGCAGAAAAAGCGCATAAGGCTGGAAAAACGGAAGCTGTTCTACTGACCGGAATGAGGCATATAGGGCCGATAGTAAGGTCAGAGACGTAACTATAACGCCCAAGGAAGCAGTTGAATATCTTGGTGTGATTATTTCTAAGAAACTACGTTTTACATCACATATCATGCGAGCAGCGACTAAAGCCCGCAAGGTAAGAGCAGCACTGGAAAAGATGATGCCCAATGTCGGCGGACCAAAATGTAGCAAGTAAAAAGATTCTATGCTCAGTCGCTCACTCGGCAATGCTCTAAGTTGCCACGGTGTGGGTAAACACAGTCGAGAAGTTAAAAATCAGCTGGTCACAGTGCAGAGAAAACTGGCACTACGTGTGTGCAGTGCTTACAAGACAGTCTCACCGGAAGCAGTATTCGTATTGGCAGTCATAGCACCCGTAGAACTGATGATAAAAGAAAGAAAAGAACTGTACAAAAAGCAGAATAGCGGGCAGAAGAGAGAACTTAGCAAAATTGCCTAACATCTTTTCCAGGAGTGACAAAAGCACTGGACATGCTGTACAAACGGACAGTGGACAAAATTATTAATCCCACAAGTGGGAATTTGGGTAGAACAAAAATATGGGGAGATGAACTACTATCTCACCAATACTATCGGACCATAACGTCCGAAGACAACTGGAGAGCAACGGATGATATGACAAGAAGCATTATGAACATGAAAGAGACAGACGAACGTGCCGGACTGAAAGCTAGGAACTAACCTAACTAAGAAAATGCCGGAACCCCTAAACACATGAGGTGAAATGCGGGATGTAGGGTAACAAATGTGTGACATAACAAAGACAACGGCATCCTGACGACATGCGAAAAGCGGTACCGGGATGTTCGTGAATTCCAAGGGCTACTTGACAAGTTAACGCTAGTGCTTGCTAAGTCCCCATATAAAAAGTCTATTAGTTTCTGATAGATTCAATATGGGAAATTGCCCCGCCTTCAAAGAAGCACTAGCGGTAGCAAGACGCACTCGACCACTACAGAAAAATGATCAAGTTTCTACAGCTTAACATGAATATATGCGACGAAGCCCAGGACCTACACTATCGAAATAGGTCTAGGTACAAGCATGTGTGAAGAGGAAAGAAAAATCAGGCGTACCCAACCAGAAGACTTAGTGATGGCTGCTATAACGGCTGTGGAAAGAGAATGCGACGCGTCGATGCCCAGAAGATCTGGGATTGGAAAAAAGTCGCCCGTATTTTGGTGGTCTGCAAATCTGGCGGCATTGAGACGCGAATGCCTACGTTCAAGGCGCAAGGCACAACGAGCCAGAACATCTGGTAACCAGGAGGCTGATAATCTTTTGGCGGACCAAAAGGCCGTGAGGAAACAGTTCCGCCTTGCTATTAAGAGTAGCAAGGAGGCCTGCTGGAGAGAAATGCAAGAAGCTGTCGATAAAGACCCCTGGGGACTCCCCTACCGTATTGTTACAGGACGACTAGGACGCAGATTACCAACTGTAACAAAAGATCCTATCGAATTGGAACGAATAATTTATAAACTGTTCCCGAATCATGAGGGACAAACCTGGGACGCTGCGGGCGAGGTCGAAGAGGATCCCCCAGACTTCACAGAAGAGGAGCTGCGGACAGCAGCGAAGAGATTGCCATCTGGCAAGGCGCCAGGAATAGATGGTATCCCAAATGAGGCGGTCGTGGCTACGGTAGCTAGTGCTCCGGAAGTCCTCCTATCAGCTTACAACGTCAGCCTACATAGGATAAGCTTCCATCCCCGGTGGAAGAGACAACGCCTTGGACTCGTATGGACCACTGTGTATGATTGACACGATGGGCAAGCTGCTTGAGCACATGATACCTGCTAGGCTTAATGAGGCCATTGAACATACAGGCGGATTATCCGAAAGACAGTTTGGTTTTCGCAGGGGCCGATCAACGATGGATGCCATGGAAGCGATTTTGAACATAGCGCGTATGGCGAAAGCAAAGAAGGGCCGTTTCGCGACGCCCTGTGCGATGACTACGCTGGATAGCTACGGAATGCATTCAATTCGGCGAGGTGGTCGGCCATAGTCGGGGCGCTACAGCGCAGAGAAGGAATGCCTGGCTATTTAGTCGAAATGATTAGAAATTATTTATCGAACAGACTACTAATATACAATACAGCAGAGGGACAGAGGAGTCGCCGTATAACCGCTGGTGTGCCACAGGGCTCGATACTTGGGCCAACCCTGTGGAACATTATGTATGATGACCTTCTACGAGTTAACATGCCAGATGGTGCAACTTTGGTGGGTTTTGCAGACGACGTTGCTGTCGCTGTAGCAACGGCGCGGACGCCTGAATTGTTAGAGATGGTACTGGGAGAGGCGGTGAATACTGCATTACATTGGCTCGCGAGTGTGGGATTAGAAGTTGCGGTTAATAAAAGCGAGACTATACTACTAAGTAGAAGACGTACCATCCGTGCACCAAAAATAACAATTAATGGAGGAGAAATACAAATTAAAAAAAACATTAAATATCTCGGGGTTATAATTGACGAAAAGCTAAATTTCAGTAAACATATCGCGAAGACTGCGGAGAAGGCGTTGATGAAGGCACAGGCGCTGGAGCGAATAATGCCGAACGTGTGGGGAGCAAAACATTTCAAACGACTGTTGTTGATGAGTGCGGTGCACTCGGTATTATTATACGCTGCGCCTGTGTGGTGCGGTGGCCTATCTGTGGCGAGGAACAGACAGACTATCATAGTCTGTCTGTTCCTCGCCACAGATAGGTGGCTCTATACAGAGGCTGGCCGCTATTAGGGTAACTTCAGCGTACCGCACAGTGGCGACCGGGGCGGTCTTAGTGCTAGCCAGCATTCCTCCCTTGCACCTTCTAGCGAGTGAGAGGAAGCGCATTCACGAGCGACAAAAAGAGATGAGAGTAAATGAAAAACCAATAGGCAATGCCAGACTTAAGAAGGAAGAGCGGAAAAGAACTCTGGAGATATGGCAGCAAGAGTGGCAGGAGGACCAAAAAGGCAAATGGACACGTGAGATTATACCAGATGTCAATTTATGGTACTCGCGCAGACACGGTGAGGTTGATCACTATATGACGCAGGCACTCACAGGTCATGGGTTTTGGGACATATTTACACCGCATTAAAAAGGAGATTGCGCCGGGGTGTCATCATTGTGACAACGCATTAGAAGATGCTTGTCACACACTCACAAATTGCGTAGCTTGGTCCACAGAGAGAACAATTATGGAACAAACTACAGGCAGATGCAGAAACGGCCGAGATATCGGAAGAACGTTACTGCGAGGTCCTGCAGAGTGGGATGCTGTCCGCCTTTTCACAAGAGAAGTCTTGACGAAGAAGATAGATGCGGAGCGCTCCCGTGAGAGTGAAAGAGCCCTGGATGACTATTGAAATTGCAAATTTTTTATGGACAACTAGACCTAAACCTTTTAGTTAGATATTAATGCTACTAGTTATTTTGTGCGCTTCAAGTTAAACTGTTGTTTATATACTAATGTTATTTGTGCGCCTTATGTTAGACATATTTTATATTGTTATTTTTGCGTTTTCTATTTGTTTTACAGACAGTAATCTACTCGAAGTTGAATCGTGGTCAGACATTAACTTAATAGTAGTGAAATTTATAAACTCAAATATAGTGAACCAAACACGGAAGCTAATTGAAAAGACAATTGAATAGTGGCGGATCAACTGATCAATACCTCAGAGCCGCTACATAGGGGACAGGGTGAAGCAATGCTCGCGCGGTTCCGCTCTGTCTCAGGCGAAAAGGGGGGTGGTTTTTAGTGGGTAGGACCGGTACTAACATCAAGGCGGGTGAGTCCCACATTCCTCGAGGCATGATGGCTCTTTTGGAGGCATGATGGCTCGGGGGTCGTACGTAAATGTATTTTCCCCTCCTTCCCCCCCCCAAAAAAAAGGTCTAGGTACAAAGCTGATGTGCTATTGATAACGGAATCGAATAAACCACACATGAGGAGCAGTGACACCGCCGTCAAAGTGTAGAACCACATACCAAAAACTTCCGGTAGCGGCAACGGAACATCCTGGTGCGAGGTAGCGGCCGTAACAATTTACTCTTGTTACGTATAACCAAACATCACCAAAAGCGAATTCGAGGACTACCTCAACAAGTTATCTGAGACAATCCGCAATAAAAATTGCCTAAAAATGGTCTCCGGAGACTTCAACTCGAAAAGCCAACTCTGGAGTTCCAACTACAAAGATGCGAGAGGATCCACCCTCAATGGACTGGTTAGCATCACTTGCCCTTGTTACCAACACAGTAATCAACACAGGAAACGCAGTCACATTCATACGCGCCAATAACCAAAGCACATTAGATGCGACATTCGCCACAGCGGACCTGATCGACAGTGTACACAACTGGCAGGTACTCCAGAATGAAACACAGAGCGACCACCAGTTAATCTCATTCGAGCTTGCCATAAACACAGGGCAACAACGATCACTGAAGGCAAACTCGCACGCAGTAAACAGTGGATGTACAAACCCCATAAAGAAGATGCGGTCAAGGAGAGCCTCCAAACTGAGCTCAACATGATAGAGTTACCCGATGTGCCTACCATCACAGCAGCTCTATCTAGAGTCCTTTCGAGACCCAGACCGAACCGAATAAAGGCAGAATACTGGTGGAACTAGAAAATCACCACTCTTCGGAAAGTGTGCTTCGGAAATAAAAGATCGTGGACAAGACTTAAAGCAACCCAGAATGCAGATTCCGAAGAACTAGCCGGTAGTCTGTTTGCGGATATGTTTAACGCCGTCATGACGGGATGTTCATCCCCCAAAGATGGAAAAAGACCAGACTGGTCCTGGTGCCTAAGCCTGGAAAACCTCCGGATACATCACTCCGCCCCATCTGGCTACTAGATACCTTAAGCAAGCTCTTCGAACGCATCGTGGCTGAGATCTTTGGGGGATGTTTCTGGTGCGTATGACGCGTCATACCGAACCAGAAACATCCCCCAAAGATGGAAAAAGGCCAAACTGGTTCTGGTGCCTAAGCCTGGCAACCTCCGGGTACATCACTCCGCCCAATCTGTCTACTAGACACCATAGACAATGATAGCTGCGAGGATTAACCAGGAACTCGACCTGTGCGAGTATCAGTATCTCAAAACGGATTCCGAGAAGTGAGGTCGACAACACACACCATCCAGGAGGTGAAGAGGTTTGCGTGCTGTGCCAACTCAGAAAAAGGGAGACACAGGAAAATATGCCTAGCAGTCGCGCTAGACTTCAAAAATGCGTTCAACACAGTGCACTGGCGACAAATTATAAACGCACTCAGACGCAAAGGCGTATCTGAATCTCTAGTAGTTCTCTAGTTGATATGATCGAAAGCTATTTTACGGACTATGTATAGTTTTAAAGTTATGTTAACCCTCATTATAGACGACACAATCAGACCGGTGTCCTGCGGTGTTCCTCAGGGGTCGGTCTTCGGGCCTCTGCTGTGGAATATATTATACGATGGCATAATGAACCTGAAAAAAAATGAACGGAATGAGAAAGTGCAGACTGGTGGTGTTCGCTGACGAACTAATCGTGGTGACGGTGGACACCGACAAGAAAGCGGTAGTAGCGAGGGCCGAATCTGCGGTAAGAGCGATACACGCATGGATGGAAAAAGTCGGATTGCAAATAGCCCCAGAAAAGTCCGAGGTCATTGCACTGACGGGCCGCAAGAAAATCGAAACCTTGTCGTATAACATACTGGGCAGGCTGATGCCAGCGACACGAACTGTGAAATACCTCGGCAGGACGGGCTGGTGCAGCACTGCGAAAGCTGATACCCAGGATGAATGGTCCAACTACAAAGACTAAAAGACAACTAAATAAAGTAGTTAATTCCATCCCGCTGTACGCTGTACCGGCATTGGTGGATTCGCTGAAAACAGCCACCAACAGAAACAGACTGCTAAACACACAACGCGGCATGCTAATAAGCATATGTTGCGCCTACCGCACGGTGTTCAATGTGGCTCTACAAGTTAGCGGCGAATGACTTAATGGCGCAGGAACGGGCCTCCAAACAGGGCGCAAACAGAGAAGAGAGGGCTCTCCACAGAAGAGCACTCATGAGCAGGTGGCAACGCTAGGACGACGCCAAGGAAGGGAGCTGGAAAAGAACGTTTATTCCAGAAATTGGAAGGCCATGGTTCAACCGCATCCACGGCGAAGTGAACTACTATCTATCACGTCTTCGTGAAACAGGCACATTGAAACGAAATAGAGGGCTAGGAAAACTAATAACAGTAAGAACGATACAACTGGAACAGATTTTGCTGGACATGATAGAGGAAGATCCAAGTACTTTTACGCGACAAATTTCCAATACTTGGACATTTACTGAATGTAAGTCATTGGACAGTTTGGAAAATTCTCAAGGGCAATTTGTTGTATTCATACTACATTGAACGTGTTCAGGCACTACTCCCTGCTGATTATCCTCCACGTATTGCGTTATGTCAAGGAATTTTGCAAGCATTAGTTCTAATCCCGCAATTCATAACACAGATTATTTTCACCGATGAAGCCAGTTTCTCAAGTAATGCAATAAGGAATTTTCATAATAACCATGTGTGGGCAGATGAAAATCCGCATGAGGTATGTGAAGATAGATTTCAAGATCAGCTGTGCTCTTTGTATGTTTGGGTTGGAATTGTGGGCGACTATATAATTGGACCGGTATTTCTGCTAGCAGGACTTACTTGCGAGATGTATCGCAACTTTTTGAAAGAAACACTGCACGAGTTTCTGCAGAATATACCATTGGCGACAAGAATTGCAATGTGGTTTATTCACGATGGTGTACCACCACATTTCACTTTTATTGCTCGTATTTTTTTAACAGCAATATCCGGAGATCGCTGAATAGTTCGAGGTGGACCATACGCATGGCCTGCTCGATCCCCAGACTTAAAACCCCTGGATTATTTCTTATGTGGGCTATCTGAAGTCATTAGTTTACGGTACTCCAGTGGAGAATTTGGACGAATTGCGAAATCGGGTTTTTTCAAAGAACTCAAAGCTGGGTGTAACTCAATTATAAACGGCCCTATTGTGTTTGAAAGAGTTTGGCACTTAATGGCGAGAAGATTGAATGCTTGTATCCAGGCCGGAGGAAGTCATTTTGAAAATTTATTGTAGATTGGGCAACTTTACATGTACTTTTTGATAATAAAATATTGTTTCTGTCGCAAATTTTGTTCACCCTGTATCTTCGAAACAAAGGGTTTTTCGGAAATCAACACACGACAAAAAATTCTTAGAATAGGTCAAGGAATAACCCCTTGAATTTTTGTCGCGTGTCTACCTAACACCCTGTATAATGATTACTAAAAAAATAGTAAAACATTAGCTATCGTGAAATTATAGGCTATTTATCACTTTATTTTATTTGACTTTATTATCACTGAACAGACCATAGGGGGTCTGTTCAGTGATAATAAAGTCAAACTGTGCAATTATCTTTAGTTATGTTGTAAATATAAACTAAATATGCCACAGGTTGCTGCTCAATTAATCTACGTTGCAGATTAGTAAATTCAGATGCTGGAATCGGAATTCATGGTCAGAAATCTCGCTTTACTAATCTATTAAAGTAGATTAAGGTCAAGTAGAATAATGCTTTCAATGTTCTAACTGAATTAATATTAATTTTGTCATAAATTTAAATGGTTGTTTAAATTTAAAAGCCAATCATGTTTCTGTATAAATTATATTAGTATTATAAGTTGAATTATATTATAAGTTATATGCAAAGAGCTAAGTTCTATATATACCGTGTTTTTTCGAAAATAAGACATCTCCCGAAAATAAGCCCCTAGCGTGATTTGTAACTGACAGTTGTGTTTCCAATGCACTACGTACAGACTACTTAGACAAGTATTCATTTAACGATAGCTACATTGCAAGACATGAGAGATTCAGATCAATGAATCTACAGAAAATGGATTTGGAGGAAAATCAGAACTGAATTCAAAATTTGATAATTTATGATGATAATAAATTTAAATTACTATATCTTAAACAAAAATATATAAATCTACTTTTTGGAATATAAGCCCTCCCCCGAAAATATGCCCTACCACGTATTTTGAACCTAAAAAGAAAGTAAGACAGTGTCTTACTTTCGGAAAAAGACGGTACTAATAAGCTAAGATTTCGTTTTAGTTCATTTACTGCATTTATCATATTTACTATAAATGAACTTCAGAAATTTATTTGAAACAATATAAATTTTACATACAAAATCGAAGGTAGATTGTTCAGTAACACAGTTAACTATTCTAGGCTTATTTATGTTCAAGTTAAAATAATAAACAATATTAACAAATAGTTATAAATACCAGTTATAAATAGCAATGAAACAAATTACTTTAGATTAGATAACCGTTTTCGACTTAACAAAACAAATAAATTTGGATTATATGAAACAGTAGTCTAATTTAATTTAGTAATTGTGTAGACTAAAAACCTGATAGACTAAAATTTACACTAATAATCTGTAGTATATCCCCAATAAATAAGGAATTATTTATTCTTAATTAATTTGAACTACAATTTACGGAATTTGACAACTTTTGTAGACCAGTAACATATTTTGAGAGTTAACTTTTTGTCCATAATATATAGATTAGATCGACTGATTAAGCCTGTAAGTATTAAATTCCAATTGTTTTTTCCGAAACAAAAGGTAAGGTAGACTTTACAATGAACAGCTACATGTAAGTGAATGCCTAAACTAACAAGAAATAAATAAAAAAGCCTGATAGAAAAGACTAGACAGATAAGACTAGATAGAAAAGACTGGGCAGAACAGACTAGACGCACAAGACTAGACCGAAAAGACTAGACACACAATACTAAAAAGACAAGACTAGACAGACTAGACCCACAACACTAGAAATACAAGACTAGACAGAAAAGACTAGACAGAAAAGACTAGACAGACAAGAGTAGACAGAAAAGACTAGAAATGACTCCCTGCTAACGAGGGAAACACTAAGTGACCACAGGTACTTGTCATACCGTATAGACGTAGGTACAATAAAGCCATCTGCAAAAAAACTCACTCGCAGCGGGTGGCACGCAAAAAATTTAAACGAGGACAAATTCGCAAATAAGCTGGAAAAGGAAATTCTCAACACAAATGACCGCTCACCTGATGCTCTCTACTGTGTACTACAAAAAACTTGCAATGATATCCTTATGCCGAAAAAGCCTTCGAAAAGAATACAGGTATACTGGCGGACCGCGAAGATTGCTGAGATGAGAAAGATCTGTTTTGCTAAAAGACGTGCCTACCAACGGAAAGGGAAGAGAAAAACGCCACAGCAAAAAAGAACTTACGCACAGAAATCAACAGATCCAATAGGGACCACTGGCGTCAACTCTGCGATAAAATGGATGAAAACGTTTGGGGTGACGCATATTCCATTGCTACCCGAGAACTCAAAGTAAGATCTCAATATCAGAAAATAACCATGGAAAAGGTGCGAGAAGTGGTGGAGGTTCTCTTCCCCAAGGACCAGAAATTACAGTAGGTTTTACCGGAAGTTAAAGACACTCAAACAGGGCCAGCCAACGTCTTCGAAATGGCAGAGCACCAGAACCCGACAATCTCCAACCAGAATCGGTAAAGATTGCCGTAAACAGACAACCAAACCTCGTTCTAGAAGTTATGAACAATATAATAGCAGATGGCAGATTCCCGGATAGGTGGAAGATAGCAAGGTTGGTCCTACTCCGGAAAGGTGAAAAGCCCATATACGCACCATCCTCTTAGAGACCAATAAGATTGCTGGATGTCTTCGGGAATCTACTTGAACAACTGATTCTAGCCAGAATTAAAGCAGAATTGGACAAGGGTAGAGGTCTTTCCGATAGACAATATGGGTTCAGAGAAGGAAGGTCCACGGTCGATGCCGTTCTGAGGGTGATCAAAGTGGCAGAGAAAGCCACAAGCGGCACACGAAGAACACGTAAGATGACAGCGCTGATAACCCTAGACATAAAAAATGCTTTAACTCTGCAGCCTGGGAAATGATTATGGAAGAGCTAACTAACAGAAAGTATACCCCATACCTGTTGCGGCTGGTGCGCAGCTACCTCTCAAATAGGAGAATACAGATGGAATCCGGCGATGAGGTCGTCGAATGCGAAGTAAATAGTGGTTTTCCTCAGGGCTCAGTGTTGGGCCCTACCCTATGAAACATTCTATACGATGGCGTGTTAAGGCTCATTTTCCCCGCTGGGGTGGAAATAGTAGGATTTGCCTATGACCTAGCTTTAGTTGCAATAGGGAAAACTGAAGAAGAGCTAATGACAAAGGCAAACATCGCCATAAAGCAGGACGATGAATGGCTAGAGCGAAAAAACTTAAGCTAGCCCCTGAAAAAACAGAAGCTATATTTCTCACTGGCAATAGGAAAATAGGACCTATAAAATTCAAAATTAAAAAAGTGGACATAACACCGAAACAAGAAGTCAAGTACCTAGGCATCACTATTGACCAGAAACTGTCTTTCAAAGCACACCTTAAGAAAACTACAGAAAAAAGCCCTAAAAATTACATCAGCGCTAGGAAAATTATTGCCTAACACCGGCGGTCCGAAAAGCAGTAAAAGAAGACTGTGCAGAAGTGCTGTGCTCTGTGGTTCACTAGACGATTCTCTATGGAGCCCCGGTCTGGGCTAGAGCCATTGAAAAGGGGTACATGAAACAGATGCTCACCTGTGTACAGAGAAAATTGGCCATCAGAGTAAGCAGTGCATACAGAACTATCTCCAGGGAAGCTGTGTTGGTGATTGCTGGCATCGTCCCGATAGAGTGCAACATCCACGAGTTCGTCCAATTATATAAGACAAGGAACTGGGCAAATTGGACAGAAAGACAAAAAATTGCAAATAACCAAATACATGAAGACTGGCAAAATCATGGAGTATGTCCAAAACAGGACATTGGACCAAACTATTGATCCCAAAACTTAAACCTTGGCTAACACGGAACCATGGTGAGATAACTTACCATCTAAGACAGGCCCTCAGCGGCCATGGATGCTTCAGGGAGTATCTACATAGTTTTGGCAGGGCAAGTGACGCAATGTGTGTATACTGCGGCGACGTGGACACTGCACTTCATACTGTGTTTGAATGCAGTATGTGGATATCCAAGAGGGATAGATGGAAGGAGCAGGCCTCATCCTAGAGGTGCTAACACTGGTAGACGCGATGCTGAGATCACCAGAGGACTGGACATACACGGAGACAATGATACGTGACATCCTGACACAAAAAGAACAAGACGAACGGTCAAAAATCAACTACAAAAAGGAATGCCAAAACTATAGAGCCAATACTATATAGCCAGATTCCCGAACAACTACGGCGGCAAAAAAAAAACTGCTCACCCTGAAGGAATGCGGAAGCGTTGCCGGGGTGGCGTACTTTTTTTAGTAGCCAAGTAGAAGTAGGGGTTTAGTGAGTGAGAGCCTCACACACAGGCTGGTAGAGCTTCCCCCAAACCACATATAAAAAAAAGACTAGATAGAAAAGTCTAGACAGACAAGACTAGACTGACAAGACTAGACGACTAGAGACTGGACTAAGCAGACAAGACTAGATAGACAAACAAGATTGACTAGACAGACAGACAATTGAATTGACAGACAAGACTAGACAGGCAAGTTTATAGAGACAAGCCTAGACTGAACAGACAAGACTAGACAGATAATACTAAATGGAAAAGACTACACAGACAAGATTAGATAGATAGTACTAGACAGACAAAACTAGACAGACAGGACTAGACAGACAAGACTAGACACACCACCCCTGGTGTTCCATCGGGACCCAGTGTTCTACCATTTCTAATACGTTTGCCCGACAACGATAGTTCCTCTTCCGTAAAGGGCGGCGTTGTATAGACTTGGGTGTCTACAAATGGTGTATTTGGGAATAGTTTGTCCGCTAACTGACATACTCCTTCCGTAGTCATTTGAAGATCTAGCGGCCGAGTTTTAAGGTTTCTTCTTATAATTTGAAACGCTTCTTCCTATGTGTCCTCATTTAGATCTGTGCCCAGTTTTTTCCAATGGTTTTGTTGTATTTAGAAATGCTCGCTTCTAATCTTGACTTGAAAGTTTGATTTTTTTCCCTTGTTTGTTTTGTTCTTTCACGTTGGTAGTGACACATATAGTTTTTATGTCAGCAATTTCGTCGGTCCACTGACGTATAACTTTTTGGTCTTCTTTTGCATGGTAGCATCGCACGCTTTACTTCGCTTGAATCGCTTGAACCAGAGTATGGACATCTTCTGTGTTGATGGTTTTTACTTCTTTTGTTAGACACCCCTTAATTTCTTCTTTCTGCATATTTTCCAAGATCCAGCCACTTGTTTTTGAGTACGTCTTTGTTTATAATTTTCCCTTTTCCATTATGTTTTACCGGATGTACCGGTGGTCGCTCTATGGAGCCCTCGTCAGGAACCCTCCGGCCTTGGAACCTGTCGCCAATGAAGTTTGTGGAGAGGGAGAGGTCTATTATTGAGCACGAGTTTCTCCTCACGAACGAGTGGGTGTCACCTTTGATCTGAAGGCTTAAATCCAGTTCCGCTGCCCAGTCTGTGACAATATTTCCTCTACTGTCCATGCTTGCGATCTCCAGTAGGGGACTTTGTGTTGCCTCCAGCTATAACAATTACTCATTTTTTCTGATGTCTAAGACTCAAGGCTTAGAGCTTCAAGAGATTCAGACAGTTGCTCGATGTTTATGATGGGTGAGAAATAACAACTATATATTATAACCTGGGACAACTCTACCCATACGAAGCCTGATCCGTAGCTGGTACTTAACACGGACAACTTTTTGATCCAGATCACAGAGTCTTTTCTGTCTTCCATGAGCCATGTGGTATCTACTGCGAGTCTCTCGCTTAATAGCACCACATTCCCTTTTATCTCTACCGGCGTTGCGATCAGCAGATTGTGTGCTGCTTGGCATCTCATTAAGTTGATATGGATTGTTTTGAGCATTTTTCTATAATATTGGACATAGTGCAGTGTCTGCTCGATGTCCACGCTTATCGCAGATCAAAGTTTCTCGCATACTTTTGCCTTGTGTCCTTCGTGACCGCACCTATGACATAAGCTCCGTCTGTCTGGTCCTCTGCAGTTTCTTGCGTAGTGACCCGTCAGCCAGCATCTATGACACTTATCTAGTTCTACCCTTTCGCTAGCTCTGCAGAGCTAGCGAATTTTCAATCTTCTTTCTTCTATTAGCATTTTACCTTATCTTTCGGGAAATGATACTGTCGCCACCTGTGTTTCTCCGTATGCTGCCCCGAGATTTTTTACGAGAATTTCTTCTTTATTGACCTTTATTACTTTATTTATGGCTTCCACTATTTCTTCTAGAATCTAGATCCCTGATATGAACGATCACAATTGCTAGAATTGGTGAAACCAACGATATAGATAATCATACAAACTTAAAACAAACGGAACACAGCCTGAATATATAAATATATTCAGCCTATCCGGAGCTCTATAATAATTATTGTATTTTTAGGACTACCAAAACAAATCTCACATGAAATTTGTAAGTCATTTGACAGCTTAAAGTCCACCTTCGTGGTACTCAACAAAAACAATAAAAATAACCTTGTTTTCAAGGTCATGTCTTTCCGATGCCTTAAGTGGATAGCCATCTGTGGACGCGCTGCGAGATTTATCTCTCATCAGCACAGCTTTGCTTCCATGAACAATAATTTGTAAACCACTCACTTGAAAACCCATGTGGTGTTTAGGGTTAGATGTTTGTATGATAAGAGATAAATATCGAAACGCGTCCACTGGTGCTTATCCACTTAAGGTATCGGAAAGACATGATCTTAAAAACAATGTTATTTTTATGGGTTTTGTTGAGTGCCACGAAGGTAGACTGAACGCTGTAAAATAAATTAAAAAAATCATGTGAGATTTGTTTTGGTAGTCCTAAAAAGACTCAATAATTGTTATTGAGCTCCGGAAAGGCTGAATGTATTTATATATTCAGGTTGTATTCCGTTTGTTTTAAATTCCGTTTGTTTTAAGTTTTTTTAGACTTTCTGCGTTGTCCTCTCTAACTCTCTCTGGTTCTTCTGATAGCTGGTATTTTGGATCCTGAAGGATCAGGATCAACTTCCTTTTCACCGTCCTTAGTAGCTCCGCATATGTTTCCCCATTGGCTTTTATTAGGATAAGACTAGACTGATAAGACTAGACAGATAAACACTAGACAGACAAGATTAGATAGAAAAGACTAGGCCAGACCGACTAGAGTACACAGACAAGACTAGACAGATAAGACTGGACAGAGTAGACTGACAAGACTAGACAATCTGAACTAGGCAGACAAGACTAGATAGCCAAGTCTGGACAGACAGGACTAGACAGACACTAGACAGTCTAGACTAGACAGACAAGACTAGACAGACAAGACTAGACAGACAAGACTAGACATACAAGACTAGACAGACAAGACTAGACAGACAAGACTAGACAGACAAGACTAGACCGACAAGACAAGACAGACTAGACAGACAACACTAGACAGACAAGACTATACAGACTAGACTAGAAAGACAAGACTAGACAGACAAGACTAGACAGACAAGACTAGACAGACAAGACTAGACAGACAAGACTAGACAGACAAGACTAGACAGACAAGACTAGACAGACAAGACTAGACAGACAAGACTAGACAGACAAGACTAGACAGACAAGACTAGACAGACAAGACTAGACAGACAAGACTAGACAGACAAGACTAGACAGACAAGACTAGACAGACAAGACTAGACAGACAAGACTAGACAGACAAGACTAGACAGACAAGACTAGACAGACAAGACTAGACAGACAAGACTAGACAGACAAGACTAGACAGACAAGACAAGACAGACAAGACTATACAGATAAGACTAGACAGACAAGACTAGACAGACTAGGCAGACAAGACTAGATAGACAAGACTAGACAGACAAGACTAGACAGACAAGACTAGACAGACAAGACTAGACAGACAAGACTAGACAGACAAGACTAGACAGACAAGACTAGACAGACAAGACTAGACAGACAAGTCTAGACAGACAAGACTAGACAGACAAGACTAGACAGACAAGACTAGACAGACAAGACTATACAGACAAGACTAGACAGACAAGACTAGACAGACAAGACTAGACAGACAAGACTAGACAGACAAGATTAGACAGACAAGACTAGAGAGACAAGACTAGACAGACAAGACTAGACAGACAAGACTAGACAGACAAGACTGGAGAGACAAGACTAGACAGACAAGACTAGACAGACAAGACTAGAGAGACAAGACTAGACAGACAAGACTAGACAGACAAGACTAGACAGACAAGACTAGACAGACAAGACTAGACAGACAAGACTAGACAGACAAGACTAGACAGACAAGACTAGACAGACAAGACTAGACAGACAAGACTAGACAGACAAGACTAGACAGACAAGATTAGACAGACAAGACTAGACAGACAAAACTAGACAGACAAGACTAGACAGACAAGACTAGACAGACAAGACTAGACAGACAAGATTAGACAGACAAGACTAGACAGACAAGACTAGACAGACAAGACTAGACAGACAAGACTAGACAGACAAGACTAGACAGACAAGACTAGACAGACAAGACTAGACAGACAAGACTAGACAGACAAGACTAGACAGACAAGACTAGACAGACAAGACTAGACAGACAAGACTAGACAGACAAGACTAGACAGACAAGACTAGACAGACAAGACTAGACAGACAATACTAGACAGACAAGACTAGACAGACAAGACTAGACAGACAAGACTAGACAGACAAGACTAGAGAGACAAGACTAGACAGACAAGACTAGACAGACAAGACTAGACAGACAAGACTAGACAGACAAGACTAGACAGACAAGACTAGACAGACAAGACTAGACAGACAAGACTAGACAGACAAGACTAGACAGACAAGACTAGACAGACAAGACTAGACAGACAAGACTAGACAGACAAGACTAGACAGACAAGACTAGACAGACAAGACTAGACAGACAAGACTAGACAGACAAGACTAGACAGACAAGACTAGACAGACAAGACTAGACAAACAAGACTAGACAGACAAGACTAGACAGACAAGACTAGACAGACAAGACTAGACAGACAAGACTAGACAGACAAGACTAGACAGACAAGACTAGACAGACAAGACTAGACAGACAAGACTAGACAGACAAGACTAGACAAACAAGACTAGACAGACAAGACTAGACAGACAAGACTAGACAGACAAGACTAGACAGACAAGACTAGACAGACAAGACTAGACAGACAAGACTAGACAGACAAGACTAGACAGACAAGACTAGACAGACAAGACTAGACAGACAAGACTAGACAGACAAGACTAGACAGACAAGACTAGACAGACAAGACTAGACAGACAAGACTAGACAGACAAGACTAGATAGACAAGACAAGACAGACAAGACTAGACAGACAAGACTAGACAGACAAGACTAGACAGACAAGACTAGACAGACAAGACTAGACAGACAAGACTAGACAGACAAGACTAGACAGACAAGACTAGACAGACATGACTAGACAGACATGCCTAGACAGACAAGACTACACAGACAAGACTAGAGAGACTAGACAGACAAAACTAGACAAATAAGACTAGACGGACAAGACTAAACAGACAAGTCTAAACAGACAAGACTAGACGGACAACAAGTCTAGAGAGCCAAGACTAGACAGACAAGACTAGACAGACAAGACTAGACAGACAAGACTAGACAGACAAGACTAGACAGACAAGACAAGACAGACAAGACTAGACAGACAAGACTAGACAGACAAGACTAGACAGACAAGACTAGACAGACAAGACTAGACAGACAATACTAGACAGACAAGACTAGACAGACAAGACTAGACAGTCAAGACTAGACAGACAAGACTAGACAGACAAGACTAGACAGACAAGACTAGACAGACAAGACTGGACAGACAAGACTAGACAGACAAGACTAGACAGACAAGACTAGACAGACAAGACTAGACAGACAAGACTAGACAGACAAGACTAGACAGACAAGACTAGACAGACAAGACTAGACAGACAAGACTAGACAGACAAGACTAGACAGACAAGACTAGACAGACAAGACTAGACAGACAAGACTAGACAGACAAGACTAGACAGACAAGGCTAGACAGACAAGACTAGACAGACAAGACTAGACAGACAAGACTAGACAGACAAGACTAGACAGACAAGACTAGACAGACAAGACTAGACAGACAAGACTAGACAGACAAGACTAGACAGACAAGACTAGACAGACAAGACTAGACAGACAAGACTAGACAGACAAGACTAGACAGACAAGACTAGACAGACAAGACTAGACAGACAAGACTAGACAGACAAGACTAGACAGACAAGACTAGACAGACAAGACTAGACAGACAAGACTAGACAGACAAGACTAGACAGACAAGACTAGACAGACAAGACTAGACAGACAAGACTAGACAGACAAGACTAGACAGACAAGACTAGACAGACAAGACTAGACAGACAAGACTAGACAGACAAGACTAGACAGACAAGACTAGACAGACAAGACTAGACAGAAAAGACTAGGCAGACAAGACTAGACAGACAAGACTAGACAGACAAGACTAGACAGACAAGACTAGACAGACAAGACTAGACAGACAAGACTAGACAGACAAGACTAGACAGACAAGACTAGACAGACAAGACTAGACAGACAAGACTAGACAGACAAGACTAGACAGACAAGACTAGACAGACAAGACTAGACAGACAAGACTAGACAGACAAGACTAGACAGACAAGACTAGACAGACAAGACTAAACAGACAAGACTAGACAGACAAGACTAGACAGACAAGACTAGACAGACAAGACTAGACAGACAAGACTAGACAGACAAGACTAGACAGACAAGACTAGACAGACAAGACTAGACAGACAAGACTAGACAGACAAGACAAGACAGACAAGACTAGACAGACAAGACTAGACAGACAAGACTAGACAGACAAGACTAGACAGACAAGACTAGACAGACAAGACTAGACAGACAAGACTAGACAGACAAGACTAGACAGACAAGACTAGACAGACAAGACTAGACAGACAAGACTAGACAGACAAGACTAGACAGACAAGACTAGACAGACAAGACTAGACAGACAAGACTAGACAGACAAGACTAGACAGACAAGACTAGACAGACAAGACTAGACAGACAAGACTAGACAGACAAGACTAGACAGACAAGACTAGACAGACAAGACTAGACAGACAAGACTAGACAGACAAGACTAGACAGACAAGACTAGACAGACAAGACTAGACAGACAAGACTAGACAGACAAGACTAGACAGACAAGACTAGACAGACAAGACTAGACAGACAAGACTAGACAAACAAGACTAGACAGACAATACTAGACAGACAAGTCTAAACAGACAAGACTAGACGGACAACAAGTCTAGAGAGCCAAGACTAGACAGACAAGACTAGACAGACAAGACAAGACAGACAAGACTAGACAGACAAGACTAGACAGACAAGACTAGACAGACAAGACTAGACAGACAAGACTAGACAGACAAGACTAGACAGACAAGACTAGACAGACAAGACTAGACAGACAAGACTAGACAGACAATACTAGACAGACAAGACTAGACAGACAAGACTAGACAGACAAGACTAGACAGACAAGACTAGACAGACAAGACTAGACAGACAAGATTAGACAGACAAGACTAGACAGACAAGACTAGACAGACAAGACTAGACAGACAAGACTAGACACACAAGACTAGAGAGACAAGACTAGACAGACAAGACTAGACAGACAAGACTAGAGAGACAAGACTAGACAGACAAGACTAGACAGACAAGACTAGACAGACAAGACTAGACAGACAAGACTAGACAGACAAGACTAGACAGACAAGACTAGACAGACAAGACTAGACAGACAAGACTAGACAGACAAGATTAGACAGACAAGACTAGACAGACAAGACTAGACAGACAAGACTAGACAGACAAGACTAGACAGACAAGACTAGACAGACAAGACTAGACAGACAAGACTAGACAGACAAGACTAGACAGACAAGACTAGACAGACAAGACTAGACAGACAAGACTAGACAGACAAGACTAGACAGACAAGACTAGACAGACAAGACTAGACAGACAAGACTAGACAGACAAGACTAGACAGACAAGACTAGACAGACAAGACTAGACAGACAAGACTAGACAGACAAGACTAGACAGACAAGACTAGACAGACAAGACTAGACAGACAAGACTAGACAGACAAGACTAGACAGACAAGACTAGACAGACAAGACTAGACAGACAAGACTAGACAGACAAGACTAGACAGACAAGACTAGACAGACAAGACTAGACAGACAAGACTAGACAGACAAGACTAGACAGACAAGACTAGACAGACAAGACTAGACAGACAAGACTAGACAGACAAGACTAGACAGACAAGACTAGACAGACAAGACTAGACAGACAAGACTAGACAGACAAGACTAGACAGACAAGACTAGACAGACAAGACTAGACAGACAAGACTAGACAGACAAGACTAGACAGACAAGACTAGACAGACAAGACTAGACAGACAAGACTAGACAGACAAGACTAGACAGACAAGACTAGACAGACAAGACTAGACAGACAAGACTAGACAGACAAGACTAGACAGACAATACTAGACAGACAATACTAGACAGACAAGACTAGACAGACAAGACTAGACAGACAAGACTAGACAGACAAGACTAGACAGACAAGACTAGACAGACAAGACTAGACAGACAAGACTAGACAGACAAGACTAGACATACAAGACTAGACAGACAAGACTAGACAGACAAGACTAGACAAACAAGACTAGACAGACAAGACTAGACAGACAAGACTAGACAGACAAGACTAGACAGACAAGACTAGACAGACAAGACTAGACAGACAAGACTAGACAGACAAGAATAGACAGACAAGACTAGACAGACAAGACTAGACAGACAAGACTAGACAAACAAGACTAGACAGACAAGACTAGACAGACAAGACTAGACAGACAAGACTAGACAGACAAGACTAGACAGACAAGACTAGACAGACAAGACTAGACAGACAAGACTAGACAGACAAGACTAGACAGACAAGACTAGACAGGCAAGACTAGACAGACAAGACTAGACAGACAAGACTAGACAGACAAGACTAGACAGACAAGACTAGACAGACAAGACTAGACAGACAAGACAAGACAGACAAGACTAGACAGACAAGACTAGACAGACAAGACTAGACAGACAAGACTAGACAGACAAGACTAGACAGACAAGACTAGACAGACATGACTAGACAGACATGCCTAGACAGACAAGACTACACAGACAAGACTAGAGAGACTAGACAGACAAAACTAGACAAATAAGACTAGACGGACAAGACTAAACAGACAAGTCTAAACAGACAAGACTAGACGGACAACAAGTCTAGAGAGCCAAGACTAGACAGACAAGACTAGACAGACAAGACAAGATAGACAAGACTAGACAGACAAGACTAGACAGACAAGGCTAGACAGACAAGACTAGACAGACAAGACTAGACAGACAATACTAGACAGACAAGACTAGACAGACATGACTAGACAGACAAGACTAGACAGACAAGACTAGACAGACAAGACAAGACAGACAATACTAGACAGACAAGACTAGACAGACAAGACTAGACAGACAAGACTATACAGATAAGACTAGACAGACAAGACTAGACAGACAAGACTAGACAGACAAGACTAGACAGACAAGATTAGACAGACAAGACTAGACAGACAAGACTAGACAGACAAGACTAGACAGACAAGACTAGACAGACAAGACTAGACAGACAAGACTAGACAGACAAGACTAGACAGACAAGACTAGACAGACATGACTAGACAGACAAGACTACACAGACAAGACTACACAGACAAGACTAGAGAGACAAAACTAGACAAATAAGACTAGACGGTCAAGACTAAACAGACAAGTCTAAACAGACAAGACTAGACGGACAACAAGTCTAGAGAGCCAAGACTAGACAGACAAGACTAGACAGGCAAGACTAGACAGACAAGACTAGCCAAACACTTTTTTCCAATTTGGCTTCTAGTATTTCCACTTTAGCTTTTAGTATGCGCTATCCCGGTATCGCATATTTCGCATTCAATCGTGTATATCAGGGGTATCCAACATTTTAGCTTCCCTGGGCCACATTAGACACAAGATGAGTTGTTTTGGGCCACACAAAAAAAATTACTTACACTAATAATGGCTGATGAGAAAATAAAACTTATGTTATATAGTTAACATATTTATGTATTTTATATATTTATTAATTTCTTATTCCAAAAGTAAAAGACAAAACCAAATTCAGAAATTAGTGACACTTGATTTTGTTTTTGATATACTAATGCGTCAATATTTGCTTCGATGGAAATAGTTGCGATTCTTAGTGATTGCTCAAGGTGCTCATCCAGACAGTTTCGTTCTATTTTTATTCTTTGTGTGCTTCATCCGTGAAAATAACTGTTCACAAATGTAGGTGCTTCCAAATAACGATGACATAAATAGGGCATGGTTGTGAAGCGAGAGATATTTTTCTTTGGGAAGATATATCTTATTAAAGTCGAGTAAAGAGACTTGATGAAATTTTTCTTTTAAGTTGAATGTCAGATTGTAACTCTATGCATTCTATTTGAAAATTGGCTGGTAACAAGTTAATTTCGACTGAAAAAGGAGTCGCAAATATACCAAAAAGTAGATCATTTTTCCGTAAATCTTGGAACCTGTTCTCAAACTCCTGTATCAAATCGGAAAGCAAAGTTACATATTTTTCGTTGTTCAGAGGACCGTGTTTCGCCAACGTTTTGAAATGCATAAAATTGTTTGCCTTAATTTGTGATTGCCATAATTTCAGTTTCATTTCAAATGCTGTTATGGTTTGAAACATTGTATTTATAAGTTGGTCTTTACCTTGAAGACGCGAATTTAACTCATTTAAATGAGTGGTCAAGTCTACTAAAAATGCCAAATCGGTGAGCCAGTGTTCATTGTCAAGTTCGGGCACAAATTTCGTTTTCGATTCCATAAATGACTTAATTTCATATCGCAAATCATAAAATCTTTTCAACATGTTTCCCCGGCTTAACCATGTAACTGCTGAAAAGTAAATGATATCCCCATATTCCGCATCCATAATTTTAAGAAATTCCTGGAATTGACGATGATTCAATCCCTTGGCTCTTATAAAATTTACAGCGTCGATGACAATCAGCATCACGTTATTCATCTTTAAACATTTTGCGCATAAATTTTCCTGATGTACTATGAAGTGATATTTCATAAAACGTAAATTTTGGGCGGCAAATGCATCGTCTTCTACTAAGTCCTTCTCGTTTACCTACCATTGCCGGAGCACCATCAGTTACTATTCCAGGCATATTCGCAACGGACAAAGAAAATCGTTTTAGTGTAGTTTTCACCGCTTCATACATATCTCTTGATTTAGTCGTGCTTTTTAATGGCACTAAAGAAGCCATTTCTTCAGTGACGTTATATTCTGCATAAATACCTCTAATAAAAATTGCCAATTGAGCTGTGTCAGTAGCATCAGTACTTTTGTCCATCGCCAAAGCATAAAATTTTAAATTACTTGCTCTACTCTCCAAACTTGCTTCGACAGATTTTCCGATTTCTTCAATTCGCCTGGCTATTGTCTGGTGAGACAAACTGATTTTAGAAAATTCTTCTTTTTTATCAGGACAAATGATATCTGCAACGCTTTCCATGCATAGCTTCATAAACTCACCACCAGCAAATGGTTTGGAGTTTTTTGCTATCAAATTTGAAACCACATAACTAGCTTTTACGGTAGAATTCTTTTGAGTTGTAATTTTAAAAGAAAATAATTGTTGAGATGATACACTTTTTTTCAATTCTACTATTTTGTCTTTACGACACATTCCTTGATATGAATTAAATGTACTAGCATGTTTTTGCGTATAATGCCTCTTCAAATTGTAGTCTTTGAAAACAGGTACAAAATCCCGACAGATTAACCACATTGCCTTAGTATTTGCCTCAACAAAAAAGTAGTCATCTGTCCACTTTTCGTTGAATAATCTTCTTTGTTCCATGATTTTATGGAAGCCATACTGAAATTAAAAGGATTGATAAATATTTAAAAAACGAAAATAAATACCCCTCGTGATATTTTTTTAAATTTGCCTCCTAAATTTGTTGTTTAAGTTGGTAATGCCAATAAACATTAAATTTGAAAGCATTTTGTATGCTGTTTTTTTTCTAACCTAACCGCATTATTTTTACATTTTATTACGGATACCTAAGTACTAAATTTTCATGAAAAACAAATTTCGAAATTTCTGGATCTAAAATTCAAAATTAATCCATTCCTTGAGTGGTTAAAAGCAGTAAATAAATAGTTAAATAATAATGATGGTTATATTTAACGGCTAATTTTGTAGTTGACAGTGTATTATCAATACGTGTATAAATTAAATAAAAATACTTAATTGCGTTGTAAATAACCTCACTGCGTTTTATTCGCTAAAACAAAAGTAACGTCAAAATTCACTAAAAAGTCACTCAAAATAAAAACAAACGTCTACACCTGTCTCCAGTGTACAACACGACTGTTTTACAAACCTGTTTTAATTATTATTTTTGTACTGAATTAAAAAAAAGGGCGGGAAAATATTTGGATAAAAGTAATACTAGTCGACCAAAAAAAGGTCTTTTAGTCATTCCTGTTTCTAACAGTGCTTATTCCCAAAACATATATTCTGTTTGCTAACTGAAAATTCACATACGTCAGATGTACATATATAGCTGGAAATTGTGGAAGTTTACGATTTGTCGTTGGGCCGCATTCATAGCAGTCCGGGCCGCGGGTTGGACAAGCCTGGTCTATATAGTTGTTGCCTCTCCGACTGGGTATCGAACCAGGGTATCCCGATTGCTAGGCGGGTATGTTGCCTACAAACTACACTACCGAGGAGGACAGGCAGATAAGACTATACACACAAGATTAGACACACAAGACCAGACAGGTAAGACAAGACTAGAGGGACAAAACTAGAGAGACAAGACTAGATATAAAAGATTAGATAGGGGGAACCAAACCCCCTTTTTGCAATTGGCTTTTAGTATGCGCCACCCCACTATCGCATATTTTGCATTCCTTCAGGGTGGGCAGCCCGGACGGTTAGTGCCGCCCTGGATGAAAGTGCCTCTGCCTTGGAGGGGAATCGATCCCCGGTCTCCTGCTTGTCTGGCGGGTATGTTGTCCGTTACACTACGGAGGACAGACATAACTGGGCAGACAAGACTAGACGGACAAGACTAAACGGGCAAGGCTACTTAGATAAGACTAAACAGAGAAGACTTAACAAGACTAGACAGACAAGATTAGAGAGACAAGACTAGAGGCAAGAGTAACATGAATAAATAATTTTGTGAGAACAGCCTACACTATCAATTGTGTGTATATATATCTATTGACTAGAATTATGATATATTTCTGGACAACAAAAGAGGTAACTAGAAAAGGTGTCTAGACTATAAAAGGCAACAAAGAAATGCTGAACGAAAATGTACTAAATATTAAGAAATGTAAATGAGACTTGTTTTGTGTTTGAAAATTGAGTTTAATTAAACGATTCAAGAGATTTAATAAATGAGGAGCCTTTAGAGAGGCTGCAGAAGAGCGGGAAAAAAATATAAATTAGAGCAGATCATTCGAGTAGCTTTTAATTTGGAATAAAATTAGTATTTATTTATACTCGCGTAAAGAACGGAACAGAGGGTACTTGAAAGGAACAAAAGGCGGAAGCTTTCGAGTTTTTCCAATGTAATTGACCGAATTGAAAGTGTTTCAATTAATTTACGAATAGCAGCAGGAAGAATGTGGACTAATTATATGCATCAGGAATTTTAATAGAAATTCAATAGTAGATTCTAAATGTCTAATTAGTACAATCTAGAGTTGTTTGTGTAAATCTATATTATAGTCTCTTCATTAGTATCTAATTCAGACTAGTTCTACACTATAATCTATGTTATTTTGACTGTCAATTGAAAGATTGCAAGAAGACCAAGACTGAAATTTAGACTAATTGTTATAGACTAGTTCTAATAATAGAAATAGACAGATATATCATTAGTATGGCGATTAAGTCTTGTTTGTGTAAATCTGTATTATAGTTTTTTCATTTGTATCTAATTCAGATTAGTTATATTGTGTAATCGAGACTAGGTTTACTGTCTAATTTAGACTAGTTTTAATAATAAAAATAGAGTAATGTAAGCTATACTAGTTTTACTGTCAAACCAAGACTAGTTGTAATAGACTAGTTCTATTCATTAAAATAGGGTAGTGCTAGCTAGAGTAGTTTAGAGTGTCTACCATAATTTAGATAAGTTGTAATAGAATAGTTGTAATAATAAAAATAGAATAGTGTAATCTGGTCTAGTTTGACTCTTTCATGTAGACAAGTTGTACTGTGGAATTTATACTAGTTTGACTTGTTGAACTGTGTTTTTCTAGATTAGTCTATTTTCATAAATTTAGCTATTCTTATAAGCACCTTGTTCCATCAACAGTTTGTATGTTTTTCTAAAAATATTTCTTGTCTGTCTGAAATTATGAAGATGCTTGCGATTGGCATTCTAATTCCTGTGTTCGCGGAAGTTGCGATTTGCTCGCTAATTCCGACAGCTGCCGCCGCGCGTTCCCAACGACCAATGCATTTAAATGCTACCATTTGCCTTCCGAAGATTGCCGTGACGGTGATCGTCAAAACATGACCCTCATATCTACCCTAATTTTATATTCATTTCAATCCCATCTAATTTACACACAGCGATATTTGAACCATGAACCCACTTTTTAACAAGGTCAGATGGAATGAAAAGTCTTACTAGTAGATTTTAGTATTGTAGAGTGTAGGACATGACTTGACAGAAAAGACTAGACTGACAAGGCTAGACTAACAAGACTAGACTGATAAGACTAGACTGACAAGACTAGACTGACAAGACTAGACTGACAAGACTAGACTGACAAGACTAGACTGACAAGACTAGACTGACAAGACTAGACTGACAAGACTAGACTGACAAGACTAGACTGACAAGACTAGACTGACAAGACTAGACTGACAAGACTAGACTGACAAGACTAGACTGACAAGACTAGACTGACAAGACTAGACTGACAAGACTAGACTGACAAGACTAGACTGACAAGACTAGACTGACAAGACTAGACTGACAAGACTAGACTGACAAGACTAGACTGACAAGACTAGACTGACAAGACTAGACTGACAAGACTAGACTGACAAGACTAGACTGACAAGACTAGACTGACAAGACTAGACTGACAAGACTAGACTGACAAGACTAGACTGACAAGGCTAGACTGACAAGACTAGACTGACAAGACTAGACTGACAAGGCTAGACTGACAAGACTAGACTGACAAGACTAGACTGACAAGACTAGACTGACAAGACTGGACTGACAAGACTAGACTGACAAGACTAGGCTGACAAGACTAGGCTGACAAGACTAGCTTGACAAGACTAGACAGACAAGACTGGACAGACAAGACTAGAAAGGCAAGACTAGACAGACAAGACTAGACAGACAAGAATAGACAGACAAGACTAGACAGACAAGATTATACAGACAAGACTAGATAGACAAGACTTCTTAATTGGTTTATTGATAATAATGTTTTAAAAATTTATCGATCGAGATACCGCTGTTAGGCTCTGTCCCAGTGTCTACATGATTTAAAACTAAGTTAGTACTGTATAAATCTATAGTGCAGACAAGACTAGACATCATATTTGTTTATTCATAAGAATAACTTATGTGGCCAGCACTCCGTCCAGAAGGACACTTAGCTGGTTATCAATTACAATAATAGTTTTCAGTTCAAACAGTACTTTAGTCCTAAACTCTAAAGACCATGATCTAGTCTTTTTAATTTTGTGCAGTTTATCCTAAATGTTTGTCACCATTCACAATTTTTATCAATTATGATGAGGTCCTCCTCCCTCGTTGGCCGAGGACATCCTGCCGTAGTCATGCTTATTTCGGTTTGTTGTCGCCAGTTCTCTGCAAACGGGCATCTAAAGAGTACATGAGCGGCTGTATCTTCCTCTCATGTGCAAAGTGGAAACAGCCTCTTCCCGAATCTATGTATATAAGACTTAAAATTACCATGACCGGTTCAGTTGAACCATGTGATGTGTGGGTCTTATATCAATATTCTTCCATTTCTCAATTGCAGAAATAATTTTTATTTTGTCTAAAGTCCCGTTGTGGGCTCATCCCATCGCTCTTGCCACTCTCTATGGATCTTAACTGATAGTCCTGGTTTTATTGCCCAACCAGGTACTTTGTCGTATGCGATTGGCAATTGGTTCATTTCATCCCTGAAATTATCTGTTCCTTAAGCCTACTTTGCAAGATAATCAGCTCTTTCGTTTCTTATGTGACCTACGTGAGCCTTAGCCCAGTGCAGCCGAAGATTAGACCTTTGTCGGATTTCATGTGCCATCAGCCATCGAGAACGGATCTGCTGTCCGAGAGGATTGGACATTCAGGGATTGATCTATGCTCCGATCTAATGTACCCAAGCACTCTGTTGATAGCTAGGAGTTCCGCCTGGGAAATGGAACAGTACTTCTCAAGTCTTAGAATCTCATGACGTACCTCGACCTCTTCAATATATACCACAAATGCTGCTCCAACGCCGAATTCAGCTTTCGAACCATCAGTATAGACTGAAACGCTTGGAGTGTTGTTATGCGTTAAATCGTAATCTACTTGTACAAATTGCTGGGTGTTTAATGTGAAGCATGCAGATGTTCTGTTCCATTAGATTTGGAGAGACATCAATTCCGGTAAGATATTTTAGTGTAGCCTCGTCCATTGACTGCATTGATCCATATAACGCGATTTCTTTCAGACGTAGGTCGACTGAAAGAAGCCCCGATGTAAAGGAAGCCGCCTCTGTCGATACCCTGCGGTAAGCTCTAGTTGCTTTTAAGGTGCGTATACGCTGTATCTCGATAAGTTTAAGTTTTTCCCGGACCTCGCAGGCTTTGTGCCAGATGGAGGCGCCATATAGGCCTGGTTCAATAGCTCCACTATAAATTAGTGCTATGTTAGCTTTTCCCAACCCCCATTCCTTGCTCGATACGAGCCGCAGTCTTGAACAGTATTTCTTGGAAGTAATATAGGTTTGTTTAATGTGTGGTTTAAAGTTAAGACACCTGTCGATAATGATCCCTAAATATTTAATATGGTCTTGGCATTTGATTTTGACTCCGCCGAAGCTAAATACTGGTCGTCTTTGCATTGGTGATCTTCCAAAGAATAGTGCTTCTGTTTTAAATGCATTGAAATTTAGTTTTCCGTCGGCTGCCCAAGATTGCTAAGCATTCAATGCTTTATTCGCCTTTTGCTTGAGCCCGCATATTGTGTCGCTTGATACTAGTAGCGTAGTGTCTTCGGAATATGTCACTAGGTTGGTACTCTGGAAGGTCTATGTCGAAAATAGTGTTGTATAGAATTTTCCAGTAAGTGGGACCTCATCTGGAGCCCCGAGGACAGCCTTTGTTCACTGATTTTTGGATTGTAAAGCCCGGCTAAAATAGTCTTGTGCTACATTAATTAGATTATTAGGGCATTTGCTGATGATAAGTCTATGTATTATCAAAGGCCACCAGGCGTTATCACATGCTCCTGCAATGTCTAGTGCGATTATGGTATAATAATTCTTGCTGGACGTGCCTTCCTTCACGAAACTAGTAACCTTGTTATTTGCGTCCACTGTTCTAACACTTTTATGGAATCCATATTGGTTTGGGCTAAGGAGACCATTTGTATGAAAGTGGTATTCTATTCTGGAGATCATTAGAGAATCTAGTATTTTGCCGGCTACAGAGAGTAAACTAATTGGCCTAAAGTCTTTAACTAAATTTCCTGATTTAGTGGTTTCGGAATTATTTTGACCAGTTGTTCTTTCCAGCAGTTCGGAAACACTCCACGGTCGAGACACTTATTGTAATGGCTTAGGAAAATGTGTAGTATGGCGTGGAACGCAAGAAGTATTATATCCGCAGTGACGCCATATAATCCGGGTGAGTTCTTATGATTCATCAGAGTAATAAATCGTTCGATTTCGTGGAAACTGAATCCTCTGTCGTTCGTCCTCATTTTCTTGATAATACTTCTTTTCTAATTGAGTGCTGTTATTCTGTCTCGACATCATAGTCCTCGGGGAAGAAGGCATTAAGGTATATGTTGTTTCGAACAGGTTCATTGGGATATTCTTTTTGTTAATACTATCCAGATATCTCGAGTTTGTGTTTTTTTCCCTCTAATTATCCTGTATACCGGGCCCCAAGCATCACTACGGAAGGAGTGTGTGCAAAATTCCTGCCATTTTAGTTTTTGGTATTCAAGATTTAATTTTTATATTCTCTGAACCTGTAGATTGTAGTATTGGTGTTGACGACTTGTACTGAGACCTTCGTAGATCTATTGTACCCCACCTTCTTCCTCTAAACTTCCTGTCGAGGTTGAATTGTGCACAACTTTCGATTGCGTGTACCTCTGCTTGGAGGATACTTGGGAATGTTCCCATGGATTTGAAGTATTTGGTACGAGGCCCAAACACTCCTGTACCAGTACATTCCTTTGTCTTCGAACTATCTGTATACCATCTATATACCATCTGTATGATAGCATTTTGGTCTATGTAGTATGCTGAGGATTCGTCGCTCCAATCGGCTTTACTACTACACATTGCTGTGCAGTTTTTCTCGAAATGGTATTTGCATACAATTTCGTCATTTGTTGCTTCCAGCCAGAGGATTTTGGCAGCGAGGCTTTTTCGGTCTCTGCTCCCGATTATTTTACCTCTGCCTATTCCTTCTTTACTGAACCTTACAATCGCCGATCTGGCGGCCCTCTCCACGATAAGGTGCAACGGAGTGAGATCCAGCAGCAGTTACATTGCTGCTGTCTTTAAATCTTCTCTAAAAGTTGCTTCCTCATAGAGGCCTGCTTGGTTCTACTTCCCCACGCAGCTGCCCCGTAAGTGATCGCATCATAGTGTACATCCATCGCAGGATTGTGGGGTTACAACCCCACGTTTTCTTTGCCAGATTTCTGCACACCATTATAGCGGGTTTGGCTTTTCCTACCACTGCTTCGGCGTGTTTGTTCCATAGCAGTTTGCTATCTAGTGTTATGCCCAGATAGCTCATCACCTGTCTGTATTCTACTGCCCTCCCATCTAACAGTATGGGCTGTAGGCAGTTTAGTTTTATCTTTCTAGTAAATATTATCACCCTGGTTTTGCTCGGATTGAGTTTCAGTCCCACTGTTTGACAGCACGTACTAGTTATTTTGAGGCCTCTCTGTACGATTTCAAAGAGCGTTCCCTCAAGCTTCCTTCTGGCTACGATGACTATGTTATGGACGTAACCTTGACATTTGTTGTCTAGGTCGTTCAGTCTAGCCAGTAATTCATCAACCACCAGACTCCACATTAGTGGCGATAGCACACTTCCCTGTGGGCACCCTCGAGTTGTGGAGATCTTAATCGTGTCTCTTCCCACTTGTCCCCGCCGTTCTGGTTCTCAGCATTTCTTCTATCCAAATTGAGTTATTGAGTGCGGTCGATATTCCTTCTTTCGAAGGGCGCTTTGACAGCCTCGTGTGAGGCGTTGTCAAAGGCTCCCTCTATATCAAAGAAGGCAATTATCGCTACTTCCTTTGTCTCCAGTGCTGCTTCAAATTCATTTGACAGCTGATAAAGGGCGGTTTGTGTGGCTTTCCCAGCTTTGTATGCATGCTAACAGTTGTGTAGTGGTGCACCTACCACCACTATTGTCCTAAGGTAATTATTGATTACCTTCACCATTGTGTTTGACATAAAAGATGTTAGCCTAATGGGTCTAAATGACTTCGGTTGAGTGGTGTCTTACTTCGCCACCTTCGGTATGAATACCATCTTAGCCCTTCTCCATAGCTCCGGTATGTATCCGAGCTCTAAACTATTTCTAAAGATTTTTAGAAGGTACGGCATTAGTTCTCTCCCTTCTTTTTGTAGGCAAGCGGGAATTAGTCCGTAAACACCTGGGGCCATAAATGGCTGGAAAGTGCCGATAGTTCATCTGATTCGGTTTTCCGTACAGAAAATTTCCGTGGTTGCATCAAGCCCTCGGTCTCTTTGTATTTTCTACATCCCGGAAAATGGGTTTCTAATAGGAGAGCTCTCTGCTCTTCATCGTCCGTGTGGCTCACATCCGGTCTCTTGAGAGTGGTTGTCATTTCCACTCTATCCTTCGCTAGTGCTTTGTGCAGTCTAGCTGCCACCGGGGTGGATTTTATGTTTATTAATGTGTATATTTTTTAATAATTAAATATACTTTCTAACAGCCTTCCTCGTTGTCGTCTTCAGTTGTGCTACCACCAGAGGGAGATTTTGCATTCATATCTCCTGCAATGAGGTCACCTTTTGAGTGTAACTCTCTTATAGTTTTTGAAAGGCTCCTATATATATTCCGGATATGTAATTATCCACTGTCCTACTTTGTGGTGGAAGATATAGCGATGTGGCAAAAAATCGATATTTACACAAATTTCCTGTATAGTGGTAAAAAGGTAAGCAGACTACTGATATCCGAAAGAAAAAGTACACTTATGCGGGGGTCAGTGACAACGATAGCAGATTTTATTGCGTTATCGCCTGTGTCATTGTGATAGATTACTTTATGATGGTTTGGAAAATCTAGGATCTTTAATCGGAAAACGTGTGGTTCTTCTATGAAAATAATTTGGATTCTATCACTGGTAATTTTATCAAGCAAGGCGGATATTGCCGCTTTTCATTTTCCTAAGTTAATTTTTAAGCTTCTTATCTGATATTCATTCGAATTGCTGTGTGTAATTTTTGAAACCATTATAATAATTATTTATAGTTAAAATTTGAGAGGAGTGACAGAAAAGTGAGAGACGAGTTATTTATTTTTGTCCGTGGGCGTTGGGAGCCCCTGATTTCTTAAGGCTCTTTCAGACCGGCGCGGAGCGTTGCGTCGCGAAATTTCCGCAGCGAAAAATTCGCTAGCGGCGTGGCAGCGAAATGGCCATGCCCACATCAAAACGGCAATTTTACGTATATAGTAGTCATAATTTCCTCAGAGGAAAAAGCTCTGCTATTATTAGTATTGACTACAGAACAAGAAAATGGGTCAGTTTGTTATTTTTTATTTGTTTTTAATTTCTAAAACTCCCAAAACCCATTTAAGAAAAAAAAAAAAAAAAGAAAAAGGACATGAGTTCATAAAATCAACAAACTTTTAATCTTATCTGCTACCAAATTTTGTCTTTTTACCTTATATTTTTATCATCCAGGTCGAATAATATAGGATTTTTTTTTAAATCCTCAATCAACTTCTCTGTAATAGTCTCTGTAACCGCGTATGCAGCGTTCTTGTCGTACAACATTGCACAACCGCGGCGGAAAACGCGGGAGTTGATCTGAACATGTACATAGACCGCCAGGGCAATCCGTCCGCCGCGATAACGCACCGGTCGCGGTAGCGAAACTTCCGCGCCGGTCTGTGATCTCCTTTAGTCTGCCCTTTTTCCAAACTTTCGTTTTGGTTTTGAAGCAAACTTTCTTAGGGTCAGATTCAGGTTCCGAGGTATCGTCAGAGTTGGATGAGGTTCTGACCGGTAGGCCGCCTCGTTTGCGCTTCTCTTTCTCCTACAGTGGTGCCGGAGGTTTGAAGGTTGCTCTGCTATTGTATATTTCGCTAGTCGATGGTTCGCTGAAGGTTCGTTTGCCTTTGTAGGTTTTTCTGAAAGGTCGTTAACATTTGTTGTGTGTGGGACACACATACTAGACACACACTCCTCGGTGGCAAAGTTGACAACATACCCGCCTTTAAAGACCTGGTTTCGAATCCTGGTTGGGGAGACAATAACTAGGGCGGTTTTGACTAACCGTCCAGGCTGCCCACCCTGATTGAATGCAAAATATGCGATACTGGGGTGGCGCATACTAAAAGCCAAGGTCAAAAAACAGACTAGACACACAAGAGTGGACAAACAAGACTAGACAGACAAGACTAGGCTGACAAGTCAGACAAGACTAGACAGACAAGACTAGAGAGGCAAGACTAGACAGACAAGACTAGACAAACAAGACTTGACAGACAAGACTATACAGGCAAGACTAGACAGACAAGATGAGGCAGACAAGACTAGATAGGTAAGGCTCTACAGACAAAACATGATAGGTAAAACTAGACTGACATGTCTCGATAGAAATAGATACAGTTACAGAACAGTAGAAATAGGTACATGATTACACATACATGAGCAGATTTGTTTAATAATATGTTTTCAATGTGTGTAATATACTTGTAAAAGTACAAGTATACATCAGTACATATTGTACAAGTGTACAAGTATCATCTTACATATGATATTTTATTTTGGAAAAATAAATTATTCTAGAAACCCTTTAGTCTAGATTAATGTATATTTTAGTCTACATGGTTAGAATACTAACTGTAAATTCCTTTTTTTTTAATATTCAGTTATGTAATTTATGATAAGCCATATCTCTTAACTGCGCCAGTCCAGAATGAAACTATTTAATCTAGAAACTTTTTTTGTTAATTATAATTTCGGTCGTTTATTTTTATCATTTATTTGGTGCAATAAAGCGTCTTGTGTGTCGAATGAATATTAATCAGAATGCTCGGCGGAGAAATGATCAAAATTAGCGAAATGAAAAAAAGGCAGCGGGGGGACGGAAAAATAAATTTGAATAAAATCCTTTTCATTTGCCACGTTTCCGCAAATGTAAAGTACGTACCGTCCCCAGTCGAGCCATCTCCACCCTGTCCACGTAGCCGCCGTCCAATTTACATAAAAACCGAATAACTTTTAATTGTACCAGCGGATACATTCTACCACACATATTTATATGTAACACACTCTCACACATAAACCCGCCAACCCCTCCTGCCCAGAGTCACTATATTAAACACAATATCTACCCCATATTTATTTTTACTCGCGAATATTTTAATGCAGCGAAATTTTCAACATCATTTTATTAAAACACACAATAAATTAACAACAGAAACAATTACATACAAGAATAAACATAGAAAAAAACTATTATTATTACCTTTATTGGCTTTATCATTATGAAAACACTACAGATACTTCCAAAACAAAAGCAAAACAAAACAAAAACATACTTCTATGTATCAATACAAAGCAACCCTTCAAACGGGGACTTCAACTCTCCCTTCCCCAAATATCCGATTTAAAAATTTAAAAAAATACACAAAAGCAAAAATCCTTCGCTCGACCTAACTTTTCTCACTCTTTAAAACTCTTCCCTTCCTTCACTCCCTTCCGCTCTAAAAACGCACGCGTTATGGGCCATCCGCTACCTGACTCGTCCATGCAAAACTCGCAATTTTTACATTTTTTTCTCTTCTGTTTTTTCCCAGCCCTTTGCACTCTTCCATCCAATGTGCCCATATGTACGAACCCTCTTCTCTTCGAGCACACACAGAGCACATTGTTCTTTTCCTTTAGCCAGTACCTTCTTCCCTTTTCCTCGTTGCCGCACCGAAAACTATTCACCATTGGACGCCACACGGACCCCTACTTAAATACTACGGGAGCCTACCGTATAATGTATCTTGTTGTAATCCCGGTTGTAGCTGCTTTCGTCTATACGGCTTTGTCTTTGCTGCAACTCTATCTCCCTACATTGACCAGACAGGACATTCTCCTACACCAGACAGGACCAGGCAGAACCAGACAGGGCTCGACAGGACCTAACAAGACCAGACAAGAACAGACAAGACCATATGGGCACAGACAAACTAGACGAGATTAAATAACATCAGGCAGGCAAGACAATTCCATTCTTTCCTGATCTAGTTTATGTTTGTTTGTAAGTTCTGAACTTTTCTGTTTTCAGATCAAATGACGAAACCGAGGAAATAATACTTAGTAATGGGGTACCACAGGGATCGGTTATGGGCACCACTCTGTGGAACATACTTTAAGATGGAGTTCTCAGGTTAAAAATGGGACCTAGGCTAATAGGTTTTGCGGACGATTAAGCTCTTGTAATAACAGCAAAGTTGAAACAGACGGTGATGCTAACTGCAAACCAAGCAATATCCCAAATAAACTGTTGGATGCATTGAAAAAAATTAAATCTGGCACCAAAGAAAACGGAAGCGGTCCTACTAACGGCTCTGAAGAAGCTTGCGCCCATAACTTTCCAAATATACAACGTTAGCATCGCCCCAAAAGAGTCCTTAAAATACCTAGATGTCATTATAGATAAGAGGCTCTTCATTCCCCATCTTAACCAAACCGCAGCGCAAAAGGTATGAGTGCAATGGCAGCAATTGAACAACTCATGGGTAATGTAGAGGGGCCGAAGAGCTATAAACGGAGAGCACTCAGTTGCGTGGTCCAGTCAGTTATGCTAGATGGGGCCCCAATATGGGTACATCAGCTTACATCTAAGCTAGCTATCGACAAACTCTCGATAGTCCAGAGAAAACTAGCACTAAGGATTTGCTGCGCATATAAAACAGTGTCTGGCGACGCTGCCCTAGTAATTGCTGGTATACCACCTCTTGAGTTACCGGCCAAAGAGAGAAAGGACCTTTATGAAGCAGGCTCTAGCAAAAATGCCGGGAAAATTGCTAGAGATAATCTGTATGCTCAATGGCAGAGAATCTGGTGGGCGTCAAATAAAGGGCAATGGACGAGGCTGCTAATACCCAAAATAGGTCCGTGGATAAGCAGAAAACACTAAGAAATTGATTTCCATCTAATCCAGTTTCTTACTGGGCATGGCTGCTATAAAGATTATTTACAGCAAATACGAAGATCAACTGATAACCTGTGTGAATATTGCGGTGAAGAACACTCAGTTACTCACACAATATTTGATCATGGATAGTCTTGTATTCTTTATTTATTATCTTCTTGTTTTATGGATCTGCTTGCATCCTGCATGCTGGTTTTCCCTCTGTTTATTTTGGAAATGCAATTAATTTATTTCGGCTTCTCTGTCTTTGTCAGGTTTTCTCTAATCTTACCTATCATTGTCTGCTCTTGTATCTAATATTATTTTCTCTTCTATCGCCTTATTTCTGCTTGTATTGTCTTGTCTGGTTCCAATTTGTTTAACGATACTTTAAAACTGACTTGGTCTTGTCTTTAGGGTCTTCCTTCTAAAACATAACTTTTAAAAAAGGGAGAAAAGGGATTGCCCATCCCTTGTCCAGACTAACGTGACTTTGTGGTTAAGAAAGGGATTTGTTGCGATGCAGAAAATTCACACGCAACTTTGTAATAATAATACATAATATACTTAGTAATAATACATAAGTGTAGTACGTAGAAATCACCCGTAGTGTGCCAAACTATCGGAATTAGTTTCGCGCTTACCTAATCTTGTCTGTTCTTGTACCTAATATTTTTTTTGCTCTCCCTCCTTTTTCGACCTAATACACCGTCGTCTCCGCCGTCGTCTGGTCCCAAGCCCAGGGTGTGAAAGGAGGAGGGTGGTCGGCCTGCCGCGCCGACCAGAATCGGGAAACCGAAGAAACTAGGCAAGAAACCGCATGGATACACGACTTAACCACTTACGAATTAATGCTACCGCATCCGGGGCAGCCGATGCGCCAGCTTTGGGAACCAGGGATGCTGGTGAGAAGTGGACTACTGGCCAAAGACTCAGGTTAATCACACCGAAATCAGAAATACGAATCGCCGCATGGAATGTGCGAACGGGACATCACGTTGGTCAAAAGGAAATTATCGCCAAGGAATTATTGAAATGCAAAATATGGATCTGTGCATTATCAGAACTGCGGCTCACAGGATCTGGGACAATGAAGGTTGACCCACCATCAATCGACGAGACGATGACGCTATTCTATTCTGGTGGCGACAAACGAGAAGCGGGCGTTGGCTTTATGGTTGATCGACGGGCCTCTGCCAGTGTTATCGCATTCCAACCGATATCCGAGCGTCTGGCGGTTATCACTATTGATGGAACGATTAAGACCCATATCGTATCCGTCTACGCCCCAACTGAGACCAGCCCGGACACAAACAAGGATGAATTTTATGCCCAGTTTCAACACACATTGGATACAATACCCCAAACCGAATTAATCGTACTTATGGGCGACTTTAATGCACATACGGGTGCAGATCGAACCGGTTGGGAAGAAACGATGGGAAAATTCGGATACGGGGAAATAAATGACAACGGATTACGCCTCTTATCATTTGCAGCGTCAAACAACTTGATCATCGGCAACAGCATCTTTCGTCACCCCCTCAAATATCAACTCACGTGGCGAAACCCATCCGGCAACGATTCGGCGATGTTGGACTACATTTTGGTCAACACCAGATTCCGATCGACGCTCAAAGATGTACGTGCGCTGCGTGGACCCGACTGTGGATCAGACCATTATCTTGTCCGAGTGAAACTACAATTGAAATTACAAAGAGCAAAGAAAAAGGCACCACCATCAGCCAAGAGGAACTGGGCCTGTCTGCGAGACCCTGAAACCAGCCGAAAATTTCAAATCGCATTATCCAACAAATTTGCAGCACTCACGATACCAGTCGATATCAACATAGAAGAAAAACAACTTTCTGAGTCTATTGTGGGGTGTGCAACGGAGCTGTGTCCGCCCATCCGTCGACGGACGCAGCAATGGATCTCGGACGACTGTCTCAATCTAGTCGACCAGCGGAAGCAAATGAAACACGTCGATTTCAAACAATACCGACGATTGAACAAAGAAGTTCGACAGAAAATGAAATTGGAACGGGAAGCTTACTGGAATAACATCGCGGCTGACATGGAAGAAGCAGCGTCAAGGCTTGAGTACCGGACGCTGTACCAGACAATCCGACGGTTAAGTGGCGAAACAACATCAACAAATGACAATATCAAAAAATTGGATGGAACTTTCGTGACCTCTCCTCAGGAACGTCTACAGCGGTGGAGAGAATTCTTTCATCAGCTGTACAACCACAATCCGCCAGTAGGTCCAGCACCCGAACTGCCGATTATTGAGCAGCCGATAAATCAGTTTCCCGATACTGAACCAACAATCAATGAGGTGAAGACGGCAATAAAATCCCTGAAAAATGGTAAAGCGCCAGGAGGAGATCAAGTAACTGCCGAAATGATCAAAGCCGGGGGAGACGTCTTATTACATCAACTTCACGTTCTCACAGTGCATATATGGCATTCAGATTGTGTTCCATCCGTGTGGAAGAAAGCGATTGTTGTTCAAATTTTGAAGAAAGGCGACAGTCGAGAATGCAAGAATTACCGTGGTATTAGCCTCCTCTCGATCGTCGGCAAAGTATTTATGAAAATCATACAATCAAGACTACAGAAACATCGAGAGCAAACAAGCCGGGAAGAACAAGCTGGATTTAGACCACATTGAGGATGCATCGATCAGATATTTGCTCTCCGTCAGCTAATGGAAGAAAGAATTCGATGTGGCAAACGAACTGTCATCGTCTTCATCGATTTCAAATCTGCTTTTGATTGCATCGATTGGACAAGCTTGTGGGAAGCCCTGAAAATCGAACACGTGCCACTGAAAATCATTCAACTTCTTCAAGCATCGTACGACGGCTCAACCAGCAATGTTCGTATCCGAAACGACATGTCTGAGAAATTCCCGATTCGAACCGGAGTCCGGCAAGGAGACGTGGCCTCGCCGCTCCTTTTTAACATTGTGATCGACACGATTATGCGAAAAGCGTTTGATGGGCGACGCGGAGTTCGATATGATGACAAAAACTTCCTAACCGATCTGATGTTCGCCGATGACAGTGCGGTTTTCGCCAACACAGATGCCTAAGCAACAGACGCCTTGTATGACATTTCCCGCATTACCCAGTCATACGGACTGAGAATCAATGCGGATAAGACCAAAGTGCTTACAACGGATGGATCTGAAGCCAGAGTTTACCTCGATGGAACCACAATCGAGCAGGTACCACAGTTCAAATATTTGGGATCACTGGTAGTGGAGAAGAAAGTAGCTTCGACAGCCGAAGTTCACAGCCTGATAGGCCAGGCAACAGCAACGTTTGCTTCACTCAAGTGGTGCATATGGAAGCGGACGAATATTACCATCAAAACCAAAATACGCCTATACCGGACGCTGATCCTCGCAATTCTTCTTTATGGATCGGAAACATGGACATTACTCAAACCAGACCTTAACAAGCTCGAGGCCTTCCAAATGCGATGCCAGAGACAGATTCTCTGCGTCTCACTCCTCAACCACCTCCGAAATGAGACAATCAGAGAAAGGTGCGACCAACAGACACCGATTGTTGAGGAAATTCAAAAACGCCGATTACGATGGTTCGGCCACATCTGTAGGATGGGCGACAATCGAGTACCGCACAAACTCCTATGGAAAAAACGACCTCTTGATTGGAGAACACAAAAACAAGCACCGAAGACCACATGGTTGAAACACGTAGAGAACGATTTAAAAAACCAGCGAATAACAACAGCTGAGGCAAGAACCGTTGCAACTGATCGATTAGCATGGAAGCGTATAGTGAATGGAGCACGGAATCTAGCGGCACCAACAGCAGCGTACTGGCTACGAGGTCGACCACCTCTCCATGCGCCGGCTATGGATTAAAGAAGAGAAAGAAGAATATTATTTTGTCTTTGCTAGCATTATTTTTGCTTGTACTGCCTTGATTGGTTCCGATTGGTTTTATCGATACTTGAAAACCGACTTGACAAAACACGTCAAATATTCACGCTAATACTGTAACTGATTTTCACTATCACATTGTAAAAGTAAACCTGGCACGTCAGCATTTCAAAATGTGAAAATTTTAAAAAATTGGCACGTGGCCGGAAAAAGGTTTGCCACCCCTGCTCTAGACAAATTACGAAGAAATGTAAAAATTTCTAGTTTATTGAGGAATTGGTTTCCATCTTCCTAGTTTATTGAGAAAATAGTTTTTAGTTTTCTAGTTTATTAAGAGAATGATTTCTAGATTTCTTATTAATCGTAAGAGTCTATTAATTCGTTTTAAATAATTACATGAAAATGGGTTCTATGAGCATACATCAATTTCAACACCTAGACCTGGCCAGTTCAAAATCACGAATTCCTTGACAAGAAAATTTCAAAATATTAAAAAATTGCGAGAAAATGTATTAACCCTAGGAGGATTTCAATGAAACTTTTACTGAATGAGGGTATCCGCAAGAAGTACCTTTTGATCACATTTGAACGCTCCGCTTCCAATGGGGGCGGCGTGGGGAATTATTTTTGCTTCAAAGGTTTTTTGCAAATATCTCTTCTACGTTTGAAAATATAATATTGAAACCCGGAACGCCGGATGTAAGACGTCCGTGTCTACAAAAAAGTATTTTTTGCAAATTTAGTTAAATCATTCGGTTTAGACCGTCTTGTCTTTACGGTCCTCATTGGAAAACTTAACTTTTAATAAAGGGGAGAAAAGGATTGTCCACCTCTTGTCCAGACTGATGCGAAGTTGTGGTAAATAAAGTTATTTGTTGCGATGCAGAAAATTCATGAGCAACTTAGTAATAATACATAATCAAGTGTAGTAGGTGGAAATCCCCCATAGTGTGCCAAACTATCGGTTTTAGTTTCGCGCTCGGTGAAAAGGTTTTCAGTTTGCGGCCGTAAAACGGCGTGATTTGGGGCGTCGTGAATTTATATTTAAAGATAATCGGCCGGATGCAAATCAGAAGCTCCCATAAAGTTCCATCGACCCACATCCACCGCTCACCGACGTGTGGGGAAAGAGTGCGGACGCAGCTCGCGCTCAAATATTTATTAATTCGCCGGTCCTGGATTCCTCCCGGAGGTGTCGTTATTTCGCGATTAACCTCCTCTCTGCACTCACTAAATTCGTCCGCAAATCAGGATTAACTACATACAAGAAAACCTAATACAGAAACCTTTCTACACTTGTATTACCTACCTAATTTGATAAGATGTGACTAGATAAAACAGTGTATAATAAAAACTAAACTATATAGATCATCCAGATCTTATTTATCTAGTTTTATCTATCTTTCCTGCCTGGATATAAAGTAGACTTTCTCATCTAAATATGTTTAGGCTTGTTTATATATTTAGTGACTAGATCAGTGATTCTCAACCTTTTTGTTTTTTTGCGGTAAACTTTTTATAATTTCAAAATTTGGCGGCACGAAAATAAGATAAAACACAAAATTGGATAAAAAAACAAAATAAGATAAAACACAAAATAAGTTAAAACACAAAAAGCAATGAATACAAAAAGAACACGGATGAGTAAAAAAAAAAGAAACAGAAACAAAATGAAGGTACAAAAACATACTACACTGAGCACATTGAACGCGAATATTTACATTTTAATAATTTAATCATGTATATGACGCCCGTTCCACATTCGTCCATAACTTTTTCCCAGTTTTTTACGGCTGCCTTCTCCACCACACTCCATACACATTTCCTCATATGCTCGGTATTTCACCTTCCTCATATGCTCGGTACGATCTATCTCTTGCAGCCATCCAAAATCTCCTACCCCTTTCTTCACTTCCGCATCTAAAACGGGCAATAGTCATTTGTGCATCCACAGGAGATATTATTGAGGAGGATATTGAGGAGATATTCTAGACTAGGGGTCGGCAAACTCTATATACTTAAGAGCCAAATTTTTATTAGCCTCTATATACCAAAGAGCCACGGATTATTTTTTTTCATAAAATCATATATTTGTATTTTCTTCATAATTGACGATGATTAACCGCCTTTGCGATAATATTATTGGTGGCCTTGACTACCAAATCCATCCAACTTTACCAATATCTTCTGGAAATGTTTGTGCGCAAAGTTCTTCCTGGTGAATTATGCAATGGAATGTTAACACGACATTGTTCGCGGAATAATTATTGGCACACCCATTCCATGCTCCCGTAGGTTTTTTAAGCCACGATATCCGACGTCTACCAATGTTCTTTCTTCCCGTAATCTTCTCTTGTATTATCGGTTGTAGCAGTGGATATTTGGGTCCTCTCATTATGTGACCTAAGTATTGTAATGAATAGGATGGTTGCGACCGTTACTACGTGGTAATACATACTTATACTGGATTTATAAATTGATAAATATTTTAAACACACTTAATATGTAAAAACTATTTATTCACAAATTTGGACACTTATTACGACTCGAATTTCGACTTTTCCATTTTCTCCAGTTTTTCTATGCTAGTCACCCTGTCACTTCAAGAGTTCCGCCATATTTTGCGGTAGCTCTTCTTAGAATTCCGCCCCTATCGCAGATTGGAAACCATCACCATAATCCGGGCCGTGTCGATGGCCCGTCTGAAGAGTTCTCCGGACGTGCAACCAAACCACTCCCTAAAGTTACGCAGCCAAAGATTCGTCTTCTGTCGATCGTTCTCTTCCCCTTGATTTTTCCTTGAAAAATCAGCTGGAGGATGTTCCCATCTCCTCTCAAAACATGTCCTAGATATTTTAATTAGCCTGTAATAAAATAAGGCTAAATAACATAAAGAGGCCTAAATGGCCTTTTTATTGTGTTACTAATTTCTTTATTTGTTTTATTCATTCGGCGTAGCACTTTCTCGTTCGAAACCATATCGACCCATGGTATCAACCTATAAACACCTCATTTCAAATTCTTCTCTGTTCTTGATGTTTTCTGGTTCAAGTGTCCAAGTCTCCAATCCATGCAATAGATATTTTATTCATTTTTATAAAAGTGTGGCGAGCTACTTCAATTGAAATAAGTTATGAACGAGCATCCAGATAAGTTAAGAACGAGAACACGTGCAGTAAACAATGGACTGGACTGTCACTGGGCGTATTATTTGACGTCATCAACAAAGCGTGCGAAAATAGCGGCGCTTAAAATTATTCTCTATTTTAAATATTTTTTAAACTTAATTGCAGCATACCAATTTATTAAAGCGGAATATAGTTTGAATATATGCAACCGTGGCTCTCGTGGTTTTCGTGGCTCTATAATATTATTAAGATTTTTGCTTCAATCTATAAGACTACAAAACAAATCTCATTTTGAAACGCAACATATATTTGTATGCTATTCACTAATCCCCCGTCCACTTTCGTGATCACATCAATTTTTTCTTTTAAAATTGTGACCAATTGAAGTCCATTTTTATTACCCACCATACTTTTAGCTCCATATTTTGCAATTGAAACAATTTTAGTAAGTGGGATGTAATTTTTATTCAGACTTTCGGTCATTGCATTTGCAACATCTTATCCTCGTGTTTGGCCCTTAAGTGGCAATAATCCCAAGAGTTCTAATTTGTGACCATCTCATGAAATATAGCGAGCAAGGAGGACAACTTGTGCAATATACTTTATGTCACAAGACTCATCGACCGCTATTGAGATGGCTATTTCTAATTTAACGTCCTCAACTTCTACTTGGCACACATTTAATGATATGTTTTTGCTGTCTGTTACAGTTTTGGCAGACAATAGTAAGCTTTTCATTTTATTCATAATATGTGCTTTATTGTTAAAATTGTGTGTAAAATTGTAACTCAACATCAGTGAATGGTTTTCCGCGTTTGACGATTTTGTCACTCACGGCAAGACTTACAAAGGCCGCGGTCCGCATTGCGCCCACAGTGCGTACAACGTACAAAGTTCTAAGGTACGGTCCGATTTAATGAGCGCGCTAACGATTGTTCGCAGTACCACTAATTCGGACCACTATAGGTTATATCACCGAACACAGTGCTGACCGTCAAATCCGTGAGCACAGTGAATGTCTGAGCATGACGTCACTTCTGACTAATAAAGTTTTCAGCACAAACGTTGAGCGTAGAAAGCACGAATCGGACCGAACTTTGGTATGCTATGAACGCTGTGAGCGCAATTCGGACCGCGGCCAAAGTTAGCATTATATGTAGACTGCATCCAACAATTAAAAGAGGAACTTGCTTTTTAAAATTCTTCTGAAGTTCTTCAATTGTCCTTTCTTACATCACCGAAGGGACAACTCTTTGCAACTGCGGCATATTTATTTTCGAAATATCTCTCAGCATTAAACTTTTTGTTATTTGCTAGTTTTTCATGGCAAATAGGACAAATTGGTCAGCTATATTAGGTACAAACGCAAGCGATTCAGTCTATTCAGTTTGGAATTCACGATGTCGATCGGCTATTTTAAATTTCTTTTTCTTCAAAGCTATTTTGAGAGAAATTTAGAGTTACTGAATTATCTCCAAAAACGTACAATTTTGAACAATGCACTGACTTGACTACGAGACACAATAACTAAAACAACCGAGATCTGAGATAATATGTACGAGCCGCGTTGTGACTGTGAGTTATGAACTTGGCGGCGTAGGCCATAAGACTTCTGAAAAGGTATTTTTTTTGTTTTTTTTATATTACAATATATTTCTGAAGAGCCATAAGCTTACACCAAAAGAGCCACATGTGGCTCGCGAGCCACGCTTTGCCGACTCCTGTTCTAGACCACTGCAAACTTTTTGATGTCGCGTCTCCCCTGCAACTCATATCGATAAACCACGGCCCCCCTAATTTTTTTTAGAATAGGGTTAAAAAAATGTTGCTTTGTGTATACATATGTGGCATTCCGCGTCAACCGGATAACCTTTACGACCAAAATTGAGGCCCAGTTAAAAAATTTCCCTTAACTTGAAAAATTACTTCAATCTATCTATTTTATAATGCCATATGCCCTTTTTAAAGAAATCCAACATGGCGGCTTTATAATGGCCGTTTAATTTTCAAGAAAATGCAAACTAATTTATTAATCTGTTCTGTACAAGAACGTGTATGACCAAAAAATTCCTTAAAAGCATAAAACATGTATTCATGTCCCTGCTTCAATAAATTACTAAAAAAAATCGAATCCAATATGGCGGCTCCAAAACTCAAAAATAGCAAAAAAACAGCGTTTTCCTTATGTTGTGTCATTATTTTCCGGGATAAACCAATTTATATGCCAAATTTGGCTCATGGACATATGTTTTGTAGATATGTAAAGTACATATGTAAACTAGTAGATGTCCATGAGCAAAATTTTGTGATTTATCCTGGAAAAGAATGAAACAACATAAGGAAAACCCTGTTTTTTGCTATTTTTGAGTTTTGGAACCTCCATATTGGATTCTATTTTTTTTAGTAATTTATTGAAGCAGGTACATGAATTAATAATTAAACGAACTTACCTAAGTGAAGTTCTATTATAATTATACGAAGTGCTTCGTCCGAAAAGATTAGTAGCACCCACCCACCAGAACACAAATTGTTCCCAACAGGTCGGGAAATATCGGTGCTAAACTGTCTCTAAACTAAATGATGGGCCCGGGGCGGAAATAGAGGGCGTCAGGGGGTATACATAGTTCTTTTATTTTTTACTCTCAAATATAGTGATATAGTGGCAACACTGCGTGTTACTACAGGTAGTTTAAACATTTCAGGTACTAATCTTTTCAGACGAAGCACGAGTATAATACATGTTTTATGCTTGTAAAAGAATTTTTTGGTCATACAAGTTCTTGTACAGAACAGATTAATAAATTAGATTGTGTTTTCTTGAAAATTAAACGGCCATTTTAAAGCCGCCATGTTGGATTTTTTAAAAAGGGCATATGGCATTATAAAATAGATAAATTGAAGTAATTTTTCCAGTTAAGGGATTTTTTTTTACTGGGCCTCAATTTTGGTCGTAAAGGTGATCCGGTTGACGCGGAATGCCATAGGGCCACAAAAAAAGAAAATGGAAGTGTCGAAAATTCTTGGGTCTGAGCAAGCAATTATCAACTTACCTGGATGATCTTCTAGTGCTCCACAATTGCAATTTGATAGCAACACTTATAGTAGCACTATATATAACGTCTTTTGTGTGAGTGTTACAGCTCAAGAATCATCCAATGTCACCATAAATGTTTTTTATAACTGTACCATTGATGGACAGAATTTGAATTAAATATGCGTTATATCGTTTATTACCATTAATTAATTATATGAGTGTATTCGCGATTCCCACACATCACATAACCTCAAAACTATCTCGACGAAAATTTGACACTGACAGCTCTGAATTTCAGTGCCAACCTTGTAAAAATTAACTTAGAACAGCACTCTGCAAGGCATAACCGCACGCATATGAATGCAGCTATGAGTCCATTACATACGCAAAATGGTATATTAAAGGACGAGTTCAAAACCGACTAACCAACCGTATGTTCACCTTCTGGCAAAACAAGAAGGTTCGTACCAATTGGTTGATAGAAACCGAGAAAGATATTAAAGAACTGGGAATAACAGATCTCCAAAACAGACAGTCTGTGAGACGCACCCTGAAAGAAGTCCGTGAATTTCAAGAAAAACCCAGAAGGAAAGGTACCCCCTGAACAGAAGAGAGAAAGGAGTTACACCAGCAGAAGATGCAACCATACTGGGCAAAGATCAAAGCCCAAAGATCAAACAGTTGAACAAGCGTGGTCCAAAATACACCCATTCGAAACAAGAAGAAGAAAAAGAAAAAAAGGACGAGTTCAATAAGCGCGATTTTTCAGCACACGTCCAAGTCTAGAAAACTCCTCGCTACGCTCGCCGTTTTCTAAACTGTAACTTTAACTGTAACTTTAATATACTATTACGATATTTGTTTTAAGTTCTGTTGACAACTACATTATTTTGTTATTGTCTACAAGAAATCCATGCAAAGAAATAAACTTGCTTTTGCTTCCTTGTCAAAAACTCTTGGTCCGTACGGACATTTTTTTTATAGCCTTGTAGCTTATTGTTAAGAATCAGTAAATTAGTACTTTTTCTCTAAGAGAAGAGAAAGATTCAGTTCATTAACCTTTTCAAAAAAATCATAGGAAATCGGGCAGCAAAATCCTTTCCTAGAAGAAATTATTCCTATCATATAATTCCTCGTAATTTCTATATTCCAACGGAATTTATAATTTTAATTGAAGTATGTGCATATTTGGCAGTTAAACTTATTAAGTATACGTGGTCTGTTAGAAAAGTATCCGACCTTTAGCTGGTAAAAAGAAACTGGCATATCTGGAGCGTTGGAAACCTAATCACCCTCAAAGTAGTCTCTTTGGGACTCCACACACTTCTTCAAGCGGTGCCGCCATTGTTGGAAGCATTCCGAAAAAGCCTCTTTCGGAATCTACTTTAGCTCGGCTGTCGTTGCAGCCATAATGTCCTCTCTTGTCTGAAACCGCGTTCCATTCAATGGCCTCTTGACTTTTGGGAATAGCCAGAAGTCGCAGGGGGGCATATCAGTAGGGTAAGGAGCCTGTCGAACCAGAGGAGTCAGGTGTTTCGCCAAAAAATTGTGAACCAAGTGCGGAACATTGTCGTGATGGAGTCGCCAATTTCCTGATAATCGTAATCTTACACACAACTCCAGTCGCTTGCGCCGCACAGCATCACGTAGTCGACGTAGGACATCCCTAGTACTCTTTGGAGATTGTTGGACCCTGTGGTGTGTACTAGTGGTGTACCATTCCGTGGGAGTAAAAGAAAGCAGTCAGCATCACTTTGACGTTGCTGCGCACTTGGCGGGCATTCTTTGGTTTTGGTGACGTGGCATGCTTTCACTGTGACGACTGGAAGTTGGTTTCCGGGTCCTACCCGTACACCCAGGATTCGCCACCAGTGATTATAGTGTTCATGAAGTCGGGGTCACTGTTTATGGAGTCCAGCATGTCCTGTGAGACTTAAACACGAACTTGCTTTTGCTCCGCCGTCAGCAGCTTTGGCACAAATGTCGCCGTCACTCTTTTCATGGCCAAATGGAATGCGCTGAAAAAGTGCTGATGCCCACCTCTTCCGCAATTTCTAGGATAGTCACACGACAATCCCGCAACACCACAGCGCTCACTTTGGCAATGACATGGTCATTTCGGCATGTTGATGGCCGACCAGAGCGTGGCTCGCTTTCCACCGATTTGAGCCCCTCTTTAAACCGGTTGTACGACTCCTTAATCTGTGTGATGCCCATAGCATCGTCACCAAAAGCCCTCTGAATCTTCCGAATGGTTTCCACCTGGTTGTCGCCCAGTTTCTGGCAAAATTTGATGCAGTAGCGCTGCTCCAGTCCTTCCGTAATTTTACTTGGATTGAAAAACCGACGAGAGCACTACACACTACGTCACTCGAACACTGCTCGGCAGCAACTGACGCTATCTTCTGGCGGGAAAAAATCACGCATGCGCACGTAAGTTCAAGGTCGGCTCATGCAAGCGCGCTTGATTCAAATCCATCAGCTTTTCAAAATAAAAAATAAGGTCGGATACTTTTCTAACAGGGTAGTATATAACAAAGATATATTTATGTGCTATATTCGCGGCCCCCTTGAGGGTAAGCCCCGACCCCTTATGGGGCTGCGGCCCACCACTTTGGGAAGCTCTGTTCTAGATATCTGCCTATCTTCCCGTACGCGTTATATGTACCCTCGTCTATGCGTTTCTGTTTCTCCTGCAACTCTACCTCTATTGATCTCTTTTCCAATATTCTTTCGACTAACATTTCCTCATTCATCATTCTCTCCATCTCTTTGTGATTCCATCCACATCCTTCGCACATTAACTTTCGGTGGCATCTCCACTTTGTTTCATTCTTACTTTTTTCTTTATCACTTTTAGAACTTCTTTCACAATTCTTTCATCATTATATATTCATTCATACTATTCACCTTTTTTTAAAACGGTACCACTCTCGTTGCTGCATGAGTAAAGATGCTGATGGTGTTTGTCTCCTGGAGAACAATATACCAAGGAGTAGACCATTCTAGTCGTAGTCCACAGAGTTGAAGAGAACTTCAACTAACAAATCTGGAGATTCCGGGTTCGATCTCGGGAACGAGTGCCGGTCGTATTTGTACCAGAAGACAAATCTGTAATTTTGTCAGGGTAGTACAGGGTGTTAAGACGATCTGGGGTCTGGAGACGATCTGGAGATCTGGGGTTAGAGATGCAATTGAGAAAATAAGAAAATGAAATTGGTCTGGGCATGTTGCAAGGATGCCAAACAGCAGGGGGACAAAAGATCCTGGAATGGCGACCTACGGAGGAGACGCACAGAAGTAGAGAACGCCCTCAAAGCGGAGAGACAGGCGATGTGAAACGTATTGCTTGTAACTGGAACTCCAATTGGCCCAGGATTGAAATAGATTGGCGAGGTTAACAGAAGCTTATGTCCAGCAGTGGATTTGATGACTTTGATGAATCCAGAATTCTACTAAAATGATACAAGCATTTCAGAGCAATGTAGCAATTTTCGACTGCAATGAATTTAGCATAACTTATTATATATCCTTTCCCATCGCGATCACGATAAAACAATTTATTTATTTGCATTTCTAAAATTTGGCGGCACATAAAAGTGCTGCGACAAAGTGGTTAAGAATCACTGGACTGGATAGACTAGATTATGTAGTAATTCAAACAAAGGAGCCAAATATTCTAGTCACTATTTCTAGTTAGTTCCGCTTAATCAAGCCTATTTCGTTAAGTATGCATTAACTATTCATTTAATCCATTGTAAAAAGTTGTCGAATCGCGGGGTTAAGCGAAAAATGGAGCTTAAAAATTCTCATTAATTTGATTTCGAGTCGGGGATTTATAAAAGACAAGTTATCTCGTTTTTTTTCGCGAAAACGGGTGCAAGTTAGGGGCGCCTTGTCCCCCGAACGCTGAGGGTGCATTTTAAGAGAAAATTGCAGATTACATTCCAATTAGAAACCACGATTATCTCCGGCGAAAACTTAGCATTTCCATCGGTAACGATGTTATTATTCTATTCGGTTTCATTTTTGTTTGCCACAATTTTCACCCCCGATTTATTTGCAATAGGGAATACGCAAGTGATTTAAATTTACTTGATTTATTTACCCCGATATATTATGGTCTTGAGATTACACCTAAACCATTATTTTCTCATTTAGTTTGTATTTAATTCCATAAAACTTTAATCAAATAGTCTAAAATAAGCGAGCGAAATTCAAATTTGTGAAACGCAACATTGGTCAAATCGAAGCATGACGTCACATAGCATGTTATAAGATTTATATACTGTGTTAGTAGTGTTTGAAAGAACATTTGTTTTTATTTATATTTATGTAGTGCTTTCCATTACCTAGTACGATTTTGGCATACAGTGACATTAGAAATTATCAAGACCCTAACGTAATTATGTTTCAACAAATTCTAGTAAATTTTGGATAAAGTATTTGCTGGAGAAGCAGATACATAAAGAAGAAGATGACCAATCGATATTGGAGATGCTAAATGCAATATTGGTGATACTCCATCTCTTCTCATTTTCGCATTTCGTGGAACACAAAAAAAATAGTTTATCTTTTAACAGTTTTATCTTCCTAGCATTAATCCCGCTTTATTGCTGGGTCTGCTTTTCTGCACTTTTAAAACAGACCATTCTCCTTTTTCTTCTTCTGGCCAGTGCCTTAAGATACAACAGGAATTTTTTTACCGACTGGCTTGTTGATGAGCCTGCCACCCTTCTCCTTTCTCATCCCGGACTTATAATATCTATAAAATGTTTTTTTAACTTTTCCATCGTCGAAACAGCGATGAAAACTGAAAATGAATAATTACTGTCTATGCAAATACTAAACAACACTAAACGTGCCCTGTGACGTCATCTTAAGCACGCGAAAAATGAGGGCGTTCAAACAAGTTAAACTTAATCGGTATTTTATATATTATTTTAAAACATATTTTGAACAATCAGCATTATTTATATTTTTTACTATGTTATAGCAAAGTAAAAAGTGAATTAAAGAAATAGAAAAATGATGCATATTCTCTATTATCCTCAAACGACAAAAATATTTCTACAAAAAAATGGCGTTAATGCACAGGACATCAACGAACTGTTGTCTATAATTGGACTCAAAAAATACCAGTTACAAAAATAAAAGAATATACCTACAGTCGGGATAACTAACCTTCCCCTGATAAAATTAAGCAGTAGTGTTAACAAATGGTCAGCGTTTCAGGCATCATCAGCGTTTCCCAAACATTTTTGACCGCGGCCCGGTACGAGGTTTTTAAATTTTTCGCGAGAAAAGAATCATTTATTTACAAATATTGGTAAATAATATTGGCAATCATCCTTCCAGATCGCATATGGAATGATAAACCCTGACCACGGTCAGAAACATTGATCATTGATCAGATAATCAGCCAAATATGATTATAGAATGAGTCTTCTCACGAATAAATCCACCGGTTTGGACATTTAACATCAGCAGGTCCAAACAAAGACACACCTCGGATATAGTGGGGTGTCACGTAGAAGATCAAGGCGAGTAGGAGCGCCTGGAAGCCCAACAGATGACATGCAGACACATCAGGTAAAAAAAAAACACTGAAATTCAATTAAACTAGGACAATTTTCATTTTTCGCAACGTTACATATCAATACAATTATGAAAGTTGGCAACAGATGTACTGGATAAGCATAAGATAGTAATAACCGCTCTTCAAGAATTGCACAATACATATCAGGACACATTAGAATCAGGAGGATATCGCCTTTACAAAGGTCCTCCAGGGAACAGAGTGATGAAAAATGTTCCTCAATTTGAAGTAGGATTCTTGGTCCATTACAGCATATTAGATTCAATTGAGGCTTTTTCTTCGACCTCCCCAAGAATGGCACTTCTAACAGTTAAATAACAACAAATGACAAAAATAATATAGAAAAGGAAGAAACCGAAAAATGTTGGGAAGAATTGGACCAGCTGATATCTGGTATCTCAGATACACATATTACTTGATGACTAAAATGTTAAAATAGGAAAATAAAAACGATTTCGTAAAGTAGTGGGAAAATATCCAGCGCAAAAGTTTACAAACAAAAATGGTCAAAGATTAATTGATCTTTGTATCGATCATTGATTAATTTTGGAATCTGAGCACAAATCAATGACCTGGAAATACCCTAATGTTAAATTGGGGGAGTTCCAGATTGACCATGTAGCCATGGAGAAGAATTATCATAAGGAAAATTATAATGTGAAAATACTACGTGGGGCAGACATATATTCAGATCACTATATTTCCAAGATTAAAATAAAATTAACGCCAAAAAAAGAAACACAAATCAACCAAATCCAATTGGAGGAAGAAGTATGAACCTAGTTATTTAATCAATAATAAACTGAAATTTTGAACGGTCCAAAACTCCTCTAAGCCACAATTTAGGGACGGTAATTAAAAAATTAAAAACCATAGCTGAAGAAATTGCGCCCGTTAAAAAACGAAAGAAACATGCTTGGTATAATGGGGAGTTAAAAAATGGATAAAAAGATGCGATGAAATGGGAAAATGATGTTCAAAACAGGTACAAAGCATAGTTGACTGATCATCAAAAGAGAACAGAAAAATCCCGTGAGGAACTACATAATGCTAGAAGACAAAAAGTCAAGGAAATTAAAATGGTTAAAAGAAATTATCACAAAGCATCATTAAACGCCATAGATGAAGCATTGATGCAACATAAGTCAAGGGATTTTTATAAAACATTCAGAAAATACCAATCAAACTATACTCAACCAACACTTATGATGAGAAATACAAATGGAAAACTGGCACATAGTAACCAGGAGAATGCAGAAATTTTAGCACAATACTTTCAAGAATTGCTTAACAGTCAGGAACCCAACACAATATCTGGAGCAGTGGTTCCCAACATTTTGAAAAATTGTACCTCCTAAAATGAACTGCTAAAATTCTGTACACCTCCACTTTTTTGGGAAGGGAACAAAAGTTTTAATATTTTTAGGCTAAAAAAAACCAAAATAAAATAATCTTATGATAAAACATTATAATTTATAATACATATAAATTATAATTATAAAATAAAACTATAAATCCCTCAGAAGGCAAAGGGAAACCACTGAAAAAAACTCATACAAAAACAAACAAAAACACATTCAAATCGGGACATGGAATGTCCGCAGCCTTTACGAAGCAGGTAAACTCGCAGACACCATCATAGAAATGAAAAGATTGAACATTGACATTCTTGGAGTAAGCGAAATATTCTGGCCAGGTTCAGGTAAATTTTAATCAGAAAACAAAACTATATATTACTCAGGAAATGATTCTCATAGATTTTGAATTGGTAAAACCATACAACATTATAGATAATCAGATAAACTTAATAAAGACGGAACAAAGCTTGAATATATAAATATACTCAACCTTTCCGGAACTCTATACAAAGTACCACCAGGGGTACATGTACCCCAGGTTGGGAACCTATAACTTAGAGTATGACCTTCTTTGAAAACATTAAACACCATTAGAAAAGGATATACCACCAGATTATAATGAAGTGCTGAAAGCCTTTGATTCACTTAAAAATCACAAAGCGTCAGGAGAGAATCAGCTAACTGCAGAAATATGGAAGAATACAAATACACAAACCATTCAGAATTTACAAAATTCCTCATATACATTTGGAATACTGAAAAAATGCCCAGAGAGTGGAACATGGCGATAATACTACTATAATGATAATACTAATAATAATAACTCCCGATAATTGTTGGGATCTGATCTATCGTTTTTTTAATGTAAAGGGTACATTAAAAAAGGGATAAATCAGATCGCAACAATTATCGGGGGATATCACTGCTGGATGTCACTGACAAAATTTTTTCAAAGATATTATACATGAGAATGTAAGAACAACTTGGCTATGAACTTAGAGAATACCAAGGAGGCTTTCGTCCAGGGAGAAGTTGTCCAGATACAATTATCAGTTTAAAGTGGATTATGAAGCATCATAGGGTTAGAAACAAAAAGTTATAAGAATGTAAGGCTAAAGAATACTAAAGCTAAAGTCAGATTCAAAAATGAACTCTCAAAACCATTTGACATTAACACTGAACTTCGGCAGGGAGATGGACTCTCACCATTATTGTTAAATTGTGTGTTGGAAAAAATAATGTGGGACTGGAATAAGATATGTCAACCTAACACCAAGATTGGCAAAAAAATAAGACTCAAGTTTAGCATTCGCCGATGATCTTGCACTACTTGCTAATGATATAGAAGAAACTAAATTACAAATAGAATAACTTGATAATATAGCAAGAAAAGCTAGATTTCAAATTTCATATGAAAAAAACAGTAATAATGCCAACCTTCCCTGTTACAGCACCAACCATTACCCTAGACAATACCACACAAATTAAAATTGTATATTAGTTTAAATATCTTGGTGAAATTTTAACAAGAAATCCAATGGAAAATCATCAATAGAAAGCAGAACATTAAAGTTCAAAAGAACACAACGAATTAAATGGCCAACCCTCACTCTGGAAGTCACATTGTCGCGGTATGAGGGCTTAGTTTCGCAACAAACCGTTAGACGTTACCGACTAGAGTCCAACTCCGGTCGGAGCGGTCGACGGAGAGCGAACAACCAAGAACTTCCAAACCCTTAATCCAAGGTGTCATGCGACCAGTGCCGAAGGGACTGGTTGGTGACCAAGGGCAAGCTGCCATCGCTAACGGAGCCCCTCTGTGACCTGGCGACCTCAGAGGGTATCAAGCCCTACCATGTCAAGCGGGGCTCTGACGTGGCGGACCTTAAGCGCCCTTGCCACTCGTGGGATTTATATGAATTCCATACGAAAATATAATTCATGTGTGCGGGACCTAACCGACACAGAGAACAAGGAAGTCAGCCCAGATTACCGGGAGGAAGACCTTGATCTCATACACGTAGACATGAGCAGTCCAGCCATGGCTACGGACGCAGAGGAAGATGTTCTTGTAGGGACAGAGTCCTGTCACAAAACAAGAATGATCAGCAGTCGCAACCATATAGCCCAAGTGAACATCCACCAAGCCAAAGCAGCCTCGGCTGTGATGGCTAGGACGTTCGGACGTACGGAGCTAAGATCAGAGGCCTTAGCAACAGGGAATGTAAGTTAGTATGGGACAGCCGTTGGGTCTCCCCTAGAACTTGCATTATGGCAACGAAGGGCATAAATTACATATGTCTTTCAGAATTTTTAACGCGGGATTTAGTTCCAATTCAGGCCCTCATCAAGACCCAGGACCTCCACCGCGAAGTAGTGATCGCATCAGCATACTTCCCTGGCGATGGTAACAGCATACCACCCATTGAAGTACAAAAGTTTGTGGAACACTGTATTAGGAGAAGGCTGCCACTCATTCAGCGATGTGACGCGAACGCACACAATGAGATGTGGGGCAGGACGGATACTAATAAAAGAGGTGAGTGCCTTTAAAAATACCACATTAAAGAAAACTTAATTGTGTACAACGTTGGGAGCACACCAACATTTGTCACTAAGGTCAGAAATGAGGTACTGGATATTACGGTAGGTAGCACTAACGTAAGTAGATTAATTAAAAAGAGGAGAGTCTCAAATGAACTCTCAATGTCAGATCATAGGATCATAGAGTTTGAACTGGAAGGAGCGAGTGAGGAAAACACCCCCATTCGAAACCCCAGACAAACTGTGTGGCCTATGTTTAGTTCCCAGCTAAAAGAGAACCTAGAGCAAGTGACAGTGCGAGGTAGTATGAAACACTACACCGCACTGGAGCAGGCTGTAGGAGAAATAAATGTAGCAATCACCTCGGCATTTGAATTCAGCTGCCCGGTGAAAACCGTGAAGGAGCACAAGAATGAAAAATGGTAGAACAAAAAATTGTCTACATTGAGAGCAAAAGTACGTAGTCTTTTCAACAAAGCTAAGCAATGCGGAAATTGCCTAGAATACTCCGAGGTGCTTACCACCTACAACAAAGAGATCAGAAGGGCAAAAAGGAAAAACTAGGACCTTCTGCAAAAACACATATTCGATCCCGGTGGCAGCTAGATTGCACAAAGCACTAGCGATGAATAGAGTGGAAATGACAACCACTCTCAAGAGACCGGATGGGAACTTCAAGGAGGATGAAGAGCAGAGAGTTCTCCTCTTACTACAAACCCATTTTCCAGGATGTAGAAAATATAAAGGGACCGAGGGATTAATGCATCCACGGAGACCAAGTCGGGCTGATTGGAGGAGGGCCGCGTCCATCTGTACGGAAAACCGAATCAGATGGGCTATGGGCACTTTCTAGCCATTTAAGGCTCCAGGTGTGGAGGGACTAGTTCCCGCCTTCCTACAAAAGGGGGGGAGAGAACTAATGCCGTATCTTCTAAGAATCTCTATAAGTATATTAGCGTTCGGATACATACCGGAGCTATGGAGAAGAGCTAAGGTGGTAATCATACCGAAGGTGGGACACCACTCAACCGAAGTCATTTAGACCCATTTGTCTAACATCTTTTATGTTAAAGACAATGTAGAAGGTAATCGATAATTACCTTGGGACACTAGTGGTGGTAGGTGCACCACTACACAACTGTCAGCATTCATACAGAGCAGGGAAATCCACAGAAACCGCCTTGTATCAGCTGACAAATGAAATAGAAGCAGCACTAGAGACAAAGGAAGTAGCGACCTCACACGAAGCTGTCAAAGCGGCCCTCGAAAGAAGGAAAAATCGACGGCACTATCTCAAAGTGGATGGGATAAATGCTGAGAACCATAACCGCGGAGACACAAGTGGGAAGAGATACCATTAAGATCTCCAGAACTCGAGAGTGCCCACTGGGAGGTATGATATCACCACTAATGTGGAGCCTGGTAGTTGATGAACTACTGGCTAAGCTAAACGACCTAGACATCAAATTTCAAGGTTACGCCAATGACATAGTCATAATGGCCAGAGGGAAGTTTGAGGGAACGCTCTGTGAAATCGTTCAGAGGCCTCATAGTAACTATTAGATGGTGTCAAACAGTGGGACTGAGACTCAACCCGAGCAAAACCACGGTGATACCATTTACTAGAAGCAGAGAACAAAACTGCTTGCAGCCCATACTGTTAGATGGCAGGGCAGTAGAATATAAACAGGGGATAAGGTATCTGGGTATCACACTAGGCAGCAAACTCCTATGGAGTAGACACGCTGAGGCTGCGGTAGTTAAAGCTAAATGCGCTCTAATGGTGTGCAAAAATATGGCAGGAAAAACGTGGGTTTGTAACCCAACAATCCTGGAATGTATCTACACCATGATAGTGAGACCTACGATCACTTATGGGGCAGTTGCGTGGGGAAGTAGAACCAAGCCTGCATATATGAGGAAACAGCTTGAGAAGATTCAATGACTGGCGTGTGTCTGCATCACGGGGGCGATGGGGTCGTGTCCGACAGCAGCAATGGAGCTGTTGCTGGATCTGACTCCGCTGCACCTTGTAGTGGCATGGGCCGCCAGATCGGCGATTGTAAGTTTCAGCAAGGAAGGAATAGGCAGAGTTAAAATAATCGGGAGTAGAGACCGAAACAGCCTCGCTGCCAAGATCCCCTGGCTGGAAGCACCAAAAGACGAAATAGTATGCAAATACCACTTCGAGAAAAACTACACAGCAATGTGTAGTAGTAAACCTGATTGGAGCGACGAATCAAGTGGTATACAGATGGCTCGAAGACAAGGGAAGGTACTGGTGCAGGAGTGTTTGGACCTCGTACCAAATACTTCGATTCCATGGGAACATTTCCAAGTATGTTCCAAGCAGAGGTACACGCAATCAAAAGATGTGCACAGTTTAACCTCGACAGGAGTTATCGCAAAAAACGAATTGCTATCTTGTCAGACAGCCAAGCAGCCATCAAGGCCATTAGCTCATACACCATCAGATCCAAACTGGTATAGGACTGTGTGGGAAAGCTAAACGAGCTTGGAAAAACAATGAAATAGCGCTATACTGGGTACCACGACACACTGGTATAGACGGAAACGAAGAAGCCGGTCACCTAGCAAACAAGGGATATAGTAGTCCCTTTATAGGTCCGGAATCCTTTTGCGGCATGAGTATGAACACCATCCACAAAAGTTTAGATGAAGAAACAAGAGAACAATGGATGTAAGCCTGGAAAGACATTCCAGGGGCAAGGCAGTCCAAAATGATGGTGGGATCTTTTAACCAGGAAAGAACAAAACCTTGCCTGAAATTAAGCAGGAACAAGCTTAGAATTCTGACAGGAGTCCTGACGGAACACTGCAGACGTAGGAAACATCTTAAGGCCCTAGGCCTAGAAGAGGATTACGGGTGCAGATTATGTGGTTCAGCAGGGGAAACCCCCATACATCTGCTCAAAGACTGAGGAGTACTACTCCGCAAGAGACAGATGTACCTCGGGGCTCACTGCTTTAACACAGAGGAGCTGCAGGTCTTATATCCCACCCAGATCCTGAAATTCATAAAGGAATCAGGATTAGAGGAGGCGCTCGAAATGGGTAAGTACACCAACGCTTGGAGGAGGAGGGTGGGGTACAATAGATCTATAAATTTCGCAGTACAAGTCGTCACCACCATATCTACAATCTATATGGCCAACGTACAAGAAACAATCTCTTTCGATAAATGCTAAACTTCAACATTACTCTTCCGTCATTAAACCTAAAGTAACATGCGCTTGTGAAACACTATTTAAACTGAACTGCAAAACTTGTTGGTGTAAAAACACCAACAACTTATATACTGCAAAAGGATGACAGAAGGATACTCAGAACAATCATTAATAAAAAAACATCAGGTAGATGGACAATGGAGATTGTTGCCTAATACAGTGATTACTACAGGGAAAGTGAAAAAAAAAGATACTGTGAGAAAAATAAGAATCGCCTTTTTCTGTAATTTATCTAGATTGACTGTTAATAGGATAATAAACTATTTAATTAATTTTGGCAAAGTAAAACTAAAAATAATTGGTTGAAAGAAGGTCAGAGTGATTTAGAAGAGTTGAATATTAAAATGAAATAAATTGAAAATATAGAAAAAAAGCGAATTCTCAAGAATAAACAAATAAGATTTTCTTTAAAAGCGGTACAAAGGAAACAATGTGTCATATCTGATGAAGAAAGGGCAGGCAGGTCAGCCAGTAGTTAAATCAACAATTTAAATCTTCAGTTAATTCTTTGTTAACATAAATTAGCAGTATTTGGGTTTGATTTAAGTGCTCCAATGTGGGCGTAAACTATGCAAATAATAATAAATAAAACAACTTTTAATTTTTAATGAAAATATAAGAAGAATATAAGTAATTAAAATATTAAGAAAGATTCATTTAAAATTATACTTAACTAAATAAACTTTGTTTATTTTATTATGTAACTTTGTTTTACTTTGTTTGATATTTTATCCTTAGTACGGAGGATGATGATGTTTTCCATAACATAACAATAATGCTATAATGATGTTAATATTTTATTCTCAAATTAAGTTCGATATCTAATCTGTTTTGATACTTATTTTTTAAGTACAGCAAGGAGATCGTAGTTTCACGCGTATAAGTGATGACAAAAGATCTTTAAAAATGTATCGTTATCTCGCTTATGCTTGGATACTCCTTTTGACAGAGCAACCAAAAATTATTTAGTGGTACTTACTGTTTCAAAAAATTTTTAAGATCATTGTCACATGAAATTTCAATTAAATTATCAACTTCTTGTTCTTGTAAGATTAAACATTTCTTCCTATTCAATTGTGACAGAAAAATGATCTTTAAACCACATATTATTTGAAGAAATGTCTGGAAAGTAGTCTTTAAAACTATTTAGTAGTAAGTGCTCCAATGTGGGCGTAAACTATGCAAATAATAATAAATAAAACAACTTTTATTTTTTAATGAAAATATATGAAAAATATAAGTAATTAAAATATTAAGAAAGATTCATTTAAAATTATACTAAACTAAATAAACTTTGTTTATTTTATTATGTAACTTTGTTTTACTTTGTTTGATATTTTATCCTTAGTACGGAGGATGATGATGTTTTCCATAACATAACAATAATGCTATAATGATGTTAATATTTTATTCTCAAATTAAGTTCGATATCCAATCTGTTTTGATACTTATTTTTTAAGTACAGCAAGGAGATCGTAGTTTCACGCGTATAAGTGATGACAAAAGATCTTTAAAAATGTATCGTTATCTCGCTTATGCTTGGATACTCCTTTTGACAGAGCAACCAAAAATTATTTAGTGGTACTTACTGTTTCAAAAAATTTTTAAGATCATTGTCACATGAAATTTCAATTAAATTATCAACTTCTTGTTCTTGTAAGATTAAACATTTCTTCCTATTCAATTGTGACAGAAAAATGATCTTTAATCCACATATTATTTGAAGAAATGTCTGGAAAGTAGTCTTTAAAACTATTTAGTAGCTCCGAAAGATGTTCTTGAATTGAAACTAATAGATTTTCTAGACATAAATCTTCTTTATCAGAGTTTGCATAGGTTTAAACAAATTTATGTAATATTTTGAAAAGATTTAAAATATCCTTTTGAAAGTCGTTGTTTCCACAGAGATTTTTTTAAATTATTCAGCGACTTTTGCCGATCCGTTGAAAATTTGCAAACCAAAGCCTTACAAATTTAAATTGAATTCATTGAATATAACAAATATGTCGCACAAATAAGCTATTTCTATTAACCATTCGAAATCGTGGAATCTATCCTTAAATGAAAAGATAGCATCTTTATTAGATGGTGAGTGTTTGGTCAGAAATACCAAAGCTTCGTCTTTTAACTCAAACAGACGTTTTAAAACATTTCCTTTTGAAAGCCATCGTGAATAACAATACAAAAGGAGGTGTTTATGATCACTCCCCATTTCCTTGCATAATTCGGTAAAAATTCTGGTATTTAATGGACGAGATTTTATGTAGTTTAGAAACTTGACACATTCTTTCAACGCCATGTTTAACCCTAGCTCACTAAACATATTTTCGAGATATACGTTCATTAAACAGAAATCATTTTGACTAATAAAATGGAACGACTATAATCTTCTTGAAATTACATTTATTAATTTAAAAAAAGTAGGTAATATTATGAGAGGAGACAGGAATGGTATGTTCGCCACAAATGGCCTTCCTGCAAGAGTGGTATGATACTTTGGTTATCCTCTGCTTCTGATATCTGCAAAATGCACTTTTTTGTTTGTTTGGCTGTGCTTGAGAAGTACTAGCCACTACATCTTCAATTTACAGGATATCTTTGATACTGGCCTTGATATTCCTCATCAAAGTTAGTGTTCTAGCGATCCGGCAACCACGGCTCAAAAAGATCGTCGGTCAATTTTTGCACGATTGCTCTGCGTTTGACAGAACTCGATAGCCAGAAGAAACTGATCCTCGCACTGCAAGAGACACGTATCACAGAAAAAGTCATCACAGGCTACGGCCAGTACCGCACCTTTGAGAGCAAAACTAATGGGCTAGTTGCTAAAGGCGCTCCACTGTTGGCACACGGCGAATAGAACTTGACAAGCAGCACAACCTCAAGCCCATGTCGACATTTCACAGAAAACAACCCAGAAAACAGAAAACCTGCTGTTCACTAGTCCAGCAGTTAAGCGAGTTAAGCGAGTTTAAAATTGACCATGTGGCAATCTCATACCAAGTACAGAAAGAGATTCATGACGTACAAGTACGCAGGGGAGCCAATATCGACTCTGACAACTACCTTACACGCGTCAAAGTCAAGTTCACTCTCAAGACAACTTTCTGTAAGAAAACTTCCTTACTGAAATTCGACACGAAAATGATCGCTGATTCTGGAGTGAAAGAAGCTTGAGAAAAGAGCATACAAATGACTGGCAAAATTTCCGCCCCAAATTTAAGCAAAAATTTAAGCACCCGTGGTGGGAGGAATTTGGCTTACCAGAAAAATATCAGTAACAAGTCCTCAGAAAGTTTACAGGTGCAAAAATTATCAAACATTCCAAGAGCAAATACTTGAAGAAATAGCTAGACACTATAGAGAACAACTTGCGCAACTACAACGCAAGAGACTCCTACAGGACGTTTGCAGACACATCCCAGGATACACACCATCAAGGTTTTTCTGAAACAGAAGTTTCAGAAAAAGTGATGAAAAATTATTACTTATGAATAGAGAACTGCAAGGTGCTGACACAATACTTCTCAGAAATTTGCAGCTGCTCAGAAACACAGAAAGATTTTCAGACGAAGAACCTACAGATAGACACACATACTCACCACCCCCGACACAGAGAGGAAGTTCACACCACATTCTCAGACTCAAAAACAACACGACATCTGGCAAAGACGACAGAGTGGCCGAACTACTGAAAAATCTCGGACCGAACTAACTCAGAGATCAGAAAAGTTATCAGACGACTGGAAATTTGCACTGCTCCACCCTCTGCACAAAAATGGTGACCTCACAGAAGAAAACATTTACAGGGGCATCTCACTAATACATAGCCATACATAGTCATAAGTCGCATACAGCTGGAGCACAAGATCGGCGAATACCAGGCAGGCTTCCGCCCTGGTCACTCCTGTGCAGAACAAATCTTCATTCTGAAGAATACTTTGAAAATCAAAGAACTCAGGAACACTCCAATCACATGCACCTTCGTTGACTTCAAGAAGGCATATGACTCCGTTGACCGCCAGTCATTATTCAACATCCTACACGAACAAGGTTTGGACGACAAGACTCTGCGGCTGATCAAACAAACACTGACAAACACAACATCTCAGATGAAGTACAAGGAGGAAATCTCCGAACTTTTGAGATTAAGACTCTCAATGGGATGGAACTTGAAATGAACTCTCAGCGCTGCTCTTCAACCTAGTGCTGGATAAAGTCATCAAGGAATGGGAGAAGGAACTGAAAATACAAGGACACTGCAAGACAGTGTGATTTGGACGACCCAAGGACAATCTAGAGGTCTAGCGCTATCTAGCGAGGTCTAGCGCTATCTATAGCTGCTTAGCCTTCGGGGACGATCTGGCACTACTCACAGATAACGAAACCACAACAATCAGACAGATAGAAGTACTCAAAGAGTGCGTAAAAAAGTAGGGTTACAGATCTCCTTTCAAAAAACTGAGTTCTCCTGCACGAAAGTAAACGAACTAAATTTGAGCACAAAATAATGCAAGAGTACCTAGGTGAAGTACCTAGTGAAGTACCTAGGTGAAGTCATCACACCAACAGGAAAAGAGAAAATCGCGCAGAACACTAGGATATTGAAAATGAAGAGAGGCTTCTACAAAACACAGGGTATCTACAACAAGGAATGTCTGTCTACCTTCACCAAAATTCGTCACTACAGCATAGTAATACAATCAGAGGTGCTATACGCCTGTGAAACACTGATGTTACACACAAAGACCGACCTTGAGAATACCCTCACACAGGAAAGAGAAATCATTAGAAAATTAATGGATCAAGACTCACAGACGAAGTCCTGGAGTGAAGTTCACTCCAGAAGTAGCACAGAGAAGTTCTCCAACATCGCAGCGGACATTAGAAAGAGGCGACTAAAATTTTATGGACACGTCGGTAGACTTCCACAGACCAGACTCACCAACAGAATCCTCAGGTACATCCAGGGCCTCAAGACCACTACACCCTGGATGATACAAGTCAAAATTGATCTGGAGAGAGCACATATAGACTCAGCGGATATCATAGACAAAGGCGTATTTAGGCACAATTTATAGGCACAATTTAGGCACAATTTATACAAGTGGGAAGTGATGTCAGAGATAATAACACCTTAAGCCCAAAGGCCAAAGTGAACTGTAGGAAGGAAGAGAGCCTTTAGTAAAGGAATGAAGGAGTACAGGAAGAACAAGTAGTCATTAATGTTTCGCGTGGTGTGATAAAAGGCCTGTAACTTGTGTAATAATAATAAAATATGTATTGAGGTCATCTTTTCGTTTAGCGATTGCAGCTCATACCAAAAGAAACCTGGTAGACAGTATCAACTGCTTCTTTGCTACTGTTATAGAAATGTATTATTTTAGGCTTCTTCGCTCTGGAGATAATGTCCGGCTGATCGTGCACTGTCGATAGAAGAAAAACTATTTTGACTTCGGTTTATAGGACACCAAGTCTTTTACAGCATCTAAGCTAAGCATCTGAGCATTGTCTTTGTGTTTTTTATCTCCACATGTGGTGTCTCTCACTTTTTTTAATTAATTTCGAAATTTTAAAAGTGAGGTTTTCATGTGACTGGTGAAAAAGCACACCTTTTTCATTTTTATTTGTTCACATACTTTGGGAAAGGCTGTATTAGATGAATGAACACTAATACATTAATAATGTAGTAAATAGCAGGTATTTGTAAAGAAAATATTAAATAGTTAACGATAATGAAATATTTAGTATTCAATTAAGAGTAATTAAGAGATTTCGAACGAAATTTAACCCAGATTACGAAAACATTTTAATATTAATATCGGGCGAATTGTAATCAGAATTTTCTCTCGGCTTGGGTGGGAGTGAGAGAGACGGGGCCGAGGGGTGGGTAAACAATGGGGCGGCGGGCGTTCGAAATTCCCGTTCCCATCCGGCGGGATTTTAATTACACAAATAGAATCGATATTTTCTGTCCTCTCGATGCCTTCTTCTCGTATGTTCGCAAATTTTATAATTAAACGTCGGATCATGTTCCAATTAAATGCGATGGACAATACCGAAATTAAGATGAAACATGATGAAACAACAAAAGTAGTACTATTTGTTATTATTTTTAATCTTCTACGAACCTGTCTACTACATTAGATTTTGTAGTATAGCCTTTTCCATCTAACATTTTTCTGTTTAGCTTCATAAATCTATTATCCTGTAAACAAACTAGCAGATGAAAAAAATAAGTTTAGTTCAAAAAATTATGAACTTTTTCGGTCCAATTAGGAGAAGAAACGCATATTTATAAATGAAAAGCAGCAGAGGACTAAATATTAAAGGTTTATTTTTATATGAAATATTATGTAACTTTGTCTTTGTTTAGTTTACCAACCAAGTCTAATCTCAGCAACGTATGTCTAGTCTTGATTACACAAAATGGTCAATTTACTTCTATCCAGCTAATTCTAGCCCTAACTAGTCTTGTCCAGTTTGAATTAGTTTAGCCCTAACTAGTCTTGTCCAGTTTGAATTAGTCTTTTCTTTTTTTTTAACGGGACGTAGCAAGCACCAAAAGGTTAACTTGCCAAGTGGCCCCCTGAACTCCTGGAGCATCTTGGAACCGAGTCACGCATAATGTCAAGATGTCGTTGTATTAGTTTCGCCTTACATCCCTCTTCCACCTTTAGTGATTAGGGGTTCAGGTTCAGTTTCTTGTTGCTGTCGACTTGGAGCCGTTTCCTCTCATCCTGCTCTTTCAAGGTTTTTTCAAAGAAGTTTGTAATCATATCGGTAGTTAAGGCCCAGATGTACTTTGACTTTTGATCATATGGTCGGTTAGGCCTATGGGCTCTAGTTTGAGGTGAGTTTTCTTTTCTTTTTCCACGTTTCTCTTTCTGGTATGCATCTATGACAGTCGAGGATGGTGTGTCGAACGATATTCTCAAGGCCACAGTATTCGCACAGACTATCGGTTGCCCTGCGCATGTTATGCAAGTAGTCCCTAAAACAACCATGACCACTTAGCACTTGTGTAAGGTGAAAATTCGTTTCACCATGCTTTCATGACACCCAATGCTCGACGTCAGATATAAGGATCCTGGTCCATTGTCCCCTGTTCGATAGCTGCTACTCTTTTTGCCATACCTTATACGTTTGCGCCCTGGCGTCTTTCTTTTTATCACTTTTTGTGCAGTCGTCGCTTGTTCTAACTCGGTACAGTTCCTCTCTCTCTCGAACCATAAACTCTATTGGTACTATGACAGCGATTACAAGTTCGGCCTCCATTGAGACTGTTCGGTATGCACTGGATACTCTCAGTGCCATTTTCCGTTGAATTAGCGATAACTTGTGCCTGATCGATTTCTTCTCCATGGCAATTGCCCATACCGGAGCTGCGTAGAGCATGCTCGAATGTACCACCGAGCATAGGAGCCTTCGCTTGCTGCTTTTGGGGCCACCGATGTTGGGCATTAGTTTGGCTAATGCTGCAGCGGTTTTGAGCGCTTTATCTGCGGTTGCGATGACGTGGTTTTTAAATGATAGACATTTATCGATCGTTACACCCAGGTATTTGATTGATTCTTTCGGGGACTATGTTTTCTCCCTTTACAAGGAAAGTAATAGGACCGATTTTTCTGAATCCTGTTAGCAGCACTGCCTCTGTCTTTTCGAGGCCAATTCTAGTATCTTTCTTTCCACCCAATCACCAAATTGATCTATAGCTGTTTTTGATCTAAGCATTATTCCCCTTTCGGTTTTCCCAATCACTACCAAAGCCAGGTCGTCAGCAAAGTCCACGATCACCATTCCCTCCGGCAGTTTGAGTCTGAGGACTCCATCGTACAAGTTTGAATTAGTCTAGCCCTGGCTTACACAGTATTTAATAATAGTTTTCAATATTACATTATGTTTCTTAAAATATATTTTTTCATTAAATTTTAAAGGGACACAATGTAATCAAATAACGTAATAATAATAATTAGAAATTAGCGTCAATCATATTTAAAGCATCAGGCAAGAATCTTTGAATACGTGCAAAGTACCTGGAGCATTTATCCACACTCAAGTACCGTACATTATCAATTGAAATAGCATCTAGCCGCTGGGGATGATACTCGGCTTGACTAATATATGCTCTGTCCTCTCCACCCAGAATATTTGGCATTTGAACGGCCAAATCTCTTTTATCATCGGCTTTTAAAGCTGACCATGCATGTTCGCTTGCATTGTACATTAATCTGTATGGACCAAGCCTCAGTATTTGATGGCCATTAAATGCATTTTCATGAAACACTTCTTCGATGAATTATGGCAAGGAACTTCGATGAATTATGGCAGAACAGAAGCAAATGAGCAATATGTTTGAGTCAAAAGTTATATTGGAATTTGATACCAATATAACTTTTAACTCAAACATATTTTCAAGATTTCGAAGGCAATGTCGTACAAATTCATTTGGTTCTGTTCTTTTGAACGCCCCTCTTCTAATTTCATGATAAATCATCCGCATATTCCCTATACACCCGATGACATGAATGTTTCCTCATCTACAGTTAGCAGAAATATATGAGTAACGAGCTCCTTTTTTTGGTCGCCCCCTTCTTCTTGATATAAATAAATTAAAATTGTTTTCATCCATGTAAATCATAAATAATCAATTTGAAATTGTTTCTTCCCAATTTGAAGTTGTTTGTTCCGCATTTGAAGTTGAAAAGATATAGGACAATCTGGAATTAAAATTCAACATTAACTTATCAATCTAAAACTATCTACTCGTAAAGTCGGAAGCTACGTAGTTTTCCTGCATTAATTTTTAAATCTTAACACTCGTGATGCACAATCAAGGGTAAATATTGTACAATTGTCAAAATTTTAAATTATCTAATTTTAAATTTAAATTATTATAATCTCGAATCAAGACTTGAAACCTATTGCGATATTTTTACATTAATGACCATAATTATATGATATTTAGTATAAGATAAGATTCCAATATAAGATGAATAATGAGTTATGTCTGAATATTGAAAATATAGAGCCTGAAACTTATAGGATAACAATTTCAGGATTAAGTTACAATTTTCTGCGACGATTTTAATTGAACTATCCAGCCTAAATTTAAATATATCAACTGAGATTTAATTTTCAATTTTTTTGTCTCGCTTTGGCTTTATTTAGTTTTGAAATTGAGAGATCCATACTAGGGCCGGCGCGGCTATGCAGCTATATTGTGCCGAGGTATGAGGGGCAAGGGACGCGCCGTTGTACGCGCTGGCTAGTTTAAGCTAAAAGAGATGCGTCAGTTTTTCAAACACGGACAACTGAACACCGCGCTCTCGAAATAATGTGGGAGTATGCGCAGAACAATGCTAAAAATTTCTGACTCGGCGAGACGAGATGCATTCTCTCGCCAGTACGACTATAAACTAACTTTCCATTACTAATTAGGCAAAAATTTATAACATCTAAAACGAAACTCTAACGATTTAACCATCTTATCTTGCAAGCAACTTCTCATCTTAGAAAGGTTTTAACTGCAATTTTAACCCACAAAAGCTTAGGTATAGTTTTCTAATTGTCTCTAATTATTTATATACAGGGTGTTAGGTAAACATGCAGCAAAAATTCAAGGGGTTTTTCTCTGACCTATTCTAAGAATGTTTTGTCTCATGATGATTTCTGAAAAAACCCTTTTTCGAAGAGACATGGTGAACAAAATACGCGACAACCATATTTGATATTTGCTGAAATCATTAATGTAAATAAAAGTATCGCGTACGCCAATGAGTTTATCAAGTACTAAAAAATAATGAGTTTATCAAGTACAAAAAATTGTTGACGATAACTTGGAACGGCTGTTTTATCCACTAAAGTACAAGTGGATTTCATTTGAATATGAACGACGTCCACTGACGTCTCGTCAGTAGTCATCACCTGTATAGGTCGCAGTTGTTTACATTGAGTGACTTTTTGTTGTTTGACGTGTCGTTAATAGTTAGTGAAGTCCTCTACCATGTATACGAACGCTGAGATGATTGACATTAATTTCATATATGGACTTGCTGATGGCAATTACAAGCACAAACATTACAAGCCAGACAATTGTACATTGAACGGTTTCCAAGCCGTAATATCCCCGACCGAAAAATCTTCGAAAACATTCATCGACGTCTTACTGAAACCTGTACATTGAAATGAAATGGAGGGTCAGGAATATTAATGACAGTAAGAACGGTACAACTGGAACAAAATGTGCTAGGCATGATAGAGGAAGATGAATGTACTTCGCGAGGAATAACTCCGGAAGTCGGCTGTTTACAACAAATAATGGAAGTGGTTCCAGAAGCCATGGTGCAGGTCAAGATCAAATCTCGAGTGGCTAAAGAAACGTATAGGGCCGACCAAGAAGTCAAACAACTTAAGAAGGAAGAATTTCTAAAGGTGGAAGGAGGGTCAGGACTCGATGGAGGAGTACAACAAATGCCGTACACAACTAAAAGAGATGGAACTTCAAATGAAGAAGGAGTGGGAAGACGCACAACTCACGAAGTTGAAGGGGATCCACAATAAAGCGGATATCTGGAAAATGGTGTCAGCCTATAGACGGAAAAAAGGTGTTGTGAGAAACCGATTGGCCTATGGAGAAACTATTTCAAGGAGCTGCTAACCTGTGGCCTGCCCGAACCGCTCGACGATGTTGCAGGAGGGGTTAATGGTGCAACGAGCTGCAGAGACGAGTTTACGTGGGAGTATTTTCAGGTGTTTTGGATAGGCTTCCTAGAAAGAAAGCAGTGGGTTCGGATTGTATGCCGAATGACGCGTGAAAGAACGCCCCGATAGTCATCCAGCGAGAGCTGTTCGAAGAACTTAACGATATTTATAAAGGTTATAAAAGGATGCCGGTGAACTGGAAAAAAAGCTTAATTGTACCGATATACAAAGGTGCAGATAGGGAAGACCTAGCTAACTACAGAGGAATAACGGTTACGGACGCGTCGTATAAAATCTATGCGAAACTGCTGGAGCAAAATATTTTGTGTGAAGAGGAAGGTTTTGTGTAAAAAACTTTTTTTGAGAAATGTTTTTAGGTGTTTTTAGGTTTTGTGTGAATAAAGCTCTGAACCCGGATTTATCGTATGATCTGAAGCCAGATTTAGAATGCATTACAGCACGGTGGAACACTTGGTTACGTTGAAGTATATTGTGGAGCAGGAGCTCCATGTGGTTAAGAAGCAAGGGAAGCTTTATGCTGTGTTTATAGATCTGAAAGAAGCCTACGACAGTGTGCTGAGGGAGAGAATGTGGGAATGTTTGAGACGAAAAGGTATAGCGCGGCATTATCAGCATACGCGGTGCAGAGTGAAAGTAGGAGAGGAGATTTCAGAAAGTTTTGATGTGAGAATGGGGCTAAGGCAGGGTTGTCCGCTAAGTCCAATATTATTTGATCTGTACACGGCAGATTTATAGAGTGTGCCGAGCAAAGGTCAAGCGCGAGGGGTAGTATTTGGTAATGGGAAAGTTTAGAGTTTAGCATATGCGGACGAAGTTATGCTTTTGGCTAGATCGAAAGGAGAAATGTCAGAGATGATCGAACAAGTAAAAAAAGATCGAGTGGGTCATTTCTTATTGTAAGTGTTCTTAGTCAGTCGATAGGCTAGTTCTAACTTGTTGACTCTTTTGGATAATGATCTCTTTCTGATAAGTTGGGTTCAATCCATTCGCCAAGATACTTAAATTTTCAGTCCTCTTGATGTTTCCCTGTTCTAGAAACATCTCTGTGTTTGCTTCTCTGATGTTGGTGAAGAATTCTGTTTTCTCCAGCGACACTTGAAAACCCACTTTGGCAGCCTGTTTTCTGAGGCAGTTTACCTGCATTGTTGCCATCTCAAAAGAATCAGCAAACAGTGTCATGTCATCTGCAAAGGCCAGGCAATCTACAACCAGTCCATCTTTCTTAAGTCCCAGGTAGATACCACTCTGAGCACCCAAATTGTTCAGTTCCATCTTCTTTGTCTCACTCCAGTTTTTATTTTCTGAAATCTCGCCTCTAAATTTAACCTTGGAATGGTTGTTGGTCAAAGTTTCTAGAATGAATCTGCGGGTTTTGTTGTCTAGCCTTAGTTGCTGGAGTACTTTGGGAAGCGTTTATATATCAATGGAATCATAAGCCTTCCTAAAATCAACAAAGGTGACGACCACCTTGCGGTTTTTCATCTTGGAGTATGCAAGTACAGTTTAAAGATTGAGGATCTGTTCAACACAGGATCGGGTCTTCCTGAAGCCCCCCTGATATTCTCCCATTTGACTATCCAACTGATTTTCTGCCCTTGTTTGTAACGCCTTCGAGAGAATCTTGTATGTTACCGGGACGATAAAAAATCCACGGTAGTTGTTTAGATCAGTAAAATCTCTCTTTTTGTGAAGCGGATGGGTCAGATCAGACTTCCAATCGGGTGGTAATTTCTCTGTTTCCCAGATATCCTGGATGATCTCGGTTAGCTTGCGCACGGCATTGTTTCCAGCACCTTTTCACAGTTCAGCAACGATAGAGTCCTCTCTAGCTGCCTTATTATTCTTAAGAAGTTGAATGATCTATCCAACTTCTTCCAATGAAGGGGGAAGCGAGTCCGGGTTGGGTGTGGTTTGTTTATAGTCGAAGTCTTCTGTGGGTGGGTCACAGTTGAGTAGATTTTTAAAGTACTGAGCCAAAAGGTGGCAGTTGTCCTTGTCGTTATAAGCCAGTTTGCCTTGTGAGTCTCTGAAGTGGTGACTTGGCGGAGCGTATTTTCTGAGCGCCTGCTTAACAGTTCCAAAGAAATCTCTGGAATTATTCTTAGCAAAGCTCTCTTCGATTTTGATTAGTTGTTTTTGTGTGAAGGTTCGTTTGGTTCCTCGAATTATCTTGGCTGTAACCTTTCTTTGTTCCAAACATTTATGCCAATTTTCCTTGGTCTTTTTAGAATTCCACTATACCCAGGCTATTCATTGGCCGCCTTGACAAGAGTCAGTTGGTCCCAGCTGTTTAGGTCTGTGTTGTTCAGTCTCTGACTTACTTCTCGACTGTTCTTGAGTCGCTCTACGTCATATCTTACCATTTTGGAGATTCTGTGTAATCTGGTGTTTTTTTTTTTGAAGGAGTGATTCATTTAAACAGGGAAGTAGTGTAATCGAGCAAGTTATCAGCTTCAAATACCTTGGTTTTATGTTTGGGCAGGATGGGTCCGCGAAAGAGCATGTGAAATATATTTGTAAAAAGGCTTGGGTGGCTGCTAACGGGCTAGGGAACGTATGGAAGGAGTGCCTGAGCAATAACTTTGCAGCAAAAATGGTAGTGCGGAAAGCTTGTGTGAGAAGTATCCTTTTGTATGGAGCGGCAGTATGGGAAGTGGAAGAGGAAGAGAGAGTTGAGATAGTCCAGCTAGAGTTTTAAAAAATGGCCTTCAATTTAGATAGAAATACGCCGGCATACATCGTGCTGCAAGAAACAAATATGCGGAAAGTGTTTTCGCAGGCAGCTAGGAGTGTCGTTAGGTTTGAAAGGAAAGTGTATGGAATGGGTATTGAAGGGATTGTAAAAGAAGTGCTGAGAGTTGTAAGAATGGAAGGTTTGGGTATAAATAAGGGCACAAAATGGGGGAGCGAAAGAAAGAAGCTGTATAAAAGCTGTGGCTGGGCATATGAGGAAATCGAGAAAATGTTTGGGAATCGAAGGAAGGTGGAAGAATTGGTGTGTAAAAGGTTAGTCGATGTGGAGCTGCTGTGTCGTCAGAGAAAGATCCAGGGGAGTAAGTTCCTCCCAGAATACAGGAGAGTACAAGTGTTCCAAGGACCGTTGTACCTCAAAGGAGTTAGGCTGCAGCAGGCATTGATTGCACGACACAGGTTCGGGTCAGAAGAAAAAGCCAGGAGGTACTGGATGGACACCCGCTTTAAGCTGTGTGGCATATGTGGGGAAGCTAGTGACATGTGGGCACATTGGGCACAAAACTGTGATGGATGTCAGTGGAGCAGTGAGGAGAGACCGGTGGTAGACGACTGGGTTTCGTGCATGAGGGAAGACGGAGCCGGTTGGCCATTATTAAGTAATTATGTATGCCAATAAAAGGATTACTATACTATACTTGTACGCGACAAATTGACAATACCTTGAATGTAAGTCATTGGACAGTTTGGAAACCTGTTAGGGGCAATTTGTTGTATCCTACTATCTACCTACCTACCTACATACTATCCTACTATCAAGCACTACTACCTGCTGATAATCGTCCGCGTTATGCTTCGCGTTATGTCAATAGTTTTGCAAACATTAGTTCTAATTTTTCAGTTCCTGACACATATTCTTTTCACCGAAGAAGCCAGTTTCTGAAGAAATGCAATAAGGAATTTTCATAACAACCATGTGTGGGCAGATGACAATCCGTATGAGGTATGTGAAGATCGATTTCAACATCAGTTCTCCTTGAATGTTTGGCTTGGAGTTGTGGGTGACTACCTAATTGGACCGGTATTTCTACCAGAAAAACTTGGCGACAAAAATGGCAATGGGTTTATGCACTATGGTGCTCCACCACATTTCAGTTTAGTCGAATTGAATTTGATCGAATTGCGAAATCGGATAATGCTGCGTAAACTCAATTAGAAACAACTCTGTTGTGTTCGAAAGAGTTCGGCACTCAATGACGAGAAGAATGAATGCTTGTATCCAGATTGAGCAACTTTACATGTACTTTTTGATAATAAAACATTGTTACTGTCGCAAATTTTGTTCACCCTGTATCTTCGAAACAAAGGGTTTTTCAGAAATCATCTACAAAACATTCTTAGAATAGGCCAAGGAATAACCCCGTGAAGTTAAAAAGGAACGAAGAATAACCCCCTTGAACCACGTGCCGCATGTTTACCTAACACCGTATATATATACATATATATATATATATATATATATATATATATATATATATATATATATATATACATATATATATATATATATATATATATATATATATATATATATATATACATATATATATATATATATATATATATATATATATATATATATATATATATATAGTGTAATAATTGTAAATAAAAATGTGTAACAAAATTGAAAGAAATTCAAATAAGACCGTCGAATTTTAAGATTACATTACAAGGAGAAAAGGGAGCAACAAAAAGCATACGGAATAAAACAAGCGTATGTTAAGTATAAGCCCGTGTGTGCCAGAAATAAAAGTCGCAAGAAGCAACTAACTCCAGAGAGATCCAATTTTTGTTATCTTCTTTTTATCCTTTTAATATTTATTCTTGCCCGATGCAGCCGGCGCGAGGCTCTGTGTGAGCGCATATTCTATAGTGTTTTCCACCCTCGCAATTTTTTGGCATTCCGTTCCGCGATCCGAATTGCGAATTGTTATTGCGGAACGTTTGCCAGAACGGTCTTCGGCCGGCGGGAGCCGACGATGCAGAAGGCTGTTTAGCAACTCGACTGCCTGGTTATCTTATGGCTAAAACCGGTAATTAGCGACGCAAAACTAAACGAGGATTATCCCGTTTATACCGCAGAGAACGGATAGTTTCTGTCTGCCGACTGGGAAGACTACATACGGATTAAACTGAAACTATGAGCGGAGGACGTCGCACGCTCGGCTTAATATTACTATTAGGGATTTTTATATGTCGCCGCACAACTCCTTTGTTCTCTGCTTACTAGTTTCCATTACTTAGTCTAGTACCTAAACTATTCTGAATTACAGAAATGCACACATTAGTCGCCAGGCCCGGTATGTCTCCATGCGAGGTATCCTTAGGCTATTCTGAATTACAGGAATGCACATTTTATCTACATATTTAAACCATTGCTATTTAAATTATACTTATTATATATTTCTTGTATATTTATAACAACGATTTGCTAAAAGGTTTTCTAATTAAACTGATTTGATTTTGAAACGATTTAGTAATCATGGTAATAAAGTTATACCTGTCACTAGTTGTCATTTATGTTCAGCATACTCTAACAGTTTATTAAGGCTAAATACGCGTCTCAAGAACGTTTGATTATTATTCAAAACTTTATGAAAATTGACGTTCTTTTATGAACAGTTTACAAAAACTTTTGTCCATAAAATTGCCTCTCTTTACATGCCATTCGTAGCATCGCGATTCGACGTTGATGCGTCGTTGAGGAATTTGACAATAATTTTGCTCTTGATGATGTAAAAACACTAGGAAGACGTCGAAATGCAGGAACTGTTGAGAATATTGCTGCTGCAAGAGCAAGCGTTGCTGAGCATCCAAATTTATCAATTGGTCGTCGTGCTCAAGAGTTAGGACTTAAAATCACGACAACTTGGCCGATTTTGCACACATTTGCACATTTTTCACGCAGATTTTTGAATCTGCACCCGTTTAAGATTGTTTCGATCCGAGAACTTAGGCCATTGGATCATCGTCGGCGCCGAAAATTTGCAACTTGGGATTTAGAAGAACCTGAAAGAGATCCTAATTTTAAGAAAAAATATCTTTTCAGATGAAGCTCATTTTTGGTTAAGTGGATACCGTCGGCGACACAAGAAAACTTACAAAAATCTATGTAAATCCTACAAAAACTAAAAGTGAGATCGTTATACCATATATTGCCCAGAGTCCGATCTCTGCAATGCTAAACTCTCGTAAGTCCATAAAAATTCTGCAATAGATTGGGAAATTACAAGAAAACATCGCCCCAAAACTCCTACATGAAAAATGTACAAAACTACGAAAACCTCGTAACTCCACCAGTCTCTGCACTGTGATAGTTGATTCTTCCATATCTGATAATGAAAGCCCTGCCAAAGATCAGTCTAACAGTTATTCAGTAGCACAAAATGTTTCCTGGTCTTGTATGGTTTTGTCTGGTCTCGTCTGGTCTTGTCCGCTTTTGTCTGGGCTTGGATGGTCTTGTCTCGGCTTGTCTGGTCTTCTCGGGAATTGTCTGGTTTTGAATGGTATTGTCTGTATTGTCTAGTATTTTCTAGTCTAGTCTTTTCTAGTCCTGTCATGTCTTTAACCTCGACAGGAATTATTGCAAAAAACGAATTGATATCCTGTCAGACAGCAAAGCAGCCATTACACCAGCGGAATCCAAACTCGAATGGGACTGTGTGGGAAAGCTAAACAAGCTTGGCAGAGAAAATAAAGTAACGCTATACTGGGTACCAGGACACGCTGGCATAGACGGAAACGAAGAAAACGATCACCTAGCAAACAAAGGATCCAGTAATCCCTTTATAGGTCCAGAACCCTCTTATAGTATGAGTGTGTGAACACCATTCACAATAGTTTAGATGAAGAAATGAGAGAACAATGGATGAAAACCTGTAAAGAACATACACGGTTGAGAGAATCCAAAGTAATGATGGGATCTGTTAACCAGAAAAGAACAAAAGCTTGCCTGAAACTAAAAAGGAACAAGCTTAGAATGCTGACGGAAGTACTGACGGGACACTGCAGACTAAGAAAACACCTCAACACCCTAGGCCTAGAGGAAGATGACAGATGCATATTCTGTGGTTCAGCAGAGGAAACCCCCATACATCTGCTCAATGACTGCGGAGCGCTGCTCCGAACACATTTCCGAATTTAAAGAAAACCTAAAAGAACTGAGAGACAGCATAAAGGGTCACACTGGAAAACATATTATCGAGGGAGGAGACTTCACCTTTTGATGATGCTAAGGGAGTAATTCTGACTGAATGGCGAACGGAACAAGATGTTGAAAAATTAAATAAGGGATATATGCCTACTTTCCGCCGGGGACAATCCTCATCGTACATCGATATAACTTTCTGCACAACAAACCTAGTGAGACAGGTCAGAAACTGGGAGGTGAGGGATGATGAGAACCTAAGCGATCATCGAAACATCGAATATACTAATATAATATAAATATAGTATAAAGGTAAAGGACCCAAGAGAACTAAGAAAACGGAATCAAACCAAACAATCACCGGTGATCGGATGGATAATAAACCAGAACAGATTGCAGCTTTTCTCTACAAAATTAAAAGAAAACATAGGCGACCCTAATATAGAGGCTGAACCAAGCGAATGTATGAAAGTAGTTACACAAACATGCGATCAAATATTTCGAAGAAATGGCGGAAGACGCAGACGAGCACCTGTGTATTTGTGGACGAAATAAGTGGCGGAACAAAGGAGGATATGTCTGAAGAAAAGAATAGCAATGGCCAAAGCAAACGCTAAGAAAAATAAAACAAATAAAGAGAAACAAGAGAAAACAAGAAAGAGATCTAAAGAGAAACTTAACGAAGCGATACAGAGAGTGAGCCGGTGGATCAACTCCCATAGCCTAAAACTGGCGCCGACTAAAACGGAAGCTATAATATTAACATGAAGGATAAAACTTTCAAAAATGGAAAACTTGAAAGAAACAAGAAAGAGGCATACGCTAAAGGAAGAGGAGAACACAGAAGGGCAATCAAGATAGCGAAAGAAAATGCATGGAAACAAGTATGAGCAGAAGCTGATAATGATATGGGGGCCTGGGCTATAAAATACTACTGAAAAAATTAAACCTGCGTCCTAAAATAGAGCTGCTGGATAAAAAAGGCTAAATCAAGCGGAGAAACTATTTCCATGTGACCGAAAAATGGACTGGAGCCAGCTTATACAAGGAAGATCGGGTAAACTGTCCACTATTCACTGAAAACGAAATAAAAGAGGCGACCGGAAAAATGAAAAACAAAGGGGCCCCAGGGCCAGACGGGATACCGGTGGAGGCGGTGAAGGCTTTAATGGATGGGAGCCCCCCATACAACTTAAAGATGTTCAACAGATTGCTACAGCGAGGACAATTCTCTAGGATATGGAAAACAGCGAGGCTAGTGCTTATACCTAAGGAAAAGAAACAAGAAAATGCGGAAGTAACATATAGGCCACTATGTATGCTAAACACAAAAGGGAAAATGCTGGAGCAACTACTAAGCAACAGAATCTAGGAAAATATAAAAAAATCTGTGAATTTATCAGAAAGGCAATTCGGCTTCCGGAAAGGAAGATCATCGACGTGCAAATTGTATTAAACTCTGTTCCATGGATGGAAATTATCCTAGAACTAATCAGGCGTAAGATACGACCGTATCTAGTACAGATTGTATGCAGTTACCTTAGTGAAAGAGATCTAATGGTAGGAAAAATTGCCAAGATAAATATAACAAGAGTTGTCCCTCAGGGATCTATACTAGGACCGTTACTTTGGAATATCTTCTGCGATTAGGTAATACGGCTACGCATGCCTGCAGGACTGATCCTTATAGGTTATGCGGATGATTTGGCTGTGATCGTAAGAGGCAAAAAAGAAGAGGTGCATTAAAATTAACGAAGCGATACAGAGAGTGAGCCGGTGGATCAACTCCCATAGCCTAAAACTGGCGCCGACTAAAACGGAAGCTATAATATTAACAGGAAGGATAAAACTCTCAAAAATGGAAATCAAAGTAGAAGATGCAATAATAACGACATCAGAGACATTGAGGTATATTGGAGTCATATTCAACAGAAATATGAGAATGACACAAGCTATGAAAGCCGAGGCCTAATCTAGGACGACTAATGCCAAACATTGGAGCACCACGATGTAGCAAACCACGGCTGATCGCGTCGATAGTTTACTCCATCATACTCTATGGTGCACCTATATGGCGAAAGGTCATGACAAAGAAAAAATATAATCAATTTTTAGAACGTATCCAGCGAAAAATACTGATTAGAGTCTGTTGCGTATACCGGACTGTATCTAGCGATGCTATGCGATTGGTAGCGGAAAGCCCATCCATCGGTTTAATAATAGAAGGAAGATGTAGAAGGCAGGAAGATACAAGCAAGAAACCATCCGCATCAGAGAGCACAACACAAATAACTAACCAGTGGCAGAAAAGATGGGGGAACCTGAAAAGAAAGGTGGAATGGAAGCGAAGACTCATACTAAATGTAAATAATTGGAAAAATCGAGAGCATGTTGAAGTAGACTATAACCTGACACAAGTATTGACGGGGCATGGATGTTTTGTCCACTACCTAAGAAGGTTCAAATTAGCAGAAGCGGAAGACTGTTACTACGGTGGGGAGGGCGATACAGCGGAACACACAGTCTTCGATTGTCCAAGATGGGAAGCGCAAAGGAAAAAAATGACGGAAAGCAGAGGCGAAAGAGTAATTGCCGAAAATATTACTGGGCATATGCTGGAGCGTGAGGAAACGTGTAGAACTATAACAGGAAATTTAACAGAAATAATGAAAACGAAAGAAAAGGCGAACGAGACAAATATACAGGAAAAATAGAAGACACAGTTTTTCCCTGAAGTTATACTCCGGTGGTTTCCAAGGGAAAGTCTTGTCCAGTCTTGTCCAGTCTTGTTCAGTCTTGTCCAGTCTTGTCCAGTCATGTCCAGTCGTGTTCAGACTTTTCCAGTCTTGGCCAGTCTTTTCCAGTCTTGTCCAGTCTTGTCCAGTCTTGTCCAGTCCTGTCCAGTCTTGCCCAGTCTTGCCCAGTCTTGTCCAGTTTTGTTTAGTCTTGTCCAGTATTGGCTAGTCTTGTCCAGTCTTGTCCAGTATTGTCCAGTCCTGTCCAGTCCTGTCCAGTCTTGTCCAGTCTTGTTCAGTCTTTTCCAGTCTTGTCCAGTCTAGTCCAGTCTTGTCCAGTCCTGTCCAGTTTTGTCAAGTCTTATCTAGTTTTGACCAGTCTTGTCCAGCCTTATTAAGTCTTGTCTAGTCCTGTATGTCTAGTTCTGTATGTTTTGTTCCTTCCGTCTAGTTTTGTCAGTCTAGTCTTGTCGATCTAACTTTCACTGTTTATTTTTTTTAAATTGTTTTAATTTTCTGCAAATAGGGTACAATATTTTATTATAATTGCGAAATTTTAGTTTTTTTTTGGTTATTAAAGTAAATAAACCTTAAATTTAACAGACATTTGCAAACATATTGGCAATTACCTTGATTCAAGCACAGCAAAGAAATCTTGGAATGTTCTTGAGCACTTGAATTAAATCACTGAATTGTACATCACTATCCAAACCGAACCAAGTTTTTATGGACTGTAATGAAAAATCAAGTTGAATTTGCGTAATAAAACATCTATCTTTATAAATATTCATTCGACAAAATATTAGATTAGCTTGTAATTGTTTTTAAAATAAATATTTCTTTCGGTATAGCGCGCATCATTTTACTTTTGCAAATTCAAATCAAGAAAATTTGTTTTATATTTTTACAAAAGATTGTTACTATATTTATTTATACGTCAAAACGTGACTGAAAATATGACGGAAATTGACGCATGGGCACAAAAAAAAACTATGAAAAGGTTTATTACAATTCGCCATTGATTGCTTATGTCAAAATCAACAGATATACCTCCGGCCGAAAGTCACCGCTACCCGAAATCGCTATTGAACTCATTAGGCGGACTGACTTTTGCCCTAGATTATATACAGAAATCGCTATAAAGATCTTCTCGATTAATTACCCAATAGGAACTCAAATCTTCAACAAGCGCGAATATTTAAACAAACAATTACGTTTATGTAGACACAAAAACTATCGCATTAAGAAAATAAAATTAAAAACATTTATATTTATTAGTAAATGTTTGTAAATATCGTAGTGTAAAAGAAATGCAACGATATTTCTAAATAAATGTGGTTCGGGAGTACTGTTGTGTAGTTTTTGTGAGTCTACACGGCAAAAAAACATTTTTTTGTTCTCGGAATCCGTTCTCGGAAAACATCGGGATCAGACAAAAAATCGCCTGGAATTAAATGCATTCAAATTTATTGTGGACGGATAGAAAATTAGGTCAGTTGTGTGTGGGCTATATTGCAGTGAAGTGCATTCTTCTCGATCAAGGTAAGATTTTCAAAACTAATTACCTATAAATAGTAATCAATCATTTGATAAGATGCAAGTAAATGCAAATAACAAATTTAAACGAGTTTTATTACTACGTAAAACCTGCAATTCCATATTTATTGTTTGTTATGTTTCTTGTTCCAATTGCAATAAACTGAAATGGATTGAATTGAAATGGACTCATCCACATAAATGTTTTAAAGAAAGTATGAAGATTCTTCTTAATCCATGTAACATTGTTTCTTAGAATTATGATAACTTACTTAGAATTATAATAACTTATTTTAATTATAATTACTTCGAATTATATATTCTTTAATAACTGAAAAGTAAATGTAAATACTCAACTTATACAAGATGTCACCATAAATTAAAAAAAAAATGGTATTCCATATTTCTCCCTAATTATGTTTCTTGTTTCCACTCTGATAACAATATATTAAAAGTATGCTTTCGAAGAGAATAGGGGACTAACATGTTTTCAATAAACTGACAGACCAAACAAGTTTATACAATCAGACAAGACAAGACAAGGACAGGCTAAACAAGTCCTAACACGAGTAAAGAGAAATAGACAAGATTATAAAAGACTGGTCAGGACTGGACAAGACGACAAAACAACACTAGACTAGACAAGACTGGAGAAAATTGAACAAGAATGGACTAGACTACAGGATAATGAGGATAGACTAGACTAGAGAATGAACTAGGCTTGTAAAGCTTGATCGGATCAGACTAGACCAGACAAGATAAGGCAGGACTAGAGGATACCAGAAGAGAGCAGACAACATCAGAGAAGACAAGACCAGACAAGATCAAAGATCAGACAAGCCCAGGCCAGACCAGGCAAGACCAGACAAGACTAGACAAGACCAGACAAGACCAGACAAGACCAGACAAGACCAGACAAGACCAGACAAGACCAAACAAGTGTAGACAAGACCAGGCAAGATCAGGCAAGTCCAGACAAGACTAGACAAGACCAGACAAGACCAGGCAAGACCAGACAAGTGTAGACAAAACCAGACGAAACATTACAAGATAAGACAAGACCAGACAAGACCAGGAAAGACAAGGCAAGAGTACACAAGACCAGACCAAACCAGACAAGACCAGCCAACACCAGACAAGACCAGGAAAGACCAGACAAGAGTACACAAGACCAGACAAAACCAGACAAGACCAGCCAACACCAGACAAGACCAGAAAAGACCAGACAAGACCAGACAAGACCAGACAAGTACAGACAAGTCCAGACAAGACCAGACAAGACCAGAAACGACCAGACAAAACCAAACAAGACCAGACAAGGCCATACAAGACCAGACACGACCATACAAGACCAGACAAGACCAGACAAGACCAGGCCAGACCAGACAAGACCAGACAAGACCAGACAAGACCAGACAAGACCAGAAAATACCAGACAAGACAAGACAAGACCAGACAAGACCAGGCAAGACCAAACAAGTGTAGACAAGAACAGGCAAGATCAGGCAAGTCCAGACAAGACTAGACAAGACCAGACAAGACCAGGCAAGACCAGACAGTGTAGACAAAACCAGACAAAACATTACAAGATAAGACAAGACCAGACAAGACCAGGAAAGACCAGGCAAGAGTACACAAGACCAGACAAAACCAGACAAGACCAGCCAACACCAGACAAGACCAGGAAAGACCAGGCAAGAGTACACAAGACCAGACAAAACCAGACAAGACCAGCCAACACCAGACAATACCAGATAAGACCAGACAAGACCAGACAAGACCAGACAAGACCAGACAAGACCAGACAAGTACAGACAAGTCCAGACAAGACCAGACAAGACCAGAAACGACCAGACAAAACCAGACAAGACCAGACAAGGCCATACAAGACCAGACACGACCATACAAGACCAGACAAGACCAGACAAGACCAGGCAAGACCAGACAAGACCAGACAAGACCAGACAAGGCCAGACAAGACCAGACAAGACCAGACAAGACTACACAAGACCATACAAGACCAGACAAGACCAGGCAAGACCAGACAAGACCAGACAAGACCAGACAAGACCAGACAAGACCAGACAAGACCAGACAAGACCAGACCAGACCAGACAAGACCAGACAAGACCAGACAAGACCCGACAAGACCAGACAAGACCATACAAGACCAGACAAGACCAGACAAGACCATACAAGACAAGACAAGACCAGACAAGACCAGGCAAGACCAAACAAGTGTAGACAAGACCAGGCAAGATCAGGCAAGTCCAGACAAGACTAGACAAGACCAGACAAGACCAAAACTGACAGACCAAACAAGTTTATACTATCAGACAAGACAAGACAAGGACAGGTTAAACAAGTCCAAACACGAGTAAAGAGGAATAGACAAGATTATAAAAGACTGGTCAGGACTGGACAAGACTGGACAAAACAACACTAGACTAGACAAGACTGGAGAAAATTGAACAAGAATGGACTAGCCTAGAGGATAATGAGGATAGACTAGACTAGAGAATGAACTAGACTTGTAAAGCTTGATCGGATCAGACTAGACCAGACAAGATAAGGCAGGACTAGAGGAGACCAGAGGACAGCAGACAACATCAGAGAAGACAAGACCAGACAAGCCCAGACCAGACCAGGCAAGACCAGACAAGACTAGACAAGACCAGACAAGACCAGACAAGACCAGACAAGAGCAGACAAGACCAGACAAGACCAGACAAGACCAGACAAGACCAGACAAGACCAGACAAGACCAGACAAGACCAGACAATACAAGACAAGACCAGGCAAGACCAAACAAGTGTAGACAAGACCAGGCAAGATCAGGCAAGTACAGGCAAGACTAGACAAGACCAGACAAGACCAGGCAAGACCAGACAAGTGTAGACAAAACCAGACGAAACATTACAAGATAAGACAAGACCAGACAAGACCAGGAAAGACCAGGCAAGAGTACACAAAACCAGACAAAACCAGACAAGACCAGCCAACACTAGGCAAGACCAGGAAAGACCAGACAAGAGTACACAAGACCAGACAAAACTAGACAGGACCAGCCAACAGCAGACAAGACCAGAGAAGACCAGACAAGACCAGACAAGACCAGACAAGTACAGACAAGTCCAGACAAGACCAGAAACCACCAGACAAAACCGCACAAGACCAGACAAGGCCATACAAGACCAGACACGACCATACAAGACCAGACAAGACCAGACAAGACCAGGCAAGACCAGACAAGACCAGACAAGACCAGACAAGACCAGACAAGACCAGACAAGACCAGACAAGACCAGACAAGACCAGACAAGACCAGACAAGACCAGACAAGACCAGAAAGACCAGACAAGACAAGACAAGACCAGACAAGACCAGGCAAGACCAAACAAGTGTAGACAAGAACAGGCAAGATCAGGCAAGTCCAGACAAGACTAGACAAGACCAGACAAGACCAGGCAAGACCAGACAGTGTAGACAAAACCAGACAAAACATTACAAGATAAGACAAGACCAGACAAGACCAGGAAAGACCATTCAAGAGTACACAAGACCAGAGAAAACCAGACAAGACCAGCTAACACCAGACAAGACCAGGAAAGACCAGGCAAGAGTACACAAGACCAGACAAAACCAGACAAGACCAGCCAACACCAGACAATACCAGATAAGACCAGACAAGACCAGACAAGACCAGACAAGACCAGACAAGTACAGACAAGTCCAGACAAGACCAGACAAGACCAGAAACGACCAGACAAAACCAGACAAGACCAGACAAGGCCATACAAGACCAGACACGACCATACAAGACCAGACAAGACCAGGCAAGACCAGAGAAGTCCAGACAAGACTAGACAAGACCAGAGAATACCAGGCAAGAGCAGAGAAGTGTAGACAAGACCAGACGAAACCTAATCTTTAAAGTATCCTATAATTTTGTAATGATTTTTTTGTTTTAATACAATCGAATAAAACATTTTCTTTCTTACGTTAAGAAAATAGAAATTGATATTTTGATTCTTTAAGTTTTATAATAATTGTCCATTAATGAAATTTAGTAAAAAAAAACCTTTTCGCTGTGAATCTCTTTTTTGAACTATATCTCGTGCGGAATACTTTTATAACTCTGTATTATCTGCAATAACTTGCCAATATTGCCAAATTAAAAAAAAACAAGTTTTGTTTCTCTGTTGATTTTAATGAACAAATTTTGCAAAATGCTTTTGTTTTTTGTAAAAATTGGACGAAAAGGTTAAAATATTAATTTGGCAATATGTGCCTATATATTGCCAAATTTTCCAAAACCAAAACCAAAATTGCCAAAAACCAAAATCGCTATTCGAAACAAAATTTATTCTTTGTTGTTTTGAATGTACAAACCTTGCAAAACTCATTTGTGTTGTGTCAAAATTGAACGGAAACCACAAAATAATTTGAAAGTCTAGTTTTGTCAGGCAAGATCAGACAAGACTAGACAAGACCAGACAAGACCAGGCAAGACCAGACAAGTGTAGACAAAACCAGACGAAACATTACAAGATAAGAGAAGACCAGACAAGACCAGGAAAGACCAGGCAAGAGTACACAAGACCAGACAAAACCAGACAAGACCAGGAAAGACCAGGCAAGAGTACACAAGACGAGACAAAACCAGACAAGACCAGCCAACACCAGACAAGACCAGAGAAGACCAGGCAAGACCAGACAAGACCAGACAAGACCAGACAAGACTAGACAAGACCAGACAAGACCAGACAAGGCCAGACAAGACCAGACAAGACCAGACAAGACTAGACAAGACCAGACAAGACCAGACAAGACCAGACAAGATCAGACAAGACCAGACAAGACCAGACAAGACCATACAAGACCAGACAAGACCAGGCAAGACCAGACAAGACCAGACAAGACCAGACAAGACCAGACAAGACCAGACAAGACCAGACAAGACCAGACCAGACCAGACAAGACCAGACAAGACCAGACAAGACCCGACAAGACCAGACAAGACCATACAAGACCAGACAAGACCAGACAAGACCATACAAGACCAGACAAGACCAGACAAGACCAGACAAGATCAGACAAGACCCGACAAGACCAGACAGACCATACAAGACCAGATAAGATCAGACAAAACCAGACATGACCAGAGAAGTCCAGACAAGACTAGACATGACCAGAGAATACCAGGAAAGAGCAGAGAAGTGTAGACAAGACCAGACGAAACCTAATCTTTAAAGTATCCTATAATTTTGTAATGATTTTTTGTTTTAATACAATCGAATAAAACATTTTCTTTCTTACGTTAAGAAAATAGAAATTGATAGGGTATTTTGATTCTTTAAGTTTTATAATAATTGTCCATTAATGAAATTTAGTAAAAAAAACCTTTTCGCTGTGAATCCCTTTTTTGAACTATATCTCGTGCTGAATACTTTTATAACTCTGTATTATCTGCAATAACTTGCCAATATTGCCAAATTAAAAAAAACTACTTTTTGTTTCTCTGTTGATTTTAATGGACAAATTTTGCAAAATGCTTTTGTTTTTTGTAAAAATTGGACGAAAAGGTTAAAATATTAATTTGGCAATATGTGCCTATATATTGCCAAATTTTCCAAAACCAAAACCAAAATTGCCAAAAACCAGAATCGCTATTCGAAACAAAATTTATTCTTTGTTGTTTTGAATGTACAAACCTTGCAAAACTCATTTGTGTTGTGTCAAAATTAAACGGAAACCATAAAATAATTTGAAAGTCTAGTTTTGTTTGTCTATTCTTGTATGTGTAGTCTCATCCGTCTAGCCTTGTCTGTCTAGTATTGTCTGTCTAGCCTTGAGTGTATCGTCTCGTCCATCTGGCCTTGTCTGTCTAGTCTTATCTGTCTAGTATTGTCTGTCTAGCATTGTCTGTCTAGTCCTGTCTGTTTAGTCTGGTCTGTCCTATTCGTGTCTGTCCTAGTCTTGTATGTCCTAGTCTTATTTGTTCTAATATTATTCGTCTTAGTCTTGTATCTCCTAGTCTAGGACAAATACAGATTTTTTTAATTTCCTAGAATGAGAAAAACGGATGGGCTAAAGCCCCCAATTTTCTATATTTTAACGAGCATCTAAAGGTGAGTGATGAAGTCAAGTATCTAGGTGTAATCCTGGTTGCCAAACTGACTTGGAATCAACACCTAAAGAAAGCTACCAACAAGTGTAAAATGGCACTGATGATGACCAAAAGAGCACTTGGAAAATCATGGGGACTGAAACGACAGCATGGTATATTGGCTATGCACTATGGTAGTTAGACCCATTCTGACATATGGCTCCACAGTATGGTGGACCAAAGTGAAGCAAAAACAGACCATTAGAGAACTCTCCTATGTTCAAAGACTGGCCTGTTTAGCAATTACGGGAGCGATGAAAACCGCCCCAACTACGGATCTGGAAGTGATCCTAGGCCTTCCTCCCCTGAATATCTTTATCAGGGGGGAGGCAAGGATGGGAGCTTTCAGATGCATATGCAATGGCACATAGGCATCTCTGGCGAGGTCAGCACACCATGATAACGAATGTCATATCAGAATCGTACCTCAATATAGAGGGGGATTCGATGCCCAAAAGGCTGTCATTCGATCTACCCTTCAAAACACATCTACGATGGACAGAAGGCAACCAAATAACCACTTGACAAGGAGGACTGGATTGGTATACAGACGGCTCCAAGAAGGACTGTGGTACTGGCGCAGGAATCTATGGACTGACCCTGGAGTGCAGCCTATCTGCACCCCTGGGGACACTTGCCACAGTATTCCAAGCAGAAATACACGCTATCATGGTCTGTGCCCGTGAAAATTTGAGAATGGACTACAAAAGTAGAAACATCCGAATTTTCACGGACAGTCATGCTGCGATTATAGCTCTAGCGTGTCACGAAATCAAATCTAAGACAGTTTGGGACTGTCTTCAGGACCTAAAAGCCCTGGCAAAGCATAACAAGGTCACACTTGCTTAGGTGCCTAGCCACACGGGACTGGTGGGTAACGAAATGGCGGATAAGCTAGGAAAAGATTTAGCCTGTAAGGCAAACATCATTGCTGAAAGCGGACCCTACTTTACCAAGACCACGACCCGAAATAAAATCTGTAAATGGGTAGCAACTGCAGTGGGTCAATTTGAATGGTCTGACATACAGCAAACGAATGTTAGCAAACCTATCGGGAACTCTAACTGTTGAAATACTGCAACTGCCAAGGAAGCAGATCGCAATTGCGGTAGGCCTACTTACAGGTCTCTGCCCTCTACGAGAACACCTGCACAAAATGGGTATCTGGAAGGATGAACCTTTATGCAGGTTATGGTATGAGGAGGACGAAACCGCCGCCCATATAATTTTCCACTGTGAAGCAATTGCACGTAGGAGACACAAGCTTGATATTACAGCTGAGAAAGTCCCCGTGGAAAACATGGCACATAGAATCCTGGACCTAATAGAGGGACTGAATCTATTTGCATGAACGGAACCATGTGGGGAAATACAATAGGCCAATGAGCCGCAGTGTTTTAAGGGCTAACCCCCCTGGACCCACATTGGTTAGAGAAAAAAAATCTCCTAGTCTTCTATGTCCTAGTCTTGTCTATCCCAATTGTATCTGTCCTAGTCTTGTATGTCCCAGTCTTATCAGCGCTACTCTTGTCTGTCCTAGTTTTATATATCCTAGTCTTGTATGTCTTATTCTTGTCTGTCCTAGTCTTGTATGTCCTAGTCTTGTACATCCCAGGCTTGTTTGTCCTAGTCTTGTATGTCATAGTTTTGTATGTCCCAGTCTTTTGTGCCCTTGTCTTGTCTGCCATAATCTTGTTTGTCCTAGTCTTATCTCTCTTAGTATTGTACGTCCTAGTTTTGTACGTCCTACTCAAATTAAAATTCAAACAATTTTATTTCATTATTTAATTGAGTAAATACATTTAATTAAATACACATATATACATCCTAAATGAAATATGTCACACAGAATACGATTAACATGAGATGGCATTAGTTGCACTAATAACTTTCGAATAAAATTCTTTTAAATTATAAGGTTCAATAGTAACTAAAAGTTGAAATAGCTGCTTTTTGAATTTATTTAAATTAGTTATTTGCTTAATACCTCTTGGTAGCGTGTTGAATAATTTCATCATAATTTTTTCTCTTTTTCTATTGGCGGACAGCTTGTTTTTGTATCCTGAAAACTGTTTGGGCAGATACTGAATTTCCCCAAAACATTTCCCCAACACCAAATTTAAATATACCTACCATAGAAAGTGACGAAATACACTATCCGCAGGACATCGTTATCTAAATAGCGCATAATATAAATATCGCATTTAAATATTTCAGTTTGGAGGGACCTCATAGCGAAAACTGCCTTATTTAGCTTCCCTGTCACAAAATGTATATGTGATGTCCAGTCTAAATACTGGTCCAGAGGAACACGTAGTAGTTTGACAGACCTATGAACTGCAATCTGTTTGTTCCCTATTGCCTATGTCACCGGGTATAATGATCTATTACGACTAGTTTTAAAACTGAATGTTTGGGTTTTTTCTTTATTTACTCTTAGCCCATTTATCTCAAACCATGTCGTTAAGGAATCGATGATTTTGTTTGTAGTAGTTGTGATGTCTGTAATGGTCTTATGAATTAACAGGAGGGATGTGTCATCCGCATAGTTTATCAATGTGTGGGGTGGTTCAATATATATTATATGTAAATCAATTATAAATAATACGAATAATAGCGGTCATATGGCGCTCCCTTGTGGAATACCCAAGTTAATCATACTCGTCGCGGAATGCACAAATCCGTGCGGAGTTTGGATTCTAGGGACTTGAGTCCTATTAGTTAAAAATGATTTTATTAACTCCAGCACGATTGCTGTTATCCCGTATTTAGCAAGTTTTGTCTTGTCAGTCTTGTCTGTCTAGTCTTGTCTGTCTAAACTTGTCTATCTAGTCTTATCTTGTCTGAAACAAATTCTAGTTGAAACAACTCCATGTTGCGACAAATTCATGTTGCGTATTCGTATTGCGCTTTCATTTGCACTTCATGTTGAATCGACTTTATCGAAACAATTTATATAGTTACTACGTAGTAGTATATAGTAACTACGTAGTAGTATATAGTAACTACGAGCAAAGATTCTTTTCACCTCGAATTCTCATTTCATCTTAGAATGCACATTGAAACAACTTCAGGTTGAAACAACTTTATGTTACGGCTTCGTATTGCGACAATTTAAAGTTGCAACAACTTCATATTGAACTTTAATTAGACTACTAACTCAAAATTAAACGGAAACGACAAACTAGTTTGAAAGTCTAGTTTTGTCTGTCTATTCTTGTCTGTGTAGTCTCGTCCTCCTGGCCTTGTCTGTCTAGTATTATCTGTCTAGTATTGTCTGTCTAGCCTTGTCTGTCTAGACCTGTCTGTTTAGTCTAGTCTGTCCTAATTTTGTCTGTCCTAGTTTTATTTGTCCTAATCTTCTTTGTCTTAGTCTTGTATGTCCTAGTCTTCTATGACCTAGTCTTGCCTGTTTCAGTCTTATCTGTCTTAGTCTTGTATGTCTCAGTCTTGTCTGTCCCTGCCTTGCCTGCGCTAGTCTTGTCTGTCCTAGTCTTTTATATCCTAGTCTTGTATGTCTTATTCTTGTCTGCCCTAGTCTTGTATGTCCTATTCTTGTACATCCCAGTCTTGTTTGTCCCAGCCATATATGGCTTAGTTTTGTATGTCCCAGTCTTGTCTGTCCTTGTCTTGTGTGCCCTTGTCTTGTTTGTCCTAGTCTTATCTCTCTTAGTATTGTGTGTCCTAGTTTTGTTTGTCCTAGTCTTGTCTGTCATAATCTTGTATGTCCTTCTCTTGTATGTTTTGGTCTTGCATGACTCAGTCTTGCCTTTCCTAGTCTTGTATGTCCTGGTCTTGTATGTTCTAGTCTTGTATGTGCTGGTCTTGTCTGTCCTAGTTTTGTATGTCCTAGTCTTGTCTGCTCTAGTCTTGTCTGTCCTAGTTTTGTGTGTCATAGTCTTGTATGTCCTTGCCTTGTCTGTCCTAATCTTGTATATCCTAGTCTTGTCTATCCTGGTCTTGTCTGCTTTAGTCTTGTCTGTCCTAGTCTTGTCTCTCCTAGTCTCTTATGTCATAGTCTTGTCTGTCCCAGTCTTGTCTATTATAGTCTTGTCTATCATAGTCTTGTATGTTCTAGTCTTGTCTGTCCTAGTCTTGTATGTCTCAGTCTTGTCTGCCCTAGTCTTATCTATTCTAGTTTTGTCTGTCATAGTCTTGTATGTCCTTACTTTGTCTGTCCTAGTCTTGTAAATCCAAGTCTTGTCTGTCTTTATCTTGTCTGTCGTAGTCTTGTCTCTCCTAGTCTTTTATGTCACAGTCTTGTTTGTCCTATTCTAGTCTATTATAGTCTTGTCTATCATAGTTTTGTATGTCCTAGTCTTGTCTGTACTAGTATTGTATGTTCCAGTCTTGTCTCTCCTACCCTTGTATGTCCTAGTCTACTCTGTCATAGTCTTGTATGTCTTAGTTTTGTCTGTCCTTATCTTATATGTCCTAGTCTTGTTTGTCCTAGTCTTGTATATCTCAGTCTTGTCTCTCCTAGTCTTGTCTGTTCTAGTCTTTAATATCCCAGTCCTGTTTGTCCTAATCTTGTCTGTCCTAGTCTTGTATGTCCTAGTCTTCTCTGTCCTAGTCTTGTATATCCCGCTCCAGTCTGTCCTAGTGTTGTCTGTCCTAGTCATGCATATCCTAGTCTTGTATGTTCTAGTCTAGTCTGTATAGTCTTCTCCGTCTAGTCTTGTCTATCCAGTCTTGTCTGTCTACTCTTGTCCGTCTAGTCTTGTCAGTCTAAACTTGTCTATCTAGTCTTGTCTTGTCTGAAACAAATTCAAGTTGAAACAGCTCCATGTTGCGACAAATTAATGTTGCAACTTCGTATTGCGACAACTTCATGTTGCAACAACTTCATGTTGAACCGACTTCATCGAAACAATCAATCTAGTTTCAACTACGAGAAAAGATTTTTTCACCTCGAATCCTCATTTCATCTTCAAATGCATGTTGAAACAACTTCATGTTACGGCTTCGTATTGCGACAACTTCAATTTGCAACAACTTCAAGTTGCAACAACTTCATATTGAACTTGAATTAGACTACTAACTTATAATAATTAGGCGGGCTATGGAAAGCACAATCTAATCAATCTATTCTAAATCAGTTAGCATTGTAGAAGAATGCTTTAGATTAAGTACATTTTAATCTAGTAGATTACATAGACAAGACAAGAAAGAGACAAGACAAGATAAGACAACGCTAGACCAGACTAGTCAAGACTAGACATAATAAAATTAAAGACTAAATATATGGCTATCCGCATAGTTTAAAATTATTTTTTGGGATTTTTTTAAATATCCATCTTTCACCCTGGGCAGGGGTCGGCAAACTCTATGAATTAAGGAGCCACATTTTTCTTTAAAATAATTTCTGTGAACTGTATCAAGAGCCACGGATGATTTTTTTTTTCATAGTCATATTTTTGTATTTTCTTCATAATTGGCTATGATTAAGCGTCTTTGCGATAATATTATTGGTGGCCTTGCCTACAAAATTCATAACTTTAGCAATAACTTCTGGAAATGTTTGTGCGTCAAGTGCTTCCTGGCGAATTATGCAATGGAAAGATAACACGTCATGATTTTTGTGCACAATTTTTTCAAATTGTTTTTTAAAATTGTTACAAATCCTTTTTTATTACCCACCATATTTTTAGCTCCATCTGTTGCAATTGACCCTTCTCCTCTGACCCTTGAGTAGCAATAATCCCGGTTCTTCTTTGGGACCATCTGATGAAATATAGTGAACAAAAAGGACAACTTGCGCAGTATCCTTTATGTGACAAGATTCTTTTGATTTTATTCATAATATATCTGCTTTATTGTTAAAATTGTGAAAATGTGTGTCAGCCCCATTTATAAAACAACTTTTTATATACTCACCATCAATGAATGGTTTTCCGATTTTGACGATTTCGAGACTCACGTTGAAGCTTGCCAAGTTAGCATTATTTGTAGACTGTATCCAACAGTTAAAAGATGATCTTGTCTTTTTAAAATTAAGTTCTTCAATTGCTTTCTCTCTTACATCACCGAAGGGATAATTCTTTGCAAATGCGGCATGTTTATTTTCGAAATGTATCTCGACATTAGACTTTTTGTTGTTTGGAAGTTTTTCATGGTTAATAAGTCAAGTTGGAAGACCAGCTGCATTAGGTACCAACGCAAACGATTCAGTCCATTCAGTTTGGAATTCACGATGTCGATCGACAATTTTTATTTTCTTCGAAACCATTTTGAGAGAAATTTTGAGTTTCTGAATTATTCTTCGAAACCATTTTGAGAGGAATTTTGAGTTTCAGAATTATGTCCAAAAAAGCACAATTTGGAACTATGCACTGACTTGACTGCGAGACAATAACTAAAAGAAACAATCTAGATCCGGGCTGTGACTGTGAGTTATAAAGAACCTGCCGGCGGCGGCCGTAAAACGTCCGAAAAGGGACAGTTCTGTTTCTTTTTTTGTTATTTTGTGATGTTGCAATTCATTTCCGATGAGCCGTAAGCTCACACCAAAAGAGCCACATGTGGCTTGCTAGCCACACTTTGCTGACCCCTGACCCAGGGTAACGCAACACTCTAATGAGAGTGTATATGTTTATTAATCTCTTTGTTATGTTAAAAAAAGTCAATGATTTCATGAAGTCGATAGACTGCTATAGCAGTCCATAACATCTGGTCGCCAAATCAATTGGACTACTATAACACTCCATAGCACCTGAGCGTAAAATCAATTGAACTGCTATAGCAGCCCATAGCAGCAAAAGGGTTAAATTGTTTTTTATGATTTTCCTGAAAACCTCGTATCTTAACTAATCAAAATCCCTGTAAAAGTACTTAAAACTCGTAACTCTAATCTTTCTAGTTGAAGTGCGGCTCCAGTAAGCAAAACCTAAAAATCAGGGTATTATCAATTGCTTACATCATCTGTTTCACAAGAATCACGTTTTGTGGTTGATATTTTCATTCGATTATTAATAATAAACATATGAAAGACAAAAAGTTATATCCTGCAAAACTTAACCTACTGGAGTTAGAAGATTTTCTTGTGTCGCCGACGATATGTTAACAAGCAAAATTGTTTTATTACCGCGGTAATTTCTGAAAACCTATTAATCGTGCTATTTTTTTTATTAAATAGACCGAGATATGTATTGCAAAACACGTCTACAGTCGAAATATTTATTCTGTATATAACGAAATAGTGTAATAAGATTTAGCGTTTGGGATGTGTGTTAGTATGTAGAGCTAATAATGCAGATAGCATGCAGTTAGAAACGGTGGGGCATAAATAGCACAAGATAAAACGCGGCACGTATTACTTTGTTGGGGTCGCGGGCGGGGTTGCGTTCATCCCTCGACTGCCGCGACTCTTTAAAACGGAATTATTACAAGGAAATTCTTCCACACAACACGAACTGCAACTTCCAACGCCTACAAAATAAACTCTATAATGTCGTCTGCTTATCTAAGTATTATGTTTTGATTATTAGGATAAGTATAATCCAGTGATTCTCAACCATTGTGCCTCGGCAATTTTGTATGCATTCAAATTTTTAAAGTGTGCCGCCAAATTCTTGTTGAATTCTCGGACGTTTCTCGGAATTCTTGTTGAATTCCCGGAGGTGGAGGATAAGCAGATCATCTTAGCGGAAATTTCTATTTAAAAATGTTATGTCTGCAAAGGTTCTTTTCTACTGTGTACAAAATAAAATCCGTATTAACCATTGATTACCAAGGTATGGTGAAATATTTGGTGTAGGTGGATAATCACAAGATAGAGCCGCTTTATTACATTTATATCTCACATTTTCACACTTGCTTGCATCAGTTTATATATGATCAATCCATCTGTTTTTAAACTTTAGACTTTCTTAAGGGGTTAACTCATAAACTGTAAGATTATAATCTGATTTTTATTGATTTTGGACAACGCAACTATCGACAAGACGGAGAAAATGCAAAAACAAACATTTGCTAGGATGTGCAAATGAATGAATTTGATTTGTAAACGTGGGAATTTAGTTTGCAAAAGTGTAATTTTAATTTGCGAAAGGGTGCATTTTATTTACCATAGGGTGAATTTCATTTGCAAAAGCATTAATTTAATTTGCGAAAAGGTGAATTAAATTTGAAAATCTGAATTAGTGATCTCCAGTTCTCGCCAGCCATCAATAGTCCATTCTTCATTAGTCTAGCTTTGTTTTAAATTATCTATTGCACATTTCTGAATGTTTGAAATATTTATCCAGTTTTACATTCCGCTTATCATACCTTTTTCATATTTCATAGTTTTCTTCGTTTTTCTTGCAACGGAGCTCTTTCTGCAGAATTTATTTTCGATCGACCGAAAGTGTTTATCTTTTTAAAGTGGATTGCGGTGCATAGAGTCTCGTTTGTTGCGACGATATTGATTCGTCTCTTTAAAGCACAATGTATGTTCTAGACCAAGTGACCGCACTCCGGCTAGATAACTTACACTCACTCTAATGCACACACGCCAAGATCCATACAGAAGATTCTTAATAACACATAGAAACGACATATATCTTTCATAATATATGTCGTCATGTATTTCCGAAGCGCCTGCTTCTTCTTTGGGCAATATAACACCACCTTTAAAACAAATAATTCGTACAGTGCATTGAAAAAATCACTATGTTTTAACTACAATTAAGTGTTTCCACTTGAAAATGACTCCACCAGTTGAAATTCGGGTTGTGTTACGTTTTTAAATTTAAAAAACTGTGAATAGCAAGTAATATATTATTTTTACATATATTTATGTAAAGTGTGGTTAAAACTTAGTGATTTCAGTGTAATGAAGAATTAATTTAATCTTTTCTTGCTTTTGCCTCATCTATCCATATTAAACAATAAACATTAAAAACAGAAACAAAGATTAATGAAAAATCAGAAAACCGCCACTCGACTTTCCCTTTTCTCCGCTAATTCCTTCGAGAGAGCGAAGAAAAACAAAACAATTTTCTGCCAAATTATAATGAGTAATTATCGAGTTTCGGCGACGCTGTTGTTTTTTTTTTCGCCCGCTTCCTCTTATACACACACATCTCCTTCTTTCGTCACTTCCGGTCCCATTAGGCAATCGGGACAAAGATGGATGGCCGACGAGTGGCTGGTAAGAAGTGTCTTGCAAGATTTGCATGATTGATGGTACGGAATGACTAGGAGGATTATCCGCAATGCGTGCATGTCCCGAAATATCGATTCCAGTAATGTCTCTCCGATATTATAGACAGACAAAGTTTTCATTATATGCGTTCAATATTTCGTTATTACCCCTACGTTGTTATTCTGTTCTCTTTTGTAATTTCTTATGTATTAGCTGATGGTGATCTATCATCCTTCAATAAATAAAAATAGATTATTCGTAATATTATTTTAGTATAGACAATAATATTTGACCACAGGACTAAGACTAAACAATTTCACAAAACCAGTCAAGAACAGACAAGTACAAGACAAGACCAGACAACAATAGACAAGACTAGATAAACCAGGCGAGACCAGACAAGGCCAGAGATCAGGTAAGCCGAGACAAGACTTGACAAGACCAGACAAGAAGAGATAAGACCAAACATGACCAGACGAGACCAAACAAGACCAAACAAGATTAGACAAGACCAGACAAGATCAGACAAGACCAGACAAGGCCAGACAGGACCAGACAAGACCGCACACGACCAGACAACACCAAACAAGGCAAGACAAGACCAAACGAGACCAGACAGGTCCATACAAGACTATACAAGACTATACAACAACAGACAAGACCAGACAAGAGCAGACAAGACCAGACAAGGCCAGACAAATCCGGACAAGACCGGACAAGACTAGACTAGACCAGAGAAAGCCAGAAAGGACCAGGCAGGGCCAGACAGGACCAGACAGAACCAGGCAAGACCAGACAATACTACACAAGACCAGAGAAGTCCAGAAAAAAACAGACAAGGACAAGATTAGACAAGAACAGACAGTACCAGATAAGAGCAGACAATACCTGACTATACCAGATTAGACCAGAAAAGACATGACAAGAGCAGAAAATACCCGAAAGGACCAGACAAGGCCAGGCAAGGCCAGACAAGACCAGACAAGACCGGACAAGACCAGACAATATCAGAGAAGACTAGTCAAAACCAGACAAGACCGGACAGGACCAGACCTGACAAGACCAGATAAGAACAAACAATACCAGAGAAGAACAGACAAAACCGGACCATACAAGACCGCGCCAGACAAGACCAAACAAACTAAAAATACCAGATGAGACTAGGAAAGACCAAACAAGGCCCGACACGACCAGGCTAGGCCAGTCAAGACCTGAAAAGACTAGACAAGACCAGACTGAACCAGGCAATTTTAGAAAATATGCTTGGATGTTTTGAATTTTGGACAATATAACTCATTTTTTTTATATAAATAATTTATCATTGATCAGGTTGACAACAACTGGCTAAAATTCATAATTAATCGCACAATGTTCATATTTCATATGAGAAATTATCTATAATAATGGAAACTATGTTATTTGTAATTGAAATAATTGTTAATTAATAAAAGGATATAATAAAAAAATGTAAAAATGTTGTTTTCCTAAATATTCAAAATTCAAAAATTCACGAAATGTTTTTGCTGAAATAACAAAATATTATACAGAATGTTACAGTCAGAAAGCCACGAATTTAACAAATATACATATGTTTTATTCCTGGATTTCAAACAAGCGTACGATTAAACAAATCATCATCATCATCAATAGTGCTACAGCCCTACAGAGCCTCGACTTTCTCCAGCCTCGTCCACCATACTTTCCGGTCTCTGGCACGGACCTTCCAGTCAGCTGCACCAATTTTCCTGGCATCCTCAGAAACGCCGTCTTTCCATATCAGCTTTGTTCTCCCTCTGCCTCTACTGCCGGTTGGTATGGCCTCAAAGTTTCTTCGTGTTGGCAAGTTATTGTCATAGCGTGCTACATGTCCCGCCCATTTTAACCTGCCAATCTTGATTATGTGTCTGTTTCCTGACCCACTGTATAAGTTATAAAGCTCAAAATTATATCTTCTTCTCCAGACGTTATCCTCTTGGACAGCACCATAAATCTTTACAATCAAATAAATAGAGAGCAATTATACATCAAGTGCAGCGTTAACATAACTTTTTAGAAAGCTATTTAACTTAATTCAATTTACATTAAAAGAAACCATTAAAAGAAACCTGTGTTAGGTTAGGTTTTTTATATTATAGTATGAACAAGAACATCAGAATGGTTCAATTTACAAGAAGGTTTAAGACAAGGAGTTACACTGTCCCCAATAGACCTTTTTATAATTGACATTTTTCGTGCGCATATGTCAATTTCCACCTTGTTTTTGGGGTATTTTTTGACGTATAACCAGTGAAAATAATAAAATGTGCCCGAAGCTTTCATATTCCTGTCTTTTAAATATGGCGGACATGGCAAGTAACCATAAAAAAGTTTATAATGTTTAGCTGGATATTAGAATATGTTATAAGGAAAGCAATAGTAAATAGGAATGGTCTTCTATACCAGGGATCACCAATTAGTTTCTTCAGGGGTCCGATTTTTAAAATAAAATTACCATTTCTATTTGAGTTTATTAAATAAGAAAATGTAATAAGGATTTTTTTTACATATCTATGTGAAAAATGACATTTCTTGCCTTCACCGAATTATTGGTCTGAAGTTTGAAGTAAAGTTGGCGCAAGCTATTGTCATTCAATGCTATTTTCTTAAATTTTAATTTATTACCACACACGTGGTATGGGAATTTATTACCATTTTATCCAGAACTCTTCACATGGAACATCCGTATGTTTGTGTTTTAATATGGTATTTTCTTGGAAATCGATCATTTCAATCTGCAGAGTAGCTTTATTACTCCCGTAAACATTTGCGGCTTCGTTGCTCCATTCACCATCAGGATGCAGAGAGTAAATGTTGCTGAGGATTCCGACGACATTCTCAATTTTCAAATTCTCAATCACATTTCATGGTTTCAAATTCCGATTTAAGATCCTTACTGAACGTGTTGTATTGACCGACGTTAATTTCGTTGTCTCTGCTGATTATTTTATTTAAATTAGGGAAGTGCAGGGGAATTCATTACCAAGATCATTATACAAAAGATTGAGTTTTTGCGAAAAGCTTTTTACTTCTGACTTGATCTCCCATATAAGTTTTATTTTGCCTTGAAGTTTAAGGTTCAAGTCATGAATATGTTTAAAAATATCCGTTAGGAAAGCAATGGAAGCTACAATTTCTTTTTTGCTTAGAAAACTTAGGTAGACATTTGCTGAAATCTGATCGCAAGAAATGCCTTCAAATGTTCTAAAATGTTGAACAATCTTTGTAAAACACAGCCTTTGCTTAACCATCCCACTTTATTATGCAACAATATATCGTCATATTGTGCATCAACTTCTTCAAGAAATGATTTCAATTCACGATGTTTCAGTGATGATTTTGCACGAAGGAAATTTATTATTTAAATCACCTCTTGCATTATACACACAAAAACATTATTAACCCTTTCGCTGCTCCAACCGTATATACTCGTATATACTCGTATACTCGTAATAAAAGCGTGGCCCATACGCTCCTAGCGAGTTAACTCGCACTTTGTTTTGAAATTGATCCCTGCTCTAGACGAGTACTTACGCTGTGTTTATATGCAACTCAAGTACCTACGAGCACGTTGCTACGCATTGGTGAACGTTGCAGTAGTATTCATATGGTGTCGTTCCGCACAATTCAGATAGAACTGGCAGACATTCAGAACCTACCATTTCGCCATTCCGCCTAACTGGTAGACATTTTACATTTCGGCCAGCTACAGAATCAAAATCGAATCCAACAAGACGCTGCATTGTGTGCCTAACAAAAAATAAGAGAAAGGAATCTTGCTATTTTTCTGAACCCTGCAATGTTTCATTACTTGTTGTAGCATGTTTTGAGATTTTTCATATAAAAAGAATTACTAAATCTTTGATAGTTTCATACTTAGTATATCATATAGCTACATATGTAAAAAAATTAATAAAATATTTTTGACTGTATTTTGGAATTCATTCACTCACATCTTTTCTAGATGTTGATTAACTGCTATATACGAAGAAACTCGCAGCACTAGATATCGGCGATCTGCTCCACACGAATAAACTCGCAATCTACAAAATATGTGCGCACAGCTAGCACGAAATCTCAAAACGTGTTGCGCAGCGAAAGGGTTAAGTTTGCAGTAAAGCACAGTTTGGTGTATAGTGGTAGCAAATCAAATTTTCATCACATTTTGCATTGTCCCTTTGTCCACAAACTAGTCCTTTTTTAGTCTCAACCATTGCTGTCGCACTGTCAGTAGTACTGTTAAAAGCTTTTTCTGATATATCGAAATAATCCACCACCGCGTTGTTCATGTCTTCTCCTCGGGTCCTTCCTAAAAACGCAAAATAGCCAACATCTCCTCAACAAACGTTTATCTCATTAGGTGTAGGAAGCGTACAAAAATACAGTTTAATCTTGATAATGCATCGGTTAATCCGGCATGTACCGTAATCCGGCGCTCTGGGAAAAGACGTGTCTTTTGTTAACGCTATCCCGCGTCGGATATAAACCTGGCGCACAGCTGAAATAAAGTCAAAAGGGACATCCTTAAACTCTGAAGAAATGATTCACAATTATGACAAAGCTCTACTCTAAAACTCTACAATTGTCTTCGGAATTTTTACAAGAGCTTTCCAACAAATGTGAAGTGGATGTTACGCTGACATAGCTTGGCTTCAAGGCATAAACAAGGAAAATTTTCATTTCAAATTTCTGACGAAGAAATCCTCAGCCTAATTTGTTACACGGATGACGTTGGAGCTAACGATGACTCGAATGTTTGAACTCTGCGAAGTGTAGCAAAGGGTGACGCGTTTAACGTACTCAATGTTCGAAATGGACAGAAGAAAACGCAGTGATGCTGTGTTAGTGCGGAAAAGGTTGCCAAAGTGCGTTTCTGATAAAATATTAAAGGCAACGAAGCAAAAAGCGAATACACGTTTACCTATATACAGGGTGCTTCAAAAAAATGTATACACACTTTGAACTTCCATAGAAAATTTATTTACCGTTCTACAAAGTTAAATTTCAGGAAAATAGAAAGCTGAAAGTCCAATGTAAATGAAACATAAATAACAAATGTTAATACTGTTCAAATTGGTGACCTGCAGCATCAATACAATTCTGAGTACGAGTCACCACTGATTCTGTACATCGTATCAAAACGTCCAATGAGATTTCTCTACACACTGCTTGAATCTCATTCCAAAGAATGTCTAGGTTACGTGGTTTACGTTTGTACACCTCATTTTTTACTGTGCCCCACAAGAAGAAATCCAGTGGTGTAAGGTCTGGAGAGCGTGCTGGAAACTCGATTGGCCCCCTGCGTCCTATCCACTGTCCCGACAAATTTTGATCCAGGTAAGCTCGTAAGTCCCTGTGATAGTGCGGCGGAGCACCATCTTATTGAAAATAAAAATCATCATTACCGTATAATGCACGAATGGCAGGAAATATGGAATCAGCAAGCATTGTTAGGTAATTAATACCAGTTACAGTGCCTTCAAATCGAAAAGGTCCAATGAGTCCCCTTGAAGACAAACCGCACCACACATTTACACCAGGCAAATTTACAGCTTTTTCAATTGTAATGTGAGGATTTTCTTCACCCCAGTAAACACAATTGTGCCTATTGACAGTTCCATTAACCTCCTCGGGCCCACTGTCCCCTGTAGGGGACACAAATCTCGTTTTACAACCTTGGCTATAGCTAATCAGCTATTTGAGCTGGGAGGTTGAATATTAGTTTTATATTCTCTCAACAAATGCCCCTAGTCGTGACAAACTGTTTGTTCACCCACGTGTTTGGAATCTGGTTGTTTTTTTCAATCAAAATGGCGACACCTCCAGAACTACGTTCTGAACGGGTTTCTTTTTGTAAGTATGTTTTTTTTTCACAAATCATTATAGTTTATTTTAGTTATTTTATTGCATTATTTACCTAAAATATAACGGAATGAAAGAATGTTTTGGTTGTTTTGATAACTGTTATCAGTTTTTAATAAAACAAGAAAACATTTTAATGTCCCCAGTGGGGGACACTGGGCTTTATGTTCATTTTTTTTTATTTGTTTACAATTTATATTGTGCAAAATATTTCAATTTGTTCTTACAAAATAGGATATAATTTATTTCATACTTTGGTTTGCAAATTAGTAACATATTTCATGATACATTAGATTATCAATTTTATCAAATCAAGTTTCTTTTTTGATGGAGAAATGAAATATTTTCAGATTCTGAAAGGATTGGTGAATTTGTCGATGAGGTGCTAGATGGTAATGTTAGTGATTGCGATCTATCTGACGACGATGATGGCGATGCAGACTATTTGCCTGAGATAGACCTGATTGAGGAAAGTGTGGATGAGGAAGGTGAGGCGGAGGTAGGCAATATTGATTTGGATACCCCAGGTACTTATTGGAATAAAACAGATGATTTCTTTCCTGCTTCGCCGGTTCCTGAGTATGAACCACCGCCAAATACTCCAATAAATTTATCTGTGGATGATTACGTAAGGAAGTACATCCCAGATGATTTTTTTGATTGTGAGCGAATATACTAACAGAAAATATTTGCTGGAAAAGGGCCGGCCTTTGAAAACAACACCACAAGAAATGAAAATGTTTTTTGCAATTACCATCAAGATGTCATACCTGGGATATCCTAGGATTAGGATGTACTGGCAGCGCCAATTGAAAACTGATGGAATTGCTGGGGTAATGCCTAGAGAAAGGTATAAAACAATCAGATCACATCTGAAATTAGTAGACGACGCTGAAGTCTCTGATGCAGATAAGGAAATTGTGGAAATTTTGGAAAGTCGAACCACTTTTCCAAATGATACGGACTGGATGTAGATTACATTTTCGACCTCGGATAATTTGTATTGATGAACAGATGGTACCATTCTGGGGACCAATGCCTGCACGGCAAATAATTCGAAATAAACCGAATCCGTGCAGGATAAAACTTTTCAGGAGTTCAACATGATTCAGTATCTGAGGAGGAGGAGGATCCTGAATACATCCCAGAAGACATGGTACGAGAGGCGCCTAAAAAAAGAAGAAAAACAACAGCGCATCCGCCTGATGCTTTCAAGACCAAAGAATCAATGCATCTCCCGGAATTTCCCCAACCGGTTACTAAAAATAGATGTAGGTATCCGGGATGTTCCGCTAACAAAGTGCGTGTTCGATGCAGTTCTTGTAAAGTATGTCTTCAACCCGAAAGAAATTGTTTTGCAATGTACCACAAATTTTAAAAATTGTTGTAACAACTAATATTATTTATTTTATTTATTTCTTATCTAATTTTGCATTAGATTTTAGGATTTTTTTAACACAAAGTAAACGTACTTGCAATGTACCATAAATTAAAAAAAAATTGTATAATAAGCTGTTCTTGCATTGGATTTTTGGGATTTTTTTTTAACACGAAATGAGTGGTAAAACAAAAAAAATAGGTTGTTTAGAGCCTGTAGGGGACCCTGTAGGGGACACTTAAAATTTGGCCCCACTGCCAAATTTCTTAGTAGAAGAATTTTTTAAATATTTTTTAGGAATCTTTTTTAATATACTTGGGCCGAAACTGAAAAAACGCGAAAAAAAAAATCATAAAATTTCCCTGGGCCTGAGGAGGTTAAGTTTGAATTGAGCTTCATCCGACCAAATGGTGCTACCCATAAATCCCGGTTCACGTATCACCATCTCCTGAATCCATTCACAAAATTGCAACCTTCGATCTGGATCGTCGTCATTTAGCTGTTGCACCAGCCTTGGAATGTAAACACGATACTTGCCTCTCTTCAGAATGCGTAGCACACTGCTAGCACTTACATCACTTTCACGTGCCCCTTGCCTTGAAGATTTGTTAGGAGAGCGTTGAAACAGTTCCAAGACTGCCGTTGATGACTCATCACTTGTAGCTGTTCGAGGCCGACCTGAATGACCTTTATGCACATCACACACTGTTCCATGAACTTCGAATTTGTCTCGTATGCGTGTAATTGTTAATCTTGAAGGTGGTTCTGTATCATACTCCCTTCTCCACTGTCTTTGAACTTCATTTACATTCTCAAACTTCCAGTACCACTTAATAACCTGCTTACGTTCTTCAAAACTCAAACGTACGTCCCCCATGTTGATATTACAAATTCCAACTGATAATATAACATAGAGGGACGATTATGCTGGCACCTGGCGAAGAAATATAACATTAGCCTTGTAGAGCGGGAAAACTACAATAGTTTAAAGTGTGTATACATTTTTTTGAAGCACCCTGTAGATACATATTTTATTCTGAAATGCAATTGTACATAAAATATGTAAAATTGTTATTGTTTTGTTTAAATCTTGATAATCCGTAGTTTTTTGATAATCCGGCGGTTGTCTGGTCCCATATGTGTCGGATTATCAAGATTATAATGTAACCAGTTGTGGCTTTACAGTCACGTCACATGATTCAACTGCCTTTTCACGCCACAATGATTTTCTTCTGACAAAACGTGTGAATTTCTTGTTTTAGTAGACGCAAGTAACGGAATCTGTCGAATAGTATCAACAATATCTTTTCTGTTCTGAAACAGAACATTGCCTGCCTCGACATAGCATTCTTTAACTATGTCAGCATCAATAAATGGTTTCATATGCTTAGCAAGAGTCCAAGAAACACGCAAAGAAGCCTCACCAGATTTTTCCTGGTCAGTCATTCAATCACTCATGATCTGGGTCGAAGATGCGTAGCTCGATAATATACTCGCAATTTTAGATTTATGCAAGTTACTACCAAGGGAAAATTTTTCGACAAATGATTTGTGTTTAGTATCATAATGTCGTTTAATATTCGAGCTTTTAATTAAAGCCGCTGTTTGCTCCACTGACTCCAGCACTATTTGGCAGCGTAAAGCAATATAAATCAGTCCATTCAGACAAAAACTGTCTATTTTTGACTTTGAAAAACCACCTTTCTTTTTTTTCGGATCCATTGTAAAAAAAAACTCGCAAATGTAAGCAGATAATTAAGATCGTAATGTAGGCAATACACTACCAACGAGCGAAACGTGGCTTGAAACGTCGTGCTGGTGCCCTCGCGCCGCGCGCTTCTCCACCGCTACGACGGTGGTGAAGACGGCAAGCAAATACAAAGCGCGGGATACATTTTAGTTATTCATTCAAGTTACGTACTCAGTAACACATGTCCGCACAAAATAGGTGGGCAGTCCGGATCCGGCCCGCGGTCCGCCATTTGGTGACCCCTGTTCTATACAATAAAAAACATCAATGTCCAGCCTTCGCAAACGATTTGACAATAGTAACGAGAGACAATAGTAAGGAGAAAAGAACTGCAATAAGTAATAATACAATTAGAAAAAAAAAACGCACGCGCAGTAAGAATAGAAATACATGCAAATAAGACAAAAGATATGACATGGGCAGATAAAGAATATAAGCAACGGAGCAAATTGAGCGTAACAGCATATGAAGGAAACTACAAATTTGAAGAAGTAGAACCATGTATTTACCTAGGGACAAAATTCTATAGGAAATCTTAAATATATAGAGAGATACAAAGAAGGATAATGGCAGGAAATCGATCTGTCTACTCCCTTAAGAAAGTAATACCTAACAGAAGCATTTCAAAAAGTTTTAGAATTAGAAATATGTTTGTTGTTACTCTTGACAGGAGCATAGAGCCTTGACAAACAGCCGCCATTGAGTCAGGTTTTTCGTAAGGTGCCTTTGCCTCCAGCTAGGTTTTCTTCTGAGTCGCAATCTCATCTAGTACTGTTCCTTTCCATGTCTGCACTGGTCTCCCTGTATTCCTCTTTCCTTGGGTGTTCCAGTCGAGAGCGATTTTGGTAATGTTGTGGTGGTCTTGGCGTATTGTATGCCCGATCCACCCTCATTTTCTGGCAGTGATGTCTACGTCGACCTTATTTTGATGTGTTACTCGCAACAGTTCTTGGTTGAAGATCTTGTCAGACCAGTAGACAGCTATTATTCTGCGCAGGAATTTGTTAACTACCACCTGCAGTTTGTCTTCAAGATATTAGGACATTTTCCAGGTTTTGCATCCATAGAGAAGGACAGATTTGACATTTGATTGGAAGGGAAGGATCTTAATAGTTTTCGAGTACTGACTGGAGTCCCATACCAGTTTTAATTTTCTGAATGCTTGCTGGGATTACCTAATTTGCATCTTCATGTGGCATTCGATAATCGTTAATTCGTTAAACGGTTGCACGTTTTCAACTGAGCATCTTCTTCTTTGCATTTAACTGCATGGACTTGGTTTTAGCGATGTTTATTTTCAAGCCAATCTTTTCTGCTTCCGTTAAGAGTGCAGAGAGGTTTTCTTACACGTCCTGCTAGTTATGCCCTAGTAGGCATATATCGTTCGCATACTTAAGTCACTGAGCTATGAGTTTAAAGTCCAGCCTATACCATTAGAGTTGTTAATTTTATGCAGCACGTGATATAGAGCTATGTTGAAAAACAGGTGCGATAGCACGCATACCTGTCTTACTCCAGTTTCTATGAGGAAACTTTCACTCTCTCTCCCTTCATGAGATACACAACAGTTTGCTTTATTGTACAGCGCCTTTGTCATTGCGATTAGGTCTTGGGAGACGTTTTTGGTTTCTAGGACTACCCAAAACGCATCATGCGATATACTTTTAAAAGCCCAAAATCGAGAAAGATAAGTATACGTGGGGAGTTAAGCTCGTTTGATCATTCCACAATAATTCTGATTGTATTGATGTGGTTAATGCACGACTTTGCTGTTCTCAAAACAGCTTGCTTGGGCCTTAGGTCTATTTTCTTTGAAATTCTAGTTTGAGTAATGCCTGCTAGGATTTAGTTTAGTACGTTTAATATTGTTATGCTCCTCCAGTTATCACAGATTATTAGATCGCCCTTCTTGCCAAGTTTGACAATTCTTCCCTCTTTTAGACCTTCCGGGATTTATTTGGTCACCCATATTTCCCGCATTATGGGACCTAGCAGGTCAGCCATGCATTGCGGATCGGTTTGAAGAAGTTCTGCGGGCACAGAGTCTGTTCCCGGCGCCTTTTTGGATTTTAGTGTTTTAATTGCGCTCATTATCTCCGCTTTTATTGTAGCATTTGTGGACTCCGCGGGGTCGGTGTTTGTGGTTGTGATGTTGCGAGTTGGTTCTGGGCTGGTATTCTCTTTGTTCCTCAAGAGTTCGGCAAAATTTTCCTTCCATCGATTTAATTGGCTGTGTTTTTGGCTAATTGTAAGAAATTCACCGTTTTTGATCTAACTAGATGGAATCTGCAATTTGGTTTATTTGTTAGCCTTTGCGTGAGCTGATAGAGGTCTTTTGTTCTATTTTGGGTTGCTGTTAACTCAGCTTGCGTTGCTAAATCCCGAGACCAATGCCCTTTTGTCTTCTCTGGCGCTTCTTTTCACCATCTGATTAAATTTTGCGTAATCGTGTTTGGTTATCTGCTTTTGCTTTTCAGTACAGTGCAGTAGTTCGATGTTTTTAGCTTTACGTTTTGCAATTAGGGGCCAGGTGCTGTCAGACATCCAGTCTTTGCGTTTTGACTCTCGTTTCCCGAGCTTATCAGTTGCTATTTCTGTGAGAACCTTGGCGATTGATTCCCAATTTCTCATACATCATTGGTGTTCAGTTCTGTTTGCTAACTCTTCTCGGAAAATTTGCTTGACACTGGGTGATTTGAGTCTATCCTTATTGTATTTAGTGTTCGTCGGTCTTGTGTCTTTGTTCATCGTATTTTTCGCTAGTTTGATCCGGATACTTGCTGCGACAAGGTAGTGATCGCTCGCTACATCTGTTCCGAAGTGTTTGTTTGTGTTTGTTTCGAACGTCTAATATTAAAGTTTTCCATTTTTTGAGATCCTAATGTGCTCAATTTGATTTGCTCTGGTTTGTCCTGGAGCTACCCATGTTGCTTTGTGTATTGATTTGTGGAGGAATATGGTTCTTCCTATGACTGGGTTGTGTGTTGCACAAAAGTGGATTAATTCATTTTCACCCGTTATCATAAATTTTACCAGGTGCATGTTTACCCGTTGTGCTTTCAGATTTATTAAATAGATCAAGATCTATTTAACGAATCAAATATAATCGGAGTAGTCGAAGACATAACTAAAAAAAAAAGAGATCAGTAATCAGAAACAGAGAAGTAATCAGTAACAAAGAATAGAGCCATATTACAAACAGGAGAGAAAAGACAAGAGAGATATAAAAGTCTGGAAGATACCACAAATCTAGCCATGGGTCAACAGGACCTACAGTGCTGATCTATATATAATCAAATATTTAAACTCGCTTGCTATAAATTCAGGTGAGATATCTCAAATTTTGGGATGCATAATTGAAGAACTGGCTTTCAAATGTAATTGTAGATTCAAATTTAATATCTGGGGGTACGGCGGTGACACCGTCAAGTCGAGCACAGCCGTACTATCCTTTTCTCGAAGCGACTCACGGAACTTTTGATCCCCTTATAACTTTGTTGTGAAAAATTCTTAATTTTGTCACTGACACACTCACACGGATCATCAACATTCTAAGGCACTTCTAGCAATCTTACAAACTTCAAATTTTGACTTTTAGTTAGCGTTTAGCTTACAAAGGAAGGAAAAAATGAAAAATCCCGAAATTCTGATGATTATTAAAAATTACATTCATCTAACGACGAGCAACCACGTGCTTGTACATACGTACAAGCACGTGGTTGCTACTGGGAAAGGGCAGCGCGGACAAGATATTACCCGAGAAAAATAGGAACATGAAAATGAGATCCCTACGAAAAGAAATGAGATCCCATCAAAAACATTAAATGTAAAAAATTCCAAGTCTCGTAACGCAGATCTTTCGCTAAAAAAAGTTGTGAGATCTCATGTAAGACCAAGTCAGTTATTTTAGTTAGTGTGTGTGTAAGCACCTATTCAACAACTTTGTTATAAATTGTTATCTAATCAATTACCTATAAACATTTGTGGTGACCGTATCAATATTAAACACCTTTATTTCTATAATAATTATAATGACTTGGCAATAGCACGGGATAGCATGGGATTATTATTTCAGATCCATAGATAGTCTGGATTGATTGAGAGGCGATTCAAGATTTTGACTTGGTGGGTCAAGATAGAGGCAGGATATCCCAAATGTGGATTAGATTGTTCGACATTGTTGAATTTGCTTTTATATTCTCCTAGATTGGAATTTAAAGCTGGGTACCCTAAGCTTTAGACTAAGTATCTTAAATTTTGCCGTCGCCTTCTCACTACCACATGCGACAGATTTTGTAGAAGATAATTTGAAGAATAAATTCGTAGTGTGTAAGTTTTTTAAGTTGACTGTAGACTTTTAACTTAAATATGTGTTTTTAGAAACTATTTATGAGACGAAATAAAGATGTATGATGAAAGATAGCACTTCATAATTCTAAAACCGATTTCTATAATGTAATCTTGCGGTGTGCGTCAATCGTATTGACGTGTGTAAAGCATATACATACCACATGGACTGCTAAAATCTCTCCGATGTACCTAGCACCCGTTAAACCTCCTCTCCCAAGACCATTAGGTGCCTCTAATGATCAAAGGAGGGTCGGATCGTATTCCCATAAAAATTTCAACCAAGATCAGGCAGGAACCACCTGCATAAGCAGTCCACACTCAATACAGCATTCTGCAAATCGCTCTCTTGATCTCCGGTACACTTTTCTTCTTCGGATGCTACCATAGATGCATATTCTGGTCTCATCTGAGAACAGGACAGACAGCCATTGTTCCAACGCCCAATTTATATGATCCCCTGCAAAACTCAGGTGAGCTTGATGATGAGCTCGGCAAGTTTTTGACAAACTGCAGGTGTCTTAAGGGTCAAGTTACTTTCCAGCAGTCTTATTAATAACCAGTCTTAATAATTAACCAGTATTAAGTTGACGATTTCTTAATGGTGTTGGCACAATAAAGCGGTAATATCAAACCGTTGTAAATTCCTTCTGCTTGTATCAGGTCGTTTCTGAAAGGATCCAGTCTCCCCATACTCTTGGAACACTCTTCGAACCGCGATGCGTGTCATATCCAGTTGTCGAGCAACAGCTAGCTGGCTTAGTCCATTTTCGATTAGAACAAACACTTGGGCGGCTTCTTGCGGTGTAGTATGCATTAAACTAACACCCTTGAAAATAAATCTCTTGGCAATAATTACAATCTTTCTCAAGTTTGTTATTCTCGTTATAACCACTAACATAAGTACGTTCGCTTTTGTTTACCGGTTGCTACGCCTAGAATACTAAAATATACTAATATATACTAAGTATACTAAATTGCCTTTCAAAAGGCATATTTCTTTATTTGATCGCATAATTTTCTAAAAAGAAATTGTTAGAGTCAAAAGTTTACAGTGAGCCAATATCTATGCACGCAAGTTTTTAAGTTGAAACAAAGATGGTCAAATTTTAACTTAATTGGTTTATGATTCATATAAATGTAATAAATGTAAATGGGTCATTCCACATCAACTCAACACAGGGTCTAAACCTCACGTTCTCGTTTTTCCTGAAATTTATCACAGGTATTAGCATAGACTTGGAAAAATATGGTATTTTATTAGCGAGATATGTCAACTCGTTTTTTAATTACAGAGCTTTAAAGTTCTCATAAATGGACCCGAAAACAGGGAAGTTGTTAAACTTTTTGAATTGCTGAAGAATCTTTCCCAATTGAGTTAGAAACCTAGAATTGATAGTATTTTACAGCATTTTCATGCTTTTTAACACCATAGCTTAACCTGCTAAGAAAAATATTCTTAAAACCCATTTTTAAATTTTAAATCGATTTTTTACAGAATGTCAGAAAAAAAAAAATAATTCCATGACTAGCTAGTATTGTTGTAAACCACAGGTCAAAATATAAGTCTCGGCAATGGATGGCTTCATTGTTAAGAAAATTGAAGACTGAACTACCATTTCCATTAATTCAACTCTGTATTCATAATCCAACAATGCTATATTAACATATTAATGAAAATAAACAAAAGTTACTATTAATAAGTTACTATTAATAAAAGTTACACTATTAAATAATACAACTGAAGCCTTCTAAAACTTAAAATGATCAAGAGGTCGATCATTTTAAGTTTGAAAAGGCTGTATTTGTCTGACACATATCACGTTCAAGTAGAATATAGGTTTTTGCAGTGGGTGTTAGAGGATTCACTTTCATCAGGATATCCATTACTGAGACCCACAGAGTATCAGCATTTCTTGGATATGAGAGGGATGTTGTGGGTCTAGCTGGACGATGTAAAGTTATTTTTACTTCGTCAAGTTCTTCATTCTTCTGTAAATCATATTCAAGCCATCAGTTTGTTTCATAGAGAACAGTGATGTAACCTGATATGTCTGCTAAGTTAAGCATATCAGGAGATTTTGACCTCTGCCTTTCACAAGCTTCTGAATTTGTAGAAAAGTTTTTCACCAATATTTTTAAGTAATTTTGGGGATGAACACATGGTATTCGTGACACACATTAGTGAACACGTTTGATAGACAGTGCTTGATCAAAACGATTTTTCAAGAAACATGCTGCCTCAATATTCAATATTATTCATAGTGTTGAATTGTTCAATTCAGGCATTCATGCTGTGGCATTTCTCAACTTTTTCCTGTCTCTGATACAGCGATTTGTTTTCTTTAATGGATTACAACAGTGAATTCTCAATTTATCAGTCTCCATTTTGAAACCTAACCTAACTTATGGGTGAAACAATACACATAAACAATAAAATAATAACCATGAAGCCATTGCCCAAATTTATATTTTGTCTTGTGGTTTGCAACAATCCTAAGTATTCATGGAATTAATTTAAAAATTTTAAAAAATGTACTTTCTGAAAACAATTTAATTAAAATTTTAAATTATTTTTTGTGATTTTTTTCTTATATTAGCCTATATAATGTTCTATATCATAGAAAAGGGTGTAAAAAATTCGGTAAAATGCCACCAATTCCAGGTCTCTAGCTCGATTGAAAAGCTCTATCACAGCGTTTCAAAAAATTGTGTTCCCTGTTTTTTCACCCATTTATGAGAACTTTACAGCACTATAATTAAAAAATGACTTGAAACATCTCATTAAATATCATATTTTTCCAAGTCAATACCAATACTACACCTGTGCCAAATTTGAAGAAAATCTGAGTTGTTAAGGATGAAAATGGTATTTTTCCGTGTTGAATTGACATGGAATGACTATGACCCAAATACCTTTAGAGTATATGTTCTGAGAGTAAAGTATATGTTTCTGTATATGTATGTATATATACTATTCTTCAACGTATATTTAGCTTATTGAAACGGACACAAATTAAAATTGTAAATAATATATAAGAAATTTTCAATTTTAGTCTAGTTTGTTTCAAATTTAGATTTTTCGAATTAGTGTTATATCTAATATCTCTTTATTCCCAACAATAGTTACAGAAAAACTTAATTTTAAATTATTATTGCTTAACAAGAGCGATATAGTGTTACATTCCTAAGTTAAGATGTTCTTCAGGTGTGCTACGGCTTCTGATAGATTGTAGATATGGTGGTGATGACTTGTACTGCGACCTTTATAGATCTATTGTACCCCACCCTCCTCCTCCAAGTGTTGGTGTACTTACCCATTTAGAGCGCCTCCTCTAATCCTGATTCCTTTAGGAATTTCAGGATCTGGGTGGGATTCAAGGCCTGCAGCTTCTCTGTGTTCAAGCAGTTAGCCCCAAGGTACATCTGTCTCTTGCGGAGTAATGCTCCGCAGTCTTTGAACAGATGTATGGGGGTTTCCTCTGCTGAGCCACAGAATCTGCATCCGTCATCCTCCTCTAGGCCTAGTTCCTTGAGATGTTTCCTAAGTCTGCAGTGTCCCGTCAGGTCTCCTGTAAGAATTCTAAGTTGTTCCTGCTTAGTTTCAGGCAAGCTTTTGTTCTCTTCTGGTTAAAAGATCCCAGCATCACTTTGGATTGCCTTAGCCCTGGAAGTTCTTTCCAGGTTTTCATCCATTTTTCTCTTGTTTCTTTATCTAAACTTTTGTGGATGATGTTCACACTCATGCCGCAAAAGGGTTCCGGACCTATTAAGGGGCTGCTGGATCCCTTGTTTGCTAGGTGATCGGCTTCTTCGTTTCCGTCTATACGAGTGTGTCCTGGTACCCAGTATAGCGTTACTTTATTATCCCTGCCAATCTTGTTCAGCTTCCCTACATAGTCCCATTCCAGTTTGAATCTGATGGTGTATGAGCTAATGGCCTTAATGGCTGCTTGGCTGTCTGACAGGATAGCAATTCGTTTTTTGCCATAATTCCTGTCGAGGTTAAACTGTGTACATCTTTCGATTGCGTGTACCTCTGCTTGGAATATACTTGGGGATGTTCCCATGGATTCGAAGTACCTGGTACGAGGTCCAAACACTCCTGCACCAGTACCTTCTTTTGTCTTCGAACCATCTGTATAACACTTGATGGCATTATGCTCTATGTGGTATGCTGAGGATTCGTCGCTCCAATCGGCTTTACTACTACACATTGCTGTGTAGTTTTTCTCGAAGTGTTATTTGCATACCATTTCGTCTTTTAGTACTTCCAGCCAGGGGATTTTGGCAGCGAGGCTGTTTCGGTCTCTGCTCCCGATTATTTTACCTCTGACCATTCCTTGCCCGAACCTTATGATCGTCGATCTGGCGGCCCTTTCCACCACAAGGTGCAGCGGAGTCAGATCCAGCAACAGCTCCAATGCTGCTGTCGCACACGACCCCATCGCCCACGTGATGCAAACACACGCCAGTCTTTGAATCTTTTCAAGCTGTTTCCTCATAGAAGCCAGCTTGATTCTACTTCCCCACGTAACTGCCACATAAGTGATTGCAGGTCTCACTATCATGGTGTACATCCATCGCAGGATAGTGGGGTTACAACCCCACGTTTTCCCTGCCAGATTTCATCCGATCAATCCTGCCAGATTTCTGCACACCATTAGGGCGCGTTTGGCTTTACCTACCGCTGCCTCAGCGTTTCTATTCCATAGGAGTTTGCTAACTAGTGTGAGACCCAGATACCTTATCTCCTGTTGGTGTTCTACTGGCTTCCCATCTATAAGTATGGGATGTAGGCAGTTTAGTTTTATGCTTCAAGTAAATGGTATTACCTTGGTTTTGCTCGGCTTGAGTTTCAGTCCCACTGTTTGACACCATCTACTAGTTACGTTGAGGCCTCTCTGAACAATTTCACAGAGCGTTCCTTCAAATTTTCCTCTAGCCATTATGACTATGTCATCGGCGTAACCTTGACATTTAATGTCTAGGTCGTTTAGCCTAACCAGTAGTTTATCAACTACCAGGCTCCACATTAGCGGTGATAGTACACCTCCCTGTGGGCACCCTCGAGTTGTGGAGATCTTAATGGTGTCTTTTCCCACATGTGTCTCCGCCGTTCTAGTTCTCAGCATTTCTCCCATCCACTTTGAGATAGTGCTGTCAATATTCCTTCTTTCGAGGGCCGCCCTGACAGCCCCGTGTGAGGTGTTGCAAAAACTCCCTCTATATCCAAGAAGGAACATATCGCTACTTCCTTTGTCTCTAGTGCTGCATCTATTTTGTTTGTCAGCTGATACAGGGCGGTTTTTGTGGATTTCCCTGCTCTGTGAGCATGCTGACTCCTGTGAAGTGGTGTACCTACCAGCACTATTGTCCTAAAGTAATTATCAATCACTTTCTCCATTGTCTTTAACATAAAATATGTTAGACTAATGGGTCTAAATGACTTCGGTTGAGTAGTGTCTTTCTTCCCCACCTTCGGTATAAATACCACCTTAGCCCTTCTCCATAGCTCCGGTATATATCCGAGCGCTAAACTACTTTTAAAGATATTTAGAAGATACGGCATTAGTTCTCTCTCCCTTTTGTAGGAAGGCAGGAACCACTCCGTCCACACCTGGGGCCTTAAAAGGCTGGAAAGTGCCGATAGCCCATCTGATTCGGTTTTCCGTACAGATGGTATACGGCTTCTGATATTGTTTGCCCTCTCCTTTCTCTGCACGTCAGGATATGGTGTTTTCCCGTTTCTTCCCCACAGGATTGGCATCTGCAGTCATCGTCCGGCTCGTGGAAATGTTTCTTGTCGCATGTAAGATGATGGAATCCATGCAGTGTCACACACGTTAGTAGGTGTCTTCAATTTTGGTTTGCTTTCTTCCAGCCCTGGAAGCGGAAAGAAGTCCCATCGCCTGTCCTCTATAATTCTCTGGTATTCCATTCTTGTTCGTTTTGGGACCTCTCCAAAGTTGTTCATCAGGTCTTCCCCCATGGTCTTGGTTTCCGCTAAAATGAAAGTAAAAGTGTTAGACTCGTTCCTCAGGAGGCCGAAGACTTTCTTCAGAAAGCGCGCTTTGAGTTTGTCGAGGAGGACTAGATGGTTTGATTCCATTCGATGACATAGCGACTTGTTGCCATATGTTACCGCAGGCCATATCATAAGGTTGTAAATTTTCAGTGCAGTTTCTAAGCTTACTCTCTGTAGGTACTTCTGCCTTCCAATTAACTGTGCGATCTTTCCTCTTTTGTTGTTAATATGTTTGGTTATGGTTAAAGTGGTCTGGAGCGTCACTCCTAAATACTCATATTCGTTGGTGAACTTTAACTGAGAGCTCCCTATGCAATATTAGGAGCAGAGCAGAGAATTAATGTTATAGCTGATAGTAAACAAAATAAGACTAAGACTTTAATTTTGGACTTTGTAATATGTGTTTGTTTCAAAATGAAATTATAAGCTAAAACTGAATGAAACGCAGAGGTTCAGCAATCAAAGTAAAATAAAAATAGACAAAAATATGTTGTTTCACTCTGTTGATTCTGTAAAAAGTATATCCTAAACAAAGTTAATCCGCAATTTTCATAAAATATTTTGTTGATACATTGCTCAAAACAATTAGCGGGTTACTAATTTGTGCCTTCATACAATTCAAACGGGAAATTATATGCAAATAAAATTAAGAAAATCTGAAAGGATTCCATTTAATTGTTCTAATTGACACATAGGGAATTATCAGAATCGCATACTTCCGGGGAAACGGAAAAAATGAACAAGAACTACCAAAACTAAAGTGAAGGAATGTATCCCAAATTTCATCCAAAGAGCTCTCTAAACAACGACTTCATACCTTGTTCAGATTAATATACAGACGAAAATGTTTGCAACTGATAGTTGGACTTAAGTGAAAATGAGGTATCTCAACGAAGTATGATTTGTTCGTGCTATAACATTAATTGGAAATGGCGAAAGCATTCGAAATGTTTCAAGAAACTTCAACGTAAGCCTTTTTGTTATTTAGCGATGGTGGAACACGTACTTGGATACTTGGGTACTTGGTCGTAAAAGAAAAACCTCAATAGAGTTTCTACTGCGAAGACCTCTTATTTCCCTCGGGACGACTCATGGGGTCACTGCGTCAGACCGGGCAATTAGGAATGGGTTGAGGGAATCAAATTTGAGGGCAAGACGACCCGTCCAAAAACCCTCTTCGACACTATGCTACAGAAAAACAAGGACGAGTTTTTCTCGTGAAGATATCGCATGGCAACTTCGACAATTGAAGCTTGTGCTCTTCGCGGATGAATCAAGGTTCCGTATTACTCGTTCTGATTACGTATGGCCGAGTACGTATTTACAGACGCCCAGGAGAACGCTACGCAAGTGCTACTGTCCTGGAAGTCGAAAGATTTGGAGGTGGTTCAGTTATGCTTCGGGTGGTATTAGTATTGACAGTAGAACCGACCTTGTCGTAATTTCAGGAAATTATACCGCTAATCTCTATGTTGACATTGTGTTAGGAAAACATGTTGTCCCCGTTGAAATTTTTTTTGGCAAGACCACATATAACGCGAATCACTTTAGACTTTCTAAAAGAACTGGAAATTCTAATAAAGGTGTGGCCTGCGTTAAGTCCTGATTTAAAACTCATAGAGCATGTTTGGGATATGCTCGACAGACGTGTTCGTGGTCGCCCGCATCCTCCTCAGACCATCCAGCAGCTAACGGCGGCTCTTATTGAAGAACGGGATGCTATAACGCAACAAGACCTTTGAAGACTTTTGCGAGGCCTGCCAAGACGGCGTAATGCCGTAATTCGTGCTATGGGAGCACATACTCGTTATTAAGTTACCACTTTATGTACAAAAGTTTACATTAACAATTAATTTAAAGTCCTTTTAAACTTTGTTTTTGGTAGTTGTAGTTAATTATTACAGGTACTTTATAAGTACGTGATACTACTTCCATATGTGCCAATAGAAAAATGAAACGTCTTTCAGATGTTCATAATTTTATTTTCATGTAATTTCCCGTTTCCCGTTCAAATTAGTGACCCGCTGATTGTTTTGAGTAGTATATATATATATATATATATATATATATATATATATATATATATATATATATATATGTATGTATATATATATATATATATATATATATATATATATATATATATATACAGTGGAATCTCTATATTTGACTAGTTTCTCTCCGTATATTTGACTATCCTGTCTCCCACTACAAATCTAGGACGACCAATGAAAAAAGTTCATTCTGGCGGGTATATTTAAATATTTAAAGTATACCTATATAATGTATACCACATAAATCCTAACCTAAATACATATTCTATGCAATTTAATATAATACTATTATTAAATAATTACTCAAAGTTATTAAATTATTATTTAGCACACTAGTTGATAATTAAGAATAATAATAGTAATAGACATAATCATGTTGATAAATAGAAAATTTTATTTTCAAGACGAAAATAAACCAACTGTTAATTGTATTAAAATTAAAAATTGTAATGAAATATAAATAATATTGTCAATATAAATTATTAATAATTATAAATAATAAAAAAAAAACAATTAAAAAATTATTATGGTGAAAAAATATAAAAAAAATTAGGTCTCGATTACGAATAATAAATAAATAACAAAATGTATCATAAATTTCTTTATTTAGTTTTTAATAAAATATAATTCTGGCTAGTTTGTTTTTTAATGTCAAAGAGACATGAACGTATGTTTTGCTCTCCCTCCTTTTTCGACCTAATACACCGTAAAGGAGGGTTGAAATAACAGACGCGAACGCAAACTCAAACCTATATATTTAGAGTAGGAGGAAATGCCCTGCTCTTAGCTAGAAAACATCAAGAGGCAACCTATAAGGCTCAATACCTTAGTTGTAATCATCGTGATCTTTCTTAAAGATCACCACAACCACTTTCAACTTGAAGTAATCATGATGGAACAAAAGGAAAATCCTCTACCCCAGGCCCCAGTCACCGTGCTGGACTTTCCTGGTCATCGGATTCTGGGGGACCAGGAACATTATGAGGAGAAGAGTCGAAGCTTATCAAAATCTCTACGCAAGCAGTACATTGGCACTCTTAATGTTAATACTCTCTTCAAACTTGGAAAACTAAAACAACTTACAGATATGTTAGAAAAATTTCGGAATTTGTAAAGAATATGGTAATTTCTATTTTTTTTGTGGGGTTGGCGGATTTTTACCTTGAATAACTGTTACTAATCGTCCTCCGTAGTGTATTTGCAAACTTAGAGAGCCAAAACGAAGCTTCTTCGTCGATTTATTCAAAAAATATACGGGTTATCGCGCTGTATGCGGTCTTGATCTATTCTCTTTTGGACAACCTAACCTAACCAACTCTCAATTAAACCACATGCGTGCGGCATGATGGCCTAGTAGAGACCATCCGACACACCCTGCTAGATAACAGATGAGGCTCTGGCGACCGAGTCACGGCGGTATAACCGTTAGAACTGAAATTAAGGAAATGTAATTTCATACCCATGGAGGAAGATAACGGAAAATCACCTCCATTATACTTCCCAAGAGAACCACATGATGACGACATTCAAGTCATTATCGTGGTCGCAAACATTCATTAGTGAATATGAATAAGAAGAAGAAGATTACATAGAAGATTAACATGACCCCTGCGCAAGAATTAAAATAAAATTAAATATATTTAATACATATAATACTTAAATTGTAGCGACACAGAAAAAAAGTATAATCCCTGCAAAAGAATTGAACTTGACAACAGCGGATCTGCTGCATAAACACATTTTCTGTCAATTAACTGGACAGAAGTTGCAGTTATATTTGTTGTATTAAAAAATGTCAGTTTTTTGGATTACAAAAGCCCCGCTATTTCTTGAACCAGCCGACGTAGAAGATTCATTTTTTACTTTCCACGTTTAGAAATACACTATGGAAGACGATTAGCAACAGTTAGTGAAGGTAACTCCAGAATTCCCATATTCTTAATAATAGCGACAATTTCAAATAAAAATTCTTGCGATTCAGGAGACACGTTTTCGATCATCATCATTTCAATACGGAAAATTATAGGATTTATAAAGGTAAACCTGCTGTCAGAAGAGGTACACCATCATTGTTTGGGACGGGATTTGCAGTACACAAATCAGTCGTGGATAACATTGTTGACTTTAATTCAATATCAGAAAGGATCTGCACACACTCCTTCAAATCAGGCAATAAACGTTACACGATTAGCAATGCACAAGCACCTACAAATGAGCATAACAGAAATAAATCACAAGAAGTTCAAGACTTCTGGGAAGACATGGAAGAAGTAACCAACAGCATACCAGAAAGGCATGTTAAAATTTTAATGGGAGACTAATGCGAAATTAGGTAAGGAGAGAAAATACAGACAAATCACAGGCCCTTATTCAGCTCACTATCGCACAAACAAAAATGGAGAGCACCTCATAAAATATTGTCAAAATTTTAATCTCAAAATTATGTCGACACAATTTCTAAAGCTAAGACGAAAACTTACAACATGGAAAGCACCTAATACCGTATGGGGAGAATTCCAGATTGATCATGTGGCCATTTCTAACAAAAATACAAAGGAAATTTTAAATGTCAGAACGCGTAAAGGGTTCTTCGAGTCAGATCATTATTTGTTACAAGTTAAGATTAAACCAATTCCAAGACAGAAAAAGACAGTAAAAAACAAAATAGTCAAGCCTGATCCCGAATATTTGCCGATAAACAGAGACAAAATCATTGAAGAAATTAATAGGCATCCAACAGACACTTGGACAGATCTTGCGACCACAGTTCAGAAGGCAATGCGTTGCGCGCAACCTCCCAGAAAAAGAAAACATAGGTGGTGGAACGCAACTTGTGATCAAGCCATTGAGAAAAGAACACAGGCGTGGATGAAGTTCAGTAGTAACAGAACATCCGACACATGGAAGGAATTTCAAGAAATTCAGAAGGAAAGTTCAGAAACAATCATCAAAGGAAATTAGAAGAGAAAAACGAGCACACAACAGGCTAAAATAAATTGAAGAAGATTTTAAGAGAAATAATACAAGAAATTTTTTCAGAACATTCAAAGAAAATATTAAGGGTTATCAACCTCCTAGCCTCTGTTTTAGAAGAACAGATGGATCCTTGGAAACGAACACTAAAGAAAACTGTACAATTCTGAAACAATACTTTAGTACTCTTCTTAATTGTAAAGAACCCACGGAAAAAATGACCTTCCAAAAAACCACATCCAATCCTGATTCTACTCCACCTACAATAGGGGAGATAGAGGAGATCATACAACAAATGAAAAATAACAGAGCGGCAGGAGAAGATGGCAATATTGCTGAATTGTGGAAGCTTCAAGATAAAGACATCATAAAAACAATTCATAAGATCATTACAGACATTTGGATCACAGAAAAATGCCAGAAGAATGGAAATGTGCCTAGATCCACCCATTACATAAAAAGGGTGATAAGTCGGATCCAAATAATCACAGAGGTATTTCACTAGTGCCGGTCACTTACAAAATGTTCTCTAAAGTGTTATTGAACAGACTAGAACCACAAGCAGATCATCAAATAGGTGGATACCAGGCTGGCTTTAGGAAAGGGAGATCATGCATAGAACAAATTTGGAACCTAAGAACAATATTGAAAGTCAGACAGACAAATAACACTGTAGTTACCTTTGTGGACTTTAAAAAAGCGTACGACAGCATTGATAGAGAAACTATTTTTGCAGTACTGGAAGAATATGGCATTGACAAAAAAAACAGAACACTAATACAACTAACGCTCACGGACACCATCTCTAAGATCAAGTTCATGGCTGAAATTTCAGAACCCTTTCAGATACGCACAGGTGTCAGACAAGGAGACGGCCTCTCACCAATTTTGTTCAACATGGTCTTAGACAAAATTGTTAAACAGTGGGAAGAACAAGTTAAAGGCATACAGCTAGGAAGAACACGCGTAACAAAAACAATCATTAAATGTTTGGCATTTTCAGATGACGTTGCCATAACCAGCAATAACACACAGGAGGCAAAGGAAGCACTGGAGCAATTACATGCAATAGCCACTAAAACAGGTTTACAGATATCTTATGAGAAGACCGAATACATGGAACGACAGACCAACAATGTTCATACCATACATACGACTTATGGATCTATACAAAAAGTGGAAAAATTGAAATACTTAGGGGAATATATACAAATAGGAGGATCAAACAAGATGTCTAACATTAAACGAACGGAAAAACTCCAGAAAGCATACAAACTTACATGGTCACATTATAATAAGGAAAGCATATCAAGGCAGGCCAAACTCAGACATTACAAAACAGTTGTATTGCCTGAAGCATTGTATGCGTCAGAAACGACCACAATTGGAGCATCTAGCATCATAGAAACAGAAAAAATTTAACGCAAAATTCTCAGAAAAATATATGGAGCAGTACACAGAGATGGGATATGGATGAAAAAACCTACCAAAAAGCTATATGAACACACAGACAGACTCACAGATATCATTAGAAAAGGAAGACTAACTTTCTATGGGCACATACAGATAATGAACACACAGACAGACTCACAGATATCATTAGAAAACGAAGACTAACTTTCTATGGGCACATACAGAGAATGAACAATAAACGACTTACAAACAAAATCTTTGATGTAGTAAACAGTTTAAGTATGAAAACAAATTGGTTTCATGAAATATAATATGACAAAGCAATTGGGGATCAATCAGCAAATGATAGAAGACAGGAAAAAAATCAGAAGCAAAATTAAGAATACCAAATTTTTAGTAAGCGAAACGAAGATAGGAACATTGTGGACAGAACAAAGGAAACAGGAGCGCCGTCAAAGGATGAAGAAATTTTGTTAAGAGAAGAAAAAGAAGGGAAAGAAATGAAACTTGTGTCATCATGAGATATTTAAGTTCAAACACTGTCCATATGGGCAAAAAGATGTAATAATAATAATTATATATATATATATATATATATATATATATATATATATATATATATATATATATATATATATATATCCTGAACAATTTTTATCCGAAATTTTCATAAAATATTTGGTTAAAAACGTTAATTGCAGTGAGCGGATTTCTAAAAAAAAACGGAAAGATAGACTTTATGGAAACAATTTGTTTCTATCATTGCTACAAATTTTTTGACTTGGATAAATATCTAATAAATGTATTTTTTGAATGAGACCCATACGTATTTGACAATTAAAATCTATGAAAACCAGAGGCAAAATTAAGCTAGCGTCAAATAAACATATCCGAATGGGTTGCGTTGCAATTTTTCTGAAAGAAAATCCCCGCCTGTGGAAATTCCATGCACAATTTGTATTCATAAAGTCGTTGTGATTGCGCGCGGATCGTCCCAATTTTCCCGATATGCGAACCTTTAAAATTTGCTTTTATAAATATTAGACGCGCATTCGGATACAAAGTACGTAATTAAGATAAATCCGGGAGCCCGCCGCCGACGTCGTTTTCCACTCAACACGGCGAACGCTGAATTCCCTCGAATTTGCATGCGAAATCTCGTACAGACGTCATAGTGTGCACTAAAAACATACCGAGATAAACCCAAGAACCTCCGCTTGTTAAGATACAACTGGTTATGTCACCTATATGGATATATTTGCGACGAAACTCTTCAAATGAGAACTGACAACCGTCGCGATATCTTTATTAATGACTTTCTAAACTGCACCTCCATCCAAAATATTTCTGCCAACTAATTGTTGGATACATTTTCAATGAAAACTATATTAAGACTAAATTACTTATAAAAATATAAAAACTAATCCACCAACGATATGAAAGCAGACTAGCTAGACAGAGTAATTTCAAAAATATACTTTCAAGATAAGTTTTAGATGGAGAAATTTCCAAGGGGATTGCGAATTTAAAAACCAGCAGATTTAACATTCGAGTTTGCTTTACAGACTATATTGATAAAATTATAAGGCAGACTAGTTAAGGGGGTTATAAAATATTGATGAGGATATTGTTTCCAGCGAAATAAAAGAGTAGTCATGCAGATAGACATACAAGAGTAGACATGCAGAAAAGATTAAGGAGACAGACTGCACTGAATTATTTGTGACTCTTAGTGGACGACAAAATACCCTCCGGCCTGTTTATTTAATTAATAAAATCATCTTTCGCTGTCTAGTCTACTAAGTGCAGCCCACAATTTAGTCTCGTGTGTCCTCATAAACTAGGTAGACAAGACTGGAAAGAAAATAATTCAAAGACAACAATAAAGTAGACAAAGAAGACAAGTCTAGATAAACTGGATACAATTTAGAAAACTAGATAAGTATGACTAGGGTGAGAAAACATACCAAACATGTTTGGATGGTTGATGTTGTTCTTGTTGATTAATTCTCGGAGCTTTCGCGAGGGTAAAAACGCAAGCGATTCAAATAATAAATAATGAGTGTAAAATGAGAGATTTGTGTAGTAAACCTAAATTGCCACTCATCCCTCATCAACCCCCACTTGAAAAAAAAAAATGCAACAATATTCACCACGCCAACAAAAATTTCGAATATTCTTATACTTTGCCAATCTTATCTTGTAACTCCAACATCCTGTGCCAAGTATTCTTGGCTAGTCTTGTTCGATTAGTCTTGAATTGTCTTGACTTAATTAGACTTCAAACAATTTAAAATCATTTAATTTTTATTATAAGACATGAGGTAGAAGGATATTATTATTCGTTTATAAACTTATGTTTCAGCCATCCAAGCAAATAAGTGACTATTTTTAACATGGACATTGAAACCCTATTCTTCATCTTTAGGGCATGGACTGGAATTGTGGGAACATCTTTAAATAGAATAGAATTAAAAACCCTAAGAAAAGTCTTAGTAGTTATTTGTCTATCCAGTCTTGTCTGTCTACTTTGCCTAGTCTTGCCTGTCTATTCTTGTTTGTTTAGTCTAGTCGGTCTAGTCTTGTTTGTCTAATCTAGTCTGTCCAGTCTTATCTGTCTAATCTTGTCTGTCTAGTCTTTTCTGTCTAGTCTGTCTAGTGTAGTCTGTCTAGTCTTGTCTGTCTAGTCTTGTCTGTCTAGTCTTGTCTGTCTAGTCTTGTCTGTCTAGTCTTGTCTGTCTAGTCTTGTCTGCCTAGTCTTGTCTGTTTAGTCTTGTCTGTCTAGTCTTGTCTGTCTAGTCTTCTCTGTCTAGTCTTGTCTGTCTAGTCTTGTCTGTCTAGTCTTGTCTGTCTAGTCTTGTCTGTCTAATCTTGTCTGTCTAGTCTTGTCTGTCTAGTCTTGTCTGTCTAGTCTTGTCTGTCTAGTCTTGTCTGTCTAGTCTTGTCTGTCTAGTCTTGTCTGTCTAGTCTTGTCTGTCTAGTCTTGTCTGTCTAGTCTTGTCTGTCTAGTCTTGTCTGTCTAGTCTTGTCTGTCTAGTCTTGTCTGTCTAGTCTTGTCTGTCTAGTCTTGCCAGTCTAGTCTTGTCTGTCTAGCTTGGCTGTTTAGTTTCATCTGTGCCTGATATAGTGGTTTCTACAAGTCTTTTAGATTTGTGTTGATGATATGTTCTTATCACAAATCTATTACTGCGATGGCCTTTTCTATTTAGTCATGTAAGACATGAAAAGTAAGATGGGAGAAAAAGTGTTCCTAAATCGGTAAATCCGAAATGATAAACGATCTCAGAAAGCAGATTTAGCAAAGTGGAAATGCGAAATGAAAGAGGAACATGTAAACGAAACGGAGGAAGAGATAAATAGCGGGAAAAAGCGTTGGGGGAGAGAGCACGGCACATCCGGGTAGAAGTGCGCGCGCCCGACGCCGAAGAGACTACAACCACCTCGTTGTCGTTCTGCCCTCTCTCAGTCGGGCGCCAGAACTCCAGGCGACACCCCAAAACCAACGAATAAAGCGAACATTTTCAAGTAAAACGCATTTGTAAACATGTTGAAACGCATGTCGTTGTTGTCGGGAAGACAACACGCGGCTATCAACAACTTTATTATTACATTACTTCATGAATCTTTGGTCAAAAATTTAAAAAGTTTTCTTACCAATTTTGTTTTCCTTAAAAAACTTTTGGTAATTTCTTATAATGTGAAGAGACGCTGAACTTCTTCATCAAGTTACACAACACATCGGTTGTTGTCTGGTTGGAGAGGTGAGTGTTTTGGCTTTACCTTCTACTCTTTAGATGTTTGGCGGGTAGCTGTGTCCACCTTGTCGCTCACGACGTATTTGCATAGAGATTTGATCAAAGCCCTCGGGAAATTCACGAACCGAATCCCGCACTCGTGTACAACTTCTTTATTAATTGCTAATTAGATCTGAGCCGCACAACGTTTGCGAAACTGTTCGAGGAAAATACATTTTGAGAAACGCGCCAGGAAACAAAAGGTTGCTCTAATATCAATTGCGAAGTTTAAATTAGTTTGAACAATAACAATTTTGAAAACACAAATTAAACTTGCAAAAATACGAAGGCATTATAATATTAATATTTAAATTGAACGTTTTCAACCAAAAGGGCTAAACAAGTAAAATGACATAATTTATTTTTCAGAAATTGATCAAAAATCGCACAAAGTTATCACGCTCGACTAGACTAGATATACAGTAGACTAGACTAGGCAAAGCTTAGACTAATCATATGTAACTCCAGACAATCTAGCTAGACAGAAATAGACACATAAGACTTATTATTATATATTAAATATTAAATAAAGAAAATAATAGTAGATAATGTACTTGAATCTAGATTCACTTTAATTTAGCCGAAACTCATCTGTGCAAATTAGTGAGACTCCATCATTTAAGAATAACCTGTTGCATTGCTTCTAGAGCTTAACTGAAGTTTAATGGACTAGGTAAAAACTATCAATACAAACTTTTATTTCTACCTGGCGCATTCGCCATTTTGGTATTTAGTTATTGTTTCAGCAAGTATTATCAATTAATATAAAGATGATTGACTAGACAAGACATATGTATAAGAGTAAATAGAAAAGAAAAGTAAGTTACGACAAACAGACAAAACTAAACATAGAAGACTAGACAGACCTTACGAGCGAAACAAGACCAGACAGAGCGGTCTAGACAGCCAGCAGTAGACAAACAAGACTAAACAGACAAGATTAGACAGACAAAACTAGATAGGCACGGCTAGACGGACAAGACTAGATAGTCAAGTGTAGAAACACAACGCTAGAAAGACAAGGCTCTACAGAAAAGACTACACTGAGCAGACTAGGCAGTCAAGACTAGAGATAGAAAACTAGACGGAAAAGACTAGAGAGAGAAAATACGACGGACCAGACTAAACAGACAAAACTAGGCAGGCAAGACTAGACAGACAAGAGTAGACAGTCAGGTCTTGATAGACAAGACTAGACAAAGAAAACTAGACATATAAGACTAGACAGACAATACTAGACAGACAAGACTAGACAGACAAGACTAGACAGACAAGACTAGACAGACAAGACTAGACAGAAAAGACTAGACAGAGAAGACTAGACAGACAAGACTAGACGAACAAGACTAGACAGACAAGACTAGACAGACAAGACTAGACAGACAAGACTAGAGAGACAAGACTAGATAGACAAGACAAAACAGACAAAACTAGACAGACGAGACTAGATAGACAAGACTAGATAGACAAGACCAGGCAGAAAAGACTAGACAGACAAGACTAGACAGACAAGACTAGACAGACAAGACTAGACAGACAAGACTAGACAGACAAGACTAGACAGACAAGACTAGACAGACAAGACTAGACAGACAAGACTAGACAGACAAGACTAGACAGACAAGACTAGACAGGCAAGACTAGACAGACAAGACTAGACAGACAAGACTAGACAGACAAGACTAGACAGACAAGACTAGACAGACAAGACTAGACAGACAAGACTAGACAGACAAGACTAGACAGACAAGACTGGACAGACAAGACTATTATTATAACCTTTTATTGGCATATATACAAAGGCATATATACAGACGAGACTAGATAGACAAGACTAGATAGACAAGACCAGGCAGAAAAGACTAGACAGACAAGACTAGACAGACAAGACTAGACAGACAAGACTAGACAGACAAGACTAGACAGACAAGACTAGACAGACAAGACTAGACAGACAAGACTATACAGACAAGACTAGACAGACAAGACTAGACAGACAAGACTAGACAGACAAGACTAGACAGACAAGACTAGACAGACAAGACTAGACAGACAAGACTAGACAGACAAGACTAGACAGACAAGACTAGACAGACAAGACTAGACAGACAAGACTAGACAGACAAGACTAGACAGACAAGACTAGACAGACAAGACTAGACAGACAAGACTAGACAGACAAGACTAGACAGACAAGACTAGACAGACAAGACTAGACAGACAAGACTAGACAGACAAGACTAGACAGACAAGACTAGACAGACAAGACTAGACAGACAAGACTAGACAGACAAGACTAGACAGACAAGACTAGACAGACAAGACTAGACAGACAAGACTAGACAGACAAGACTAGACAGACAAGACTAGACAGACAAGACTAGACAGACAAGACTAGACAGACAAGACTAGACAGACAAGACTAGACAGACAAGACTAGACAGACAAGACTAGACAGACAAGACTAGACAGACAAGACTAGACAGACAAGACTAGACAGACAAGACTAGACAGACAAGACTAGACAGACAAGACTAGACAGACAAGACTAGACAGACAAGACTAGACAGACAAGACTAGACAGACAAGACTAGACAGACAAGACTAGACAGACAAGACTAGACAGACAAGACTAGACAGACAAGACTAGACAGACAAGACTAGACAGACAAGACTAGACAGACAAGACTAGACAGACAAGACTAGACAGACAAGACTAGACAGACAAGACTAGACAGACAAGACTAGACAGACAAGACTAGACAGACAAGACTAGACAGACAAGACTAGACAGACAAGACTAGACAGACAAGACTAGACAGACAAGACTAGACAGACAAGACTAGACAGACAAGACTAGACAGACAAGACTAGACAGACAAGACTAGACAGACAAGACTAGACAGACAAGACTAGACAGACAAGACTAGACAGACAAGACTAGACAGACAAGACTAGACAGACAAGACTAGACAGACAAGACTAGACAGACAAGACTAGACAGACAAGACTAGACAGACAAGACTAGACAGACAAGACTAGACAGACAAGACTAGACAGACAAGACTAGACAGACAAGACTAGACAGACAAGACTAGACAGACAAGACTAGACAGACAAGACTAGACAGACAAGACTAGACAGACAAGACTAGACAGACAAGACTAGACAGACAAGACTAGACAGACAAGACTAGACAGACAAGACTAGACAGACAAGACTAGACAGACAAGACTAGACAGACAAGACTAGACAGACAAGACTAGACAGACAAGACTAGACAGACAAGACTAGACAGACAAGACTAGACAGACAAGACTAGACAGACAAGACTAGACAGACAAGACTAGACAGACAAGACTAGACAGACAAGACTAGACAGACAAGACTAGACAGACAAGACTAGACAGACAAGACTAGACAGACAAGACTAGACAGACAAGACTAGACAGACAAGACTAGACAGACAAGACTAGACAGACAAGACTAGACAGACAAGACTAGACAGACAAGACTAGACAGACAAGACTAGACAGACAAGACTAGACAGACAAGACTAGACAGACAAGACTAGACAGACAAGACTAGACAGACAAGACTAGACAGACAAGACTAGACAGACAAGACTAGACAGACAAGACTAGACAGACAAGACTAGACAGACAAGACTAGACAGACAAGACTAGACAGACAAGACTAGACAGACAAGACTAGACAGACAAGACTAGACAGACAAGACTAGACAGACAAGACTAGACAGACAAGACTAGACAGACAAGACTAGACAGACAAGACTAGACAGACAAGACTAGACAGACAAGACTAGACAGACAAGACTAGACAGACAAGACTAGACAGACAAGACTAGACAGACAAGACTAGACAGACAAGACTAGACAGACAAGACTAGACAGACAAGACTAGACAGACAAGACTAGACAGACAAGACTAGACAGACAAGACTAGACAGACAAGACTAGACAGACAAGACTAGACAGACAAGACTAGACAGACAAGACTAGACAGACAAGACTAGACAGACAAGACTAGACAGACAAGACTAGACAGACAAGACTAGACAGACAAGACTAGACAGACAAGACTAGACAGACAAGACTAGACAGACAAGACTAGACAGACAAGACTAGACAGACAAGACTAGACAGACAAGACTAGACAGACAAGACTAGACAGACAAGACTAGACAGACAAGACTAGACAGACAAGACTAGACAGACAAGACTAGACAGACAAGACTAGACAGACAAGACTAGACAGACAAGACTAGACAGACAAGACTAGACAGACAAGACTAGACAGACAAGACTAGACAGACAAGACTAGACAGACAAGACTAGACAGACAAGACTAGACAGACAAGACTAGACAGACAAGACTAGACAGACAAGACTAGACAGACAAGACTAGACAGACAAAGACTAGACAGACAAGACTAGACAGACAAGACTAGACGGACAAGACTAGACGGACAAGACTAGACAGACAAGACTAGACAGACAAGACTAGACAGACAAGACTAGACAGACAAGACTAGACAGACAAGACTAGACAGACAAGACTAGACAGACAAGACTAGACAGACAAGACTAGACAGACAAGACTAGACAGACAAGACTAGACAGACAAGACTAGACAGACAAGACTAGACAGACAAGACTAGACAGACAAGACTAGACAGACAAGACTAGACAGACAAGACTAGACAGACAAGACTAGACAGACAAGACTATACAGATAAGACTAAACCAACAAGACTAGACACACAAGACTAGTCACACAAGACTAGACACACAAGACTACACAGACAAGATTAGACAGATGAGACTAGACAGACCAGACTAGACAGACAAGCCTATAATGTTAAGACTGGTGAGATTCCTCGGACTAAACAGACTAGACTAATCAGATAAGACTTTTAAGTGATTTGGGGGAAGCTCTTACAAAACTCCCTATTCCGCTTTGCCTATGTGCGCCACCCCGGTATCGCATATTTCCCATTCACTCAGAGTGGGCAGCCCGGACGGTTAATGAAAATGGCCCTAGTGGTTGCCTCCTTGCGCGGGAATTGAACTGGGGTCTCTTGGTCCCGCTTGTCAGAAACAGAAGACTAGACAGACAAGATTAAAGAGAAAAGACTATACAGAAACGACTTTACAAACAACATTAGACAGACAAGATTAGACAGACAAGATTAGATAGACAAGACTAGACAGACAAGACTAGAAAGTCGACATTAGACGGACAATACTAGACAGAGAAGACTAGACGGACATGACTAGACAGACAATACCAGGCAGGCAATACTAGACCGAAAAGAGTGGATGAAGAAGACAAGACTAGAGAGACGATACTAGGCACACAATACTGGACTATGCAAAAACGGTTAATAAATTTTTATCTATCTGGCGCAGGTACCATTTTGGTGTTAATCTTTCTGAATGTTTTATTTTACCCAATCGAATGATAAATGACTACACACACAAGACTATACATATAGGAGTAAACAGACAAGAATAGAGAGACTAGACTACATAGACAGAATTAGACAAGCAAAACTAAAGAGGGAAGACGATGCAGACACTACTAGGCAGGCAAGACTAGGCAGAGAAGGCTAGACAGCCAACACTAGACAGACAAGACTAGACAAACAAGGCTAAACAGACAAAACTGGACAGAGAAGACTAGACTCACACGCCTAGACAGACAAGACTAGGTAGGCAAGAATAGACAGACAAGACTAGAGAGACAGGGCTCGACAGATAAAACTGTACTGAGCTGACTTGACACAAAAGACTAGAGAGATAAAACTAGGCAGACCGGACTAGACAGACAAGACTAGACACGCAAGACTGGACAGACAAGACTAGACAAGCAAGTCTAGATAGACAAGATTTTTTTAAATTAATTTATTTATATTAATTTATTTATTATACAATAATAATAGTACAGAACATAAAAGATTACACCCCGGGCCCGCTCTTCGCATTACTGCAGATCTGCATTTCCTATTGTACCCAGTGGGTATGTTCTCCTCTCTGCGGCTTGTCTTAACTTATCGTCGTCCTCCTTTTGGGTCGTTATGTTTTTTATCGCGTTGTTCACGTTGTACCAGTTTTTTCTGTTCTTAACATGTGGTCTGTTATTGTTCCTGGTTCTAGCAGTGCGTTATTGTTGCTCGTTCGCGTTCCCATCTGTCGCAGACGAATAGGTTGTGGTACACGCTGCCGTCCTCTTGGCAGTAGTCACACCGTGCTTCTCTTGCTCTACCATTGCTGTGCAAGTAGTCCTTGAAACATCCATGTCCCGTGAAAATCTGTGTCAGGTGGAAGTTGGGGACATCGTGCTATCTGTCTTTACATATGATTGGGTCCGGGATTAATAATCTGGTCCATTGTTCACTTTCTGTGTGCTCCCGTTTTCTTTGCCATTGCTTACGCCTATTTTCTCTGGCTGTTTCTTTCTTGACTTTGTCTCGGCCTGCTAGATAGCAAGACATGCCTTCTTACGATACCGCCGATTACGAGAGCAGCTTCTCTAGATACGGCCCTGTACGTAAACCCGTAGTTCCATTTTTCATTGTGCCTTGGTCAGTTGCTGCTTCTTTCTTTCTGTCAGTGCGTTAGCCCACACATGAGCCCCGTACAACACGATGGAGTGGGCCACTGAGTGAAGCAGCCTGCGTTTGCTGCATTTTGGACCGCCAACGTTTGGCATCACCTTTTGTAGTGCGTAAGCGGTTTTTGTGGCTCTTGAGGCAGCACAGCTTATGTGTGCTGAGCAGTTTAATCCTCCTCTATGACGAATTCCAGATATTTTACCTATTCCTTGGAGAGGCAGACAAGACTAGACAAAGGAAACTACACATTCAGGACTAGACAAAGAAAACAATGCAGATAAGACTAGACAGACAAGGCTGAACAGACAAGACTAGACAGACAAGACTAGACCGACAAAACTGTACAGACAGGACTAGACAGACAAGACTAGACAGGTGGGACCAGACATACAAGACTAGACAGAGAAAACCAGACAGACAAGATGAAGCAGTCAATGTTAGATAGACAAGACCAGACAGACAAGACTAGACAGGCAAGGGAAGACAGACGATACTAGACAGATAACACTAAACATACAAGCCTAGATAGACAAGACCAGATAGGCAAGGCTAGGCAACCGAGACTAGAGAGGCGATACTAGATATATACATGACAAGACTAAACATAGAAGACTATACACACAAGATTCAACAGTCAAGACTAAACAGGCAAAACTATACGTACAGGGCTGGACAGACAATACTGGAGAGAAGAAACTATATAGACAAGACTATGTAGACAAGACTTTGTATGCAAGATTAGACAGGAAAGACTAGATAGGCAAGAGTAGACAGAGAAGACTAAACCAAATGTCCTAGACAGGCAAGTCTATACAAGCGAGACTAGACAAACAAGACTAGAAAGACAGGACTGGACTAACAGCACTGGATAGACAAGAGTAAAAGGACATGATAGGCAATTGTACACAGACAAGACTTTTCAGATTATACTAGACGCAGAAGAATTGGCAGACCGATAACACTAGACATGCAAGACTGGGCCGACAATCTTAGATAGGCAAGACTAGACAGACAGCTGGGCAACCAAGGCTAGTCAAGCAGAACAATATAGTCAAAATTGGAATGGAAAATACAGGGCATAAATGAATAGTCAAACGAGTGTAAGCAGGCAACACTAGACAGGTTGTTTGCATAGCAAGAGAAGACAGTCAAGTCTAGACAAGTAATAGCTATGGGAAAAAATACCTGGATGTTGGGTCAATAATAAATTTAAATAGTTGATTATTATTAGAATATTTAATATAATAAAAATGCAATGTTACATAACCTTTAATAATTAGTGGACTGTATGTTTTACTTAATATGACCAAAATGTGAATGGATGAAATAATAAAATAGTTTCTCGAAAAAACTTAAGCAGACTTAGGGTTCCACCCCAACATGATGCATTTAGGGGGTGGCGCACGCGCAAGAATTACAATACTAAACACTGGATAACACTTGGCAAGTGTTATCCGTATATAGGCAAGGCACTAACTTTTTTGATGTGTTTTCCATTTAGAGTCTTTGGTCAAATATAGAGATTTAAAGTCAAGTCAAAACTAGAAACAGATTTGAAGGACCAACATAAAATCGAGTTATTGGACTAGCTTGACAACATTTTCTTAAAAAGTATGGAATTTAAGAACTTAAGGAGTTATGGCTTAAGACTAACATACTGCATTGTTTATAATATAAATTTGATGGACTTACCAAGAATTTGTTGTAATTTATCGAAAAAAATATTTTCGTGAAATTTCTCGGCTGGACCAAGTAAGTAAGATTGGTAGATAAGTCTATGTCGTCAAGCCAATTGTAATAAGTATTATGTATATATTGTAACAAGATTACGGCTATTATCGCTAGTTTGATGTATCTGCATTTTTAGCTTTCTATTAATATCTTTGTAATTTAAAATCTCTATATTTTCCGTGTTGTCTTATTTAGAAAAATGCATCTATATTTTCTAGTTTAAATACAATGGTCGATTACAAGTTTTATCCTACTTTCTTTTTATACACATATATTTGGTCTCTTTTAAACGCAATTGTCAAGTTCACAGGTTTTTAAACTGGAGTCCGCGGACCCCTGGGGGTTCGTGTAGTCATTGCCGAGGTTCGCGAGACCACGAGATATAAAAAAAATGGGTGGAAACGGTTCAAGAAGACGATGACATATAGTACAGTTTTTAGCTTTTACTTTTAGTTTAAAGCTTTTTTGCTACTATTTCTATTATTCTTCTTCTTCTTCTGAATGGGCCTTCTTTGGCCCACACTAGTTCAACTGTTGGGATTTGATCTTTGCCCCATATTGTGGCAGTTTCTGCCGGTGTACCGAAACAAAACTCATTTCTCTCTTCTGTCCAGGGGGCACCTTTCCTTCGGGGTTTTTCCTGAAATCCACGGACTTCCTTCAGCGTGCGTCTCATAGATTGACTGTTTTGGAGATCTGTTATTCCCAGTTCTTTAATATCCTTTACGGTTTCTTTCAACCAAGTGGTACGAACCTTCTTGTTCTGCCAGAAGGTGAAAAGACGGTTGGTTAGTCGGTTTGGAGGCAATCTTGCAACGTGGCCACAGTCAGAGAGCCTCTCTATATTTTCGTAGAGCTCACAGTTATGTCGCCTTCGGAATTCTCCAACTTCCTTTACCGGGCCAAGGATCTTCCTGAGAATTTTTCTCTCTCTAATTTCCAATTTCTCTATTAGATCTCTTCGGTTCAAGGAAACGCATACTTAAGTTTCAGGCTGCGTGACAGGCATTTCTTGTTGTAGGTGTTCTTAGTCAGTCGATAGGCTAGTTCTAACTTGTTGACTTTCATGGATAATGAAGCTCTTTCCGATAAGTTGGGTTCAATCCATTCGCCGAGATACTTAAATTTCTCAGTCCTCTTGATGTTTCCCTGTTCTAGTAATATCTCTCTGTTTGCTTCACTGATGTTGGTGAAGAAAACTGTATTCTCCAGCGACACTTGAAGACCTACTTTGGCAGCCTGTTTTCTGAGGCAGTTTACCTGCATTGTTTCCATCTCAAGAGAATCAGCAAACAGTGCCATGTCATCTGCAAAGGCCAGGCAATCTACAACCAGTCCATCGTTCTTACGTCCCAGGTAGATACCACTCTGAGCACCCAAATTGTTCAGTTCCTTGCGCCATTCTCTCATAACCTTTTCAAGGACACAGTTGAAGAGAAGTGGGGAAAGTCCATCTCCTTGTCTCACTCCAGTTTTTATTTCGAAGCTTTCTGAGATCTCGCCTCTAAATTTAACCTTTGGAATGGGTGTTGGTCAAGGTTTCTAGGATGAGTCTGGGGGTTTATTGTCTAGCCCTACTTCCTGTAGTACTTTGTTAAGCGAGTCCGGGTTTGGTGTGGTTTGTTTTTGTCGATCTCTTCGCAGGGTGGATCACAGTTAAGTGGATTTGTATAGCACTGAGCTAAAAGGTGGCAGTTGTCCTTGTCGTCTTTAGTCCACCACGGATGCTTCCTTTTTCTAGCGAGAGGGGCGGGTTCATTGGCCGCTTTGACAGGAGTCTCCTTCAGTTGGTCCCCGCTGTTTAGATCTGCATTGTTCAGTCTCTGACTTACTTCTTGACTGTTCTTAATTCGCTCTACGTCAAATCTTACCATTTTTTGAGGTTCTGTGTAATCTAGTGTTTCTAGGCTAGAGTCTTATTTTGATCTTTGAGAAGTAGTGGTCTGAGTCCGGATTGCCGCTTCTTAGTACCTTCACATTTTGTATTTCCTTTTGAGATTTTCGTGAAATGGCCACATGATCTATCTGGCATTCCCCAGGTTGGTATTAGGTAAAATCCAAGTCTTGTTTGAAGACCGTAGACTGCATGAGCAACCCAAAAGTGCTTCACTTCTTTCTTCCCGGAATTTATCAGTTCTGTCTGAATTACGTTGGGCATGTACATTGACTATACTGTAGCGCTTGTTTGCACATTTGAGAGAGAGGATTGATACACGACTGCTTGGGGAGATAAAGTCGGTGACTGAATCCAGTATCATATGACTGATTATAAATCCTGTACCTAGGTGGGGTACGTTCTTCATTACCCGCAGACCCACTTTTCCTTTGAGGATTCTGATATTATTATACTATTTATAATATTCTGATACTATTTCTGTTCATTTTATGTATTTTTTTCTATATTCTAAGAAAAAAGTTTGGTGCCTTCTAATAAAAATGTCCATTTATTTAACTTACTTGCGATACATTTTTAGCAATATTGATTATAATAAATATATATATATATATATATATATATATATATATATATATATATATATATATACTGTGTCTATATGACATTTGTGCGTCAGAAATTAAGTCTCAAGAACCACGTGAAATACCTAAGGTTGGGTTAGGTTAGGTTAGGTTTTATATATGGGGTCCGCAAAACCAAAGTTGTTCAAGAGGGGGTCCGCAAATAAAAATTTGTTCAAAAGGGGATCTTCGGACAACATACGTTTAAGAAGCCCTGGTCTGGTTTATTATTGTCTAGTTCCAGACTTGTGTTGGAATACTTTGTTACATAATGGCAGACAAGTTTCTGCATTTGTAGATCTTAATTCAAAACCTGTTAATTAAAACTTGCGAATATTGTTCAGAGATTGAAGCCGTAGCGTTTAATTATTTTGCAAAGTATGTTTTATATTAAACTACACAGTTATCCACAACAAACACGTAACAACTCAGTAATTACTGCAGCTGCACTCTAACTATTTGCGCCTAATAATTAAACTGTCTAAAACGAAACTAATTAACAACAAAAAATCAATTAGATCATTTTTTCCATAGCATCCAACACATACATCCAGTAATTCTTAATCCAATACACGTTTCTTTCTGTTTACACGCCGAATTTAGGGTATTTGTTGTGATCGATAAAACTGCAACGGCGGTAGCCTAATCTGGCTGAAATGGGGCCGCGTTCGGGGTTAAATCCAAGACTTTATTAATTTACCTACAACCTGGAAAACAAGGCGTGTGTGAACTGTTTTTCATGCGCTTTTTGCACCCTCGCCAACGCGGATACAGCAAATATTTCACAGCGCGAATTTGCCTTGCTAAATAGGCCTAAGCTCGAAAATATCCTGTACTTAATTGCAGGAATGGGCGGAGAATATTAGCCATAGAGTAATGTCTGAATAGAAAAGTTTAGCTTGGTGAGCCGAGCAAGAATATATATTAAAAACCTACTAGATAATCAGTATTAGAGTTTTAACCGCTTGTTCAATTAGTCTTGTTTGCCTAGTCTTATCTATTTAGATTTGTCTATCTATCTTATTTGTTTAACCCTGTCTATAGAGTCTTATCTGTCTTGTCATGTCTGCCTAGTTATGCTTGTCTATTTAGGTCTATCTAGTCATGCCTGTCTAGACATGTCTGTCTAGTCATGTCGGTCTAATCCTATCTGTCTAGCCATGTGTGTTTAGTCGCATCTGTCTAGGATTGCCTGCCAAGCCTACCATTTCTTGTCTTGTATGTCTTGTCATAAAAATCAAGTCTTGTCTGTCTAGTCTGTCTTGTCTATCGAGTCTTTTGTGTCTAATCCTCTTCAAGTCTAGACCAACTAGGGTGCATTGGTAATAAATATCTGAAAACTTTTCTTATAAATATCATGCGGAGAGGGATAAAACTATGTCTGACCTTTCATAATGTATCATTCCCTGGAGCACGTTAGGGGTTGTCTATTGTGCTTCTGTTCCAAATGGCCCAATAAAAAAGACTAAGTTTGCGACAAACTACTGAGAATTATTCACAATCCCCAGCTCAATATTTTATCCTAGATTTACATAATCGTATATTCTTTATCGTTTAACTTACAATTAGCCTACCTACTTAAAAAAAAACTTTTCTGTCTAGCCTTGTCTGTCCAGTCATCTCTGTCTAATCTTGTCTGTCTAGTCTTGCCTGGTTAGTCAAAATCAAAGTCAAAATCAAATCAAGTTTTGCTTGTCAAGTCTCGTCTGTCAAGTCTTGTCTGTATAGTTTTCTCTGACCACTCATGTCTGTCTATTCTTGCGGTTTAGTTTTGTTTGTCTAGCGTTGTCTGTCTAGTCTTAGCTATTTGGTTTTGTCTGTGTAGTCTTTTCTGTAGACCCTTGTCTGTAGACTCTGGTCTGTCTAGTCTTGTCTGTTTAGTCTTGCTTGTCTAGTCCTGTCTACCAAGTCTTGCCCCTCTAGTTCTGTCTTTCCAGTAGTGTCTGTCTAGCTTTCTATGACCAATTTTGTCATTCTAGTCTTGTTGTCTAGTTTAGTTTCGTGTTTAACTAGATTTGTCTGCGTAGCCCTGCCTGTCTATGTTTGCCTGTCTATATTTTCCTGTCTAGTCTTGTCTGTCCAGTCTTGTCTGTTTCGCATTATCTGTCTAGTATTGTCTGTTAGTTTTGCGTCTCTAGTCCTCTGTGCCTAGTCTTGTCTGTCTAGTCTTTTCTGTATAGTCCTGTCTGTAGGCACTTATCTGTCTAGTCTTGTACGTCTTGTTTCTTCTGACTAGACTTGTCTGTCTAGTCTTGTCTGTTTAGTCTAGTCTGTCTAGTGTGGTTGGTCTTGTCTTGTCTGTCTAGTCTTGTCTGTCTAGTCTTGTATGTCTAGTCTTGTCTGTCTAATGTGGTTTGTCTAGTCTTGTCTGTCTAGTCCTGTCTGTTAAGATTTGTCTGTCTAGTCTGGTCTGTCTAGTCTTGTCTGTCTATTATTGTCTGTCTAGTCCTGTCTGTCCAGTATTGTCAGTTTAGCCTTATCTGTCTAGTCTTGTCTGTTTGTCTTGCTTGTCCAGTCTCATCTTTCAAGTCTTGTATCTCTAGTCCTGTCTGTCTAGTAGTTTCTGTTTAGTTTTCTCTAACCACTCATGTCTGTCTATTCGTGTGGCTTGTCTAGCCTTGTCTGTCTAGTCTTGTCTGTTTGGTTTTGTCGGTCTGGTCTTGTCTGTCTATTCTTATCTGTCTTGTCTTGTCTGTAGACTTTTGTCTCTAGGCTGTTGTCTGTCTAGTCTTGTCTGTTTAGTCTTGCTTTTCTAGTCTTGTCTGGCAAGTGTTTTCCCTCTAGTTCTGTCTTTCTAGTGGTGTCTGTGAAGTTTCCTCTGACCAGGTTTGTCAGTTTAGTCTTGTTGTCTAGATTCATCTTCATCTTCACGTGTCTGTCTAGTCTTGTTTGTCCAGTGTTGTTTGTCTAGTTTTGTGTGTCTAGTCTTATCTGTCCAGTTTTGTCTGTCTAGCCTTGTCTGGCGAGTGTCGGGAAAGATTTCATGTTCTCGACCACTCCTCCTTATAGGGATTTACATGTACTCCCCCGCCTTATGAGAAATTACATGTAAAATCTAAGCTCCCCCGCCTTATGGAGAAATGCTGTACAAAATAGTACAGTACGTGGCCGAGCATGTGTGTGTGTAGACGCGATATTTAGCGAGCGCGGGAAAATTCAAAATGAGTAGAGTACGTATTTGCAGATAGGGGTTTGATTCAAATGAGATTATGGGGTTTAAATAGACAAGACTAGACAATACTAGACAGACAAGACTAGACAAGCGGAGAAAATGAGTTGCGTAGTTGGTAGCGGGGAATCGTATATGCAAAATTGATTTCAAACATATTACGGCTTGATTCAATCGAGATTGCAGGATTTAGACCGGACAAGAACATACAAGACTAGACAGATCACATAAATCATGTGATATTTATCTAAATAATTTCTGGTGTAAACGAAATTTCATAAACTTGTTTGTGACCACGATCGTATTAATTTCTTAAATATTTAATATAAATAAAAAAGTATCTCTACTATTAAATTCAATTTTGAATGAGAAATGAGAAATTATTTCTTTTTTAGTTTACGCAATCAGTTTAGTATTTGAGCTTGAAGATTTTAAATGTATATCAAGGAAATAACCTACGATTATTTTCTACAACAACTATGACAGTAAATGTTTATATAACGCGCGCTTAGATAGGACCGGTCGGTTAACCTTGATAAAATATATAAACAATACTGTATATAAACAATACTATATAAACATTAATATAACTGCCGCAATAAGAAACGCAGTCTAATCAATTTAATGTTTTATACTTAACCCTTAACCACCTGCCATACGTCGCAGGTGAGAAAATTACTGCTACTGTGGGTTTGAGAGACGTATGTCAGGTGGTTAGGTGTTAAAGTTTGTAAACGCGCGTGAGAATGACATATCTAAATCTTGATTTAGGAATCGCTGCAAGTTTCGTGTTTCAACTTATCTGGATGCAAGTTTGAACGTATTCGATGTATTCTGAGAAATTTGGATGAGTCATTGAATATGTGCAAGTATAGAGTCGTGAGAAAGTTAGAACCACCGAGTCAGCATTTTCTTGTTTCAACCTGTCTGGATGAGTCATTGAACACGTGATACATCCGGCGCATTTTGATTGGCTTATTGAGTCTAAATACTGAATATTGACCCTACACTCCCAAAAAAATAAAGTTGGAGCCGCAGGCAGCCAAATAATTTCTGTAAAATTTGCAATCAACAATCCCCAACAAGGCTAGAGTTTGTAGGAGATCTACGATTACAGAAACACCTCCAAGCAACAGTGAAGCCGGTACGGCAGAACATCATCCAAGCTTGTGTCAGTTTAAGAACAGAGTGGTCAGCTATAGAATTGATGGTTCTCGGGATTGATGTAGATATCTTTGTTAGTAAATTGAACAGTCATTGTACGAGAATCCGCACAACACTTCACATGGAATCCTATGATTCCTGAAGTTGTATATGAAATCTACGCTCACGCACGATTTCATACTTGTACGGGTTCAATGACTCATCAAAACGAGGTCAAACTCTTAAATTCGTCCACTTTCCATCCACTTTTCATCCACTTTGCATCCACTTTCCGTCCACTTTCCGTTCGGTCCTATCTAAGCGCGCGTTACATAAACATTTACTGTCGTAGTTGTAGAAAATAATCGTATGTTATTTCTTTGATGTACATTTAAAATCTTCAAGTTCAAATACTAAACTGATTGCGTAATTTGAAAAAGAAACATTATTCTTCCAGAAATTCCATCAGAGAAAGTCCATTTCTCACTCCAAATTAAATTTAATAGTAGAGATACTTTTATATTTATATTAAAAATTTAAATAATTAATCATCGAGGTCATTGACAAGTTTAAGAAATTTCGCTTACACATAGGAAATTATTTAGATAAATATTATAGGATATTGTTCTGTATAGTCTTGTATATTCTTGTCCGGTCTAAGTCCTAAAATCTCGATGGAATCCAGCCGTGTATGCAATCAATTTTGCATATACGTTTCCCCGCTTCCAACTACGCAACTCATTTTCACCCCTTGTCTAGACTTGTATGTCTAGTCTTGTCCAGTCTTGTCTGTCTAGTCTTGTCTTGTCTGTCTAGTCGTGTCTGTCTAAACCCCATAATCTCATTTGAATCAAACACCCATCTGCAAATACGTTCTCCACTCATTTTAATTATCGCGCCATCTACACACTGACGCTCGGCCACGTACTGTACTATTTTGCACAGCATTTCTCCATAAGGTGAGAGAGCTTAGATTTTACATGTAATTTCCCATAAGGCGGGGGAGTACATATAAATCCCCATAAGGAGGAGTGATCCAGAACATGACATCTTTCCCTACTGACGAGTCTAGTCTGTTAGTCTTGTCTGTTTAGTCTTTCCTTCCTAGTATTCTCTCTCTAGAATGTTATGTCTTGTCTTGTCTGTCTAGTCTTATCTGTCTATTCATGTCTGTCTAGTCTTGTATGTCTAGTCTTCTCTGTCTATTCAATTCAATTCAATTCATTTATTGGCCAGTTAGATGAATATAAAAGAAATACATATAGGCAAGTCAGAAAGGGAAACAATCGTTTTACAAAAAAAATACAAAATAGTGTTACTAAAAATGCAACAATCTACATAAATCAAAGAATTCGTCCAATTTTTATTGAGATTTCATTATAAGACATTTCCTCATAGTTTTCCTGAAAATGTTGTTTATAGGTTCCTGGGTGATTTCTAGTGGAAGCATTTTGTATAGATGTATACCAAAAACATCCGATTTACCGCATATAATCGTCCTTGTTTAAGGCGTTGCTAATTTTCGACAAGTTCGGATGTAATGGTTGTGTTTGTCCTTATTCTTGGTTATTTGGAATTTGTTTTTATGAATATAGCTCATTGTTTCTAATATATACAAACAGGGAACTATAAGGACATCAAGTTCAATGAAGTACTGTCTGCACGAAGCAAATGTCGGGAGACCAAGCATGGATCTATGCTCCTTTTTTGGGCCATCATATTAAGATTAAGAGATTTGTTAATTCCGGGGATGAGCCGCATGTAATGATTCTATACAATAAAACCGACTGAACTTCTGCAAAGTAGAAGTTTAAAATTTCCTGCTTGGTAAAGAATTTTCTTTAATGTCTAATACAATCTTGGCGAGCGACCTACATATTTTATCAATTGTAATTTGCCACGATAAGTGTTGTTCGATGTAGATGCCTAGAAATTTGGTGAAAGTTGATCTTTGTAAATTCAATTTATCCGTCTGAATGAAAATTTTCTTAGCATATTCACTTCTCTTAGTTTGAAATGTCAAAAATTCAGTTTTCTCCGAATTAAGGTACAGTTTGTTTGCTGAGAACCAGTTTATTAGAGCTTGTAAACGTCCATTTGCCGTTTAAAAGCTCTGCGAATTTTCTACGGTGTTTTTAGATATTAGGAAACTGGCATCATCAGTATATAAAGTGCAGTAGGCTTTATTTGCGTAGAGGACTAATTCCTCCAAATATAGAATAAATAGAGTCGGCCCCAGAACTCTTCCTACGGGTGTCCCCCGTAGGCGATGCCCAGTTTGAGGATTCGATATAAGCAAAATTTAAGCGTATTTGTACGTATTGTTTTCGACTTTTTAAGTAGGATTGTAGCCACACACCCTTATTCTCTTATCCTTTTCCTTTTCCTATCCTTTTTCCTCTTATTCTAAATGTATATAGTTTATCGACTAGGTGGTTATGATCGACACAGTCGAAAGCTTTGCTTAGATCTCAGAATATGCCAATAGGAAATTTCCTCTTATCAACTTCTGCGAGAATTTTATTATACAGACCAAGAATAGCTGTGGTGGTTGATTTGCCACATTGAAAACCATCTTGTTCGTTTGGAATTATTTTGTGCTTCCAATGAATAGTACTAATCGGTGTAAAAAGTAATATTCTAGTATTTTAGAAAGGACAGAAAGTCCTGTCTCTCTAGCCTTATCTGTTTAGTCTTGTCTGTATAGTCTTGTCTGTCTTATCTTGTCTGTTTTGTCTTGTCTGTCTAGTATTGTCTGTCTCGTCTTGTCTGTCTAGTCTTGTCTATCTAGTCTTGTCTGTCTAGTCTTGTCTGTCTAGTCTTGTCTGTCTAGTCTTGTCTGTCTAGACTTGTCTCTCTAGTCTTGTCTGTCTAGTCTTGTCTGTCTAGTCTTGTCTGTCTAGTCTTGTCTGTCTAGTCTTGTCTGTCTAGTCTTGTCTGTCTAGTCTTGTCTGTCTAGTCTTGTCTGTCTAGTCTTGTCTGTCTAGTCTTGTCTGTCTAGTCTTGTCTGTCTAGTCTTGTCTGTCTACTCTTGTCTGTCTAGTCTTGTCTGTCTAGTCTTGTCTGTCTAGTCTTGTCTGTCTAGTCTTGTCTGTCTAGTCTTGTCTGTCTAGTCTTGTCTGTCTAGTCTTGTCTGTCTAGTCTTGTCTGTCTAGTCTTGTCTGTCTAGTCTTGTCTGTCTAGTCTTGTCTGTCTAGTCTTGTCTGTCTAGTCTTGTCTGTCTAGTCTTGTCTGTCTAGTCTTGTCTGTCTAGTCTTGTCTGTCTAGTCTTGTCTGTCTAGTCTTGTCTGTCTAGTCTTCTCTCTCAAGTCTTGTCTGTCTAGTCTTGTCTGTTTAGTATTTTCTGTCTAGTCTTCTCTGTCTAGTCTTGTCTGTCTAATCTTGTCTGTCTAGTCTTGTCTGTCTAATCTTGTCTGTCTAGTCTTGTCTGTCTAGTCTTGTCTGTCTAGTCTTGTCTGTCTAGTCTTGTCTGTCTAGTCTTGTCTGTCTAGTCTTGTCTGTCTAGTCTTGTCTGTCTAGTCTTGTCTGTCTAGTCTTGTCTGTCTAGTCTTGTCTGTCTAGTCTTGTCTGTCTAGTCTTGTCTGTCTAGTCTTGTCTGTCTAGTCTTGTCTGTCTAGTCTTGTCTGTCTAGTCTTGTCTGTCTAGTCTTGTCTGTCTAGTCTTGTCTGTCTAGTCTTGTCTGTCTAGTCTTGTCTGTCTAGCCTTGTCTGTCTAGTCTTGTCTGTCTAGTCTTGTCTGTCTAGTCTTGTCTGTCTAGTCTTGTCTGTCTAGTCTTGTCTGTCTAGTCTTGTCTGTCTAGTCTTGTCTGTCTAGTCTGTCTAGTCTGTCTAGTCTGTCTAGTCTGTCTAGTCTGTCTAGTCTGTCTCGTCTGTCTAGTCTGTCTAGTCTTGTCTGTCTAGTCTTGTCTGTCTAGTCTTGTCTGTCTAGTCTTGTCTGTCTAGTCTTGTCTGTCTAGTCTTGTCTGTCTAGTCTTGTCTGTCTAGTCTTGTCTGTCTAGTCTTGTCTGTCTAGTCTTGTCTGTCTAGTCTTGTCTGTCTAGTCTTGTCTGTCTAGTCTTGTCTGTCTAGTCTTGTCTGTCTAGTCTTGTCTGTCTAGTCTTGTCTGTCTAGTCTTGTCTGTCTAGTCTTGTCTGTCTAGTCTTGTCTGTCTAGTCTTGTCTGTCTAGTCTTGTCTGTCTAGTCTTGTCTGTCTAGTCTTGTCTGTCTAGTCTTGTCTGTCTAGTCTTGTCTGTCTAGTCTTGTCTGTCTAGTCTTGTCTGTCTAGTCTTGTCTGTCTAGTCTTGTCTGTCTAGTCTTGTCTGTCTAGTCTTGTCTGTCTAGTCTTGTCTGTCTAGTCTTGTCTGTCTAGTCTTGTCTGTCTAGTCTTGTCTGTCTAGTCTTGTCTGTCTAGTCTTGTCTGTCTAGTCTTGTCTGTCTAGTCTTGTCTGTCTAGTCTTGTCTGTCTAGTCTTGTCTGTCTAGTCTTGTCTGTCTAGTCTTGTCTGTCTAGTCTTGTCTGTCTAGTCTTGTCTGTCTAGTCTTGTCTGTCTAGTCTTGTCTGTCTAGTCTTGTCTGTCTAGTCTTGTCTGTCTAGTCTTGTCTGTCTAGTCTTGTCTGTCTAGTCTTGTCTGTCTAGTCTTGTCTGTCTAGTCTTGTCTGTCTAGTCTTGTCTGTCTAGTCTTGTCTGTCTAGTCTTGTCTGTCTAGTCTTGTCTGTCTAGTCTTGTCTGTCTAGTCTTGTCTGTCTAGTCTTGTCTGTCTAGTCTTGTCTGTCTAGTCTTGTCTGTCTAGTCTTGTCTGTCTAGTCTTGTCTGTCTAGTCTTGTCTGTCTAGTCTTGTCTGTCTAGTCTTGTCTGTCTAGTCTTGTCTGTCTAGTCTTGTCTGTCTAGTCTTGTCTGTCTAGTCTTGTCTGTCTAGTCTTGTCTGTCTAGTCTTGTCTGTCTAGTCTTGTCTGTCTAGTCTTGTCTGTCTAGTCTTGTCTGTCTAGTCTTGTCTGTCTAGTCTTGTCTGTCTAGTCTTGTCTGTCTAGTCTTGTCTGTCTAGTCTTGTCTGTCTAGTCTTGTCTGTCTAGTCTTGTCTGTCTAGTCTTGTCTGTCTAGTCTTGTCTGTCTAGTCTTGTCTGTCTAGTCTTGTCTGTCTAGTCTTGTCTGTCTAGTCTTGTCTGTCTAGTCTTGTCTGTCTAGTCTTGTCTGTCTAGTCTTGTCTGTCTAGTCTTGTCTGTCTAGTCTTGTCTGTCTAGTCTTGTCTGTCTAGTCTTGTCTGTCTAGTCTTGTCTGTCTAGTCTTGTCTGTCTAGTCTTGTCTGTCTAGTCTTGTCTGTCTAGTCTTGTCTGTCTAGTCTTGTCTGTCTAGTCTTGTCTGTCTAGTCTTGTCTGTCTAGTCTTGTCTGTCTAGTCTTGTCTGTCTAGTCTTGTCTGTCTAGTCTTGTCTGTCTAGTCTTGTCTGTCTAGTCTTGTCTGTCTAGTCTTGTCTGTCTAGTCTTGTCTGTCTAGTCTTGTCTGTCTAGTCTTGTCTGTCTAGTCTTGTCTGTCTAGTCTTGTCTGTCTAGTCTTGTCTGTCTAGTCTTGTCTGTCTAGTCTTGTCTGTCTAGTCTTGTCTGTCTAGTCTTGTCTGTCTAGTCTTGTCTGTCTAGTCTTGTCTGTCTAGTCTTGTCTGTCTAGTCTTGTCTGTCTAGTCTTGTCTGTCTAGTCTTGTCTGTCTAGTCTTGTCTGTCTAGTCTTGTCTGTCTAGTCTTGTCTGTCTAGTCTTGTCTGTCTAGTCTTGTCTGTCTAGTCTTGTCTGTCTAGTCTTGTCTGTCTAGTCTTGTCTGTCTAGTCTTGTCTGTCTAGTCTTGTCTGTCTAGTCTTGTCTGTCTAGTCTTGTCTGTCTAGTCTTGTCTGTCTAGTCTTGTCTGTCTAGTCTTGTCTGTCTAGTCTTGTCTGTCTAGTCTTGTCTGTCTAGTCTTGTCTGTCTAGTCTTGTCTGTCTAGTCTTGTCTGTCTAGTCTTGTCTGTCTAGTCTTGTCTGTCTAGTCTTGTCTGTCTAGTCTTGTCTGTCTAGTCTTGTCTGTCTAGTCTTGTCTGTCTAGTCTTGTCTGTCTAGTCTTGTCTGTCTAGTCTTGTCTGTCTAGTCTTGTCTGTCTAGTCTTGTCTGTCTAGTCTTGTCTGTCTAGTCTTGTCTGTCTAGTCTTGTCTGTCTAGTCTTGTCTGTCTAGTCTTGTCTGTCTAGTCTTGTCTGTCTAGTCTTGTCTGTCTAGTCTTGTCTGTCTAGTCTTGTCTGTCTAGTCTTGTCTGTCTAGTCTTGTCTGTCTAGTCTTGTCTGTCTAGTCTTGTCTGTCTAGTCTTGTCTGTCTAGTCTTGTCTGTCTAGTCTTGTCTGTCTAGTCTTGTCTGTCTAGTCTTGTCTGTCTAGTCTTGTCTGTCTAGTCTTGTCTGTCTAGTCTTGTCTGTCTAGTCTTGTCTGTCTAGTCTTGTCTGTCTAGTCTTGTCTGTCTAGTCTTGTCTGTCTAGTCTTGTCTGTCTAGTCTTGTCTGTCTAGTCTTGTCTGTCTAGTCTTGTCTGTCTAGTCTTGTCTGTCTAGTCTTGTCTGTCTAGTCTTGTCTGTCTAGTCTTGTCTGTCTAGTCTTGTCTGTCTAGTCTTGTCTGTCTAGTCTTGTCTGTCTAGTCTTGTCTGTCTAGTCTTGTCTGTCTAGTCTTGTCTGTCTAGTCTTGTCTGTCTAGTCTTGTCTGTCTAGTCTTGTCTGTCTAGTCTTGTCTGTCTAGTCTTGTCTGTCTAGTCTTGTCTGTCTAGTCTTGTCTGTCTAGTCTTGTCTGTCTAGTCTTGTCTGTCTAGTCTTGTCTGTCTAGTCTTGTCTGTCTAGTCTTGTCTGTCTAGTCTTGTCTGTCTAGTCTTGTCTGTCTAGTCTTGTCTGTCTAGTCTTGTCTGTCTAGTCTTGTCTGTCTAGTCTTGTCTGTCTAGTCTTGTCTGTCTAGTCTTGTCTGTCTAGTCTTGTCTGTCTAGTCTTGTCTGTCTAGTCTTGTATGTCTAGTCTTGTCTGTCTAGTCTTGTCTGTCTAGTCTTGTCTGTCTAGTCTTGTCTGTCTAGTCTTGTCTGTCTAGTCTTGTCTGTCTAGTCTTGGCTGTCTAGTCTTGTCTGTCTAGTCTTGTCTGTCTAGTCTTGTCTGTCTAGTCTTGTCTGTTTAGTCTTGTCTGTCTAGTCTTGTCTGTCTAGTCTTGTCTGTCTAGTCTTGTCTGTCTAGTCTTGCCTGTCAAGTCTTTTCTGTCTAGTGTTCTCTGTCTAGTATTGTCTGTCAAGTCTTGTCCCTCTAGTCTTGTGTGTCTAGTCTTGTCTGTCTAGTTTTGTCTGTTTGGTCTTTTCTGGCTAGATTTATCTGTCTTACCTTATATGTCTAGTCTAATTTGTCTAGTCTTGTCTGTCTTGTCTATCTAGTCTTGTCTATCTAGTCTTGTCTATATAGCCTTGTCTGTCTACTATTGTTTGCCTAGTCTAGTCTGTCTTGTCTTGTCTGTCTAGATTTGTCTGTCTAGTCTTATCTGTCTAGTCTTGTCTGTATAGTCCTGTCTGCCTAGTCTTATCTGTATAGCCTTGTCTGTCTAGTATTGTCTGTCTATTCTTGTCTGTCTAGTCTTGTCTGTCTAGTCTTGTCTGTCTAGTCTTGTCGGTCTAGTCTTGACGGCCTAGTCTTGCCTGTCTTGTTTTGTCTGTCTAGTCTTGTTTGTCTAGTTGTTATTAGTATAAAGGTTCATATTATGTTTAAAGAAATAATCAATCCAAGTTAGGAATGTAATAAAATCTTCATTTCAATTAATACAATTGGTAATGAATCAAGCAGGTTAATAAAATCTCCCTTAATGGCGAAACGGTCCCTTAATGACGATTTGTGCAATTCAACCTTAGAAGCAGAAAAACGGGAAAAATTCGAATGCCGGACTTAAACACAAATGATTTTGGTTTTGAATCGTTTTCGGTTTTCGTCTATTTCGGTCGACCGAAAGCAATCTCGGCCCTGAAATTCGTTTTCGGCCGCGGTAATTGCGAACGGCCACAATTAAGTAATAAATACCGCCGTCCGGGACGGTTTAAATTGGGGTAATTAAGTGAAAGATTTGCTGACCGGCTTCCGTTCTAATTACACTCTTCAGGTTCCAGATCCGCTCAAAATACTAAAGCAAGACCCGTTTGGGCATTCATACATATCATAGAAGATAAAATATCAAATATCAAAGAAGAAAAAATCGAACGGGGTTAGTAATGCAAGACTAGGTAACACTATGCAGGTCTCGCGATTTAAAATTGCTAAGAATTAATAAAAAAAGTTTGTATAAAGTTGTTAGAAAAATACAAAATAATTTTCCGAAAAAGTTGAAAAAGTTTTTCTGGTTCAAAATACACACGGCAAGGGTTAATTTTTCCAAAAGAATGAATGACATCAGATGATGATGATGATCATGATGATGCTGATGATCAATATCCAAATTTAAAATCCAACCTTTAACAGCTCCAAAACTCAATATCTATTTTGTTTCGCGATTTTCCGTTCAAACCCCAATTGGGGAAAACGAAATTTATTTTTCTGGAAATTCTTTAGTTTCGCAAATTTATTATACAATTGTAAGTTTCAAATAAAAAATAACGTTCTTATACGTCGGTGGCTTCTGTACTTCGATTATAAATTGACGTATTTCTCCGTCGTCTGCTAGCGGGTTTCAAATTTAAAAAAAAACGTATTACTACGTCAACTGACTACAAGGTGTTAAGATTTGGAAGTATAAACTAAATATATACGACTGCACAGAAAAAACTGTGCTGATAAAACTACACAAACAAGACTAGATATTCAAAACAAAATAGACAAATTTACAGACAAGACTACATAGACAACACTAAAAATAATTGGTTCGAGGGAAGCTCTCACTAAACCCCTATTCCACCTTGGCTTTTATTAAGAGCCACCCCGGTATCGCATATTTTGCATTCAATCAGGGTAACCGACCTACCTGCACCACCGAGGAGCATACATAGACAACACTAGGAAGACAAGACAAGACAGACAAGACAAGACAGACAAGACTTGATAGACAAGACTAGACAGCCAAGACTAGACAGTCAGGACTACACAGAGAAAACAAAACATACAAGAGCAGACAGATGAGACTGGACTGCCAAGACTAGGCAGATAAGACTAGACGGAGAAGACGATGCAGCCAAGACTAGATAGATAAGGCTAGACAGAGAATAAGATAGCTAGATAGATAAGGCTAGACTGGATAGGCAAGACTAGATAGTAAAGGCTAGACAGAAGAGACAAGATCGATAAGACTAGATAGACAAGACTAGGCAACCAGGACTATACAGAGAAGACAAAATCGACAAGACCAGCCAGGCAAGACTGTACCGCTGGACTATACCGGCAAGATTAGACAGATAAAGCTAGACAGACAAGACTAGACAGAAAAGGCTAGATAACCATATTAGACAAGTTTAGACCCACTAAACTAAACCGCCGAAATTACATTGACAAGATTTTAATGGACTTAGTGGAATTGTGGAATAGACTAAACAGTTGAACGGAATGGGTAAGACTAGTTAGAAAATTGAAGACTGTGTAAACTAATGAGATATATTTGGATTATTGATGTTTAGATTTCTCTATTGATTCTGTAAAGAAATTGCGAAATTGTTAAAATTTATGGTCATTAAAATGCGATTAAGCTTCACGAAATGTGGAGGAAATTGTGGCACGAGTTTTTTATGTTCCGCCCACATTATTACATGAAATTTGAGTAAAACCTTAAATTAATTAATGGGAATGTTTCAAAAACAATTTACTATTATTTACTGTCTTCACACTAGTTCGTAACTTGTCTTTCAGGTTTGATTTTTCTGTCTAGAGTTGCCATCATATCTTATTTGTCTTATTTAGTGTTGTTTGTCTAGCCGTGTCTATGTCTAGTCTTGTCCGTCTAGTCATGTCTATTTAGTCTAGTATGCCTAGCGTCTCTTGGTGAGCCATGTAGTATTTCTTATCTTGTCTTCACTGTCTATCTATTCTTGTCTTCACTGACTTTTTAGTATCGTCCGTCTAGTTTTATCTGATTACAGATTACTTTATTATGTGTTGATTCTTCAGTCTTGTCTCCCTAACCTTAGTATTATCTAGCCTATTTTCGCTTCATAATAAATCAGATATTAGTAATATATTTTTGATTATAAATAATTTGGGATTTTTCTGTGTTATTTTTGTAATATCACAAGTAGAAACTTTACGAAACTCAAAACGTTATGTATTACAGTGCACTTTCGCATAAGACAAGGAGATCTTGTCTTGTGCGGAAGTTCACTCAAGTGGAATCGCGCATTCGTATAACGCTACGAAAACAATTGCGCCTAGAACACATATAGCTCGTTAAACAGTCCTCATATAGCGCACAAAATTAATGTAATATTAACTATAAAAACATAAATTATTTATAAGTTTCAAATTTATTGTATAAATAGAACGGGATATGTTTTACCAACACTGTGACTTCTTCAATGATATACAAATTCAAATTAAAAATTTGAATTTGTATGCCATTACCTGAAGAAGCCACAGTATTGGCGAAACATATGATGTATACTCTGTGACATAGAAAATGCAACACCAAGAAAATGTAGAAACTTTTGGACCCGCCAACTTGGCAAAAATATTTTACTAGTCAAAGGTAGTAAAAGGTAGTTGATTAAAAATTCAACAAAATTAAACACAAGATACAGATGCTTTTTAAGGATTTTATTAATAATGTGTTGGATCACACTTCTGGGCATAGATTCCACAAAGTTGTCTATTTCTCTCTGAGGTATTGCATCCCAGGCAATCTGTAGTTCATGCCGGAGAGCTTCTAGTGTTTGTGGAAGTTGAGCTAATTTCTTGAGTCTTCTACCCATCATGTTCTATAAATGTTGGATGGACGAAAGGTCGAGAGATCTGGGTGGCCACTGCAAGTTATTTAACGTTAGCCTCTTCGAAGCGCTCCATAGAATGCCTTTCACGGTGGGGACGGGTATAATCCTGTAGGAAAATCGAGTCCTCCAGCTCTTGGAGAAATGGAAGGATATGGGGTTCTACCACTTCATCAACATACCGGTGGGCATTTATATTGCCTCAGATAAATGACAACTGAGTATATAATAATATAAATAACCTAACCTGCTTCCATAAACAATATCACCTTATACTATAACACCCACTGTGTGGTGCACATGTCGTTCAACAGAAATACTGCATACAGCTATCGTGCATTCTCAAGCAGAATTGGGATTCGTCACTGAAGACTACTCGATGCCATTCCACGTCCCAATCCAGTCCCAAGGTACACCACTCCAAATGTTGCTGTCGATGATTAGTCTTCATCGGAAGCACAAGATGTGCTCGATAGGACTGCAAGCCAAAAGCTTTAATTTGTCGGTAAACTGTACGAAGGGTTACAAGACGTCCTTCGTTCCCAAACCATTGATCGGCTATTGATCTTGTACTCGAGAATTGGTCTCTTAATGCCATTAATCGGAGATGGCGGTCCTGCTCCACATTTCTCTGTCTTGGTCGTCCACTTCCTCTTCTGCGACGATCGTGATCTTTTGTAGACCATGTTTCATAACACCGTACTACAGATGATTGGTTTCGGTTAAGACGATTAGCAATTTCTCCGAATGAAAAACCATCTTAAATCCATGGAATCCACTCAGTTGTTGATAATTTTCACGTTGCCGTACTCTAGGCATAATCGCAACCTCAAAACGCAAAGAAGATCTCAAAAAGAAAAGAATTGCAACCAAAAACAATATCGAAATCGACAAGACATACACCCGATAATTTCGATTGTAACAACAAGTAAAACGTCAAATTTGCTATCGCTACTGGCTTATATTGAATAAAAATTTAATCAATTACTAGATACCTTTGACTAGATATACATTTCTGCCAAGTTTGGTCTAAAAATTCCTACCCCTTCATGTCACAGAGTATTATACAATACATTTTTTGAAACTTAAAAACATTTTTTTTTTTCTGTAATATTGAAATGAAGTTTCAGCAAGTAGCTCCACTATCAATTAATTATTTAAATTTAATATTTTCACATACTTTCTGATTTTTTATTTATGGAAGCAAATGTAAATGCCCAATAGGTATAAATTTACCTTTTGGGCATTATTCAATAATAAGTTCAGTTCCGAATTTTCAGGTTGCCTGGTATTTGCTTGGTATGCTTTACCTGATATAACTATTGATAATCGTCTTCCACAGTACATTAGCATGTTCATATCGATCAAACGAAGCTTATATGTCGATTTGTTAAAAAAATATCTCGGTTTACATGAAAAATATAACATTTTTAAACGTAATAGCTAATATTTTTCTTGACAGTCTTGATTTCTCTCCTGTGACTTGACAAGAAAAAATGCTTGAACAGCCAATCCTACGTTGCCAACTTTATCTTTTTATTTTACGTTGCTATCTCGTCTACTGAAATATATAAGGGGGCCTACTACCCGGAATGAGCGCGGGCCTCCTGGCTTGTTCGGGCCGAGCGAGAGCATCACAAGGTTTCTCTCGTATCGCTCTGTCTTCGTCTAGTACAGTCCAAAAGGAAAACTAAATGTATGTCCGACGTTCGACGTCCATTTTTCCTTACAAATACAACAGTATTTTACCATTCTCTTTTTAGAAACAACTTTCATTTAAATATATAAACTTCGGTTTATAATATGCTCACCGATTGAACGATCTCACTCTCTTTCTTAATACAACTCAATACAACTAGCTTTTCGCTCTACTTTATCATATCATCCCACTCTTGACTACACTGTTGGCTAGACAAGGATGAAAGGAGGTCCTTGGGACCTCTCTCTCTCGGCCCGCACAAGCCAAGAAGCCAGCGCTCGTTCCAGGTAGTATATATTTCAGTAATCTCGTCGTATTTTGGTAAACAATTCAATATATAATTTCTTCGCAGGCATATTGATTTATCTGCCGCTTCGCGGTAGGCAAACCATTCTAACCTAGATTAAATCAGATTAAATCAGTCCTTGACATCTCTTATTTTGGATAGAGAGATTGCGCTGTCGCGCGTATGTGGTTTTATTTTATCTGCCTCTTCGCGGTATGCAACCCAAGCAAACCTAGCTTAAACCAACAAGAAGTCGAAGAAGTCAAGAACGAGAAGTCGCGCGTATGTGGTATTGACTTACCTGCGCTCCGCTGTATGTAACCCAATGTAACCTTGGTTAAACCAACAGTCTTTGCCACGTTATCTTTTTTGTATTTCATATATATTACCAAAAGTAAATATAACTATGATATACCTGCCTACCTACTAACATTAAATTGAAACAGTAGACTTTTATTAGCTGATTTTTTTTTGTGCGCATGTGTCAATTTTCGCCATGTTATAAGTAAAAAATTGCCCTAACTTTTTGACGTACAAGTAAATATGTGCCCGAAACTTTCATATTCCCGCCTTTCATACTTGACGGATGCGCATGCGCTAATCGTAAAAGGGTCTATACAGAAGAAATCGTATAAACCCTGTACAAAAAATAAAATTGGCAACAGCGGGCCCGCGATACGCAAACATATTCGGTCAAGTAACCAGACAAAACTTAGAGTCTCAGGATTAGGTACATCAGTTATTAGGTTAGAAAAATACCAATTTTTTTGTCACAACAACCCGGATATTTCTTTAACAATTCGACGAGGAGGTTTCGTTTTAGCTTTCTGGAATTACTAATACAATTAACACCGTGGAAGACGATTGTCAACTATTATATCTGGTAAACACCCGGTTATATGGTGGGTGGACCCCGTAGTCCACCAAGTCAAAACCAAGTGTAAACCAAGTCAAAAATTGTCAAATATGAGATAATATGTCAAAGTCGTTAAACGCCTGCTACCTTTATGGAAAAAATTGTCCAAGCCAATGTACGTAACCAATTATAATCTTCTAACATGATCCAAAAATGACCATGTCTTTTAGATCAAAATATATACAGTTAAAAGTGGAAATGTCTTCAATTTGTCGAGCTTAAAATTTTTGACATTGATCACTTTTGGCAGTACATCTACGATATATGAACAATGATTTTGAAATATAAACATAATAAGACGAAAAATAGCTTGTTCGACCTGTTCGTTAATCTACAAAAATGAAGTCCTACTAGGACTTTGACAAATGTCATATTGAAACAACTACTTCCCTGGCTAATACAACGCAGGATATTGAATTACACAATAGACATTTGTTTGTTATTACTAGTAATACTAGTTAAATAACATTAAGATTTCTTTCTACATAAATTAGGTGACTTAGCCATTTGCAGACGCGTTTCGAGGTTTGCCTCTCATCAGTGCAGCTTGCTATTTTTCATTTACAAAATGTCTATTGTGTAATTCAATACTCAGGACTTAATTCAGGACTTAATTTTTGTAGATTAACGAACAGGTTGAATATTTTATATTCAAACTATTTCTCGTCTAATTATGTTTATTTAAATGTAACTACAAATAGGCCCCGTTAATTTTCAATTTTGAAATATGCCTGAACCCGCATAAACAGATATGATAATTTACTATTGGTGAAACCATAATTATTATAGATAATCATATAAACTTATTAAAGGCGAAATATAGCCTGAATATATAAATATATTCAACCTGTTCGCAGCTCTATTATATTAAGTGTTATTAAGTCTCCAAAACTTGCTAATACCAAGCAGGGAATTAAATTATACAACAGATATATGTATGTTATTATGAGCCCCCACTCCACTTTCGTGGCACTATGCGAGTACTAGATAAACAACATTGTTTTTAGGATCAAAGTTTTCTATTTAACTTAAGTTTATAGCCATCTGCAGACGCGTTTAGAGTTTTATCTCTCATCAGTGCAGCTTTGCTGTTTTGTATTATAGTGCATTCCAATGTATAGTGGCTAGTAATAACCTACAAATATCTGTTGTATAATTCAATATGCTGCATGGTATTAGCAAGGGAAGTAGTTGTCGCAACATGAGATTTGTTTTGTAGTCTTAATAAGACTTATTGTTATAGAGCTACGAATAGGTTCAATATATATTTTTATATTCAGGCTATATTTTGCCTTTAATAAGATCTATTAATGTATGTCGCGTATAACGCGATTTTCTATTACGCGGAAGGTATCCCGCGTGTTGTATAGTAGAATACTGTACATAACTGTCAACAACAATATTGAGAAATGTATTCCAAATATGTATCGAATTTATGTGGAAAATTTTAGAAAATAAATATTTGTTTAATTAAATTAAGAGGTTTTAAGTTGAAATAGAAATGTATTACATGAAGTGTTTAGATTAGTTTCTGTAATTCTTGAGAAATCGTTGTTGGGATTTAAAGTTGTTTTTCTGTGATACTTTAAAGTAGTGAAAGAGAGGCCCACCAGAGAGTTCGGGGTTGCTCTGACTCCTGCCCCCGTGTCGATGTCCCTCGGGGCGTTCTGCCGCGAGAAAGGAACAAAGTTACAAAAGAAGAGCCAATGGAAAGGAAATAATAGTATACAGCATAAAAAATAAAATACAATTCGATAAATTTATTTATATATATATATATATATATATATATATATATATATATATATATATATATAATATATACAATGTAAATGTCGCGACTGACTATCTCAAATTGTTCAACCCACGGACTCAGAAACGGAAAAAGTTACAGATATAAAAGTGGGTAAAAATTAAAGGAAGTGATGCATTCAGTGTTTCTTCATTTTTTGGAAAATCTGTTTAGGGGAACTAAAAATTTGGGGTTATAATGTGTCACATATGTAAAATAATGTAATCTTAACAATATATTTTTTTCTCCGAGATTTCTGCTTCTCAAGAGTATCAATAACACCATCAAACTTTAACGATCGGTCCATATAATTTTTAATAGACAAAATAGCCAAGTTACCGTAGCCTGTCTTGTCCCATAGAGTTAATTAAATCGGGTTTTATTAATTTTAGTTTCGAAAATAATCTTTCAGCACTAGCTGCAGTCACAGGAATTATATGACCCAAAATGATTCTTTATTATTCATAAATCAGCAATTTCTCTAATACACGACTTTTCATTAATTAGGTTTGTTATCTTTTATGAGATTTTGAACTCCACTATCATATCCTTGTTCTAGACACTTGGTTAAAGGTATACTTTTGTGATTTATGGATTTATTAATTTCGTTAGACATTGCTAAAGGCAGCTAAGCTTTGGTCCGTAACTTGAAGTTAATGACGAGCTCGTTTGGGATTCCGTTCTTGTCTTTTGTCGATCATTCATTAATGCTAAAGTTCACGCATTTCTTCTCAGAAATGTGATACCTTGTTGTGGTTGTTCTGGATCAGTATATACACTTCATACACAGCATATACACATCTCAAAAACTGCATCTGCTAGAGATGTGAAAATTAGTATTTAAATTCTTTTTTAAAAATGAAAAAAATGTTATATTAACATTTTCCCAAAAATAGATAAAATAAAATAAAAAAGATTATAGATGAGTTGAACAATTATTTAAAAAAATACACTTAGACAATTACTTTAAAGATACTGCTCATTGCAGATGTAACAGGTGACAGCTGACATTTGAATAATAGTTTATAATTACTCTTTACTAGGCTAATTAAAAATAGAAATGTAAGTGGTTAAAATGTACCTACATGCTTTTTTGTGGATTTCGAAAAGCCCTCGTCTCTGTTAGCCGCTACGCCAACGGGAAAGTCCTGTAACACAACGACATTACTCAAAAGATTGTTAACATCATCCGGTCGATGTACGCGAACAACTCTAGCCTTATCAAATACAAATGCAAACTAAGTGTAAAATATCCTGTTTCCTCTGGGGTCAAGCAAGCAATGCTGCGCATTATTGCCTCTACTATTTATAATCATCATGGACCACATAATTACTGCAGTTTACGAGCATCCCCATGGTATCAGATGACGTCTGAACTCTCACCTGGAAGACCTAGATTAAGCCGATGATTTATGTCTTCTTACGCACACCTACCAAGGAATGTAGGAGAAACAAAACCTACTGGGCGGTGTTCACAGTATCCAGTATAACGTAGTGTTCACGGGCCTCAAAATAATCATCTCCAAGACCAAGGAAATGCGCATTAATGCTCGAACAAACACGCCACTCTCCTTATATAACATCCTAATCGATAATACTGCATACTTTTGCTACCTGGGCAGCCAGATCATGCCAGATGGACGAGCTTCTGAGGATGTCTAAATAAGGATTTTTAAAGCAGGGTGCGTATTTGATCTATTGAATAATTTTTGGTATAGTTCACGCATCAAGAAGTACTAAAATCAATCAAGCAGCGACAAATTAGTTCTTTTATATGCCTGCGAAACCAGTAGAAGTACTCTAAAGATTACTCCCAAGATTCAGACCCTTGTCAACAAATGCCTACAGCGCATTCTCGGCATACGCTGACCGGAAGTGGTCTCAAATGCTACACTATAAGGGTTAACAGGTCAACAATCCATTGCCAATAGCTAGGCCATACGCTAAGGAAATCCAATTCAAATATCTCCGGGGAAGCATTAGAGTGGATTTCTCCACAAAACTCCTTAATGTACTTCTGATCATTATATTGATATTATCCGTATATGCCGCTAATTACACGATCTTGTTGGTGAGGGGATTGTCTCTGCCTACTCCCATTTATCTAATGATATACTCTTACGTGAGGTTGAAGAGTGTGGGTGCCAGTCCATCTCCCTGCTTCAAACCTTTCTTTATTTTAAATGGATCTGTTAGTAGGCCTACGTATTACGGCTTCTGATTCGTCCATTGTTGGCTTGATCATTTTTATCAGCTTGATCGGTTTAATTCGCTGCTACAATATTTGGTAGAGGCTGTTGCGGTTAAACCTCGCTTGAAGCCTGCTCGGTATTCTCAGATGAGCCTCTCTGAGTGTGGTTGTATTCGCTTATTGATGAGGTAAGTATCTTGTACGCCCTACACAACAGACTAATTCCGCGGTAGTTGTCGCATTTTATTAGTGTATGGGTATTATTATCGCCTTTCGCATGGGGCTTGGTAATAGCTCTTCTTCTCATATTTTTACTATTAGGTAATGGATTTATTGCGTTAGGCGTTGTCCGCCTAGTGTATACTATCGGTTCTCAGCACTTTGTTCCTTTTTAGCCCATTTATTGCTTCTTTCGTTTCTTCGAGAGATGGAGGCTCCGTTCTCTCGTCTTCGATCCTTATCTTTCCCTAGGTCCCTATGTTGCCTCTTCTGCCGCTGCCAAGAGATTTTTGAAATACTCCTTCTATATACCATTTATTTTGTGGAGATCACTCTATCCATTTGGCGTCATGGTTTTTAAAACCCTCTCTGGTTTCGTGTAGGTACTTACATGCTTTCCTGGCTCCAAAGTTCTCCTTCATTAGGCCTACGAGCTTGTTGTAATGTGCTCTCTCTTATGAATACATATCTTGTCCGCCACACGCCTAGCTGCTTCAAAGTCTGTTCTCCTCTCCCAGGTTCTTCTTTCAAAATAATTCCTAGATTTCTAGTTTCTGTCTGTTATTGCTTCTTCATACACTTTGTCAAACCACTCTTCCCGCTTATTCTTTTTCCTTAGGCCCTAGGGCTGTCCTCGCTGTTTCTGTGAGTATCCCCTTTATTCTGTTGCATTGGTTTACTGCGCTTTCCTGCGGCTTTTGGTTTTCAGTGGTCACTTTTCTTGTGATCTCCTGTTCATATTGTAGTCTCACTTCTGGTGTTTTCAGTTTTTCGTAATCTGGTGGCGCTGTCTTTGTTTGCGCGTTATTGGCGTTCTTAACAATTCTGCACCTAAACAGTATTAGAACTAGATGATCTGACCCACAATATGCAGCACTTCTTGCTTTCACGTTCATTATGCTGTTTGCTGCTCTTCGATCAACTATGACCTGATCTATTTCGTTTGTTGTTCTTCCATCTGGCGACCTCCGTTTGCCTTTGTGTATGTTTCTATGTGGAAGGCATGTAGAGCTGATGACCATGTTCTTACTTGCAGCGAAGTTGATGAACATCTCTCCGTTTTCGTGTGTCTCGTCGTGTAGTGAGTGCTTTCCTATTGTTCCAATGTACTGGTCCTCAACCCCAATTTTTGCATTTGTATCGCCGATTATGATTTTGTGATCATTCCTTGGGGAGTTGTCATATGTCTCCTAATGGAGCTCGTAGTATATTTCTTTCGTTTCTTCGTCCTGCTCCTCTGTGGGGCAGAGTACATTTACAACTCCTTTTACAACTCCTTTTTGCCTTGTTCTTTACCGCTGTACAGTATCGTTTGGCTGTTGGTGTCCTTCACTCCTTTGCCAATCCAACTCGTCTCTTCTATTGCTGCTACCATTCTTTTGTATTTTTGTACCTTCTTTAGCAGTGCCCTGCGTCATGAATCAATATCTTATGTTTTAAATATGCCAAACAAATGCTACTTAATTCCTGGAAAACTGATTGGAAAGCAACCCTGCATAACAAATTTCGGGAAATTAAAAACACCATTTCCAAATGAACATCCTCAAATAGGAGAAACCGCAAGGAAGAAGTCGTACTATGCCGACTCCGCATTGGATACATACCTTATCCGATTGGATACATTGGATACATACCTTATAAAACACGTAAAAAACTCTCTTTTTGCGACGTATGCGATAGAAACTTAAAAATATATCCTATGCGATTGCATATAATATCAACATATCTTCAACAACCTGCAGCAACCAAACAACTTGGCCGAGCTCTCCAATGTCAATGCCATGTCGTCGACGACCTCTAAAAGTGATCGCAATATTATTATTATTATTATTAAAAAAGATTGCTTTAGTTTAAGTGTACCAGTATACCAATTATATCAGCATACCAATCATTAAATATCATAAATATAGAAATGATATAGGTTAGGACTAGTAACACTTATACATTTGTTAAATTTTCATTGTTAATGTTTGGTATATATAACCTCATGCTGAACATGTTTCTTATTGAAAACAAAAACATTTCTTTTAACATTATTCGCACTTTTCAATATATCACTTGTTTTAACTTATCAATATATCATACATATTATTATATATCGTGGATTTTTGTCGTGACGCGTCCACGATAAAATGGAAATACGTCCTGGTCAGAGTTTCTTGATGCGGTTTAAAGTTGTGTCGTAAATTCAGCACTATAGAGGGCTAGCGGAACGATATAGGAAACTTTGAACGGACCAACCGGACCGGGCAGAATCGACCAGAATTCATTCCCCATCTCTCATGTTCATCTAATACATAAATTATATCTTCGGCAAGCCGAAACATCGACGTACAGAAATATTTCACCCCCGAATAATAACCACCAAATCAATATATTTTTAAAAACCGCTTGCTTCAGTAAATGCTAGATAATTAATCAGGTCAAATATGTCAAGACATCATTTAGTCCTTGACTAATTTTGTCAACACTGTATAGAATAAATGATATTGTACACAGTCCCACTTTATACACTAAATTACACACGAAATGTTTTGTAAGAATGATAGAAGTGGTTGGACACGACTATAGAGGCAAGATAAGACAGAAGTCATTACATAAAGAAGGCTTGGTAGACAGAATTAGAGAGATATATTTATATCTGTTTAATCCTGTCTACCATATGTACATAGTCCTCCTTCTTTTAGGTCTACCTTCTGTTAGGACTATAACAGAAGGTCTACCTTCTGTATATAATGTGGAATGTCTTATATTGCCTCGCTAGTCTTGTTCATCCAGTTTTGTCGATCTAATGAAACATGTTGTGTGTAATTTACTGAATCTAGTCTTCTACTGCATTTAATGTTGTTTATTCTGTTCAGTGTTGACAATATATTGATATAGTGTAGAGAGTGTATGTGCGTTTCGATGAGACGCCGAGCAAATGATAATTTGCATAAACCTATTGCATGTGTATACGGGAAAGCACAAACGCCGCGGCAACCAATCAGCCATAATTACAGCAAAGTGGTTTACCAATTATACAGAGTAATGAATAATTTGGGCTGCACGTGACGTGGCTCACTTATATTAAGCCCATAATTAACTCTTGGCCTTATTTACTCCGGTGTATCAAATCTAATTTCACAGAAATATCAACACTGGAAATATACAAATTCTAGTTAAATAGCTTCCTATAATCTTGTCTATTACGTTTTGTCTGTTTTGCATTACCTCTTTAATCTTGCCCTTCTAGCATTTTCGGTCAATTCAAAACATGTATTTTTGTCTGTCTAGTTTTGTCTGTCTAGTCTGGTCTGTCTAGTCTTGTCTGTCTAGTCTTGCCTGTCTAGTCTTGTCTGTCTAGTCTTGTCTGTTTAGTCTTGTCTGTCTAGTCTACTCTCTCTAGTCTTGTCTGTCTAGTCTTGTCTGTCTATTCTTGTCTGTCTAGTCTTGTCTGTCTAGTCTTGTCTGTCTAGTCTTGTCTGTCTAGTCTTGTCTGTCTAGTCTTGTCTGTCTAGTCTTGTCTGTCTAGTCTTGTCTGTCTAGTCTTGTCTGTCTAGTCTTGTCTGTCTAGTCTTGTCTGTCTAGTCTTGTCTGTCTAGTCTTGTCTGTCTAGTCTTGTCTGTCTAGTCTTGTCTTGTCTGTCTAGTCTTGTCTGTCTAGTCTTGTCTGTCTAGTCTTGTCTGTCTAGTCTTGTCTGTCTAGTCTTGTCTGTCTAGTCTTGTCTGTCTAGTCTTGTCTGTCTAGTCTTGTCTGTCTAGTCTTGTCTGTCTAGTCTTGTCTGTCTAGTCTTGTCTGTCTAGTCTTGTCTGTCTAGTCTTGTCTGTCTAGTCTTGTCTGTCTAGTCTTGTCTGTCTAGTCTTGTCTGTCTAGTCTTGTCTGTCTAGTCTTGTCTGTCTAGTCTTGTCTGTCTAGTCTTGTCTGTCTAGTCTTGTCTGTCTAGTCTTGTCTGTCTAGTCTTGTCTGTCTAGTCTTGTCTGTCTAGTCTTGTCTGTCTAGTCTTGTCTGTCTAGTCTTGTCTGTCTAGTCTTGTCTGTCTAGTCTCGTCTGTCTAGTCTCGTCTGTCTAGTCTTGTCTGTCTAGTCTTGTCTGTCTAGTCTTGTCTGTCTAGTCTTGTCTGTCTAGTCTTGTCTGTCTAGTCTTGTCTGTCTAGTCTTGTCTGTCTAGTCTTGTCTGTCTAGTCTTGTCTGTCTAATCTTGTCTGTCTAGTCTTGTCTGTCTAGTCTTGTCTGTCTAGTCTTCTCTGTCTAGTCTTGTCTGTCTAGTCTTGTCTGTCTAGTCTTGTCTGTCTAGTCTTGTCTGTCTAGTCTTGTCTGTCTAGTCTTGTCTGTCTAGTCTTCTCTGTCTAGTCTTGTCTGTCTAGTCTTGTCTGTCTAGTCTTGTCTGTCTAGTCTTGTCTGTCTAGTCTTGTCTGTCTAGTCTTGTCTGTCTAGTCTTGTCTGTCTAGTCTTGTCTGTCTAGTCTTGTCTGTCTAGTCTTGTCTGTCTAGTCTTGTCTGTCTAGTCTTGTCTGTCTAGTCTTGTCTGTCTAGTCTTGTCTGTCTAGTCTTGTCTGTCTAGTCTTGTCTGTCTAGTCTTGTCTGTCTAGTCTTGTCTGTCTAGTCTTGTCTGTCTAGTCTTGTCTGTCTAGTCTTGTCTGTCTAGTCTTGTCTGTCTAGTCTTGTCTGTCTAGTCTTGTCTGTCTAGTCTTGTCTGTCTAGTCTTGTCTGTCTAGTCTTGTCTGTCTAGTCTTGTCTGTCTAGTCTTGTCTGTCTAGTCTTGTCTGTCTAGTCTTGTCTGTCTAGTCTTGTCTGTCTAGTCTTGTCTGTCTAGTCTTGTCTGTCTAGTCTTGTCTGTCTAGTCTTGTCTGTCTAGTCTTGTCTGTCTAGTCTTGTCTGTCTAGTCTTGTCTGTCTAGTCTTGTCTGTCTAGTCTTGTCTGTCTAGTCTTGTCTGTCTAGTCTTGTCTGTCTAGTCTTGTCTGTCTAGTCTTGTATGTCTAGTCTTGTCTGTCTAGTCTTGTCTGTCTAGTCTTGTCTGTCTAGTCTTGTCTGTCTAGTCTTGTCTGTCTAGTCTTGTCTGTCTAGTCTTGTCTGTCTAGTCTTGTCTGTCTAGTCTTGTCTGTCTAGTCTTGTCTGTCTAGTCTTGTCTGTCTAGTCTTGTCTGTCTAGTCTTGTCTGTCTAGTCTTGTCTGTCTAGTCTTGTCTGTCTAGTCTTGTCTGTCTAGTCTTGTCTGTCTAGTCTTGTCTGTCTAGTCTTGTCTGTCTAGTCTTGTCTGTCTAGTTTTGTCTGTCTAGTCTTGTCTGTCTAGTCTTGTCTGTCTAATCTTGTCTGTCTAATCTTGTCTGTCTAGTAGTGTCTGCCTAGTCTTGTCTGTCCAGTCTTGTCTGTCTAGTCTTGTCTGTCTAGTCTTGTCTGTCTAGTCTTGTCTGTCTAGTCTTGTCTGTCTAGTCTTGTCTGTCTAGTCTTGTCTGTCTAGTCTTGTCTGTCTAGTCTTGTCTGTCTAGTCTTGTCTGTCTAGTCTTGTCTGTCTAGTCTTGTCTGTCTAGTCTTGTCTGTCTAGTCTTGTCTGTCTAGTCTTGTCTGTCTAGTCTTGTCTGTCTAGTCTTGTCTGTCTAGTCTTGTCTGTCTAGTCTTGTCTGTCTAGTCTTGTCTGTCTAGTCTTGTCTGTCTAGTCTTGTCTGTCTAGTTTTGTCTGTCTAGTCTTGTCTGTCTAGTCTTGTCTGTCTAATCTTGTCTGTCTAATCTTGTCTGTCTAGTAGTGTCTGCCTAGTCTTGTCTGTCTAGTCTTGTCTGTCTAGTCTTGTCTGTCTAGTCTTGTCGGTCTAGTCTTGTCTGTCTAGTCTTGTCTGTCTAGTCTTGTCTGTCTAGTCTTGTCTGTCTAGTCTTGTCTGTCTAGTCTTGTCTGTCTAGTCTTGTCTGTCTAGTCTTGTCTCTCTAGTCTTGTCTGTATAGTCGTGTCTGTCTTGTCTTGACTGTGTAGTCTTGCCTGTCTAGTCTTGTCTGTCTAGTCTTGTCTTGTCTGTCTACTCTTGTCTGTCTAGTCTTGTCTGTCTAGTCTTGTCTGTCTAGTCTTGTCTGTCTAGTCTTGTCTGCCTAGTCTTGTCTGTCTAGTCTTGTCTGTCTAGTCTTGTCTGTCTAGTCTTGTCTGTCTAGTCTTATCTGTCTAGTCTTGTCTGTCTAGTCTTGTCTGTCTAGTCTTGTCTGTCTAGTCTTGTCTGTCTAGTCTTGTCTGTCTAGTCTTGTCTGTCTAGTCTTGTCTGTCTAGTCTTGTCTGTCTAGTCTTGTCTGTCTAGTCTTGTCTGTCTAGTCTTGTCTGTCTAGTCTTGTCTGTCTAGTCTTGTCTGTCTAGTCTTGTCTGTCTAGTCTTGTCTGTCTAGTCTTGTCTGTCTAGTCTTGTCTGTCTAGTCTTGTCTGTCTAGTCTTGTCTGTCTAGTCTTGTCTGTCTAGTCTTGTCTGTCTAGTCTTGTCTGTCTAGTCTTGTCTGTCTAGTCTTGTCTGTCTAGTCTTGTCTGTCTAGTCTTGTCTGTCTAGTCTTGTCTGTCTAGTCTTGTCTGTCTAGTCTTGTCTGTCTAGTCTTGTCTGTCTAGTCTTGTCTGTCTAGTCTTGTCTGTCTAGTCTTGTCTGTCTAGTCTTGTCTGTCTAGTCTTGTCTGTCTAGTCTTGTCTGTCTAGTCTTGTCTGTCTAGTCTTGTCTGTCTAGTCTTGTCTGTTTAGTCTTGTCTGTCTAGTCTTGTCTGTCTAGTCTTGTCTGTCTAGTCTTGTCTGTCTAGTCTTGTCTTTCTAGTCTTGTGTGTCTAGTCTTGTCTGTCTAGTCTTGTCTGTCTAGTCTTGTCTGTCTAGTCTTGTCTGTCTAGTCTTGTCTGTCTAGTCTTGTCTGTCTAGTCTTGTCTGTCTAGTCTTGTCTGTCTAGTCTTGTCTGTCTAGTCTTGTCTGTCTAGTCTTGTCTGTCTAGTCTTGTCTGTCTAGTCTTGTCTGTCTAGTCTTGTCTGTCTAGTCTTGTCTGTCTAGTCTTGTCTGTCTAGTCTTGTCTGTCTAGTCTTGTCTGTCTAGTCTTGTCTGTCTAGTCTTGTCTGTCTAGTCTTGTCTGTTTAGTCTTGTCTGTCTAGTCTTGTCTGTCTAGTCTTGTCTGTCTAGTCTTGTCTGTCTAGTCTTGTCTGTCTAGTCTTGTCTGTCTAGTCTTGTCTGTCTAGTCTTGTCTGTCTAGTCTTGTCTGTCTAGTCTTGTCTGTCTAGTCTTGTCTGTCTAGTCTTGTCTGTCTAGTCTTGTCTGTCTAGTCTTGTCTGTCTAGTCTTGTCTGTCTAGTCTTGTCTGTCTCGTCTTGTCTGTCTAGTCTTGTCTGTCTAGTCTTGTCTGTTTAGTCTTGTCTGTCTAGTCTTGTCTGTCTAGTCTTGTCTGTCTAGTCTTGTCTGTCTAGTCTTGTCTTTCTAGTCTTGTGTGTCTAGTCTTGTCTGTCTAGTCTTGTCTGTCTAGTCTTGTCTGTCGAGTCTTGTCTGTCTAGTCTTGTCTGTCTAGTCTTGTCTGTCTAGTCTTGTCTGTCTAGTCTTGTCTGTCTAGTCTTGTCTGTCTAGTCTTGTCTGTCTAGTCTTGTCTGTCTAGTCTTGTCTGTCTAGTCTTGTCTGTCTAGTCTTGTCTGTCTAGTCTTGTCTGTCTAGTCTTGTCTGTCTAGTCTTGTCTGTCTAGTCTTGTCTGTCTAGTCTTGTCTGTCTAGTCTTGTCTGTCTAGTCCTGTATGTCTAGTCTTGTCTGTCTAGTCTTGTCTGTCTAGTTTTGTCTGTCTAGTCTTGTCTGTCTAGTCTTGTCTGTCCAGTCTTGTCTGTCTAGTCTTGTCTGTGTAGTCTTGTATGTCTAGTATTGTCTGTCTAGTCTTGTCTGTCTAGTTTTGTCTGTCTAGTCTTGTCTGTTTAGTCTTGTCTGTCTAGTCTTGTCTGTCTAGTCTTGTCTGTCTAGTCTTGTCTGTCTAGTCTTGTATGTCTAGTCTTGTCTGTCTAGTCTTGTCTGTCTAGTTTTTTTCTGTCTAGTCCTGTCTGTCTAGTCTTGTCTGTCTAGTCTTGTCTGTCTAGTTTTGTCTGTCTAGTTTTGTCTGTCTAGTCTTGTCTGTCTAGTCTTGTCTGACTAGTCTTGTCTGTCTAGTCTTGTCTGACTAGTCTTGTCTGTCTAGTTTTGTCTGTCTAGTCTTGTCTGTCTAGTCTTGTCTGTCTAGTCTTGTCTGTCTAGTCTTGTCTGTCTAGTCTTGTCTGTCTAGTCTTGTCTGTCTAGTCTTGTCTGTCTAGTCTTGTCTGTCTAGTCTTGTCTGTTTAGTCTTGTCTGTCTAGTCTTGTCTGTCTAGTCTTGTCTGTCTAGTCTTGTCTGTCTAGTCTTGTCTTTCTAGTCTTGTCTGTTTAGTCTTGTCTGTCTAGTCTTGTCTGTCTAGTCTTGTCTGTCTAGTCTTGTCTGTCTAGTCTTGTCTGTCTAGTCTTGTCTGTCTAGTCTTGTCTGTCTAGTCTTGTCTGTCTAGTCTTGTCTGTCTAGTCTTGTCTGTCTAGTCTTGTCTGTCTAGTCTTGTCTGTCTAGTCTTGTCTGTCTAGTCTTGTCTGTCTAGTCTTGTCTGTCTAGTCTTGTCTGTCTAGTCTTGTCTGTCTAGTCTTGTCTGTCTAGTCTTGTCTGTCTAGTCTTGTCTGTCTAGTCTTGTCTGTCTAGTCTTGTCTGTCTAGTCTTGTCTGTCTAGTCTTGTCTGTCTAGTCTTGTCTGTCTAGTCTTGTCTGTCTAGTCTTGTCTGTCTAGTCTTGTCTGTCTAGTCTTGTCTGTCTAGTCTTGTCTGTCTAGTCTTGTCTGTCTAGTCTTGTCTGTCTAGTCTTGTCTGTCTAGTCTTGTCTGTCTAGTCTTGTCTGTCTAGTCTTGTCTGTCTAGTCTTGTCTGTCTAGTCTTGTCTGTTTAGTCTTGTCTGTCTAGTCTTGTCTGTCTAGTCTTGTCTGTCTAGTCTTGTCTGTCTAGTCTTGTCTTTCTAGTCTTGTGTGTCTAGTCTTGTCTGTCTAGTCTTGTCTGTCTAGTCTTGTCTGTCTAGTCTTGTCTGTCTAGTCTTGTCTGTCTAGTCTTGTCTGTCTAGTCTTGTCTGTCTAGTCTTGTCTGTCTAGTCTTGTCTGTCTAGTCTTGTCTGTCTAGTCTTGTCTGTCTAGTCTTGTCTGTCTAGTCTTGTCTGTCTAGTCTTGTCTGTCTAGTCTTGTCTGTCTAGTCTTGTCTGTCTAGTCTTGTCTGTCTAGTCTTGTCTGTCTAGTCTTGTCTGTCTAGTCTTGTCTGTCTAGTCTTGTCTGTTTAGTCTTGTCTGTCTAGTCTTGTCTGTCTAGTCTTGTCTGTCTAGTCTTGTCTGTCTAGTCTTGTCTGTCTAGTCTTGTCTGTCTAGTCTTGTCTGTCTAGTCTTGTCTGTCTAGTCTTGTCTGTCTAGTCTTGTCTGTCTAGTCTTGTCTGTCTAGTCTTGTCTGTCTAGTCTTGTCTGTCTAGTCTTGTCTGTCTAGTCTTGTCTGTCTAGTCTTGTCTGTCTCGTCTTGTCTGTCTAGTCTTGTCTGTCTAGTCTTGTCTGTTTAGTCTTGTCTGTCTAGTCTTGTCTGTCTAGTCTTGTCTGTCTAGTCTTGTCTGTCTAGTCTTGTCTTTCTAGTCTTGTGTGTCTAGTCTTGTCTGTCTAGTCTTGTCTGTCTAGTCTTGTCTGTCGAGTCTTGTCTGTCTAGTCTTGTCTGTCTAGTCTTGTCTGTCTAGTCTTGTCTGTCTAGTCTTGTCTGTCTAGTCTTGTCTGTCTAGTCTTGTCTGTCTAGTCTTGTCTGTCTAGTCTTGTCTGTCTAGTCTTGTCTGTCTAGTCTTGTCTGTCTAGTCTTGTCTGTCTAGTCTTGTCTGTCTAGTCTTGTCTGTCTAGTCTTGTCTGTCTAGTCTTGTCTGTCTAGTCTTGTCTGTCTAGTCCTGTATGTCTAGTCTTGTCTGTCTAGTCTTGTCTGTCTAGTCTTGTCTGTCTAGTCTTGTCTGTCTAGTCTTGTCTGTCCAGTCTTGTCTGTCTAGTCTTGTCTGTGTAGTCTTGTATGTCTAGTATTGTCTGTCTAGTCTTGTCTGTCTAGTTTTGTCTGTCTAGTCTTGTCTGTTTAGTCTTGTCTGTCTAGTCTTGTCTGTCTAGTCTTGTCTGTCTAGTCTTGTCTGTCTAGTCTTGTATGTCTAGTCTTGTCTGTCTAGTCTTGTCTGTCTAGTTTTTTTCTGTCTAGTCCTGTCTGTCTAGTCTTGTCTGTCTAGTCTTGTCTGTCTAGTTTTGTCTGTCTAGTTTTGTCTGTCTAGTCTTGTCTGTCTAGTCTTGTCTGTCTAGTCTTGTCTGTCTAGTCTTGTCTGACTAGTCTTGTCTGTCTAGTTTTGTCTGTCTAGTCTTGTCTGTCTAGTCTTGTCTGTCTAGTCTTGTCTGTCTAGTCTTGTCTGTCTAGTCTTGTCTGTCTAGTCTTGTCTGTCTAGTCTTGTCTGTCTAGTCTTGTCTGTCTAGTCTTGTCTGTTTAGTCTTGTCTGTCTAGTCTTGTCTGTCTAGTCTTGTCTGTCTAGTCTTGTCTGTCTAGTCTTGTCTTTCTAGTCTTGTCTGTTTAGTCTTGTCTGTCTAGTCTTGTCTGTCTAGTCTTGTCTGTCTAGTCTTGTCTTTCTAGTCTTGTCTGTCTAGTCTTGTGTGTCTAGTCTTGTCTGTCTAGTCTTGTGTGTCTAGTCTTGTCTGTCTAGTCTTGTCTGTCTAGTCTTGTCTGTCTAGTCTTGTCTGTCGAGTCTTGTCTGTCTAGTCTTGTCTGTCTAGTCTTGTCTGTCTAGTCTTGTCTGTCTAGTCTTGTCTGTCTAGTCTTGTCTGTCTAGTCTTGTCTGTCTAGTCTTGTCTGTCTAGTCTTGTCTGTCTAGTCTTGTCTGTCTAGTCTTGTCTGTCTAGTCTTGTCTGTCTAGTCTTGTCTTTCTAGTCTTGTGTGTCTAGTCTTGTCTGTCTAGTCTTGTCTGTCTAGTCTTGTCTGTCGAGTCTTGTCTGTCTAGTCTTGTCTGTCTAGTCTTGTCTGTCTAGTCTTGTCTGTCTAGTCTTGTCTGTCTAGTCTTGTCTGTCTAGTCTTGTCTGTCTAGTCTTGTCTGTCTAGTCTTGTCTGTCTAGTCTTGTCTGTCTAGTCTTGTCTGTCTAGTCTTGTCTGTCTAGTCTTGTCTGTCTAGTCTTGTCTGTCTAGTCTTGTCTGTTTAGTCTTGTCTGTCTAGTCTTGTCTGTCTAGTCTTGTCTGTCTAGTCTTGTCTGTCTAGTCTTGTCTTTCTAGTCTTGTGTGTCTAGTCTTGTCTGTCTAGTCTTGTCTGTCTAGTCTTGTCTGTCGAGTCTTGTCTGTCTAGTCTTGTCTGTCTAGTCTTGTCTGTCTAGTCTTGTCTGTCTAGTCTTGTCTGTCTAGTCTTGTCTGTCTAGTCTTGTCTGTCTAGTCTTGTCTGTCTAGTCTTGTCTGTCTAGTCTTGTCTGTCTAGTCTTGTCTGTCTAGTCTTGTCTGTCTAGTCTTGTCTGTCTAGTCTTGTCTGTCTAGTCTTGTCTGTCTAGTCCTGTATGTCTAGTCTTGTCTGTTTAGTCTTGTCTGTCTAGTTTTGTCTGTCTAGTCTTGTCTGTCTAGTCTTGTCTGTCCAGTCTTGTCTGTCTAGTCTTGTCTGTGTAGTCTTGTATGTCTAGTCTTGTCTGTCTAGTCTTGTCTGTCTAGTCTTGTCTGTCTAGTCTTGTCTGTCTAGTTTTGTCTGTCTAGTCTTGTCTGTTTAGTCTTGTCTGTCTAGTCTTGTCTGTCTAGTCTTGTATGTCTAGTCTTGTCTGTCTAGTCTTGTCTGTCTAGTTTTTTCTGTCTAGTCTTGTCTGTCTAGTCTTGTCTGTCTAGTCTTGTCTGTCTAGTTTTGTCTGTCTAGTTTTGTCTGTCTAGTCTTGTCTGTCTAGTCTTGTCTGACTAGTCTTGTCTGTCTAGTCTTGTCTGACTAGTCTTGTCTGTCTAGTTTTGTCTGTCTAGTCTTGTCTGTCTAGTCTTGTCTGTCTAGTCTTGTCTGTCTAGTCTTGTCTGACTAGCCTTGTCTGTGTAGTCTTGTCTGTCTAGTTTTGTCTGTCTAGTCTTGTCTGTCTAGTCTTATCTGACTAGTCTTGTCTGTCTAGTCTTGTCTGACAAGTCTTGTCTGTCTAGTCGTGTCTGTCTAGTCTTGTCTGTCTAGTCTTGTCTGTCTAGTCTTGTCTGTCTAGTCTTGTCTGTCTAGTCTTGTCTGTCTAGTCTTGTCTGACTAGTCTTGTCTGTCTAGTCTTGTCTGTATAGTCTTGTCTGTCTAGCCTTGTCTGTCTAGTCTTGCTGCCTTGTCTTGCAAGCGGAGCCACGGACTATAGCTAGTGTATTACAAAGTAATTGAATAGAAACTAATTAATATTAAAAACATCGAAATGTACTTAGGATTATTTTGTGGATTTTCCAGCTAATTCCGTGCTAATTCTCTATCACGAGAGTTTTATTGCCATTTTTATCTATTATTGTGATGACATTATTACTCCTTTGGGTGGTTTTATTCTCGAATTTACTGTGCTTTGTGCCTTTGGGGAGAAGTGATTGCGCAAAATTTGGAAAAAGTTGAAATACTTCCATCGTAATTTCGTGCTATAACTTATTTAGCGTTTAGTTATGCAATTAATGAGGAGTTTTAAGAATGTACAGATGTAATTAGTAGCTGGAGTTTTGATTACATAATTAGTAAATTGCTGCATCGAGTAATTAATTCATAGTACGAAGTTGTAATTACATTAAAAAAAATATTTTATAAGGTTAATTAATGTAATATTTGCAAGAATAATTAATGTAATATTTGCAAAATACAATTCCTCTAAATTATTAGGCAATGAATTAATTTAAATCATGAATAAATTAGCCGATTATTAAAATTTTGTCTTCTTTTGTGTTACAGGATTACGAAATTCCCCGAAGAATATTTTGGTGAGTTTTAGTTTCTAATATATATAAAGGGTTACAAATTAAGAGTGTCCTGATATTAAACCGCAATTATCAAAAAACGAAATAAATTGGTAATCCAATTTTTTGTTGAATATTGTAGAGTAAAATCTAAAGTTTAACAACAAGTTAAATGCTTAATCCTAAATTAACAATTAATACTTAAAAATTGCATCGATTAGATGACTTCCGTTTATTTCGATGCATGATTGGGATCGATGCAACTATGAACGTTTGTACGCTCGCACATTTCTGGCGAAATCCCAACAAAACGAATGTTTCATTTTAATTCTTCCAGGGTTTCAGTTCGGTTCTGATAAACTATACATATTACATGCCCCCATAAGAAATAATTCAAAGACGACAAAACCGGAGAGAGAGGAGGCCATAAGTGATCCCCACGCTGGGAAATCGGACGGCCAGGAAAGAACTCTCGTAACACACCCATACACAAGTTAGATACATGAGGCCTTGCACCATCGTGCTGATATCAAATATCGTTTATTGGTAATCGGAGTTTTAAACTATAAATAATTACGCAGATGATTGATGAATGACAACGATTTTGTAGCGATGTTTATAAGCAACTTTTGGGTACTAAATCCAAGATGGCTATCATATTTGATACATTGAGGTCTAGTTTTCGGGGAAGTTATGGCCGATATACTAGATCTGAATATATCAAATATGATAGCTATCTTGGATTTAGTACCCAAAGTATAGTCCTTTATAATCTTCATATATAGGCTGGTTAAACTATTAAGTTGGTAGTTTAGCTCAAATTTACAGGTTTTCAATATCACTTCTTTTTTACGTGATAATGAATCAACTAGTAATGGAGAAATTAAAACTGGGGTTTTGTGTAATTAACAGACTCGTAAAAACCTAGCGTAATTTCAAACGGGAAGTTAAACAAGTTTAGTTTACAGAGGTAGGTATCGATGTCGATCGCAACTTTTACGACGCACTTATACAAAACCGGGAATAAAAAAACGCACACTCAAACACTTTAATGCGCACAAACATGAAGCAAAAATATTTATCTACTCGCACACCATAATAAACACATTAATATGTAAATTATGGTATGTGAAGGATGCCATTATTATAATCGTGGGTAAAAGTATAAAAATCGTGCGAAAAAGTCCAATGTAAATTAAATGGAGTTTCATTATTAAGCGTCAGAAAATAAATTTTCTGACGTATGTTAAAATTTAAGTAATATTTCATATTTTGAATTAAGAAGTCTCGGCCTCTAGGTCTGAATATATCTGGCTCTAATTTACCTCAATCTAACGGCAACCTAATCTAGATTAAATCTAGGTTAACTTGATTACGTCTACAACGACCAAATAGTGTTCACTGTGCGTTTATACTAGACTATCGGAAGAGTCTATAAGCGACCAGAAATATATATTTTTATATATATATATATATATATATATATATATATATATATATATATATATATATATATATGTATATATATATATATATATATATATATGTATATATATATATATATATATATATATATATATATATATATATATATATATATATATATACTTTTCATTGGACTGTATATTACAACGACAAATTTTAAATATGGACAACAAATCGGGGTGGTTTCGCGACTTACCTTCTAGCTACAATGTATTTCTTGTCTGCTCCGTTGAAACGATCCTCCTGTCGTCAACTGATTTAAAGGAGGAAACGGAAACGAATAGAAGACAAGAAGCATATTAATCGGTGAAAACGCAGAGCGTCCCAATCCCTAGGAAATCGACACATACTTTGAATATACCGGTGAATTGGCCGAATCCTCGAAAAGTACCAACCAACAAAAACGAGCGTAGTAAAAGCCAGACGTGCAAACACTCTTAACACGCTTAAACTAATCTATATAAACCGTTGCGCGGTTTTTTACTAATTTAACGTCGACAATTTAATATCTACTCCTGTCTGAGTTCCTGTCGTTCTCTTTTGATAGGCCGCAAAACCAATGAGAAAGGTCCCCAACAACCTGCAACCCCTGAAGTGACCATCTTCAGCACAAAACCTGAAAGCAATTCTAGGTCAGGAGGGGCCAACCAAAATCATACCTCTACAAAAGAACTCCAAATAGGAATAAACGAAAAGAACGATCGATCAACTGGAACAAAACTTTCACCCCCTGGTATTTAATTATACTATACAACAATTTTCAAAAAAATCCCGAGCAATGAGTTATGGGGACGGCAGTGGACATAATTTGACCACAAAAGTAACTAGTACAGCTTAGACTATAAAAGGCACTCAGTCACCAAATTCGGAATCAAGCAACAAACGAGTAATAAAGTGCTACATATAAACAAGTATTGCGTCTCAAAACAAGTGCGCAATCGCTCTTGACCGCTGTGTTCAAACTAATAACAGCGAGATGATGCATTCAAAACTAATAACATAAACTTATTTATCGAATCAGAATAGAGACCGCAGCAATTTGATTCCGTGACTGTAAACGGAGATCTTCGGTGACTTTAGTCTACTGCGGGGATCAGGGGAGTAACCTCCAAACTAGCGGTTTCCTTCTGTTGAGTCGCGGTGGGTGTTTGTCTTTGGACAAAACGTTCGCGTGATCAAACCTAAGGCGGTTAATTCAGGGTTGCCAATAGATTCGATCGGCATTGGAAATTATACGTTTGGGCAAATAAAACTTGCATGCCTCGATAAAGATGTATTTATTATTTAACTCTATTTTAGCACCTGTGACGACGTGCACTGTCGGAGTTTGGAATCTTCCTTGGTGTGTTTGTGGAAAGAGGGTTACAACTGAACCGAGTGTGATTAGATATTGTTACAAACAGGAAAACTCAATCCCACCTCCCATTTGCCTGCCCCCACTCAAGCAAGAAGAATTCCAACCCGAAGTGCCCGTGGTAATTTCTATGGCTAATCTTAAAACGACCCAAAATTTAAATACTTATTCTAAGGAACCTTAAACATAAACATTGCATTGTATTTTCAATTGTTTACGACCACCAAGCATCCAAAAGCCATTAGCGATCGTAAACGTCCGCCGACGCGTATTTCCAAAGGATTAGAAATGGTCTTTCAGATGCGTAGCGGCCACAAACAGCTCCAAAAACATTCAACAAATACCTACTACGCTACCGACCAGATGTTGGGAATCTACTGGTCGGTTTAAGATAGTATTGATGTAATTATTATTTACCTACTTTTAGAAATACAATAAACAAGAAAATAGTTTTAAGACGAAAATAAAAATAGCATTGTTGGGTCTTAACACCTTCATAGCAACAAATGATTGATTTTCAGCTCGACTAATATTCTGGAGAGATCCAATAAGCGTACTTAAAGCGACGGGCATTTCCGGAGATAAAACAACTCTTTCTCCAGGAACAACAAAAGGATACTACCCGGCCCCGATTATACCATCATTTTTTTCCGATTTACCAACATTACTGTCGGCAAACGGAAAATCCTTCAAGCGACTTAAAATCGAAAGGTCTACATTTTGGGAAGGAATATCACCCGCTATGTTGTCAACAACAAATGCGTTGAGACGGAGAACCGGCTGAGTATCAAAACGCGAAAATAGAGCCGTCGACGTTAGTCCAACAACTGAACTTTTCGCTCCTCCAAAGCATACGACAGACACATCTGACTTTCTACGGGAAGACCTAAATTTGCATAAATTCCCCTGCAAAGAAAATTCGCCTCACTTCCTCAATCCAACACGGCCTTTTTCCCGCCTTCTCGGGAATTTTGACAACAAAAGTAGAAAACAACACAAAGGAGGCTGTTTGTTTTGCCGAACCCTGAGCCTGCCATGTACACAAAGCTTTCTGGGAAGCCGATGACGTGTGTGATTTTTCTCAAAGTCAACGAAATTTAAACGCGAATTATGAGGATCCTGACAATGAAACAATTATCTGTGTGCGTACAAGCCGATAACGTAGATAATGTTGATCTGATAGATAGCGACAACAAATTCAATTCAACTTGACCATCATAAATCTTTTCCAAGGAGTTAATTTTAAAAATTCGGAACAAACCTGCAATTTATGATTGCGACTTTTGCAACAAAAACAGGACGAAGTATTTGGAACAACAAATTTCACTTCACTCTGAACAAGAAAATGGAACTTAAGCCCTTAATTCAAAACGGAACTTAAGCCCTTGTGTGATTCCACCCGAAGCGGTTCAAACCGATTTTTTTTTATCCAAGTTAGCAGCTTCACCTAATGCTGGATTTCCTAAGGATCATTAAACCGATTTACTAAAGCTTCTCAAGAACGACTATTATTTGACCCTTTTATCGTAATATTTTGACAAATGGTCATGCGCCGGCCCTGACAAGCTTGTTACGAGGTGCTGCATATTTTCCAGATTAGACAAACGAGTATCTTCATGCACCAAGCTACAGAATAACTCATTAAATGGCGTTCAAACATCCTGAGAGCTATCGAATTTTAAAAGCAACCATTTCAATCTAGGGCACCTGATTGAACTAAATCTAACTCTGAACTCAATATAGGGCACCTGGGCACTAGGGGTACCTGAACTCGCATCAGCACCGGTGGTGCTGATGTTGACCGACGCAACCCCCTCAATACATTCGGTTAAATCTAGAATGGCCGTAGTGGCTCGAATCTCAAAGCAGTAGCATCGCTTACCTTGGCGGACAGATCGTAAATGCGTTTTACCTTCGCGAATAGGGTTTGTTTCTTTTTAATTGAAATTCTTAATGATTTCTTTTCCCTCTATATTATGAAAACTTAAACCGACGAATAATAAATAAAATAAATATGTTCTTCCAACAAATAAGAACCGAAATGACTATAGAGAAAACGTTAAAAAATGTTTAATTTAAATTAAAAAATTGAGAAAGAAATAAAAAACGCAAATTGACAAAGTTATTCCAGCCGACAAATTTGAAACAACATAGCAATAATGCGGCACGTGAGGATTTAAAAATATAAGGTCGCAAATCTAACTTCGACCGGCAACACCCACGTGTTCGATTCAAAAAACCGGCTCAAAAATCCGGTTCGTTTGGATTAGTAATTGGACTGTATATGACATCGAAAAATTTTAAATAGTGACAACAAATCGGGGTGGTTTGGCCAATGACCTTCTAGCTACAATGTCGTTCTTGCCTTCTCCGTTGAAACGATCCTCCTGTCATCAACTAATTTAAGGGAGGAAACGGAGAGGAATAATAGACAAGAAGGATAAAAATCGGTGAAAACGCAGATCGTCCAAATGCAGAGGAAATCGACACAGCCTTTCCAGTAAATTGCCCGAAACCCCAAAAAGTTCCAACCAACAAAAACGAGTGTGATGGCCGTGGTGACGATGCGGGCCGAAGCGAGACATGTAAACACTATTAACACACTAACTAATCTATAAAAACAACTGCGCAGTTTTTTTGCTAATTTAACGCCGACAATTTAATATCGACACCTGTCGGAGTACCTGTCGCCCTCTTTTGATAGACCACAAAACCAATAAAAAAGGGCCCCAACAACTTTGAACTCGAGGATATTCCCAACGAGAACTTTGCGGAAACAGCTAAACAGAAGTGGTCGCTAAAGAAGCTCGAAAACTTGACCAACGGAACATTAACCAACTCACCTGAAGCGTTCATTAGAAAAAACCAAAAGGCTGGGGAGATGGCATCTTCGAAATTGACGAGGATTAGGAACACAAAACAGGCGTACTGGTGGATAGAAGACATTGCCACATTACACATAGGATACCTAAAAGCAAGGAGTATGACGAGAGCCAATACAAAGGCCAGAGGAAACGAGTTCGAGCAGAAGAGAGAGAAATACAATCAAGCTTAAAAGGTGGCAAAACACGCCATCCTGAAAGCAAAAGATGGTGTCGTCTCGTCGACGTAGTGGAAGACAATATATGGGAGAATGGGTTATCATTCACCGCATATCTAATGAAACGTATGGGAATATTCCGGAAACCACTGATAGAATACAAAAAGTTGCTGTGCCACTCACAGTGAAAAATCTACAAGAAGCCCTCAATAAGATAAAATGCTCCAGCAGAACCATTCACAGAGAAAGATCTGCATGAAGCCCTCAATAAGATGAAAGCTAAAAAAGCGTCAGGACAAGATTTGATCCCCCCGCAGGCAATCAAATTGTTCGCAGCAGAAAAACCAAGTTACGTTATGGGTGTCATGAGCAACCTGCTGATCAAAGGAACATTCTCACGTATCTGGAAACGGCAAGACTTGTACTAATAAAAGAAAAGTAAAAAACGCCGATACAACCTATCGACCGATCTGTCTTCTGAACAGTGCGAGAAAGTTGCTACAACAGCTAATACTAAGGAGGCTAACCGCAGAGTTAGCAGATAAGAAAGACCTAACCAACCGTACGGTTTTAGTGAGGGGCGCTCAACTATACAAGCCGTAAAGAGAGTCTAGGATTAGCAAACGGAGAAATGAAAAAAAATCATAAAAACTGGGTGAAAGTTAGTACTTATCAACTGAAAGCTGGATGTTCTTTGCCAAAATCAACATAAAAATGAGATTTATTCTACCAACTGGAACCTAATTAAGAAGGAATTAATTGTAAGAAACCTTTCAACTTATCTCCGACGAATTGTCGACGAGTTGAAAGATAGCGTAAAGATGCCGTTGACACGCAGTTTACCACATGGTTCGGTCTTGGGTCCTCTTCAATTAAATTTTCTTTACTACGACGTACTTGGTATAGATATGTCTGAAGGTGTCGAGACCATAGCTTTTGCTGATGACCTGGCAGGGGTAGCCACAGCCAAAGCGAAAGAAGAACTAACCTAAAAGACAAATCACGCTCACTTATAGAATATTGGAATGGTTAGAAAGGAACTACCTTGAACTCGCCGCAGAAAAAAAAACAGAAGTAGTGATGCTCTCTGGTAGGAAAAGATACGGAGTGATAGAGTTCAAGGTGGGCATAACAATAGTTCCCAAAAACTGTCTGAAATATTCTGGGGCTGTAATGAATAAGAACCTCACCTTTGGCTATCTCATAATGTAGTATGTCGCCGCCATAGCCCAGAAAGCGACGCTGTCTCTCTCTGATGGCCTCTGCGATAATGGGTCAACTAAAAAGACATAAGACTGCTAGCTTCGGAAGCAGAGTCTATGCGGCCCCTATATGGATGCACGTATGTTATTAAAAAAATACACAAGAAAACTCCTTCGTATACATAAAACTCTTGCTATAAAAATATCTAGAAGCGATAGAACTGCTGCGACGGAAACGTTGCTTGGGAGGAGGGGCATTCGCTCATAGACTCTTCCGACAGGAAATTTTTGCCAGACAGGCGCTGAATGTTCTATCCTTATTGTGTCAGTGATTTGAAGCATTTTGTTATTCACTTACATCATAAACTACTATATACATAGGAAAACTCCTTCATATACATAAAACTCTTGCTATAAAAATCTCTAGAAGCCATAGAACTGCTGCGACGGAAACGCTGCTTGGGAGGAGGGACAGTAGCTCATAGACTCTTCCGACAGGCAGTTTTGGCCAGGCAAGCGGTGAACGTTCTAACCTTATTGTGTCAGTGATTTGAAGCATTTTGTTACAGACTTATATCATAAACTACTATTATTTAAAACGCTGATTATATTTTTGATTCGTTGTTTGACACAATTCCTAGGCATTTCTTCTAATTCTCTATAGAATGCGCGGTTTGATTTACTAATTGAAGTTTTATGTTGCCGAATGAAAATAGCTTGTCCCACTCACGACAACATATACGGTTGTCCCGAAGGTCCTCGCGTTTTTTGGTATTAAAATAATTTTTTATGCACAGAATAACTTTTATTCAAGAAAGTAGTTTCCATTTTGATCAATGACCTTTTGTCATCTTTTAGGTAATTTTATAATTCCTCTTTCGTAGAAGGCTTGGTATATATCTCCAAGAAACTGGTACAAATAATTTTTTATATCTTCTTCTTTTCAAAAAGTTTTGCCACTGAGTGAGTTCTTAAGACTCCGGAATAGATGGAAATCTGATGGTGTTAGGTCAGGGCTATATGATGGATATAATGACTTGCTAATATCATGACTTCCCATCCGAGCTTCAGAAGTTTCTGCCGAGTGACCAAATATGTGTGTTCTCTAGCGTTGTCATGATGGAAGAGTACAGCTTTTCGATTTACCAAATCAAAAGCTTTTTACAAGGCCTATATTTTTTATATGTCGATGTATGGTTGTTTTAGGTACGTTTAAGCTCTCCGTGAGTTCTTTTATTGTTATCTGGCGGTTGGTCCTGATTATGACTTGCATTTCCTCTTCAATGTTGACTATTGGTCGTCCGGAACGTGGTTTATCTTGTGCCGAAAAATCTCCAGAACGGAATTTTGTAAACCAGTGCTGATAAGTGCGTTTGGATAACGAAGTGCCACCATACACGGTACATATTCTTTTATGCGCTTTGGTTCCGTTTTTGCTCTCCCGAAACAAGAAGTGCAAAATGTGACGAAAATATTCTTTTTCGTGCTCCAAGTCGATTAGGCGCTAAGCGAGGAAAAGGGCAAAATACTTCAATTTCTTCTTCTTCTTTAAGTGTCTTGACCGCTTCGATCGTTGACCATGATGTTGGCTAAGTTATATGAATATTGTCATATAATATACGTCATATAATATAATATATACGTCATATAATATATGACGAATAAGTTCATGATTTGTTCTGTTGTTTTGCCATACCATGTCCTTAGATTTTTTAACCATGATGTCGTCCTTCGTCCTACACTCCTTTTTCCCATTATCTTTCCCTGAATGATAAGATGCAGTAGACCATATTCTTCCGGATGCCGCATAACGTGTCCACAATATTCGAGTTTCCGACTTTTGATGATGTTCCCTAGTTCCTTAGTTATATTTAGTCTTTGTAGGATTTCTACGTTCGTCACTCTGTAACCCAACTGACTTTTAATATCCTCCGATAGGCCCACATTTCAAATGCTTCGACTTTTTTCATTACTGTGTCTGTTATCGTCCAGGCTTCAACGCCATACAGTAACACCGGGAATATGTAGCATTTGAGCATTTTAGTTCTTAGCTCTACTGATAAATCATAGATACATAGTTCTCGTTTCATTTTGATAAGTGTTGTTCGCGCTATTGATATTCTACGCCTTATTTCTTGGCTCGGATCCCATTTTTTGTTAATTAAGCTTCCCAGATATATCAATTTATTTACTCTATCAAGTTGATTACCGCTTACGAATATTCCTGCATCTTGCCTTCTGATCTTACTCAGTATCATATATTTCGTCTTGTTGATGTTCAGTTTCAATCCATATCTCTCACTACTTTGAGAGATTCTGTTCAATACATTCTGTAGTTGAATTTCTGAGCTTGTTACGATAAGAGTGTCATCGGCGTATCTGATGTTGTTTATAATTCTTCCGTTGATTAACACACCATCATTAGAGTTTTCTAAAGCATCATTGCATATGTGTTCTGCATAAAGGCTAAAAATCAACGGTGAGAGTATGCAGCCTTGACGTACACCACGTTTTATTTCTATATCGTTTGTCGTTTTTTCTCCTATACGTACATTTGCTCGTTGTTACCAGTATAGTGCCGTTATTTTCTTCGGGTATTTCTCGTCTATTTCGGTGTCCTTTAGCATCTTTATCATCTTGTTGTGTTGGATCTTGTCAAATGCATTCTCGAAATCTATTGCGCAGATATATACATCATGATTTACGTCTCGACATCTTTGCACCAGTACTTGGATACTAAAAAGGGCTTCGCGCGTGCCCATTCCGTTTCTAAATCCGAATTGGGTTTCTGCTATTCTGCTGTCTAGTTTCTTATACAACCTACCATGGATTATACGCGGAAACACTTTGAGGGCGTGGCTCATCAAGCTTATAGTGCGATGATCCCAGCATGTGTTTGCATATACCTTCTTCGGAATGGTAACAAAGGTCGAGTGCAGCCAATCCTTTGGAATTACACCAGTATCATAGATTGTATTGAATACTTTAGTCAAAGTTTTGATGCTAGATTCTCCCATTATTTTCAGCGTCTCTGCGCATATTTCATCTGGGCCTGCCGCTTTCCTTTTTTTGTCAGAGCGATCGCCCTTTCCACTTCTTGGCTTGTAATTGGTGGTCCAGTTTGTGCTTTTATTTCTATTAAGTTTCTTCTGTCGTCATCAAATAAATTAGCTATATATTCGTGCCACCTCTCAAGTTGGTTTTCAATGTCAAAGATCGCGTTTCCCTGTTTGTCCTTTATGATACTAGTCGTGCGGGTTTTGGTTATCCCTGCCAATTCTTTAATTTTCTTGTGAAGGTGGACCCCTCTATTTCCTCGCATTCTTTTCTATTCCATTCAGCTTTCGCTTCCCTGTTTTTTTGTCTTGTTTTTGTATGGGCGTTTTTGTATCTGGACGAGTTTACGCCTTTGTATTTTCTTCTTTCTTCCATCATCTGTATGATTTCGGCTGTCATCTATGTTTGTCAAGCCGTTTTTTTCATGTTGTCTGTCATTAGATTTTGTTCTTGTGCTTTTAAAATTATGCCTTTGCAGTTCTGACACATGTTTTCGGGCTGTTCACCTCGTATCGTGTTCATTTCTTCATCCATAACCTTTCGAATTGCTTCTCTACGTGCTGGGTCATTAAATTTCTCTCTGTCTATTCTTGCGTTCTTTTTTGTTTTGGTTATTTTCTTAAACCTTAAGCGCAATTTTACCGCCAGCATTTTATGATCCTAGGGTACGTATGCTCCTGGAAATGTTTTTACCGAAGTTATTGCGTTTCTGTATCGCTTGTTTATGCAGATGTAATGAATTTGGTTTCTTATTATCTTGTTATTTGTGTATGCGGGCGACGACCATGTGTATAATCTTCTTTTAGGTAATTTGAAGAAAGTGTTTGTAATTATTAGTTGTTTTTCCAAACAGAAGCTAGCAAACCTACCTCCTCTTTTATTCCTTTCACCCAGGCCGTGTCTTCCGATGTACGCGCCCTCTTGTCCTTCGCCCTTTTTTGCGTTCATGTATCCCATGATAATTGTCATTTCGTTACTTTTTGTCATGTTTAGGACTTCTTCTATTGCTTCGTAGAATTTCTATATTTCTTCTTGTTGGGGCGTATACTTGTATAATGTTCAGATTTACCTTACTTGTTAGTAGTTGTATCAAGATAATTCCGTCAGAGTAAAAAACGGTGTTGTTTACAGCTTTTGAAGTTTCTTTGTTTAAAATAATTGCTACCCCATTTCTATTTCCGCTTCCCATATCACCCGAATAGTATATAGTGTGTTCGTCCACTATTGATTTTCCACATCCAGGCCATCTCATTTCACTAATAGCCAGGATTCCGATGTTTAGCCTTCTCATTTATTTGATGGTGTTATGCACCTTTCCTGCTTCATGCATACTCCTGATGTTCCAAGCAGCTATTGTGTGTAGGTTTTCTAATTTGAATCTAGCTGATCGGGAGATTCTTGGCACCCCTGTCCCATTTAAGGGACGCCCGTACTCGGGGCCGTTGCATTTATCAGCCATCATCATTAACTAGGGATAAGTAATCAGGTGGTTTCCCGTGGTCTTCCTGATCCCCCTGTCGTTGGCCGTTCAAGTGGCTCTTCCGCTTTTGAGGCAGATTTCTCGACCTCAGGAACAGAGACGGCCCTAACTTAACCTGAATTAAGGTTGCTTGCTTATACCGGCGCGCACTCGATCCCCTTTGTACTTAGCCATAATAATGTTCTCATGGAGTACCACACTCCACCACATGGAGGTGTGCAATAGGGTATATCACTTCATCGAGTTTGCGACCAGTCGGCGTATCTTAAAACTCTCAACTCATTCAGAGGGCCTTCAACTTCAATTAAAACGTACCTTTCGATCAATACCAAATTTATTTGTGTGAGGTTATGGCCAACTTAGTAATACTTGCGTAAGGTTACAGGTGAAATATACGCAAGGACTTTCAGAACAACCTAATAGAAATCCAACCACATTTATAATTTTGAAACTTTGATTAGATCTCTTAATTGTGTACTTTATACTTACGCTCATTTATTAATTAAAAAATTTTTTTTATAAATTCGCAATTAAATAAATAAGTGGACAAATAGCCCACTTTTAACTAGTCTACACTTGCCTTACTACTTTCGTAGGCGTAACCTTGTATGACTAGACTTGTATATCTAATCTTGTGTGTCTAGTCTTGCATGTCTAGTCTTTTCTGTCTAATCCTGTTTGTCTAGTCTTGTCTATCTAGCCTTATCTGTCTAGTCTTATCTGTATAGTCTGGTCTGTATAGTCTAATCTCTCTAGTCTTGTTTGTGCACTCTCATCTGTCTAGTCTTGTCTGTCCAGTCTTGTTTGTCTAGTCTTGTCTGTCCAGTCTTGTGTGTCTAGTCCTGCCTGTACAGTCTTGCCTGTCAAGTCATGTTTGTCCAATATTTTCTGTCTAGTCTTGTCTGCCTAGTTTTGACTGTTTAGTTTTGTCAAATCTTGTGTGTATAGTCTTGCTTGTGTAGTCTTGTCTCTATAGTATTGCCTCTCTAGTTTTGTCTGTCTAGCCTTTTCTGTCTAGTCTTTTCTATCCAATCTTGACTGTCTAGTCTGGTCTGACCTATTTTGTTTGTCTATTTTTGTCCGTGTAGTCTTGTCTGTCTAGTTTTATCTACCTAGTCTTGTCTGTCTAGTCTTATATGTCTAGGGTACATTCCCCGCCAGATGGAAGCAGAATAAATTTGTATTAATAAAAAAACATGCACACATGTGTACTTTCTTCATACCGGCCCCTCTGTGTACTTGCTGTCGCTGGCAAAATGCTAGAACAACTAAATTTAGCACGCCTAAAAAATGAACTAAAAAGCGGAATAAATCTTTTTGAAAGACAATTCGGATTTGGAGAAGGTAGATCTACAATATATGAAGTAAAATACGTCATAAATACAACCGAAAAGGCAAAAGAAGTTACAAAACGGACCAGGAAAATATGTGCGCTTATAACGCGAGACATCAGGAATGCCTTTAACTGGGCTACCTGGCAGCTCATCCTGGTTGAATTCACGGAAAGAATTATATACCAAGAATTATACGTAGCTACCTCTGCGACGGTCGCATCATTTTCCGTACTGAAAAAGAAGTTAAAAGTTAGGATGTTAGTAGTGGTATTCCCCAGGGCTCCGTAATGGGACCATTCCTGTGCAAAGTACCCTACGATGGTGTCCTCAGGCTGAAGCTACCGGGGAGAGTTAATATAATCAGTTTTGCGGACGATCTCGGTTTTGCAGACGATGATCCGTAATGCGACCAACCCTGTGAAACGTACTCTGTCTTTAACTCGGCTGCTTGGCAGCACATCATGGTTGAATTATTAAATATTTACTACGACTGATACGTAGCTACTTCTGCGACCGTCGCATCATCCTCCGTAATCAAAAAGAAGTTAAAAGTTGGGACGTCGGTAGTGATATTCCACAAGGCTCCGTAATGGGACCAACCCTGTGGAACGTACTCTACGATGGTGTCCTCAGGCTGAAGCTTTCGGAGCGAGTAAACACAAAGGGGTTTTGCGGACGACCTGCACTCACTGTAATGGGAAAGAATGAAATATGTACTATGGTCGGAGCTAACTTGGCCTTTGAACAAATTACTAAATAGGTGTCATCAAAATCCCTTCACTTAGCGCCGAAAAGGTCCGCAGCGCTCTTATTAACGGGATATAGAAACATTGAATTGAAAAATTTACTATGTTTTTACCACCACCGGGATATAGAAAGTTGGCTCCTATGTCTTTCAAAGTGATGGGTATGGACATTAAACCATAAGACTCTCTAAAATACCTTGGCACCACAATCGAGAAAAGACTGTCTTTTACAGAGCACATAAAAAGCAGCAGAAACAGGCTTGGAAACTACTGCGGCACTGGTAAACAAATGCCCAATGTGGGCGGACCTAGATGCAGTATACGCAGACTTCTAAGCACTGTGGTCCACTCTGCTATGCTCTATGGAGCTCCCATATGGATCGAGGTCCTTAGCAAAGCAAGAATAAACGAATTAGCTGTATTCCAGAGGAAAATGACCCTACGAGTCTGCAGTGTCCTACCGTGCAGTTTCGCTCCATGCAGTTTTGGTTATTACAGGTATCTCTCCCATCAAACTAAATATGAAGCCGATAACAAACTCACTCAGGAGTGGCAGAAAGAGTGGAATAACTCCACAAAAGGTCAGTGTACGAGGATTCTCATCCAGGATATTGACACCTTGACTACTCGTCGAGACGGGGCAGTTTTATACTACCTCAGCCAGGTCCTCACGGTTGTTTCCGAGATTACTACCACAACATCGAGAGAGCATCCGACGCAGATTGCGTATTCTGTGGGTTGGCCGAAAGTGCTACCCATACTATATTTGTGTATCGAAATGTCTGAGAACGACAAACTCGATCCCCAAAATATGATGGCGCACCTATTAGGATCGCAGGAAGAATGGAACAATATCCACAAAATTGTAACAAAAATAATAACGGAAGAGGAAATTGAAGAGAGAAACATATAACTAAAAAAAATCGAATCGCACACAGTGCGAAAGTGGGAAGTAGATAATACCTACACGTCTAAGAACAGGTCATACAACACCCTGAATAAATGCGACAAACGGTTCCGGAGTGTTCGGTTTAGTTCCAGGGGGTTCACTTGTATGGTTAACCAAAAGATGCTTCTACACCCCATTAAAAAAAATCTTCACTGTCTAGTCTCTCCTGTCTAGTCTTGTCTGTCTACTTTTGCCAGTCTAGTTTTTTTGGTCAAGCCTAATCTGTGTGGTCTTTTTTGTCTTGTCAGTTTATCGTGTTTAGCATTTTCAACACACAGTTGATTTGTTGATTCACAATATTAAATGAAATGTCTTCGAGATTGGTGTTAAATTAGCAGACGTAGTATGCATGCAGAATGCATTAAATAATACGACTAAATCTTAAGCCTGACGTTTGAGACTCGTCGACATAGCACGCCGGCACGTCCAAGAATTACGGCAGCTAGAACAATCGGAATTATTGCGTCAGTTTAACAGGAATACGATAAGCCGCCATAACGGCAAAATTACAAACGAAAATGATTTATTACGTCTAAATTAAAGCTATAATGGATAGTTTATTGTCTTGTTATTATTTAGTATGTATGTTATTAAAATATGAGAAATATCACAAAGTTAAGTAGTTACTCTAAGCTTCCTAATTTAAACTGTCTGAAATCGAGACTAGTCAGGATTAGAATCCCGAATCAATTAATATTTGGGGCAGAATAAAATTAATTCTTCTCATAGACACGGCTAATCATCTACTGAACAAGTTGTCCTTGCGCTGCCACCAGAAATATAATTAACTCTTGACTTGTAATCTCCTGTATATTATTTTAATTAAATAGTATCGCAGGCAGTAATTAGTAAAGCGGTGTGAAATGTAATTTAAATTGTGAAATTTGAAAGTATGTAAAATAGATTAAGTTATATGTATGTAATAAAATATTAATTGAAACATAGCTTTAGATGAATCATTTCAGTCTTAAGTTACATTAGTATTAAATCTAACAAGATTCGCAAATTTATATTCTTTACGATTTGAGGCGAACTAAAATTAATTTTTATCATACACACGGCTAATCATCTGAACACGTTATCCTGGCGCCTCCACCAGAAATATAATTACGTCTTGACTTGTAATCTCCTGTATATTAGTTTAATTAAATTGTATCACATGTAGTAATTAGCAAAGCGGTGCGAAATGTAATTTAAATCACGAAAGTATTTGAAGTAGATTAAGTTATAAGTCATACTATATTAAAGGAAATATAGCTCAAGCCTAATAAGTTTATTCTTTGGTTACATAAGTATTAAAACTAACAAGATTCGCGATTTCATATTCTTTGTTTTGTCTTGTATGAGATATCTTATATGTACTTTTATGTTTTGTTGCGTTTGTTAATAATCGTGTAAGGTTAGCATTAAAATCGTAATTAATTTGTAACAGGAGGATAATGAAAATGTAAAAAGCAGAGTGAAACACACAGGAATAGTGTTAAAAATCTCGTCGTCCCGTTGCAGGACATTGATGAAATGGCTCCGATTAATTTCGGGCAGTCCGCTTGACATGGCCATAAATAACATTCTCATTATGACTGCGCTGCAGCCGGCTTAATTAAAACCGTTATCATATTTTATACAACACACACGCACCACCCAAAATAAAATATCGCAAAAGCTAATAATTTCCCGTAAAAAAAACCAACTAAAAATAATTTTGCACGAATTATTATTTGTAATTTCGCGTGCAACAAAATTCCGGAAGCGATTTATCGTGCATTCATTATGTCCAAATATTATTTCATAGATAGATTTTCCATTTTTATTATCATTACTTTTTTGCTCGATGTTTGATTTATTGTTTAATTTCGAAGTTGGGGAAATCAATTCCTGGTTCGGGTTTAATGTGCAATTACTTCGCACGCAAAACCGCGTTTGCACTGAAAAATGAACGGCTTGCGCCCTAAATGTTGCAAAAATTCAATCCATCAAACTTTTGCCCTTTTTTGTATTTTGCATGAATATTTAACAATCGTTCACTGACGCGAATTTTCCTAACATCATTAAAGGCTTAGCGTATGTAGCACAAGACCAGGCAAGACCAGACAACACCAGACAAGACCAGAAAAGATGAGACAAGACCAGACAAGAACAGACTACACTAGACAAGATCATACAAGACCAGACAAGACCAGACAAAACCAGACAAGACTAGACAAGACCAGATAAGACCAGACAAGACCAGACAAGATCAGACGACCAGACCAGACAAGACCAGACAAGACCAGACAAGACTAGACAAGACCAGACAAGACCAGACAAGACCAGACAAGACCAGACAAGACCAGACAAGACCAGACAAGACCAGACAAGACCAGACAAGACCAGACAAGACCAGACAAGACCAGACAAGGCCAGACAAGATCAGACAAGACCAGACAAGACCAGATAAGACCAGACAAGACCAGACAAGACCAGACAAGACCAGAGAAGACCAGACAAGACCAGACATGGCCAGACCAGAGAAAACCAGACAAGAGCAGACAAGATCGCACAAGACCAGATAAGACCATACAAGACCAGACATTACCATACAAGAGCAGACAACACCAGACAAGACCATATAACATTGAGTGTTGCACTTGTAAATCTTGTCATATAAATTTATATTTTTTGTCTAGCCTAAATTATTATCTTTTTTACAATGTGCTTTGGGATAGTCTACTTATCTATGATAACATCTTTATTCGTTAGCATGATCTAGGTTTATTACAATCGCGATAAGGTAAGGCGATAAAGAAAGTAATTAATCTATAACTATATCCTGCGCTAGTATGTAAAATGTAGACGTTCAGTCTTATTACATATATAAAAGTATAACACGAGTAGTCCGTGTTAATTAATAACTAATAATAAAACCGTGCAAATTTTGATGTGAGTTAACTAAAATAAATTGAATACTTCCGGAGGTTATTCATTAAAGCGAAGAAATATGACGAACAACAATTCGTCTCCCTAACAAACATAATCAAGAGAGGATTACAGGGCCGGGCTCCATTAATAAGGGACGTCTGCAATATTGTGACATCATAACATATTTTCCTCGGCGCGTTCCACCTCCGCCACTGTCGTCCTTTATACCCCATCAAGATAAGCGGCCGCCCCCTCCGACAGGCGGCCGTCTTCGTCCCGTGCGGCGGGACCGGGTCTGCCGTCCTCGTCGCGCCGCGGTGCATGCAAATGGCAAAACAGTTTCGCACACGGCGTACAGCCGCCGCCCCCCACATAACACAATCTAGATACGGAATATATTTCCATGCATGGAAAATAAAGTCATCTCTATGGAAATATTTCTCCGTTCCAGGTATTTGATGATTTCATTTCGTAATTAAAACGCAATTTGTTTTATCGACGGACATATATATGTTTCCCCATTATAACTCACAAATTAGTTTCCATTACTTTTGTTGCCCTCTATGGAAGACTATTCATTCGGATACATATAGCATAATCTATTCACACTATGAATATATTACTCATTTGAATGGATGAAAAATAAAATAGAAATATTTTCTGATTCGACGATTCAACAAATAAAGTAAGTTTTAAGACGTGTTAGGACTAGATAAAGAAATAGAAGACGAAATAAGATTATACAAAACCAGACACGAAGAGATAAGACCAGAAAACACCAGACAAGATCACACAAGACCAGACAAGAGTAGACAATAACAGACAAGATTAGACAAGAAGCGACAAGCCCAGACAAATGAAGAAAGCAACAGACAAGACCAGGCAAGACCTGGCAAGACCAGACAAGGCAAGGCATGAACAGACAATATCAGACAATAACGGACAAGACCAGAGTAAACCAGACAAGACCATGTAAGACCAGACAACACCAATCACGACAATATAAATGTCGAAATAGGACAATACCAGAGAAAACCAGATAGGACCTTTCGAGAAAAACCAGACGAGACCAGATGGTACTAGACGAAGACAGTTGAGACCAGAAAGGACTAGAGAATATTAAACAATCAATAGTTTGTCTGTCGGGTCTTGTCTCTTTATTCTCGTCTCTCGTCTGTTCACTATTCTCCGTCTTGTCTGTCTAGCCTTGTCTGCTTAGACTGGCCGTCTAGTTTTGTCTGTCTAGTCTTGTTTGTATAGTCTTGTTTCTCTAGTCTTCTCTGTCTAGTTTTTTATTTTTAGGCTTGTGTGCCTAGTCTAGTCCCTCTGGTCTTGTCTGTCTAGTCTTGTCTGTCTAATCTGGTCTGTCCAGTTTTATCTGTCTACTCTTGTATGTCTAGTCTTATCTGTCTAGTCCTGTCTGTTTAGACTTGTCTGTCTAGTTTTGTATATCTTGGCACATTTTCAAAAATTTATGGAGGTCCTTGCGTCGCCACCACGGCACGTCTTGATCTTCCACCAAGTACTGGCGATCAAAAGACTTTTGTACACCGGACCTGGTCCCGGCATCTTCACCAACGTAACCAGCATACCCTTAAAACTTTGCACTTGTGGATGACGCAGTAGAATAAATATATCACACGCGGTTTCCAGAGGAATTTATTTACAATGACAATATATACAAATATACACGAGATATAAACACTGTTGAGCAAAATACTGATATAACTTGAAGAAACCCGCACTGGACTGGACTGAGTGGAGCTGGACTCGACTGGTCTGGTGCCTAACTGCTGCCTGAGTCTGGTTGAACTGGCTGTGCTCGTCTGTTTTGGTCCACTGGTTGGACTGAACTGACTTAATCCACTGGTTCGACTGGTGTCTGAGTCTGCTCGAGGATTACATTATCGACCCTCATAAAATATTTTCGGAAATTGTCTGAAAATATTTGGGTAATTATTGTAATGCCCTCGTAAAACTAAATAAGATTAGAACGGCTCATTGCCTCTACAAACTTTTCCATTTTATACTAAGACTTGTTTTTGGTGCATGGGGGCTGTTGCTTGCAGCATGTCTAATCTAATCGGTGCCCTTTTGGCGTTGCGGAGCTATTTTGGCAAATTCTTGAGATGTTTCTGGCGTTACACTGTTTGCTTACTAGTAGAGCACAGACCATAGATATTAAGGCGCTTATGTACAGTAAGACCTGCAGGTTTGTCTCCGCTGATTTTCTTAAGAACCACCCCGCGATTCCCAGCGAGATTCCAATTGAAATTCCCATTGCAAACGCATCCTGAAGAAAATAATAGCAGACATTTTTGAACGCTTGTCACATTCCTCCGAATTCATAAATCATGGCACAGGGAATTCGTGAACTCATCTAACTTATCGGACTGTCCGACATTCTACACCTTGGAGTTCTTTTAGAGAAAGTCTGGACTGTAGGCTCAATTGTGCACCGTGAACATTTTATCGACAAATTATTTCGGTGTCGTTGGGAAAAACCCTTCTGACATCATTGCTCAACGTCAGAACATCGTTTGGAGGCCTTTTAAAACTGCGCGCAGAGAAATTATGTCTGGAATGCCGACGGCTTGAGGCGTCGTCGTAGTCATAACAGGGCAGGCGCATCAATCCCGAGTCGTCTGAGTAGCTGAGGTCGGCGTCACGGAGAACGTCCACGGGCTTGTTGGAGGTCTTCTGGCAACCGTGGTCGTCGTAAAAGTCGTAGTAGCTGTATTCGGTGAAGGCCCCGTCGGTTAAGCCGGCGACCTGGTCGAGCTGGCACGAATTCCCGCGGATGGATCTCGTGCATTTCAGGTGGTAGTTGGTTTCTTTCGGTTGTTGAGATTTGAACGAGTACGAGTGGGCAAGAAAGAGTACTTGTTGTTGTACCCTGATAAGGATTATCTAGAGGTAGTGCAATGCGAGGGCGCAAATCTGTGAGAAATTGACATCGGTGTGGCTCAACATGTCAAGAATATCGAACCGAGTGAAACCGTTCAAAATTCCAGACGAAATATCTCAAACACAAAAAATCTGTATATAAAATGGTAAATAAAAAAGACGCACAACACATAACACACTTGTCTGTCTAGTATTGTCTGTTTAGTCTTGTCGGTCTAGTTGTGAACCAAGCAGTAAGTCCAGTCGATTATTGACCTCACGCTCACAACTAATAATTTAGCAACTGAAATAAATTATCTGGAAAACTGGAAAGTCCTACGAAAGGAATCCTTAAGTGACAACAATTACATCTTCTACGCGATAAAAGACTGGTGAACGTGCACCCCCGCCACAAGTACATGGGTAAAAGTAGATGGGCCACCTGAACAATGCCCGCCACGTTGCAAAATTTCTGCCTTAATCTCGAGGAGCAAATTAAAAAGCCATAAGATCGTAGAGCAAAATCGTTTATAATAACTCTAAGCAAAGCATATGAGGCAACATTCCCACACAAAAAAGCGGTTCGTAAAATCTAGACGTGTCTATTGGTGGAACTATGTAATGGCCACGGCAAGGGCAGCTTGCATTGCGTCTAGGCGCATATATCTGCGAAAGAACGAAAGAATGCAGACCTAGCTCTGAAGGAAAAATACAGACAAGAATATGTAACTGCCAAAAAGTCTCTCAGACAAAAAATAAATGTTTCTACACGTCTCCACTAAAAAATTAACGAAGTTACCTGGGGGAGGCGTATAGAATCGCAATGCGAGTGCTGAAAATAAGACATCCAATTTTACAGCTTCCGATGGAAAAGATGTTGGAGGTGGTAGACGCACTTTTTCCAACTCATGAAGACCCGAGCTGAGATCAACCCAACGTGACGAAGGTAGTCTCAATTATCGCAAAGAGCCAGCCAACGCATTCGTAATGGTGGAGCGCAAGGACTAGATGGACTCCCACCTGAGGCTCTAATAGCCGCAGTGGATAAGTTCCCAACATATGTCTTAAACGTAATGAACCATAAAGCTAGCGATGACATCTTTCCCTACGACTGGAAAAAAGCCAATCTGATGTTAATTATGAAAGGTGATGAATCACCATAGGAATCTTCATATAGGCCCCACTGCCTGTTAGATTTTTCTGGCAAACTCTTGAAACACCTGATATTTTGCAGACTAAAACTAGGACTTAGGTCAGGTAAACAACTATCAGGAAAACATTATGGCTTCCGAGAGGGAAAATCAACAGTAGAGGCTGTTGAGTCGCGGTGGATGTTGTCTTTGACAAACGTTCGCGTGATCAAACTTAAGGCGGATAATTCAGGGTTGCCAATAGATTTGATCGGCACTGAAAATTTTATGTTTTGGGCAAATAAAACTTGTACGCCTCGATAAATTTATTATTTATTTAAGTCTATTTTAAGCACTTGTGACTACGTGCACTGTCGGAGTTTGGAATCTTCTAGATATGTTTGTTGCAAGAGAGTTACAATTGAACTGAGTGTGATTAGATATTGTTACAAACAGGAAAACTCAATCCCACCTCCTATTTGCCTGCCCCCACTGAACCGAGAAGAATTCCAACCCGAAGTGCACGTGGTAATTTTTATGACTAATCTTAAAACTACCCAAAATTTAAATACTTATTCTAAGGAACCTTAAACATAAACATTGCATTGTATTTTTAATTGTTTACGACCACCAAGTTTCCAAAAACCATTAGCGACCGTAAACATCCGCCGAAGCGTATTTACAAAGGATTGGTAATAACAAATGGTCTTTCAGATGCGTTGTGGCCATAAACAGCTCCAAACACGTTAAACAAATACCCACTACCCTACCGACCAGATGTTGGGAATCTACGGGTCGGTTTAAGATAATATTGATGTAATTATTATTTACCTACTTTTAGAAATACACTAAACAAGAAAATAGTTTTAAGACGAAAATAAAAATAAAAGTAACATTGTTGGATCTTAGCAGAGGCTGTAGCAAAAGTCATTGAAGCAAGAAAATCGCAAGCGGGCACGCAGAGAACTAGAAAGCTATGTGCCTTTATCACTCTTGACGTAAGCAATGCTTTCAACTCAGCTGCCTAGCAAAACATTCTTGAGGAGGTTTCAGCAAGAGGTATCTTAACATACCTGTTACGTCTGGTGCAAAGTTACCCATGTAATAGAAAAGTTCTTCTCCAAGAAAACAACAACTTAGTGGAGCGTGATGTCTGTATTAGGGTGCCACAGGGCTCTGTCTTGAGACCGACACTATGGAACGTCGTTTACGACGAAGTCCTCAGACTAAGTGTTTGTTCACGTTAGAACGCGCGGGCATGGTGGCGGGTGCGGGCACGGTAGACGTGGCGAGTTCGTGTTCACATTGGCTGCCAGGCGTTTGCGCGGGTTTGATCTGTTTTCAGGTTAGGTTAAGTTAGTATACTAACCTAAGTTGAAGTTTTGGTTAGTATACTAAGCTGAACAGCACTAATAAACTATTCTGTATTGACACATGATGAAAACAGGCTAGCGTTTCTAGCGATAAGTTCGTACTGGTTGAACTTACAGACGTTCCACCGCTAGTTCGACGTGAACACACACAAACATCTCACGCGTTTGATATTGCCGCGAGCGCGCCGCGCGCGCCAGTCGTTAGCTTGCCCGCTACTTAGACCGCACGTGCGTTTCGTACGTAAACTTCGATATTATGCCATATGTTTGATATTTCGTGACTGCGCCCGCCACCGCGCCCGCGAGTCAACGTGGATGAGCACTAAAGCTACCGGAGAGCGTGGACATCGTGGGCTTCGCTGATAACTTGGCACTTGCAGTGTCGGATAAGACGGAAATGGAAACTATATCGGGATCAAACAGGGCCATTGAACAGGTGGACAAATGGATGGAACTCAAAAAACTGAAGGTGGCACCAGAAAAGACTGAAGCAGTATTGCTAACTGGACTAAGAAAAACGAAACACATCCCATTAAAAATAAAAGGAGAAAATAAGAACCCCAAAGGAATCTTTGAAATATCTAGGTGTAACGTTTGATAAGAGTCTATCCATTAATCGCCATATCACTATAGGGGCAGCCAAAGCACTGAAAACTGCGGGAGGAAGAAGAGGGTAGAAGAGAGGGTAGAAGTCTACAATGACAGATCAAACGGCGATGGCACACAGGCCGACAAAATGGCAATAGCGAAGGCAGGAATGTACCAGGCCTGGCAAAACCAGTGGAGTGTATCCACAAAGGGACATTGGATCAGAATCCTAATCCCTGATGTGGGGAATTGGGCAACAAGAAAACACGGCGAATCAAATTTTTATATCACCCAAGTTTTAGCGGACATGGCTGTTTCAGGAACTTTCTCCATAGCATCGGTATGGCCCCATATTGCTCTATAAAGTGGTTTCTTTAAACCGGAAGCATAAGTTTTACAGGTGGATTAGCTGTCTAGGTGTAATATAGATATTGGTTTATTGTCTACGATTTGTTTTTATATTATTAACTTAAACCACCAAACACTTTCAATAAATGTTTACACGCTTGTGTAGTATTTCTTCCTTCTTGGATTACGTGGAATCATCTTCGGTTCAGTTCATGTAACCGAAGCGGACAGAACTTCCCGGTACACCTTTTATTAATTTTGGTAATTCGCATTAGTCTAATTAATTTGTTTTTTTAATAAAATTACAGAATATATCATGGACTATACATAATATGCAGAATTCGCAATATTCTCCAAAATAATCTGTTGTGAAAATAAAAATTTGATTTATTGTTTTAGTTATTTATTGATTTATTATTTGATTTAGTTCATTGTCTGTAATCATTAATTAATCTAAATAAGCTGAACAAAATCTATTTAGTTTCGCTTTCTAATTGTTCTAGTTAAGTCTAAGTCAATTAGTTTGTCGATAATATTGAAATAACAATGTTTACACTGAATTGAAAAATTCATTATGTTTTAAACACTCTTATATATGTGTGGTTAAAACATAGTGAATTTTTCAATTCAGTGAAGTAGTTACACGTAGTAACAGTCGCAACCATCCTATTTATAGAATAAGAATGTATTAACTAGGATGTAGAACATTTTTATACTTGTGAATCTTAACGTATTTGTTTACAATTAATTGATTTGAAAATAGATCAAGATCCAAAAAAAGGTTCCAAAATTCGAAGGAAATGAAAATTATTCCAACCCTACCTACACAGTTCAAGTTTCACGTCCAGTTAACGCGGAACGCAATTACTGAATCGCTGAAACCCATCAAACATGTAATATTAAACGTGTATTTAAACGAGCGCACGCGTTTGAATCAAAATCCGGCCGAGTTCATCACACTTACCGAGCGACGACTCAAAGGTGCCAATCTAAGGGAAAACTAAATGCTGAAAGTTTAATTCCCAAACTCTCGCAACGATTCATAAACTTTAATTATAAATATTGGAGAGGGAGACGAGGTGTTATGAGGCGGATTGATCCCTTTACTGCTAATTGTCTCCCATAATCCATACCAATTTTAATTTAAATACTAGTCACATCAACATCTGAATAACAACCTTAATATACATCATGTTACGATAAAGAAGATTATTGGGAAAACGATTTCTAAATTGAAGTAGATAAACGCGTCGTTAGATCGGAGTTGACAGACAGACGAAACTATCAGATTTTATTGGATATTTGGAATTAATTCGAACAATTCGACGAATTGCGAAATTTAATGCGATTATGTTTTCTCTCCATGTCTGTCAATGTTCATTAAACTGTGCTATAAATTTAATTCTAGTAGACATCACAGACTATTAAATACAAACACAAACCTGATTAGAAATAAATCCGCAATGGACCATTTGATAATATTATTTAGAAATTTAATCAGATTATTTACTACATAATAGATTTGCTTAAACTACTTAGATAATATAAAAGAAGATCGGACTTGATCAGATAAGACTAGACAAGATTAGACAAGACCAGACAAAATCAGACGAAACCAGGCAAGACTAAAAAAGACTAGACAAAATCAGACAAGGCCAAACAAGACCAGACAAGACCTGACAAGACCAGACAAGATCAGACAAGACCAGACAAGACAAGACAAGACCAGGCAAGATAACGCAATATGAAACAAAGCTAGACATAACGAACAAGACCAGACAGGACCAGGTAAGTCCTGACACGACTAAATAAGATTTTGTTTAATCAGTGTTGTTTAGTTGCGTCTGGTGTTGCCTGCCCTTCTCTCTTCTCTTTTTTTTACTTGTTTTTCCTGATTTTGTCTGCGTTTGTGTAAAACTTGAGCACGAAGTTTTGTAAACAGATTTAGATATTATAAGCTTGTTTAGTTGTGTCTAGACAAGGTCATTAAAGCAAAGCAAAGCTTGACTCATTTATAGAAATGCAGACCATTATAGAGCTGCCTGGTTTTATAAACTCTAGAAACGACTTGATGATGAGAAGGCAAGACTAAAGTTGTAGTAATGTTCCTTAAATCTTAATGTTTTGTGTGATGATATAAATAGAAAATTGGATATAATTCTGTGCCAATAATTCTTATCGAGCGAGAGGAGTTAATGCGTAGATTTGCGGGCGTGTAGGAGTAGATTTAATAGACAGATCTGTGGAAGTTGGGGCGCATAATGAAGGCAATACAAAGATTCGTTGCGGCGTAAAGTTTATAGTTGGGTCGTGGGGGCCGTCGAGACGGAGGTGGTTACCGGCTGGCTCAAGTTTCGATGTTAATCACAGAAACCGTTTCATTAAACTAGTAGCGGGAAACTGTTCGCGCAACAATCAATAATCTCGAAATGAAATTACCATGTCGAACAATGTTCGACGCCGATGTAACACTTGATAAACGCCGTGTACTTCGCTCCGGCTCCCACTTTCCCTCTCGACTCCCTCGCCCGCTCCCAAAAACGTCCGCCATGTTTTAATTGCGACGCGACGCCGATGCCCTCGCACTTCCGTTATCACATCAACATCTGTTTTACACTAATCTAATTTCAAATTTACTTTTACTACAACCGTTTGCCTGTTTTATTTCAAAAATAGTTTGCAGTTTCATATCAACTGCGACATAAAAGTAGGTAAGAACAATTAAACAACGGCAGATAATATATCACTAAATCAGTTGATAAAACTTAGTTTCAAATCAAGAATAGATCATCAGTTTCTAATCAAGACCAGAAAATTATTCATCATATAGACTACACACGAATCAAACATAAACTGAGAAGATCACAAATGACCACACAATATCCGACTCGCCAAGAGATTCATTTATTGCGAACTAAATCAATTAAGTCTGTGCAGTTTGGGGATGTTCGACGAGGTGGAAAACCCTGACGAAGGTTCTCCCTTTTTTCGTCCCTTCTTTGATAAACACATTGGTGCAATGATTAGATCCGCATGTAATCGAATTGGAGTTTAGCCACAATCGTTTCACATTCATTCAATACTTATATGTCACATTTACACCCTTTCAAACTCGTAGGAACTACTACGAAAACACTTTGGATTAAATCTACATCGGCTGTAAATAAATTACTGCATAACAGTTATTAATTAGTCTTGAATGTGTATTATCTCATCTTGTCAGTTTAGTATTGGCAATATATAATTGACTGTCCAATCTCATATATCTTCTCCTGCATATCTAGTTTTTTCTTTATAGGCACGTCAGTCTAGCCTTGCCTGTCTTGACTTGTTTTCTCTATATAGCCTTGTCTGACAGTAAGACAGTATAGTTTTGTCTGTCTACCTACGTCTGTCTAGCCTTGTTGGACTGGCCCTATCCGTCTAGCTTTGTCTGCCTAGCATTGACTCTCTCGCATTATCTGTCAAGCTTTGTCCGTCTAACCTTGTCTGTCTAGCCTTCTCTGTCTCGCCATGTCTGTCTAGTCTTGTCTGTCTAGCATTTGCTCTCTGCCCTCGTCTGTCTGTCTTGTATGTCTTGTCCTGACTGTCTAGTCCTGTCTGTCTAGTCCTGTCTGTCTACCCTTGTCTCTCTAGTCGAGTCTGTCTGGCCTTGCCTCGCTAACCTCTGAATAGTTTTATAAGTATTCTCCGGGCTATCTAGTTAAGTCTATATAGTTTTGATTGTCTAGCCATGTCTGTGTAGCCTTGATTCTCTACTCTTGTTTACTTAACCTTTTCTGTCTAAACTTGCCTCTGTAGCCTTGTCTGTCTAGCCGTATCTGTTTAACTTTGTCCGTGTCAACTTGTCTCTATAGAATGGTCTCTCTAGCCATGTCTGTCTAGCCCTGTTTGTCCAGCCCTGTCTGTCTACCCTTGTCTGTCTAGCCTTGTCTGTCTAGCTTGGTCTATTTATTATTGTCTGTCAATCCTGGTCTGTCCAGCCTTGTCTGTCTAACTTTTTCTCTCTAGCTTTGTCTGTCTAGCCTTGTCTGTCTGGCCTTCTCTGTCTAGTCTTGACTAATCTTATCTGTCTTATCCTTTGAATCTAGGTTTGTCTAGTCTTGTCTGCTAAACCTGTTTGTTCTGCTTTGTCTGTTTAGCCTTTACTGTCTAACCTTGTCTCTCTAGCCGTGACTGTTTCAAATCAAATCAATTTATTGACTTTTTAGATGGATATTAAAACATATTAGCAACGTTAAAGATCATCGATGTTGTAGAAATATTTATGGATTGAGTAATATTTTAGATTATTAGTGAATAACTTAAATGATGATTCTTCTTTTAATTAATGGGAAACCTATTGATGGTTTGGATTCCAATATGAGAGGGAGCTTTATAGATTCCAATATGGGAGGGAGCTATAGTTGTATTCCAATCTACCAATATGCGTAAACCGTTTTAAATTGGCAAATAGTGTTTGTATCATAGTGTTCTTGTTTCTAGTGTTAGGTGAGTGTCGATCACTATTTTGTTTAATAAAACAATTGCCTCATTTTTTTTAATAAAACAAGCTAGCTCCCAGAGCTCCCTTTTTGTTTTTTAAATTTTTTTATTTTGGTTTGGGGACGCTCTACCACCCTGCGTGTGAGGCTCTCACTCACTAACCCCCCTCTGTCACTTGGCTATAGAGACCAGCACCCCGGTATCGCTTGCGCATTCCTTCAGGGTGAGCAGCCCGGACAGTTGTTACCGCCCTAGTCTTTTTGAGAGTTTTGATTTTGCTGCTACTCTAGAGATTTAGCTGGGTGGCCAGGGCAGAACGTTCTTCGGCCTGTTTCTGGGTGATAAAGCTAAAGATGAAATTGGAGATTGCTTTCCAGTGGGGCTGGTCTATTAGTTCCTAACGCAGTTATAAGGGGTCAGTTCTCCTATTTCCGAAGTTGCCAGGCGTCTGTCATTTTCCCATCTCCCGCAGGAGAAGAAAGTGTGTTCGGAGGTGTCTGGCTGGCCACAGTAGCAGCACTCCTCTCTCTCAGCGACCTTGAACCTGTGTAGGTAGGCTCTAGAGCATCCGTGTCCGCTAATCTGGGTTACGTGGTAGGATGTTTCGCCGTGCTCTCTGTTGACCCACGGACGCAGGTCAGGAATCAAGCGCTTGGTCCATGTAGGCTTCTCTTTTCCGTTTCCCACCTTTCCTGCCATCTGCGTTGCAGGCGTCTGCCGGCTTCGGCCTTATCTACCTTGTCTCCTTCGTGTATGCGATCTCGTTCATCGACGAGGAGGTCGATGGGGGGGCAGATGGATATCACCCAGGCTGCTTCTGTGGACACCGAACGGTATGCACTGATAATCCGGAGCATGGTCCGCCATGCCACCTTCTCGAGAATGTTCTTGTTTCTCTGCATTTTAGTGCGCAGTCGTTAGCTTTGACTCTGCTGCGCCTGGTTTGAAATATTGTATAACAGGTCTTCTCTATATTTTAGGTGTAAGTTGTTAGGTGTAAGCGAACCACTCATTAAGAAGGTTGTTAGCTGCTATTTGCGTTGCTTGTATCGACTTCTCTGAAAATATAAAACTTGCACCATCATCAGAGAATACATATTTGGCTCCCCCCAATTACCGTGGAATATCTGCAATATATAAAGAAACTAAATGAGGTGCAAGGACACTTCCCTGTGGGACACACATTTCAATGTCAATAGTAGGAGATATGCTCTCCTCTATTTGTACATATTGCCTATTATTTAGCTTTGGTAAGGTCACAGAATATTCGAACTGGGCACTTCTGCTTATCGATGTTGAGTAGGGTCTACTGATGTAATTTTTGAATAGCGGTTGTGGACGATTTCGCCCTGCCGAATCCATGCTCCTATTTCGGAATTAGATGATACTAGTTTATGGAAGGCATCAGTCTGCTTACCATAGCATATTTTAGAATTTTAGGCGTTTCCGAAATTAGAGCAACTGGTCGGATATTTTCTATGTTCAAAATATCTGCTTTTTAGGGTTCCGTACCGAAAACGGAACCCTTATAGGATCACTTCGTTGTCCGTCTGTCTGTCTGTCTGTCTGTCTATCTGTCTGTATGTCTGTCTATCTGTCTGTCTGTCTGTCTGTGTGTCTGTCTGTCTGTCTGTCTTCTGTCTGTCCGTCTGTCTGTCTGTCAAGACCACTTTTCTAGGAACGCGTAGAGGTAACAAGTTGAAATTTGTATCAAATACTCGGGTCTGCGGTCTCGTTCAGCTGTGAAAAAATCAAACTTATAAGTCAACGCGATCAAAAGATACGATCGTTCATGTCGCACATTTTGCGATTTCACAAGGGAATCAAAACCTATAGGGTACTTCCCGTTGACCTAGAATCATGAAATTTGGCAAGAAGCGGTGTCTTACAGCACATGTAAAGAGAAAAATGAAAACCGTAAATATGTAGTTTAATTACAAGAAAAATGCGAATTTACTATTAGAAACTTATGAAAATACACTAATGTTGTCGTAGTGGTATTGCTAGGCTGTAGAAGCTTATGGGTTGCATACAGTTAGGTCCTCCTCGGTTAGGTCCGAAGGTTAAAAAGTATGTGTTGGCACCAAGCTGTTTATTCTGAATTTTCTTTGTTTATTTTTGTTATACATTTCATCACGTACGCTCTATATACATAATATATACAGGGTATATATTATGTCTAAATTTTTCTTGTTTATAACCGACATGCGACATACTCAAGTCCCGTAACATCCTGTATATATTATATTTCGTCTAATTTTTGTTTATAATCTACATATACTTAAATCACGTACGCCCTATATTTTTTGGTAGTCAATTGCCCAAAAGCAGTCAATTGAACAACTGAATGTTAAGAGTATCGAAATAGATCTAGAAATAGTTAATATATTAGTTTATATTAGATCTAGAAATAGTTAGATCTATATATAGTATATCTCTATATATATAGTTAGATCTAATAGTTTTCTTTTTATTAGTTTAAAAATATTCGCGATGTTTAAAAAAAAATACCCTGTATACCTTTATACAGGGTATATAGGTATACAGGCAAAATTGAGCAGTAAAAACAAATAGTGAAGTTCCAGAACCCCTAAACACTCATAGTGAATGGGGGATGTATGGTAATAAAATATAGGGTAGAATTCCATCGTACGACAGCGACATCTTGAGGTTATGCTTGTAGCGGTACTAAGATGGTCGTGATTTCAAGAGGACCACTTGTCAAGTGAGTGTGCTTGCTACGTCCTCCACAAAAAAAAATACCTTACTATATACTTACAAGTTTCTACGGAACCCTCGTTGCGCGAGTCACAACTCGCACTTGGCCGGTTTTTGTGAATAGGAATTGTTTTTGAATTTTTAAATTAATCAGAAAATTTCTCGTCTTCTAAGGCTCCACTAGCTCGGAATAAAACTCTTTTATTATGCTGCGTGGAATGCCATTAGGGCTGTTGAATTTTTTAATTTAACAATTAGTCTTGCTATTTCTGCAGATGTGAATTCCTCTAAATAAATACTTTTGATGCTGAAGAATATATGATGCTCGTATGTAACTTGAAGTATTATGCTTTTTTTTAGCAGGGAATTTGAAAAAAAAAAGTTGAATTCTGTGGCAATCGCCTCCGGAAAGGTTATTATGTTGTTATTGATTTTTATTTTTAAATTATTCTTCACTTTCGTTTTGTTGGTCAGCTCATTAATTGCTTTCCAAATAGCTTTCTGCTTATTTCACGAACGCATATATTGTTGTACCTTCATGACATTGTTGTACTAGAAAAGGTATTTCCAAATCTGCATTACTTATTTACAATAACCCTTACATCCCCGTTCACATTTTGTGCTTAGAGATTCTGAAAATTTCTATTTATCAGAGTTAGCTGTGTCTCTCTTTGGATTTGGCGTGTGTTCTACGCTGCTCGTTCGTCCTGTTCTTTTTGTTTTAGAATGCCTCTTATAAAGTGGCAGTCTAAAGGCGGAATTCCACTGAGGCAACTTTTTCGGCAACATGTAGCATGCGGCATTGACGCATGCTACGCAAGTCTTTCCAGTGAAGGAACACGATGCCACAAGAAACATGTCTATTTGTAGCATGCTACATGTCGAGGGTTGTTGCCGTGACGCATGCGTTACCTCTTCACAAGATTGAACGTGTCGAACAGTGTCGTCGTTATCTAATAGCAATCGGATCGGGCAACTTGTATCACGCGACATTGACTGGAATAATGAAAAAACCACAACATTCATTGAAGATTTCGATTGATTTAGAAACATAATTCACCCAGATACACATACTAACATACGGACTTGTTTCGTTCAACAATGACCGATAAGAGACAAAATTAAGTTCTTTAGCGCTATTGTCAACAGAGAATGAAATAGCATCACTATTTGATATGAGAAAAATAAGGAGAATAATACAAAGAAATAAGAATTTTGCTTTAAAATCATGCAAGAAAATGTTATAAAATATTTCAATTTGTTAATAATGTTAAATTCAATTTGTTAATAATTTGTGATGAGATTAGTTATAATGGAAAGGTTATCCGTATTATGATTCCTAATCTCCAACCATCTCGGTTTTTCCAAGCCTCTTCTTCCAATCCTCTCGTCCGGATGTACCCTCGCTCCAGCTTTTCCGGCGTCTTCCTCTCCTTCTTCTTCCCTGCGGTGTCCAGTGTATTACTTTCTTCGGGAGTCGGTCTTGGTCCATTCTCTTTACATGACCGTACAATCTGAGTTGTCCAGTTCTTATGTCATCCACGATGTCGTTCTTTACTTCAATTATTTCCCTTATCCTTTCATTTCTGATCCCTTCCAATCTAGATTTTCCTGCCGCTCTTCTCCAGTAGTCCATCTCTGTGGCTTTCAGTGATTTCTCTGCTCTATCCTTTGTAGGCCACACTTCAATACCGTAGGTTATTATACTTTTAATTATTGCATTGTATATTATGTGTTTGTTTTCCTTTGAAATGTGTTTATCCCATAGTATGCAGTTTAACATGGACACAGCCCTCCTGCCTGAAGGTTTCTTTCGGCTATTGCTTTGTCCTTCTTTGTTTGTCCTGCTTTGGTATTTGTATGAGCTGCAGTGTTTGATATTCTGTTTGTCTGAGATAGACAGATCTTGTTGTTCTCCTCCTATACACATGTATTCTGTTTTCTGTATGTTACCTGTCATACTCTTCAATTAGTTTGCGTGTGATATATTCAATGTCATCAATGTATTGCAATCACCACTTGGTCATCCGAAAATGCCAAAGAATAGATTGTTGATGTATCATCTACAGGTATTTTCTCTTCCGTCTTGTTAATGCGCTTTCTAGATACACGTTGAACAGTGTTGGCGATATACAACATCCCTGTCTGAGTCCCTTTGTTACTGTGAACCCGGTTGTTAATGAATATGTCTTTATTCATTCTTAAAAAATATTTTCTTAGGGGCAAACTTTCAATATTACCTCTGGGGTGCACATATGCGTTTTTTATTTATAAATTATTTACCATATTTTCTCTCAAATACAAAATATATTAAAAGGACCGATTTTTCAATCGTCAGATAAACAACCAGATAAGCTTTAAACAACCAGATACACGAAACAGATACATAAGTGATGGATAGCTATCACCCGTTGCCAAATATCTCAATGTCACTAATAACCTCAAACGAGGTGGCATTGCATCACGAAAGCTGATATCATGCTTTTTTATAGTGGGTGAGATTTTATCAAGCAAGAGTACTCAAAATCCTCTTCTCCCTCTCCTCCCTCCCTCTCATAAGTGTAAAAATTTCGAAATAAAGCTTCATCATCAGCAAGCAAGTTGTTGTATTAATTATATTGTGTTTCTTCAACATCAGCATATAGTTAGTTGTCTTCTCCACCACCGTGGTGACCTTTTTTTTCTTACGATTCCAAGTTATTACCAAATATGCAGCTGCCGCGACTTTGCAATTATGTGCAACATAGTCGCACACGTATAATCAGCAACACTAGGAAACATGTATCATGATGTCGAACAGTGTTGCCTCAGTGGAATTCCGCCTTAATTCTCCTTATCCTGCAGTATTTCCGTTACCACTGAGTGTTCGTTGAGTGTCGTTTTAGTCTTGTTGATCCATATGTTGCGTTCGTCAGTCCATCTCTCGCACGCAATTATTGTGTAGGGCACACTCTCGGTTCCCCCACAGTAGTCGAAATTGCCATCCTCGATTGTGGTTCTGTGGAACAGCTACCCTCTAAAACACGTGTAAAAATACCCTCTAAGTATCCACTTAGTACCTAGGTGAGATACTAATTTATCTCACGGTGGTTCTGTGTAACCCTTGGGACTATATCTGATTCACCTTCGTTTTGTTGCTGCGTTATAGCTGTTCTGCAGCTTCTTCAGGAGCTTTTTCTAAACATGTTATTTAATTTGAAACTAATTGGGCTCAGCCGATTTGCTTTGATACCCGTAGACTAGGGTCTTTTCTTCATCCATGAACTCTATTGGCGCAATGCTGCCAATTACCAGTACTGCGTCCCTCTACACTATCACCTTCTAGCCTTGTCTGTCTTGCTTCATCTATCTAGCCTTGTACGTCTACCCTTGTCTTTTTAACCTTGTTTGTCTAGCCTTGTATGTCTAGCCTTGTATGTCTAACCTTGTCTTAACTCTCTTCTCCTGTCTATCTAGTTTTGTCTATATAATTTTGTTTGTCTAGGCTTTTCTGACTAACTTTGTCTACCTAGACTCGTCAATATAGGGTTTGTCTAGGGTTTGTCTGTCCTTGTATTTAAGGAAGATGAATTGGTATGAGCCAGCCAATGAATTCGTAATGGTAGAGTGCCAGGTGGACGTCCAGTTGAGGCTCTAAAAGCCGCTGTGGATAAGTTTCCAATATATGTCCTCAATGTAATGAACCATATAGCCAACGATGGCATCTTTCCCGACGACTGGAAAAAATCCAAGCTAGTGCTAATTAAGAAAGGTGATAAATTACCACAGCAAACTTCCTCATATAGACTCCTCTGCCTCTTAGATGATTCAGGAAACTTCTTGGAACACATGTTACTTTTCAGACTATAACTAGAACTTAGGTCAGGTAAACAACTATCAGGATAATATGGCTTCCGAGAGGGAAAATCAACAGTGGAGGCTATAGCAAATGTTCTTGAAGCAGCAAAAAAATCGCAAGCGGGCACACAGAGATCTAGAAAGCTATGTACCCTCATCATTCTTAACGTAAGCAATGCTTTCAACTCAGCTGTCTTGCAAAACATTATTCAGGAGCTCTCAGCAAGAGGTATCTTATCATACTTGCTACGTCTAGTACGAAGTTACCTACATAATAGGAAAATTGTTCTCCAAGAAAACAAGAAAACAGTGAAGTGTGATGTATGTAGTGTGGTGTCACAGGGCTCTGTTTTGAGACCGAAACTATGGAATGTCCTTTACCACGAAGACCTCAGACTAAATATACATGGATGTGGACATCGTAGGTTTCGCTGATGATTTAGCACTTGTAGTGTAAAGGAAGACGGAAATGGAAACTGTCGCAAATGTCAATCAACAAAGCTGTTGAGCAAATGGATGGAACTCATTAAACTAAAACTGGCACCAGAAAAGAGAGAAGCAGTATTTCCAACTAGACTAAGAAAAACGAAACCCATAATATTCAAAATAAAAATGAAAGATCTAGGTGTTAAAACATTCGATAAGAGCCTATCCTTTAATCACCATATCACCACAGTGGCGGTAAAAGCCCTTAAAACTGCTGCAGCGTTAGATGAACGAATGCCCAACTTTGGAGGACCCCCCAGTAGTAAGCTCGGTGGACCACTCCGCTGGTTACTTACACAGCCCCGATTTGGGCAAATATATTGAGAAAACAGGTGATTAGACAAAAGCTGCTAACCGTTCAAAGAAAAATGGCGCTAAGAGTTTGGAGTACTTACCGGACTGTCTCTAGGGATGCCGCCCTAGTGTTAACTGGCATACCAACCATAGAACTTATGGTAGAAGGGAGGGTAGAAGTCTACAATGGCAGAACAAACGATGATGGCACACATGCCGATTAAAAGGCACTAACGAAGGCCCGAATGTATCAGGCCGGGTAAAACCAGTGGCGTCTATCCACTTAGGGCTACTGCACCAGAATCCCAATCCTTGCTTTGGAGCGTTAGGCCTAGCGCGCACTGCGATTTTTTATCATGCGATAATTTTGTCGCAGGAATGCAACGTATGAGTTAGTACGGCAGTGCGCGCACATTCGAAAAATAATTCGCAGCGATTTTATAATTGTGATTTGTTACAATTTGCTGCGTTTGCTCGCGACGCGATTATCGCGAAAGCAAACTGCAGCGTATAAGTGTATGGTCTCCGCACACTGCGATAGAAAAATCGCCAATTCATATTCCATTTTTGCAAGAATAAACATGTCGGCGCCTGCATCTCCACTGGAGTCTCAATTCGAAACGAGGCTACACGTGGAACATTTGATAATCGCAATACAAGAAAGACCATCTTTGTGGAATAAACATGTCAAAGAATATAGTGATCATGATTTTAAAACGCGTTTATGGCAGGAAGTATGCCAAAATGTTGTACAGAACTGGGATGAACTAAGCAACCAAAATAAAAAAGATAAAGATTACATTTCATAAGATTATTATTCTGGTATAAATTAAACAGTTAAATTTTATTATATTGTCATGGAATAGATCCACTAGAAGAAGTGGAGTAGTTTGCAAAATAATATCGTTTTTCAATACAATTAACTGTAGATCGCGCAAACGTAGGATCTTAGATCACATTCATACAATTCGTCTTTGAATCTTATTCCGTCGTATTTCCGTACAAAATTGTGTAGGATACAAGAAAATAAGGTTTTGTTGATTGAAGCTGGAGGATATCCGTCGTCTTCGACTAGGGTAAGATAAAGGAAGATTTGGTAAATTAAAGGTTTTGCTAAAAAATGTATATAAATAAAAAGCTGGAACTGATCTCTTTGGTCGAAGATTCGGTACATGCTTTTACTATTTTGTCAAAACAACAACAAACAACAAATCTCAAGCGTCTAAAGGTCGATGATAGATCAAGATCGTCTAATCTTTAACGTCTAAAGGTCGATGCAAGATACGCTATTTATGTGTTAAAATTCCAAAGGTGCATTCTACCATTCATCTTGCTCTTGTCAGCCTGTAATTAAACAATCTCTGTTTAACTGATAAATTTCGTCTGGGATATGGTCGCATGATATGTTTCGAGAGTGCAAATGCTTCATCTGCAACAAAAAAAACGGCATTTCTGGTCCATCTCTAGTATTTGGTAAATTTCTTGATTGAGGTATATGTAATTGATTATTTTGCAATTTCTTTGCAAAATTGGTTTGCTTAAAAATAGTAGAATCGCTGCTGCTTCCATATGCGCCGACATTTATCCTAATAAACGAATAATCCGAATCAGCTACAGCCATCAAAACAATAGAGTTATATTGTTTATAATTAAAAAACTCAGAGCCTGCTCCATTCGGTTTCTCCAGTTTAATATGTTTTCCATCCACCGCACCCAAGCAATTCGGAAAGTTTGTTCTTTTATAAAAACCTTCAGAAATATTTAACCAATCATTTTCTTTCGACTCGGCCATATATAATAGATGTAAACAAAACCATAGTTTTTCGGATGTATCTTCAACTATTTCACGAATTGTAGTAGCTCCTAATAAATATTCGTAATGAAAAGAGTAAAAACTGTTCCTCGATGCAAGGTATCTGAAAAAAGAAAATTATAGTTAGAAGAAATTATAAAAAATTGAAATATATTAAGGCGAGTGCTCTAAGATAGCCCGCGAAATCTGTTCAATAATGATAGTATACTTACTGATTAATAATCATATAAATCATCAACATATTTCTCTAAGCTATATTTCCGGAAAATATGAACTATGACTATTCATATCTATATCATGACTATTTCATGAAAAAAATACCATTTTACGGAAATATAACTTAGATACATATGTAGATGATTTATATGATTAATAATAATCAGTAAGTATATAGTATCATTATTGTTGCATCACATTTTGATCAACATACGACCTAATACTGCAAAACTGCAATTTGCAAAAAACGAAAGAAAATTTGAATTTCGCCGGCTACGTGAACGGATTCTCCTTAAGTATAATACTTATTTTAAAGGTGCTGATATACAGAGAAAGTGGAAGAACTTGAAGAACTGTTTTTCCAGAGAGTTAGCTTCCCAGAAAAAATGTGAGTCTGGTCAATCAAGGAAGAAGAAACGCAAGTACATTTACTTTGAACAACTATCATTCTTAATACCGAGTACTACTCCAAGAGACACTAGTTGCAACATCAAATCTATTGAAGAATGTGCGGATTTGGAAAATCAATCGGACGAGGATAATAACTACAGACGCAGGATTCCAGACAAGCTTTATATCGACGTAAGGCAAGTGCTCAAGCACAAAAAGAAAATACAAATGAGGAGGAACTATTGGACATATTACGTAAGAAACAAATTCATGACGAGAATGTTAGTTTTGCAGAGATGTTGATACCAATGTTAAGAAAATTGAATGAGGATCAGAAATTTTATGCAAAAATCGAAATTTTAAATGCCATGGACAGGGCCAAAAGATATATTCCGCATCCTGTATATCCCGGATCAATGCAAAGAGTTCCTCGGAATGTATGCCCAGGATCAAGTAGTGGTATGCAAACCGTACCACCGGATATGTTCCCCGGAGCAATGCAAATGACCAGGAACAGCAATGACTATTACGAAAGATTTGGGAAAGATTTGCAGCCTTCTGAAACTGAGGTTTCCCAAGACTCTGATGATTTCTTTGACGTTACTATGTCGACGCTTTAATAAAGTTTATACTTATTATACTTAATAAATAAATACCACATTTATTTTGTTTTACTTATCTGATGGTGACTGACAGCCTTTCTTCAGCTGGGATTGCATTTCGCCATGTAGTATTTTTGTATTCAATATGAGGTCCAACAATTCTCAGTAATCTGTCAAATGTTTGAATTTTCATTCTAGAATAACCATAGAATTTTTTGGGATATAGCCGAAGATCATTGTATTTCTGATAAAAGAAACCCTTAATAAATCTATCCGCTGTAAAAGCAGGAGTCCAGTATTGAAGATTTTTTTTCTTTTTTCTTCTTTCCCTCCGAAGTGAACCTCCATGGTGAGACTGAGCAATAATCACCGATTTTTTTGTCGTACTGCATGCACTGTACTTTCTGCGATATTTTACAGCGCGATTCTAAAATCGTGTCGCAAGAAATAAAATCGTAGTGCGCGCTAGGCCTTAGGCAACAAGAAAACACGGTGAGACAAATTTTTATCACCCAAGTTTTAAGCGGGCCTGGCTGTTTCAAGACCTTTCTCCCTAGCATCGGTAGAGCCACAAATTGCCTATGTATTTACGGTGGACTCAGAGACAGCGCGGCGGATACCGTTTTAGAATGTGACAGGTGGATACCAGAAAGGGAAAAATGGAAAAATAAGACCGGGCTAACACTAGACCAATCAACAATGGTTGAACAAATGATCTCGTTGGATGGCTTGTGGGCAGATACAATTTGGACGTTCCAAGACATTATGTCAATATAAATGCTAGACGAGCGGAAAGCGAAAGAATCCCAAAAGATGAAAAATGTTAGTACCTGAACCCCTAATTACTACAATTGAAAGGGAGATATAAGAGCGACACCATGCAGCAATATCTTGAAAATTATGGGAAAAGCGGTCCCCAAGATGCTTATGATATTCAGAGGACCAAGATTTAGATTCAACAGGACCCCTATTTTTAAGTTAACCGTGAGGTGCTTCCTACGTATCCAAAAAAGGGTTGTTTGTCTAGCCTTGTCTGCCTGGCTTTGTCGGTCTAGTCTTGTCCATCCTTGTCTGTCCATCCTTGTTTATTTAATCCTATCTATCTTCATAGTCTTGTATGTCTCATTTTTAGTTTGTTGTAATAATCACCTAGACAATGTAAGGCTAATGAAAATTTCGAATTGAAATCAAAATTATGCCGACGCGAATAATTTTGCGTTGGCGTGTGAGGGTTGCGAGAGGGTTGCGTGGGTAAAAAATTGCACATACACAATTTACTAATTAATTTCTAGATAGTTTCCGGCAGACATTATGCACGTAAAAAACCGCCGTCAATAACTAATTAATTCGTTGTTGCTCGAGTTTAATAGGCTCATTCGGCCAAATTGTTTTGCACGATTTTCCAGGAAAACGAACCGAATTAGCTAATTAAATTTAATTATGCTTCGTTTTATTGCCGCCTGAATGATGTAGGTTATTCAATTGCTACATTCAATCCTAGATTTAAATACACGCAGCTGACAAGACTAGACAAACAAGACTGCGCTGATATGATTAGACAGACGAGCAAATCTAATTAGACAAGAATAAGTGAAGTTTATATAGCTTACTCAAACAAGATAATGTCTATTCCACATTTGCTAATGGATGAAATTTAGGATAGTACTCATTTATATATTCTAATGTAAGTAGATGTTTAAATTACGGGAAAATATCTTGGTTAATGAATGAAGGTCCTGCCTTATCTCGATTTTGTCCTTAATAAATCATACGGTGATTCCCAATGTACAATATATATTTTCTCCCTTAAGTTTTTTGCTGTTTTGTCCGCAATCTGTGTGTGCGCCTCGCTTGGGACCGAAATTAGGATCAAAGCATTGAAGTCATTTACAAATGATGCCATTTATCAGCAGTCCGGGCGCGTCCCATCTTCGCATTCTTTCGGATCTTTCGCCTTTCAAAACCGACCGAAACGGATAGAGAGTTTCCAAATGTTGTTTTTTTTTTCATCTTGTGCTTCTTTCGCTCCCTCTACCCAGCTCGATTCTATCCTTTATATCTCATTTACGGCTACGAAATTCTCTCTGTGCTACGTTTGCCGTGCTGCACGTTTAAAGCGGCCGCGTGTTTTTTTTTACCCTCTTGTTGTGTAAAAAAGGACGATAAGGAATGTGCACGGTGCTTTTCCCATCCGGAGAATATTTTTTTCTTGTATATTTATAATTCGATTCAAAGAAATTTTTATGTAAATTTGGTCGATGTGAATGTAGATATTGCGCAATATTTGCGCATAGTCACATGTAAATTTCTTTGTCGTTGCGAACCGACGGAAAAGATTTGCTCAGTTCTAATTGGGGTGAATTATTCGTTGCGCTGAATTTAAAATTAAACGAAATATTTGCGACTATGCCAAGTAGGAACTGTGCCGAATGAAGAACGAGATCATCGAAAAGGGCCATTTCGCCACTAATGAAAATAACTTAAATTATTGTTTTATATTTTATAAAAATTAATTTAATACATGTTATATCTCATCCGTACTACCAATGTTATGTTTGCGATGGGTGAGAACCACCGCTGTTACCAATCATTTGATCCTTGGACTTGCGAAGATTGTGCGTCTGTCCGCGGCCTTAAGCTATCGTCAATCTTCAAGCTTGGAGTGAGATGCGACGGGAGATTCCAAGTCACCAGTTGAGTTTTCCTTCGTACTTATATCTCATCCGTACTACCAATGTTATGTTTGCGCTGTCTGAGAATAACCGCAGTTACCAATCATTTGATCCTTGGACTTGCGAAGATTGTGCGGCTATTAGCGGCCTTGAACTATCGTCAATTTTCAAGCTTGGAGTGAGATGGGACGAGAGATTCCAAGTCACCAGTTGAGTTTTCCTTCATTGATATCCCTATCGGTTTGGACACGGAGTCAAAACTAGTAGACGTTAGCTTTGTTTTCGGAGTTTTATTAATTTACAATCTACATATATGATTTACACGTTTTATTTACACTCTACTGAACTACTATAAACTGTCTACCGGACTCTCTGGACTCTGACTGTCTCTACTTGATTCTACATTCTTGACTCGATTCTACCTCTTACCTACCTGCTATCTTCTCGACTCTACCTTCTTGACCCTACATTCTTGACTTTGTTCAGACGAAAAGCACGAGAATGTTCTCAAAACCTTGTTGAAAAACTTCCTCTTGTCTGACCTACGTACACTCTATTGCATTTGGAAAAATGAATTCCCCCTCAAAATATTTGGCTTATACGAAATTCATTGTTCCGAATGGAATTGCGAGTAGGTACGTAGTTCAGAAGGACGAAGTTTTTCAACAAGGTTTTAGATCATTCTCGCGCTTTTCATCTAAACAAGATACTAGTTCTCTTTAAAACCATTGTCTCGAATGTAATCATAAATTCCCAGAAATAGACAATCTTAAAATCTCGAATAATTGCAACAAAGGCCCTACATTTAATCTCCTAGTGTCATTAGAAATGTTTAAACAAAGCCGTAACCCATCAGTTAATCTCCGTAATGAGCATACCGACCTAATCTTTTTAATCTTGCTCAATCGCCTCCAGGTAATTCCCTAACTGCAAAAAGCCACCTCCCCTGCCCAAAAATCCGTTGAATAAATACATTCCATCATCAATTTGTCATAACTTGGAAATGACCTTTATCAGTCGAATCTCGAAACGTGATAAATGTAGAAATTTATATAACTGTGAATAATAACATTTTTACATATTATAAGTTAAAACATTGTGAATTTTTCAATGCAATATAAGGCTTTATACTTATCTACGTGACTAGTTCTCTGACTGTCTCAACTTGATTCTAAATCCTTGACTCGACTCTGCACTGCCCTACCTTGTATCTATGGAAGAAAGTCGGCAAAAGTATCTTGGACAGTGGCTCGCCACTGTCCATCGAAGAATATTCTTGAACTAAGCATAGAGCAAAAATTTGGCTAAATGCACTACCGCAGGTGGTAACCAACCCACCGTCACCTATGGTTACGTTAACGGATCTTCGGATTCTGGGTAGTCCGCACAACATGCTTCAAGGATGAGTCGGAGCATCCTGAAATCACCGGACGTAAACTCAGACCAAGGCGGCAAAGCTTCTTCGCAACATTTAATGCCAACTCACTACTACAAGTGGCTAAACTGAAACATTGGACTGATTCACTAACACCATACAACATAATACTGACAGCAGTACAAGAAACCAGATTTACGGACGAACATGCCTTCGAGTCCCAAAGCTACGGAATCATCAACTGATAAGTGGGTTAGCGGGTAATGAAGAACGTACCCCACTTAGGTACAGGATCTATAATCAGTCACAGGATACTGGATTCAGTCACCGGCTTTACCTCCCCTTGCATTTGTGTCTCCATCCTCTTTCACAAATGCACAAACAAGTATAGTCAATGTACATGCCCCAATCAACCAGGACAACAGACGCAATCCAGACCGAACTGATAAATTCTGGGAAGACTTAGAAGATATTATCTCTAAACTTTCAGAGAGGCACACCGTCATACTGCTTGGTAACTTCAATGCTTAATTGGGAAGAGAGAAAATATACAGAAAAAAAAGTGGGCAATTATCCGGCGTATAAGCAAACCAACCGCAATGGAGAACGATCGGTGGATTTGTGTAGGACTTTAGGGTTGCTCATGAAATCTACAGCCTTCAAACACTTGCCAAGGAAGCAGAAGACTTGGAGTTCGCCTAATACCAACCTGGGTGAATTCCAGATAGATCATGTGGCTATTTCACGAAAATTTCAAAAGGAAATACAAAACGTGAAGGTACTAAGAAGCGCCAATCTGGACTCGGACCATTACCTCTAAAAAATCAAGATAAGACTCCTGCCTAGAAATACTAGATTACACAGAAACTCCAAAATGGTAAGATTTGACGTAGAGCGACTCAAGAACTGTCAAGAACTAAGTCAGAGACTGAACAATACAGATCTAAACAGCTTGTACCAACTGAAGGAGACTCTTGTCGAGGCGGCCAATGAACTCGCCCCTCATGCTAGAAGATGGCAGCATCCGTGGTAGACTGATGACTATGACAATTCAATTGCCCAAAGACAGACAACCTGGGTGAAGTGGAATTCTAAAAAGACCAAGGAAAATTGGCACAATTTTTTGAACAAAGAGAGGTTACAGCCAAGATAATTCGAGGAACCAAACGAACCTTCACACAAAACTAACTAACCCAAATCGAAGAGAGCTTTGCCAAGAATAACTCCAGAGATTTCTTTGGAACCTTCAAGCAGACACTCAGAAAATACGCTCCGCAAAGCCTCCACTTCAGAGACTGTCAAGGCAAACTGGCTTATAACGACAAGGACAAATGCCACCTTTTGGCTCAGTACATAAAAATCTACTTAATTGTGACCCACCCAGCGAGGACTTCGACTATTAACAAACCGCACCAAACCCGGACTCGTTGTCCCCTTCATTGGAATTAGTTGGCCAGATCATTCAACTTCTTAAGAATAATAAGGCAGCTAGAGAGGACTCTATCGTTGATGAATTGTGGAAAGGTGCTGGAAACAATGCCGTGCGCAAGCTAACCAGGATCACCCAGGACATCTGGGAAACATAAAAATTACCACCCGATTGGAAATCTGCTCCGATTCATCCGCCTTACAAAAAGGGCGATTTGACTGATCTAAACAACTACCGTGGAATTTCTCTCATCCCAGTAACATACAAGATTCTCTCGAAGTCGTTACAAACAAGGGCCGAAAATCAGCTGGATAGTCAACTGGGAGAATACCAGGTGGCTTTAGGAAGACCCGATGCTGTGTTGAACAGATCCTCAATCTTAAAACTATACTTGCATACTCCAAGATTAGAAACCGCAAGGTGGTCGTCACCTTTGTTGATTTTAGGAAGGCCTACGATTTCATTGATAGAGAAACACTTAACCAAGTATTCCAGGAACTAGGGCTAGAGAACAAAACCCGCAGACTCATCCTAAAAACTTTGACCAACACCCATTCCAAGGCAAAATTTAGAGGCGAGATTTCAGAAAGCTTAGAAATAAAAACAATGGAGATTGACAAGGAGACGGACTTTCCCTACTTGTCTTCAATTGAGTCCTTGAAAAGGTTATGAGAGAATTACGCAAGGACTAATTTGGTGCTCAGAGTGGTATCTACCTGGGACGTAAGAACGATGGACTTGACTGATTGCCTGGCCTTTTCAGATGCTATGGTAATTTGCTGATTCTCTTGAGATGGCAACAATGCAGGTAAATTGCCTCAGAAAACAGGCTGCCAAAGTGGTTCTTCAAGTGTCATTGGAGAAAACAGAATTCCTCATCAATATCAGAGATGCAAACAGAGAGATGTTACTAGAGCAGGGAAACATCGATAGGACTGAGAAACTCAAGTGTCTCGGGGGAAGGATTGAACCCAACTTATCAGAAAGAGCATCATTATCCAAGAGAGTCAACAAGTTAGAATTGGCCTATCGACTAACTAAGAACACAACAAGAAATGCATGTCACGCAACCTTAAACTTAAGCACTACACATCAGTCTTACGTCCTGGAGCCCTGTTTGCCATGGAGTGTATTTCCGTGAACCGAAGAGGTCTGGAAGAGAAATTGGTAGTAGCTGTGCTGATGAGAAATAAATCACGAAACGCGTCCACAGATGGTTATCCACTTAAGGTATCGGAAAGACATGATCTTAAAAACAATGTTATTTTTATAGTTTTTGTTGAGTGCCACGAAGGTGGACTGAAATCTGTAAAATAACTTACAAATTTTATGTGAGATTTGTTTTGGTAATCTGCAGTGTAAGTGTAGCAGGTAAGTCTGCAGTGTCCCGTCAGTACTTCTGTCAGTATTCTAAAGAACAATAGCTTGCTTGAAACTAAACAGGAAAAAGCCCTGTTTACTTTCAGCACGCTTTTGTTCTTTTCTGGTTAACAGATTCCAGCATTACTTTGGATTGTCTCAGCTCTAGAAGTTCTTTCCAGGTTTTCATCCATTGTTTTCTTATTTCTTCAACTAAACTTTAGTGGAGATTGTTTATATTCATGCCGCAAAAAGGTACTAGGCTTATACAGGGATTAACGTATCTCTTGTTTGCTAGGTGACCGGCTTCTTCGTTTCCATCTATACCTGTGTGTCCTTATACCCAGTATAGCGTTACTTCATTTTCTCTGCCTAGCTTGTTAAACTTTCAAACACAGTCTCATACCGCGGGATGGGACAGTTTAGATCTGATGGTATATGAGCTAACGGCCTTGGTGGCTGCTTAGCTATCTGACAGGGTAACAATTTGTTTTCCGCGATAGTTCCTGTCAAGGTTAAATTGTGCACAACTCTCGGTTGCATGACCTCCACTTGGAAGATTCTTGGGTAGATTCCCATGTATTCAAAGTATTTGGTACGAAAACCAAACACTCCTGCACCAGTACCTTCCTTTGTCTTCGAACCATCCATATACCTCTTGATAGCACTTTGCTCTATGTGGTGGTACTCTGAGGATTCGTCGTTCCAATCTGCTTTATAACTACACATTGCTTTGTAGTTTTTCTCAAAATGGTATTTGTGTTGGAGGGCTGTCTTGTATTTATACAAGAAAGTCGAGAAGGAATTTGTCCTTGTCTACGTGACTAGTTCTGCACTCTTTCCTCTGTTTTGACCCTACATTCCTGACTAGTTAATATTATAAGACTGTCTTGTATTTATATAAGAAAGTCGGGAAGGAATTTGTCCCTATCTAGGTAACTAGTTGAGTGACTGTCTCTACTTGAATCTACATTCTTGACTCGACTCTGCTCTGCTCTATACCCTTGATTCTACAATCTTGACTAGTTTGTTTTGGAGGGCTGTCTTGTATTTATCCAAGAAAGTCGGGATTTGTCCTTATAAACGTGGACTAGCTGAACTCTGACTATCTCTACCTGATTCTACGTTCTTGACTTGACTCTGTTCCGTTCTACCTTCTTCGGCCTACATTCTTGACTAGTTTGTATTGAAGGTCTCTCGTGTATCTATACAAGAAATTCGGGAAGGGATTTGTCCTTATCTACGTAACTAGTTCTGGACTCTAACTGTCTCTACTTGATTCAAGAGGAACAATATACGGAGCGTTCATAAGGTTCTTATCCCATTCGAGACCGATTGCACACCGTGTTTGCAATTGATTTCCGAGACTATAAGACGACCTGCACATCATGTGTGTAATAACAGTAATTTGCAATTATTAATTATTCTGAGTAAACTATTCGTGGAAATAAGATTTTTCTTGAACAAATGAAATAGGGTATGTAAAGTACATGAAAACAAAATTTGGCATTGGTTTTACTATGTAACAAAATATCTAAAAATTATCCGAAGCCTTTAAATGTAAAATACTATAAATATGCATGCAGCGCAGGCCTAGGGAAAGAACATCAGGAATGCAGGAAGTAACCAGTGATAATGAAAGATGATTTCATGTTTGCAAGAAATAGAAAAAAGGATCGAAATTTTGTTATCATGGATAGTGATAGTGATTTAGAAAATGAGGAAAACATGAATGTGAATATTGAACTATTAGATGATACACAGGATGAGGTTTTTGAAGAAAATTATTGGGACGATTGTACTGAAATTGAAAGTGAAATTGTACAGTATCAAAGTGAGCTCAGTGAAGATACAGAAACGCGAGATGATGATGGTTGTCTTACAAAAATTCCTTTGGTGGGTAAACCAGGTCTCCAAAAGTTACCAAACGGAGGAAGTCCGTACGATTTTTTTTAAATTTTATTCGATTATACCTTTTTCTCTTTGATTGTCGAAGAAAGAAACAAGTACGGGGAAGTGAGTAAAGGAAAACTGAAAGGACTTAACCATTTCTAAATCAAAGGTGTTTGTAAGTTTATTATTACATATGGGAAATATCAAATGTCCAATTGATAATTATTGGAATAAAAGCGAACAATTTGGTTTTTATTGTTTTGCCCAACACATGACTAGACAAAGATTTCAAAATGTCTTACGATCGCTTCATTTCTCGTCTGATAAAGAAATATATTATCCTCTCAGAAAGTTATCAATACATGAATCACTAGTTCCTTGGAGAAGAAGGTTAATATTTAAACAATATACTGCCGGCAAAAAACACAAACATGGTGTAAAGTTATACGTTGTGTGCGAAAGTTCTGGTACCGCTTTACGAATGAAAGTATATACGGGAAGTGGTGACGATATAAGTGGAAAAGGACATGTAGATAAAGTTGTCTTTCATTTGATGAAAGATTTTCTAAATCAGGGACATTCTATTTTCATGGACAATTATTACAGTCCTTTTTGTTTCAAAATTGCTACAATACAAAAGTTACTGTACAGGACATTGAGAAAGATAACGAAAGGAAACAACTTGGAAGTTATAAAAAAAACTGATGAAAAATGAAATTAATTCTCGGTTCAAAAACAATGTACTGATAGGTAAATTTAAAGAAAAAAGAGACGTTTTATTTATATCAAGTGAATACAAAGCAACGTTAAAAGAGTATGGAAATAAATATAATATTCGAAATAATTAATTAATTATTATAAACGAAATATTCTGCAACCAATTGCGTTGTACTATTACAACAACTATATGAACGGAATAGATCGCAAATATGCTGTCTTACTATTCTTGTTCAAGGAGAACATTTCAATGGTACATCAAATTATGGATTAATTTAGTTGAAACTTTGGTTTTTAATTCCTGCAATTTTCATTTAACCTTACATTGCACACATGGTGTTCAATCCGCTCCTCGCATTAAACATTTTCCGAGGAGTGTTCGAAAAAAATCGTCGTCTCGAATGGGTTATAAAACTTCCAGTTCATCCTATTGGTGGAGACGTGGTTACAGGAAAGGGAATGGGAGACATGTAGGTGCAATCTTCCAAACGATTACAGATGGGGGTGCAGCCGAGGGAGAAAAGTAGTACATTTGCGACTGCTAGAATTTTCAATTCATTAGACTGGTGGAGCCATGGATACAGGAAAAAGAGTTAGGGATAAGCAGGAGCAAACGATTACAGCTGAAATATGCAACCGGCGGAATAAAGAGTGGATTTGGTAAGACGAGAAAGGAAATATTACAGGGGCTTAACGGAATGAGTGAATCTAAAGGAATACCCGTTGAAACCCAAGGGGTTATTTTGAGGGAATTGAAGTTAGAAAGTTACTGGTGGCAAGTGGCGGCAGAATACAGTAATAACAGTCTAACAGCAAATAATTAGATGGTCAGGAGAAAGATTAAGTTTAGGAGGACTTTGCAATGCAAGAATAGGGGAAGAATAAGTCAGCACACTAGATAAATCTGGACAAGTGATAAGAAGAAAATCTTAAGACAAAGTTAAAAACTCAGAGGAAATAGTGTGGTAGGAACGGGTGAAAGAGAATCAATGGGATATGCTGAACGAGGGTATAGAGGGCGAGTAGGAGGGAGAATGTAAGTTTATTGGGTCGGCGGGAATTTCGGTTATGGACCGGATTTTAATAAGTAATGCAACAAGACAGGAAATAAAACGTATGGAAATCATAATAAGAAGTGAGTCGGACCACATACCAGTAATGGTGTTGAAGCTGCAAATGGAAAGAGAAGGTAGGGCAGAGAAATGGGTGAAATATGGGTGCGTTAAACGTACAGGAAACCGGAGAATGGAGACGGCGATACAACCGTGAGCTGTACCACCTTTACGAACACACGGATGTAGTTCGTACTATAAAATTGCTAGATTAAGATGGACATATCGAGCGAATGAAGGATTCAGACCCAGAAAAAATTATTATACGACAGAGACCATTTATGTTTTTATGCCAATAAAGGTTAGGATATATACATATATATATATATATATATATATATATATATAATATATATATATATATATATATATATATATATATATATGTATATATATATATATATATATATATATATATATATATATATATATATATTTATTTATAAATAACTAGTTTGTATTGGAGGGCTGTCTCGTAGTTATACAGAAAAGGGAAGGATTTGTCCTTATCTACGTGACTAGTCCGGAACTCTGACTGTTAACTTTCCTTATTTCTACATTATTGACTCGACTCTCCCCTGTTCTACTTTCTTGACCCTACATTCTTGACTAATTTCTGTGAGGCCTGTCTTCAATTTATACAAGTAAGTCGGGAAGGGATTTGTCCTTATCTTGTTATTGTGGTTTATTTGGATATGAATAACGTTAATGGTTTTTTGTATAAGGCCGGGATGGGAATTTAAAAGCTATATCTAAACAATGTTCATTGTTTAGTTGCTTTCCAAAATACTCCAATTATATAATTGCTGATAATGGAGCCACATTTGACTTACTATGCATTTTACCTTTTTTCAATTATTCAAATTGGTAATGGCATTGAAATGATATTTTACGGTTGAATAATAGTATATTACATAACGATCTTAAAACAAACGGAACACAGCCTGAATACATAAATATATTCAGCCTTTCCGGAGCTCTATAACAATTACTGAGTCTTTTTAAGACTACTAAATCAAATCTCATGTGAGATTTGTAAGTTATTTTATAGCTTTTAGCGCAATTCCCCGAATACGTAGTTGCCTTACAACTCGAGTTATGTACTATACTTTATCTATGACCACATTAATTTGTTTCTGTTTAATAAGAAAAATATGTTTGATTAACAAATAAGTAACAACAACAAATTTATTTCTTATTAGGTACATTATTTAACATTACAATAAACAACAGTTTTATTTTCATATATAACTGTTACTCAACATTATTTAATTTGTAGGAATGAAAAAAATACATTCTTAATGGTTACATACCTTATTGGAATAAGAGTGCTAATACATATAGGCAACCCAATGTACGCATTGTGTGGATGCAAGACACATAGAGGTAGGGAAAATAAATTTGAAGGGGGTATATAAAAATTGTTTAAACTATTGAAATTTTTTTCGAGAGGTCCCGCTGACGCGCGATATGTGGTCTTGATTTATCTGCTCCTAATATAACCTAATCTAACCATCCGTTTTGTTCAATTCTGTAGCAACGGTGGCGTTTTGTATCTGTAGTCACTGAAGGTTTTATGTCATTTTCGTTTGAACTGTGACACGGCGGGCGCTGAACGTATGAGCATGTAGTAGCAGCTATCAACGAATCGTAAACCAAACATACGTTTGTGTTATGATGTATTTACATAGTCCACGAACTGTACAATAATGGGCATTTACAATAGTGGTTCTAGATAAAATATTTTATATAAACTTTGTCACAGATCTTATGACATAGTCTTATTATCTTGCAAAACTATTGAAGACACCACGATAAGCACCATTTGTCTTATATGCGAACGGGCAAATATGAAAAAGCAGTATTTTAATTAAATTTAATAAATAAAAACCAATAAATAAAACTAAAGGTTTAAGATATATTTTAGAAAAAATCTTCATAATTTTCCATTTTCCAAATGCTTTTACCTTCTCCCAACCATCAGATATTGTAAATTAAACTTAACAGGTTTTTTAACGTAATCCACTTAAAAATAAAAGCAAATAATTAATATTTTATACTACAGCACAATAATTGAACGCAAACTTTCGGGTCAACGGCACTCTTTAATTTATACAGGTCGTCAAGAGGACTTTAGGTTATCGATTTCCACATTATTTATGTACACACGCCGAGATGCCGGCCGCTTTACCCGCACACGTTTTCGCCCCACGCCCCCGACCGATCCCCTCCCGATCCCAAATTACATAACAAATACACATTAATGAAATTGTAATCTTACATGGCATACATCTCCGGCGACGAACGACGACTCGCGTAATTACAGAACGTTTGTTTTCGCCACAATCTACTTCACCATTCTCCATTCTCGCCACGAAATTTATACATTTATTATGGAAATTTTAGAATTATATATTTCCGACAATTTATACAATATTAGAATAATCTACAAAGACTAGACCGAAGTAGACAGACACAACTAAATATTCAGGTAAATCTTCATAAACAAGAATATATAGACAATACTATATAATGAAGGACGTTATTCCTTGTCTTTTCTGTTCATCAGAACATATTAGACTATGCATGTGAAACGTACATTAAGTACGTAGATTAGACTTTTAATAACCAAGTCTGATTGCATAGAATAGACTTCGTCCTCATAATCTAGTCTGATCGAATGAGTTGGTCTTTAATATTTCATTTAGACTAGACTTATATTAATCTTATCTGTGTTTATGTAGACTAGATTTAGTTTTCAAGATTTAATTTAGGGTAGATGGATACTTAGACTAGACTAAGACTAGACTTTTGATAAACTTGTCTGAGTGTGTGGACTAGACTTGGTCTTCACGCTTTCATCTAGAGAGAACATTTAATAATAATCTGAGTGTGTAAATTTAGCTTAATTTTTAAGTTTTGTCTAGTGTAGACTTTTGATAATCTAATCTAGACCGTCAATCCTCGATTTTTTGTCACAAATTTTACTGGTCCGCAATTTTGTTTAAATATTATCAGTCCTCGGGCCAAAAAAGGTTGATAAACGCTGGTTTATACTATTTTAGTTGACCGTAAATAAGTTTTAAAATGTTAACATTATCTTTTTGAAATTATAACTTATGAGGAAGCAATTACAAATAATCCTGAAATGATTTATAAAATGGTTTGACAAACGTTCACATTTGTCTAACAATACACGAGGATTTGAACTAATTTATTGATATTTACGTACTCTATTTATATAACATTCATTACAATGTAATCTAGTTGTATCAGTGCGTGCATCCACTTATTCGTCTAAATATAGTGTATACTAGAAATTCAACAAAACCTAGAATTACATTAATGGTTGCACGAATTATAACAGTTTCGCAACAATTGAAAATTCAATCGTTACTTTCCACTGAATGAAAATGTTTAATCGATTCAGATTGAATTTCAATTTCAGCTTATCATTAATAAATCTTTTTATTACTCTATTTATTTATCTATATACACTTAGTTCGCATGTAATAATCTGTTAATGCATGAGGTTTCATGTAAACTCTTCATACGTAACTAAACAATTGTTATTATTTTTAAATCCGCCACCTGTAGTTAAACTATTCATCCTCAACTAAACAAGTTGAAACCTTTTTATTCATTTCAATTTGTTCGGAGAAAAATGAAATATTTTTGATTGTGATGCGGGACTCGAGCCCTGTCGGAGCTTCCTCCGTGCAACGATTAATTAGTGTATCCTGCATAAACCTTCGCTAATGCGAAACCGATTTCGGGCCAATTTGCAATGTTCCCTGTCGGCCGTAATTTATATCCCGTTTGCCTTTAAAGATCTATCGACTACATACGTTACCCGCAATACAGATTCAGATAATTTACAATCTAACACTATTAACGACCCACAATAACAATGCATCACGGTGTTATCCATCTACCCTTTATCCAAATCTAGTTTTTACTTCCTCCTCGATCGCCCAATGCTAATAGATTTGATATTATCCTCACTATCTATATGGAAATTTTATTGAGATTAGACGTAATTAGAAAGTAACATTTTCAAGGAAGATCATTAGATATTTGAGATTATTTCAGTTTTGCACATGACCCCTTGTATGAAGTAAATAATGGGTCAACTCCTTAAACTGTAACTTTTTAACACTATGCCTGTATAGTATTAAAGAGTTACAGTTACAGCGGATTACAAAGATAAACAACAAAATATATAAAGGAATTTTAAAAGGAAAATCGGAAAGTTGAATTTTTTTCGGTCCATAATGCTGCTAGGGGCTACTTTTTTCGAAGGCAAAGAATATATGGCAAATTTTTTGAGGGTCTTCTCAAGGAATTTTGTGTACCTCTGGTCAAGATCTAAATGCAAACTCAGATCATCAACAGTTTCCAAACACTAATTTCTTTCCTAGTTTTGATCGCCATCTGATTCGCATCCAAAACGCCTGGGAAAAAGCGATATTTTGCGGAGAATTCTTCAGTTCCTCAGGGCTCGTTCCAAGATTTGTAGTTTTACAAAAAATGAATTGAGAATTTTCCGACAATTTCTTCAGTTTCCGACCGATTGATCCATCAACTTTTCTGAAAATTGAGGGGAAACTGTTCCAAAGACTTTATCAGTTTCCCAAGGTGTGGTCTGTAATTCATATAACAATATTTCAGAAAATCTAATAAAAACTTCATGTTCCTTAGTTCTGTGAGTTTTGTCCAAAATCAAGGCAAAACTCAAATGTTCCAATAGCCTGCTCCTCATTTTCATTAAAAAATCATTTTCCGAAAATCTGCAAACGTCTTTAGCTCCTCATGCTTTGGATCAAAGCCCTAATAACAGTTTTCCCGAAAATCGAGGAAAAGCTCAAAATTAGTCGATTAAACTAACGACTCTAAATGAAAATTTCTAGAAATCCCAGCAAAATCAAAGCCATTTTTCATATCCTCTTTTTCTGATCAGTGGAGGAAACTGAAAACTGCCGAGAAAAAAACTGAAGAGTCCTTCAGTCAGCTTTCTTTTGGGGTTTTAAATAAACAAAAACGTACTAGTACTTCAACGGCTCCTATACTTTGAATATAATTTGACGTATCGACGTAGTGATACTAAAAAAATTCAGCTTAAAAAATTAAAAAAAAACGTATTAATGCGTCAACGGCCTGCAATGTGTTAAATTGAAATGAACCAAAATATTAATAAAAAAAATATTGTATGTGAAGGATGCTATTTTTATAATCGTGTGTAAAAGTATCGAAATCGTGCGTAAAAGTCCAATGTAAATCAAATGGCGTTTCATTATTAAACGATTTCTGTTTGTTACTATCTCAATATTTCATGGCACTAACCAAAAAACATAGACGTAGTGAAACATAGAGTGGATTGAATCCAACTTATCAGAAAGAGCATCATTATCCAAGAGAGTCAACAAGTTAGAACTAGCCTGTCGACTGACTAAGAACACTTACAATAAGAAATGCCTGTCACGCAACTTTAAGCACTATAAACTTAAGCACTATACATCAGTCTTGCGACCAGAAGCCCTGTATGCCATGGAGTGTCTTTCATTGAACCGAAGAGGTCTAATAGGGAAATTGGAAATCAGAGAGAGGAGAATCCTCAGGGATATCCTAGGCCCGGTAAAGGAAGATGGGGAATTTCAAAGGCGGCATAACTCTGAGCTTTACAAACATATTGCGATGCTCTCTGACTATGCAAGGAAAAGAAGGGTAGCTTTCCATGGCCACGTTGCAAGATGTCCTACAAACCGACTAACCAACCATCTGTTCACCTTCTGCTAAAACAAGAAGGTTCGTACCACTTGGTTGACAGAAACTGAGAAGGATATTAAAGAACTGGAAATAACAGATCTCCAAAACAGACAGTCTGTATGACGCACCCTGAAGGAAGTCCGTGGATTTCAGGAAAACCCCCGTAGGAAAGCTAGCCCCTGGACAGAAGAGAGAAAGGAGTTACACCGGCGACAGAAGATGCGACAATACTGAGCAAAGGTCAAAGCCCAGCAGTTGAACAAGCGTGCTCCAAAGTAGGCCTATTCGAAAAAGGAAGAAGAAGACGTAGTTAATATAAATTTGACGTATATTACAATTGAATTAGTTTTTAAATTATAAATCAAGAAGTCTCGGCCTCAAAGTCTGGATCAATCTGGCTCTATTGTAACTTAACCTAACCATAACCTAAGCTAGATTAAATCTAGGTTAACCTAAATTACATGGCCAACGACCAAATAGCGTTCCTATCACTGTACTAATTAGCGGTATTACTTGCTAACAATTTTTGCTTTTGCAATTTAAGAGCAAGTTCACACCTTTAAATAACTGGGAGTGCGTCTAGATCGTAAGGGAAACCATGAAATATAAATTATTGACAGAATAAAGAGTTCAGCAAGGGTATACCTACCACAGCCTCAGAAATAGTTTCCTGGGAAAGAAAGAAGTTTCACTAAAAGCAAAAATGAGTTTAAACAGAGCTGTATTCGTACCTATACTAACATTTGGGTGCGAAAGCTAGGTGTTAACGAAGAGAGCAGAAAACAAGATCCAAAGTATAGAGATAAAATACCGAAGAAGAGTGTTAGGAGTCACAAGACGAGATCGCATAAGAATTGACACCATCAGAGAACAGTTAAAGGTGCAACCAGTAGCAAAGCGAATCGAGAACTGCCAACTGAAATTGTATGGACAGCTTCAGCGAATGGAGGGCAAAACACCAGTGAAGAAAGTATCGGAAGCTAAAGGTCAAAAAAGAAACATAGAGAAAGGCGAAAGACAACATGGAATCGAAACATAAAGAAAATAGTAAAGGACAGAGGACAATGGTTCAAGCATCAATTATGGCAAAAGGAAAAAAGGAGTGGAAAAAGTTCATATATAGCGAAAGAAATGTTTGAATACTACCTTACCACCTTATATATATATATATATATATATATATATATATATATATATATATATATATATATATATATGTATGTTGTATTTGAGATTTTCGCGGATAGATACCTGTGTTGTATTGTTTTCTCGGGGATTCCGCGTTGATGCTGAGGGTTGGCTCTGAAAAGAACCGGATTCTCGACGTTTCGGCGAACTAACATTCGCCATTCTCAAGAGATATATGCGTCCGCGCGGGTCAACCGTTAGACGCATACGGTGCGTCTGTATGCGTCTAACGGTTGACCCGCGCGGACGCATATATCTCTTGAGAATGGCGAATGTTAGTTCGCCGAAACGTCGAGAATCCGGTTCTTTTCAGAGCCAACCCTCAGCATCAACGCGGAATCCCCGAGAAAACAATACAACACATATATATGTATATATATATATATATATATATATATATATATATATATATATATATATATATATATATATTCTTTAAGGAGATATCTCCTTTAAGGATGATATCTCCTTTAAGGAGAGCGCTAAAACACAATCAAATAGCACGTAATTTTTACTGCCTTCTTCTTTCAGCCCAGAATCCTCTCATATATTCACTGTGTTTCTTCTTCATCTCTTCTGTCCACTTCTTTCCTGTTTTCTTCTCTTTGGGAGTTTGTTCAAACTTCTGTTTATTTTTTCTCTGTATTTTTTTCTGTCGGTCATGTCGTCTGTGGAGATGTTGAGTTCCTTGAGGTCTTCTAAGGTTTCCTTTACCCAGTTGGTTTTCACTGCATTAGTCATCACTATGTTAAAAAATTTCTTGGTCAGTCTGTTTTCATTCATCCTATATATGTGTCCATAGAATTTTGTCCTTCTTTTCCTGATGTTGTTTGTAATCGTCTCTGAATGTTCGTACAGTTCTTTTGTTGGTCTCTTTATCCAGATCCCCTCTTTCTGAACCGGCCCATAGATCTTTCTTAGTATTTTCCTCTCTTGATTTTCTATATCGTTGATTTTCGTTCGTCCCTTGATGTCCCTTGATACTGTATTGTAGTGTCTTAATTTAGCATTGATAGAGATACTCCTTTTTTTGTAGTGGTTCCATGTAAGTCTGTATGCTTGTTGTAGTTTTTTGATCCTTTCTACATTGGATTTTGTGTTCAGTTCTGTTTTCTGTATAATCGCTCCCAGGTATTTGAAACTGTCTACTTGTCTTGTCTCTCCATACTTAGTTATCAGTGGGTGTCTGTCTGTGGATTTTGTGTCCATGTACTGTATCCATGTCTGTGGAGATTTGTAGCCCTGCTTTGGATGAGATTTCGTGGAGTGTCTCTAGAGCTACTTTGGCTTCTTTTCTACTATGTGTTAAGATGGCTATATCATCAGCGAATGGCAAACATTTTATGTTGACGATTCTAACCTTGTGTCTCCCCATCTTTACCCCACTGACTCCTTTTTCCCATGTCCTGATTGTTTTCTCTAAAACTAAATTGAATAGAATGGGTGAGAGGTCATCTCCCTGTCTCACTCCTGTCTTGATTGCAAATGGTTCCGAGACCTCTCCCATGAACTTCAATTTTGATGTGGTATTTGTTAGTGTTTCCTGAATTAGATTTCTGGTCTTTTTGTCCACCTTCATTTCTTCCAATGTGTTGAAGAGTGTTTTTCTATCTATGGAGTTGTAGGCCTTCTTGAAATCGACGAATATTACTGTGGTGTTCCTGGTCTTTCTAGTTATTAGTATTGTTCTCAAACGCCAGATCTGTCTCACTGCATGATCTTCCTTTCCTGAACCCTCCTTGGTATTCTCCTATATGTGGGCCTATCTGAGGTTCTAGGCGATTTAACAGGGATATGGACAGAATTTTGTACGTCACAGGTAGTAATGATATTCCTCTGTAGTTATTAGGGTCCGTTTTGTCTCCTTTCTTGTGGAGGGGGTGTATTAGGGCTAACTTTCATTCTTCTGGCATTTTTCCAGTTTCCCAGATGTTTTTGATGATTCTGTGTATTTTAGGTATAATGTTTTCATGGTCTAGCTTCCAGATTTCCGAAATCAGTCCATCTTCTCCAGGTGCTCTGTTATTTTTCAGTGATTCTATTATGTTCACAATTTCTTCGAGTGTAGGGGGTTTGGAATCCAGGTTAGGTTCTGGCTTTTCGAACTGTAGTTTCTGTGTTGGTTTTTCACAGTTGAGTTGTGTGTCGAAGTATTTTGCTAATATTTCACAGTTCTTTTTAGGGTTTGTCTCCAATGATCCGTCTTGCCTCTTGAAGAATAAGCTCGGTTGTTGATATCCTGTCATATTTTGCCTGAATATTCTGTAAAAATTTCGTGTGTTGTTTTTGTTGAAGTCCTCTTCTATCTCCTTCAACCTGTTGTTTCCATAACCTCCTTTTTCTCTGTGGTCCTCTTGTGGGCAGTGTGTTTTCCTGTTGTGTCTCTGAATTTTCCTTCCCTGTCTAATTGGGCATTAAAATCCCCTAGCAACACTTTTACCTGCTTCGTGGGGATTTTGTTCGAGGTTTCTTCCAGATCTTCCCAGAATTCTTCTATCATCTGCGGGTTTTTCTTGTTGTAGTTATTCGTGGGGGCATGAGCGTTGATCAGTGCATAAGCTTTGTTCCCAGATCGAATCGTAACTGTTGATATTTTTTTCTGATTTTGAGGTGAGATCCATTACAGAGTCCAGTATCGATTTGTGTACTACAAATCCTGTTCCGAAGAGTTTGAGGTTTCTTTTTGAAATGGTTATGGCTGGCTTCCCTTTGTATATTCTGTAGTTTTCGAGTCAAAGTGGTTCTCATCTGAGAAGCGTGTTTCCTGTATTGCCAGTATTTTGATATTGAATTTACCCATGGCGTTCGTCAGTTGTTTCAATTTACCTACTTTCAGTAGTGTGTTCGTGTTGAGTGTTCCCATGTAAAATATTCTATTAGTCTTGAGTGTTTTTGAGAGGCTCCGATTCTTCTCTTCATGACATGCCTGATCCCCTGGAATCCGATGATCAGGTCTATTACCCAGCCTTTTGGACTGGGGCCCAGGATAGTGGATTATTTCCCGTTGTTCTGACATGATTAATGGTTTGTGTTGAGGTTTTGGAGGTGAAATCCAAACGGATCTCACAAAATTTCGACTGGAGTTTTGAGTTCCAGAAGGTTCAATCGCAGCCGAGCTCACAAAGCCAACAGACGCTGACCAGAGTACCGGTGGTTCCCACACAGACGTGTCTGGATTTTCACCTGTAACCCTAGGCAGGGGCCCTCACAGGGTGGTACCATCCGGAGCCAGATGAACCCAGGTTTTTTAATGAGGTGTTACTCCTCTCCCTCCTTTAAAAATTATTCAATCCAAAAAAACAAAAAAAAGAATGTTTATCCCAAAAATGTTAAAAAAACGTTCAACATTTAACTATTCGCGGAATTTTTCTCTCAACCAGAAATTTTGAAACTTCCCCACCCATCACATTATCTATGAAATTTTGGCAGTTCTTAAATGTCAAAATTTGCTCAAATTTAATTCGAAAGTTCTAGTATACTCTATTACTGGTGCAGATTTGTACAGTCAAACTAACAACACTATTCCATCGCACATTTTTCACTAATTTATATTTAATGGACTCATCAATTTTACCACTTTTTACTAATTTTCTGTTTTACACAGAAATTTCAAACGATCCCAAATATAAATATATATATATATATATATATATATATATATATATATATATATATATATATATATATTATTGTGTCGATTCAACAGTATTTCAACATGCTTTCATAAAATAATATGATACAAAAATGTATGATACACGTGTGTGAAATGTTTTTGTGCACTCATTGCGTTTAATGCTGTCTTCACACACTTGTTTTATAAACTTATATCTGGTATTCCAAGAATTTTTTTTACGATTTTTTGAATCTAAAACTCTTTGAAAATAATATTTTTAAGAAAACTGAATAATATTCAGATTATTTTAATACATGTTCAAAAAATGCAAGCAAATTCTTATCATTTAATATACCTTCTGGTACTTTATTTGGAAAATTCATATTTTTTGGAAATCTGTAATACACGATTTGTTACTAATTGTGAAATTTGCATTGAAAGATATTTTTGCGTATATGAACGCCTGGATTAAATTTATTGGGTAATTACTAAATGCTACTTATATATATATATATATATATATATATATATATATATATATATATATATATATATATATATATATACATATATGCGAATATGCAAATTCGGGGCCAGTTTTAGCACATTTTGCTGCACACAATTTAAACTAAAATAGTTAACTTTAATCGTTTCATGGATTACAATTAAGTCACAAAATTGTACAATTAAATGTTTATTTAATATTATGATATTGATATATTTAATATTATAAATCATTCAGCAGTTTGAGTCCACTGTTGGACGGGTCTCTCTTTGATTTTTCCACTGATCCATTTCTTGCGGTGCTTTAGGCGCCTAATATTTTCGCACCATCGTGTTGGAAGACGTTTTATGTCTCTTAGAGCCTTGGTCGGCATTAAGGGATCTTCTTCATCCATCTGCCGTCCGTTCTTTTTGCAGTATGGCCTGCCCAGTTTCACTTTACTGACGCTATACGTTCTAGTGCATCAGTGATTCTTGTTCTTTCGACGTTCTTTGGACGGATTGGGTGGTTTGGAACTCTCTATCTCAATAATATGTCTCAAATTGACCGCACCATAGCCCTTTGATAGATGCTTAACTTATTTGCGGATTTCCTGATTAGATGCAGTGTTTCCGCTCCGTAAGTCATCTCCGGCAGGACGCATTGATTGTATACATTACGCTTAAGGCACTTGAGAAGGTCGGATTTAAAACTTGCCTCAGTTTGCCAAAGCAGCCTATGTCAGATATATCCTTCGATAAATCTCGTTCGGTTAATTGTCGCAACCTATTTGTATTCCATGGCCTAGGTACATATAAGAGGTTACCTGTTCAATTTCGGTACCATTTGTTGCTATATCCTCGCTCATAGCGAAGATACGTCTTAATATTGGGTCTTGTCTGTATTGATCTTAAGTCCGACGCAATGGGAAGCAGCCTGGAGCCCTTCCAACATTTTTCTGGCTTCGCCCAACCGGTCAGAAGAATATCAGCCATATCAGAAGAATATCATCTGCAAACTTCAGATTGTTTAATATTGGTCAAACCATACTAATTTTTTATTTGTTTATTTCACTAATTACACAATTTAGAATATATACATAAATTACAATATTAAGAAGGGGTGAGTAACAGGCTCACAAGTAATCGGAGCACAATGACAACCAAACACCTTAGGGATTGCAATACACAGAAATGGTACTCAACGAGGACCGAAAGAAACAAATGATTGGAGGCTTATTTCACCTCTGATAAGTTGGCAGAACCACCGCGGAAAAAAAAACCTCGACGGCACATAAGAATCCGCTTTTTATCCGCAAACGATTGTAAAAAAAATATCCCGCTTTTCCTATTTCCCGGGACCTATGGCTCCTGCTAACTTAACAGAAAGTTAGCGGGACCCATCCTAAAAATAATTATATGGAGGAAATAATTGCACCAGAATTATCCGCTTTTTATCCGCAAACGAATGCCGCGAGGAAAAAAAATTCCGCACTTTTCAATTCCCGGGAAAATTTGGGAATGTTTCGCGGAATTCGTTTGAGGATGAAGCAAAGGTTATGATCATGTACTATCGCGGAGAAATAAGGATACCGGGGGCAAAAATGCTGTGAGGCAATTTTAAAGAACAAAGAAAGAGAGGGGTAGATAATGAGGAAAAAGCGAGAGTCTACGATTATTTAGAGGAAAGTTTTATTTATTAAGTTCTGTTAAAATTCTGATAAACCTCTGAAAACAATTCTATAGTGAGAGCTTAATTGCAACGATTACAAATCGGTGATTTATTAAACCCATCGTATTCATTCAAACCCGGATATAGATAGCGGATTTCGGAAAGGGGCTGAGTGTAAATGTTTTTGTTTTTCCCCGGCCGAATCGTCACACGTTATTTCTATTGGCGCCGAAATGCTAGGGTCTTTCAAAGCTGCGGGCGGCATGCTAGGACCTTTCAAAGGTGCAAGCGGCATGTTAAGGCACTTTCAAAGACGCAAGTGGTATGTTAGGAATTTTCTTTTGGTTGCTTTTGGTTGTTGGGGTGAGAGGACAGTTGTAGTTAGTGGAGCTATTGCCAGCCCACTCTTTCTTTATTCTTCAAAATTACCTCTCAGCAAATTTTTTCCACGATATCTTTATTTCTCCGCGGAATATTATAAAAAGCGGATAATTCCGGTGTATTTATTTCCTCAAAATAATTATTTTTAGGGTGGGTACCGCCAACTCTCTGTTAAGTTAGCGGGACCCCATTTTCCCGGGAAATGGGAAGTGCGCGAATTTTTTTTACAATCGTTTGCGGATAAAAAGCGGAAAATTCCGGTGCAATAATTTCCTCAATATAATTATTTTTAGGATGGGTCACGCTAACATTCTGTTAAGTTAGCAGGACCTCATTTTCCCGGGAAATGGGAAGTGCGGGAATTAATTTTTTTTTACAATCGTTTGCGGATAAAAAGCGGATTATTATGTGCCGCCGCGGATTTTTTTTCCTGAGCTTAAGGTGGGTGTAACTCACCCGCTGACACCTTTGACCTCGTCTAAATAATTCTCGGGGTGGCGGTTGACTGTGCCCTGACAATCGGCATTTCCTTACCACTCTCCACGCAGCTAGCGGATTATTATGTGTCGTCGCGGATATTTTTTTCCGCGATGGTTCTGCCAACTTAACAGTGGTGCTTGTTTTACCAAGAGCGGTGGGGTGTAATTTAAGGAAGTGCTTCAGGCTAAGAGGGTAACAATTAAAAATGTCAGGACAGTCTGAAAGGAAGCGTTGGTTTAGGTGATTGTATTGCGCTTAGAGAAGCGTCCCCCTTACGAATGTTTCACTAAGTTTGTATGGAACCGCATCAGACGGTAGGTTCTGGGTATGCGGGAAATTATTGTGGGACAATTAAGATTTAAACGGGACAGTAGGTAGGGACAATCAATTCGATTGTTATGTAATTTAAATAAAATTAACATATCGCGCTCAGTACGTCTGGCATGTAATGGGGTAATACATGGTACCTCCGAGAACGGAAACCTACTTGATAGAAAATTAAGGAATTTTTCAAGACGTTGCGTGTATACATTATATTGAGGGGACCAAACACAGGATGCAAATTCCAGTTTCGACCTGACCATGGTGTAGTAAAGGGTAAGGTAGACGTTTATCGAACGGAAACTCGCAGTAGCTCTGATCATAAATCCCAGTGAAATCATGGGATTTGAGATCTCTCGGGTTGTTTTTTTTTATAATAGCGTCGGTATGTGCCCAGGTTCTTAATCGAGGTAACCCTCTTAACCCGGCGAGCGGTAAGTTAAACTATGTAATACGGAGCGCACGGTGGGTGTAACAAACCCTGATAGGAATCGTGTGAATTTAATAGTGTAATGTATTTTTTATTAATATTTTATTGATTATTAAATATCAGTATTTATTATTGAACTAAAATTAAAGGTTACATATTTTTGTTATTTCTCATAATGGGGATAAGTACTATCTTGGCGCTCGTTTTTTACTGCGACAAGACCACTTTGTGCCATTCTTCCACAACAAATGTCTTGTTATCTTCGCTCTCATTTTCCTCCGATTCAACCTCCGACTCTTCTTCGACGTCCATCTCCTGCTTTGTATTTCTTTCATAGCTTTTTTGACTCAAATTATCGCCAGAAGAAACCTCGGCTTCGTCTAAAAGACTCAATTTTGATTTTCTTCGTACGACATATTACCCTGACTGTCTTAGGCTGACTAGTTTGTTCTTCGGGGTGAACGTGTTTTTATCCTCTGCTAGGTGAATCGTTCCTGGGGTATTTTCTATGATCGTAAAATATCCATAACTAAATTTACATCGTTCGCTGGAATATAAAACAAACGTCATAAATCCGAATTCTTAGTGGCATTTTCATAATGCTTAATTCATACCTGTAAGGATTTATTATCAGCGGCCCGTGGTCGATACAATTGCTAGTTCAAAATGTGTTACACGGAGCTTCAGTTGGGTGTAACTCACCCGCTGACACCTTTGACCTCGTCTAAATAATTGGTGGGGTTTCGGTTGACTGTGCCCTGACAATCGACATTTCCTTACCACTCTCCAGGCAGCTACTGAGATTTACAGCCTGTTATAACGATTACTCTTTAAAATATCGACCAATTTATCCGGGTCTGGGTGTACTACACCCATCCTACCGCACGAAGGGTTAATTAGAGTACCACAAAAGCCATAGCCGTATGCATGTGGTGTCCTTTTTCTGGTAAAAGATATTACTTAGCATTTTCCACTGTTTACTCGAAGTTTGTTATTAGAGCAAACTGATCGAACTTGCAAACGATTTGCATCGTTTATATCGCGTATTTTACTAAAGATCTTTATATCGTCAGCATAGATAAGAAGCCTACAGTTCTCAAGGTAGGCGAGAACATCGCTTATGTATATTATAAAGAGCAATAGGTCCAGGTGAGAGCCTTGTGGGTTACTTGACGACACAGCACAAATCCTTGAAGTATACCCATTAAGTGTAACCGCCTGTGAGCGGCCTGACATGTAGGATATAAACCAATTCAACAGATTTCCGTGTAAGCCAAGTTGCTCAAGTTTAAGGAGCAGTATCTGATGATCTATGCTATCGAAGGGTTTGCTAAGATCTGTATAGATCGCATCAACTTGCGCTACGTCGTCCATAGTCGGCAGCATATAGTCTGTAAAACACAGCACATTAGTTTCGTTCGATCTCTGCTTCATAAAACCATGCTGTTCAGGGGCGATATATGGATTGATGTGAAAAATAATCCTGTTGTAAACGAGTTTCTCTGGGATTTTATTGAAAATGCATAATTTAGATATAGGTCGATAATTAGCAAGCCAATTGTTATTACCGGTTTTGTTTATTGGGGTTACTTGAGATTGTTTCATAGTGTTGGACAGGAACCCAAACGTAGAGGCTGATTAAAGATCAAAATTGATGGAGTGCACAACGAGTGAACGGTCAGCTTGACGAAGTGGGCCGGAATTCCATCGGGGCCTGAACCTTTCTTCGCATCGATTTTAGTGAGTACGCTGAGTACCTCAGTCTCGTTATAATATGGATACAATATATAAACTTATAAACGGCGAAATGTAGCCTGAATATATAAAGATATTTAACCTGTGTGTAGCTCTATATTATTAAGTCTTATTAAGCGAGAGGCCGCACTACGGTTTTTTACAGCGAGCGGTTAGCCCTTATAACCGCGAAACCGATCGAGAAGCACACACTACGATTAAAAACCGCTAAACTGACCGCAATATTACAGTTGAAGATGGATTTCAAGAGAGCAGTATGTATTCTTGCTTTAATACTAAGAAATAGAAAAAGAAGACGTCCACGCAATTTCGCAAATATTGGGTCCATCCACCAAGTAGCCGTAGATTAGCCTTAAGAAAGAACATCCTGAGAAATGTTTCAATTACTATCGCATGTCAGTAGACAGCCTCGATAAATGTTTGCTAATCGTTTTTTGGGATAAGCTTTCATATTGTGGATTGTTTGAAACAGACTACGACTCGGTCGACGACATAGTTACATTGGCGTGACAATAAAACCACTTTTCTCGGCGTTCTGGCCAGAAAACCGCTCGGTTAACGCAGTTATGCTTGCGCGCCACTTAAGCCAGGGTTATATTAGAGCCGCGCCGCGTGTCACAACGCTGCCTGACGCAACGGGCTGGTGATTATACTACAGTGTCGCGTCGCCGCGCGTGCTGATTAATTTTTGTGTCAGTTTAGTGGCGACCGTGTAAACGTCCCTATTTGCAATGTTCTCTTCAGACTCTTTTATAGCAAATTTTGTAAATTCGTTAAAATAATTGTTTAAAATATCTCAGCCTGGTGCTCAGCCTAAATTTTCTTCATGAAATATTTGCATACAGAAAATATGAATGTCATTGCTACAAAGTCCAGAGCTTAGGGCTTCAGAGCATATCATTTCCTGGCTTTAGGGCATAATTATTGCGACTTTTCATATTGCGGATTTCAACAAAGTTTATTCAACAAACACGATAAAAATATTTTACAAATAGATGGTTTAATGATTATTCCAGAGCGTAGTTACAATCTACAACAAGACAAGAGTTCCAGACAAGAGTAGACAAGACCAGGCAAAAGCAATTTATACTCTTACTAGCTAAATAAGTTCGTCGGCGGACATCTTGCGCGCGTATTGAAATGTGGTAGACGTCTGCTTGCTTGCTCGTCAACACACTGCGCCGGAATGCGTGTAGCCACGTGGTGATTATACTAGCGTGGAGCAAGCCAACGCGTTACTTCCCCCACCAGTGATGCCACGCCGATCGAAATCGAGTGGTCTGCGTGGCGTCAGCTTGCTCGGCGACACGCGGGACTAAGCTAATGTAACCACGTTCATACTAAATGTATGTAACCGATTGCCATCCCACGCGTTGCGACACGCGGCGTGGCTCTAATATAACCCCGGCTTAAGTTCTATGGATTACAAATTTTAGCGCGGTTTTTACCCGCGAACAATTAGAACATTCACTGATGAATTTACGGTTTTAAAATATCTCTCCCTCTCTCTCTCCCTCTCTCTCTCTCTCCTTCTCTCTCTCTCCCTCCCCAATGGTGATACAGTACTAAGTAGGACCTGGACCTCCTCCCACAGCCTACACTTGTGCTTGGTGTCTTGATCTTGGACAAAACTGTAGGGAGCCCTTACAATTTTTAACGTGGTTGGTGAGCTACTATTATTGGAGGTTTCGGGGCAGATTTTTACTGTGAATACTTTGCTACAGCCATGCACAGGAGGATGGTAGCTTATTTTTCCATACCCAGCATTCCCAACCCGGAACTCGTGGCTCAGTAATCTGACATCTTGACTACTAGGCCACCACCGCCTCCCGTTTTAAAATTGGGAAAAAATCGTTCGCGGGAAAAAACCGCAAGTGAGTCCGTTTCTATTAGCTTACTTGACACGCAAAATCACACGATTAAAAACCGGTTTAGCCGTAGTGCGACCATGGCTAATGCCACGCAAGATATTGAATTATACAACAGGTATTTACAAGTTATTACCAGCCCCCAGTACAATTTATGTCACTAAACGAGTACGAGATAAATAACGTTGTTTTTATGACATTTGTTTCTATTTAGCTCTATTTCTACCAAACTCGCGAACAAGTAGGATTCCGATCTTGTTTTGGGACAAACAACCAAGATAATTCGTTTCTAATTAACTTTAACTGAACTTAGTTTCTAATTAACTTGAATTCACTTGGGCCAATAGTCATCTGCAGACGCGTTTCGAGGTTTACCTCTCACCAGCAATCACTCAAAACAGCAAAGCTGCACTGAAGAAACGCGAAAAATAAATCTTGTAACGCGTCTACATATGGCTATTCACTTATAAATTAAATAGAAAGAAATTATGTTGGTCATTTGTCTAAAAACCCGATCGGAATCCTGTTTGTTCGCGAGTTTGGTAGAAATGGAGCGGTTTAGTCCTTTTATAATAAACTTTGTGAACAGTTTATGTATTTCTGATAAGAAAATGATGTGTCTTTAGTTTTATATCGCTTTGTTTGTGAATAATTGCAATAATGGCGTTGTTCATAGGCATGAATTAAATAGTTTAGTATAATTTGTATTAGAGATTCTTCAAAGAGTCTCCATTGCTTCAATCACAATTTTGTCTTCGCCAAGTAATTTGTTGTTCTTCATTTCCTGTAGCGACGCTCGTATATCTTCTGTTGTTATGTCGGGTATGTCCTCAGAGCCTTGATTTTGTTATCTCTGCATGTGAACCTTAGCTGTATTGTCCCCTTATAACTATGCAACTCGACATAAAGGTTCTAAACTACCTGACAGATATCTTTTGAAGATGGAGGGACATTAATAAGTCTGATAGTCTTCTACCCGGTGGCTAGCTATCTTTAGTGTTTTCATACCCTTATTGTATTCTATTACCAGGGCAATATTATCGGCAATATTTCAGTATGCCCTTTTTGTCAGATTATTATATAATTTTCTTAGCACGTCCGATCCGGGGTGGATCCGCGGGATCTGCTTTTTAGTTCTCTTTTTGTTTTCTTTAGGTATTTTGCTCTTGCTTTCATGATGCTTTTTGTATTTGTAGTACGCTCTATATCCCGCCTGCATACTATGTGGTTTATCTCTTTTTGTTGTTTATGTATTAAGTCCTTGATATACAATGACGTCTCTAAGACGTCATTGTATATGTTATAAGATCACATGTATAAGGACACGTCAACGCGAATTTTATTTGTATGTCAAGGGGTCAAGATAAGTCTGGTGGTAGTGATTGAATTATAAGTGAAGTTCTTTAACTCATTGCTAGTGATATTAGAATGCATCTAGAATATATTTTTAATGTATCAATAACTACAGCTATATGGCCAAACCCTCCTAAAATAGCAGAGATAATTCTAGTTCATAAATTTCTCTTTCTCGGCTCGTCTACTTCTTTATTATACTAAATCTTGTTTTCTTGAAAAAACAAATTACCTATCCCAATCAATTAACTCCTTTTAGATTCCTTTAGTGTCTCCTTGTAAGAAATAAGTGCAAACCATCGAGAATTTAATTACTTCGACGAGTCGTAAGTGCCAATTAAACAAGTTGGTCGCCATTTCTACAAACAATTATCTTCACCTAGTTTGCCGGAAATTGGACGTTGCCTTCGAAATGCTCAAAACTACATGGCATAAGTGGGGACTGCATGTGTGACTGATTTATTATCGATAAGCCGAAATGGAGATTCATTATGAACCTATTAAACATTTTCATAGCGGACGGCATTAATTCAATTCACAATGGCATTTCAATTGTTTGCGATTACTGTAATTTTAGGTTCTGTTGCATTTCCGGTCCACATTGTATTTCAATTATCCAGAGTATACACTCTATAATACAAATTGACTACAAAGTGTTTGATGGGAAGCACATTAAAGTGATTTATTTGCATTTATTACTATTTTTATGACTTATCTCTCTTATCTGTATAGTCTTCTCTGCCTAGTCTTGGCCGCCTAATCTATCTAGTCTTGTTTGTATAATGTTGTGTTTAAACAAAGCCGTAGGTGAGGTCTTTCACGCGCTAATGCAAAACTCGTCTAACGAAGAAAAAAGACTCGTCTAACAAAGTACTATTAATAGTACGTTTTTCGATTATCTTGATTTCAAATAACTGATAAATTAATATCTTTATCCTTAAATAACATTTCGTTGCTTTGTTTGTTGCTCTTGAGCTAGCGCACTGATGATTAGAATATCTTGATGCTTAGAATATCTTGATGCTAAGAATATCTTGATGCTTAGAATATTTTGATGCTTAGAATATCTTGATGCTTATAATAATCATACCACCTGCTTCCGGCCCTGTGTCTAAATAAGCAATTGACTAATATACAAACACCCTGTTAAAACAATTCGAGTACTTGATGTAACTTAGTAGACAAATTAGTAAACAAAAGATTCAAAACAGAAAAGAAACAAGAATTCAAAACAGGTGTTTAAGTGGAGATAACGTGAATAATTCGAGGGTAGTTTCAGTGAGCGGGGGCGCAAAACCGCGTTTAATTAGCACCGACAATAGACGATCTCGAGTGCGTTTTCTCCTCACTCTCTATTTTTCGCGCTTTTTTTTCACCCTCTCTGCCGTCGTCTCGTTTGTTATTTAACCAATTGCCGCATTAATCCCATTGTTTCCGGCAAAGCGGCGGCCCTTCTATACAAACGCCGGCATCAGTTTGCTGAAAAGTTACAACTGGCATTGTATCTATTTACAAATGGATACAAAGACATTACTCATTGTCTACCCTTCTTTTAGTAACTGTTCACAAGCCTCGGCTAGTCCTTGTACTACTAACATACAAATAGAAAATTCCATCACAAAACAAATAAAATTAACTTAATACAGGTATTACTGTATTGTTACTATAAAACGGTAATAATCTGTCCTAAAACGTCATAATTAACCCTCTTATAAAATGGTAATTAGGATCTATTTCACGGCAAAGAAGTCTACTGAAACACGGTTTCCTGAAAAATGTCGAGTTGAGTACGATTTGGAGCCTTGGAGAAACAGACAGACAAGAGTAGATAGACAAGACTAGACAGACTAGACTAGACAGACAAGACTAGACAGACAAGACTAGAGAGACAAGACTACACAGACAAGACTAGACAGATAAGACTAGACACACAAGACTAAACAGACAAGACTAGACAGACAAGACAAGACAGACAAGGCTAGGCAGACAAGACAAGAAAGACAAGACTAGACAGATAAGACTACACAGGCAAGACTAGACAGACAAGACTAGACAGACAAGCCTAGACAGACAAGACTAGACTGACAAGACTAGACAGACAAGACTAGACAGACAAGACTAGACAGATAAGACTAGACATATGTGACTATACAGACAAGATTAGATAGACAAAATTAGTCTCTTTGTTACTAAATTGTTTTGTTGTACTTATTTTGATATTTGTTTTGATTTCAGATTGATTTATCGACTGATGTTATGGTAAGTGTTTGTATTGTTCCTGTCGATTAATTCCTGAATAATTCACTGTGCAAAATGGGACTGCTTGATAGTATCAGCGATTTCAAGTTTTCAGGAAGCTTTATTAAAACACTGAATTGACAAATTGAAACCTGACCCACATGTTTTGCAACGACAACAGGATTGATTAGGTTTATTAACCAGTTCGTGCAGTTGTGATGAAATTAATCAACCTCTCAGAACTTGTTAAACCATATAAATGGGAATTCTTCGCAGTGGCTAGAAATAGTAATGAATTAAAACTAGAAATTTATTAGATTTCCTGTCTTCATTTATATTAGATATTTTATTTCGTTCTATTTCCTTTATATTTTATTAGGTTTTTGATTCGGGAAAAAATGTTCGATAGATATTTCCGTTGTGTTCATTTATCTCCATACGGCGAAATTCACACACGGCGGAGCATTTTATTTTCGCCGACTATGTAGCTATGCAGCATGAATTTCCAAAGTAGGCCCGACGTGCTCTGGATCACCTAAAGAGAAAATAACAAAAACAAAATTGAGAAAAACCCATATAGGCCACTCGACTAGGTATCAGTAGAATCAATAAACAGAAGGTAATTGATTTATATGTTACTTGGATTTTTATATCAGTAAAGCCTGCTTTACACTTGTAGTATTCACGAATATTGGTTGTTCGTAGAACTAAAAATTTCATAACCGTATGTCTCGTTGTGTGTGCGCGATTATTAGTGCAGGTACCTACAAACGAATGCAAAAACATTAATCATTTATTATGATGAAAAATCCGAAAAAAAAACTCGCTTAAATATTTAAAATCTAAGCAGAAGAAAGGGTTGTCGAATATTTCAAAAGTGTGTGCACTATCTTTAACCAACAATTGCTGGCTGATGTTTATTAAACTTTTTCAAAAAAGAAAGTGTGGAGTCGGCTTTACATTTTTAAGTAAAATATCTTTAAGCGTTAAAAACATTCTCTGACCTTGTGTAGTCTTGCTTGTTCCTGGCTAAACTGGCTAAACAGTCTTGTGCGAGCATTCGGCGTGAGCGGACGTATGAAATCTGGTTTATTCAAAGTTTTGTGTTAAACCTTTTTTTAAGTGAAGTTCTGTGTTAATTTCTGTGATAAACTGTGTTTCATAATGCCAATGGAACTAAGATCTTATAACCTTACGGATAATAAATCCAATTCTCTGACTACTTTTCTAAAAAGTGCAGAATTTGAAAATCTCTTGTCAAAGATAATTAAGAAACATGTCGAGCCTTTACAAATGCTAATTACCGACTTAACAGCAGAAGTGAAAGAACTAAAAGTGATTAAGGAGCAGTTATTATGTGCTACAAGTCCTACTAGAGCAACATCTGTAAATTCATATGAATTAAATCAAGACGAGAACGAAATAAATGTGTCCGTTAGCAGCGATAAAGAGTCAAATCACCTATCTGCAGTTTTCACCAAAAACCAACAACAAAATAGTGGATTTCGAAAACACAGATGTTCGGAATACAAACGAAAATATTGACAATGAAAATTGGGATATACAGAGAAACAAAAAAAAGCGAAGAAGCTGGAAGGCAAGCGTTATACCTGGCACAAATAATGATATCACCCAAGTTAGAGCGGCTATCAGATATGAACATCTACTTATCTACAGACTGGACCCATATCTGGCAACGGATGACCTAATGCAATACCTGAAGGATCGAAAATTCAACAATGTCAAATGTGAGAAGCTGGCGTCTAAGCATCCAGAGGAATACTCTTCTTTTAAAATCTCTGTGCCAAAAGAAAATCTTGATGAGTTAAAAAAGCCGGAAATCTGGCCAAGGAATTTGCATAGACCGTTTTTTTCGGTATACAAAAGACTATAAAAAATTACACAACATTCTGTGTTTTGTTCTGAATCTTGTTCCTGGCTAAACTAGCTAAACAGTCTCGTGCGAGCATTCGGCGTGAGCGGACATATGAAATCTAGTTTATTCAAAGCTTTGTGTTAAAAGATAACATATTAATGTATCTAAATATACATCACTACGTAAGAAACTGTGTCAACTGGAAGTGGAAATTGAAAATGTAAACCCATATTTTATTTGTCTAGCAGAGACTTGGATATGTTCTGAAAATATTCTATTCATACATATTAATAATTATAAACTGATTAGTCACTATAGCAGAACCCAGTCAAGGGGTGGAGGAGTAGCGATATGGGTCAATTCCTTACTACACAAAAATAGTATTGACATTGAAAGATTGGAGTTGGAAAACTATGCCATTGAAAAGACTATTGAAATATGTGGACTACAAATGAAAATAAATGGAGTAGACACCATAATCTTAAATGTGTACAGACCACCAACAGGCTGTTTAATTACATTTATGGAAGTCATAGATAATATTCTACACAAATGGGCGAAGAGAAACAGAGAAATTATCCTAGTTGGCGATTTCAATATCAATTTTTCCAAAACATCAAAGAAAGTCCAAAATTGCAAAAATCTACTAGCAGCATATGGAATGGAGGAACAAATTAAACAATTTACCAGAATAACCACCACCACTGAAACAAAAATTGATAACATCTTTGCAACATCGGGAATGGAATTAAATAACTCTGTGGAAGACACTCCGATATCTGACCATCGTATATTAAGGCTGAGCGGCATTTGCAAGAAAGTCACAGGTATGCAGACAAAATTAGTAAGACGATTCTCGGTAACCAGTAAAGTTCGTTTTTCTGAATATCTACAAATGGAAACATGTGAAGAAGTACTCAACAAAACTAGCAGCAACAGTAAGACAACTACATTTATCAAAATCATGCAGTATTGTTTCTTAACATGTTTTCCAAGTAAATTCCAATAGAAAGACTTGGATAACAAAAGAAATAGAGGTCTCGTCCGCAAAACTAAAGGATATGCACATATTACAAAAAAGGTATCCCGCTTTACGTAACCACTATATTCAGCAGAAATACCAACACCAGAAATTAGTTACCTCATTGAAACAATCTTTTTTTATACGAAAAATACTGCAGGGACCTAATAAATCGAAAGTGCTGTGGAATGTCATAAAACAAGAAACAAACAGATCAAAAACTACCGATCAAATTATATTAATCGAAAAAAATACGCTAATCACAAGTCCGAAGGAAACAAATATAATACTTATTTTGAGGAAGCCCCCAAAAAAAACTGTTGGTAATATTTTTCCTACAGACATTTCGGATCAACACATACAGTTTAATCCCAATACAATATATTTGCAAGAATTCTCAGAAAATGAGGTTCTATCTATAATTGCTTCCTTAAAAAACAAATCAACAAGCGGACCAGATGACCTTCCATGTCAAATTATCAAAAAGTTTAGCCATTACCTATTGACTCCTATAACAAACACAATCAATGCCTCCATCGCGGATGAACAATTTACAGCAATCCTCAAAATAGCAAAAAATATTCCAGTGCATAAAAAGGGATCAAAAAAGGATATTGAAAATTACAGGCCGATTGCTCTTATTTCTGTACTATAAAAAATCATTGAATTCTAGATTGAGATTATTCTAGGCCAACAACATGGATTTCGTAAAGGGAAATCAACTTCAACAGCGCTAGTAGATTTCCACAGCACTATTTTAAAAGAAGTAGACATGGGTAATAAACCAATAGGAATATTCTGCGACTTAAGTAAGGCGTTTGATTGTGTCTCCGACGAAACACTATTAAACAAAGTAATTAGATATGGAATCCGATGGAAAGCCACGAGATGGCTACAATCCTACTTAGAAGACCGTAAGCAATATGTTACAATAAGAAGTGGAAATGAAACAGGAAAGTCCAACACCATTTGCACCAATATTGGGGTCCCTCAAGGGAGCGTTGCACCAACACTTTTCTTATTGTACACCGCCGACTTAATAAGTTATATAAACGGACATCATTGTACATTGTACGCAGATGATACCAGTTTTATTATAACTGGAAAAAATATAAAAGAAAATGCAGACAAAGCTAATTTATTACTAAGTTCAATCAACACTTGGTTCTCAGCAAACAACCTTTTCTTTAATAAAGAAAAAACAGAGTATGTCATTTTTCAGACAGCTAGAAGCACCTATGCTGAGAACATTGATTTGAAAATACAAAACCACTGTTTAAAAAGAGCTAAAGAAGCAAAGTTCGTAGTAATCCACTTGGAAGAGCATCTCTTCTGGACAACCACCATACAAAAAATTAGTCGGTTACTACATCAGAAAACATTCCAAATTAAACATCTGCGCAATCTGGTGAACAAGGAAGAGCTAAGTTGGTATTTTGCCGAGGTGCAATCCATATTAACATATGGCATTATTCTATGGCGAGCTACATCACTTATAGAAGAAATACTTCTAGCAAAGAAAAGAATTGTCCGAAATATAGTGAGAATAAAAACAACAGAATCTTGCAAACCACATTTTAAAAATTCAAATATCTTGACAGTAGTCAATTTATATATACTGGAAACTGCCTCATATATCCACAAAATTCGCGATACTCTCCAAAAACATAAAGATATCCATATATTAGACACAAGAGGAAAACACCACCTTTATCCCAGGAAAACAAATTTAAACTTGTGTTCAAAAGGACTTGAGAATCAAGGAAATAAAATTTACAATAAAATACCAAACACAATAAAAAATGAAATGTCACGTAAAAAATTTAGAAATAATTTGAAAAAAGTTCAATTAACGAACCCGATGTACCGTCTTAATGATTTTATGTATTTTAAATATAACTAACTTATTACTTTTACGTATTGTAATATTGTATTTTAATTATTTAATTATATTTTGACATAGCCCATAGATATTTTATGTATCTTATTTGGTAAATAAACAATTTGAATTTGAAAAACAAAACTTGTCTGGTTTATCTACCCTAGTCCGTTATATACGCTTTTCTTTGGCCGTGTCTGGTCTTTTCTGGTATTATCTGTTTTTGCCTATTATTGTCTGGTCTTGTTTGATCTTGTGTGGTTTCCTATGTTGTTGTCTGTTGTTGTTAGTTCTTGTCTGGTCTTGTCTGGTTTTGTCTGGTCTTGTCTGGTCTTGCCTGCTGTAGCCTGCTCTTGTCTGGTCTTGTCTGGTATTGTGTGGTCTTGTCTGGTTTGTCTGGTCTTGACTGGTCTCGCCTGGTCTCGTCTGGTCTGGTCTTGTCCGGTCTTGTCTGGTCTTGTCTGCTATAATCTGGTCCTGTAATATCTTTTCAGGTCTTGTCAGATCTTATCAAGTCTTGTCTGGTCTTCTCCGTTTTTTTTATTCTCTTGTCTGGTTTGTCTGGTTATGTCTTATGTCTGGTCTTGTCTGGTAATGTGTTGGCTTGTCTAATCTTGTCTGGTTTTGTCTGGTCTTGCCTGGTCTTATCTGGTCTTGTCTGGTATTGTCTTGGCTTGTCTAGTCATGTCTGGTCTCGTCTTTTGTTGTCTGTTGTTGTCTGGTCTTGTCGGGTCTTGTCTGGTCTTGTCTGGTCTTTCCTGGTCATGTCTGTTCTTGTCTGGTCTTGTGTGGTCTTGTCTGGTCTTGTATGGTTTTGTCTGGCCTTGTCTGGTCTTGTCTGGGCTTGTCTGGTCTTGACTGTTCTTGTCTGGACTTGTTAGGTCCTTTCTGCTCTTGTCTGGTCTTATCTGATCTTATCTGATCTTGTCTGGTCTGGTCTTGTCTGGTCTGGTCTTGTCTGGTCTTTTCTGGTCATGTATGTTCTTGTCTGGTCTTGTGTGGTCTTGTCTGGTCTTGTCTGGCCTTGTCTGGTCTTGTCTGGGTTTGTCTGGTCTTGACTGTTCTTGTCTGGACTTGTTAGGTCCTTTCTGCTCTTGTCTGGTCTTATCTGATCTTATCTGGTCTTGTCTGGTCTGGTCTTGTCTGATCGAGTGTCGTCTTGTTTGGTCTTGCCTGGTCTTTCTGCTCTCGTCAGGTCTTATCTAGTCTTAGCTAGTCTTGTCCAGCATTGAACAATCTTGCAAACTTTCATGTTAGGTTAGCTTTGTATATTAGACTCAGTTTGTCTGAGTTTTATCTGTGTTCTATTAGCCTTGTGTATTAAATTCAATTTATCTACCCTTATTCCTATGAATAGGTCTGGTCTTATCTTCCACAATCTTACTTGATATATTTACCTTTTGTATGAGATTCAATTTATATAATCCTGTTGTTATCTTATTTAATCTAATTTTAATATATTAGGCAATATGTCTAATCTTTCCTGCCTAATATTGTCTGTCCGGACAGTCTAATCCCGTCTGCCTAATGTTTCGCGAATAAAAAGGAAAATGTCAATTAAAACGTCTCCAATTAAACTAAGCGTTCAATTTGATGGTGCAGTGAAAAGTTAATTGAGTATTAACGCAAAACATCAAATAAAAATTCCTCGCGTTCCTCGACTAAAACAACTTTTTTGCTCGTAGTCCTTTCGTTCTGTTTTTCATTTAATCCGGCGCAGGAACAAGAACCGAAAGAAGTTTTAATTAACTCTCCCAGCCGAGATATCTTCACACAAATTACATCATAATAATTAAATGATAAGATGCAAGACTAAAGAAACCTAGTTAGATAGACAGACAGGACTTGGCAGTAGAGATAAGGCAGACTAAATTATACAGAATATACAAAATCATACAGACTAGAAAAATTTTGACATATATGTCTGACACAGAGTACTATAAGAATCGTATAGTGCACTAAACGGACTACTTTATGTTGTGTATTTTTTTGGGGCAAATAATTTTGCTTTAAAAATGAGCGACGAGAATATGAATTTAGGACCCGGATGACATGTGCACACATGTATGCAGTAATGTACTTTTCAAATCTCCATTTTTTTCTGTGTATTTTTTTCTCATTTTTCCCTATTTTTGTTAACCGCAAACGCGACACATGAAAGCAAACGAATGTGTGACACGCCGGACAAAACACGTTGTTTTTACACCTATTTTCGGACAGAAATTATTTATGCTTTTGAGATTTATATAAACATACTAACTATAGCCCGCGGCTTTGCTCACGTAGCTTTGAAATCAGTCAAATTATTTCTGATCAGCTATGTTTACTGAATATTGATTATTCTGTGAGTAATATGAAGACTAATGCTAAGATAGACCGTAAGTAATATTTGAAATTTTTTACGAGGGCCCGATAAAATCAAGTTGAAATAAAATTAGTGTTCTTATTTTTAGACTTATTTTCTCCAAAATTCTCGTATGGATTTTAATCAAGCACAGAACACTTATAACTTCTGTATACCTACATTATCAATATTAATAAATTTGAATGCAATCGAGTGGTTGGTTTCAAAGTTACTATTTGTTGTGCCTTGCTTTGGTAATTCTAGTAGGTATTTAGTATTACCAAAGCAAGACACAGTCAGTAACTTTAAAGATGGTCAATGCTTGTGGTTATTGCTTGCAGCAGACAAATTTACAAAATTTCGACATCGATTTTAAACAGTCATCATATCTCATCATCTTCCTAGCATTAATCCCGCTTTACTGAAGGGTCTGCTTTCCGACACTTTTTCTTTCAAACTGATAGATCTTGAGCGTCTCTAGTTGTGGCATTTACTAGTTCCATGTCCTCCCGCAAAGTATCCAGCCAGCACTTTCTCGTTCGCCCTTGTGGTCGTCCGCTTTCTGGACTGATGTCAAGTGCAGTTCTCGCGACTGAGGTGTGATTGCTACGCAGTAAATGGCCATGCCAACGTAGACAGCTCTCTCGCATTTTTTCAGGGACTGGAGCTACACCAAATGTAGATCAAACATTATCATTCCAGATGCGGTCCAGTCTAGTAAGTCCCTGTGTCCAGCGAATAATCTGCATGACATGTAGTTCTTGTTCATGTCTCTTCGTTACTGGCCAGCATTCAGTACCATACAGTGCTACTGGCCTAACGATGTTTCTGTAAATTTTTTACTTTAGATATATTGGCACATTCCGGTCAAAAAGGACTCCAGAGACTTGGCGCCATTTCAGCCATGCAGCGTTGACTCTGTGTCGGGCATCTGGGAGTGTTTGACCATCTGAACAGATAAGTGTACCCATGTATTTGAATACAGATGATTCTCGGAGTTCAGTGTCATCGATGTGAATAGATCCTTCACTTGGTACTCCACACTCCATATACTCTGTCTTCCCAATGTTAAGTCGTAGACCATGGGTGTCTAGTGCAGTTTTACAATATTGAGCATGTTGTTCCAATTCTTGCCGAGACTTTCAGGCTACAATGATATTGTCAGCAACGAGCAAGGTCCAGGGATTTAGTTGCAGTAGTTCGGCTGCGATAGTGTCAAGAAAGATGATGAACAGGAGCGGAGACGTAGCTGACTCCTGATGAACACCAACTCTGATGGGAAAAGTTGCGGAGTTTCCTTGAGCACATCGGACATAGCTGGTGACATTCCGATAAAGAAGCTGAACCCATTGAACATATGCTTCTGGTACCCCACGCTGTCGTAGTGCATACCATATTAGATCACGAGGTACCCTGTTGAAGGCCTTTTCAAGATCCAGTAAGGCTATATGGAGTGGTTTCCCCTTTTCTAGGTGCCTTCCCATCAAAAGACAAATGGTGTGAATAGCATCGATAGTCCCTCTACCTTTGATAAAACCACATTGGTTTAAGGCAATCTTGATTATATCACGAAGGCGTGTATCCACGATATTCTCAATTATCTTAATGCTGTGGAAATGTAGGCGAATCGGTAGATAATTTGAGCAGTTGTGCACATCTCTTTTGCGCCAAGTAAGAGGAGCTTTTTTTCTTTGGTGATCTTGTTGAAGATATCTGCTAGAAACTGAGCTGCTTGTGGACCAAGCATCTTTCAGAACTTTGGTGAAAGATCATCCGGTCCAGTTGCCTTTCCATTTTTCATTTTCTTCCGTAATTGCTGGTACTGCACCAAGTATAGGATCCGAAAATGGTAGTAGCGGATACGAAAATTCTTCGTTGCTAATATGTGTTGTTTCCATCGGTTAAGGATTTCATTAGGTTTCTGTTGAGGTTGTTTATTTTGATTCTTAATGATTATAACATGTCCAACATCCTAATTGGAACTATGGCCATTCTTCGCTAGCATGTAGATATTATTTGCTACTTTGTGCTGTGTTGAGCTCTTCGTACATGTTCTTGTAATGGTCTGCTTTAGAGACCATTTGACACTTCCTGTTCTGCCCGATTGGAGCCACGTCTTTTAATAATAATAAATAATAGTAATAATAAAACTTTATTCACTTTGCTGCTTACAATTATATAGAAATTATAAAAAATAAAAAATAATATACATATATAATTTGCAGATGTGATTGTCAACATTCGAAAAAAAGAAAATTGTAAAATATATTGCGAAAAAAACAAATACACAAGCAATATATAAAAAACACAATAAATGCAAAACAATTCCATACATTTGAATACATTCAAAATTTTAAATCTCAACATATCTACTTGTAGGAATTTTTCACTTGTTCAATGATATCGTTTAACCAATTTGGTGTTCTAAGTATTCATCAATTCCATAAAATTTACCAGCTATTAATTTTTCTTTTATTGATTTTTTTAAATTATTGTATGATTGAGTGCTTATTTCTGACGATATATTATTGAATAATTTAACACCAATGCAGAAAAAAGAATTTGCATATAAGGTAGTGTGATGTTTTCCAGTTTGTAATAATTTACCATTTCTTGTTTTATATGTGTGCATGTTTGAGGATATAGAGTAATTCTGATTTTTATTTTTGATATAACACAGATATTTATAAATGAAAATAGGAGGTACGGTTAACAATTTGTTTGTTCCTAAAACAATTTCTGCAGCTCTGTCGACGCTTTAAATTAAATATTAGTGTTAAAATTCTTTTCTGCATAACGAAACATTTGTGGCTATGTCTTGAATTACCCCATAATAAAATATTAAAAGATATATGTGAATAGACAATAGCATAGTACAGGCTTAACAAGGTAATTGTATGCATTGACTTTTTCAATTGAGATATTGCAAAATAAGCTATTGCTAATTTTTTGCAAACTAACTCTGTGTGGTTCGACCACGTAAGTTTCGAATCAACTAATACCCCAAGAAATCTTGCAGAGTTGGATATTTTATAGCGTTGGTTGTCTACAACAATCTAAAAATAGGTTGGTAAAGCTCTCCTTTTGCCAATGTATAAACACAGAGTTTTTTCGCTATTCAAGATAAGTTTATTTTTTGTACACCAATTATTAAATTGTACGATTGTTTCCACTACTTTTGCATGTAATTCTTCCAAACTATTTGCACATACCACAATTGTGGTGTCATCCGCAAACAAGATGGTTTTAGCGTCTATGTACCCTGGAAGATCATTTATAAATAAAAGAAACAGAAGAAATTTTTTATTCGAAAGTGTGGAGTTAATTTTGACAATTAAATGTCGGTCGCTTAAGAAGGATCCTAAAAGATCCAAAAAAATTCCACGAAATCCATAGCATTCTAATTTTTCCATTAGATAGCCTATATTAACGGTATCGAATGCTTTAGACAAATCAAAAAACAGTCCCATGACGTGTTCTCCTTTATCCAGTTTCTCTGATGTATATTTCACAAAGCTGGCGGAAGTAGTTTCCACCGATCTTTTTGATCTAAAACCATGTTGGCATTCAGATAATAAGTCATTTTTAAGGAGATATGCCATCATTCTACTGTATATTAATCGCTCAAATATCTTAGAGAAAATAGATACTAAAGATTCTATTCTATCATATATTCTAAGGTCTATAGTTGTCCAAAATCTGAGGGTCAGATTTTTTATGTAGTGGCACTACCAATGCCACTTTTAACGCCGATGGATATACTCCTTCTTCAATGGCTTTATTGAATAGCTGTGTTAGTGGAAGAGCCAAAGTTTTAATATTGTGTTTCAAAATTTTGATTGAAATGCCATCGGTTCCTGTGGAGTTTTTTGAGGCTATACTGGAGACAGCGTGTTGTAGATCAGTATTATCAATAGGTGACATGTAGAAAGAATATGCATGTCTAGTTTTCGGCAGAGTACATTGAAGCAAAGAGGGTGATGAAAAAAAAGCATATAATATTTTTAAAGCAATGGTCGAAAAATAGTTAGCAAATTCATTAGCAACCTGACTTGAATTTGAAATCAATATTCCATTTACTTTTAAAGAAATATGGTTAGGTTTTTTATAATTATTCATAGAGTTGTTAATTATTCCCCATGCTTCTCTACTTTTATTACTAGCATTATTAATGCGGTTAGTGTAATACATTCTTTTAGCTTTCGATATATTAATAGAATGTTGCTTTTTCATAGTTTTATATGTGTTGTAGAGATGTGAGCTTCCTGCATTGCATAATGTCCAATATTCCGTAATGACTTACCTTCATTTATGATGGCATTCGATATCCAATTGTTGATAGGTTTGGAAACTATTTTCCTAAGTTCTAAAGGAAGAAATCGATCCAAACTATTTCTTAAGATATTAAGGAATTCTTTAAAGCCTAGTTCCACATCGCTCGCAGATATAAATGAAAAGTCTGTTTTTAAGAGACAGTGATGCAATTTTAGGATGTTGTCTTCACAGTATGTCCTACTTAGTTTATACATCATCCTATTAGTTTTTTGATTTGGAATATGATGAATCTAGATGGAATATTTGACTTAGATGGTCTGCTAGAATTGGTTCCACCAAACTGCTCTTAAATGCATTTCTGTCTAAGTTGGTGACCAAGTATTCGATGGCTGTTTTAGAATGTGTCCCATCTGGTCTTTTACCTATTCTAGTTGGTCCCATGTTAATAGTGGATAGATTGAATTGAAGAAAAATAATAAGCAACATACTTCTTTCTTTGGAGTCTTGTCTATGTTAAGATCACCGCACAATAATACTGGGTTTTGAGATTTAAAAACTTCAACTAACATGTCATTTAGCCCATCAAAGAACGAATTAAAATTTCCTAAAGTAGATCTATAAATACATATCAATGCAATACAAAAATTGTCAAATAACAGGTTTGTACCACAAACTTCAAAATCAACTTCTTTAGAAAAGTTTTCAAGATTTAGTTTAGAAGTATGTATATCGTCACGTACAAATATGGCCATGCCACCATGCTTGTATGTACCTCTACAATAATTCGAAACCACAGTGGAGTTGTTAATAGAAACAATGTCTAGATCAGGTTGGGTGCACCAATGTTCACCAATACACAATATTTTAATATTTTGTATTTTAATGAACAGTTCCACTAGTTCCAGCTTATTTTTTACAGACTGAACATTCACATGTGCTATATTAAAACACTTCGTTTGTTTCGGATATTTTTCGGTTGATACTGTTGTTATGTTTTCACTGTTATTCTTGCGAGTCTTAACAAAAAACGGTTTACGCAGGCGTTTCTCGGCCAAGTTTCTGGTTTCTGGAATTTTCGTACATATAACCTGATTGAATTTTTTATTCTTTAGATATTGCTTTAAATCATCTGCTGAAAGTTTTGGATCAAGTTCAAATGCATGAACATGTGCGTAACGTGTGGCAGCTTTTATTTGTTTAGATTCGTCGTTAGTACTAAGGATAATATTTGATTTCCTAGTTTTTCTTGATTTTCGCCTTTGGGTTTTCCATTTTTCGTTATTTACACATTCATGTTGGACGACTGTATTTTGTGAATCGGTTTGATTATTTACGTTTGGAATCGGTTGTACCACTATGTTTTCTAATTCGATTGTTTTGGTTGTGTTTTTTGTACCAGCTCGCAAATCCGTGCGGGAATTAACTTTTTCATTCTTATCTACCAAGTTTTTCGGTACATTATCGCTGACTTTGCTTGTCCCTGCGCGTTCTTCTTGAGAAGAAGAAGTTAGCTTTTACGCTAACTTCTTCATCCTGATGGCATCTTGGACATGAGAATTCGACCAGCCATGATGTTAGTAGCACAACTTTTAATATGTGTGGAGGCCTATTAAGACCTGCGCTACAAACATTATGTTAATAAATATGTAATAAATTATAATTGTGTCTTCCTTTGATAATTCTTATTTGCTTCAATAATTGGAATAAAATATATTTCTTCCTAGTTTCCAACTAGTTTCGATTTTACTAAATTTAAATTAAAAAATAGCCATCTTCAGGGAATATGCAGTTTGGAAACTTTAACTGAAATAGAATTCATAACTTCGATATAGGCGATTTTATTAACTTCGATTTAGAACGGTCACAGCATAATGGGGTGGAGCTCGGTCCTGTTGATACCATATTCCCTCTTGATAGGCATCATATACCCTATTGATAGGCATGGACTATTACAATGAAAAAAACAACTATTTGTGAAAAGCTGAACAATTGAATAAATTTTGTAAAAGGATAGAAACATATGTTTATTCAACTTGAATAATTGGAAAATATTTACAATTCAACAAGGTCAAGAAAGCTTCTGATTGCAGCTTATTTATTTGTTTTATTAGAACAAGGTAAGCACATGTAAGGCTCATTCTGGCAGCTTTTACAATACGTTTGCACTTTTTTATTTTGGTCTGTAGTTATTTTTTGTCCATATTTTTCAGAATTTCATTTATAGTAGTTTTTACAACATCCCTTCGCTTGTTTATGAGTACTTCATATACTTCAGATACTTATAGATCTTCAATATATGGTTTCAATATCATGGCTTCAATATTTGTTCAAAATGCAAGAGTTTACTGTGGATTACCACGGTTGATAGTATTAAATCTACTGCTAATTTTCTGTACCATTTTATAATTTCTCGCAACGGATTGGCATAAGAAGCTAGCTGATCTAAATGGTCTACATATCCTTTTCCTCTGTTTTGATCTACACATGACCGTCCCTTCCTGAATCCACCTTGATATTCACCGATTTGATTATCTACTTGAAGCTCTGCACGTTTCAGTAAAACTTTTGAAAGAATTTTGTATGTGACCTGAAGAAGGGATATAATACCTCGATAATTGTTTGGGTCAGCTTTATCTCCTTTTTTTGTGTATGGGATGGATTATCGCCAACTTCCAATCCGAGGGGATTTTTTCCCTTTGCCAAATGTCCAACATAATTTCGTGCTATTTTGTGATACAATTTTCTCCTGCATTTTTCCACAATTCGAGAGATATTTGATCCTCCCCTGAAGCTTTGTTATTTTTTAGTGATTGAATAATTTCTTTAATATCTTGTACGGTCGGAGGGGTTGAACCTTGATTAATTTTATAAGAATTGATGAACTTAAATTTTTCTTGTGGTAAATCAATAAAAATGAAATTATACTGCAAGGATTTTACAGTTTGCATCTATAGTATAAGCCAATTCTCCATTTTCATTAACAAAATGGAGCGATGGCGAAGAATACTTTGTCAACTTTTGCTTGAACGTTCTATAATAGTTTCGTGACTTATGTTGATTAAAGTTCTCTTCTATTGGTTGTAATTTAAAATCTTCACTTTGTTTACGAATTCTCCTTATTGATTTTGTAACTATCTTCCTAACGTTTTTAAGTTCTTAAAATGTGGTTGGAGTTTTATTGCACGACCAATTATGCCAGGTTTGCTGTCTATGTTGAATTAACTGGTCACATTCATCTGTACACCACAGGTGTTTTCTTGTTCTTTTTAACGGGGCTATATCTACAGCTATTTGTAAGAGTCCTGCTTGAAGTTTCAGCCAATTTTGTGGATGTATTTCTTCAGTTCCTTTCATGAAGAAAACCTTAATATTCTCTATATAATACTACTATTTACGTTGAGGAACTCGTTTTGTAAAATTTCGTTTCTCAGGGATCACATCAAGGGAAAATTTTGTTGGATAATGATCAGAATCTAAGTCGAGGCCTTTAGTTTCATGATTTCTGCAGTATACAAACAGGAAATTAGTACATGATCCAGTTGATACTCACCTTATAAGGAATTAGGTGAGACCCAAGTCCTAGTTTTAGAAGGGAGTTTCTTAAAGAAGGTTGATTTGAAAAATAAATCATGACTTCTGCATAAGTCGATGAGTCTCATGCCGTTCTTATTAGTATTTTTATGACCAGAGCATTTCGCAACACAATATAGATATTTTCTCTCTTTGTCAATTTGTCCATTGAAGTCACCCATAAGAATTTTAACATGATGTTGTGGAATTCTTTGTAAAATTGATTCCAAAATTGCTTTCAGTTTTTTCAGAATCAAAAGGATATTCATCTGTGTACCGTGATTCCTAGTATGCAATAATTTTTATATTACATTCTCTAGCTTTATTTTAGATATTTTTTAATTTCCCAACTTTCAAAAGGGAATTGACATAAAATGTCATTAGCCAAATCCGAGATTTTGCTTTAAGAATGTTCCTACCGGGATTTGAGGTACTCCGACTTACCTCCTTGCACACATCTGTGGTCTCCCCAGAATGCGAATAGACCACTCTGGGACTGAAACCCCTTGTGTAATTTATTGCTCTAGAACTATTTTATATATTTTATAACTATTTTATTTCTAGAACTATTGCACTCTTCATGTTGATTTAATTGATGTTATGACTGACATGTCAGTCGGTTAAACTCAGAGTTTCACTTCTGAGTATTAGTAGTAGTAGTATCAGCCGCCACCAATATGTGAAACAGACCCTGTCGGGGTACCGCCACTAAGATGTGAAACCGTCGTCCCCTTAACATGATATTTGGTACCATGTACTAAATACCTTTTTTGGCCTCCTGAATTGTAAAGCTAGCTTTGACATTGTGTATGCGTCCAGCGAAACTAGATTTTTACACACAATATTGCAAAGTGCGGCTACGATGCGGCAAAGTGACCAGTAAATTTTAACCTTTCAAGGACACTTACAAAATAAATTAAGTATATGACAATAAAATCTAATGTAGAAAACGCTACTTTACCCCATATTTGTCACGATAATGTAGAAAATAAGAGTGACTTTTTTAATTCTACTGTGCGTCTGACATTTGGAAAAATGACATATTATGTACCTAATAAATTTGAATTAGTAAAAATGTCAAATTTTTTGAGTACCAACATTAAAAAATTAAATAACTTCCAATATTGTAATTAATCTAAATCTATTTGTTTCTTAAATAATAATTGTCGGCCAAAAAAATCTTATACAAATTTCATGCGGAAATGATTTTACAATGCTCCAGCAAATGGGTAACTCGCCCTTCGGGCTCGTTCGCCAAACGAGCTTTTGCATTGTAAAATCAAGGTTTCAGCACTCTAATGTAAATAACTATTACTCATTATCCCGAGTACTAAGCTGTCTCTTCCGCTATATACACTGTTCCGTAGTCCATCTACTCCACTGTCTATGCCGTTGAAGACTTCACCGTATCCCAGGCAAGGGACCCTTACAAGGTACTACCAGCCGGGCCATCTGGACCAAGGTTTTTTAAAGAGGTGTTACTCTTCTATTTCCTCCCACATATACTTTTTTTTTAATCCTACAAAGAAAGAAAACGAAAATTTGACATAAAATTTATTTGACATTTCTTTGTTTTTACACAATTTTTCTTTACATTAACACCAATCTAATGTTACCCCCTCACCCCTCACTATAAACTTCTAGTCCTACTAACTTTACACCATTCAAAAAACACAATTTTTACGAGCAAATTTTGTACGTCTAACTTGTTTGGCGGTTGCCTGGCATCTAATATATACTATAAATAATATTGAAAAGTGATAATAACATCCACTTTGGGACAGCTTTACTAATTAAATCATGATTTAATTAGTAAAGCTGTCCCAAAGTATATGTTATTATCACATTTCAATTTTGAGTCTTTTCAATTGTCAATGTGACTGTTAAACACCGTTGTCAATTGAAACATTAATAATATTATTCGCCTATATATTTACCATAGCAACAATAATATCCATAGGCGTACGCGTAAAATTTCATAAGATTAAGTAAAAAAGTGCAACACTTTGAAATAGAAGTGATAAAACACGACAAAACAAAATACTTAATTATGCGCCGGTTCCAACGTGTTAAATATACTCCGTCTACATTTTACGAGCCTTGATTCCCAATGCGATCTATTAAATAGCTCAATAATTTGGAAGAGTCGGTATCCCCTTGACGAACGCCTCTGTTGAATGGTATTTGATCTGTTACTAAATCCTCGTCAATTGAAACCTGTGATTTTACGTTTCCGTAGATGTATTTTATGAGGTTACTTGTATCTGTTCTAGATGTATACATTGCTGTTATGAACGCCCATGTTGCTATTAAATCACAGGTTTTGTGATAGCCTGTGAATGCCAATTGAAGGGGTATTTTGTATTCAGCACTTTTCTCGATTAGGTTGTGAATTGTTTGAAATTGGTCTGCCAAAATCTTAGAGACCTACCGGTTCGACTAGTTGGATAAAAGTCAAATTTCCTTGCCAGGCGGTCAAAAATTCTCCGCACGACATCCGTCACATTAGTCCGCTTTCTGATGTCCACGTTTCGTATCCGTTCTTTTAGGCTTATCCCCAGAATTGCCGTTTCCATTGTTTTTTTTTGGCGCGTCCTCAAAAGGTTTGCGCTGTTCTTAGTTGGGTGTCTTGTCATAAGTTGCTACAGGCAGCACACAGGCCTCGTAAACCTTCCGTTTGAGGTTAATCGGCATTTGTAGATTTTTTAGTATGAAGCCGAGTATTCCAAAAGCTGCCCACGCTTGTCTCTTTGTTTTTGGTTTTCCTTGTCCAGTTACCGATAACATGGCAAGGTATACGTAGTGGTCTCTTGTTTTTTAAATGGGACGTAGCAAGCACATTAAGTTGACTTGATAAGTGGCTCCCTGAATCTCGAGCATTTTGGTACTGCCTCATGGCCTTTGTTTGTTATAAAGCGATTTCAAAAAGTGTCTACGATTTAGTTTAGTTTGGAGTCTTACAACCTCCCTCCACCATAGGTGATTTGAGGTTCCGGTTTTTCTATTTTTTTCTTTGTATTTGTGTGGTCTGTGCGTTCAGTTCGTCGTGTTTGTCGTGTCTCGTAGTATGTCGGTAACCATTGTCTCCGTTAAATTCAGTCCTGCTCCGAACTTAGCATTATGTCCGTAAGTGTTCTCGGTTCTAGTGTTGCTTGAGTTCTGTTTGTCCATTTGTATCTTTCTGGTGATAACACATTGCAATTCCGCCAAGATACTCTCTAAAGCACCTGTGGCCGGACAGTAGTGGTGTCAGGTAGTAGCCCACCTCTCCATGTTTTCTTGTCGCTCATGGTCTTACTTGTGGGATTAACAGTCGGGTCAATTCTCCTTTGTTTGAATTGCTCCACCATACGTAGGTCTACGACCTCCAATGTCTGGTTGTGCTCGGAAACCGGGATTTCATCCGGGCTCAGGATTTCAATCGGGTTCTTCAAAGCCAATTAATAATTAATATCGTCAGCAAATTTTCGTTGGTTGAGGTATGTGCCGTAGATGTAAATACCTTTTCCCTCCCTGACTAATGTTTTGAAAATATCTTCTAGAGGTACTGCAAATAGCTTGAGAGTTTTTGTGTTTCAATGGCGTACACCTCTCTCTATCCTAGCCTTCTCCGTCTTAGTGTCCTCATCAAGCTTAATCATCTTCATCATCTTAGTGTTCTCATGAATTAAAGTGAAGCATTTGCATTTTGGACTAGAAAAATAATTGGAATAGCTTGGGCAGCCTTTGGAAAGCTAGGCTATGTCCTAAGATCCGACATTCCCATCTGCCTTAAAAGGCGAGTCCTCAATGCGTCTTACCTGTACTAACACATGGGGCTGAAACATTAACTCTAACAAATCGCACAGCTAACAGAATCTGAGTAACACATAGAGCAATGGAGAGAGCAATGCTGGGTCTGTCTCTGAGAGACAAGGTTCTCAACACAACTGTGAGTGGAAAAAATGGAGCAAACGACCCCATCGAGAGAATTGCCAACCTTAAATGGGTTTGGGCGGGACATCTGGCCAGAGTCAGTGATGACAGATGGACGAGAAGGGTGACGGCGTGGAGACTGCGTAACGATGCATTCCGAAAGAGAGGAAGACCGCCCAGTCGATGGTCAGACGATCTTAAGCGTATACATCCCAATTGGATGAGAGCAGCACGGGACAGAGGGTGATGGAAGTTGTTACGGGAGATTTTTGTCCAGCAATGGACCAGTATAGCTGGATGATGATGATAATGTAGCATTTGCGTAGATGTCTTTAATAATATTAGTGTAGCGAGAGTCAATTCTCGCTTTATTCATAGTTGCCAACACAGCCCATGTTTCGATAGAACCAAACGCCAAGTCTACTGGAGTGGCATATTGTATTCTGTAGTCTTTTCAAATAGCGTGTGCGTGACTTAGATATGGTCGGTTGTGCTATCTTCCTGGCCTTACGTCCCTCTGAGGGATTTTGCCGCGTCCTTGTGCCTACACTTCTGCTTGATGTCTTGATCTTAGACAAAAGTATAAGGAGCCCTTACAGTTTTTAGCGTGGGTGGCAAGCTAATATGTTTCGTGACAGATTCACTGTGATGGCTTTGTCAGAGCCATGCGCAGGAAAACGGTGGCTTAATTTTATTTGTGCCCCAGGATTTGAACCCGGGACTTATGGCTTAGTAATCTGACACCTTGATTACTAGGCCACCACGACATAGTCTTTACGAAATCCTGCTTGCTCAACAATTTGGTAAAAGTGAAATTTGCTGTTTAGGTGGTCTGTAACTATGCGGGTCAACAGCTTGTAGAAAGCGGACAGTAAACTGAGTGGTTTGTAGTTTTCCAAATCTATACTATCCATATTTTGTTTAATCGATTATATTCATTTGATTCTCTGCTTGTGTTTCTCCTCATTTCCATTGGCTTGATCGTGACCGGTGTTCCTTGCAATTTAACCTTCGTACGCTAAACGGTTTGTGCTGTGCGTTGATGAGTCTGTCAGTCAGTTAGTCGGGACATTTACATTTATACATAATATATAGATGTTCACCCTAGTTCATACCATCGTCAAATGGATTTATTTTTACAAAACTGGCAAAGTTTTGTCGATCTACTTCCATCCATCCATTATTTGTCTCATTCATTATTTGTCACATCCATATACTCTTTGTATAATTGCCACCTTGTCTACTCCACCAACATATATTTTCTCCTAATTCTGTCAGACTTTGTTAATCCCTCCGACGTATTAATTTTTCAGCTGTCTGTGTAGATTTCCGTTTCTATTAAGTCCCGGCGGAATTTATTCGAAAATTTGGGGCGAGCGTTCGCGAAAAGTGTATTATTATGCAACGAAGGTGTCAGAGTTCGTGTCGCAAATATTAATAAGTATTAATTGGGTCGCAGAGTCGGGGGATGATAATTGCAACCGTTCCCCCACAGCCATAATATTTTTACGCAATATTTTCGTTGAATTGAACAACAGAGAAACGAAAACTGAATTTGGAAATTCCACCCTTAATTATCTTGTCCGTTAGTGCTTTGGCGTGTTCCCTCCGCATTTCCGGCGGGGGTGAAATTAACGCGAAACGAGCCGTTCGCGAATTATAAATTTAAATCTGAACAGTTTTTTTTTTGTTTTGTTCGCTTTTAAGTTGAATTATAATTAGTCTTAATGCGTTTTCAGTCGTTTCCGGATTCGCTCACTTCCCACTGCAAAGAATACTAAACTTTGAAGAACGCCTTTTAAGAACACCAATAGAAATAAAAGTCTATCCGGATTTGATAGACGAAACTAGATAAACAAGACAAAACTAAATCTACAAGATGAAATGAAAATGTCTACAAATATAAAACTAGACGGATAAGACTAGCAAGATCAAACAGACTAGACATAAACGATTAGACTAAAGAGAGTAGACTAGGCAATATTACAAGTCTAGAAGATGTGATGAAAAGGTCAAGTTTATATAAGTAAATATATGGAGTCTGTGTAAAATCGATCGGTGGGGATATTTGGGCTGATACGTGTCCCCGGTTCTTCTCGGAAGTTTCGGGATTTGGGGATAATACCTCATCGAATGGGATTTTGGTTATCATCAGCACTAACGATCCAACTTTCTCGGCGCGCATGCAAAGCCTTTACAGCCCACAGCCCACAGCCGAAAACCAAACACGCAAACCTTAAACTAATCAACTATTGTCCAATAATCAATACAAAACAAATAGTTTATGAAGATCTATCTAGAATCTTAAGTTTGTGCGAATGGTATAATCTGTTTAGTCCTATGCAAGTAGGTCTAAACATATTATTACTCTTGCCCATCTAATCTTGTCTGTCTAGTCCTGTCTGACCAGTCTTGTATGTCTATCTTGTCTGTCTTGTCTATCTATACTTGTCTATCTCGTCTTGTTTATCTCGTCTTGTCTATCTAGTCTAGTTGTCTCTGTCTAGTCTTGTATGTATAGTTTGTAAAGATAAGACTAGTCTAGTCTGACTAGTCTTATCTCTCTATTGTCTCTCTAGTCTTGTCTGTCTAGTCTATCTACTTTTCTTGTCTTGTATGTCTAGTCTCGTATATCTTAGCTTTTATGTGTAGTCCTCAGTTCAATTCCCTTCAAACTCCTGTTTTACAAGATTGGTTTTGTTGTAAGAGATGTAGAATTAGCTTCGCTGCGATTTGGTGTTTATATCAAAGCAAGTTGAGATGTAAATGTGATTGAATCAATATGTGGAAATACAAAAGGGTTGAAAACCTTGGTATGTGTGTGTGTTGAGTCGGCGTTAGTTCAGGGGAGCGAAACGAGTTATCTGCATGCCTTCCCTCCGCCGTCGCAGATAGCATACATGCACACAAGTCTCTTTGCAACTTACAATTTCCTGTTAAAGTAGACGACATGCGGTTCCGGATACGAACTTTCCCTATTTGCGCGCTGCGAGCGAGCGAGACGGGTGGATTGGTCGTAAGCCCCCCGATTCGGCCAATATTCTAAATATTCGTCGCGAGACGCCGATCGTTTTCCTGCATTCCCCGTTTATGCAAGATGTAAGGCAGCAAAAGAAATTGTATGCAGGAAAATATTCCCTGAAACGGAAAACGACAAGCGGAAACACGTACGGAAAACGAACTATCGCCGGCGACGTGTACTCGTATCAACTGACTATTTGACTTTCCTGTTTCATAAAATAACTCGGATAGAAAATACAAACAAGTTGCGGAAGGCAAGAGTAGAGAGACAAGCCAGCTGAATGATATGGAGTAGGACAGTTGTTTATATGTAGAATATTATGTGTTGGAATTTAGGAGCTGGAAATGTCGTTGGGGCATGCATTATTAAATTGGATATTGATTGGGGCGACACATATTTCGATGTGTAACTGAATTTGCTCTAAATTATAATTCGAGTTATTGTAATTCTAATTGAAATTGAATTTCGACCAATTACGATTATTAAATCGCGATACAATATGCGATAATTTAATACACACTAAAGCAAAAATATCAAATACAATAAATATTTATAGTTCAAGGACAAATTAGTCTAATCTCGGTACTATATTCTTATTTATTTACTTACATATTAATCTATATTATTGTGTGGTGTTATCTGGACTAAATTAAACTAATTGTAAGGCATACAAGACTAAGCAGATTAGATCAGACAAACAAGACTAATCAGGCCAGACTAGACAGGCAATACTAGACAGACAAGACCAGACACACAAGATCAGACGGACACGACTAACCGGACCAGACTAGACAAACAAAACTAGACAGACATTGCTAGACATACAAGACTAGAGAGGCTAGACCATATCTACACTAGTTTTCAAACGTTTTCTTTATTTTTTATTTTTATTTTGGAATGAAGAAAAATTTCTGTCATCACATTATTTTTTTTAATATTGAGGTCTTGATTGTGATTATTTTATTTATTTTATTGTGTTTTTTAATGTAACTTAGCGATATTGAATTTTTGCGTGCGTTACGTGGTAAGTTATGTGATAATACAACAAAAAATGGAATTTGTCGCACTAAGAATCATGCGCCAAGATAGTACTTTTAACGCATGAGTAATAAAATAATTTATATTAGCGTAATCTTCGCAATATAAATCTTAATGATCTTGTCTATCTAAATCTTAATTGTTTTGTCTGTATAAATTTTGGAATTCTAGTTTGCGTAAAGTTTGATGGATATGTGTCTTGAAGACTTTTTCTGTTTACGTTTTAAAAACTATCTAAAATGTCTATCTACATGCGGACGAGTTTGACTAGTTAAGTCATAATGGCCTTTCTTCTCTAAATCTTCTGAAACGATATATATATTAAAATGGATTTGGGTTTGCAACTCGGTGGACATGCTTGTTTTAAGTTTAAGGAGCTTTTTGTGCTTAAATCTTGATGATTCTGTTTGTCCAAATCTTGATAGTTAATCCAAGATGTTAATCCAAATGTAGTCTTTCTAAAATGTTTCTGTCTATCCAAAACGAAGCCAAAAAGAAAGCTTTGTCTGTCCAAATTTTGATGATATTTTTAGATTAAATCTTGATGGTCTTGTCTGTCTGAAACCTAATGGTCTAGTTTGTTGTAATGTTGAAGATCTTGTCTGTTTAAATCTTGACGTTCTTGTTAGTTTAGAACATGGCGGTCTTGTCTGTCTGTCTTGTCTGCCAAGATCTTGAAGAGTTTACCGGTTTGAATCTTGATGCTCTTCTCAATTTAGAGCTTGGTAATCGTAAAAAACCTAAATACCAAAGATCTAGTTTGCTTCAATCCTGTAGATTTTGTTTGTTCAAATCTTTATAATCTTGTCGATTTAGATCTTGATATACTTGTCTGTCTAAAACATAATGGTTCAGTTTGTCTAAATCTTGAAGACCTTCTCTGTCGCAATCTTCATGTTCTTATAAGTTTAGAAACTTGCTGTTTTGATGTTTAGTCTGTTTGACTAAACTTGATCTTTCTATCTCTGTCTGTTTGAACTTGATGTTTAGTCTGTTTGACTTGTCAGTTTGCCTAAATCTTAAAAATCTTACCGGTATCAATCTTGATGCTCTTGTCAATTTAGATCGTGGTAATCTTGTCAGCCTATGTCTCAAATATCTAGTTCACTTAAATCTTAAAGACTTTGTCTAAATCTGGATGGTTTTTTCAATATAGACCTTGACAGTTTTGTATGTCTAAATCTTAAGGGTCCAGTTTTTCTAAATACTGAAGACCTTTTCTGACGTTCTAAATCTTGACGTTCAAGTTAGTTTAGAACCTGATAGTCTTGTCTGGCTCTCTTGTCGATTTGACTAAATCTGAAAGACATTACTGGTTTCAATCTTAATGCTCTTGTCAATTTAGATCTTAATCCTCGTAATCCTGTCTGCCTAAATCCCTTGGAAGATCTTGGTAAGATCTAGTTTACTTAAATCTTAAAGACTTTGTCTAAATCTTTATGGTCTTGTAGATTTAAATCTCGATGGTATTGTCTCTCTAATACCTAATGGTGCAGTTTGTCTAAATCTTGAAGACCTGGTCTGTCTAAATCTTGCTGTTTTTGTAAGTTGAGAACCAAATGCTCTTGCCTGTCTGTTTTGTCAGTTTGTCTAAATCTTGCATCACTTGCTGGTCTCAATCTTGATGCTCTTGTCTAATTATATATTGATAATCTTGTCTGCCTAAATCTCAATCATCCAGTTTGAATGATTAAATCTTGATGGCCTTGTCAATTTAGGTCTTGAATTTCTTGTCTGTCTAAATCTAATGGTGAAGTTTTTCTAAATCTTGAAGACCCTGTTTGTCTAACACTTAACTTTCTTGTAGGTTTAGAATTTAATGCTCTTGTCTGCCTGTCTTGGCAGTTTGTCTAAATCTTGCATCACTTGCTGGTCTCAATCTTGATGCTCTTGTGCATTTATATATTGGTAATCTTGTCTGCCTAAATCTCAATCATCCAGTTTGCTTAACTCTTGAAGACTTTGTTTTCTATATCTTGTCTAAATCTTGAAGACCTTATTTGTCTAAGACTTAACGTTCTTGTAATTTTAAAACTAAATGCTCTTGTCTGTCTGTCTTGTCAGTTTGCCTAAATCTTGAAGATGTTACTGGCGTAATACTGGCGATGTTACTGCCTAAATCCCAATCATCAAGTTTGCTTGAATCTTCAAGACTTTGTTTTCTAAATCTTTATAGTCTTGTCAATTTAGATCTTGATTTAGGTCTTGCCTGTCTAAAATCTAATGGTCCTGTTTGTCTAAATCTTGAAGACCTTATTTGTCTAAATCTTTCCGTTCTTGTAACTTTACGTTCTTAGAACTTAATGCTATTGTCAGTCTGTCTTGTCAGTTTGCCTAAATCTTGCAGAACTTGCTTGTCTCAATCTTGACGCTCTTGTCAATTTAGATCTTGGTTATCTGGTCTACCTAAATCTCAAAGAACTAGTTTTCTCAAATCTTAGAGAGTTTGTTTATCTAAATCTCGATGGTCTTGTTAATATAGAACTTGACGTATTTTCTGTCTAAATTAATGTGACCACGCGTCCCGATTTTGGCGGGACAGTCCCGATTTTTGGAGGACAGTCCCGCGTGCAGCCGATTTTTTAAAATGTCCCGCTTTTTCGAAAATAACTGCATTTCTTATTTTAAATTTTACTGTAATATATAATATAATATTTTTCCACATATTCCCATAAAATATCATTTTTAAATGTCACCTAATGAAATTTTTGCTCGAATTAAACTGTCCATTCTTCAAGATATTCCAAGCGGTTATTATAAAAATTTCCGACTTCTTTCAGAAAATCCGGTCGTTTAACCCTTTTGCCCCGAATGGTGCACATATGTCCCACTGAAATTTCATCTTTTGTGAAATTTCATCTTTAAAAATTTGTTTCATGTGTGTTATATGTAAGACAAATATTGTTATTGTAAATTATAACAGAGAATACCAGACAATACAAGACAGGCTGGACCAGAATAGATCACAACCAAATAATTCTAGACAAGGCGAAACCAGGTGAAACCGAACATATACGATTGAAAATATGACCACTGATTGATACAGAATCATTGAACAGAATACAGAACACTGATCAATACTGAACAACCATGTACAAGACGATAATAGACTGGACAAGTCTAGTCTATATTCAACAAGACTGGACAATGTTGGATAACATTTTAGACATAAAATGGGCAACAGTGAAGAAAATTGTATACTAGATAATGTCAATATTGTAAAGTCTCCAGAAAATTATTCAAGAAAAGTAGATAAGATATGTGTACCCATCTCTTATTACTCATCTCTTTTGACAATTAAATCCATGGTCGATTTATTTTGATATATTGTATTTATTTAGCAACAAATTGGCAAAACATGAGATTTATTCTATTTCTGCAATATTTATTCGTTGAGGGATGAAAGGGTTGAGGCACCTTGTTCTGAAATTTTCATGAAGTGAGATTTAAAAAAAAGATTTTGTGTGGAAAAATCTTTTGAATGGATTAGTAACCAATTTCCGAAAAATAATATTTGCGAAAATAATCTTTTTTGATGAGGTGTTATTGGTCAAAAGTTACCTTACTGATGAAAAAATTAAATGTTGGTTGTCTGCAAATGTGGAATCAGACAAAAAATGGACGGAGTTATTGCCTCATTTTAAACAGAATAATATTCCTTTTCAAAATATTTTGAAAATATTAAAGAATACGCTTTTTATAAAGTTTTTATAAAGTGTTTTTCTAGTATCAATAAAATATGGACAACTGAAAAACGCATTTGAACATTAAACTTTTAAATCTATATTAAGCGTAAAAAATAATTTGACCAATTCATTTGAGAAATTTCACGACATTTTAATAAATGATCCGAATCTATTGCAAAGTTTTATAGTTACCAATAATTAATTATAAATATATTTTTGTAGATCTATAGACAATTATATCAATGTATACAATAAAATATATTTTTTATTACCCATGCGTTAAAAGTAGTATCTTGGCGCACGTTTTTTTAGTGCGACAAATGCCATTTTTGGTTGTATTACTATATAAGTTGGGTAGCGCACGCAAATATTCAATATCGCTAAGTTACATTAAATAAAACCCTTAAATAAATAAAATAAACACAATCAAGACCTCAATATTAAAAAAGTGACGTGAAAGTGACAGATATTTTGTTTCATTTCAAAATAAAAAGAAAATTTAAAGGAAACGTTTTAAAATGAGTGTATTCTATAGTGATACCGAAGAATGATGATAGTTCTTATGACGAATCCACACCACCGAAGACAATTGAAAAACAAATTCTTAATTTTTGATTCAATTTTTTTTGTATGGCCTCTGGATCCCAAACTTATAAGATACGTCCCCTCGCATGAGTAAAAAAAAATATTATTTGCAACACGGGCGGTATTGTCAATTGCCCTCTCGAGCGAATGTGCGCTAGTCCAATTTCGCTCTCGTGACCAATTGACAATTTACCGCTCTAGTTGCAAAATATACTATTTTTTAATTATTGGTCTGCTTTCATAACTAAATTATAATTCTCATTTCATCCCATTTGTCCCGCTTTGTCTCAATGAAAATCTGGTCACTTTAGTCTAAATCTTAATGGTCCTGTTTCTAAATCTTGAAGATCTTGTCTTTTTAAATCTTGACGTTCTGTTTAGTTTAGAACTTGACGGTCTTGTCTATTTGTCTAAATCTTGAAGACCTTGTCATTCTAAATCTTGGTGCTCTTGTCAATTTAGTACTTGGTACTCTTGTCTGCCTAAATCCCAAAGACCGGTTTTGATTAAATCTTAAAGACTTTGTTCGTTTAAACCTTGGTTTTATATATTATAATAAATGGTATTATCAATTTAGATCTTGACAGTTTTGTCTCTAAATCCTGTCTAAATCTTGACGTTCTTTTCAGTTTAGAACTGAATAGACTTGTCTTTATATTTTGTCTGCCTTAATCTTGAAGACTTAGCGGTTTAAATCTTGACGCTTCTGTCAATTTAGATCTTGGTAATTGTTTGTGCCTGAACCCCAAATATCTAGTTTGCTTAAATCTTGATGTCTTGACATCCTGTCAATTTAGATCCTAATACTATTTTCAGTCTAAATCTTAATGTTACAAATTGTCTTAAGCTTGAAAGCCTTTTCTATTTAAAATTTGATAGTCTTGCCTGTCTAAAACTATATAGATCTTACCTTCCTAAATCTTGATTGGTCCTGTTTGTCTCTAGTTTGAGACGCTGTGGGTTTGAATCTTGATAATACTTGTCTAAATCTTCTTTAGGTGCCGTCTCCACTCCGAAGATTGTCAATCACAAAGGCGGTTTTTATTTTTGAGATCGCACATCTAAATAGTTGTTTACTACGAGCAAACCATTCTCTAAGGTTTTTCAGCCATGAGTTTCGTCTCCTTTATATCGATCTCTTTTCTCTGATTTTTTCCTGCATGGTAACTTGCAGTATTTGATATTCTTGGCCTCTCATGATATGTCCCATATATAATAGCTTTCTTGGTTTAGTTGTCAGAATTACTTTTTTTTCTTTACTCATACGTTTCATCACTGCTTCGTTGGTAATGTTCTCTACCCATGAAATCCTCAGTATTCTCTGATATATCCATAGCTCCAACGGCTCCAGTCTTTTTACGTCGATCCCTTTCAACATCCAGGCTTCCACCCCATAGTATGGTATTGACAATACATAACATCTCACCCGTCGTATTTTTAATTCAAAATTTCTCGGCGGCAAAAGAAGACTTTTCATGTTTGTAAATGTACTTCTTGCCTGTTCGATATTCCTATTTCTTGGGAGCTGTTAATGTTTTCATTGATAGTTGCTCCTAGATATTCTGTTACCCTTTCAATAGTTTGATTTTTTACGTATACTCTACGATTCTCCTGGGTTGTTTTTGCTATTAGCATATAATTTGTTATGCTTATGCTCAGTGAGTCCCTATTCTTCACTTAATGTGACAATTTCATTAATTTGCGTCTGAAAGTCTTCTAGTGTTCCCACTAAAAGAACCGTGTCGACAGCATACTTCAGATTATTTACTGCCATGATGTTAATTTTTATGTCTTGATTATCAAGTGCTTTATTTAGTATGTTTTCTGAGTACAGATTAATAAGTGTTGGAGAAAATTTTCCCTTGAAGTACTACTCTCTGTATTTGAATTTATTCGGATGATCTATTCGTATTGGTGCTTTTTGGACATAGTAGAGATTAGAAATCATCCTTAAGTCTCAGAGGTCTATCTTACTCTTTAGTAACGTTTCTAAAAGTTGATAATTTCTAACGTTATTGAAAGCTTTGTTATGCCCGCCATACACGCTATGGTCTACCAGATAGGTTACATGTGCAGTTTTGCCTGCGCAGGTCCACCGTACGCAATAAACTGCACAGGTCTATTCCCACACACGCTCGGTCTACCTGCGCAGGAAAACCTGCACAGGTAGACCTCCCGGTGGACCGTTGTGTGTATGGCGGGCATTATAGTCTTTAAAGCATGCGTGTATGTACTGAGTTACGTCTCGACTGGACATTGAGAGCAAACAGTGCCTCCCTTGTTCCTAGACCTTTGCGGAATCGGTTCTGCGTCTAGTTTCCTGTATATTCTGTTAAATATCACGTTCAACCGGATTTTTATGTGTGAGCCATTAAGCTTATCATACGGCAATCGGAGCCATGCTTCGCACTCTTCTTTTTTGGGAGGGTTATAAAAGTTGATAACAGCTATTCTTTTGGTATCACTCCTGTTCTGTATATGGTATTGATTAAGTCTACCAGAATATGAATCTGGTCCTCCCCTATCAGTTTAAGAATTTCCGCTGGACTAGTTGGTCTGGACCGGACCCTTTTCTGTTCTTCAATGTATTCAGTGCATATATCACTTCAATTATACCGGGGCCCAACTATCATCTTTATTTTGAAGATTAATTCCTCGTCTCTCATCTTCGAAGAGTTGTGTCAGGTAGTTATTCCATATTTCCAGTTTATGTTCTATTCGGTGAAAATTTAACACTTACGCAGACTATACTATGAGGAGGAAGAAATGGCGTCTCATATAATCTTGCATTGAGAAGCAATTGCACGTAGAAGACACAAGCTTATCATTACATCAAAAGATATCCCTGTAAAGAACATGGCACATTATATACGACTCTTATACCTAATACCTAATAAAGAATGTGGGGAAAAACAACCGGTGTAAAGGCCACAGTGTTTTAAGAGCTAACCCCCCTGGATCGATATTGTTTGATGAGACAAGAAAAATAGTCTGTAGAACAAAGACAGGAACTCAACAGACATGTTACAGTCTCGAGGTGCAGCTTAATCAATCCACGACCACCAAGTCTCTTTCGTTACTCTCAATATATTTCTTATATTCTTTATTTTATAACTTAGATCGTTCGAACTCGATTCTGCTTAAAACATTTTATTCCTATTATATCTGCTACGTAGTCCATAAATAATATTTTTTCTCTTTAGAATGATTTCATGTAGTTCATATAATGTAATCTGAGTCCTTGTAGTGATTTACCCAAATCGTCCTAATTAGTTCGTCTAAAGTCCTCCACACGCACACTAAAACTCTTACGTAATAATAACTCTCGAGTTTTGTCATCTCGCCTAATCATCGTCTCGTCGAGAGCGCCGTTAAAGTAATCCACGTGAGCGTAGGACGTCTCGGACGTCCCGACGCCGACGACGCCATCCGTCTGCCAAGACGAGACGTGATAGAAATCCTAACCGGCCCGGCGTTTTCCCTTTTACCGTCTTTCTCTCTCCGCTTGGCTTACGTAATATTTAGAGGAGCTACTAATGGCAATTAAGTCTAACTGCAAGCGGAGGCTAATTGAAGATCCTCCGGGGCGGGGGTTGAGCGTTGCGACGCTTTGTTTTAATATTAGGTGGAGACGACATTTTTGTAGGTTTGTTAGATTATTTCCTTTGTTTTGGTTTTGTCTTTGTTGTTAAGTTGGTTTACAGGCAAGGTTGTTGCACTAGGATAGTTGTTATAGAGTAGTTGTACTAGGGGAGTTTTAAAATATATGTGTAATGAAATTTTCGGCGTTAATACCAAGTCTTTCCGGAAAGTTTTAACTAGATGGAAACTTGGATGAGAAAAGTCTTGCCTATTTAGCTTTGTTTATCTATATTTGTAGGACTACTCCCGCCTTGTTTCTATAGACTAGTCATGTCTTTCTGGTTTCTTTAATCTTGTCTTTGTTCCCATGCCCTTCTAGTATTGACTATTAAGTACTATCTTGTAGATAGTTTCTAGTCGATAAATTCTGAACAAGGATGTTTTAAAAGTTTACTTCAAGATCACAATCTACTCCAATATCCAAAGGAAATGCAATCTGACTATTAGCATCAATAATCAGCAATGAAATAGACAAGTTTAGAAAGACATTTTCCTTCCTACTAGAACTTGTTACGTTATTATCAATTTCACGAACATGCCTAATCCACAATATAAATTGTATATCTAATATTGACTGTTTAATTCTAACCAGTGAATAGATTCTGAACAAGGATGTTTTGTAAGTTCCCTTCACGAATCTTGTCCAATATCCAAAGGAACTGTAATCTGGCGCAAACCGCTTTCATATCGATATTGGGATCAATCTGTAATGAAATAGAGAAGTTTAGTAGGACCAAATTATCCTTCCGACTAAAACTTGTTTCGTTATTATCGATTTCCCGAACCGAACATGCCATCAGCATATCCAGCAATCTAATTAAGGTTATCTAGCATTTATCAATACTATTATAATTAATGGAGTAATTTGTATATACAAATTGACTAACATATTATTAATTGGAAAAGCTTTTAACCCAATAAATACGGTAAAACCGTACCTCGATGAAACAGATAATAAACGAAATGATTTATTGTTTGATCTGCTTAATCACAAAGTTGTATCCAGCGAGTGGCTAGTCTAGTCACTAGTCATTCATCTATGTACTCGTGTCTGTTTAAACTTAGCTCTCTGTATAGGAGAATACAATTGAAACCTATTTATTTTTTTACGGCAATAGAATAAGCTCCGGCGGACCGGATATGACGGCGATATTTACTATATAATCCCAAGTCAAACTCTATACTTCGGTATATCTTCCAACACGTCGAACCTCTATTTATTTATATCGATCTAGTTGTTTTAGTTTCTTTATACACGTATATTATGCAAACTTACACAGCAACCGCGATATTAATGGACAGTTTATTGGTTATCTTGAACACAGCACATAATTATAATATATATATATATATATATATATATATATATATATATATATATATATATATATATATATATATATATATATATATATATATATATATATATATATATATATATATATATATATATAATCTTTTAAATCTCATGAATACCCTTTCGGGTGTCGAGATTATTTCCTTCTTATTTATACGATATTGTTTACTATATTTTTCCATTCTTTTCTGCTTTTCGTTGTTCTTTCTGCTTCCTGCCAGCTGATGTTGTTGTTACTTAATATTTCTGATACGTTGTTCGCCCATGTTTTTGTGGTCTTCCTCTTGTCTTCTTTTTTGTTGTTCTTGTCTTCCAAATTCTTTTGTTTGGCTGTCATCTAGAATTCTTGTGAGGTGTCCGAACCAAGCCAACTGTTTTTTCTCTAGAGTAGTTTGTATTCTTTCTACTTGCAATCTTGTTCTAATATGTTCATTTCTTATTCTATCTACTCTTGTAACCCCTTCTACTCTTCTCAAGTATCTCATTTCCACTGCTTGTATTCTGCTTTTTATTCTTTGGTTCGTAGTCCATGTTTCACTCCCATATAGTAGTATTGGTCTGTATATTGTTTTGTACAGAGTCATTTCCATTTCTTTCCTTATTTGTTTATTATTTAGTATTATTTTATTCCTAGAATAGTAGCTTTTGGTTGCTGCCGATATTCTGTTGTTAATTTGGTCTTCTAAGTTTCCTTTGTTATTTAATATGTGTCCTAGATATGAGAATGTTTCTACCTGTTCAATTTCTCTGCCATTTATTTTTATCTTCATTACTACTTCTTCCTTCGCTATCACCATTGTTTTTGTCTTGACTTCGTTTATAGAAATATTATGATTATTTAGTTCTTAATTCCACAGGTTGATGTTATATTGCAGCTTTTCCTCATTGTCGGCTAATAATGCAAGGTCGTCTGCAAATGCGCACTGAGTTATTGTTATTCTTCTTAGGTTGTGGTGACCTATTTCCATTTTCTTGGTTTTATCCTTGATTTTCTTCATAATATTATCTAGGAAAATTATAAATAATAGTGGGCTTAATGTTCCTCCTTGTATTAGTCCCTGTGTGGTAATGAATTCGCCTGATATTTTGTTTCTTGTTCTTATATAGTTGGATGTGTTATGGTATATACTTTATATAGCCTCAATTAGATGTTTCTTAATCTGTCTTTTCTGTAGTATTTCCCACATCTTGTTCCGCGGTACTCTGTCAAAAGCTTTTTCCAGGTCTAAAAATGCTAAGTGTAGTTTCCTCCCTTGCTTTAGAATGCTATCTGTAATTTTTCTTATTGTGAAGATATGGTCTTGGGTTGAGTGTCCTCTTCTAAATCCACTTTGTGCATTCTCCATTGTTGCCTCTGTTGCTGTTCTTAATTTGTTGTCTATTATTGCTTCATAGATTTTAGCTGGGAACAAGGGAAACAGAGAAGAGTTAAAAACGGAAATTGGTAGCGCAAGATCTGAACAATTAAAATATATGGGCAACGAAGGAGAGCAAATATTGTTAATAATTTTAAATATAATATGGGAAAAGAGACAAATGCCAAAAGACTAGGAAAAGGCTGTGATTTTTCCCATTCACAAGAAAGGAGATAATAGAAGCTGCAGTAACTATAGGTTAGGTTAGGTAGGTTAAATAATGGGAAGACCTATCAAAAACCTAACCTAACCTAACCTATAGTTACTGCAGATTCTATTATCTCCTTGTGAATGGGAAAAATCACAGCCTTTTCCTAGTCTTTTGAATTTGTCTCTTTTCCCATATTATATTTAAAATTATTAACAATATTTGCTCTCCTTCGTTGCCCATATATTTTAATTGTTCAGATTTTGCGCTACCAATTTCCGTTTTTACCTCTTCTCTGTTTCCCTTGTTGTTTCCAGTTCCTTCTAATAGTTCCTGGAAATGCTCTTTCCACCTTTCCATTACTTCTTTTTCTTCCTTTATTATGTTTCCCTTTTTATCAAAGAGCTGCTTCAGTTTTACTTGTTTTCGTTTCTTACATTTTTTTAGTGTTCTGTAGAATAATTTTTGATTCTCCTTGAAGTTTCCTCCAAGAGTGTTTCCAAACTCTTCCCATGACCTGTGCTTTGCTATTTTTATTTCTTCTTTTGTTATTTTTCTTTGTCTTTTGTAGTCTTTAAAATCTTCCTCATTTTTGGAGTTGAGATATTTTTTCCATTTTAGTTTCTTTTTCTGCACTTTTATTCTATCGTTCCACCAATGTGTTTGCTTCTTGTTGTGCGTATTTGTGGTTGCTCCACATGCTCTTTTTGCTGCTTCTATTAGTGTATATTTGAAGGTGCTCCATACTTCTTCCACATCATCAAAATTCGGTTTGTGTCTTTCTTTTATTAGATCTTTAATCTGTTTTGATAACATTCCCTTATTCGTTTTTCTTTAAGTTTCTCTATTCTAATTTTTATTATTTCTCCTTCTTTGTTGCTTGTTTCTTGTTTCTTTTTATTGTTATATTCTTTTACTTTTAGTTCCGCGATTACCAGGTAGTGATCGCTTCCTATTTCGCTACCTCTTTTCACTCGCACATCCCTCACATTTGATTTCTGTGCTTTGTTAGTTAGAAAGTAATCTATTATTGATTTTTCGGCTCTGCTTCTTTCTACCCTGGTGTATTTGTGGATTTCATTATGTTCAAAGTATGTGTTTAATATTAATAATTCGTCTATGATACAAAAATCTAACAGTCTTTTTCCGTTGTTGTTCCTAGTTGGCTCTCCATGTCTTCCCATTATTTCATCCAAACTCTTGTTTTTATTCCCCACTCTGGCATTAAAATCTCTCTTTATAAAGATTGGTTCTTCTTCATTTTTTCATATTCCAATTGCACTTGATCCCAGAATTCATCTTTGCTTGTTTTTTCTCATCTTCGCTTACCCCATATACTATCATTATTTTTGCTGTTAGTTTGGCATTATCTACTATTTGTATTGTAAGTATCCGTTCGTTTATACAATCCCACTTTTTTATTGATTGTTCCAAGTTTTCATTTATAATACATCCCACACCAGCTCTTGCCCTTTCACTGACTTCAACATAATTATAAACAAGATTGAGAAAACAAGATTAGACAGAAATATTAGATAGATAAGATTAGACGGGCAAGGCAAGATAGACCACTATACAACAAAAACTACAGAGGCAATAATCATTAACGAGGAAGGACGCGCATATGCCGACCTGCTCAGAATAATCAGAAAAGAAGCTGACGTGAGAAACAAATGGAGTCATCACAAATACGAGAAAGTCACAAAAACAGTAGACCTCCTATTAGAGGTGAAAGGTGGTCAAGCTCGGGAACTGAGAGACAAAAAAAAAGTATAAAATAGCACAAAAGTACCCAACAACCGACGTCCGTCTTAAGACTGCAAGATCTAGATGTTGCCCCATTGCCAAGGAATGCAACAATGAAGAATTTTGTCCGATTTTCGAAATTAAAGGACATCCAGCAAACTCCGGAATGTGTCCCGCATTCCAAAAGGCGCTGACGTAAGCGAGGCGCAAACAAGTCATATCGCAGAGCTCAGAATACTCCAATTAAACGCGATGAGATGTCGGGCGGCACATGACCTCCTTAAACGCATTAACTGACAATAGATATCATCATGTTAAGTGAACTCAACAAAATTCGAACGCAGGAGGGATGGTACACGGACGACAAAGAAGATGCTGCAATAAAAACGTTGATGTGGGCTTGGATTCGTATAGATTGAGTTACATCAGTATGTAATTTTTAGTTGTTATCTATCACCAAATGATAAATAAAAAGCCTACAAAATCTTAGAAAAACACTAGCCGAGCTCAGCTACCAAATAAAAGAACAAGAAAAGCGTCTTAATTGGAGAAGTCTTAATTGGATTGAAAAAGTCTTAATTGGAGGAGACTTTAATGCGAAATCTCCATATTGGGGATGTCTATTAATGGACAACCGTGGTGATATCGCCATGGACTTGGTGCCTGAACTTGATCTACATGTATGCAATAAAGGGGATACACCCACTTTCGAACGTGGCGGATCTCATTCTATTCTAGACATCACCCTCACTACGGAAGAAATTGCAGGGAAAATTATAAACTGGGAAGTCTTGGACCGTGAATCGCTAAGCGACTATAAGTACATCTATAGTGCTGGAGGAAAACCAACGCGATCTGCCCCTTCAGCGCCAGAGGTGCCAGGGATTGTCCACAAGGAAGATGAGCATACATTTGCCAACAAGATGGAAAAAGTGTTTAGTAATATAAATTCAAAAACGCCAGAGGAACTGATAAAAGCGCTTAGAATAAATTGTAAACGTATTGTCACGTAAAAAATTACCAAGGGGGAGAAAAAAGTTGTACTGGTGGAACATTGAAATTGCCAGCATGAGAGTGGAATGCATAACCGCAAGACGCACATATCAGAGACAGTGTAAAAAAATGCTGACGTCGACACCTTAATACTTCTGAAAAGCATATATGCCGACTCAAAAAAAGCGCTGCGGCGAGAAAGAAATAACACCAAAAGAAAACACTGGCGCGAGCTTTGTGAGAAGCTGGACGAAAGTGTATGGGGGGTGGGGTGTGGGGGGGTTGCATATGCGATTGCCACTAGTCACCTGAAAATAAAACATCCAAACCTTCAAATCAGCATAAAAAAAACCAAGGGGGTAGTAGACGAACTTTTCCTCATCCACGAAGAACCGAGATATGAACAAGCGCTAGTAAACGAGATTAGTGAATTTTTTTCCATGGAAGAACTTATAAGGGCCAGTATGCGTATTCGAAGTGGCAAAGCCCCTGACGAAATTCCACCAAAAGCCATCAAGATAACTCTAAAAAGATGCCCTGAATATATTCTAAATGTCATGAAAAACATGTCAATTTTAACGGAAGGAAACTTTCCGAACATCTGGAAGGGAGCTAGGCTAGTCCTACTTAGAAAAGGTGACAAGCCCATAGAAAACCCACCGTAATGTCGACCATTGTGCCTGCCCGATATTACTGGGAAATTGCTTGAACAGATAGTGCTACATAGGATAAAGATTGAGCTCAGTCAAGGGAAAAACCTATCAGAAAAACAGCATGGATTCAGGGAAGGCAGGTCAACCGTTGACTCTAATATGCGAATCCTGGACGTGGTAGAGAAAGCCTCAGCTGGTCGAGGGCAACAAAAAAGATTAGTGTGCTCATTACTTTAGACCGGTGGTTCTTAACCTATGGTGCCCCCACCCCTGTGGGTGCGGGAAGGTATTTTTGGGGATGCGGGAGAAGCCCCAAACAATATCCACTATTAAATATGATTTATTAAATTTTTGATAATAAAATATTTATAAATTATAGTAATTCCCCCAATAACGCGAAAGTCCATTATAAAGTCCAGATATTGAAGCTTATACAAAAAGGGCTTTATTATGTATGGCTTATAGGGTTATGTATATAGAGTCTGGCATATAGAGTCAAATATGCCAGAACTAAGAAGAAAGTAAAAAAATACTAGAATGAAATATTTATGTATGTTGAAAGATGTATATTTAGCCACTCATATAGTTATATAAATAGAAGTAAATAAAAAATACCCAGCTACGTTCATACCCTTTGCTTTTTGCAACTGCAATCGGAAACCATCAAAATTATTAGATCATTTCAACAATCTGCATGGTGGTAAAGGTGTGCACAGCATGAACAGCTTGAAGTCAAAAAAGACTCGATTTGATACCAGTGGTACTATACTAAAATTATGCGTTCCAGCAATTTAAAAGCCCTTGTTAGACGTTTGTTTCTGTGTGCACAGAAAAACCTCACACGATCACTGAGGAATTGATAAAATCTTGTGCATTAATAATAGCTAAAACTGTGTGAGATTCTGAAGCTCATAAAAAGATCCAGCAGATTCCGTTATCGAACAATATAATTCTATCGCAAATTCAAGATCTCAGTAAAGATATTTTAGTGCAACTTATCGTAGACATAAAAGTCAGTCCACGAAAAGTAAGTATACAACTGGAGGAGTCAACTGATGATGGTAACTGCAGCCAGTTCTTGGTATTTATGCGATATGTAAAAAAGAAATGATAGAAGAATTTCTATTTTGTGAGCCACTGGAGTTGACTTTGACAGGAATTGATGTTTTCAATCACATCACAGATTTTTTTTTTAAATATCAATTTCCAATGAATGTGATTGGCTCAATATGCACTGATGTGGCCTCAGTAATGTTAGGCAAAAATTCCGGATTTTTTTGACACATGAAAAGAGAGTTACCGCAAATTACAATAACGCATTGCATGTTACATCACTATGCACTTGCGTTCAAAGATTTTCCAGAAACTTTAAAACAACACCTAAGTACTGCAATAAATGTAGTAAAATATATCGGTGTACATCTATATCACACCGAAATACGATGGCTCTCTAAGGGCCACATGCTTAACAGGGTTTTTGAATTGCGTGAAGAAATTATTCAGTTACTGACTAGTCCGAACTGTGATTTAGTAAAAGATATTGAAAGTAATAATGCAATTCTGAGGCTATCCTACTTTGCAGATATATTTAGCAACTTGAATGAATTGATCATATCAATCCAAGGATTTGGTAAAAATATAAATATAACAGCAAGTAAAAAATATCTTCATTTTTTGGAAAACTAGAAATTTAGATACGCCGAGTTGAAAATGGGAATTTTGCAAACGTTCCCTTGCTTGATTAAAATGTTGTGGAAAATGAAAAAAAAAATACAATTATATCAGAAATTGCAATACATTTGAAACGATTGAGCGAATCATTCAATGGATATTTTTCTACTGGCAATATTACCAAAACTCAGAGATGGATACTAAATCCATTTTTATATAATCCAAATTCTGTGGATGATAGTGATAATGGATGATAGTGATAATATTTCACGATAGTGAAATGCTAAACAGTGGATATATGTCAGTGGATATATGGATATCAAATGGAATTCGAACAATTAGAAATACAACAATTCTGACGTACACAGTTAGAACGATATCCACAGTTGGCGAAAGAAGCATTGCAATTACTTCTACCACCAACTACCTGTCTAAAATGGGGTTTTCATCGACTCTTTTTGACATTTATATATATATATATATATATATATATATATATATATATATATATATATACATTTCAAAAACTAAAGCGAGAAATCGCTTATATGCAAGTGATGACTTAAGCGTGTCTCTTTCAAAGAGAGGCTTCACAAATATTATAATGAACAAGCAACAACCGCCTAGCCAATAATAAAAATAATATTGTTTTGCATTTGATATATAATATGTACAATTTTGTTTAAATAAACAATAAATTTTGCAAAAAATGAATTTCTAAACTAAAAATTTGAAACACGTTTTTCAATGGGGTGCGGAGACCTATTTTCAGATTCAAAGGGTTTCGTTTTACTAAAAAGGTTAAGAAACACTGCTTTAGACGTTAAGAATGCTTTCAATACAGCAGCATGGGAAGATATTATGAATGAGGTTTCAGTGAGAGAGGCTTCCCCCTATACCTGCTGACTCCCCCAGACTGCTGCGCAGTTATCTACATGATCGTAAGATCATAATCGAAGCAGACGGTAAAGTCGTGAAGCGAGAAGTACACAGAGATGTTCCACAGGGTTTAGTAATGGGTCCTACACTGTGGAACATCCTGAACGATGGAGTACTTAAGCTAATGCTACCAAAATGTGTTGAGATACTAGGTTTTGCTGAAGATATATATAATTCTAGTAGTAGCAGGAAAAGACGAGCAGAGGGTAATGGAACATGCAAATATGGCGATTGCACATATTGATAAATGGTTGGAGAAAAGGGCTTAAGGCTAACCCCTGAAAAAAACGGAAGATGTTCTACTAACCGGAATGAGGCATATAATGCCGATAGAATTTAAGGTCAGAGACGTAACTATAACGCCCAAGGAGGTCTACCTCTAGTAGTACTATCTAGTAGTAGCAGGAAAAGACGAGCAGAGGGTAATGGAACATGCAAATAGGGCGATTGCACATATTGATAAATGGTTGGAGAAAAAGGGCTTAAGGCTAACCACTGAAAAAAACGGAAGCTGTTCTACTGACCGGAATGAGGCATATAATGCCGAAAGTATTTAAGGTCAAAGACTTAACTATAACGCCCAAGGAGGCAGTTAAATATCTTGGTGTGATTATTGATAAGAAGCTATGTTTTACTCCACATATCATGCGAGCAGTGACTAAAGCCCTCAAGATAACAGCAGCACTGGAAAAGATAATGCCCAATGTCGGCGGACCAAAAAGTAGCAAGAGAAAGATTCTATGCTCAGTCGCTCACTCGGCAATGCTCTATAGTGCCTAGGGTGTGAGCAAACACAGTCGAGAAAGAGACCATTAAAAATAAGATGGTTACAGTGCAGAGAATACTGAAACTACGTGTGTGCAGTCCTTACAATACAGTCTCAACGGATGCAGTGCTCGTGTTGGCAGGCATAGCACCCATAAAACTCTTGATATAAGAAAGGAAAGAACTGTACAAAAAGCGGAACAGCGTGCATAAGAGAGAACTTAGCAAAATTGCCAAACAACATATTTTCCAGGAGTGCAAAAGCACTGGACATGCTGTACAGACGAACAGTGGACAAAATTATAAATCCCACGTGGGAATTTGGGTAGAACGAAAATATGGGTAAATGAACTACTATCTCACCCAAGCTTTTAGCGGGCATGGATGCTTCAGACAGTACCAGCACAATATCGGCAGGGCCTCTGACAATTTGTCTGTCTACTGTGGACAAACGGACAGTGCAGCGCACACGGTATTCTAATGTGAAAGATGGATTCCGGAGGGGGACGACTGGACAGCGAAGACAAAATCAGAACTGGGAGTAAAGACACATGGAGGTCATGTTAAAGTCCGAAGACAACGAAGACGATTTTAATTTGTTTTGAGGCAAAAATTGTGAGGCTAAGCATCAATGGATGAAACTCTAAGACCCCCAGATAACCGTCAATAACTCGGTTTGTGATCTATAGGTACTAGCGGTTTTCGGCGTCTTATAGATAACGAAATTATCTAGTAGATGTTGAAAACTCAAAGGTGTTATCTACCATGGTTTTCTATTTATCGCGATTTTAATTTGTTTTGAGGCAAACATTGTGAGGCTAAGGATCAATGGATGAAATTCTAAGACTCCCAGATAACCGTCAATAACTCGGTTTGTTATCTAGATAGATACGAATGGTTTTTAGCGTCTTATAGATAACTAAATTATCTAGTAGATGTTGAAAACTGGAAGGTGATATCTACGTTGGTTTTCTATTTATTGCGGTTTTAATAGTTATTGAGGTTCGATTTGAGACATAAATTGTGGGGCTAAGCATCAATGGATGAAAATTTAAGACGTCCAGATAATCGTTAATAACTCGGTTTGTGATCTATATATATATACTAGCGGATATCGGCGTCTTATAGATAACTAAATTGTCTAGTAGATGCCGAAAACTGTTGATGATCAACACTCTAACACTCCCAGATAATCGTCGATAACTCGGTTTGTTATCTAGATAGATACGTTAAAGCAAAGCATCAATGGATGAAACTTTAAGACTCCCAGATAACCTTCAATAACTCTGTTTGTTATCTAGATAGATACGAGTGGTTTTCTGTGTCGTATAGATAACTAAATTATCTAGTAGATGTTAAAAACTGAAAGGTGATATTTACGTTGGTTTTCTATTTATTGCGATTTTAATTTGTTTTGAGGCAAAAATTGTGAGGCTAAGCATCAATGGATGACACTTTAAGATTTCCAGATAACCGTCAATAACTCGGTTTGTAATCAGGTCAGAGTAATCTTGGTGTGATTATTGATAAGAAGCTATGTTTTACTCCACATATAATGCGAGCAGCGACTAAAGCCCTCAAGGTTACAGCAGCACTGGAAAAGATGATGCCTAATGTCGGCGGACCAAAGTAGCAAGAGAAAGGTTCTATGCTCAGTCCCTCACTTCGCAATGCTCTATGGTATCCCGGTCTGGGCAAAACGCAGTCGAGATAGAGACCATTAAAAATAAGCTGGTCACAGTGCAGAGAAAACTGCAACGTGTGTGCAGTGCTTTCAAGACAGTCTCAACGGATGCAGTGCTCGTGTTGGCAGGCATAGCACACATAGAAATCTTGCTAAAAGAAAGGAGAAAACTGTACAAAAAGCGGAACAGCGGACAGAAGAGAAAACTTAGCAATATTGCCAAACATCATCTTTTCTAGGAGAAGCACTGGATATGCTGTACAAACGGACAGTGGACAAAATTATTAATCCCACAAGTGGGAATTTGGGTAGAACGAACATATGGGGAGATGAACTACTATCTCACCCAAGCGTTCAGCGGGCACAGCTTCAGAGAGTACCTGAATAATATCGGCAGGGCCTCTGACAATTTGTGTGTCTACTGTGGACAAAAGGACAGTGCAGCGCACACGGTCTTCGAATGCGAAAGATAGATTCCGGAGAGGGACAACTGGACGGCGAAGAGAAAATGGGAACTAGGAGTAAAGACACGTGGAGGTCATGTTAAAGTCCGAAGACAACTGGAGAACAACGGATGATATGACATGAGCAAGAAAGAGACAGACGAAGGTGCCGGACAGAAAGCCAGGAACTAACCTAACTAAGAAAATGCCTGAACCCCTAAACACATGATGTGAAATGGGGGATGTAAGGCAACAAATGCGTGACATAACAAAGACAACGACATCCTGACGACTAGATAGACCAGACTATACAGACCGAACTGGACAGACAAGACTAGATAGAGAAGACTAGACAGAAAAGACTAGATAGACAAGACTAAAGAGTCAAGATAAGACAGACAAGACAAGACAGACAAGACTAGACATATAAAACTAGACAGACCAGACTAAATATACAATACTAGACAGACAAGACCAGACAGACAAGACTAGACAGATAAGACTAGAGTGTCAAGACTATACAGAGAATATTAGACAGATAACACTAGAGAGGCAAGACTAGACGGACAAGACTAGACAGACTAGACAAGCCAGACAAGACTAGACACTCAAGAATAAACAGGCAATAGTGGACCGACAAGACTGCACAGTCAACTCTGGACAGACAAGACTATAGAGGAAAAACTAGACAGACATTTCTAGATAGACAATACTAGACAGACAATACTAGACAGACAAGACTATAAAGACGAGACTTATTGTGACGTGTGACGTTCGAGCTAACTATACATATTTAGGCATTTAAGTGTGTACAGATAAGACTTGGCAATCTATGCTAGACAAGACTGGATAGTCTAGACGAGACTAGATAGGCAATACTAGATAGACTATCTATTCTAGACAGACTACAGTAGGGAAGTGAATTCTGCGTATTCAAAATACTAACTAGGTATTAAGTTGTTGAGCGTTTGTAAAATCTGGTTTTCCTCTCTGTCCTATTGACAATTGGATGTTCATTGACCTAGGCATGATTGGATTGACCAATCATGCATCGCGTGGATTCAATTATGAGATGAATATTATCCTTTTTGGTTCGATATTTGAAACCGAATAGACTCGCTCGATTTAATTCCTTTGACCAGCACAGTTAATAATATTTTTACAATTTTTGATAAAATTATAAAATTCTCTGTGTACTTTGCAAGTTTGCAGCAACTAAACAGTTTTGAATGTATGAGTTCCACTTCATGTGCCCTTAGTCTTTTTACACAATTGTATTTATTTTGTCGTTTTCGTTTAATATTTTTGCATTTTGTGTGGTTATTCTGGTCAAGAGTCGGTTGTTTGGCTGCAGTCGACAAGTTTCTGTTGCGCATGTGAGTTATGTAATGGAAAATGGTTCGGCAGCGGAGAAGGGCATTGTTATGTAAATGCCATGGAATCTATAACTTGCAGCGGGTGGCGATTCAATCACGTCACCGGAAATATTTTCCTCGTTTATTTCAAAATCGATAGACTGAAGAAATTGCCGGAAAAACGATCGGTCAGTCTAGACTAGACAGTCTGAAAAGTTTCAAATTTACTTTCACAAGTAGTCAATTTCTCATTTTTCGATTACCACTATTTATGCTATTGAGACTTGTTTGCTTAGTTCTAATACAGGCTAGACCGTCTGAAAAGTTCCGATTTTACTTTTACAAATTGTCTAGTTCTAGATAGTACTGCCCAAACCAGTCTTAATAAGCATAATAATTTATACTATTTATCGGCTTGTTTCGATAGTTGTGATACAGACTAGAAACGTTCCAAATCTACTTTAAAAAATAGTCTAATACGAGACAATCCTGCTCAAACGGGTCTTAATAGGTATTAATAATATATTGTTATAATTTGTTTGCTGAGTTCTACTAGAGTTATTAACGAATTCACTAGTTTAAGCAAGTGTGAGATATTTTCCTGAAATTGTTGCTTTCGATTTTGGGAGAAAGTATTTACTGGGCCGTGATGAAATCGTGCACTAAGTATTAATTTCAATTGAAAACGATCCGGCTAACCGGATATCTGTCTGTCCGTCTATCGGTGTGTGTATATTTGCAAGTGTCACGTACACGACTGACAACACGAGCAATGGTTGAAACATTCACGCCGAAAATAAATACGTCCAAATATTGTCCATCTAGTTTAACCAAAGGCTCAGTTTTAATCAGTAAATATTCAGTTTCATTTCAAGATAAGTTTTACGTTGGTGAACTACTTAATTTACGTTGATTTTTCTGTCTAATTGAGACACTAACGTCTAAATATTGACGGATATTAGTGACAAAAAGAAATAGGTTGGTATAAAACTAAAAAGGAGCTTAGCAGGTAAATGTTATGTTGATAGATACAACAATCAGGAATTATATAAACTTAATAAAGCCGGAACACAGCCTGAATATATAAATATACCTTTCCGATATATACCGATACCTTTCCGGAGCTCTATAAAACTAATGAGTCTTTTTAGGACTACCAAAAACAAATCTCATGTGAAATATTTCAGTTATTTTATAGCTTTCAGTTCACTTTCGTGGCACTCAACAAAAAAACCAGAGAAATAACATTGTTATTAAGATCATGTCTTTCCGATACCTTAAGTGGATGTAGACGCGTTTCTATATTTATCTCTCTATCTCGATTTATCTCTCTAGTGGATGGCCTATCCACTTAGGGTATCGGAAGATATGTTCACAAAAACAATGTTATTTTTCTGTTTCCACAAAGGTGGACTGAAAGCTGACAAATTTCACATGAGATTTGTTTTTGGTAGTCCTAAAAAAACTAAATAAAGTATGCAATATTAGACGTACACCAAGGTTGGACATGAGAAGAATAAATGATGACACAGTTAAAGAAAGATTACAGAAATGCTTCGATGAAGGCGTAAATACTATAAAAGAAATATCGGAACCGGAAGGAAAATGGAACGCAATAAAAAAACTAATTTGCAACGCCTCTCAAAGATACCTAAAAGAAGTAAAGATATCCAAACAAGAGTGGATGACACAAAAAAATTATTCTGAAACTAATGGAACACAGAAGGAAAGTTAAACAAACAGACGGTACCAGTTACCGTGAAATAAACAAACATATAAGGACCAAAATCCGAGAAGCCAAAGAAGGCTGGCTATCGGCCAAATGCGACGAAATAGAAAAGCTAGACCGCAACCACGATCACTTCAACGTACATCGGAAAATTAAGGTAATGGTAGGAACGAAAAATAACACAAAAACAACAACAACAACGAGTCTGGCTGATAAGAACGGTAAACTGGTCACTGAAACCTCGCACAAACTAGAGGTATGGCAGGAATACTTTGAAACCCTATTTAACGATACTTCTCACTCAGAGCACCCCAATAACAATAACAACACGACATAAAGCGGTCCAGAAATCAAGAAAGATGAAGTAAGGAAAGCCATAGAACTAGCAAAGAATAATAAATCCAGGCAACGTCAACACCGAAATGTAAAAGGTAATGTGCAATGCGAACACTGGGACCGATTATCTGGACATCCTAACTGCTCTCTTTAATAATATCTATAACACCGGAAACATGCCAGAGGACTGGTTGCACTTCATATTCGTCACGATACCCAAGAAACCAACTGCAAAGAACTGCGACGAACACAGATTAATAAGCCTAATGAACCACATAGTTAAAACCTTTCTTAAAATCATACATGCTAGAATCTATAAAAAATGCGAAGAATATCTAGGTGAAAGCCAATTAGGCTTCAGGAACGCACTGGGAACAAGAAAGGCTATTTTTACAGTCCAGGTTCCGATTCAGATATGCAGAGATATGGGCCGTGATCTCCATGCCTGTTTCATAGATTTCTCCAAATCCTTCGATAATGTACAGCACGATAAAATGATCGAGGTGTTACAGGAAACAGGTATAGATACAAAAGACATCAGAATAATAGCCAACAAGTATTGGAATCAGACATCGTCTGTAAAAGTAGATGACAACAACTCCACAAAGATTAACATCCGCAGAGGCGTACGACAGGAATGCGTATTAGCTCCTACTCTATTCAACCTGTATTCGGAGAAAATCTTCAAAGAAGCGCTCAAAGACACCAGCGAAGGCATCAAGATGAATGTGGAGCTTATAAACAACATCCGATACCCCGACGATACCATCGTACTTGCTAGCAGTTTGGAAGGCTTACAAGAACTAAGGACCAAGATTCACACCACTTGCTCGGAATATGGCCTCAAGCTCTACAAAAGTAAATCAAAACACATGCTAATATGCCGAAATTCTTCTGATCCCAACGTATTGATGCTATAAGGAGAGATCATCGAACGAGTAGAAAAGTACTCTCAACTGGGAACTATTGTCAACGACAATAATGACAATGCAGAATAGAGAAACTCAAAACAATGCTATGCAGCAGCGACCTGACATTACAACTAAAGGTCCGAATGGTCAGGTGTTACGTTTTCTCTGTTGTACGGCGCAGAAGCATGGACGCTAACGGAAGCAACAGAAAAGAAGATAGAGACGCTCGAGCTCTGGGTATATAGAAAGCTGCTCCGCATATCCTGGCGGGATCACATTACGAATGAGGTGGTAATGCAAAGAATAGGCACGCAGAGGCAAGTTCTGAGCACAATCAAGAAGATAAAAACTGGCAGATAAAATCTTGGCCATATAATGAGAAACCAGAAATACCGCTTACTACAGCTGGTTCTGCAAGGAAGAGTAGATGGACACTTTTTCTTCTTCTTTGCGTGCCTTATCCCTTCGGGATGTTGGCGACCAACATAGCAATTTCCGCTCTATCTACAGCCTGTCTGAAAAGTTGTATGGAAGTGAGCGAGAACCACTGCCTCAGGTTTCCTAGCCACGAGTTTCTTCTTCTACCTGGTCCTCTAGGTAGAAGAAGAAACTCGTGGCTAGGAAACCTGAGGCAGTGGTTCTCGCTCACTTCCATACAACTTTTCAGACAGGCTGTAGATAGAGCGGAAATTGCTATGTTGGTCGCCAACATCCCGAAGGGATAAGGCACGCAAAGAAGAAGAAAAAGACTTATTTGTTTTATAGAACTCTAGAAATAATAATAGTTGTGTTAAATAATAGTTGAATATATTTATATATTCTGGATGTGTTCCGACTTTATTATGTTTATATGAGTATCTATAAAGTAGAATGGTTTTACCAATTCTATATCAGAAATTAGTTAATTTCCATTTTCACAACTTGCCTGGGCCAGGCGTTGGGTGTAGAGAGCTGCTGTATGTGTCTCTTTGCATAGGCATTTGCGGCTCATCAAACATCGCCATTCGTTCAAGCACCTGAGTTAAAAAAAATTTTTTTTTTACTAAAACTCTCCAAATCAACATCACGTCGACCTTGAAGTGTGACTTCAGGGTCCTAAATTCAATCCAGGAACTCGCTTGCTTTATTTTCAAAACTAAACGGAGTTTGCTTAAAAACATAGGGATCAAAATGCATATAACACAAGAGGGACGTATCTCATTTGAGCACCAATTGCCAATTTAACTTTATGTAGCAAAAGACCCTCTCATATGGGACCCCATATTTTCAACAGGTTACCATTTCAATTACAAGAGGAAAGTTCGTTTAGGTCTTTCCGCCGGAAACTGAAAATATATCTAATTAATAATTTTTTCAAACTTAAAACAAACAGAACACACCCTGAATATATAAATATCGTTTTAGGACTACCCAAGCAAATCTCATGTGAAATTTGTAAGTTATTTTATAGCTTTTAGTCCACCTTCGTGGCACTCAAAAAAACCATAAAAATAGCATTGCTATTCATGTCTTTCCGATACCTTAACTGGATAGCCATCTGTGGACGAGTTTCGAGATTTATCTCTCATCAGCACAGCTTTACTTCCATGAACAACAATTTGTAAACCACTTGCTTGAAAACCCATGTGAGTGATTAGACTGATTAGGGTTAGATGTTTTTAATTTTGACTTTTTGTGAGACAGACATGAGCTTAGCTGGTTATTGATTGAACTAATAAGATAGAATTGGTGAAACCATCCTACGTTATAGATAATCATACAAACTTATAACAAGCGGAACACAGCTTGAATATATTCAGCCTTTCCGGAGCTCTATAACAATTACTGAGGACTACCAAAACATAATTTAATAATAATAATTTTTTGATCAATCAATGTTTTCTGATATAGCTTAACAAGTAGATAGAGACAGATGAGACTAGACAAATCAAACAAGACAGACAGAACTAAACAGACAAGACCAACAGAACTAGACAGAAAAGATTGGAGAGATAAGACAAGACATAGAATACTATACAGAGGTGATTACACGAACAAAACTACATAAGGAAGATTAGACAAACAAGACTAGACAAATAAAACTAAACATACATAAAACTAAGACTAGATCCGCTCCTAAAAAAGTTGGACGAAAATATTTGAGGCGATCCAAATGCTTTCCCATTTCCGAGTCAACATGATAAGGTCCGGGAGGTGGTAGATGTGTTCTTTGCGCAGCATGAGAAACCTAGATTGTAGGCACCTGCAGTAGCGGAAATCGAGAACTTACCAGAGCCAGTAAACCCGCACGAAATTTCAGGGCACCAGGCCCAGATGAAATTCCGTCGGAAACCCTCGCCGTAAAACCTTGTCGAGTTTTCGTACTCCGAGTTTTTAACGATTTGCTAGAAACTTGTGATTTTCCGGAGTTACGGAAACGTGCTAAACTCGTACTCCTGAGAAAAGGAGACAAGCCAGTTCAAGAAGCTTTGTCTATAGGCCAATCTGATTATTTGACAGTATGAGCAAGCTTCTAGAATATACGGTTCTAGAGCACATAAAAACGAACTAAAGAAGGGGAAAAATCAGTCAGACAAACATTACGGCTTCAGAGAAGGACGTTTGACGGTCAATGTAATCTTTAAAGTGGTAATATCGGCAGAAGATGCTTCAACGGGTACTATGCGAATCAGGAAAATGAGTGCTCTGATGAGAATGTCTTCAACTCTGTCGGTTGGCAGAACATTCTGGAGGAGGCCTCCAGGAGAAAACATTCTCCAAATGATACGAAGCTACCTGTCGCACAACAAAATAAAACTAGAGGCTGTTGGAAGGGTGGCTGAGGTCATAATTACCAGTGTGGTTCCACAGAGTTCAGTTATGAAACCGACCCTGTATAACATTCTCTATGAAAAAGTCTTCAGACTTGTACTGCTAGATGGGGTACAGATAGTTGGTTTAGCCGACGACCTGGCACTCGTGGTCACTGGTTGAAACGAACTAGTACTTATAGAAAAAGCCAACATAGCAATAGATCAGGTAAACAAATGGATGGAGAGTAGGAAACTAATTCTAGCTCCTGAGAAAACTGAAGCGGTACTCCGGGGAGGAGAAAAATTGGAACTCCACGTTTAAAGTAAAAAATACCAACGTGAGGCCATAAGAAGCTTTCAAATATTTCGGCTTCGTGATTGACCTTACTCTGCCTTTTAAAAACCGAATCGGTAATATGGCCATAAAGGCATAGAAAGTTACTGCTGCATTAGAAGATTGATGCCAAATGTAGGTGGACCAGCCTGCAGCAAAAGACGAATTTTAGCTTCTGTCGCCCACTCAACCCTCGTGTATGGTGCTTCAGTGTGGACAAAACCCAAGGATACTAAATACATCAGAAATATCCTCGACAGTGTACAAAGGAAAATAGATCTAATGGTATGTAGTGACTACAGGACGGTTTCCAGAGAAACTGTCCTCGTGATTGCTAACCTACCGCACATCGAACTAAAAATATGCAGGGTATCTACAAAGGAAAAATCGGGTTTTAAAAAGATATATTTCACGTTTTCAAGTTTTACATATATCATATTAAATGACACTTGAAATTAAAGTTAAAATGTTCAAGTTTAAAACGCATTTAAATGGAAAGCTGAACATTTGGATATGAGGCACGGATAATGCTAATATCGTTCTGGAACATGAAAGGAGTTCCCAAAAATGTAATGTCTTCTGTGTAGTCTCCAAATCAAAAGTGTACTGACCCTTTTTCTTCAATGAAAACACTATGACGGGCATAACATACCTTAATATTACCCGATCTTACGTACCACCAATGCCATCATCACCTAGTGAACTCCGAGATCGCATTACTGCTGCTGTGAACTGCATCTATGTAGGCAAATTGCAGCGTGTCTGGACCGAACTGGACTACCGTTTACCCGGTAGAAAATTTGTATCATACTCCTGCAAAGGAGCACCTGTTCACCAGTTGGCAAGACTGTTGTGACAAAGCAACTAAGGGCCAGTGGATAAAGCTTCGAATCCCAAAAATTGAACCATATGAATGTAATGAGTTGTCCTGTAGAAATCTCTAAGTCGATTTATAGGGAAACTTTGAATTTATGGCCAGACAAAATTTCTTACGAAGTCTCCAAAATTTGGACCGACAAAAAATCGCAAGAATTTCCTAAATATTTGCTTTGTTTTTGCATATATAGACACACAAAGTTTCTTAGAAAATTAAAAAAAATTGGACGAACAAAGTAATGTTGTAAACAAAATTTCCAAAATATTTGTTTTGGTTAGGAATTTATTGACAAATAAATCTTTCCCTAACCTAACATTTTTACTAGAATTTACAAAATATTTGTATAATTTTTTTTGCATTTTGCGGCCCTTCGAACATGAAACACACCACGGCTCCTCGTTCAGGCACTTTTGCTTCGAGTTTATTGTATCGTAAATAATTCGTAAATTTACAACACCTGCATGCTTATGCTTACCATAATTCAGAGGGCCTCATAAGTCATGAATTAATCTTTCGGCATGCCTCACTGTATTCCTAGTCGGAATACCCTATATATGTTAAAACTGTATGAATTTTCATCTCCGGTTTTGTTTTCGTCGTAGTTTTATTTAGTTCCTAATTGGAAATTAGTGTTCGCGTGTGCACGTATGAGAAAATCGCTCGGTTAATGTCAGACCGCACTGTTATTACGCAACCATTAATTTAATAAAAGTTTCGCCTGTGAAACACATGCATTAGGTAAAGAGCAGTGAGGCAGCGGACGCCCGTGGCGCCCTCGCCGAGTTGCTTACGCTCGGCCGTGGAATTTACGGCCGAAAATTTCGGACAATCTTTTCAGGGGTTTGCGAGCGCGGTCGTAAGTTGTGAAATCAAGGCGTTTGAGTTAGCGGTGGATTAAATTCGCGCGGGTTGGGAATTACGTGTAGTTTTAGTTTGGATAAATAAGGATATAAATGCGGGCTTTTTAAGTAACAGCATTTATTTTTCACAAAAAAAATATTTAATCTTGTTTAAACGTTAAGCGCTAAACTTATGCAGATCGTTTCGTCTGCTTAGTTTGTAGTATCTATACTAGTGTTTCGCATGTATTAGGTTGCTGCAATAATATGTACGGATTTATTCCGGCCCGGTGTCGGACGAGGATACATTTAAGGCTACAGAAACTTAAGGGTAGCCGTTCAATTCATGCATATGTTAATACGGTAAAAGTACAAAATCGGGTAATTTTCAGGGTTATGTATTCATTTTCCAATTTTCCAAAGTATTACTTACAAATAAGGAACATAAATAAAATTCTCTTGTATATTAAGGTTAAAATGTAACTCGTAACACTTCCATAGACATCTTACTGATACCAAATATCGTTTATTGGTAATCGGAATTGATCGATAGCATCCGTTAAGAACGTTTGTAGCATCTCCACGTAAAGTTCACTATTAAAAACTAATGCGTATACCATTTCATCTTCAAAAAAGTACGGTCCCAATACTCCAGCTGAATATATTCAACACCATACACCATAACATACCATTTGAAAATGTAGCTCTTCTTCAAATATAACTTGGGGGTTTTCGGCACACTAGTAACGTACATTTAGTTTGTTTCACTTCTCATGCAATTGAAAATGTACTTCGTCACTCATTATTATTTTTTTGGCAAAATTATCCCTTCTGCCCAAAATCCGTCGACTGAATTCTAAACATGAGTTTCATTCTATTGGATGAAGGTTTTGAGCTTTTTGCCATTTGTGCGGCCGAAAGAGTAAATCTTTCCTTAATATTTTACAGACTCAAGTAAAATTCCTACTTGCTGCGATAAACTGGTCCAACAGTTATTTTCCTTTTTGTAACTTTAGTTACGCTCTCTGCAATTTGGCTGCGCTGGAAAATGAAATTGTTGTCAAAATCACTTCTGAGTTTGAATAAGGGAATTCGGTTTAATAAAATTCTCTACACAAGAAATCCTTTATTCAATCGTCCACCGCGCACCGGTCTATCTTCTAAAAAAGACTTGAAGATTTACTGAATATTAGACAGGTCAAATGATGACAAATAAGTTATTACATCTTTGTGTTTTTATTAAGTAAAAAAGGGAAACTTTTAATCTGTCATCCATTATATATGTATATATGTGCCCATTAAATACACTGCTCAAAACAATTCATCAAAACAGGTCACTAATTTGTGCCTCCATAAAATTCTAACGGGAAATTAGATGCAAATAAAATTAAGAATATCTGAATGACGCTCTATTTAATTGACACATGGAGAATTATCACCATCGCATACTTCCGAAGTATCCGTAATAATTAACAAGAACTACCAAAACTAAAGTGAAATAATGTATCCCAAATTTGATTCAAAGGGCTAGTAAGGCCTTGTTCAGATCAATATACAGACAAAAATGTTTGGACAGTTTGTCTTAAATTAAGTGAAAATGAGGCACCTCAAAGAAGTGGAAGTTGTTCGGGCTATAACATTAATTAAAAATGGCGAAAGCCTTCGACAAGTTTGAAGAAACAGATAATTGAATGCAGGTCAATATACCAGGCTCGCTGGGCAAGGTCGCAAAAGAAAAAGAACCCGAAACCAAGAATCGATTTTTACTAATTTCGAGTCTTCGCAATAGAGTTTTCTATGGCGGAAGATCTCTTACTTTCGTTCTGAACGACCCATGGGTCACTATATAAGACCAGATAATTAGGAATAGGTTGAGGGAATGAAATGGTCACAATGGTGTGGGCTGCGTTAAGTCCTGATTTAAATCACATAGAGCATGTTTGGGATATGCTCGACAGACGTGTTCGTGGTCGCCCGCATCCTCTTCAGACAATCCAGCAGCTAACGTTAGTTGCTGTTAAGCAGGTTCTTATTGAAGAATGGTACATTATACCACAACAAGACCTTCGAAGACTTTTGCGAAGCATGCCAAGACGGTGTAATACCGTTATTCGTGCTATGGGAGCACATACTCGTTATTACTTAGTTATCAAACAACAATTAATTATTTAATTAACAATTAATTAACAGAGTTATCACTTTATGTACAAAAGTTTACATTGACAATTAATTTAAATTCGTTTTGCACTTTGGTTTTGGTAGTTGTTCTTAATTATTACGGGTACTTTAAAAGTACGTGAAACTGACACTTCCATATGTGCCAATTAAAACAATTAAATATAGCGTCTTTCAAATGTTCTTAATTTTATTTGCATGTAATTTCCCGATATAATTTTAGAGGCACGAATTAGTGACCCGTTAATTGTTTTTAGCAGTTTACAATTTTTTTTTCTCTCTAACCAATGTGGGTCCAGGGAGGTTAGCCCTTAAAACACTGCGGCCCATTGGCCTATTGTATTTCGCCACATTGTTTTGTTCATGCAAACAGATCCAGTCCCTCTATTAGGTCCAGGATTCTATGTGCCATGTTTTTCATGGGGACTCTCTCAGCTGTAATATCAAGCTTGTGTCTCCTACGTGCAATTGCTTCACAGTGGAAGATTATATGGGCGGCGGTTTCGTCCTCCTCATAGCATAACCTGCATAAAGGTTCATCCTTCCAGATACCCATTTTATGTAGGTGTTCTCGTAGAGGGCAGTGTCCTGTAAGTAGGCCTACCACAATTGCGATCTGCTTCCTTGCCAGTTGCAGGATTTCAGCAGTTAGAGTTTCCGATGGTTTAGCTACCATTCGTTTGCTCTGTGTCAGGCCATTCAAATTGACCCACGGTAGACGGTGCTTAGTTGCTACCCATTTACAGATGTTATTTCGGGTCGTGGTCTTTGTAATGTAAGGTCCGCTTTCAGCAATGATGTTTGCCTTGCGGGCTCCATATTTTACTAGCTTATCCGCCATTTCGTTACCCACCAGTCCTGTATGGCTAGGCACCCAAGCGAGTGTGACCTTGTTATGCTTTGCCAGGGCTTTTAGGTCCCGAAGACAGTTCCAAACTGTCTTGGATTTGATTTCGTGGCACGCTAGAGCATTAATCGCAGCCTGACTGTCCCTAAAAATGCGGATGTTTCTACTTTTGTAGACCATTCTCAAATTTTCACGGGCACAGACCATGATAGCGTGTGTTTCTGCTTGGAATGCTGTGACATGTGTCCCCAGGGGTACAGATGGGCTGCACTCCAGGGACAGTCCATAGATTTCTGCACCAGTACCACTGTCCTTCTTGGAGCCGTCTGTATACCAATCCAGTCCTCCTTGGCAAGTGGTTATTTGATTGCCTTCTGTCCAAAGTAGATGTGTTTGGAAGGGTAGATCGAATGACAGCCATTTAGGCATCGAATCCCCCTCTATATTGAGGTACGGTTCTGATATGACATTCGTTATCATGGTGTGTCCTGACCTCGCCAGAGATTCCCATGTGCCATTGCATATGCATCTGAAAGCTCCCATCCTTGCCTCGCCCATGATAAAGATATCCAGGGGAGGAAGGCCTAGGATCACCTCCAGAGCCGCAGTTGGGGCGGTTTTCATCGTTCCCGTAATTGCTAAACAGGCCAGTTTACAATTAATTCACTCAATGTATATTTAAGTACACGATAAATAGTAACGATAAATTCTTCTCCAATGTAGTCGACGTAGGTATCACATGAACTGCTAAAATCTCCTCGTTGTACCTAGCACACGTTAAACCTCCTTTCCCGTGACCACGGGTGCCCTTAATGATGTAAGCAGAGTCGGTTCGTGCCTCCCTAAAAATTGGAACCCAGATCATGCAGGAACTACCTCCATAAGCAGTCCGCTCATCAATGCAGCATTCTGCAAATCGCTCTATAGGTCTCCGGTATATCAACCGGTCGAAGCATGTTCTGATCTCGTCTGAAAACAGAACAGACCCCGTTGTTCTAACATCCAATTTAAATGATCCCTCGCAAAACGCAGGCGTGTTTGACCATGAGATGGGGCAGGTTTTTGACAAAAAACTTCAGGTTTATTAGGGGTCAAGATACTTTCCTGCAACCTTAGTCTTACAAATAGCCACTTTTCACACTTTACGGAGCTGTTGTTGCAGTTGAATAGCATTAAGGTGATGATTTCTGAATGATGTTGATACAATAAAGCGGTCATCCCTAGATCTTGTAAATCTTCTTCTGCCTGTACCAGGTTATATATGAAGGATCCATCTTCCCTATAACGTTGGAACAGTCTTAGAAGCGCGGCGCCTGTCATAGCCAGTTGTAGAGTAACAGCTCGCTGGCTAACAATAAGTTCATTTTCGATTAGATAAAAAACTTGGGCGGCTTTTTACGGTGGAGTATGCAACTACTCTAGAAAACCAGTCAAAGTGGATTAAACTAATTCTCTAGGAAACCAGTCAAATTATGAAAAACGAATATTGTGCAGATTGCAAAGGCTATAATTACAATCTTTCACAAGTTTATTATTCTCATTATAACCACCAGATACATACAATCTTCCTTCACTAGTTAAAGTCAAAAGTATACAATGGGCCGATTTCTTAATTGTGAAGCAAAATGTTAAGCTGTAAATACAGATATAGTGTATAAATAGGGAATATGCATGTTTATTTTAATATTTTTAATTCACTGTTTACATTGTTATAATATAGTAACAAATATAAATACTGCATTAAGATGCTGTAATTAAATTTAAAAAAATATTTAAAAATATTTTGAGCTGTTTATACGCCGCCATTTTCGCGCCGTCTGTTGATGACGTCAATTACTACTGACAGTTCAGTTCATTGTTTACTACAACTGTTCGGGTTTTTCATAACGTTTCACTTCACGTTTTTGACGTTTGTTTTCTAACCAAAAGAATGCAATGACATACAAATGTAAACAATACGAACTTGTTAACATAGTATGTTACGTCACTTTCGTTGTAACCTATGGTGTTGCGTTTTACAAATTTGAATTTCCCTCGCTTAATTTTCATTTAAAAAGATATTAATTACAAAGATAATGGTTTAGTTCAAATGTCCGGTCAATAAAGATTCGGAACCAAATTTAAATTTCATGCATATTCCCTATTGATGAAACTTTGTCTTGGCCTTAAAGGTTTATTTCATCTAGACTTTATTTTTAATAATCTAGTCTGATTTTATAAAATAGACCTGGTTTTCATCTAAACAAGACTAGATTTTATAAACTAAACTTTTTATTCAATGTTTCATCTAGACTTGATTTTTAGTAATCTAGTCTGATTGTATAAACTAGACTTGGTTCATCTTTCATCTAAACTACATTTTTAATCTTCTTGTGGTGCCATACGCTGTCTAGCGCGTTGGCGTTCATGTGTTCATTGGGCAATGTTAAGTGTGCCTTCTTCGGCTCTTCTAAATATCGTTGCGGCATCTACGATATTGCACCAGTTCCGAATATCAAGGCTCCGCACCTTGAGTGTTGGAACCCCTTTCGTTGGAACCCCTTCGTTCCGGTCCTTTTTTACCTTCAATTTTGCCCTTAAGTATAGTTTTCAGTAGTCTGTATATGGGATATCGCAGGATATGCCCTATGTACGATGTTTTTCTTTGCTTTACAATATCCAATAGCTGCCGATACGTATTTACTCTTTGTAAAACCTGCTCGTTTGATACGTGGTCTACCCAGGAAATGCTGAGTAGTCTTCTCAGAATCCACAATTCTATAGCTTCGATTCTATTAAGGGATTTGGCCTTTAATGACCAAGTTTCTGATCCGTATAGCAATATTGGCCATATGTAACATTTAATCACTCGTAGGCGGAGACTTAGTGGTACCTCCTGTCTTAGGAGGTAGGTATGGAATTTAGAAAATATTTTTCGGGTATAAGATACACGAATTTTAACCTCTTCATCGTTATCCCATTTATCGTCCAACGTAGTGCCCAGATATATAAACTTGTTTACTCTCTCAATTTATTTATTATTTATGTAGAGTTGTACATTGCTATGAGGAAGTCGACCCATTATCATCAGTTTGGTCTTGCTTATGTTAATATCGACACCAAATTCATTTTCAATCTCATTTTTGTCTGTTATGGTTGCTTGTAGGCCTGTAGGTCGATTATCTGCTAATATAGCTGCGTCATCGGCATATCTTAAGTTGTTAATTGGCAATCCATTAACCTTTATGACTCTGGGGTTATTTTCCAGTGCTAATTTAAATATCTTCTCTACATAAATGTTAAATAGCAGCGGTGATAATATGCAACCCTGTCGTACCCTTTCAGTTATCGTTATTTTATTTGTCTGTATTGTAATACACCACAGACACTACAGATTTTTAATAATTTAGTTTAATTATACAAACCAGACTTGGTTTACAAGGTTTCATCTAGGCTAAACTCTTAATAACCTAGTGTAATTGTATGGATTAAACCTGTATCCTATATCCTAATATTTCATCTAGACTAAATTTGTAATAATTTAGTCTGATTGTGTAAACTAGACTTGATCTTCTATATTTCATCTAGACTACATTTTTAATAATGTAATATTTATTTGTTTAGACTGAATATGGGGTGCAATGTTTCATCTAGACTAGATTTTGAATAATTTAGTCTGATTATATAGATTACATTTGCTTGGTTTCAAGTTCACATCTCGACTAAACTGTTCCTAATCTAGTCCGATTGTGTAGACTAGACTTGGCCTACAAGGTTTCATATTTCATTAATTCCTGTTCATTTACAAATATTTTATAGATTTACCATATTATTAATTAAAAAAAAATGCAATTTAAAAATATTCAAGACTTGCAAGATTTTGTTTACCAAGACGAAACTTTTCAAAAATATTAACGATTAAGAAATATCTAGATCGATACCATATAGAACTAGAAAATATAGATTTAGTTCAAGAAATTTAAGAAAGTGAATGAAAACTCTAAATCTAAATTTAAAAAGCACTCAATTTAAGGCGTGGATACGCAAGATTAGAAGTTTTAGAGTAGGATATGCTCTTATTTTATTTTGCGATTCTTTTTTTAAAATAGTTAAAGCAAGCGATATGTACCGTTTCGTTGAGTTTGGCTTTGAGGATGCAAAAAATTGCAAACAAATCGGGTCGAAGCGAACATAATCAATGCAAATAAGGTGAGTTACAGCACGATTCGGAACGTTTGTCGGCTGTGAATGAATTTTCTTGTGAGTATAAATTGCGAAAATTCGGTGAAAATTGTGCTAAAAGTTTGAGAGTTTGTTGTACAACATTTTTTGTATCTATTTGTGAAATTGTTGTTGGAATTTCTGCTTTGGTGAGTTAATTTTTGCAATGATTTATGAACTTGATTTAAGGTAAATTTGTTAAATTTAGTAAGAAATAGAAGTTTTTGAAGGCAAATTAAGAAAACAAAAGATTTTGTTAGTAAAATTTTGTAAAAACAATTCAATAATTGCGAAAATTGAGGACGCTTTGTTAGAATTTATAGGAATGCGCAATGATATAATTTGGATGAAAATTCTTTAAAATTTGGTGAAATTTCTGGGAAAATATCAGTAAATCGATCATTTTTAGACCTGCTTTTTAAGGTTTCATCTAGACTAGACTAGATTCTATAAACTAGACTTGGTCTGCGAGGTTTTATCTAGACTCGATTTATAATAATCTTGTCTGATTTTATAGATTAGACTTGGTTTTCATAATTTCATTTAAACTAAAGTTGTACTATTTAAACTGATTCTATAAACTGATTGTATGATTATATGAAGTGGATTTAATCTGCAATGTTTCATCTAAACCCCATTTGATACTTTCGTATTAAAGCCACCACCGCTACATTTTTAAATGCCGCCAATCTACACCTAAAAAAACCTAAAATTTTTATGATAAATCATAAAATAAAACACTTTATTTAAAATTAAAACATTTTTAAAACTCAAAATACTTTAATTAATTACTTAATTTTATAACCCCGGTTAGATTAGGTTTTAGGATAAATCAAGACAACATACGCTCGGCAGCGCGAACTCTCGATCGAATATATGTATATGTATAAGTACCCTACATTTCTAGGGTTCCATTGTTATCAATAACGAACCATTATAGTTTCGATATGTCCATCCGTCCGTCCATCTCTCCGTAGTTTAGCTCAAAGACTTTTAGAAATAAAAAGCTGTAACTTGGCATGATAGATTAGTATATATAGATTAGTCGCGCCGACAAAGTGGTAAAATAAAATCCTGAAAAAATATTTTTTAGGGTACCTCCTGTACATGTAAACTGGTGATCTTTTTTGTCTGGTCTACCCCATGGTTTGGGGGGTCGTTGGAAAGGTCTTTCAAAAATATTACCCGATTGTGAGAACAATATTTCGATTAAGAGATTCGTTTGTGAAATATTAAGCTTTAAAATGCTAATTTTTGTTAAGTGCCTTTGCCATTTTGTTTTGTAATTTGAGGTCTTTAGTTTTAAACAACTTTTAAGGTTGCGTCGTTGAACTGAGCTTTTATTTTATTTTTCGGATATTCGTGTTGGTAAAAATTTGCTTACAATAACATGTGCACCTATCCGAAATTTTCAAGAGCCCAAATTTCACCAGCGTTACCAAATCACCCAATTTAAGTTGATTGTAAGTTTCATGAAGACTATTCCATGTTTCAAATGTAAGTTGATTTTCTGTCAACTGTTTTTTTCTTTCAAAATTTTCTACTTCTGTTCGTAATAATGTAAATTTTGAAGACCACATCTTCCGATTTCACATGTATTAATTGAAGTTCAAATTGAGCTCTACCAACCTTTTGCAGCGGGATTTGAGAGCAAATTAATATTATTTGCATCAATTTATTTTTTGTGTGAAAGATTCTGAAGAAAATGGGAACTATGGGTTTCTCTTTGAGCTGAATCAAAGTTAGGATTTATTCATGGGTACCTTTACTGGCTTTATCAGACAACCCATCACATGCTAAAGAAAATACAGGCGAGGATTTTAAATCAGAAAATTGCTGTGATGTGACATTTTTGTCATTTTGAGTGAATCCTGAAATGTTCTTGCACATAATCAAATTTGCGGAATCTTTACTTTAATAAATGAAATTTTAATTTGTTTCAATAAACTTAAAATATATATTTTGGAGGGGTTGAAGAGCCACACAACTTGAATAAAAGAGAAAATGGAAACTGTAAATATAAATTTGAAAAGCATAAATTTGAAAAGCACAAACGCACAAGTTTTAGGGTGGAATATGCTCTCCTTTTATTAATTTGAGAAGCGATTCTGCCTTCTAAACAGTAAATGGCAGCGATATGTAGCGTTTCGTTGATTTCAACCTTGAGGGTGCAAAAAATGTAAGTAAATCGGGTCGAAGCGAACATAATCAATGCAAATAAGGTGAGTTTCAACACGATTCGGTACGTTTTTAGTTATTGGCGTGCGGTTGTAGGCTGTGAATGAATATTCTTTTGAGCAAAAATTACGGCAATTCGCTAAAATTTGTGCAAAAAGTTTTTGTGATTGTTGTACAACGTTTTGTGAATCGATTTGTGAAATTTTTGTTCGCATTTCTGCTTTGGTGAGTGATTTTCTGCATTTATTTATGAAGTATGTTTAAGGAAATTTGTTATATTCAGAAATTAAAAAAAAAAGTTGTTGAAGGAAAATTTCAGGTTTTTTGTTTGTCAAATTTTGTAAAAATTGCTCAAAAAATGCGAAAATTTAGGACGCTCTGTTAAAATTTCTACAAATGTGTTACAACATAACTACGATGAAAACTCGTTAAAATTAGGTGAAATTTGTGGAAAAATATTAACAAATCGATCGTTTTTACACCTGGTATTTCAGGTTTTATCTAGATTAGATTAGATTCTATAAATTAGACTTGGTCTTCAAGGTTTCTTCAAGGTCTCCAAACCATGATTTTGCATAATCTAGTATGATTTTGTAGACTAGACTTGGTTTTCAGTATTTCATCTATTCCAAATTTGTAATAATCTGATCTGATTATATAAACTAGTCTTCATCTTCAATCTTTCATCTAAACTATATTTAAAAAAAATGGTTCTATACATATTATAACTAAAGACTAGACTTCGTTTTTAAGATTTCATCTACGCCAAACTTTTAATAATCTAGTCTAATTGTATAGACTAGACATGGTCTGCAGTGTTTCATCTAGAGTAGATTCTGAATAATTGTGTATGTTTATATAGACCAGTGCTTCTCAAATAATCTAATGTAGCGGATCGGTATTTTTTTGCTAATGTGTTGCGGACCGGTATCATCATGCAGTGAACTTTTAATATAACTAGGACTAGGTACTATTGGTAACATTTATATAAAACGCACTCAATTTTTATGTAGTTCGTAATGGATAATAAGAGATTCAATTGTGTTCAAGTTAATCATTATATGGCAGCAAAATTAGTATTTTATTTATAAATGTCAAAGTAATAATATTATTGGTACTTACGTATTAACGACACCGCCAATATATATTGGACCGAGAGTTCGCGCTGCCGCGCGTATGTTGACTTGATTTGTCTGTCCGCTTCGCGACGGACAACCTAATCTAACCTGGGTTTCAAAATAAAGTATTTTGAGTTTTAAAAATGTTTAATTTTAAATAAAATGTATTTATCATAAAATGTATTTTAGGTGTAGATTGGCGGAATTTAAAAATGTAACGGTGGTGGCGTTAATACGTAAATACAATATTATTAATTAAAACTTAATGGGAAAGATAAGCCTGCTTATTTTTAACCAGTTTTTCTATTCGTGGTTGAATTGATGACAGCGCCACGAGAAATTGTTCATTGCACACTCATTATTAAAAATCCGACCTTACAGAGGTAAGCTGTGTAAATAGGAAGTACTTTCTTCATGGAATTGTCTTAGAGTATTAGAGTAAGAATCTTAGAATCTCAGAGTAGAGTATTCTGTTTTAACTTGTAACCAAAACGATGCAAGTGATTTGTCATCTTCGAAGCTTGCTTTTAAGCTTCCGTTAGCTGCCAGCTCGAACAATGTATTTTCTATGACAACTGGTAAATCGCTTTTTATTGCAATGAAAGGATTTCGTACCCATCTATTTTTTTTTCGTGAATCTTCTACTAGGAAGTCAAATTAGGAAACGTTTTTCCAATTTCGATAAATGTTCACCAATAACTAACTGGAATACGTAATATCTTCTCTTCTCCTGCATCGCGGATGTCTCTAAATTGTCAAACATGCCATAACACTATCTGGATAAATTCTGTCCATCGATTTTGTCTGCAATGGTAAAACAGGAAACCATCATTCGTTGTATCTAGGTATTAACGTCAATTATCATTAAAGATGGCAATGATGTCGGCCAAATAAGCGAGCTTGGGCATCCAACCAACACACTTTAGCAGGTAACAAGAGCTGCTTATGGTAAGCTTCCATTTCATCGCATAAAATGCCCAGAATTTCGAAGCAAACATTCTTAATACAGCTGGAAACTAGTCCATCACCTATTGTGTATAGTCTAATGTATAGTATTGTCATAAATGCAAATATTGTAGGAGGCAGAAAGAACGAGCAATTCTCAAAAAACTGATTTTTGCGACCTTTGACTTTGAATATATAAGGACGCTAACATGTTGGCATATGTGACTTTTGAGACAACATTTGTAATGATAAAATAAAGGTATATACAAAAATTCAGCTATTAGTGCTTTTAGCCTTAACAACTTGAAGAGTAACTTTGTAAGAAGTTCAGCAATATTTATGTGTGATAACTGTAATATCTGTTTTTGCCTGCCCTTTAATTCAGCAAGTTTTCTTTGGAAAAATTCTATCGTTTTGAAACTCAGTTCCTTATGTTTGGTACTCAACTGCATTTTTAGTTTTTATGGTTTCATTGCATCGCTGGACAAAATAGTACTATTCACAACGCGTTGTGGTTTCGGTACTCCTTCGTCATTGAAGATTGCAAAACCGAATTGAATATATGAAGTCATATTGTCGCTTGAATGTAGAAAGAAATCCTTTCCATGTTATTAATTAATTAATGTTTACGAGATTTTGTAATACAAATGAAATTTGTGGTAATATATCAACAAATCGATCATTTATACAACTGGTTTTTAAGCTTTCATCTAGACTAGACTAGATTCTATAAACTAAACTTGGTCTTCAACGTTTCTTCGAGGTCTTCAAGGCTTGATTTTTATTAATCTAGTCTGATTATGTAGACTAGACTTGGTTTTCAGTATATCATCTAAACTAAATTTGTAATAATCTTGTCTGATTTATAAACTATAATTAATCTTTCATCTAAACTACATTTTTTTAACTTTATTTTGTTATACAGACTACATTTGATTTACAAGGTTTCATCTAGGCCGAACTCTTAATAATCTCGTCTATTTGTATAGACTAAACATGGTCTGTAATGTTTCATCTACATCAGATTTTGAATAATTTAGTCCGCTTATATAGACTACGCTTGGTCTTTAAGGTCTCATCTAGAGTAAACTGTTAATTATCTAGTCCGATTGTATAGACTAGACTTGGCCTACAAGGTTTCATATTTTATTAAATCCTGTTCATTTACAAACATTTTATAGTTTTACAAAATAATTGATTTTTGTACATAATGCAAATTAAAAATTTCCAAAACTTGAACTTATTGAATTATATATAAAAACTTGTTTTTGTTTACATAGACGAAACTTTTCCAAAATATTAAGGATTAAGAAAAATCTAGATCGATACCATGTAGAATTAGAAAATATAGATTTACAACTACAAATTTAAGAAAATTAATGAAAACGAAATCTAGCATCTAAATTTAAAACGTTAATAGGCAAGATTAGAAGTTTTAGGGTGAAATATGCTCTTATTTTATTAACTTGAGCAGCGATTCCGTTTTGTAAACAGTAAATGGCAGCGATATGTAGCGTTTCGTTGATTTTGGCCTTGAGGGTGCAAAAAATGTAAATAAATCGGGTCGAAGCGAACGTAATCAATGCAAATAAGGTGAGTTCCAACACGATTTGGAACGTTTTTAGTTATTGACGTGCGCTTGTGAGCGGTGAATGAATTTTCTTGTGCGCAAAAATTACGGAAATTCGGTGAAAATTGTACTAAAAGTTTGTGAGATTGCTGTACAGCGTTTTGTGAATCTATTTGTGAAATTGTTATTTGAATTTCTGCTTTGGTGAGTGAATTTTTGCATTGATTTATGAACTAGATTTAAAGGATATTTTTTAAATTGAGAAAGAAAGAAAAGGAAATCAAAGAAAGCAAAAGAAGTTCAGGTTCTTTTTTTGTAAAAACTGTTGAAACATTGCGAAAATTGAGGACGCTTTTTAGCATTTGTTGGTATGTATAACAATATAACTTCGATGAAAATTTGTTAAAATTAGGTGAAATTTGTGGGAAAATATCAGTAAATCGATCAATTTTTTAAATAAATTCAAGAAATGGAAACCAATATTTCAAAACTGATGTGAAATTTCAGTAAAGCGTTTGCAATGTTATATAAAACTTGTTGAAAATTTAAATAGAAACCAATAGGATTCTAATAAGATTATGTAAATTAATCGCGGGAAATGTATGTGAATTCACATTTACCTATCAAGCTGGTAAATGCACCAATAAATATGTTCATTTACCACCTGCTTTAACCGCGACAAAATATATTCACTGTAATTTGTTCATTCTTGGTCGCAGTAGAAATCTATTTGCTAAAAATTTATAGCAGATACAAATAAATTATATTTTGTGTTCAATTATGGTCAATCATTTTTGTGGACTCTAGTTTGCATTACCGAGACAAAATGAAACGAAAGTTATAATTGTCGACAACTTCTATTCTCATGTTTTCTCAAAATTCTACCCATCTGAGAAAATTTTGGACATTTCTTCGATTATGACAGTGTGAGATCATAAAAACCCATTCTCTTAACAGTGCGTGAATTTAATAAGTAGACTAGGTTATATTAAGTCAAGTTAGATGTTACTAACAATTTACCTAATTTATACTATAAAGTCTTCATATTTGCAAGTAATTAGATAAAGTTTTATAAACGCTATATCCATTTACTAAGCCTCTATTAAGTTTTAAAAGTGTCTAACTCAGTGGTTCTCAAACTGGGTGCCGCGACACCCTGGGGTGCCGCAAGCGTATGCCTGGGGTGCCGCAGCAATAACCAAGAAATGAAAAAAAAGGTTAAAATAAAATTACATGAGGAGGTAAACTTACTGAAGCTTCTGAAACGACTGATTCAATGACAACCAGCATCGTCGAAGGAGACGAAATATCGAGACTTGCTGTTTTTCTTGTGTTTGTAAGGTATCTATTCGAAATTCAAATAGAAGAAGAACTTTTGATGAGTAAATTGCTTGAAACATACACCACTGGCGAGGAAATTTTCAAAGTTATCAACAAATATATACAGAAAAATGATTTGAATTGGTGCAAGTGTGTTGATATTTGCAGCGCTGGAGCGGTTGCAATGGTTGGAAAAGTAAAGGGAGCCGTTTCTAGAATGAAGCAAATGGTAGCCAATGCCACCAGCGGCCACTGTGTCATCCATCGAAATTCTCTGGCAACTAGAAGAATGCCGCAAAATTTAAAAGTAGTATTAGATGGTGCTGTGAATAATTCATTATGTTTAGAACCATTTCAAGCACGTCTTTTCTTAAGTTCAAATAGTCTGGCTTAAAGATGCACTAGTAGTTATATTTACAAAAGAGCCTTTTATCCAACAATTGATGTCGATTGACTACTTAAATTGGGATACCTTTCCGACGACTTCGAAAAACTAAATGATACCGCCACTTCTCTCAATGTTGCATTCTCAACATACGCTTACATTAAAAACAGGTACAGGAGCAAACTCTCCTTATCAAGTGATTTGAGGGTGAAATTAGCCAAACTTCCGAACTTAAAGGAAATAATAAAAAAATATTCCAAACAGTTTTATTCATCCCTTAAAGACAAATAAGTTTTCAAACCGTTTTTAGGGTAGCTGTGCCGAAAATTTTTTGTAGCCCGACATGGGTGCCGCGAGATTATTTTAGTTCGATAAGGGTGCCGCAGCAAAAAAAAAGATTGAGAACCACTGGTCTAATTGTTTAGTAAATTGAAATTCAATTAAAAAACAAATTAAATTTCTGTTTCATAAGTCTCTATGGATTCAAAATTCATAAAATGAAACCCAACGTCTGACCCAGTAATTATAAGAAGATGAAATGTCCATTAAAACGAAGTCTATATCGACAGCAAAGCTTGTATAATCAAATGTGTGCTGTTGTTAGCATTCGAATGCACTCCCAAGCAATGTTCCCTCTAATTTTTTCATTGACTGCGCGGCGCAAAAGTATGATTGTGCAACAATCTTCGAAAGGTTTTGAAAGTGCAAAAGTGGGGGTTTGCATTATGTCATATTGTTGTTAAATTAAATTTCTGGTTGTAAATCCAGCTTATTATTTTGCGAAATTTAAAAAAAAATTATAATATATTATTAACTATATCAAAATCAAAATCAATTTATTCATCCTTAAAACAAAATCCTTAAAAGAAAATATATCTAAATACATATCGGATAATGCCAGAAAAAATTAGGAGAATTATGAAATGCCTGTACACCATAGAAAGCCTTTTGTGCTAGGTGTTCCTTTATTTTTGCTCTAAAAATATTGTAAGAGTTGTTCTGGAGCGCAAACGGGAGCTTAATGAAGTGGACTTTTACTGCAGATCGTTAGATTGGTCTTAGCTGGTCTTATTTGTTGCAAACGTCGCGTTTCATAATCATGAAAATCATTATTTTTACCTAAGTTTTGTTTTCGGAGGTGTTCTAAACACAGTACTTCTTATATATAAAGTCATGGGAGTGTCAATATTTTATTGTTGACGAAGTATTCTTTGCATGAAGTTATAATTCTGATACCCCCAATTGTCCTTATTACTCGTTTTTTGGGCCTTAAATAGGGCATCGATTTGCGGAGCCATGCCCCATACTGCAATGCCATACGTCAATCTTGACAGAACTTCTGCTTAGTAGAGTGTAATTATGGTCGCTTTTGTTACAAAATTACGTATTGTTCGAATTAAATATGATTTACTAGCTATTTTTTTACGCATAACTGCATCAAAATTGTTCCTTAATATCTTAGTTACCAGGGCCGAAAATTGGACATTACGCCCGTCAAAATATTACCGGTCCGTAGGCCCGTAAAATCATTGAAAAGCCCGCATCAAGATCTATAATCTTAAGACTTCCCAAGATGAAAACGCCGTTTCATTTCGGTCTTTAGACTTGCTTGGGATCAAACCCAACACAGCTTCATTAGCTTCCATTAATATTTCGGAGGGAATTCAGCGCTTAGTTCCATTCCGAAATTATGAAAATTTGTGTTTACAATAATTTTTATTTGTTTTTTCTTGGCAACAAATAACCTAAGTGACGAGCTGTGAAATTAAATCACCGTCGTATTTTTTTCATCGTTTTTAACCACTTTTATTTAAATTTTGTAGGTTTTCTGTAATTGTGCGTAAAACGTTGTACATGGCTCGGGCCGGAGGAAGATTACGCCCTTCGCCTCATAAAGGCCCACCTCCGTCGGGCCTCAAACTTCGGCGGCGGGCTTAATCTTATACCTCCGGCCCTCTATACGTAAATAACTATAACTAAGGTTTCTGTGTTGATGCTCCATTTTAAAGTATTTTGTAAATAAACCCCAAGAAAGTTGTTGTCGTGGTTCTAGCTAATTATTTATCGCCGATTTTTAGTTTAATAGTTTCCGGGGTTCTCCTAGAAGTTCGAAATACCATGTATTTTGTTTTATCCTTGTTTAGCCGTAAATTGTTGGCGGAGAACCATTTGTGTATTGTACTGAGGAGTTTGTTTGCCTGTGTTTCGTTTCTTTCTAACGTTTTGTAAGAGACAATGAAGCTGGAGTCATCTGCGTACGAAGTGCAGTGTTCCCCTTCTATGTACTTGGTAATATTAGCTATATATAGTGAAAATAGGGTTTCGGAGAGTAGACTGCCTTGTGGTACCCCAATATTTGTAGTTACCAAGGAAGATTACCCATTCTCTGTAACGTTGTCTATTCTCACGAACTGTTTCTTGTTGGTTATAAATGATTCAAGCCATTTCGCTGCTTTGCCTCTAATGCCATATCTGTCTAACTTATTTAGCAGCAGATTGTGCGCCACGCAATCAAATGCTTTAGATAGATCGCAGAAAATTCCTATCGGACATTTTCCACGATCTACTTCCTCTAGGATTTTGTTATATGTATGGATAATCGCGGTTGCAGTGGACCTTCTTTTGCGGAAACCATGTTGTTCGCATTAGTCTATTTATCGTGCTATTTTCTAAAATTTTTGATAGAACATATACTAGGGCAATTGGCCTATAATTTTCTATATTAGTTTTCTCGCCTTTTTTGTACACTGGTGTAATAATACTCGTTTTGAGAACCGATTGGAACTTTTCAGTGGTAAATGATACATTAACTATATGCATTATAGGGACTAGAAGTTCATTCATGAATTCTTTTAGGAGTTTACATGGTATTCCATCGGGTACCCAACTATTTTTATTTTTAATTTTATGAATAATTCTGGCCATTTCAATTTCATTGTATTCCTCTAAGAAAATTGTATGTGTATTATAAAGTATGTGGTTGTCTGTAATCTGTATTGGTGATATCTTTGTAATTAATAATTCGGGAGCGTCTTTAAAAAATGCGCTAAACAGTGGTGCTACTTTATTAGGATTGTTGGTTGATTGTTGACATTGATTTTTATCACCTTTTCTTTTGAAGTTGATTTGTAGGATAACTCATTTAAAATTTTCCATAGGGTATTTTGCCTGTTTGTCGTTTTGTGTAGCATTTTGTTATAGAAATCCCGTTTCGTCGAATTTAAAAGCTTGTAGTGTTTGTACTTTACTTGTAAGTAGTGTTTGCGTAGAACCTGGTTTTTTTTTTGCAGAATGTATAAATCGTTAATATATCTGCTTGATCTCTTTATTTTAATAGTAACCCACGGTTTGTTCTTGACTGCCTCTTTCACTTTTCTAAGTGGAAAGCATGTATCAATGTGATATTTTAATATTACTATAAATGAAATCGTTTTGTCATTTAAACATTCCTTTCTGTATATTCCCATCCAGTTCTCTTCTGCTAGTGCTATTGCAAATTTTCGTTTATTGCTATCGGAATAATTTCTGGGGATGTGATATTTTGGACGTATTCTTTTATCTGCGTCTATCTGTAGACTTAGCATTCTGTGATCGGATAGCATTGTATATATTACTATAGTGGAAACACTAAATCTACTGTTCACAAAAATGATATCTCTTTGAGACCTTGTTTTGTTTGTTATTCGTGAAGGCTCATTTACTTTTTTTTTCGAGACCATATGCTTTCATTAGGTCTTGTAGAGTGCATTTCTCTGGCGAGTGATCGTAAAAATCTATGCTAAAATCACCGGCTAATATGCAGTCTGTTTGGTTTTTGATATTGGCATCTAGCGTCTCTTCTAATATAGTTATAAATGTGTTGAAGGATCCTAATGGTGGTCTATATAAAATAATGATACAAGTGCTATATCTTATATTTTTCCAAGTCAGGTCGCCATATTATACTCCTAGTTAATAATATCTATAATTTCAATACAAATTAATTTATTATCAATTTTTTCTTTTGTCAAGTATATTTTAATCTTCACCAAATCATTTAAATTATCGGCATTTAATCTGTTTCTAAGTTGGATTTAATTAGATTCATTGTGCTGAATCCTTTCTCGCAGTCAGCAATAGAGCTTGAAAAGTTCCCATGATATCATAAAGTATCGCTTTATAACACCGATTTATAACACCGAATTTTGTAGTACATATTCTACACTGTCACTAAATAATGTTATTGCTCCTGTTTTTTTACTTGTGAAATCTGAGATTTAAGTTCAGAATATTTTTCACATAAGAGAATTAATCAAAGGTAGTCAGGACATAGAAATCATAACTCTGTTTTGATTTTATTAGGATTTCCTCAGCAACTCAATCATGCAAGTTCACAGTTTAATAATTGTATGATTGAGTTGCTGAGGAAGTCCTAATAAAAGGATGAGACGATAATATCCAAGCAACTTTTTTGTAAATATTTTTTCAAACTTGCTAATTCACCAAGAACATCATTCAGAACAAACAGTACCACAGTATACTGGGGATTATTTAAAATTAGCAAACAATATTTAGAATTTGGATCATTACATTCATCGACTTGTTCATTACATTATTCGGTACTTACGTATTAACGCCACCACCGCTATATATTGGATCGAGAGATCGCACTGCCGCGTGTATGTTGTCTTGATTTATCTGTCCGCTTCGCGCCGAGCAACCTAATCTAACCGGGGTTTAAAATAACGTATTTTGAGTTTTAAAAATGTTTTAATTTTAAATAAAATATTTATTTTCTGATTTATCATAAAAATTTTAGGTGTAGATTGGCGGCATTTAAAAATGTGGCGGTAGTGGCGTTAATACGTAAGTACCCATTATTCTATTAGGTTTTCGTAAGTTTTAATCAAAGCATCCACTGCAAAATAACGACACAACCAACGCACCGTTTAATGGTTTGAATGTTACCGAATTTCGAGCCAACATAACAGCAGCCAATTTTTATAATTTCCCATTTTTAATTCCTGATCTACTAGTGTAAACTGTCCTAAGGAAGGTCTCAATATCTTGCACAAGAGATACATGTTTCCATGCATAATCCAAACCCAAATTTTGTTCAGTAAGATGGGGTTTTTCCTTTTTGAGAAATGCGGCCAATCCATTTTTCCGTCCTAGCATAACACTTCCTCCGTTGGATGCAAACAAAACTATTTTTGGAATGTCAAGAATAAACTTGTAAAAATAATGATTTTTTTTCCAAAATAGAAGCACTGTCTGTATGTTAGCTTCAAAATACCTCCAAATTCTTTTTTGTAGCTCCAATAGAGAAGATGTTGGTGTTTTGTGGTGTGTATGTATGCGGGTAATTTTGCCCCAATCCACGTCGAAACGCAGGCTATGTTTTGTCGACACCCGTTCTGTAATGAAGTAAACGAGGACTAAAGTCGTTCCTCGCACACAATGTGATAACATAAAGCAAACCAAACACTCGATGATGTAGTTGATGTAAACAAAAGAGATTTGACGCATAAATCTCCGATTTCCAAAAACTTGTTTCACCCTCAAAATTTTTTTGCCAAGATGAACAAGCCCATTGTGCGCGGAATATAAAAATGGTTGCGCAACTTTCGACGAATTAAAGCGCGTCCGCGCACCCGCGCAGCTTAGAGGGAACTTTGCTCTCAAGTCTTTATATACATCAATGTAAAGTCTATGGGGTCACTAGGGTTGTACAAACATTTATGTAAAGTTTTTATAGACATTTCTGTATAGCTCAATGCTTCTCTAGCCTTGTCTAGTCTTAACTAGCCTTATCTGCACTTGTCTGGACTTGCCTGGTCTTGTCTGATCTTGTCTGATCTTGATTGGTCTTGTCTGGTCTTGTTTGGTTTATCTGGTCATATATCATCTCGCCTGGTCTGATCTCCTCTAGCCTTTTCTGGTATTTTCTGTTTTTATCTGGTCTTGCCTGATCTTGTCTGCTCTTGCTTGATCCTGTGTGATCTTGTCTGTTCTTGGCTTGTCTTGCCTGGTCTTGTGTGGTCTTCTCTGGTCTTGTCTGACCCTGTCTGGACTTGTCTGACCTTATCTGGTCATGTCTGACCTTATCTGGTCTTGTTTGGGCTTGTCTGGTCTTGTCTGGTTTTGTCTGGTCTTGTCTAGTCTTGTCTCATTTCTCTGATCTTGTCTGGTCTACTATGTTTTTTTCTGATCTTTTCTGGGCTTGTCTGGCCTTATCCCGTCTTGTCTAGTCTTTTCTGGCCCTGTCTGATCTTATCTGATCTTGTCTCTTGTTCGGTCTTGTCTAGTCTTGTCTGGTCTCGCCTGGTCTTGTCTGGTCTTTCCTGGTCTTGTTTTGTTTTGTCTAGGCTTGTCTGGTCTTGTCTGTTCTTGTCTGACCTTGTCTGGTCTTGTCTGACCTTCTATGGTCTTGTTTGGGCTTGTCTGGTCTTGTCTGAACTTGTCTGGTCTTGTCTGGTCTACTCTGTTTTTTTCTGAATTTTTCTTGGCTTATCTGGTCTTATGTAGTCTTGTCTGGTCTTGTCTGGTATTGTCTGGTCTTGTCTCGTCTTGTTCAGTCTTGAATGGTCATGTATGGTTTTGATTATTATTGGCTGCCTTATAATGACTTGTTGCACTCTTATTGATTGAATCTTGAATCTACATAATCATGTGTGTTTAAACTTGATTGTTTACTAAACTAGCAGTCCAGTATGGTTAGTTTGTAATGGTAGATATTCTATCCAGCTGTGGTATGTGTGTTGAACAAGATTTTTCGATATATAATGGAAATATAAATAAAATATCGTGTCGTGTGTGTGATGTTCGGTTTGGTGACATCAAAACCTTTCGTTTTTTTGATTCGAACTATATGTCACAAACGTAATAATGCATTCCGTTTGGTATTTCGTTATTGATTTATGGCCTTCGTGGGTACACCGAATCCATGAATAATAAACGAAGGACGGAAGCAGGGAAACCGAGCCAGATATGTCCTACTTTTTTTTATATAATTTTTGGTTTTGTTTTATGTTCCTTGCCTCACACGACTGATGCTGATAAATTGAATGATACACCGAGATTCTGATTACAAGTTTTAGATGGTAGTAGTAGATTGTTATAGTTACGACTTAGGTTTCATTTAGCATCTCGGTGAACTTGTCGACACCTCGGAAATTTTCTTAGAATCACGAGTTTTGCTTTGTCACATTTTCGCGAAGTTGAAGCTTACGCAAGCCATTTTAAATAATAATTATTATATAGTCTCGTTATATAGTACAGTTATATAATCTCTAAGTATTGTCTCGTCTGTCTAGTCTTGTCTGTTTAGTCTCGTCCGTCTAGCGCTGTCTGTCTAGTCTTGTCTATCTAGTCTTGTCTATCTAGTCTTGTATGTCTAGTATTGTCTGTCTAGTCTTGTCTGTCTAGAATTGTCTGTCTAGTCTTGTGTGTCTAGTATTGTCTGTCTAGTTTTCTATGTCTAGTCTTGTCTGCTAATCAACAGTTTTGTTTCCAAAACTATGAATTCCATAAAATTTAGACAAAATGTAAACAGAAAAAATATATTTCGCGTAATCTACGTTTATTGCTATTATCGTGGACGAAGTGGCGCGGGGATTTTAATTCTGGCCCATTTAGGGTAACTGCCGTCATAAATTCCGTTCCAATCTGGCGATTGTAAACTATTTAGAGCGTCGAGTTAATGCCCCAGCAATAATAACGAGGAGATAGCAGTTTCACGAGGGAACAGAAATATTTTCGTATATTTTCTGCCTTTTTGTTGTTGAAAATGTTAATAATTTCGTCGGATTTATCAGGATGTAATTAACGCCACCGGCTCGTCGAATGAATGGCAGCTCGATCAGAAATCGCGCGAATTTTAATTACGGAATGCAAATCGAGGGTGGAAAATGACACAAAAAAGGCAACAACAACACGTTGCACGAGTTATCCATCGTGATACAGATAGGATTGTCGGCCGTGTTTTGATTCCCGTGCGACAATTATTGGAAAGTTTTTTTTTTGTTTTGTTTTCAGTTTTTATTATCGTCTCTCGTTTTGTTGGAAAAGGGTTGGAATTAATTGTTTGTGTTTTATGACGGGTTTCGTGATTAACAGGCCGTAAAGGGAGATTTTTTTTTGATGTATTGGAGTTTTATTGCCTGTAATTATTAATCTCCACTAGGCTTGACTGAAACACGAATGCACTGATTAATTTGACACAATTTGGGGATTGATTCAAAGACAAATAGACAATTTTAGGGAAATGTAGGTCCGCTGCTGAATATTACATATGTAGTCTGTTATATTGAGTATTACATACGTTGTCTCTTATATCTGGACAATCGTATAAACAAAAATCAAAACAAAGAAAATATCGTATAGGACGAGCCCAATTATTTTTACCGAAAAAAACAAAAATAAAAATTTTAAAATATTTTTGAAGCTTCCAATTATAATACGACAATTTCGCCAATAAAACTGATTGCTATTTATCTATTTATTGAAGAATGCAAATAAGGAAATGTATGCAGATACTACATAGATACTACAAGATACTAAATTATAAGGATTGCAATAATAAATCTAGATATATTTAGACAAATTATTTAGACAAAAAGTAACAGAAATCAATTATCGTTATCGTTAAATTAAGAAGATTATGCAATTTTTCATTTTTTGCAATCATATACTTTTATTTTTTGTTCCGCAATTATTTAGCAAGAAATGATTGATTTTTAGCCAAGTACGAACTCTATCCAATCTATTATTCATAGTATTTTGTATCTACATAAGGTACTAAACAGTTGTCCTCAACTGTATAAAAAATGTCATTGATGTCATTGAAACCCAAGTAAGCCCGCTCCCGAGCTACTAGTGGTTACAGGTTACCGGTTCTGGGGTTACAGAATTCCCTGTCCCGTAGATTTCGTCTCCTTTCCTTCATTCATTTCGCATCTTTGTTTAATAGGTGAGAGGATTGCTCTCTGCGCCTCCTATTCTGCGGGTTTTCTGTAGGGGTTTGCTCCCTTAGCCTTTGGATGCCCAAATCCTCACTGCAAGGCAGCAGTTGCTAATTTTGGTCCACTCCAAGTATTTTATTTGCTCGGTACCCACCATATCTGGTGAGAATTCCCCGATCCACCACCTGGGGAGCCGCTCGATGGGAGATCAGCAACTCCTCACTAGATATATATATATATATATATATATATATATATATATATATATATATATAAACCCGCAGAATAGGAGGCGCAGAGAGCAATGCTCTCACCTATTAAACAAAGATGCGAAATGAATGAAGGAAAGGAGACGAAATCTACGGGACAGGGGAAATTCGGTAACCCCAGAACCGGCACTTGTAGCTCGGGAGCGGGGTTACTTGGGTCGTCATCATGCAACGCTCCTACACCTGTGGCGAGTAACCAAGCCCGGGTGTGCTCAAAAGCTACTGGTAGAAAATTGGACAAGATGCTGGATGATCCAGCGGGCTCGCCTAGTGAAAGGCAGATAGGTAACGCGCCTGATTCATTTAAAAGAAGCACTATCATAAACAGGTCACCTAGAAGATTGGCATTAGTAGGAGACATCTCATACACCCCAGATACCTATCAGAACAAGAGGAAACGGCAAGGAGAAGATAATGCTGAAAAACCACCTGCAAAGAGGACTTGCGTCGAGGACACTCTTCTTAAGGTAGAACGAATGGTGGCCTAACTATGTAAAAGCGTCGACGACAGTTCAAACACTAAAAAGGAGATAAGGGACATTAGTGCCGCCCTAAGAAACCTTGTGTCGAGAATGTTGATTGAAAGAGAACAAATTTCGTATCGCAATTAAATAGATAAAATAACTAGATGTGGCTACTCCGCTGGAGACACGCAACTCTACGACTCAAACAGACATATCTCTACAGGAAACGAGCCAGAAGTCACAATCAGATGAAAATGCGGGGATAAATAAGGGAAACGGTGCGGGAAAAAACAGTACAAGACAGCCAAAGCACAAAGGATTGCAGATATACACGAGATACTTAACAAAGAAGATAATCAAGAAAACCTAATACAGGTGTTAATCAATAACTGGCCCGGAGAAACGTATGTTAAAAACCGAAACCAAGAAAGAAGATATTCTCACCCAGGCACAGCAGGAAAATACAGTGGTGATAGTAGATGTGCCACCCGAAGCCGATAATGAAATACAACTTCCTAAACAGACAGCTATTTATGCAGGACAAACAAATTAAACCTGGTGACATCTTAAGGGTAAAGTCAAGTACAGTCCTAATCACAGAAGATAACCTAGAACGGGAGCGCCACGTCCACACGTATATAGTGGGAATTGATGGATCGAAGGATAAAAAAAATGTCATAAAAGAAACCCTAAGTGTTTTCTCGATACTCTTCGACATCACCTTTGAAATTTTTCTGAAGGAAAATGAGTGTTTGTACTTGTTTGGAACACACCACCAAAACCTGGAAACTCCAATCCGGAAAGTCTTGGAATATTTTGGACATAAAACGGACTCTAAGTTTACGCTAAAAGTTCCTCGAAACAGGGATCGTAGAAAGAAAAATAGTCCAAGGAAGATGAGCCTTCACGACACATGGACCGAAAATACCCCCAAGGTGAAAAACGATAATAAGAAAAAATTTCACCAAGCAGATGCTTTAAGTGCCTTAGGCTTGGCCATGTGGTAGCGAAATGTCCTAACAAGGAAGACAGGACGAAAGCATGCTTTAAATGTGGACAAAGTGATCACACAGCGAAAGACTGCAAAAACCCGCCTAGGTGTTGACACACAGGACACGAATGTAACACACAGGAATATAGAACGGATAGTATGTTATGCCCAGTGTATGCGAAATATGTTAACGATATAAGGAGTAAAAGCAGATGATACGACAGCAAGGATAGGAGAGCTAACCTGCAATTAGCATAAAAACTCTGCAGCTTAACACAGCAAGAAGTACCGCCGCGATGGATCTGGCATGCAACTACGCAACGACACACGATGCCGATATATTAACTATCTCCGAACCGAATAATAAAACAGTACGCAAGGTAGGATGGTTTACAGACAAATCTAGAGGTGTCGCTATCAAAATAACAAGCCAAATAGTCGATATCGACGGCTTCGGACTGGATAATAAAGGATTTATCTGGGTTAAGGTGTGTGGAATAGCTTACTATTCATGCTACATCTCACCTAACTGTGAAATAAGCGAGTTTGAAGATTTCTTAGATAGACTTCAAGGTAGTATAAAGCAAGTGGGAACCAAATGTATAGTAGGTGGAGACTTTAATGCTCAATCTACTATATGGGGAAATGAAGCTGGCGACAAGAGAGGTACTATTCTTCTGGACTGGATCGCAGGTAATAATCTTATACTGCACAACCAAGGGATTGAACCGACTTTTGGGAGAGGCACCAGCCATTCAATAATTGACCTCACGCTAACATCCGAAAACACAGCCATAAATATCAGTAACTGGCAAGTCCTAGAAGAAGAGAGTCTGAGTGATCACATGTATATCTACTACGAAGTAAAAGACGCTAACACAAAAGGAAAGAAAAGCAGAGCAGGGAAAATTGTGGTTTGGAAAATAGATAGTAAAAGTATGGATATCTTTACTCAAAATTTCAAGAAAGGAATGAAAATAAGGAAAAACAAGGTTGAAAATCTAACGCCAGAAAATGTAGTCCAAGAATGTACAATAGCCTGTAATAACTCGCATACAGTATGCGTCTAACGGTTGACCCGCACGGACGCATATATCTATTGAAAATGGCGAATGTTAGTTCGCCGAAACGTCGAGCATCCGGTTCTTTTTAGGACCAACCCTCAACATCAACGCGGAATCCCCGAGAAAACAATACAACACACACACACACACACATATATATATATATATATATATATATATATATATATATATATATATATATATATATATATATATGGTATTTTCTACGGATTGGGTCCACATAGTCAATTTAAAACACTCATGAGTTGCTCTATAAGAAATGTATTTATTTATGAACAATATTATACATTTTTTAAAAACAATATTATAAATTCTAATAACAAAATCTTACCTATAAGAAAAGAAATGACAATGAATGTTTTTAATTGTAATGTCGATTCCAAATTCACTTAACTAGGTTTACAAAATTATAACATAAATAAAAAACAAATAGTATCCGTTGTCCAGGTTGTCCATTGTTTTGGACTACTATGATGCTGTTTTAAGCAGAGTAATATTACAGAAAATTATATTTTTCTTTACATCTCCCTCACCCAGGGAAAAAATATCTATAATGTATCCTCTTCAGGGTTCATAAACGCATGAGCTGGGGTTAATTTTGAGATATGGAAAAAGTTTGACTCTGCTTTTTGTCGGCCGGTGTTTATCTTATAAATTGAGTTTGACATTTTTTCTGAGATTTTGTAGGGTCCGATTCTTACTTCGTCGAGCTTTTCCTATTTAGTTTGTTTCCATTGTCCACAAAAACGGTATCACCAACTTTAAAGTCAAAGTATTTTCGGTTTTTATACTAAATTATCTTGTTGTAATTATGTGAACTTATTGCATTTTTCAGAGCCTTATCATCAATCAATCAAATCGTGTTTGGTCTTTTTGAGTTTTAGTTCTTTTCGAAAAAATCGTAACATTAGTCCTTAGTCATATTTCTAAAAGAGTTAAAAGTTTTGGTGGTGCTCCACTGCACAGTGATAAGTTACTCCTTGGCATCCGGTAGTTTGAGGCGTTTCTTGTATTTATGTTGTGTATATCGAAGTTTTTATTAAATCGCTGTTTATTTTTGTATACATAGGATGCCAGTTCTCTTATATATATATATATATATATATATATATATATATATATATACGGGGCACTGTAAGTATATTATAGTTTTTAAAATGAGGCCTGCATGATTGAGTTATCATAATTCTTGCAAAAACCCTGATAACTCGCTTCTGTGCTATGAGAACACGTTGTAGGTGCGTCCTATGTCCCCAGAATAGTATACCATATGTAAGCACTGATTCAATTTCAGCATAATATATATTCATTAGCATTAAGTTGTCTAAGATTTCCCGAAGGTTCCTTAATATATAAACTTTAATGTTTATTTTATTGTATGATGGCATCTGCTGTTTTCTTCCATTGTAGATTCTCCTTTAGAAAAATTTCTAGAAATTTTATACTAGTAGTTCTTTGTAGCACACTGTTATATAATTGTAGATTTATTTATTATTATTTTAAAGATTATATATTTTGTCTTGTCAGTATTTAGGTGTAGATTATTGGCAGCAAACCATATCTCCATTTTGCTTAGTACTACCTTAGCCATTCTTATTGAATCTTCTATGGTATTTCCGCGAACAATAACGCTGGTATCATCGGCATATAAAGTGCATATATCAGCTCCAATGTACTGTACCATATCTGCAGTAAAAATTGAAAATAGGATTGGAGCTAGTACTGTTCCTTGTGGAACACCTATACATGTTGGTATTGTAGGTGAAGTACTATTCCCAATCCTTACATATTGATTTCGGTTCAGTAGGTAGGATTTGAACCATTCACCCGTTTTCTCCCTGAATCCGTATGTATAAAGTTTATCAATCAAATTTAAATGAGGTACACAGTCGAAGGCCTTCGACAGATCACAGAAAAAGCCTATTGGACATTTCCCATCATCACCTTCATTTATAATCATATTGTAACATTGTTCAATAGCGGTCGTGGTTGATCTTGACTTACAGAAGCCATGTTGCTGCACTGGAATTATATTGTGTTTTCTTATAAATGGAATTATTCTGCATTCCATGCAGTATTCAATGATTTTTGATAGCACCGACACCATGGCTACTGGTCTGTAGTTGTCCAATTCTGTTCTGGCTCCTTTTTTATGCAAGGGAATTATCTTAGATGTTTTAAGGATAGTCGGGAAAACTTCGCTTTTAAAGGAACAGTTTACAATATCAGATATTGTTTAGTATTATCAGCTAATCATTTATTGATTTGAATCTATTAGTTCTTCATAAAACTCTTTGATAATATTGCATGGAAGGTCATCTGGTCCGGAACTTGTTTTATTTTTTAATTTAAGAATGATGCCAGTAATTTCATTTTTTGAGAAACATGCTTTTGTTGTTGTGAAAGATGTGATCATTCGTTATGTTAGTAAGCTTAATATTGTTTGCTATTTTTTCTGGAGCATTTTTGAAAAATATATTGAATCTTCTAGCTATTTGTTCCAAATTAGTTATGGTCCTATTATTTTCTTTGATTCTTATGATTCTATTGTCTTTAGATTTGTTGGATATTTTTTGCAGCAAGTTGCTACAAAACTTTACATCTGAAAGATTATTCACTCTATTAGCATTATAAGATTCAATTGTTTGTTTTATTCTGCCTTCTTTCGGATATCCCGCATTAGGAAAAAACGCTTGATGTAGGTATATTTTGGCCAAGTTTCAGGTGAATTGAGCGTATTTAGAAGTTCGAAAGGGGCTGTTATTTTAAAGGAAGAGTACTCCTTTGGATACTTGGATGCAAGCTTCTCACACGATACTTCTTTGATACCTTTTCCCTGTAGGTGGTTTATTATGTCTATTTCATTTAAACTGGGTTCAAGTTTATAAATATGAAAATGGGCATATTTATTTGCAGCTTTAATCTGGCTGGTTTCCGAGATTCCAATAATGGTTTCGGGTTTCCTATATCTTTTGTTTTTATTTTTTTGCACTTTCCATATTTCTTCATTTTTATCTGTGTCGGATTCTATCACACTATTTTTTCTCAATTCGGCCGTCTTATTAGCATTCCGTTTAGTTTTTCGGTTGTCAGGCTTCCTACCTGAGTTTTTCCCACTATCCGTGTCCGTGATTGTAAATCCGTGTCTGATTCTTGTGAACATTCTGTCGATTCATTATTGACGAGTGGCGGTATGAGATGGAGCAGTTTTTTATTCTGTTCCGTTAACAGTTCGATTTTATTGTTAAGTTGTGTAACTTTTTCTTCAAACATAACGGTAAGTGATTAAACTTCTTGTTTAATAATGCCAGCTAACAAGTTTTTAAACTCAGAACTAGTTAGATACGGTAATATTTCCGCATCCTTCTTACCGCACCCTGTTGAAGGTACCTCCGTAGTAATCTGAGACCTAAGTTGGGGCGTTGTTTAACAGTTTAAGTATTTACGCAATGTTTAACATTGAAAGAGTTTTGATTTAAGTGAATTTTTATACCACGATAACACGCACGTCCACACGCCTTGAAGATTGACAGACTCGACAGTTTTCCATGCAGACATACCAAAATGCTGAGTTTAAGTCCAATGTTGAGAAAAAACTTGCAATCTCTTTTCTTTACCATAAGATCTTCAATAAGTGGAAACGGCTGCGATTGAGGGATAACACTTTTATTTAAATCTCGAAAATCGATGCACAATCTTGATTTTTTTGTTTTCATCCTTTTTATAAGCCAATTTAATTGGGGCTGCAAACGGACTATAAGATTCTTCTATTATATTATTTTCCAATAATTTTGCAATCTGTTTTCCAATCTCCTTTCTATCTTCAATTGTGCAACGATATGGCCGTTTAATGCAATATTTTTATACCAATAGATCAATGCGAGCTTCATAACCCGTTACTGTTCCGATGTCATATTTATCCTTTGCAAATACAGATTTATTGTTCAATATTAAGTTATCAATTACTTCCTGTTTTTCGTAGTCCAGATGATTATATAAATTTCGAAGTTTTTTCCTTTGAAATTTTCATTGAAATTTTATTCCCTTATAAATTTCATTTCCTTATAAATGTCATTAGCTGATTTTTCTTTCTTGGAAACTATTTGACTTCGTTGTATAGGAACTTTCTGAACAATTTTTAGATTTTAATTTTGTGTTAAGTAAAACTGCTTTATGCAATCAAGACCAATTTAAAAATCGTAATCGAAATTTTCTTTGTCTATTACAAAGACGACCAATTATTTATTACATTAAAAATGGTTACATCCAGTGTTATCCTGACAATTGCCTTTTTAATGCTATTAATTGTTTTCAAATTAGTATTCTATGAATGATTTGATTCCTCATTGTATATGTTCACTAACCTTGAATTTATCAATGACGCAATAGAGCCTGAATCATAGATCCCAAATTCTTCAACATTATCATTCCATACTAATTTTACTTTAATTAATGGCGGCACTTTTAGTTTTTTTGGTCCTCACACTGCAGTTCTTACTCCAATTCTGCATTGTTAATGAACTTTATTTGTTTCTTATCCTTTTCTATTTCATTATTATTCTCTGTTCTGCACCAGCACATCTCTTCTGAGTGATAGCGCATACCTTTCTTTAATTTTTCACAAATTTTACATTTTTCTTTCATCGGCTTTGTGTCATCTCAATTTAATATATATTTTTTTGTAACTAAATGTTCTAATTAACCAAGTTCATTAAACAAGTTTTTTGTTTCTATAATACCTTCTTTGTATATCCTATCTGTTATAAAATCTGGTAAACCGGCAGCAATTATATCGATTAAGGTCCCCTGATCAATTGTCTGTTTTACTTCAAGTAAGAGTTATTATTTTTTTTTATAGCATATTCTAACAAAGATCCCCTGATTGATACATAAAAAATAAAGCATATTTGCTTACAGTCCAAACCGTATGTTGTAATGTAAACTAAACTTGATCATCATGGATGAATACAAGTCTGTACCTGATTTTTCCAGAAACAATCTAAAGATTTCAATTTTTAGGGTTCCGTACCGAAAACGGAACCCTTATAAGATCACTTTGTTGTCCGTCTGTCTGTCTGTCTGTCCGTCTGTCTGTCTGTCAAGACCATTTTTCTCAGGAGCGCGTAGAGGTAACAAGTTGAAATTTCTATCAAATACTCGGGTCGGCGGTCTCTTTCAGCTATGAAAAAATCAAACTTGTAAGTCAACGCGATCAAAAGATATGACCGTTTATGTCGTATATTTTGCGATTTCACAAGGGAATCAAAACCTATAGGGTACTGCTCGTTGACCTAGAATCATAAAATTTGGCAAGAAGCGGTGTCTTACAGCACATATAAAGGGAAATATCTGAAAACCGTAAATATGTCGTCTAATTACAAGAAAAATGCGAATTTACTATTAGAAACTTATGAAAATACATTAATGTTGTCGTAGTGGTATTGTTAGGCTCCAGAAGCATATGGGTTGCATACAGTTAGGTCCTCCCCGGTTAGGTCCGAAGGTTAAAAAGTATGTATTGGCACCAAGCTGTTTATTCTGAATTTTCTTTGTTTGTATTCGTTATGCGTTTCATCACGTACGCTCTTTATACATAATATATACAGGGTATTTATTATGTCTAAGTTTTGCATGTTTATAACCGACATGCGACACACCCAAGTCCCGTAACATCCTGTATATATTATATTTCGTCTAATTTTTCTTTATAATCTACATAGGGGGAGGTGGGGCAGATTGATTCATAAAAATTGAAAATAAAACAAAATAAAAAAAGTATAAACGTAATATTTTTTATTTATTTTCAACTCAACGTCTAGCTAAATGTATAAATATTATAATGTCAAGGATCAAAATTGTTTAAGTTGTTAAAGAAAAGGAAAATTACTTGTTTTGTAAAAAATTGATTTTGAATCATTCTGCCACACCAACGTACCCCGTTGGTGTGGCAGAATGATTCAAAATCCATTTTTTACAAAACACATAATTTTCCTTTTCTATAACAACTTAAACAATTTTGATCCTTGACATTATAATATTTAGATACATCACGTGGGGCACTTTAATAGAGAATGGAAATTGTATGAAATGGTTATATTATAACACTAAAAGATAGATAATCCCATTTTGACGACAATAGTTAACAGCTTTAGTAGAAATATGTGATTCGTGGTTGTCACAAATGGTAAGAATTGGGTTATCTTTAGTTCACAGGTGTCACCCACCCGCTCCTGTTTGCTAAACGAAGACTGCCTTGGGGAGCCCCATTTAAAAATGGGACTTTGAGATGGACACGAGGAAAAACATAAACAGGAGGAAGAGCACCACATACTGTTACTATTCCACAAAAAGTTACGAGTTCTCCGCGTTCAGCTGACACAATTTGTCTTTCTTGCCTCTGTGTCTTTTCAGCCAAAATTTTAGACATTGGTAAGACCGTATTAATGCCTGTTTCGTCTAAATTTAATATACGGTTAGGTGTGAATTTATAACGTTACATTACACGCTCAAAATTATCAAAAGTTCAGCCACTGTAAGACCGCAGTGGCAAAACCGCAGTTAAATGCAAAACTTCTTGCGGCGCTTGTGTTTTCAGGTCTCCTTAGGTTGAGCTCCTGATTTGTTTTCTAAATCCTGCTGCCCTATCTTTCCCGGCGCTTTTATTTTTTGATCATCATTTTCTGATGGCAACAACAGAACATATAATTTAGACATATTTTATATTATTTAAGGACAAATTTATATTGTGCAAAATTTATTGGGGCACTTTGATATGAGTACGGGGCACAATGATATGTATCATTGTGCCCCGCACTTTGTTGTGTCTAAGTACCCCAAACATTTTTTTTCAAAATGCAAATTATACTGATGATACTAATTTATTTATTTCAAAAAATGCACTAAATCCTTAATACTTGATGCCATATCAGCCCTTTGCTATATATAGATCTTAACAAGATGGCAAAGAAGATATTGGAAACAGCTTACATTTAAAGTATTTTTGTAGATGGCCGCACTCGAAAACCGTTAGGACTTGAAAATGCCATCGACAGATTGGCTGTCTGCGCGATCGCAATGGATTCGTTCAAACATTTATAGGACCGTTTTAGAGATGTCGTCACTTGAAAACATTCAATAGATTATTAAATAATGCTTGTGTATCTAGGTGCCCCTTGTATCATTGTACCCCACCTCCCCTATACTTAAATCACGTACGCCCTATATTTTTTGGTATTCAATTGCCCAAAAGCTGTCAATTGAACAACTGAATGTTAAGAGTATCGAAGTAGATCTAGAAATAGTTAATATATTAGTTTATATTAGATCTAGAAATAGTTAGATCTTAATATAATTTAGTGAATAAGAGTAATACTAAAATAAAGTTTTCTTTTTATTAGTTTAAAAATATTCGCGTTATTTAAAAAAATACCCTGTATACCTTTATACAGGGTATATAGGTATACAGACAAAATTGAGCAGTAAAAACAAATAGTGAAGTTCCAGAACCCCTAAACACTCATAGTGAATGAGGGATGTATGGTAATAAAATATAGGGTAGAATTCCATCGTACGACAGCGACATCTTGAGGTTATGCTTGCAGCGGTACTAAGATGGTCGTGATTTCAGGAGGGCCACTTGTCAAGTTAACTGAATGTGCTTGCTACGTCCTCCACAAAAAAAGATACCTTACTTACAAGTTTGTACGGAACCCTCGGTACGCGAGTCACAACTCGCACTTGGCCGGTATTTTGTTTCTATAATTCTTTCTTTGTTTATCCTATCTGTTATAAAATCTGGTAAACCGGCAGCAATTATATCGATTAAGGTCCCCTGATCAATTGTCTTTCTTACTTCAAGTAAGAGTTTTTCTTTTTTTTAATAGCATATTCAAACAAAGATCCTGATTGATTCTTCAAAAATAAAGCATATTTGCTTACAGTCCAAACTGTATTGGCATAAGTTTGTAAAAAATTTAATTTCCATTCTAACCATTCTGAATGTAAACTAAACTTGATCATCAGGGATGAATGCAAGTCTGTACCTGATTTTTCCAGAAACAATCTAAAGATTTCATTTTTTTCTTCATCTCTTACTATATCAAACCTATCGCATTCTTTTTCAAATATTTCCATCCAATAATATGCGCTTATTTTTTTTCCATCAAATTTTTCAAGTACAAACCCATCTGCTAACTTTTGTATACTTTGTTTTTCTTTTTTTGTGCTGATTTTCAACTAATTTTTCTAAAACTTTCACTATTAGATCTTCTGCATTACCTTCATTGGCAATAGTCAGTTTTCCTTGTGCAATTTCCTCTAAAAATTGGTCTTGAAAAATCATGTTGCCATCCTCATCCACATATGTTTTTAGTATAAGTTCTGTCTTTTTTATCCATACACTTCTAATTTGATGTCTTCTTTCAATGTATTTTTTACTTTAGCATAAGCTTTAGAGGCGTAGAAAAGTTTGTGAATTGATGCTGCTTGAAACTCTTCAGGAACTAGGAAAATTTTGTCATCTTGTGGGACAATTGAGGTTATAACAATATGGTTTGACTTTTCGTCTGTTGCTGCCTTTACTTCGAACGTAAATTTCAACTTTTCCATTTTCTGACAAAAATTGTCGTTTTAAAATAGTAATTTCTACGGATTGGGTCGACTCAGTCAATTTGAAACACTCATGAGTTGCTCTAAAAGAAAAGTATTTATTTATGAACAATATTATACATTTTTTAAAAACAATATTATAAATTCTAATAACAAAATCTTACCTATAAGAAAAGAAACGACAATTCATGTTTTTAATTGTAATGTCGATTCCCAATTCAATTTTTAATTTTACTACTTACTTTTATTTACATACTTTTATTTTTTTTTAATTCACTAGTTTTACAAAATTATAACATAAATAAAAAAAACAAATAGTGTCCGTTGTCCGTTGTCTCGGACTACTATGATGCTGTTTCTTAGCAGAGTAATATTAAAGAAAATTATATTTTTCTATTTTGCGCCTGTAATGAACTCATTACAGCACTCATATGCGTGCGGTAATGGCTCGCCAAGTGCTGTAATTTTTTCAGTTAGTTAATTTATTCAAAGTTCTGTTCACAGAAATTCAGAGCTGTTAGTGATGTCATATTTTCGGAGAGATAGTTTTGAGGTTATGTGATGTGTGGCATCAACAAAAATTTGCTCGTTGAAATTATATATTTTTTGAATGGTATAAAGTTTATATAGAGAGAAATTTATAGTGAAAAAAAAAATCTTTTTTTTACAGTTTTGAATGTAGCTAAGATGAAAATAAGATGTAGAAGACGCATTTCCTGGTTAAATAACCTAAGAAAATGGTACAACTATAGTTCCGTTGAGTTGTTTAGAGCTACAACATCAAAAGTTAAAATAGTTATGATGATAGCCAATCTTCTAAGAGGAGATGGCACTTGAAGAAGATGTGTGGAAATCGCGAATACACAAATTGATTTAATTAATGGTAATAAACGATATAACACATATTTATTTTAAATTCTTTTCAATGGTACAAGTATTAAAAATTACTTATTACTTTCTAACACAATAGTTTCTGCTAGTTCAACATTAAAATTTACGAAACGATCAACAAGACAGTCGGCAATAGTTTTTTGGAACAGTAATTGTCTTCTCTAATCATTACACTGCAGATATTCAATTACAATAATAAATCTACACTGCTCAAAACAATTAGCGGGTCACTATTTTGTGCCTCTATAAAATTCAAACGGGAATTTACATGCATATAAAATTAAGAACATCTGATGACGCTCTATATAATTGTTTTAATTGGCACATATGGAAGTGTCAGCATCACGTACTTTGAAAGTACCCGTAATAACTAACATCAACATTTCACCCGTATAAACTTAACAAAATAAATGGACAAAATTGAGTAGAACAAACGTTGTCTTGAAGATGTACGAAATTGAGTTGCGTAAACCTTGATAGACAAAATTAAATAGAATATTTTGTCTTGTTCCTCTTGACTAAAATAAATTTAAGGCGAAAGGAATTAGGGACAATCAACAAGTAATATTTAATGGAATTAGTTTTTGCCGCCGGCAGTAATGAAGTGATTACCGCTGGGATAGTTTCGAAGACAGCAGTCCCAAACCCGGCCGTAATATCGTTTCGCAATTAGTTCGAGAATTCCTCGCGAACTTACGAATTCTGTTCGCGACGGCAAAGAACTTCAAACTCGGAAGGATAATAATTTAAAATGAGATTGTTAGAAAACTAATTTAATATTTGAGAACTAAAATCGTTTTTAATCCCGCACCGAAAGCTAAAGATATTAAACGTTTTCATAAAATCCTTATTTATATAAAACGTTCTATTCCTGTTTTATTTTTGCGAAAATTTCATTATCTCTTCTACGGAATCGGGACGCGATCGAGGTTAACACTTTGAGCAAACGCCGCGGTCATCGGCGACTTCGCCCCCGATAACAACCCTCTGAAAGAACGGACCGTTAATCCGCCGGCCAGACGCTCCGCCGCTTTTATTTTCCTTTATGCCCGCAGATTAAATTCATATCTATTATTAACTTCTTCTATAAACTCTCTTGCCCCGACAATTAATGATCTCGAGAAACCCTCCAAAACCCACAAAGGAAAAAAAGATATGAGATAACAAGAAAAATATATAAGAGATAATAACATTTTGAAACTATGAAATGACACATAACTGTTTATTCTGCGGGATATATTCAACTAGATATATACTAAGACTACTAGATAAATACTAGACTAAATATTCAGAATATTACAATTATACGCAGGAGATTCCAAGTTTTCCATAAAACAATAAATCCATATAATACGTTTCAATAAATTTCAAATTACGTCTTCAAAGTTACTTAGGCCAAACTGAAACTATGAATACACCTCCAGAAATCTCTTCATCCTGCGTTTGTTTGTTACGGATTCGCGTGTCGTAATTAAACCGGATTTCTCTGTTTAATATAAATAATAGTGGCGGAACCTGGAGTTTAATTAATGGCTAATTAAACATCCGAGTGCGATATCGATTCGATTTTAATATCAGTAAGGGTCATAATTTAAGCGATAATCTCTTATAGCCGACGAAGTGAATGTAATACCGCCACGCCGCTCACTGCAACAAAACAAAGCTGACGGGATCCTGCAGACTTTCAACTCGCATTTCGAAGTTCTATTGTTCCAAAAACTGTGAATTTATGAAGAGATTCGATGATATCTAACAGACAAATAACACTATATATAGATAAGGCAAGACACATTAAACTAAAAAAAAAGACTAGAAAGATAGGAGTGGAATAGCAGACATAGACAGACAAAATTAAACAGACAAGACTAGATTACAAGACTAGACAGACAAGACCACACAGACAAGACTAGACAGAAAATACTAGATATACAAGAGTAGACAAACAAGACTTTTTTTAAATTTATTTACAAAAAAACCTGGACACCCTGGGTCCGCTTGTACCATTACATTCAGGGTATTAGATGTCATAACATTTTAAAAATACATGTGCTTGTTGTTTCATACGGTTCTAGGTGGGATTTGGGGGTACGAAGTCGGATGTGTCCCTCTTTTTCTGAACAGCCTACGTTTGCTGCTTCTCGGACCTGCGACATTGGGCATACGTTTTTCGAGTGCAGACGTGTTTTGATTGCACGCTCTGTTGCCATTTTAAAGTGTTCGCTGAAGGAGAGACTCTTATCGATAGAAATGCCTAGGTATTTGATGTGGGGTTTTGGTTTAGTTTCAGTATCCATCACTTTGAATGATATGTGAGCCGTTTTCATGTATCCGGTAAGCAGAATTGGGGCAGTTTCCCGCTTTTAAGGCCCCAGATGTGGACGGACTAGTTCCTGCCTTCCTACAAAAAGGAGGGAGAGAACTAATGCCGTATGTTCCAAATATATTTAGAAGTAGTTTAGCGCTCGGATATATACCGGAGCTATGGAGAAGGGCTAAGGTGCTATTCTAACCGAAGGTGGGGAAGAAAGGCACCACTCAACCGAAGTCATTTAGACCCATTAGTCCAACATCTTTTATGTTAAAGACAATGGAGAAAGTAATTGATAATTACCTCAGGACAATAGTGGTATACCACTATTATACCACTATGGTAGGTATACCACTACACAGTAGTCAGCATGAATACAGAGCAGGGAAAACCACAGAAACCGCCCTGTATCAGCTGGCAAATGAAATAGAAGCAGCACTAGAGACAAAGGAAGTAGCGATATGTTCCTTCTTGGATATAGAGGGAGCTTTTGACAACACCTCACACGAGGCTATCAAAGCGACCCTCGAAAGAAGGAGTATCGACAGCACTAAGTCAAGGTCGATGGGAGAAATGCTGATAATTAGAACAGCGGAGACACAAGTACGAAGAGACACCATTAAGATCTCCACAACTCGAGGGTGCTCTCAGGGAGGTGTACTATCACCACTAATGTGGAGCCTGGTTTTTGATGAATTACTGATTAGGCTAAACGATCTAGACATCAAATGTCAAGGTTACGCCAATAACACAGTTATAATAGCCAGAGGGAAGTTTGAGGGAACGCTCTGTGAAATTGTTCAGAGAGGTCTCAAAGTAACTAGTAGATGACGACGGTGATACCACTAGAAGGAGAAAACTAAACTGCCTACAGACCATACTCTTCGATGGGAAGGCAGTAGAATACAAACAGGAGATAAGGTAAGGTAAGGAGAGGTATAAGAAGATAAGGTATAATGTCTGGGAATTACACTAGATAGCAAACTCCTATGGAATATACACGCTAAAGCAGCGGTAGGTAAAGCCAAACGCGCTCTAATGGTGTGCAGAAATCTAGCAGGAAAAACGTGGGGTTGTAACCCGACAATCCTGCGATGGATGTACACCATGATAGTGACACCTGCAATCACTTATGGGGCAGTGGCGTGGTGAAGTAGAACCAAGCTGGCCTCTATAAGGAAACAGCTTGAGAATATTCAAAGATTGGCGTGTGTCTGCATCACGGAGGCGATGGGGTCGTGTCCGACAGCAGCAATTTAGCTGCTGCTGGATCTGACTCCGCTGCACCTTGTGGTGGAAAGGGCCGCCAGATCGGCGATTGTAAGGTTCAGCAAGGAAGGAATGGGCAGAGGTAAAATAGTCGAGAGCAGAGACCGAAACAGCCTCGCTGCCAAGATCCCCTGGCTGGAAGTACCAAAAGACGAAATGGTATGCTAATACCACTTCGAAAAAAACTACACAGCAGTGTGTAGTAGTAAAGCCGATTGGAGCGACGAATCCTCAGCATCCTCACCGCTTGATAGCATTTTTCTCTATGTGGAGGAAAATGCTATCAAGTGGTATACAGATGGTTCGAAGACAAAGGAAGGTACTGGTGCAGGAGTGTTTGGACCTCGTACCAAGTACTTCGAATTTATGGTAACATCCCCAAGTATCTTCCAAGCAGAGGTGCACGTAATCGAAAGATGTGCACAGTTTAACCTCGACAGGAATTATCGCAAAAAACGAATTGCTATCCTGTCAGACAGCCAAGCATCCATTAAGGCCATTAGCTCATACACCATGAGATCCAAACTGGTATGGGACTGTGTGGGAAAGATAAACAAGCTTGCCAAAGATAATAAAGTAACGCTAAAGCCGATCACCTAGCAAACAAGGGATCCAGTAACCCATTTATAGGTCCGGAACCCTCTTGGGGCATTAGTGTGAACACCATCCACAAAAGTTTAGATGAAGAAACGACAGAACAATGGATGAAAACCTGGAAAGAACTTCCATGGCTAAGGCAGTCCAAAATTATGCTGGGATCTTTTAACCAGAAGAGAACAAAAGCTTGTCTGAAATTAAGCAGGATCAAGCTTAGAATTCTGACAGGAGTCTTGACGGGACACTGCAGACTTAGGAAACATATCAAGGAGAGCAGAGGAGCTGCAGGCCTTGAATCCCACCCAGATCTTGAAATTCCTAAAGGAATCAGGATTAGAGGAGGCGCTCTAAATGGGTATGTCAACTAACGCTTGGAGGAGGAGGGTGGGGTACAATAGATCTAAAAATGTCGCAGTACATTTTGTCACCACCATATCTACAATCTATTTCTTCGATTTCCTCCGGTGCTATATGCAGTGATTTGGATTCCATCCAGCAGATAATTTGTTCGATCGCCTAATTGGCCCTTTGCATGATTCCCTTTTCCGTTTTTCCGACAATGGTTAGTTCAAGGTCGTCGGCGAAGCCTGTTAGCTTAGTCACTTCAGGTAGTTTCAGCCGAAGTACTACGTCGTAAAATATGTTCCACAGGGTTGGTCCTATTACGGAGCCCTGTTGAGCATCGCTAGTGACCTTGTTAGGTATCGTTTCGTGCTCGGCTTCGAGTAAAACATTGCGGTCCTGAAAGTAGTTGCGAACCATTCGTAGAAGGTAGGGAGATATTTTCTTCTTGTTAGCTCATTCAAGATGTGTTGTCTCAGAAGGCCGAGTTGAACGGGTTTCGGATATTTATCGTTACTGGTGCACATATTTTCCTAGTTTTTTGGGTGCCTGCTTTGGCCTTTTTTGCGATGTCCATTATGTGGTTTATGGCATCTATGTTTGATCTGCCCTTACGGAAGCCGAATTGACTATCCAGGTGGTTTATAGTTCTTTTTTCTTCTTTTTTAAGTTCTTTTTTACGACGACTTAGGAGTAGTTCTTCTAGCAGTTTCCTAGCTGCTTCAAGTACACATATTGGGCGGTAGGAAGGCTCCCCTATTAACTTGTTGCCATTTTTTATGAGAACTAAAACTAAACGTGCCAGTAAGAAAGTTTTTGTTTAGGATATCAAGTACAAGTTCTGAGGCTGTTTTTGCCATTAGCTTGACGGATTTTGGAGGCAGGCCATCTGGTCTGGGCACTCTGTTATTTTTTAGACGCTTGCTTGAGCGTTCAGCTCTTCCTCAGTGAATAGCGGGATTTATCTAACTTGCGGTTGTTCCCAGGTTGGTTCAGGATGGATATGGAATAGCTCTTTAGCAATCTGTAGGCTTTTGCTCATTGATAGTTGTTGGTTGTTCTGGAGGATGCGCATGTTTCTCGTAGCTATTTTGTAGACATCCCCCCAGGTGTCTTCGTCGATGCTTCTGCACAGCTTTTCCCAATGTGTTTATATAATTTATTTATATAATAGTAATTTATCTTTATTTTATATGGTTTATATCTCTACGTAATTTCTTTTTTGCATGAGGGTATGACCGTTTTATTTCCTAGGCTTTCATCATGTTTTGTCTTTCGGGCACAGCGAAGGTACCTTCTTGTCATAGATATACACGTTTTTCTTTTGGTTGCAATGGCTTCAATCCACCAGTAGACGCTTTTTCTCTTGTTGTTTTTGTTCCACCCGGCCATGGGAACTCCAAATGCTTAGTGACCAAAGCATTTGGAGCTCCCATGGCTGCTATTAATGTTTCAACTGTGTCGACTGCAGTCTTGTTTAGCGATTTAGTTTGGTTTTCGGCAACATTTTCTTCGTTTTTTTGTGATTTTAATAATCTTCGTATTTTGTCGATTGTTCATCTTACTTTTAGGGTGTTATTCCATGTGGATTTCGATATAAAGATGGTCGCTGAGCGATTCTATGTCGAGAACTTTCCATATCGGCATTTGCTGTTCCATGGCGCTTGAGGCAAACAATGGAACACGATTTTCCCTTCCAAATGTAGCCTTAATGTTAATTTCCTCATTAGGTGAAAAATAGCAGCTATATATGATGCATTTTTGAAGTTATATCAATGTCCACGGGCTGTGTCGACGACGCTTAGTTTTGGGTTTATGATTCTTCTGGCTGTGTCTCCTCTTGGGTCGGTGTACCAGTTTGGGTCACTTGCAAGTTTTTTGTTTGGTTCACTTATCAGTAGTACGTCTATCTGTAATTCTGTAGCTGTAGCATGCAAAATGTCGTGTGCTGCCCGGCATCTCATCAGATTCATTTGCAGGATTTTCAAGGCCATTTTTGTGGACTTGGGTGCCACCTATTTCGCTTCGCCTCCACTGGAGCTTGAATTCCGAGCACGTTCCAAGATCGATCAGGTTTTCCGCATTTGGTACCTTTTTTATTGTTAGCTCGGCATCATTTTCTTCTTCTGCAGGTACCGTAGCTTGGTCTTTCGTGCCCAGTTGCGGGTTCTTTCTTGCTGCCTTTAGCTTGTTCACTTCGGCTCTGTATATTTCGCAGATCTTTTTGCCCGCTTGGTGTCCCTCCTGAATGCACCTTGCACCTTGTTGATGCATTCTCGCGAAGTATGGCCCTTTTGTGTGCATTTCATACAGTGCCCTGTCATGTCTTTTATTGGCTGCGTTCATCCCTTTTTTCGGTGTCCATACCATAGGCACTTGAAGCATTTGATGGGCTCTACTATTTCATGAACTCGGCAAGAGGCCCACCCTACTCTAATGGCTCGCGTACACCTAATCCGTCATCGGCAGAAGTTTGCTCGGGCGACGACGGCGATTGAATCAAACACTTGTAAAAGAAAGAGAGCGCGTACACAAACACGACTGTCATCGTCCGATGACGCCCGAAAACGGCCGATCATCACGATGATCCGAACTTGTTGGGATTTTCCGCCAGTTTGCCGGCGTCTACAGTGCAAATTGAGTGTATTTATAGTTATTTTTTTTTGTGTTATCTACTTAAACGACTATGGATATTGAAGAATGAATTAGTTGTGTTTATAATAGGCAAACCCTGTGGGATAAACATTAAAAAAATTACAATATTCAAGATTTTTCCATACGGTTATGGTTGTCGGCACAAGTGGTAACACTCTTGCAGTGTAAGCACATACACGTCCGAGTTTCTCGTCCGTCCGCCATCGGCCGACAAAATCGGTTTTGGTGTACGCTTAGCATTAGCTTTCTTATCTGGCCGAATTTGCGGGCTGAGCTGATATCCATACTGACGACCGCGACTAGTGAAAAGCCGACCCTGCTATTTTTCAGGCTATGAATTTTGACGTTGTGTTGCGTCTTGGATCCTTCTACAGCGTTCTTTATAGTATTATCCACTTCCTTGATGGTCGTTGTTTCCTCTATGTCTCTGATTATAAATTTTTTTCACATCTTCAATTCTTCTCACGGCATGAGAATGTGCTTAGAGAGAATGAGATTGTGCTTATGGCAATCGCGTGAGTGTCGATAACATGTCGCTATCTTCATCCTCGCCACAACTTCAGCGTCGGTGCAGCCTGACCCTTCCTTCAGTTTTATTGTTATATTCCTAGTTTGTTGTTTCTGGGCGTCAACTGCGTCTTTTCTACTTGGTAGTTCCTGTTCGTAATTTGAGCGTAGGTCTTTTTGGATGTTTGAATTTGTATAGTGTGTTCACTATTCAGGGAAATACATTCTCTCATCTTCCGTAGAGAGCCAGAGTATATTCCATAAGTGGGTACAACCACGATTTTTTTGTGGGTCGAGTTATCTATGTCGCTTTCAGTTTCTTGAGGGAGTCAAAGCGATGCTTCCAGGTCATGTTATCCCATTCGTCTTTTATTCCTTCCAGGATTTGAGTCTAGGTGTAGTGCTCCCTATTGTTTTTTGATAGGTCCTCGCCATCCGGACACACGCAGGTTGTGCTCTTCAGGATTGTTAGGGATCCGTAGGATGTTTTCCCATGGTGTGTTGCATTAGGGGATTGTCTTCGTCTCTTTGCATGTCTAGGAGTTATATTTGGTCGTACTCTTCATCAGCTTTAGGAGTGTTGCCGTATGGCATTATTGTGGTGGCATAGGCAGTTTCTTTCCATCCCTTCTTTTCTACAATCTTGAATTCATCGAAAGTTTTTATTTTGGGAACCTCTGGTAACATTTCCCCAGCAATACTTTCCTGTACGGCAGTGTTTCACAAACTTTCGATTCACGTGTACCTCTTTCGTACCCTTCATACCCTTTAGTAGAAAATTTCGGAGATATATTATTAATATAAAAACTGTACCGGCCTTTTTAAACTAATATACAGTGTTTGTTACTTCAGGGTGAAGTAAGCCTACTAGTGGATTGTATTAATACACATATAGTTTATTTAATTGATTTATTAATTCTAGCACTAATACTGGTTATAATGTTATCTGCTCTATCGCAGAATACACACTATGTGTCCCTTTCTATGTGTCTCAACAGTTACAAGGAAAGCTTAACTATAAGGGTGGAAATAGTGGGGGTTACTTATCCCTCTCCGGTGAGAGAAATATTAATACTTAACATACAGTCTCCAGATTGGTTTGATTGATTTATTATACAAGATGATAAAATTAAGGTTTAAGGAGATTTAAATTCGCCATTTAAAGCTTAATTTTATTCGCTAGTGTATACAAACTTTTCTTTAGTTTTGCTTCCATTTTCAAGTTCCATTTTCTGTTTTTTTGTTTTTAAGAGAAGCATGTCGTCGTCGGCCCATTATTGTATTGTTATCGTGACATTTGTTGATTCGTGCATCAAAATTGTATTTAGAGTATCGTGTTTAATTAATTTGTGTTTTATTAATCATAAATGGATACATCCTAAAATTTTTTGTTAAATGGTGACGCAATTGCGGAAAAATTACTCACGCGGAAATTAAGACATTTATACAAAAAAAGTGTAATAAGTTGCTATGGATACTTTTATTTCACTAGCGAAATAAATTTTTTATTTAAGTAGTGAATAACTGTTGTTAAACACTGTTTTATTGATCCGCATCTAAGGAATTAAACGCGACTTTTTATGGTAAAATTGAATAAAAATTATTACACATGTTAGGGAAAATGTTATTCTTTATGAGTTCACTTTAAGACAGTTTCTGCTTGTTTTTATATACGTAAAAACAATATGCAATCATTTTATCGTGAGCAGTTAGTAAAATCTTTTGGTTATATTGTATTAATTATTTATCAAAGATGATGAAGAGGAATTGTTTGCAGATTCACAGCTAGTTCAAAAATTCCAAAACTTTATAAAATGTAATGTTTGATGCACTATTTTTGATGTTATTTAAATATTGTTAGTTTTCTTCTTATATCCACTTTGGCACACACAAAAAAAAATGAAAATTTTGGAACTTCGTTTCGTACCCTTTTCAAACCATTCGCGTACCCCTTGGGTTACGCGTACCACACTTTGGGAAACACTGCTGTATGGTGTTGGGATCGTCCTTATCACCGCTAAGAGTCTATGTGCTGGCGCAGCATGTACGTTTGGGTTTCAGCTGATCGGTTTCAACTTGTATATCTGCGTCGTAAGTTGGTATTTCAATTCTTTCGCACTTATAGGTTTCGAACCATTCTTGAGCTGAATCTCTGTTGACTTTTTCAACTTGTCTTTTCAGCTTGTCTACCTTGAGCGGGAGTCTTGATCTCCCTCTTTGTGCTTGGGCTTTCTTCAACGAGCTTGACCAGCTGGGCTGTGTGCAGTGCTATCGAGTGTACAACTTCAATGATATTGAAAGCGGTTGGGCCCTCCTTTTTTATTGGTTCCATTGAATCCCTCTCAGAAGATTGAATTTACGTATCTGCTACTTTCCTTTTTTTCGTTAAGGAAGCGCTCATGGAGTTGCATCGCTATCTTTGGCTAGTAGTGTTCAATCTACTGTGCTGCAGTCTAACGTTGTCCGTTGCTCTATCTGTGCTTCTGGACTTTCTGTAATGATTATTGCTCTATCTTTGCTTCTGGACTTCCTGTAATGATTATTTGCGCCCCAGCCTGAAAAGCTGGTAGAATGTTAAAATCATATTTAGTAAATTGTAGTCAATTCGTTTCATCTTCTTCTTCGTTTTAGGCAATTTTTTTCCTGTTCTAGTTCGATAACATTCAGAAGCTATCTTTCCATCTCTTGCTGGGGCGTCCAACACTTCTCCTACCATGGGGTTGGCTGTCTCGTGCTATCCTTACTAATCTTTCATTTTCCATTCTTTACACGTGGCTATCCCATTCCTCTCGTCTGGCGTTAACCCATTCAGTTATTGGTCGTATTTTACATGTTTCTCGTATGTTGTCGTTAGGCATTCAGTCTTGCCTTGTCTTTCCTATTATTTTTCTTAGTATTGCCATCGTTTTCCATGGCGTATGTCATGATAGGTATTACCGCCCCTTTGTTTATTCGTGTTTTCGTTTCCAATCTTAAATGTTTATGTTTCCATATCGTATTCTTTAGGCGGCCTCCTATTCTTTCTGCTATCTTTCTTTTTTTTCAATTCGTTACAATAAATCACAAGAACAGTACGACCCTATCTGATTTTATCCAAACAAATGTTGGTGTTCCTCAAGGGTGTATACTGACATCAATGTTATTTATAAAGTATATAGCAGATTTGACAGCATGCATAAATATGGATCAGTGTACACACTTGGTGATGCTAATAAAATATTAGCTCAGAAATTAATAGATAGTGTAGGCGAATGGTTTGCAGCAAATAATTTGTTTCTGAATGCGGATAAATCGGAGTATGTTATATTCCAAACTGCAAGGTGCAGATACTCAGAATATGTAAACCTACATATAATAATAATAATAATACTTACATATTGTTTTCGCGGATAGATACCTGTGTTGTATTGTTCTCTCGGGGATTCCGCGTTGATGCTGAGGGTTGGCTCTGAAAAGAACCGGATTCTCGACGTTTCGGCGAACTAACATTCGCCATTCTCAAGAGATATATACGTCCGTGCGGTTCAACCGTTAGACGCATACTGAGAGCTCGTTCGTGAGATGCGACTACTTATAGCTGTCTGGCTTCGGGTCATGCGCGTTGTGTGCGGTGCTTCGGTTCGGTTGTTTGTCTGCCTTGTTGGTACATGAGTCTGGGCTGTCTGGGACTGCATTTTGAGGGTGGATATGATCGGTCGCCATGCTGGGGGCAGTCTCAAGGAATCGTCTCTCGTGTTCATGCAGTAGTCTCGTTTTTCTATCTCTATGGCTTCTCTGTATACTCGTGACATTTCGTGGCTAATCTGTTCAACAGTCCTTGAATTTCTAAAGTCCATCCAGTGACCGGTGTTTTTGTGTTGGCAAGTGCCGATGAAACTTTGTCTCTGTGTCTGACTGAAACTACATGTTCTTGAATCCTGGCAGATATTTTTCTATTGGTACGTCCTATGTAGGTTCGTTCACATGTTCCGCAAGGTATTTCGTAAATTCCATGGGATTCTAACGGGATGGTGTCTTTAACGGGATGGTGTCTTAAAATGGTGTCGATGTTGTGTCTTTTAAGGATTCTGGCGATTTTGTCAGATGATCCATGAACATATGGTAGGTATGCTGTGCTAACGGGTTTCTGGCGTTCTTCAGTTCTTTGGCTACTGTTCTCTGTACGACGGAAAGCTCTGGATATTAAGCTGTAAGTTCCTCAATTCTTTCGGTAAGTTAAACTGGTCGGCTAGTTTTTTGGATCGAGTGGTAAGAGAGTTGACTACAGATGCTAGTTGTTTGGGATGATGGTGCGAAGAAGCGTTCAGATATCTGTCTGTGTGGGTTGGTTTCCTGTACACAGTGTGACTCAAAGTGCCGTCAGGTTTCTTCTGTACCAAAACATCCAAGAAAGGAAGTCGTTGATGCTTTTCTATCTCCATTGTGAATTTAATTTGGTCGTGTTGGGAGTTAAGATTGTTAAGGAATTTGTCCAGCTCTGGTCTGCCGTGGGGCCAGAGATTGGCTTTTCCTCAAAATCTCTAAGAAATATGTTGGCTATTACTGGGGATAGAGGTGAACCCATTGGTGCTCCCAGGACTTGTTTGTATATTTGACCATCGTACCTAAAGTATGTATTCTTTAAACAATGTTCTGCCAGATCTGATACGTACTTTTCTGGTTTTAATTTTGATCTTCAACTTTTGATCTTTGAAGTTCGCCGAAACGTCGAGAATCCGGTTCTTTTCAGAGCCAACCCTCAGCATCAACGCGGAATCCCCGAGAGAACAATACAACACACACACATATATATATATATATATATATATATATGTTGTATTTGAGGTTTTCGCGGATAGATACTTAGTATGCGTCTAACGGTTGACCCGCACGGACGCATATATCTCTTGAGAATGGCGAATGTTAGTTCGCCGAAACGTCGAGAATCCGGTTCTTTTCAGAGCCAACCCTCAGCATCAACGCGGAATCCCCGAGAAAACAATACAACACATATATATATATATATATATATATATATATACAAAATTTTTTAATTGTTTTACTTGTATTTTACTTGTATATATATATATATATATATATATATATATATGTCTATGTGTGTAGGTGTGTTTGTATATGTGTATATATATATATATATATATATATATATATATATATATATATATATATATATATATATATATATATATATATATATATACAAGTAAAATACAAGTAAAACAATTAAAAAATTACAATATACAAAACAGTAAAAATGATTGCAGAGAACAAGTAAATAAGTAAATAAACATAAGTCTTAAAATATATCCTGAGATGCTTTGTAAGCAGCTTTACACATTACGAAAATAGGTGCTCTACGTAGTACGTTCGTCCTTGGAATCGGCAGACGAAAACTGGCGGTAGATCTAGACGATGATCTGGGAATGTTGATTGGAATTTTTCCCAGAAGAAATGAACAGTCTATCTGACTACGTAGGAGCTTAGAGGTAAATTGTGCACAGCAATGACTCCTTCTGTCTTCTAGAGAAACCATGTTATGTCTTATTAACAATTGTTTGAGACTAGTTTCTATCTCAGGATAAACTCCATCAAGCCTGTAGGACAGGTATTTCAAAAAACGTCTATGAATTCTGTCAAGTTTGAACGCGTGTGATGCATATAAAGGATACCACACGAGAATAGCATACTCCAGTTTGCAGAGGACGTATGAACAAAAAAGTTGCTTCATTAGGTTAGTATCTGTGAAGTTGCGACTAACGCGCATTACAAATCCTAATTACTTTGATGCAGAGGAGCATACGCTGTCAAGGTGGTCGAGAAATGTTAGGCGAGAATCAAATATAACACCGAGATCTTTCATTATTTCCTTCTTGGTAATAGGGCTACCATCAACTGTATAGGTAGTTTGTATTGGAGAAAGAGTTTTTGAGTACGTAACATAACAACACTTGGTGGTATTGATTAATAATTTGTGTTTAACACACCGTCTCAATGAGTCCATGTTATATTGTAAGTGTAACATATCCCCATGGCACTTAATCGATTTATATAATTTCATGTCATGAGCAAATGCAAATGCGGGACACGATATTGTGGACAGTAGATCATTAATAGAAGATAATGAATAATAAGGGACCCAAGTTAGAACCTTCGGGAACACCCGATGTTGCTAGAAATTCAGTTGATACGAACCCATTATAGTATACGTAGTATAATAATATAGTATAAGTAGTGCTAAAACTTCACGGTTTAAGCCTAGGTTGTAAAGTTTTTGTAAAATAAGGTTGTGTTGAATCTTGTCGAATGCTTTAGATAAATCAGTATATATCACATCAACATGTCCGCGGTAATCAATTTCTTCCGATACGTATTGTGCAAATGTTGCTAAATTAGTACATGTTGAACGACCATTCACAAAGCCATGTTGTTTAGGAGAAATAAAACTTTTTACTTGATTATAAATAACACGGTAGAGGAAAATTTCAAAAACTTTGGCAAAGTTGGATAATATGGATATTGGCCTATAGTTGGAAATACAAGACTTGTCGCCATTCTTGAAGACTGGTGAGATACGAGCGCGTTTCCACCTATTCTGGAATGTGCAAGTTTTAATGGATAGATTAAAAAGAATCATTAATCGTTGAGCGAAAACAAACCTACAATCACGTACTAAAAATGAAGGTATAGAATCATCACCAGCTGTAAATTTATTAGATAATTGGGACATAATTAGCAGAAGGTCATCTTCATTAACTTCAGGAAAGTTAAAAGGAACAATGTTATTTAAATATTCAGTAGGAGCAGTAGCATCAATTGAAGAGAACGAACTTGAGAAAAAGTCAGCAAAAGCGTTAACTATGGTGTATGGCTCAGAAAACTCGGAATCTTCATTATGAAGCGTACCAGGAATTCTTGAGTGACCACGCTTGTTATTTAAATATTTCCACACGTCAGTTGGATTTTTCTTAATATTGCTTTCCATCCTAAGGATATAAGTTTTATAGCAATTCGCAATTTTAGCTTTACTTTGTCAGCGTAGTTGATTGTATTTGTCATAAAATAGGCGATCACCAGTTCTTGACCATTGCTTCCTATATTTTTCTTTCAATCGTAAGAAAGACCTTATTTCAGGGGAATACCATATAGGATACTTTGAAACAGAGTAAGCTTTCCTAGGCACAAATTCGTCAAAGCATTGATATAATGTGGTATAAAAGGAATCCACAGCATCATTGATGTTATTATACTGTTCCAATGAAGATGACCAATCAATATCGCAAAGGGATTGATACAGTAACATTAAATTTGATTTACGAAAATTATACGCCATTTGGCTATTAAACGGAAACGTACGAAAATGATGTGTTTCGAAAATACATATATTAATGTCTAGCGCAGGATGATAATTATCTTCCTTAACTAGGGGAGATATGGAGTGTAAAACAGACAAATTGTAATTTATATTGGCTAGCACTAAATCTAACAAATTATTGCTTAAGTTACTGACGTTAATATATTGGGTAAAGTCGAGGGCATTGTTAAATTGTTGCAAACAGTGAGCTTTATTCGAGGCTGGAGTACCAGCTCTTGAAACATCAGGAATGTTAAATAATTAACTGATGATCAACAAGGAACGTTTCCAAGGCAGACATGAACGTTTCGAAGTGTTCATTTGGAATATCAGGGGGTATGTAAACTACACCAATAATAAGCTTCAGTGAGCCGATGAAGCACTTGCATAATACAATATCAACGAGAGGAACAATATTAATAAGCCTAGAAATTTACACTGGTATGATTTTTCTTGCTATTATCACTAAATGCTGCTAACACTCCTCTAGTTCCTCTAACTTGCTTAAATTTGCGGTCGCAGCGCACTATTTGATAATTAGACGGAAATAATTCAAAATCGAATACAGAATCATTAAGCCACGTTTCACTCAGCAAAAAAATATCAAAATCAGAGCTACAGGAGTTACAATAAAAATTATCAGTCTTAGAGTTCAAACCTCTTACATTTTGATAGTAAATTGAAGATCTCAAATTTTGATGCGCTGTTGGACACCTGTTGGTTTTGTTTTGAATGTTTCAAGAGATAGTTCTCAGCTTCCTTGATTATTTGAGTATCTGATGGGGATATTATATTTATTGTAGCATTTTCGCTGGGGCCCTTTCTAATCCGAATAAAAAATTAATGATGCAGGCAGGCATGATGTGGCCAAATATCTGGGATTTTCACCTTTTCGAAATCATCAAAAGGTACTGACACCTTAAATGACGAGTACTCCTCCGGACGCTTTGACTGCAACTTTTTACAAGTTACCTGATCAATATTTTTATTTGAGAGATATGTGGTAATATCTTATATAAATACGTCTTCACTGAAAACGGCAAAACTTACGAGATTCCTTGGAATTTATATAGAAGAGCATCTCAAGTGGAACTATACTATAAACCACGTGTGTTCAATAATAAGTAAAAAGACCTATTTAATAAGATGTTTACGCGAAATTTAAGTTTACGCGAATTACAGTCGATGTTGTCAAATGGTATAGCAGCATGGGGATCGTCTTCACTTATTCGTTCCTTGTTAGTTGCCCAAAAAGAATTATTAGAGCCATATTAGGTTAGGTTAGGTTAGGTTTAAACCAATAACATCCTGCAAAACCTACTTTCAAAAACCTGGAATTCTGACTGCACCTAGCCTGTATATATTAGAAGTTTCCTTTATCATCCATCAAACCAAACAAAAGATGCATGGAAATATGGATAAACATACCTATAATACTATATATACATATATATATATATATATATATATATATATATATATATATATATATATATATATACTATAAATATAGAGGCAAAGAAAAGCTGTATATGCTTAAAACAAACCTAACCATGTGTAGCAGATATAGAAAAAGCAAAATCCTTAAAGACATTCAGATATAATGTGATACTATTTTTACTGCCACTGTCTTTATATAGTTTGGCAGAATTTCATAGTATCTAAAAATATATTATTAGTATGTGCTTTATATGCAATTGTTACTTACAATTAGACATAGCCTAAAACAGGGCTGTTCAACCTTTTTGAAGTGGCGATCTACTTTTTGTTATATATTGTTGCCAAGATCGACCGGTCATGGAGTGCACCCCACTGGGGGGAGAAAATTGCCATTTAAAAGCTGTTTTTTTCATATAAAAATAACATAATCGAAAATCGAAACAAAAAGTATTGAAATTTATATAATATCTGATATAAAATAAAAAATTAGGAATATAGTAAATACTAACAAGACTAATACTAACGAGATCTGGTCTATCTAGTCTAGTCTATCTACTCCGGTCTGTCTGGTCTGTCCTATCAAGTCTGTTCTGTCTTTTTTTGGGGGGACGTAGTGGTAGCACGCTACCAACAAGTGCCCCCCTGAAGTTTAGATCAGATGAACACCCTGGGACCGCTCTCGCATTACTTCTGGGTGGTGTCCGTATCTAGCCGTTTCCTTACATCCTCCGTACTCTCGCGAGATTAGGTATTCAGGGGCTGATCTTCCAGTATTCCATTTAATTTCTCCGCTTCTCTTTTCTTTTCTATAATTCCTCGTATGTATATTTTCACTCCAGACCAATTTTGCCCGCTTTGCAGCATTGCAAGTACTAGTCCGTCTATATCCAGTCTAACTCCCAATAACTCTTCAAGCTGAATTCCTCATTATTTGGGCATTACATGAATTTGGACTCTTCAATTGAATCATTTTGAATCTTTAAAGGTGGGATAAAAGATAATCGTAAACATTGATGTTCGTCAGTTAAAGAATTTTTTATTTTTGATTTTAACACATTCATATAAGAAACGGCGAATTCAGCCAAATATTTCGAGCGAAAGCCAGAGATCAATTTTTGTGCCTTTGTTTTTGTGCCTTATGCATTTGTCAAGATTGGGTATTTTCCTTTAGTGTATTTCCAAATCCAATCTTTATATTTCAAATACAAAACATTTTGAAGTTTTTTTATTTCCATTTCTAGTTTATACTGATTTGCTTTGAATATTGTAGATATTTCACATGCAATTTCTTCTATGTTGATATCTTTTTGTAACACATTTGAAAAAAAATGGTGCAATATTTTCAATCTTACGAAAATCTTCAAATCGTGTCAATTGTTTTTCAACAACTTCAATTTCGAGAATCATTTTGTTAGAGTTGAATTGAGCTGGGTCAGGGTGTGGATGCGTGTGAAAATATATTTCAAAGCTTATAAAATGCTTCAATTTTTTTAATTCGCTTTCAACAGTATTATAAGTTGCTGAAAAGCTGTTATTGAGCTTATCATGTCTAACACATTTCTGACTTTACCCTGTAGTTCAAGATTCAAATCGTTTAATTTTGAACTAAAGTCAGCGAGGAATGACATCAAATAACCACTCGTTGTTTGTTAACTGTGGGTAACTGTCACCTCTCTCAGAGAGGTGACTTTGTACGTCTTCTAATAACTCTAGAAACCGCATGAGAACTCGATTTCTACTGAGCTAACTACTTCGTGTGCAGCAAAAGTTCGTAATCATTATCCTCATTTTCTAATCTAAACAAGCGTCTCTAAAGGGCACTGCCTAGTATAAAATTGATTATGAACCCTGCCTCTGGCTCGTATAAAATTGATTATGAGCCCCCCCGTGGCCAGCGGGGGGGGGGGGGCTTCATAATCAATTTTATACGAGGCAGTGCCCTTTAGAGACGCTCGTTTAGATTAGAAAATGAGGATAATGATTACGAGCTTTTGGGCGTTACGTTCGGGTCAACAAAATGTTCGAAATGTATTTTTAAGTAAGTAGATAGACGCGTGAGAAAATTAAAGATCGACTCAAAATGAGGCCGCGATCGACCGGTAGATCGCGATCGACCGCTAGATCGCGATCGACCGGTAGATCGCGATTGACCGCTAGATCGCGATCGACTGGTTGGACAGCCCTGGCCTAAAGTAATTCTTGTAACTTACAGGTGAATAAATTATTTTGATTTGATTTGATATAATTTGATTTGATTTGAGTTAATTTGATTTGACTAGACATACAAGACTATACAGACAAGACTAGACAAGACAGACAAAATTAGTCAGACAAGACTAGACTAACAAGACTGGGCAGATAAAACTAGACAGACAAGACTAGTCTAGTATTCTTTACTAGTCTTCTCTAGAATTATCTAGTTTTGTCTTGTCAATTTTACCAAGAATGGCCTAGTCTTGATTAGACTTATCTAGTCTTGTTTACTTTAACTTATTTTGTCTCATTTATAATACTCTTGTCTAGTCTAAATTTCTCAATCTTACCTAATCTTGTTATATTTTGAATATTCTTGTCTAATCTTATATAATTATAACTCTGCTGAGCTATTCTTTTCAAGTTCTCTCTTATCATATTCAATATTTTGTTTTGAATAGTTTTGCTTCTGCCTAATCTAAATATGATGCGAATTCTTTATTACTCTTTAAATCTCTATTGTGTTCTATTATTTGTTCATATTTGTCGCTAGAATGTCGTTGGAACGAGAAAGAGAAGTTGGGAAATTGATGGAGGACTTTTTTTTTGATGTGTAAGATGTGCCGATTGAGATCGTAAATTGAAAACTAATAAAACGCGATTTTACGATGTGCCGGAAAGTGTTCATATGCACTTACGGGGTGTAAGGAGTTTTGGGAGAGTGAAGGAAGAGGAAAGCGGGACAAAAAATAAAAATCGTGATAAACATAAGGAGTTTTGTACGAGTCGAGTCGTCGGTTGGCAGTCTGAAATTTATTAAAATTGCGAATGAATCTGCGAAATTTCAATTTCGGTGCATCTACACGTGCACACACACATAAGTTGCTATTTCGCTTCCGGCACATATATGAAACAATTTCGTGCTGACAATTTCCCAACAGTTTTTACTCAACTACGTACTCTCTACTGCATTCAATCGACGAAACTTCTAAATATTCCACAATGAAAAACATTATTTTTACATTTATTTATTATTTCGGTTTTATTCAAAATTCAGATTCAGTGCAAAATTCAAATCACGGTTAGAAAAGAATTGGCTTCGCATAATTTATGGAAAATATCTCATAATGAACTAGTCAGACTAAACAGACAAGACTAGACAGATAAGACTGGACAGTCGAGACTAGACAAATAAGACTAAACAAACAAGACTAAACAAGCAAGATTACACAGACAAGACTAGACAGAAAATACTAGAGAGACACGACTGTACAGACAAGACTAGACCAGTAAGACTAGACAGACAAGACTAGTCAAATAGTACTAGACAGGGTAGACCAGAAAGACTAGGCTAAACAGATAAGACCAGAGAGACTTCTATACTGCTCCGATAGGAGTAGACAAGCTAGACTAGGCATGTAAGGCTTGAAAGATAAGATCAGACAGATAATGCAGAGATACAAGACTTAACAGACGAGAGTTGACGGACATTACTTGTCATTATAGCACAGTCATAGCAGATATGGCTACACATGCATGGCTATTCAAACATTGCTATACATATATGGATAGATAGATATGGCTAGGCAAATATAGTTAGAAATACATGGATACCATTTATTATATTTGTATTTATTGTTTCAAATTAATAAATAGTTGTTGTTGTTGCAGGATGTTCTTCGAATCCGGGGTGGATTTAGTGCTGGAACGTTTCCGGTGAGTGGTTTAACAATGTTTAGTAGGTTTATGGCTCAGTTCATAATATAATTAAAATAGTAGTTGTTTGTGTTTCAATTAGCGCTTAGAATGGCGTAATCAACTGAAACACTCCAAGACTTGGTAGCTAGCGACTGCGCCCCACCTACACACACTATATAATACAAACACTAAACTTAATCCCTAATGGGGCTTAATTTATAATAATGTAATTTATTAAACCGCGGCAACGGATTTAATTTTGCCGGGTTTTATGGAAAAACCGTTTGTATTCGCGTAAGTTTTCATCAGCAAATTTATCCCCTTCAATTATTTCCTGCTCCAAAGTATATTGCTTATTAATTTTGGTTTGTGCTCAACCTACGTAATTAGTTTCTAAATAAAATTGAAATTTATTAAATATTTCGAACCGTTTTGCTACATCAAAACAAAACAAAAAGTCGGATAATAAATTTCAGATAATTTTGATAATGAAAATATTGAGAATTTTTGTATTATTTTCTCTTTTCATTTTTTTATTAATCATTTTTTTGTTGGTTCCGTCCCGATAATTAGGGCGAAATCGTCGTCGCAGCTCGGGCGCGTCTCCATTAATCTTGGTTTATAAACTGGAAAACCCTTCTCGATTAACTTTTTGGGTTGCTTAATTGTGTCACAAGATAAATCTAACTTTCACGACGCAAGAAACGTTTACACCGAAACTCCATGTCCAACAAAAAAAAATTAAAAAATATATACAAGGAACTAGAGAGCTTTAAAACTATTTATTAACTAGACTAGCAATAAGTTTTGACAAAGAATACATTAGAATACAAGAAAATATAGGAAACTCTAGATAAACAGTACTAAGCATTCATGACTAATCGGAGAACTAGAGAAATAGAAAACAACAATCAAGAAAAAACAGCCTTAAAAGTCTATTCAAATTAGGTACATAGTCTAGTCCTGTATATCTAATAATATCTATTTAGTCCTGTCTTTCTAGTCTAGTCTGTCTAATCTTATCTGCCTAGTCTTGTCTGTCTAGCCTTGTTTGTTTAACCTTGTCTATCTAGTCTTGTCTGTCTAGTCTTGTCCGTCTAGCCTTATCTGCCTAGTCTTGTCTGTCTAGCCTTCTTTGTCTAGCTTTGTCTGTCTAGTCTTGTCTGTCTAGTCTTGTCTGTCTAGTCTTGTCTGTCTAGTCTTATCTGTCTAGTCTTGTCTGTCTAGTCTTGTCTGTCTAGTCTTGTCTGTCTAGTCTTGTCTGTCTAGTCTTGTCTGTCTAGTCTTGTCTGTCTAGTCTTGTCTGTCCATTCTTGTCTGTCTAGTCTTGTCTGTCCAGTCTTATGTGTTTATTCTTGTCTGTCTAATCTTGCCTTTCTAGTCATGTCTTGTCCGTCTAGTCTTGTATATCTAGTCTTGTCTGTCCAGACTTGTTTGTCAAGTCTTGTATTTTTTCTTGGACGTAGGCATATGGGGATGTAGGCTCTTTTCGGTTAACTTGAGCAAGCGAACCCACTGAAAGCCCGAACATCCCGGAACCGCTCCTCGCATAACCTCCGGATGGTGGCATCTCACATTCTTTGTTTTGACTGATTAGAACTATGAGTAGCTTGACATCGCATCCACGCAATGTTATTAGGGGTTCAGGTGTTCTGTATGTTCTATGTATCTCCCTGTTTCTATTTACTTCCTGTCTGATTCGTTCGTCTTTTTATTTTTGCTTGTGATATTTATAATCATGGTTTCCGTTGTAAGCCAGTCTGATTTGGACCTGAGCATTACGTCCGTCGTTGTAGTTGTTTCAAGTCTTCATTCGTCTTGGTTGTCCATACGTGTATCTCTGTTGTCCATCTCTTGCATACGAATACCGTGTGTAGAGCACTATCAGCAAGGCCACAGTAATCACAGCGATTTTATGGGGCTCTGCCGATATTGTGCAAGCACCCATGTCCAGCTAGCGCCTGAGTAAGATGATAACCCCCTTCTCGGTGCTTTCGTTTGGAAACCCCGTCGTATAGGATATTGCACCTCTCGTTCCGCAACTTATCCTACTGCTTCCATTATTACTCTGCGTACAATTAGATAGATATGCAGCACTCTATATACATACGATGAGAAGCCTCATTCTGCTATCTCATCCAGGACATTTTGACAGACCGCAGAATTGATGGCGTTTTTTACGTCCAGCGTGATTAATGCGTTCAACTTCCGCGTCCTTCTCGTACCGGCTGCTGCCTCTGATGCAATTTTTATTACCGTGGTAATTGCATCCACCGTAGGTCATCTTTCGCGGAAACCATATTCCTCTCGGGAAGGCTTTGTTCTTTTAGAGAGTTTTTTAACCCTGATTGGGATCAACTGCTCAAGTAACTTACCTGAGCCATCGTGGAAGCATATTGGCCTATACCACGAGGCCTCCTGGATAGGCTTGTCTTCTTTCCGGAGAAGCACAAGCTTGGCTTAAGCTTGTCTCCTTTTCTTTTAATAAAAATTGCATCGTCACCCACATATAGGTTGCCATGATTTGCTACTATAAACTTGATCATATCTGCTGTATAAATTAAGAATAAGGTCGGAGCAAGTACACTCCCCTGTGGGATCGCGATGCTAATGCTTGTCATATCAGACAGGACATTATTGTTGTTATGTTCTATTTTTAAACATAACTGTCTATTTTTGAGGAACGACTGAAACCATCTACCCGCCTTTCCTGTAATCCCATATTTATACAATTTATCTAAGAGTATATCATGTGCTACACAGTCAAATGCCTTGGGCAGGTCGCAGAAGACTCCGACCGGCGAGTTGCCCTTGTCCACCTCAGCAAGGATTTTATTATAGAATGCAAGAATTGCTGTTGTTGAGATTCCCTATTATATAAGTATTTTAGCCAGTGCAAATAATTTTTAATTTCAAAATAATTTTTAAGAGCAGTTGCTATCTCACGACCATTTGTTATTTCACAATTACTCACTCGTAGCTTAATGTCCTCTTTTTGTTTTGTTTTATTGTTTACTTTATTCATAGTTTGCCACATTGATTTTTGATAATTTTTTCCGTGTTCAATTTGTTTGTTGTAAAAATTACGTTTGGTTTGCAAGGTGAGGTTTTTGTGTCTTTTCTATCAAGCAGATATTTTGGCTTCAAGATGGGATAGTAAAAATAAGTAAATACATATCTCTTAAGGGTCTGCTTGAAGTTATTACTTCTTCGGAGACCCATGGCTTTGTGCTCATTTTAGTTTTCACTAATGGAAAATTCGTGAAAGAATGATGTTGTATCGTCTGGATGAAAGTATTTGTTTGCTATCGCAGTCGTTTATGGAGTACATCTCCTCCCATATCCCTCCCATTAACGCTTTTCAGAATCGTTTTTCGTTTGCTGCTCTGAAATTTCACTTTAAGCGCAATGCGGGTTCTTGATTTCCCTTATCAGGGCTGCTGATATATAGTATTATGAACTTATGATCGGACAAATCGTATCATCTAAGCAGGTTAGCATGTATTTTGGAGATTGAGTAAATACATTATCAATTAAAGTTTGAGATATTATTGTCACTCTTGTAAATATATATACCGTATCTTTTAACCCATATGACACTAAGATTTCAGTGTTTAATGCATTTTTACAGTTTACTGCAAAGTTTATATTGAAGTCTCCTGCTATTACAATTTCAGTTAAATTTTTAAATATTATATTATCCATTAGGTTTTCTAAAGGTGTTATAAATGTTGTATGGCATCCTGCTGGTGGTCTATATATAACAATAATACTTGAAGTTTGATTTAAGGTTCTCCAGATTACGGTTCTCCACACAGCTCAATATGCTTATTTATTGATATACTCTCAATTCCTATTTTTTTAACATTCTGGCTTATACTGTTTTTGACCCAGATAGTGACACCTCCTCCGCTGCCTTCTTTTCTGCTGTACGAGCTCAATAGGTGTAGTCTTCTATGTGTATTTGTTGTATTCTCTTTCTTGTATTCTCATCTTTCAGCCATGTTTCTGTAAGACAGACGAAATGTGGTTTATGTTGTTCAATTAGTATTTGTAAGTGGTGCATTTTGTTCACAAAGCTCTGTATATTTAAGTAAAGAATTAGACTTGTTTTCGGATGACATAGTTTTTCATTTGTACTTATTTTTATTACATATTACGCAATATTTATATTATTCATTTGTTTAAATGTTTTAGGTTTTTCTGAAAATTTTTCTTTTGACGAAAATGAAACCATTCATAAAGAATACCTTCCCCTCAGGCCAGAAAGATTGTTCGTATACTCTCTCTATTAATTCAAAGTCCACGCTACATTATTATGTTCGTATTCCATTTTTTCAACTGAGAATTTGTTTATTATTTTTCCAATTTTTTTTTATTAAGTGATCTAGGACCACCTCTTCCGTAACGTAGTCCTTCACCCTCGAGATATGCAGCCACACTTTTGTTTTGGCTGAAAATCTCTGCCAGCAAAATCATCTCTTTCTTCTTCTTCGGTGAGCTCGGCGCTACCTAGAGATACGCGATTCTTTTTTCTGGTAACCCGTTGGAATTCCTCGCCCGCCGTTTATTGATTTCCTTATCGCCCTAACTTTGTGGGGTATCCGATTGTTTTGTGTTTTTCTGCTGATGATGGAATGTTTTGGGTACAGGTGTCGGTTTGGTTGCCGCATCAGACACCGGCGGATTCGCTGATGATGATGCTGAAGTTTTAGGTATGGCACCAGCACTGAAATATATAATAACTGGAAAGAGCGCTGGCCTCTTGGCTTGTGCGGGCTGAGAGAGAGGTCCCAAGCACCTCCCTATATCCTTGTCTAACCAACAGTGTAGTCGAGAGTGGGGAGGATGTGATACAGTCAGAGCGAAAAGCTAGTTGTATTGAGTTGTATCAAGCAAGAGAGTGAGAGTGGTTTTCCTTTTTGACTGTACTAGACTAAGACAGAGCGATACGCGAGACACCTTGTGATTCTGACCAGTTCTATCAATTCGGTGCGATTGGTGTTTAGGTTGCATCTTTTAATTGTAATTCGTTGGTTAGTGAGATAATCTTATCTCTTAATGCGACTACATAATCTTTCAGAATACTGTTCTTATTCTCCATTTCATTCAGCAATTGTTTTAGAAGGCGATTTACATTCTGCAGAATATTTAACTTGGACCCACCGGCTTCTATAACCTCAACGTCCTCATCTTCTTTAAATTCCAGGATCTCATGCTCACAAGAAGATTTGTTTTTGGATGCATATGGTATACATCCCGCATGGTATGTTTTGTCACACTTAACACATTTTACCGTATTTAAAGCCTTATAGTCTTGTCTGTCTAGTCTTGTCTGTCTAGTCTTGTCTGTCTAGTCTTGTCTGTCTAGTCTTGTCTGTCTAGTCTTGTCTGTCTAGTCTTGTCTGTCTAGTCTTGTCTGTCTAGTCTTGTCTGTCTAGTCTTGTCTGTCTAGTCTTGTCTGTCTAGTCTTGTCTGTCTAGTCTTGTCTGTCTAGTCTTGTCTGTCTAGTCATGTCTGTCTAGTCTTGTCTGTCTAGTCTTGTCTGTCTAGTCTTGTCTGTCTAGTCTTGTCTGTCTAGTCTTGTCTGTCTAGTCTTGTCTGTCTAGTCTTGTCTGTCTAGTCTTGTCTGTCTAGTCTTGTCTGTCTAGTCTTGTCTGTCTAGTCTTGTCTGTCTAATCTTGTCTGTCTAGTCTTGTCTGTCTAGTCTTGTCTGTCTAGTCTTGTCTGTCTAGTCTTGTCTGTCTAGTCTTGTCTGTCTAGTCTTGTCTGTCTAGTCTTGTCTGTCTAGTCTTGTCTGTCTAGTCTTGTCTGTCTAGTCTTGTCTGTCTAGTCTTGTCTGTCTAGTCTTGTCTGTCTAGTCTTGTCTGTCTAGTCTTGTCTGTCTAGTCTTGTCTGTCTAGTCTTGTCTGTCTAGTCTTGTCTGTCTAGTCTTGTCTGTCTAGTCTTGTCTGTCTAGTCTTGTCTGTCTAGTCTTGTCTGTCTAGTCTTGTCTGTCTAGTCTTGTCTGTCTAGTCTTGTCTGTCTAGTCTTGTCTGTCTAGTCTTGTCTGTCTAGTCTTGTCTGTCTAGTCTTGTCTGTCTAGTCTTGTCTGTCTAGTCTTGTCTGTCTAGTCTTGTCTGTCTAGTCTTGTCTGTCTAGTCTTGTCTGTCTAGTCTTGTCTGTCTAGTCTTGTCTGTCTAGTCTTGTCTGTCTAGTCTTGTCTGTCTAGTCTTGTCTGTCTAGTCTTGTCTGTCTAGTCTTGTCTGTCTAGTCTTGTCTCTCTAGTCTTGTCTGTCTAGTCTTGTCTGTCTAGTCTTGTCTGTCTAGTCTTGTCTGTCTAGTCTTGTCTGTCTAGTCTTGTCTGTCTAGTCTTGCCTGTCTAGTCTTGTCTGTCTAGTCTTGTCTCTCTAGTCTTGTCTGTCTAGTCTTGTCTGTCTAGTCTTGTCTATACTTTTAGTTACGTATCTCATCTTATAAACTATAGCCTTATCATGTTATGTATTGAAACAATTAATGAACATCAAAAGAATTTGATCAAGGTTGCAGGGTTTTGGTGGTCAATCAGGCGTGTTTCAGATACCTAGGCGAGGATCTTAAGTCTATTATTAAAGATCTATTGCATATTTTCTATAGATCTTGTATCTAATATTAAAGCTTAACTCAGAACTACATTTTACAAAAATTATTACATTAGTAATTTTCATACAATACATTACTTATTCGTAATGTAATTTATGAAAATTCTTAGAATTTTAGTTTTTCCAAAATATTTTTAGTTGAAATCTTACCAACGTTTCTTATAATTATGTTCATGTAAATAATTAACAAGAAACTGTAATATTTCCCTAATTGTGGTTAAAAAATCAAGGGATTTCACTTTAGTATCAATGTCTAATCTTGCAGGAAAATCATTTGAATGTTCCCTTTTTTGTAAAAATTTGATAAAAAGTTTCAGAGAACATTTCCGTCACTTTAAGCAAATGCAGTTTTCAGCGCGCTCAGTCGTAAAGCTATTGGTTCGGCAGAAATCCGATTACATCTGCGAACAATCATGTAGAAACTACGTATAGGTAGTGCGCACTATATATGTATTACATACATATATTCGCTTCTCCGCGACTTTTCCCCGCTTAGCTTCCTTACTCGCGCTTGTTTTTATATTACTTTCGAATTGAAAATTTTCAGCGACAATCCCCACACACGACTGCTTGAAAATCAATCCAAAACAAATGGAATTAGTGTAGACTCCAATCGCGTTCAACAAGCTCTGCTTTGTTTCAATCTCAGATTGTTTTACAATACCTATATAGCCTAGATAAGAAATTTCTATTAACTCAAAGTATTGACTAGTCAACAAAAATTGTAACTCAACAATCTCTAAAACCCGCTTTTACCTTTTTATGGAACTTGATTTAATCGAGATTTTCCCTTTTCAATAATCGAATTAATTTGCAGTTTGTCGGAGGAAATGCCCGCACCGCTTCCTTTATTTCGGTCGCGAAAATTTTCCTTTGTGCGGGCTGATATAAAAAGGGCCTTCTTATGATAAATGACCCGTCCGCAACAATGGGCGGCGATCAAAAAGTCATTAAAGCTTTTGTCTCAGCATTCTGCATGAGTGCAGCCCCACAAGAAAGCTGTGTCTTGTTTTTTTTTCGCAGCAGAGCTTTTTCGGCGGCTCACATTCACAATTTCCCCTTTGAGCTAAGGCCAATCTCACAAAATATTTCCACCTAATTATTAATAAGACTATATAGATAAGACCTACAGAACTAGATTACATTAGGAAACAAAACCTAAGCTAGATAATAAAGAACACAAAATAAACAAATGCAGAGAAGACCGAAGAAAGAGGATCTGCCGGAAGAGATTTAATTTAAGAAACAAGACTAGAATATCCGTGAATATAACATATTTTGTATCGATTCTTGTGATATCCCCATTAGTTAAATTGGAGCTATTAGTCTAATAGTGTTAGTGGGTAGTTTGCAGATCGAATTATAAGTAAGGATTTAGGACCGACTGTGTATAAAGAACCCGAATTCGGGCGACGCCAAATTAAATGGACTAATCCGGGCGGCATTGATATTATTTTCTTAATAATGGTCTTCACGGGATTAGGGTCACGACCGGAATTTACATAGGATTAGGTCCGCAATGGAAGTATTTGGGGTCGCATTGTGTTTATAATTATGTCTGAATCTTATTGTTAGTATATTACGTACGTGTCACTTTATTTGGATTAATTAGAATAAGCAGTTATTCGTCAGAGAATGCTACATAGACTAGACTAAATGGATTAGACCCGACAGACATATCTAGACGGGTAAGACTAGACAGAAAAGACTGAATTGACAAGACTAGACAGAGAAGACTAGACCTATATAACTAAATAGACAAGCCTAGTCTGACAAGACTAGAAAGGCAAGACCAGACGGAAAAGATCAGACAGACAAGATTTAACAGACAAGACTAGACAAACACATTATTGGTCTGGTCTGCTCTTATAAGGTCTTGTCTTGTCTAGCCTTATCTAGTCTTCTCTCTTCTTATCTTGTCTTGTCGTGTCCGGCTTGTCTGGTTTTGTGTAGTCTTGTCTGATCTTGTCTTGTCTGGCCTTGTCTATTTCTCTCTGGTCTTGTCTGGTCTTGTCTGGTCTTGTCTGGTCTTGTCTGGTCTTGTCTGGTCTTGTCTGGTCTTGTCTGGTCTTGTCTGGTCTTGTCTGGTCTTGTCTGGTCTTGTATGGTCTTGTCTGGTCTTGTTTGATCTTATCTGGTCTTGTCTGGTCTTGTCTGGTCTTGTCTGGCCTAGTCTGGTCTTGTCTGGTCTTGTCTGGTCTTTTTTTTGGGAGGAGGGGGAAATACTTCACGAACGACCTCGAGGTTTCTCTGGAGAGTGTGGGACTTCCTATCCAGATGGTCGGGATAGGTTTACCCACTAAAAACCCCTCCTCGGTTATATGGAAATCAGTGGAATTGCCTTGAAGCATAACTACGCTGAGATCCACAAATTCTTTCTCATCTTTCATTCTTCATGTGCCTTTCTTCCTCCTCCTTCTTTCGGATTATTTCCTTGATTGCTCCTTCTACGGCATCCCATTTATCCTCGCTTTCTAACATTATCTTTATTATGTTGTTCTTTGTGAGTAGTTCTCCTATTTTATCTACGGCTTCTTCTCTTATAGTCTGCCACCTATAACACCACAGGACCGTGTGCTCCGGCGTATCTCGTTGACCGCAGTATCTGCACTCTTCGCTTGGGATTAATTTGAATCTGAATAGGTAGTTATTAATACAGACATGTCCGCTAAGGAACTGGGTAAGGTGGTATCCCACTTCTCCGTGTTCCCTTTGAATCAATGGCTTTAGTTCAGGAATTAGTTCCTTCGTCCACTTAGCGGTAATACTATCCTGCGACCATTCTTCTTCCCACTTATTTAGAGTAGCCTCCTTAGTGTTTATTTTTTCTTCTTTTTTGTTTCCTGTTTTATCGTAGGTACGCTCTAGTACCAGCAGATGGATTGGTGTCGTGCCTGCAATCACCTGTATGGCCTTTGTGGATACCGTCCTATAGGCACTCGCAATCTTAAGGGCTGCCTTTCGTTGGGTCTTTTCTAGGATTCTTCTATATTTCGTTTTAGTGGCCCACTCACGCCACGCCGGTGTTCCGTAGAGGAGTATAGAGTTTATCACGCTGTATATCACTTTCCTAGATCCCTGTGTTGCACCTCTTGTGTTTGGCATTATTCGTGCCAGTGCGGTTATAGTTCTATTTGCCTTCTCCGTTACTCTTGTGATGTGGGCTCCCATATTCATGTTATGTCCAAAGGTGACACCTAGATATTGTAGCGTGGGTTTGTTGCTTATCGTTGTCTCGCCTACTTTTATGGAGATGGTCTTCAGTTTTTTCTTGTCTTCCAGTATTACGGCTTCTGTCTTCTGCGGTGCCAGTTGTAGTTTCCTACCTTCCATCCAACTTTGTATCTTTTTTATAGCTACCTCTGTATCTCTTTCCATATTTTCTTTGTTGTCTCCACTCACCACAAGTGCCAGGTCATCTGCGTAACCTATCAGTGTGGGTTCGTATGGCATTAGTCCTCTAAGTATATCATCGTAGAACAGGTTCCAGAGTGTGGGGCCCATTACTGAACCCTGTGGAACCCCGCATGTCATTTCCAGGCTATGCTGTTCACCTACAAGTATTCTCCGGTTACCAAAATAGCTACATATCACTTTCACCAGGTAGGGTGATATCTGCCATTCTTGTAGCGTTCTGATGATGTCCGGCCAGGAGGCCGAATTAAAAGCATTTTGTACGTCTATTGTTGCCAGGGAGACCTATTTTTTATTCGGTTTTTTCCTCTTTTCCTTGACCAGATCCTGTACTAGTTTCACCGCGTCAATGGTGGAGCGCCCTCTTCGAAAACCAAATTGGGTCGGTGCGAGGCCCCCGTTTTCTTCGATCTCGTCTACTAGCCTCTTGTTAAATATTTGTTCATATAGCTTTGCCGCCGTATTTAAAAAGCATATTGGTCTATATTTCTTATTTTCCCCTACTGCGTTAGGTTTTTCGATTAAGGTAAGCTTCATCTCTTTCCATTCTTCTGGGAACATCCCTGTTTTAATTAGTTTTTCTATCGTCGTCTGGAATAGTTCTGGGTTTATCTCGGTGATGCTTTTAATTACTTTTGGTGGTATTCCATCCGGTCCCGCCGCTTTTCCAGCTCGTAGTCTCCTTCCAGCTTCTTTTATTTCCTCTATTGTTACATCCGGGATTTTTTCGGGTGCAATTGAAAGTGTAGGCCATATCTTTCTTGGGTGGTTCGGAAAGAGACTTCTTGCTATTGCTAGCTGCTCATCATCTGTTAGGGTTATTGTTCTTCGGATTCCTATTTTCCCCGTGACAATTTTGTAGCCCATCCCCCATTTGTCATTGTCTATTTCCTGGCATAGTGCGATACATGCTTTCTTTTTTGCTACTTTTATGAGCTTTTTACGAGTTCTTCGCTCTTCCCTGTAATTCTCTTTCAAATATTCTATTGTGATGCGTGTTGAGTTTGCTTTCCTATTTTCCCTAGTGAGTGCTCTATTCGCCTTACAGCATTTCGTTCTTTGGTCGGCGATTTCTGTATTCCACCAGTGTGCCGCTTTCCTTGTGTGTTTCTGTTGTTTCTTTTTTAGGATCTTATTGCATGCCTCCTCAATGCTCTTTGTTAAATCTTTGACCGTGTGCCTATAGTTCGGTTGTTGTGTCAGTAGTTTTATCCTCGAGACTAGTTGATCTGCTTTTTCCCTTTTGAATATCCTTTCCTAGTGATACATTTCTTTTGGTCTGTTTTATTTTTCCCAATTACTATATGTATATTTCGATGGTCGCTAAGGTTTTCTTCATCGCTCACTGCCCAGTTCTTGATGTGTTTTTTCAGGTTATTGGTGCATATTGTTACATCAATATAGGAGGTTCCTCTGCTTCCGTTGAATGTCGGAGTGTCGCTGGTGTTTAGGATTACATAGTCCTTCCCACTGATCCATTCAGATAATACATTTCCTTTTCTATCTTCTACCGAGAAGCCCCAGCTGTGCGACTTCGCGTTGAACTCTCCACCAATTAGGATGGCTTTCTGGTGTTGTCTAGTGTCTCTGTCTAAGGTTGTCAGGTATCGTTCGAAGTTTTCTAGATTTAGCGCGGGTGAAATGTAACTTGCATAGAATACAATGTTCTGGAATTCAATCCATACAAATCCGTCTCCGTATCCCGTCTTATAGATTTTTGTCCTATTCTGTGCTATATATATGGCTACGTCAATTTTGGATTCGGCTATTCATCTTGGGTTTCCATTTACCATATGTTGGTTGGGTTCTGAGACCAGTGCGATGTCGAAATTGTCTTCAGCGCATTTCTGCCTTAGCAGGTCCATCGCTCTTTTTCGCCTGCCAAGATTTGTTTGAAGTATTGCGTGATTATCCATTTGCGATAGAGTGTTCCCTCCTTCTCGCCTTTGCCAGAGACTTTCTGAATGCTGGGCATTTTTCGGAACCTGCACGGTGCCCCTCCTCTTGGCATATGGGGCATCTTGCATTTCCTTTGCAATCCTTTTTCGTATGGCCCTCCTCTCCACAGTTAAAACATGTTTTGGTCCTTTCAGGGCCATTACAGTCGTTTTGGCTGTTTTCATAACTCCAGCACTTAATACATCTGGTCATCTGTATCCATTTTTCCACCCGGCACCGGACTAGACCTACTTTAATGTATTTTTTCAGAAGAATTTTTTTAGCGTCCGTCTTATTTATGGTGAGCGTTGCTGATTTAGTGTGTCCCGCTGCTGGTCTCAGTTCGCTGAGCGTATATACCTTTTTGTCCGATTCTTCGATGTTTTCTCGGATGGCCTTTTCAACTTCGTCTCTGTCAGTAAGAGCGTCGATGCCTTTTATATGCAGAGACACCTTTCCCATTTTGTCCTCCAGACTCCAGCCTTTGGTCCCATCGTTTGCGCCTTGGTTCTGTAATATATGATGTAGTTTGTCCAGCGCCGTTTTATTCTTTTCCATTGTAATAAGAACCTTGCCTTCCTTCGTACTTCTTATACCTAGAATGCTGTCGTTTTCGTCTTTTCCTTCCAGTGCCGATTTTACTGTCTGTAGATTGTCCTGGTAGCTTCTGTCCTTGTTTTCCACAACAATGGCGTAAGTTCTACGTTCTTGATTAATCTCACTTCTTCTTGTTTTATTACCACTTGTGTAGATTTATATATTTGTTGTAGACTTGTGGAAAACAGCCTCTGCCAGTTTTCTGAAGGTTTCCGTGTCAAAACCTTCCGGCTGGTGGGTAATAATACATTTGTCGCCTTCAGTTTCCATTTTGAGTTGCAGCAGTAGCGAGAAGATTTTCTTCTGCGTCAGTTCAGGTGTTATTTTAAATATCTTTTGTCTCGATGTTTGTCCTTTTTTTTGTGTCTTAATTTTGCTTTCGCGTTCCAGCATGCCGAAATCCTCCTAAATATCAGTAAGTTCAGGATATATATCCTTAAAAGCTTTCTGGATCCCTCTATCCATGTTCATGTCGTTGCTATTAACCCACACTTTCATTACTTTATCAATGTTGTTCCTTGTGTTTACTATGGGATTTCCACTCAGAACTTTTGTATTTTTGTAAGTTTCGTCTGTCCATCTATGATTTTCGAGCAATCGATAATGCTCGTAGCATTTGCAGGGCTCAAACTCCAACAGGTCATTTTCTTCTAATGTCTGGGTTCCGACGTCGTTGCCCTTGTATGGGTCGGTCTGTATATCCACGTCGAAAGTCATTTTTTCCAACCTCTCGTACTTATTTTCTTTCATCCAATTTTGTATGACAGGGGAACTCAGGCAGCTTATCTGTCTAGAACGTCTCTTTGTGATTTGTTTGATCTCACGTTTGGTGTTCTGTTCGATATTCTCCTCGAGTTCTAGTCCTAACTTCGTTATCATTGCAATTGCCTCTTCTAACACAAATGCACTTGAGCTTTGTTTCCTGTTGTATGCTGAGGTCTTTTCTTCCTTTTCCAATGAAGTGTCTGCCATCTTCCTTTTCTTCAAAGCCTCGAAACAGGTACTGATAGAATTGCTTCTAGCCTTTACCGTGCCGAAGGATAAGCGAGTCGTCTGTTTGCTCCCCCCAGAATCCTTGGAGCGGCCCGAGTTTAAATCGGGGTGGGATTCCGGACCATTAGCCCTACCCACCTGGGGTACTATATTTTTAACAACCGACATTTCATCTTTTATGGCTACACGCCTAGACCCGCGCCACTAGATCTAGGGAACTTTTTTTGGTGAAGAGGATTTTCCCCTCTGTGCAATCTGGGATGGACTTGGTGGGATATAGGAAGGATAAATTTCAGTTTTTTTGTAGGATTAGGTTAGGACATGGTTACCTCCCGGAATTTGTGAGTGGAAGATAAACCAAGGCTCGCGTGGGCAGGGTCGCATCCCTGAAATAGGTCTATCCATGCAGGGACCGCAGGGAGTACCTACCCGCTACCCGTCTTGTCTGGTCTTGTCTGGTCTTGTCTGGTCTTGTCTGGTCTTGTCTGGTCCTGTGTGGTCTTGTCTGGTTTTGTCTGGTCTCGTCTGGTCTTGACTGGATATGTTTGGTCTTGTCTGGTCGAGTCTGATGTTTTATGCTCTTGTCTGGCCATGTCTGGTTTTGTATGGTCTTATCTGGTGGTGTCTACTTATGTCTGGTCATGTTTGGTCTTGTCCTGTCCTGTCTGGTCCAGCATCATCTTGTCCGATTTTATCTGGTCTTGTTTGGTCTTGTCTAGTGTTGTATACTATTGCCTGCTCATGTCTGATTTTGGCTGGTCTTATGTGGTCTCGTTTGGTCTTGTCTGGTCTTGTCTGGTCTTATTTCGTCTATTCTGGTCTTGCTGGTCTCGTCTGGTCCTATTTGGTCTTGTCTGGTCTTGTCTGATCTTGTCTGGTGTTTTCTGGTCTTGTATGGTGTTCTCTGGTCTTTTCTGGTCTCGTCTGGTCTTGACTGGTGTTGTTTGGTCTTATCTTGTCTTGTCTTGTTTTGTATTGTCTGGTCTTGTCTGCTCATAGTCTTGTGCGGTCTTGTCTGGTCTTGTCTGGTCTCGTCTGGTCTTGTCTGGTCTTGTCTGGTCTTGTCTGGTCTTGTCTGGTCTTGTCTGGTCTTGTCTGGTCTTGTCTGGTCTTGTCTGGTCTTGTCTGGTCTTGTCTGGTCTTGTCTGGTCTTGTCTGGTCTTGTCTGGTCTTGTCTGGTCTTGTTGGGTCTTGTCTGGTCTTGCCTGGTCTTGTCTGGTCTTCTCTGATCTTGTCTGGTTGTGTCTGGTCTTGTCTGGTCTTGTCTGGTCTTGTCTGGCCTGTCTGGTCTTGTCTGATTTTGTCTAGTCTTGTCTGGGCTTGTCCTGTCTTGTTTGGTCTTGTCTGGTCTTGTCTGGTCTTATCTGGTCTTATCTGGTCTTGTCTGGTCTTGTCTGGTCTTGTCTGGTCTTGTCTGGTCTTGTCTGGTCATGTCTGATCTTGTTTGGTTTTGTCTTATCTTGTATGGTCTTGTCTGGTCTTGCTTGGATTTGTCTGGTCTTGAATGGCCTTGTCTGGGCTTATTTGATCTCGTCTGACCTTGTTTGGTCTTTCCTAGTGTTGCCTGGTCTTGTGTGAACTTGTCTGGTCTTGTTTGGTCTTTGTCTGGTCTTGTCTGTTCTTGTCTGGTGTTCTCTGGTCTTGTCTTGTCTGGCCTAGTCTGGTCTTGTCTGGCCCTGTCTGGCACTGTCTGGTCCTGTCTAGTCTTGTCTACGTAAAATTTTCCTATCATTATATCCTTTCTCCTCTCATTTAATGTTGTAAATTATGAGTGTTATCTATATCAATCCATATGGATAATTTATGTGGCGATAAAAATGCAATAATTATTAATTACGTCCGAGTGATAAAACCGAGAAACCCTTCGAGAGAGCAGAGAGGGAAAAGATGGGAAACGGAAAATATTGTGTATTATACGTCCCGTTTTATGATAAGAGTCGCCCTCTCAACAGAAGACATTAAACAGCTAGATGAGTATCATAAAAAACGAGGAAACAAGACAAGAATGAAAATACAGTACAAGGGAAAGGGGGTGGGAAAAAAGGGCAAACGCATCGGACAGAGTTTTATATCTCGACAATAAAATAAAAATCTGGGAAGGATCCTGTCCGATTTTTAGTTGTTTAAACATATTTTTCAACATATATTTGTTTAAGGGGTTTGTCTGTGCTAGACCGTTCGCTGTCTGCAGTAGGGGCGTCTTTATAGTCCAAATTAAGGGAGATAATGTGGCCGCCAAAGGCATCTTTGATTCTTATTTTTATTGCGCAAACCAAACGACGAGAAACGGCTCAAACCGAGAATTAAAAACGGAAATTGAAGTGTACTCACTCGCCGAGAGATGATAAAAGCGTCGAATGGGTTCTTGTCTTGTTCCTTTTCCTCCCTCTTTTTATGCATTTTACTATTATTTTCCTGCTGGTCTCGTAATTTTTTCCTTTTGACTCGCTTCCCTCGCTAACTTTACGACGCGATTTTAACTTTCATTGCTTATAAACATATTTAGCAAACTACACACAACAATGCAAACGAACTCAATTATACAAAGTACATCAACTACATCAAAACAGTATTGTCTACACTAATAAATCAAAATTGACTTCCTAATGTAAAAACGCCATCCGAAGGGAGAACAGACTAGACAGACTGCATTAAACGGATAAGACAAGACTAGACAGACAAGACTACACAGAAAAGACTAAACAGACAAGACTAGACAGACAAGACTAGACAGACAAGACTAGACAGACAAGACTAGACAGACAAGACTAGACAGACAAGACTAGACAGACAAGACTAGACAGACAAGACTAGACAGACAAGACTAGACAGACAAGACTAGACAGACAAGACTAGACAGACAAGACTAGACAGACAAGACTAGACAGACAAGACTAGACAGACAAGACTAGACAGACAAGACTAGACAGACAAGACTAGACAGACAAGACTAGACAGACAAGACTAGACAGACAAGACTAGACAGACAAGACTAGACAGACAAGACTAGACAGACAAGACTAGACAGACAAGACTAGACAGACAAGACTAGACAGACAAGACTAGACAGACAAGACTAGACAGACAAGACTAGACAGACAAGACTAGACAGACAAGACTAGACAGACAAGACTAGACAGACAAGACTAGACAGACAAGACTAGACAGACAAGACTAGACAGACAAGACTAGACAGACAAGACTAGACAGACAAGACTAGACAGACAAGACTAGACAGACAAGACTAGACAGACAAGACTAGACAGACAAGACTAGACAGACAAGACTAGACAGACAAGACTAGACAGACAAGACTAGACAGACAAGACTAGACAGACAAGACTAGACAGACAAGACTAGACAGACAAGACTAGACAGACAAGACTAGACAGACAAGACTAGACAGACAAGACTAGACAGACAAGACTAGACAGACAAGACTAGACAGACAAGACTAGACAGACAAGACTAGACAGACAAGACTAGACAGACAAGACTAGACAGACAAGACTAGACAGACAAGACTAGACAGACAAGACTAGACAGACAAGACTAGACAGACAAGACTAGACAGACAAGACTAGACAGACAAGACTAGACAGACAAGACTAGGCAGACAAGACTACACAGAAAAGACTAGACAGACAAGACTAGACAGACAAGACTAGACAGACAAGACTAGACAGACAAGACTAGACAGACAAGACTAGGCAGACAAGACTACACAGAAAAGACTAAACAGACAAGACTAGACAGACAAGACTAGACAGACAAGACTACTCAGAATAGACTAAACAGACAAGACTAGACAGACAAGACTAGAATGGTAAGACTAGCAGGCAAGAATACTCAGACAAAACTAGATAGACAGGACTAGACGGTCAGGACCAAACTGTCCACACTAGCGAGATAGGACTATACACACAAGACTAGACAGAGAAGAATAGACAGACAAGAATAGACAAAGTGTAGACAGACATGAGTAGAAAAACTAGACATACAAGACTAGACACGCAAGTCTAGATAGACAAGACTGGACTAGAAAGACTAGACAGTCAGGACTAAACAGACAAGAATAGACATGCAATACTAGACGGACCAGACTATACACCAAGACTAGATAGACAAGACTAAATAGAGAAGAATGGATAGTAAGACTAGACAGACGAGATTAAAGGGACAATGGAAGTATGGACAGACATCGCTAAACTGACAAGACTAGATAGACTACACTATGCAAACAAAACTAGAAGACAAGACAAGACAGACAAAATTAAAAATATATGTCTAGAGAGACGAGACTATACAGTCAATGAAGACTGTCCTGTTGAGTTTATAATGTCCCTTGAAATGGGAATCTGGTTGGACATGAAATGGGGTGCCGGATATAAAATGAAATGCGCTGTTGACCTGATCGGGAGAATAGACCGGCATTAGTTCTTTCCCAGGATGCGGCAGTCCTTCAGTTGCTCCACGTTCCGACCGCCGATCAAGGACTGTAGACGGTTAATCAGGTTTTATGTTTCTTCGATGAATTCTAACATTACCAGTAAGATTTGTTGTTTATTAACAAGTAGTAGAGAATCCTGGTAATCGGGAAGAGAGGTTTAAAACAATATGTTTGCTGTCAATTGACTAAAATGATATCCGTTTATTCACCTGATCGGGCCTACAATTCTTCTCTCTTCGTAGTTCATTAGATTTTATATCGGGTACATCATTCTACTTCCGAACAAGTTGTCTGTTTCATAGCTTCCAGAGTTTCTAGTTCTTTAATCCATCTAGTCGCTTTTGCTTTTAGTCTGATTAGATAATAACGGTAATGCATCAAAATTAGACATGATAAACAAGACTAAGCCGTCAACAATATTATGTGAATTAATAATTTGAATATTTTTAGAAGGATTATATAGAAAAAATCTCGAATTACAGGAGGCCGGAAGGAGGGTTGCGAAAAAAAATTATCATCCGGGAAAAAAGTTTCCTGTTCGGGAAGTTTTAATTAATCACGTTGCAGATTAAAACATTTTTGTTTGGCAATATTCCGTTTTTCTCCGGGCGCGTCAAGGCGTTACAAATTCGAAAACTCACATTAAACAAAAATAAAATTTCACGCGCTGTAATAGAAATATTAATATACCAATAGCGACTCTAGTTGTAGCGGTTTCGTATTGTTAATCTGGTCTTATAAATCGTTGCCATGAAGAAGGATTATATGGAATATATGTTGAAAAACTTCTGAATGACATTGACTCTACTGGCCTGATCGGGTGAATGGTCTGGCATCAGTTCCTTCAGAGGTTTCGGCAATTCTTCACTTTTTCTTCTTCAGTTGCTCCACGTTCGCCACTGTTGATCAAGAACTGTAGACAGTTAAGCGGGTTTTATGCTTGCTGGATGAGTTTGTTTATTTTTGATCTATCAACTTAAATCATTTGAGTCAAAAGATCAAACCTAATCCACGGGCCTCCTCAACATTATTACTGTCGTTTAAACACGAACTTTGTTACTGAAGCTATATTTTGCTTTAGCTGCGCTTTGCCTGTTCTCCAAAATTAAAATTAGCAGTTACTTTACGTGCCAATTAAAATCAGGCAACAAAAGCACACCAACCTCAATACATGATAAATAGAATCAGAGAATGATCCAAAAATACTAATGCATAGAAATCAAATTATACTTTAATGAAACATTTCCCTCCGTTCTAGTTTTTGTGTCGCGAGAGGAAAACAATATAGAAACGAAAACAAACAATATTATAATATGTATGTCAAGCCAGAATCGTCTGCACTTGACTGCAGGACAAAAACTATTTATTATTATTATTCAGTCAGACGAGGACAGGCGAAGAGACGACGGAACGCAACAAAGCCCACGGTTCTGTGTTATATTCGTCTGCACGCCCACGCAGGGAGATGTGACAACTACAAATGGCTCCCGCTTTTCACTCGATATAATTTTACTGCAGGATTTTAATTCTTCCTGCTCCTGACAGGAAGTGGTGACACGGGTGCCGGCCGATCCACTGGATGAACGATAATGGAATTATTCACGATTTGTTGAACAGAAAAATCTTGTTTTCTTAGTAATCACTGTTAAATCGTATATATTTAACCTTATCTATTTAACTTTGTCTATCTATACTTATCTGTCTTGTCTTGCCAATCCAGTCGTGTCTATCTAGTCTTGTCTATCTAGTCTTGTCTGTATAGTCTTGTCCGCCTACACTTATCTATAGAGTTTTTTCTGTCTAGTCTGATGAGTCAGGTCCTGTATGTCTAGTCTTATCAGTCTAGTCTTGTCATTCTAGTGTTGTCTGTCTAGACAAAGGCCATATCACTTTGAATACACTCGTCGTGTCTGTCTATTCTTCTGGCGCTAGTCTTGTCTGTCTAATCTTGTCTGTCTAGTCTTCCCTGTCTAGTCTTGTCTATCTAGGCTTCTCTGTGTTGTCTTGTCTATCTAGTCTTTTCTGTCTAGTCTTGTCGGTCTAGAGTTGTCCGTCTAGTCTTGTTTGTCTACTCTTGTCTGTCTAGTCTTGCCTGTCTAGTCTTGTTTATCTAGTCTTGTCTGTCTAGACTTGTTTTGTCAGTCTAGTCTTGTCTGTCTAGTTTTGCCTGTCTAGTCTTGTCTGTTTAGTTTTGTCTGTTTAGTCTTCTGTCTAGACTTGTTGGTCTGATCTTGTCTGTCTAGTCTTGTCTATCTAGTTTTGTCTATCTAGTCTTGTCTATCTAGTCTTGTCTGTCTAGTCTTGTCTGTCTAGTCTTGTCTTGTCTGTCTAGTCTTGTCTGTCTAGTCTTGTCTGTCTACTCTTGCCTGTCTAGTCTTGTCTGTCTAGTCTTGTCTGTCTAGTCTTGTCTGTCTAGTCTTGTCTGTCTAGTCTTGTCTGTCTAGTCTTGTCTGTCTAGTCTTGTCTGTCTAGTCTTGTCTGTCTAGTCTTGTCTGTCTAGTCTTGTCTGTCTAGTCTTGTCTGTCTAGTCTTGTCTGTCTAGTCTTGTCTGTCTAGTCTTGTCTGTCTAGTCTTGTCTGTCTAGTCTTGTCTGTCTAGTCTTGTCTGTTTAGTCTTGTCTGTCTAGTCTTGTCTGTCTAGTCTTGTCTGTCTAGTCTTGTCTGTCTAGTCTTGTCTGTCTAGTCTTGTCTGTCTAGTCTTGTCTGTCTAGTCTTGTCTGTCTAGTCTTGTCTGTCTAGTCTTGTCTGTCTAGTCTTGTCTGTCTAGTCTTGTCTGACTAGTCTTGTCTGTCTAGTCTTGTCTGTCTAGTCTTGTCTGTCTAGTCTTGTCTGTCTAGTCTTGTCTGTCTAGTCTTGTCTGTCTAGTCTTGTCTGTCTAGTCTTGTCTGTCTAGTCTTGTCTGTCTAGTCTTGTCTGTCTAGTCTTGTCTGTCTAGTCTTGTCTGTCTAGTCTTGTCTGTCTAGTCTTGTCTGTCTAGTCTTGTCTGTCTAGTCTTGTCTGTCTAGTCTTGTCTGTCTAGTCTTGTCTGTCTAGTCTTGTCTGTCTAGTCTTGTCTGTCTAGTCTTGTCTGTCTAGTCTTGTCTGTCTAGTCTTGTCTGTCTAGTCTTGTCTGTCTAGTCTTGTCTGTCTAGTCTTGTCTGTCTAGTCTTGTCTGTCTAGTCTTGTCTGTCTAGTCTTGTCTGTCTAGTCTTGTCTGTCTAGTCTTGTCTGTCTAGTCTTGTCTGTCTAGTCTTGTCTGTCTAGTCTTGTCTGTCTAGTCTTGTCTGTCTAGTCTTGTCTGTCTAGTCTTGTCTGTCTAGTCTTGTCTGTCTAGTCTTGTCTGTCTAGTCTTGTCTGTCTAGTCTTGTCTGTCTAGTCTTGTCTGTCTAGTCTTGTCTGTCTAGTCTTGTCTGTCTAGTCTTGTCTGTCTAGTCTTGTCTGTCTAGTCTTGTCTGTCTAGTCTTGTCTGTCTAGTCTTGTCTGTCTAGTCTTGTCTGTCTAGTCTTGTCTGTCTAGTCTTGTCTGTCTAGTCTTGTCTGTCTAGTCTTGTCTGTCTAGTCTTGTCTGTCTAGTCTTGTCTGTCTAGTCTTGTCTGTCTAGTCTTGTCTGTCTAGTCTTGTCTGTCTAGTCTTGTCTGTCTAGTCTTGTCTGTCTAGTCTTGTCTGTCTAGTCTTGTCTGTCTAGTCTTGTCTGTCTAGTCTTGTCTGTCTAGTCTTGTCTGTCTAGTCTTGTCTGTCTAGTCTTGTCTGTCTAGTCTTGTCTGTCTAGTCTTGTCTGTCTAGTCTTGTCTGTCTAGTCTTGTCTGTCTAGTCTTGTCTGTCTAGTCTTGTCTGTCTAGTCTTGTCTGTCTAGTCTTGTCTGTCTAGTCTTGTCTGTCTAGTCTTGTCTGTCTAGTCTTGTCTGTCTAGTCTTGTCTGTCTAGTCTTGTCTGTCTAGTCTTGTCTGTCTAGTCTTGTCTGTCTAGTCTTGTCTGTCTAGTCTTGTCTGTCTAGTCTTGTCTGTCTAGTCTTGTCTGTCTAGTCTTGTCTGTCTAGTCTTGTCTGTCTAGTCTTGTCTGTCTAGTCTTGTCTGTCTAGTCTTGTCTGTCTAGTCTTGTCTGTCTAGTCTTGTCTGTCTAGTCTTGTCTGTCTAGTCTTGTCTGTCTAGTCTTGTCTGTCTAGTCTTGTCTGTCTAGTCTTGTCTGTCTAGTCTTGTCTGTCTAGTCTTGTCTGTCTAGTCTTGTCTGTCTAGTCTTGTCTGTCTAGTCTTGTCTGTCTAGTCTTGTCTGTCTAGTCTTGTCTGTCTAGTCTTGTCTGTCTAGTCTTGTCTGTCTAGTCTTGTCTGTCTAGTCTTGTCTGTCTAGTCTTGTCTGTCTAGTCTTGTCTGTCTAGTCTTGTCTGTCTAGTCTTGTCTGTCTAGTCTTGTCTGTCTAGTCTTGTCTGTCTAGTCTTGTCTGTCTAGTCTTGTCTGTCTAGTCTTGTCTGTCTAGTCTTGTCTGTCTAGTCTTGTCTGTCTAGTCTTGTCTGTCTAGTCTTGTCTGTCTAGTCTTGTCTGTCTAGTCTTGTCTGTCTAGTCTTGTCTGTCTAGTCTTGTCTGTCTAGTCTTGTCTGTCTAGTCTTGTCTGTCTAGTCTTGTCTGTCTAGTCTTGTCTGTCTAGTCTTGTCTGTCTAGTCTTGTCTGTCTAGTCTTGTCTGTCTAGTCTTGTCTGTCTAGTCTTGTCTGTCTAGTCTTGTCTGTCTAGTCTTGTCTGTCTAGTCTTGTCTGTCTAGTCTTGTCTGTCTAGTCTTGTCTGTCTAGTCTTGTCTGTCTAGTCTTGTCTGTCTAGTCTTGTCTGTCTAGTCTTGTCTGTCTAGTCTTGTCTGTCTAGTCTTGTCTGTCTAGTCCTGTCTGTCTAGTCCTGTCTGTCTAGTCTTGTCTGTCTAGTCTTGTCTGTCTAGTCTTGTCTGTCTAGTCTTGCCTGTCTGGTCTTGTCTGTCTAGTCTTGTCTGTCTAGTCTTGTCTGTCTAGTCAAATCAAATCAAATCAAATCAAATCAAATTAATTTATTTCATTATATAAGAATATTATAAAAGATACACTAAATGAAATATGTCGGACAGAGAAGCGAATAAATATATAAATTAATTAATTAATACTATAATACAGTTCATAGAATACAGTTCATAGAATTACTTAACTCTAGCACAGAATTCTTCCATGGTGTATGGTTCTATATCCTTAAGGTAGTTATAAAGTTTCTTCTTTAAGCGATGTAGCGTGGTGTTGTACTTGTATTCAGTTGGGAGCATATTGTATAACTTAATATTACTGCAGGGTGGGTTCTTTGCAGTCATTGTCATCGTGTGCTTAGGTAGTTCATACAGATCATTATTAAACCTTGTTTGCCGTTGGTTTGGTTTGTGAAAACCTATGAAGAGATGTCTGTGTTTGATGACAAATAGTATACTCTCATATATATATGTGCCTGTCGTTGTAAGGATGTTGGCTCTTTTGAAATGGCCTCTACACGATTCTCTGAAATGTAGGTTAGTGAGAATTCTTAGTGCCTGTTTCTGTATTCTAAATACATTGCCAGCATGTACTCCATTACCCCAGAACATTATTGCAAACCTCAGGTGGGCGTGAAAATTTGCAAAATATACTAATCTGAGGGCATCCACATCTACATATCGCTGGAGGACTCTTAATGCATAAACTGCTATGTTCAGTTTTTTCGTTAGATGATCTATATGTGTTGTCCAGTCCATGGTGTGGTCAATATATAGTCCCAGCATTCTTACAGATTTCTCCAAGATCATAGTTTCCTTCTCCATTATAATTTCATGTGGGAAAATAGTTGTACACCGTTTTGTTTTGAATATGATCAGCTTTGTTTTATCCTTGTTGACAATTAGTTTGTTTTTGTGGAACCATGCAGTCGTGGACGACATTGCTGAAATTGCATTTCGTCTTATATCATCCCTGGTTTTGCTGATTATTAAAAGTGTGGTGTCGTCCGCATAATTAACCATCATATGCTGTGGAGTGATGACTGCTAGGGGCAGATCGTTTATGAAAATTGTGAACAGCAGCGGTCCTATTATGCTTCCCTGAGGAATACCGACATTTATTTCCGTTGCACTGGATTTCACGGGACCGCAGGGAGTGTCAAGCCTAGTGATGTGTTTTCTATTATTCAGATATGACCTTATCCAATCCAATGCCACTCCTCTAATACCATATTTGTGAAGCTTGTTTATTAAAATGTTGTGGTCCACTACATCATATGCCTTAGACAAATCCAGTAACATTCCAAGTGGGATATTATGTTCCTCCAATTGATTTGTTAATTGTGTTATAAATTGATAACACGCCGTCTCTATACTTCTTCCCTTTATGAAGCCATGTTGGTTTTGGTTAATTAAATTATTTTTCTCTAAAAATGAAGATATTCGAGTACAAAAAAGTTTTTCAAAAATCTTAGAAAAAACGGAGAGTATACTTATCGGTCTGTAATTTGCAATATCTGTTTTATCACCGGCTTTGTGTATTGGGATAATTTCGGCTATTTTCAGGGCATACGGGAATTTACCTGCATTAAATGTATTATTTATGATCGATTTTAGTGGAATTAGGATAGATGGGAGAATATATTTTATAACACTTGCTGGTATTTCATCATGACCCACACTTTTGTTATTTTTTAGATCCAACACGACGTTTTGTAATTCCTTACTTGATATTGGTTTGAGGAAAATTGTCTCTCTATTTTCCAATATATTATCACTATATTCCACTATTGGATTAATGGAGTTTAAGTGAGTTACTCTTTCTATGAAAAATCTATTAATATCTGTAGCACTTTTAAATGGTTCTGCGTTATTATTAGGATATGATTCATTTGCTTTTTTTAACTGCGTTAATTTTCTGATTACTTCCCAAGTTGTTTTCTGGATATTTGAGGATTCCTTTAATTGTTTCTTAATTTTTTCGTTCTTCAAAGTTCTTAAAGAGTCGGAGTACTTTCTTCGTAACTTATTACAAAGTGTCTTCAATTCAGGGTTGTGTTTAGACAAAATTTGAAATAGTTCCAGGTTCTTTTGCATCCTGAATAAATTAGGATCTGTGAATACTTTTCGATACGTTAGTTTGCTATTAACTACTGTTTTAGGAAAAGCGTCGTTGAAATGTTTCAAGAAGATTTCCATGAATTGGTTCCATTGATTGTCTATCTCGTTATAGTTGAGTTGAAGTACTTCATTCCATGACACCTCCTGCAAACTTTGACTAAATTGTTGCAGATTTTCTTGATTATAGATCCTAATCTGCCTGTAATTGCGGATTGGCGCTTCTTTTCCGAAACTGAGAGTCAAGAGTTGTGCACAGTGATCAGAAATTTTGTAATCTTTGGTTATCACGCTGTAAGCTGATTGTGTGTTCACAATGATGTTATCTATGCACGTACCCGTGGCCGGGTGACTTACTTCCTTTGACGTGGGTACAGCATTGAAAGATGTCAATAGAGATATAAATTGTTGACTAAACTTAGTTGTTTTTAGTAAATTTATGTTAAAATCGCCTGCAATTATGTATTGTTTCGGTTCTTTCGATAGTAAGCATAGCAATTCATGTAGTTTCTCTATAAATAACTTGTTATTTGTCAAGGGAGCTCTGTATATAGCCACTACTATGAGATCCCTTTTATTTATAATTGTCTCTATTGCTGCGCATTCAAATAAAGATTGTTCTGCAATGCTATTTATATCAATTCTAGTCTTTACTAGTCTTGTCTGTCTAGTCTTGTCTGTCTAGTCTTGTCTGTCTAGTCTTGTCTGTCTAGTCTTCTCTGTCTAGTCTTGTCTGTCTAGTCTTGTCTGTCTAGTCTTGTCTGTCTAGTCTTGTCTGTCTAGTCTTGTCTGTCTAGTCTTGTCTGTCTAGTCTTGTCTGTCTAGTCTTGTCTGTCTAGTCTTGTCTGTCTAGTCTTGTCTGTCTAGTCTTGTCTGTCTAGTCTTGTCTGTCTAGTCTTGTCTGTCTAGTCTTGTCTGTCTAGTCTTGTCTGTCTAGTCTTGTCTGTCTAGTCTTGTCTGTCTAGTCTTGTCTGTCTAGTCTTGTCTGTCTAGTCTTGTCTGTCTAGTCTTGTCTGTCTAGTCTTGTCTGTCTAGTCTTGTCTGTCTAGTCTTGTCTGTCTAGTCTTGTCTGTCTAGTCTTGTCTGTCTAGTCTTGTCTGTCTAGTCTTGTCTGTCTAGTCTTGTCTGTCTAGTCTTGTCTGTCTAGTCTTGTCTGTCTAGTCTTGTCTGTCTAGTCTTGTCTGTCTAGTCTTGTCTGTCTAGTCTTGTCTGTCTAGTCTTGTCTGTCTAGTCTTGTCTGTCTAGTCTTGTCTGTCTAGTCTTGTCTGTCTAGTCTTGTCTGTCTAGTCTTGTCTGTCTAGTCTTGTCTGTCTAGTCTTGTCTGTCTAGTCTTGTCTGTCTAGTCTTGTCTGTCTAGTCTTGTCTGTCTAGTCTTGTCTGTCTAGTCTTGTCTGTCTAGTCTTGTCTGTCTAGTCTTGTCTGTCTAGTCTTGTCTGTCTAGTCTTGTCTGTCTAGTCTTGTCTGTCTAGTCTTGTCTGTCTAGTCTTGTCTGTCTAGTCTTGTCTGTCTAGTCTTGTCTGTCTAGTCTTGTCTGTCTAGTCTTGTCTGTCTAGTCTTGTCTGTCTAGTCTTGTCTGTCTAGTCTTGTCTGTCTAGTCTTGTCTGTCTAGTCTTGTCTGTCTAGTCTTGTCTGTCTAGTCTTGTCTGTCTAGTCTTGTCTGTCTAGTCTTGTCTGTCTAGTCTTGTCTGTCTAGTCTTGTCTGTCTAGTCTTGTCTGTCTAGTCTTGTCTGTCTAGTCTTGTCTGTCTAGTCTTGTCTGTCTAGTCTTGTCTGTCTAGTCTTGTCTGTCTAGTCTTGTCTGTCTAGTCTTGTCTGTCTAGTCTTGTCTGTCTAGTCTTGTCTGTCTAGTCTTGTCTGTCTAGTCTTGTCTGTCTAGTCTTGTCTGTCTAGTCTTGTCTGTCTAGTCTTGTCTGTCTAGTCTTGTCTGTCTAGTCTTGTCTGTCTAGTCTTGTCTGTCTAGTCTTGTCTGTCTAGTCTTGTCTGTCTAGTCTTGTCTGTCTAGTCTTGTCTGTCTAGTCTTGTCTGTCTAGTCTTGTCTGTCTAGTCTTGTCTGTCTAGTCTTGTCTGTCTAGTCTTGTCTGTCTAGTCTTGTCTGTCTAGTCTTGTCTGTCTAGTCTTGTCTGTCTAGTCTTGTCTGTCTAGTCTTGTCTGTCTAGTCTTGTCTGTCTAGTCTTGTCTGTCTAGTCTTGTCTGTCTAGTCTTGTCTGTCTAGTCTTGTCTGTCTAGTCTTGTCTGTCTAGTCTTGTCTGTCTAGTCTTGTCTGTCTAGTCTTGTCTGTCTAGTCTTGTCTGTCTAGTCTTGTCTGTCTAGTCTTGTCTGTCTAGTCTTGTCTGTCTAGTCTTGTCTGTCTAGTCTTGTCTGTCTAGTCTTGTCTGTCTAGTCTTGTCTGTCTAGTCTTGTCTGTCTAGTCTTGTCTGTCTAGTCTTGTCTGTCTAGTCTTGTCTGTCTAGTCTTGTCTGTCTAGTCTTGTCTGTCTAGTCTTGTCTGTCTAGTCTTGTCTGTCTAGTCTTGTCTGTCTAGTCTTGTCTGTCTAGTCTTGTCTGTCTAGTCTTGTCTGTCTAGTCTTGTCTGTCTAGTCTTGTCTGTCTAGTCTTGTCTGTCTAGTCTTGTCTGTCTAGTCTTGTCTGTCTAGTCTTGTCTGTCTAGTCTTGTCTGTCTAGTCTTGTCTGTCTAGTCTTGTCTGTCTAGTCTTGTCTGTCTAGTCTTGTCTGTCTAGTCTTGTCTGTCTAGTCTTGTCTGTCTAGTCTTGTCTGTCTAGTCTTGTCTGTCTAGTCTTGTCTGTCTAGTCTTGTCTGTCTAGTCTTGTCTGTCTAGTCTTGTCTGTCTAGTCTTGTCTGTCTAGTCTTGTCTGTCTAGTCTTGTCTGTCTAGTCTTGTCTGTCTAGTCTTGTCTGTCTAGTCTTGTCTGTCTAGTCTTGTCTGTCTAGTCTTGTCTGTCTAGTCTTGTCTGTCTAGTCTTGTCTGTCTAGTCTTGTCTGTCTAGTCTTGTCTGTCTAGTCTTGTCTGTCTAGTCTTGTCTGTCTAGTCTTGTCTGTCTAGTCTTGTCTGTCTAGTCTTGTCTGTCTAGTCTTGTCTGTCTAGTCTTGTCTGTCTAGTCTTGTCTGTCTAGTCTTGTCTGTCTAGTCTTGTCTGTCTAGTCTTGTCTGTCTAGTCTTGTCTGTCTAGTCTTGTCTGTCTAGTCTTGTCTGTCTAGTCTTGTCTGTCTAGTCTTGTCTGTCTAGTCTTGTCTGTCTAGTCTTGTCTGTCTAGTCTTGTCTGTCTAGTCTTGTCTGTCTAGTCTTGTCTGTCTAGTCTTGTCTGTCTAGTCTTGTCTGTCTAGTCTTGTCTGTCTAGTCTTGTCTGTCTAGTCTTGTCTGTCTAGTCTTGTCTGTCTAGTCTTGTCTGTCTAGTCTTGTCTGTCTAGTCTTGTCTGTCTAGTCTTGTCTGTCTAGTCTTGTCTGTCTAGTCTTGTCTGTCTAGTCTTGTCTGTCTAGTCTTGTCTGTCTAGTCTTGTCTGTCTAGTCTTGTCTGTCTAGTCTTGTCTGTCTAGTCTTGTCTGTCTAGTCTTGTCTGTCTAGTCTTGTCTGTCTAGTCTTGTCTGTCTAGTCTTGTCTGTCTAGTCTTGTCTGTCTAGTCTTGTCTGTCTAGTCTTGTCTGTCTAGTCTTGTCTGTCTAGTCTTGTCTGTCTAGTCTTGTCTGTCTAGTCTTGTCTGTCTAGTCTTGTCTGTCTAGTCTTGTCTGTCTAGTCTTGTCTGTCTAGTCTTGTCTGTCTAGTCTTGTCTGTCTAGTCTTGTCTGTCTAGTCTTGTCTGTCTAGTCTTGTCTGTCTAGTCTTGTCTGTCTAGTCTTGTCTGTCTAGTCTTGTCTGTCTAGTCTTGTCTGTCTAGTCTTGTCTGTCTAGTCTTGTCTGTCTAGTCTTGTCTGTCTAGTCTTGTCTGTCTAGTCTTGTCTGTCTAGTCTTGTCTGTCTAGTCTTGTCTGTCTAGTCTTGTCTGTCTAGTCTTGTCTGTCTAGTCTTGTCTGTCTAGTCTTGTCTGTCTAGTCTTGTCTGTCTAGTCTTGTCTGTCTAGTCTTGTCTGTCTAGTCTTGTCTGTCTAGTCTTGTCTGTCTAGTCTTGTCTGTCTAGTCTTGTCTGTCTAGTCTTGTCTGTCTAGTCTTGTCTGTCTAGTCTTGTCTGTCTAGTCTTGTCTGTCTAGTCTTGTCTGTCTAGTCTTGTCTGTCTAGTCAAATTCAAATTCAAATTCAAATTCAAAATAATTTATTTACATTATTTAAGCACCCGATACAAACAGGCCTAAATGAAAATATGTCAAACAAAACAAAGAAAGAAAATTTAATTTAAAAGTTTGCAAAACATCACAAAACTTTAAATTTAAAAATTGATTATAACATTTACAACGTGTACCACCGATTTTTATATACAAATATTAAAAGCGTTAAAAAGAAGCAATACATTTAAAAATAATAAATAATTAAAATATAAATATGAAATTAAATAATATATAATTAAAATATAAAATATAAATTGCATAATAATAATAATCAATAATTAGCAGCGATTTGAAAGTGCAGCAGTATATTCTTCCATGTTATAAGGTTCTATATTATTTATGAACTCGTGTAATTCTTTTTTCACCTTATTTATGTTTTTCAATTGCTTTAAATTTTTCGGAAGGTTATTGTATAACCGTATGAAACTGTAAGGCGGGTTTTTTTCTGTCAACGACAGTTTGTGCTGAGGCAAGTCGTACAGGTCATTCATATGTCTGGTCTCTCTTTCGTTTTGTTTCTCGTGTTCTGTAAACAAGACTTTATGTTTGAATATAAACATGACACATTCAAAAACATATGTTCCTGTGGTTGTTAGGATCTTAGCTTCTCTAAACTTCCCCCTGCATGAGTCTCTATAGTTTAGATTGCTCAGAATCCGTAACGCTTGTTTTTGTATTGTAAATATCCTTTTGGTCTGAGCTCCATTTCCCCAAAACGCTATCCCGAAACGCAGATGACTATGGAAATTTGCGAAATAGACCAATCTTAGAATTTGCAAACTTAAATACGGTTTTAGAGTACGAATCGCAAACACTGCTCTGTTCAGTTTTGTTGTTAGCTGGCTTATATGAGATGACCATCCCAAGGTGTCATCAATATGGATACCTAAAAATCTTACAGATTGTTTTATTTCTACTCTGTCCTCATCTAACTTTATTTCATGGGGATAGTTAATAGTACTACGGTAGGTCTTGAATACTATTATATTAGTTTTGGTGCTATTTATCTTCAGTTTGTTTTTGCTAAACCACTGTCCAATTTCCGTTATTACAGTATTGGCTGTAGATTGTATTTCTTCCACGGTTTTGTTCATTAGTAATAGACTAGTGTCATCGGCGAACTGAATTATGTCGTGGAAAGTGTTTCTATTATAATCTGGCAGATCATTGACGTATAGGGTGAACAATAACGGGCCCATTATGCTGCCCTGTGGGATACCCACATTCGTCTTCCTGGGCGGGGAAAATGCAGTACCTTGCCACGTCTCTAGTTTCGTGATCTGCCTTCGATCTACCAAAAATGACTTAATAAATTTGAGAGCCACTCCTCGTATACCGTATTTTTCCATCTTTCGTAGCAGTATGGTATGGTCAACTAGATCGTAGGCTTTAGAAAGATCCAATAAAATACCACATGGAATTATATGTTTTTCTAAATTTTCAATAACCTTCCTTGTTAAATAAAAACATGCCGTGTCAATACTTTTCCCTTTAGTGAAACCGTGCTGGCTATTACTTATACAATTATATTTCTGTAAAAAATTTGATATTCTGTTCACCATAATTTTTTCAAATATTTTAGAAAAATTTGATAAGAGACTAATTGGTCTATAATTGTCAATGTTATGTTTATCACCGTTCTTATACACTGGGGTTATAACGGATGTTTTTAGCATCTCTGGGAAAATTCCATGTTGCACCGAGTTATTGAATATATGCACTAAGGGTTTTATTATATAGACACACGCGGATTTTATCACATTAGCTGGGACTTCGTCATAACCTGCGCTTCTTTTATTTTTCAAACTTTCGATTATTATACCTAATTCTTCGTTTGTTACTGGTTGTATAAAAATTGAACTCGAATTGTGTTTTATAATATCGTTATAGTCAGTAGTAGGCATCCCAAGTCGAATATAAGGAGCTCTATCTGCAAAGTGGTTGTTTATTTCTGTAGCCATGGTTGTCGAGTCTTTAACTTCATTTATGAAAGTATGGCTTGTTTTTTTTAGATTGGATATCTCCCTGATAATATTCCAGGTTGTTTTTTGCTTATTTTCTGCTTCTATAAGTTGTTTTTTATAAAATTCCATTTTTTCCTTTCTTAGCTTAGATATATAATATCTGCGGAGATTGTTGAAACTTCTTTTATAATTAGGGTTGTAGTGTGCCATAATTTGTACTATTGCCAGTTCTTCTTCTATTCTCTTTAGTAGAGGATTTGAGAATATACGCCGTTTACTATTCCCAGTATTAATTTTTGTTCTTGGGAAAGATTTGTTAAAATAATCGAGGTATGCTCCCATAAATAAATCAAATTGTCTGTTTACGTCTTCGCTTTCAATTTCAAAAATTTCTTCCCAGTTTTCCTTATTTAAATAATCTAAGAACTGACTCATATTATTCTGATTAAAAAATCTGACATATTTAACTTTTGATTTCTTCTTGTTTACATTTATATCCAATATTAATTTTTGTGCACAATGGTCAGATATATGATACTGGAACGTTTTTACATTGTATTTCAAATTGGTATTAATCACAATATTGTCGATGCATGTACCCGTATTTGGGTGACTAATTTCTTTACATGTAATCTCTGCATTAAAAGATTCCAGGAGAGATTCAAATTGTTTACAAAGCGGTGTATTTTTACGAATATCGATGTTAAAATCACCCGCAATAATATACTGTTTTGATTCTGTACTTAATTTTAACAACAATTTATGGAGATGATCAAAGAATAGTTTATTATTCGATAATGGAGTTCTATAAATGACGATAATTACGAAAACGTGATTCTCAACTTCGGTTTCAATTGCCGCACACTCAAAATTGTATTTTTCCGCCATACCGTTTACGTCTTTTCGTATTTTCCATTTTATATTATCTTCACAATAGATCGCTACTCCTCCATGTTCACCTTCTTCTCTGGAGAAATTTGATGCCAATTTGAATTTTTTCAGATTTAATAAATTTAATTGTGATTCACTTTTCCAATGCTCTGTCAGTGTTAAGTATTTACAATCGGGATTTTCCTCCAACATTCGTTCTATAATATCAATAGAGTTTCCAATAGATTGTGAATTCTGATTGATAATACTTATTTTATTTGGTTGTTTTTCCGTTGTTGTTAAGTTTGTACTCAGTTCTGCAATATATTTATCTGCTCCCCTGCCAATCTCGGAGTTTTCATTTTCTCTAATCTTAATAAAAAATTATTTATGCAAGCGTGACGTGGCCAAATATCTGGGTTTTTCACATTTTGAAAATCGTCAAAAGGAACAGACACCTTAAATGATGAATACTCCTCTGGATGCTTTGACTGCAGCTTTTTACACATAACTTGATTAAAATTTTTATTTGAAAGATATGTGGTAATATCTTTTTCATTTAACTGAGGATCCAACTTATATACATGAAGGTGTTTATAACGCATTGCAGCTTTTATTTCAGTTATCTCATCATTTGTTCCATGTATTATGTTGGATTTCCGTGTGGACCTTTTCCTTTGGCGCTGCACCTCCCAAGGCTGTTCTAGAGATACATTTCCATTTTCTGTATTATTTCGGGTGGATTTATCTACCTCCGGTTGATTGTTTACATTTTTTGTGATGCTCTCTTCAACCTCTATCGAACTCACTTTTTTGGCTTGATCGTGCTGGGTGTTATCTCCGTTATCGCCGATTTTTTGTGCCGAGTTTTGGGATTTATTCGTTGAAATATTTAAAGTTTCTCTCTCAACAATAGTTTCACTCGATGTGATTTTCTTGTTTTCTTCATTTAACGTTTCTATTTGTTTGGATAATTCAGATATGACGGTAAGCAACGGTTCCACTTCTTTTTTTACAATATCCGATATGAATTTTCCGAAATTTTCACTTTGAAAAAAGTAGTTAATATTTCGAATTGCTTTGTCGACGGGATGTTTTAAAAAGAGAAGTAGTCTTTAGAATTCACTAATAAATTTACTCTCACTTTCCGCTTTGTGGGCACAACCGCTCGCGTTGGATGTCGACCGTCAACTCCAAAGTCTTGTCTGTCTAGTCTTGTCTGTCTAGTCTTGTCTGTCTAGTCTTGTCTGTCTAGTCTTGTCTGTCTAGTCTTGTCTGTCTAGTCTTGTCTGTCTAGTCTTGTCTGTCTAGTCTTGTCTGTCTAGTCTTGTCTGTCTAGTCTTGTCTGTCTAGTCTTGTCTGTCTAGTCTTGTCTGTCTAGTCTTGTCTGTCTAGTCTTGTCTGTCTAGTCTTGTCTGTCTAGTCTTGTCTGTCTAGTCTTGTCTGTCTAGTCTTGTCTGTCTAGTCTTGTCTGTCTAGTCTTGTCTGTCTAGTCTTGTCTGTCTAGTCTTGTCTCTCTAGTCTTGTCTCTCTAGTCTTGTCTGTCTAGTCTTGTCTGTCTAGTCTTGTCTGTCTAGTCTTGTCTGTCTAGTCTTGTCTGTCTAGTCTTGTCTGTCTAGTCTTGTCTGTCTAGTCTTGTCTGTCTAGTCTTGTCTGTCTTGTCTTGTCTGTCTAGTCTTGTCTGTCTAGTCTTGTCTGTCTAGTCTTGTCTGTCTAGTCTTGTCTGTCTAGTCTTGTCTGTCTAGTCTTGTCTGTCTAGTCTTGTCTGTCTAGTCTTGTCTGTCTAGTCTTGTCTGTCTAGTCTTGTCTGTCTAGTCTTGTCTGTCTAGTCTTGTCTGTCTAGTCTTGTCTGTCTAGTCTTGTCTGTCTAGTCTTGTCTGTCTAGTCTTGTCTGTCTAGTCTTGTCTGTCTAGTCTTGTCTGTCTAGTCTTGTCTGTCTAGTCTTGTCTGTCTAGTCTTGTCTGTCTAGTCTTGTCTGTCTAGTCTTGTCTGTCTAGTCTTGTCTGTCTAGTCTTGTCTGTCTAGTCTTGTCTGTCTAGTCTTGTCTGTCTAGTCTTGTCTGTCTAGTCTTGTCTGTCTAGTCTTGTCTGTCTAGTCTTGTCTGTCTAGTCTTGTCTGTCTAGTCTTGTCTGTCTAGTCTTGTCTGTCTAGTCTTGTCTGTCTAGTCTTGTCTGTCTAGTCTTGTCTGTCTAGTCTTGTCTGTCTAGTCTTGTCTGTCTAGTCTTGTCTGTCTAGTCTTGTCTGTCTAGTCTTGTCTGTCTAGTCTTGTCTGTCTAGTCTTGTCTGTCTAGTCTTGTCTGTCTAGTCTTGTCTGTCTAGTCTTGTCTGTCTAGTCTTGTCTGTCTAGTCTTGTCTGTCTAGTCTTGTCTGTCTAGTCTTGTCTGTCTAGTCTTGTCTGTCTAGTCTTGTCTGTCTAGTCTTGTCTGTCTAGTCTTGTCTGTCTAGTCTTGTCTGTCTAGTCTTGTCTGTCTAGTCTTGTCTGTCTAGTCTTGTCTGTCTAGTCTTGTCTGTCTAGTCTTGTCTGTCTAGTCTTGTCTGTCTAGTCTTGTCTGTCTAGTCTTGTCTGTCTAGTCTTGTCTGTCTAGTCTTGTCTGTCTAGTCTTGTCTGTCTAGTCTTGTCTGTCTAGTCTTGTCTGTCTAGTCTTGTCTGTCTAGTCTTGTCTGTCTAGTCTTGTCTGTCTAGTCTTGTCTGTCTAGTCTTGTCTGTCTAGTCTTGTCTGTCTAGTCTTGTCTGTCTAGTCTTGTCTGTCTAGTCTTGTCTGTCTAGTCTTGTCTGTCTAGTGTCTAGTCTTGTCTGTCTAGTCTTGTCTGTCTAGTCTTGTCTGTCTAGTCTTGTCTGTCTAGTCTTGTCTGTCTAGTCTTGTCTGTCTAGTCTTGTCTGTCTAGTCTTGTCTGTCTAGTCTTGTCTGTCTAGTCTTGTCTGTCTAGTCTTGTCTGTCTAGTCTTGTCTGTCTAGTCTTGTCTGTCTAGTCTTGTCTGTCTAGTCTTGTCTGTCTAGTCTTGTCTGTCTAGTCTTGTCTGTCTAGTCTTGTCTGTCTAGTCTTGTCTGTCTAGTCTTGTCTGTCTAGTCTTGTCTGTCTAGTCTTGTCTGTCTAGTCTTGTCTGTCTAGTCTTGTCTGTCTAGTCTTGTCTGTCTAGTCTTGTCTGTCTAGTCTTGTCTGTCTAGTCTTGTCTGTCTAGTCTTGTCTGTCTAGTCTTGTCTGTCTAGTCTTGTCTGTCTAGTCTTGTCTGTCTAGTCTTGTCTGTCTAGTCTTGTCTGTCTAGTCTTGTCTGTCTAGTCTTGTCTGTCTAGTCTTGTCTGTCTAGTCTTGTCTGTCTAGTCTTGTCTGTCTAGTCTTGTCTGTCTAGTCTTGTCTGTCTAGTCTTGTCTGTCTAGTCTTGTCTGTCTAGTCTTGTCTGTCTAGTCTTGTCTGTCTAGTCTTGTCTGTCTAGTCTTGTCTGTCTAGTCTTGTCTGTCTAGTCTTGTCTGTCTAGTCTTGTCTGTCTAGTCTTGTCTGTCTAGTCTTGTCTGTCTAGTCTTGTCTGTCTAGTCTTGTCTGTCTAGTCTTGTCTGTCTAGTCTTGTCTGTCTAGTCTTGTCTGTCTAGTCTTGTCTGTCTAGTCTTGTCTGTCTAGTCTTGTCTGTCTAGTCTTGTCTGTCTAGTCTTGTCTGTCTAGTCTTGTCTGTCTAGTCTTGTCTGTCTAGTCTTGTCTGTCTAGTCTTGTCTGTCTAGTCTTGTCTGTCTAGTCTTGTCTGTCTAGTCTTGTCTGTCTAGTCTTGTCTGTCTAGTCTTGTCTGTCTAGTCTTGTCTGTCTAGTCTTGTCTGTCTAGTCTTGTCTGTCTAGTCTTGTCTGTCTAGTCTTGTCTGTCTAGTCTTGTCTGTCTAGTCTTGTCTGTCTAGTCTTGTCTGTCTAGTCTTGTCTGTCTAGTCTTGTCTGTCTAGTCTTGTCTGTCTAGTCTTGTCTGTCTAGTCTTGTCTGTCTAGTCTTGTCTGTCTAGTCTTGTCTGTCTAGTCTTGTCTGTCTAGTCTTGTCTGTCTAGTCTTGTCTGTCTAGTCTTGTCTGTCTAGTCTTGTCTGTCTAGTCTTGTCTGTCTAGTCTTGTCTGTCTAGTCTTGTCTGTCTAGTCTTGTCTGTCTAGTCTTGTCTGTCTAGTCTTGTCTGTCTAGTCTTGTCTGTCTAGTCTTGTCTGTCTAGTCTTGTCTGTCTAGTCTTGTCTGTCTAGTCTTGTCTGTCTAGTCTTGTCTGTCTAGTCTTGTCTGTCTAGTCTTGTCTGTCTAGTCTTGTCTGTCTAGTCTTGTCTGTCTAGTCTTGTCTGTCTAGTCTTGTCTGTCTAGTCTTGTCTGTCTAGTCTTGTCTGTCTAGTCTTGTCTGTCTAGTCTTGTCTGTCTAGTCTTGTCTGTCTAGTCTTGTCTGTCTAGTCTTGTCTGTCTAGTCTTGTCTGTCTAGTCTTGTCTGTCTAGTCTTGTCTGTCTAGTCTTGTCTGTCTAGTCTTGTCTGTCTAGTCTTGTCTGTCTAGTCTTGTCTGTCTAGTCTTGTCTGTCTAGTCTTGTCTGTCTAGTCTTGTCTGTCTAGTCTTGTCTGTCTAGTCTTGTCTGTCTAGTCTTGTCTGTCTAGTCTTGTCTGTCTAGTCTTGTCTGTCTAGTCTTGTCTGTCTAGTCTTGTCTGTCTAGTCTTGTCTGTCTAGTCTTGTCTGTCTAGTCTTGTCTGTCTAGTCTTGTCTGTCTAGTCTTGTCTGTCTAGTCTTGTCTGTCTAGTCTTGTCTGTCTAGTCTTGTCTGTCTAGTCTTGTCTGTCTAGTCTTGTCTGTCTAGTCTTGTCTGTCTAGTCTTGTCTGTCTAGTCTTGTCTGTCTAGTCTTGTCTGTCTAGTCTTGTCTGTCTAGTCTTGTCTGTCTAGTCTTGTCTGTCTAGTCTTGTCTGTCTAGTCTTGTCTGTCTAGTCTTGTCTGTCTAGTCTTGTCTGTCTAGTCTTGTCTGTCTAGTCTTGTCTGTCTAGTCTTGTCTGTCTAGTCTTGTCTGTCTAGTCTTGTCTGTCTAGTCTTGTCTGTCTAGTCTTGTCTGTCTAGTCTTGTCTGTCTAGTCTTGTCTGTCTAGTCTTGTCTGTCTAGTCTTGTCTGTCTAGTCTTGTCTGTCTAGTCTTGTCTGTCTAGTCTTGTCTGTCTAGTCTTGTCTGTCTAGTCTTGTCTGTCTAGTCTTGTCTGTCTAGTCTTGTCTGTCTAGTCTTGTCTGTCTAGTCTTGTCTGTCTAGTCTTGTCTGTCTAGTCTTGTCTGTCTAGTCTTGTCTGTCTAGTCTTGTCTGTCTAGTCTTGTCTGTCTAGTCTTGTCTGTCTAGTCTTGTCTGTCTAGTCTTGTCTGTCTAGTCTTGTCTGTCTAGTCTTGTCTGTCTAGTCTTGTCTGTCTAGTCTTGTCTGTCTAGTCTTGTCTGTCTAGTCTTGTCTGTCTAGTCTTGTCTGTCTAGTCTTGTCTGTCTAGTCTTGTCTGTCTAGTCTTGTCTGTCTAGTCTTGTCTGTCTAGTCTTGTCTGTCTAGTCTTGTCTGTCTAGTCTTGTCTGTCTAGTCTTGTCTGTCTAGTCTTGTCTGTCTAGTCTTGTCTGTCTAGTCTTGTCTGTCTAGTCTTGTCTGTCTAGTCTTGTCTGTCTAGTCTTGTCTGTCTAGTCTTGTCTGTCTAGTCTTGTCTGTCTAGTCTTGTCTGTCTAGTCTTGTCTGTCTAGTCTTGTCTGTCTAGTCTTGTCTGTCTAGTCTTGTCTGTCTAGTCTTGTCTGTCTAGTCTTGTCTGTCTAGTCTTGTCTGTCTAGTCTTGTCTGTCTAGTCTTGTCTGTCTAGTCTTGTCTGTCTAGTCTTGTCTGTCTAGTCTTGTCTGTCTAGTCTTGTCTGTCTAGTCTTGTCTGTCTAGTCTTGTCTGTCTAGTCTTGTCTGTCTAGTCTTGTCTGTCTAGTCTTGTCTGTCTAGTCTTGTCTGTCTAGTCTTGTCTGTCTAGTCTTGTCTGTCTAGTCTTGTCTGTCTAGTCTTGTCTGTCTAGTCTTGTCTGTCTAGTCTTGTCTGTCTAGTCTTGTCTGTCTAGTCTTGTCTGTCTAGTCTTGTCTGTCTAGTCTTGTCTGTCTAGTCTTGTCTGTCTAGTCTTGTCTGTCTAGTCTTGTCTGTCTAGTCTTGTCTGTCTAGTCTTGTCTGTCTAGTCTTGTCTGTCTAGTCTTGTCTGTCTAGTCTTGTCTGTCTAGTCTTGTCTGTCTAGTCTTGTCTGTCTAGTCTTGTCTGTCTAGTCTTGTCTGTCTAGTCTTGTCTGTCTAGTCTTGTCTGTCTAGTCTTGTCTGTCTAGTCTTGTCTGTCTAGTCTTGTCTGTCTAGTCTTGTCTGTCTAGTCTTGTCTGTCTAGTCTTGTCTGTCTAGTCTTGTCTGTCTAGTCTTGTCTGTCTAGTCTTGTCTGTCTAGTCTTGTCTGTCTAGTCTTGTCTGTCTAGTCTTGTCTGTCTAGTCTTGTCTGTCTAGTCTTGTCTGTCTAGTCTTGTCTGTCTAGTCTTGTCTGTCTAGTCTTGTCTGTCTAGTCTTGTCTGTCTAGTCTTGTCTGTCTAGTCTTGTCTGTCTAGTCTTGTCTGTCTAGTCTTGTCTGTCTAGTCTTGTCTGTCTAGTCTTGTCTGTCTAGTCTTGTCTGTCTAGTCTTGTCTGTCTAGTCTTGTCTGTCTAGTCTTGTCTGTCTAGTCTTGTCTGTCTAGTCTTGTCTGTCTAGTCTTGTCTGTCTAGTCTTGTCTGTCTAGTCTTGTCTGTCTAGTCTTGTCTGTCTAGTCTTGTCTGTCTAGTCTTGTCTGTCTAGTCTTGTCTGTCTAGTCTTGTCTGTCTAGTCTTGTCTGTCTAGTCTTGTCTGTCTAGTCTTGTCTGTCTAGTCTTGTCTGTCTAGTCTTGTCTGTCTAGTCTTGTCTGTCTAGTCTTGTCTGTCTAGTCTTGTCTGTCTAGTCTTGTCTGTCTAGTCTTGTCTGTCTAGTCTTGTCTGTCTAGTCTTGTCTGTCTAGTCTTGTCTGTCTAGTCTTGTCTGTCTAGTCTTGTCTGTCTAGTCTTGTCTGTCCAGTCTTTTTGTCTAGTCTTGTCTGTCTAGTCTTGTTTGCCTAGTCCTGTTTGTCTAGTATTCTCTGTCTAGTCTTCTCAGTCTGGAGCTATCTGACTAGTCTTGTACGTGTCGTCCTGTCTTGTCTGTATAGTCTTGTCTTTCTAGTTTTGTCTGTCTAGTCTAGTCGGTCTAGCCTTGTCTCTCTACTTTTGTATGTTTAATCTTGTTTGTTTAGTTTTGGCTGTCTAGTCTTACCTGTCTAGTCAGATAAAACTAGACAGACAAGCCTAGACAGACAAGACTAGAAAGGCAACACCAGCCAGACAAGACTAGACAGACAAGACTAGATAAACAAGACTAGGGATAAAAACAGCGAAGCCGTTTTACCCATTAAAATTTACTACTTGTACTGCCATAAAGCAGGATTTTCGCGCTGCATGGATATTTATAGTAAAACAAACTCTCGTTCCACGATCGGAAAAACCTCATAACACACATCCATCATCTTTGCTGCGGGCGAGCAACTGACGAAACAATTGTCAATTGCTGGTTACACCATCAATCGCTGCTATCAATGGCGTTCATCAATTTCCGTTATTTCGTCGGAGCTTCAATACCATCCTTCAATTGCAATTGTTAAGTTTAATTGATCGTCTCCGAGGAACTTTACTCCCAAATCGCTCGTAAAGAAGTTTTACATGAATTATTAAAATTATTAGAAACTAAACCAGAAAGTGTTTCCTCTGTACAACATTCCTAATTAGATTCACGTGTCTGGTTTTTTCCTAAATCTCTGTACACACTGTTCAAACAAATTCCGGTTGCGTGATTAAATCCGGATTGAGGGCGCCGCCAAGATTTCGGGCGCAGTTTTCGGAGCGGCGGGCAAAGTAAACACGGACCGGCACGTGCCCGCTTTTATTGGCCTCCGTGTGTGACTTCTTGCAATATTTATTGTCCGCCGTCACGTCCTTGTTCGCGTCCCTTGTCCTTTGACTACGGCTACCCTTTTGTCATTTGGACCTTCGTCCGCTCCATGCATTGACAGACTAATTTCCACCGATAAATCTACACCAGATACGAAACAATGCAGACAAGAATCTGACAAATTTATATCCGCGTGAATTCAAGGGAAGCATCTCGTTGCATTTATATTTCTATTCAAACTGATTATATTTGCAACTTGATAAGAAATTTCAACTAGCACTAAGTACTAACTTGAATAAAATTGATACTAGCACAAAGCTTACACATATCCCAACTTGTGTATGCTACCGCTCCTTTTCTTATTTGTTTAATCCCTTTATAAATTGGTGTATCGTGATAACATTGGTACAATTAATAAAATAAGTGTTAGGTTAGGTTATATTTTATAAATTGGGGTATAATGGTAATATTGGTAAAATTAATAAAAAAAGTGTTGCCTTGTTAACTTTTAATCTTTGTGGCACGTCATAACTAAATAGATTAAATATTATTAAATATTATTACCGAGGAAGAATTAATCGCGGCAAGCAAGCGCTTAAAAAACAAAAGAGCGCCTGGTCCAGATGGTCTGTCCCCCGAAGCCGTCAAACTTTTGGTAAAAACCTCCCCAGAACTAGTACTGAATGTCTTAAATGAAAACCTACTAACTGGCACGTTTCGAAGTAGATGGAAACAAGCGAAGCTAGTTCTCATTAAAAAAGGTAACAAGCCAATAGGCGAACCTTCTTCCTATCGCCCTTTATGTGTTCTAGACGTAGCTGGTAAACTACTAGAACAACTGCTCGTAAGTCGGCTTAAAAAAGAATTGAAGAATGGAATACCTCTCGGAGAACCAGTTCGGCTTCCGGGAAGGCAAATCAGCTATAGACGCCGTGAAACAGGTCATAGATATCGCTGAAAATGCCAAAGAAGGCACCAAAAACCTCGGAAAATATGTGCCCTAGTTACGATTGATATTCGCAACGCATTCAACTCCGCTGTTTGCCAAGACATCTCGGACGAACTAACAAGAAGAAATATATCTCCGTACCTACTGCGAATGGTGCGCAGCTACTTCGAGGGCCGCAGTGTCATACTTCAAGCCGAACAAGATGCGCTACCCTACGACGTCATTAGTGGGGTACCCCAGGGCTCTGTATTAGGACCGATACTGTGGAACGTACTTTACGATGGAGTACTTCGGCTGGAGCTACCTGAAGGGACTGATCTTGCCGATGATTTTGCACTAACAATCGTCGGCAAAACAGAAAAGATTATCATGCTAAGGGCCAATTAAGCAATGAAACAAATTGTCTGCTGGATGGAGTCAAAATGAAAAAACTGAAGCAGGTACTGGATTCAGAAATCATACCTAAAGCAAGCATAAAATATTTAGGAATAATAATCGACAAGTGTTTGTCTTTTAAAGAGCACTTTAATTTGGCAGCAGAGCGAGCAATAAAAATCACGTCTGCCCTCGAGAAACTTATGCCCAATGTTGGAGGGCCTAGGAGCAGCAAATGCAGGTTGCTCAGCGCAGTTGCCCAGTCTGCGATATTGTACGGTGCCCCTATGTGGGCGGAATCCACTAATAGAAACAATATTTGAAAACTAGCAGCTTATCAGAGAAAACTGGCTCTGCGTGTATGTAGTGCCTATCGGACAGTGTCCAGAGATGCAGCGTTAGTTATCTCAGGCATTCCGCCAATAGACTCGCAAATCAGACTAAGGAAATACCTACATTATGCTTCCAAAGAAGACATAACAAGAAACAAGGCAAACGATAACCTCTTAAGGGAATGGCAGAAGGCGTGGAATATGACACCAAGGCGAGTGGACAAGGATACCCATCCCCAATATAGAGACTTGGTACGAACGAAAACATGGAGAAATAAACTACCACCTAACCCAAATACTCACGCGCCATGGGTGCTTTAAGGAATTCCTTCACAACATCGGGAGGACATCAGATAGTCTGGATCTGATGTCCTTCCGATGTTGTGAAGGAATTCCTTAAAGCACCCATGGCGCTTGAGTATTTGGGTTAGGTGGTAGTTTATTTCTCCATGTTTTCGTTCATACCAAGTCTCTATATTGGGGATGGATATCCTTGTCCACTCGCCTTTTGGTGTCATATTCCACGCTTCCTGCCATTCCCTTAAGAGGTTATCGTTTGCCTTGTATATACTGCGGACAACTAGACAACGTAATCCATACGCTCTACGATTGCCCGAGATGGGACAAAGAACTCAAAGATATAGCAATAGACAACATTAATCCAAGGAATACAATTGAACAAATGTTACAATCACAAGAAGACTGAGACATTATAAATGGAATGATCAACAAGATCCTATCCCAAAAAGAAGCAGATGAACGTCTCTGGAAAAAGAGGAAAACAACCTAAACAGCCACTAATCCCAGCTACCATGTACTGCCATAGAAGACACAAACATTTAACGTATTTTATTGTAAATTAATTTTATTGTTTTTAAATAATATGACAACTGACACCCTGAATGTAAATGCTACAAGCGGTCCCAGGGTGCTCAGGGTTAAAATAAAGGAAAAAAAATATATAGATAAAAGATAAATTTGTTAAATAAAAGAGTTATATAATTTGCGGATTTATTTGACCATTTTGAAGGTTACTAATTGTGTCTTGCTTTGGTAATACTTATTTACTTCAAGAAATTGAATAATAGGAGTTTATGATACAAGTGTGAGAAGCAAGGCTATTGTACATGAGTTGCGAGGTTTAATCGCAATGAGTGCACAGAAGCCCTTGACTCACATCATATATTGTTTTATCTTTACTTCAAATCACTGACACCATAGGGTTAGAACGTTCAGCGCGTTCGTGGCAAAAATTGCCATCTAGTAAAGACGCACACTCTTGTGCGGAAACACTCTTTGGTCATTGTGGAGGTAATCTAGGTTAATCTAGATTTAATATAGATTAGGTCCTGGTTAGATTAAGTTATATTAGAGCCAGTTATATTAAATCCAGACTTAGAGACCGAGACTTCTTGATTCAAACTAAGAAAAATTAATTCAATTTTAGTATACGTCAGAAAATTTATTTTCACCAGGTGTATGTTTTTGTTTACTGACGCGAGTTGGTTCCATAGTAACAATAAACTGAAATCGTTTAATAACGAAACTCCATTCGATTTACATTGGACTTTAACGCACGACTTGGATAATGGCCAATGCATGTATTGTGTATATTGTGTATTTTACTGGATATGAATAAATAAAAATAAAATGAAATAATATTAATTATTAGTATTAAACTTTATAAAAACAGGATAGACAAAATTCAAAGAAACATTCATGGAATTCTATAGTCACTCGATGAAGAAGTTTTAAATTAGTCATAAGCGGAAACCCACTAAGAAGGATGTAGATTCTATCTAAAGTTATTTCCGTTAGAAAGAAGGTCTGAGTTACTCTCAAATCACGCCTTTAAGGTATTTTTTTGTATATTGCGCCTGTAATGGACTCATAACAGCACTCATATGCGTGCGGTTATGGCTCGCCGAGTGCGATACAATTTCTCAACAAGTATCAGGGATTTTTTTATTTAGAAATTGCATAAAAGGGCGCAAAATATTAAAAATAGTATAAAAAACTCGTCCATAAGGCTTTTTTCGCACTTGTCCATTAGAAACATGGACGCGTGCTGCAAAACCGCACATATTGAAATCGTTTTTTAATATACTATTACAGCAATTTTTCAAGAAATGTTAAAATTGATAAAGAATGAAATATATGTAGATACAACTCAACATAACCTTATTTCCTCAGTCAACATCATCTCCGATTGAGAAACGATCTGAGTGATTCCCAAGTCGCGGCTAAATAAGTTTTACTTCAATAATATTTATTGCAGCAAAACAATGTAACACCAGGCTATCGACCCTTGTGTAATATTTACATAAATTTAAATAAAACTGTAAATTTCCTGAAAAATAATTAGCTTTACGGTGTAGTTTCATTAAGTTAAAACACTCCTGTTGTTTCTTGTTTTGTCCTATGGAAATTTATGAGTTTAGAGAATTGATAAAGTATCCTCGGACGTCTAGACAATCGCAGTTGTTTAATATCGCGAAATTAAGACACTCGCCGTTCTAGAAACGTGTTAATTAAAAGTGTGCATTTATAATTCCGGAGCAGACGGACCAGACAGCAGGATATAAAAAGGCTAAATATATATTTAACACGTTGTCTGCGTCTGGAGTAACATAATTATCTCCTACGTTATATTATTCCTGATGGAGAGCAGGGAAAAAAATTGCGACTATTATTCACTTCGCACGAGTCCAACACCTATTTTCCCACGTTACCAGAATTTATTATTCGCAATGTTACAGTATTTTATTATCTTCCTTGTTCCAGTTTATATTAGCATTGCTGCAATTTATTATATTATTGTTGAATTTACTGCCTCATAGTTCACAATCAATCTTAACAATTAACCACAAACCAAGTTTTTTGGATACATATCTCAGAATGGCCATTAATCATCACGTTATTTTCAGGAAACCTAATTAAGCTTATTAGAACAAATTCAGACACGTGACAAACGTAAATACTTCAGATTCTATAACATTTGGCAGTAAACAGAAGTAACACCAGCAATATAAACCATCGTATATTCTTGTTAGGACTTATTGTTACTATATTTCCTTCAGGAACGTCCCTCAAGGTTGGTTATATTTCTACATTAGACTAGTTTGGATGAGACTAGACGACGATACTAAATAGCAGTTCTAGAAATACTAGGTTTTGGAAGACCAAGCAAGAATAGACAAAAGACTTAACAAGAATAGGCAAGAGAGACTAGAACCGGCAAAAGAAATTAGAAATGGCAGGAGAGACTAAAGCAAGCAGGACTGATATGGCCAGCAGACGGCCAAACAAGAGCAGGCTAAACCAGAAAAGGCCAGGTAAGACCACACAAGACCAGAGAACACCAGACTAGACTAGAATAAACCAGGCTAGACCAGACAAGACCATACAAGACCAGACTAGGCCAGACTAGACCAGACTAGACATGACTAGACCAGACAAGACCAATCATGTCCACACAACACCAGATAAGACCAGACAAGACCAGACAAGACCAGACAAGACCAGACAAGACCAGACAAGACCAGACAAGACCAGACAAGACAGACAAGACCAGACAAGACCAGACAAGACCAGACAAGACCAGACAAGACCAGACAAGACCAGACAAGATCAAACAAGAACGGACATGATCAGACAAGACCAGACAAGACCAGACAAGACCAGAGAAGACCAGACAGAACCAGACAAGATAAGCCAAGACCAGACAAGACCAAGTAAGAGCAAACAAGACCAGACAAAACCAGACACGACCAGACAAGACCAGACAAGACCAGACAAGACCAGACAAGACCAGACAAGACCAGACAAGACCAGACAAGACCAGACAAGACCAGACAAGTTCAGACAAGACCAAATAAGTGAAGAGTAGACCAGAACAGACCAAATAAGATTAAGATCTGTATATCTTCTTCTTTCTTTTGTGTCCAGTAAGTGTTGTATTTGTGCTGGTAATCGATAGGATCTGTTCTTTGTTTTGCGAGGTCGCGTGTTTGGGCACGCGGCACGCGTGTATTGTGTTTCCCGCTGTCTGAAAACTTCGTTCTCCACGTGGCTCGGTGTATAGTGAAGTTAATTAGTTTCACCTTTATGCGGATTCGTTTCGAGTTACGCAACGCGGCGCGGAGAACTATCGGAACTGATTTTGCCATGTTCGTTTCATATTGTTTCTGTTCGGTTACGTGAAGAAACCGTGCGTATGATACTCGCAACACATTTCGATGCACGTGTCCTTTAGTTAGGTAATTACATCCTTTTTGTTTCAAAATGTAGAAATATAATTTTGTTTGTCTAAACTTCTCTTGCCTTATCCGTCTAGTCTATCTGGTTTTGTGTCTCTAATCTTGTCTGCCTAGTCTCTCTAGAGTTGTCTGTCTAGTCTTCTCTGTGTAGTCTTGGGGGTTTATTCTTGTCTGTCTAGTCTGATCTGTCTTGTCTTGTCTGTCTAGCATTGTATGTCTAGTCTTCTCTGTGTAGTCTTGTGTGTTTATTCTTGTCTGTCTAGTTTTGATTTCTCTGTCAAGCCTTGTGTGTCTAGTCTTGCTGGTTGTTTGTCTAGTCTTGTCTATCTAGTCTTGTTTGTCTAGTCTTGTCTGTCTAATAATGCTTGTCTTATCAAGCTGATATCTCTTCAGCCAGCTTAGTCTTTTCTATTTAGCTACAAATGGTATTCAAGTTTCTCTCTAATTTCTATGAATTTTAATGATTTGATCTGTGCAGACGCTGGAGGAGGCAGCTAAGTAAACTAATGTAACGTAATTTACAATTAATAGTATTTGTTCGCGGCAAGAGTGTGTACAGGGTGAGCAAGCGAGTATGAAGTGGCACCGAGCCTTAGGTGAGAGACAGTCTAAACACAACAGAGCAGAGGGATAGCCGTGTTTGTGCACGATCAGAGAGTCGGCGGGTGCATTTCGTTTCTGTTGACCGAAGGCGCGCTTTAGGATTTCCCCAGCCCCGACGAAAACAGCCGTTCCGTTCTCGAAATACAAGCACATTTGTCCTCATTAATGATGTCCTGAGCTGTCGATTTAATTGCTACTGATGTATGTTTAAACACGCCGACTCTACACTATCCGCACTACACCACCCCGGGCCGCTGGTAACGCAGCGAATTTACAACCCGGACGAGGATAAATCACTATGCAGTCAATCACAATATCTATAATATATTTACCTGCTCGTTCATATCCCGCATTATCTGTTTATCTAACTGTAATCTATTACACATCTTCCCCTCGCCAACGCCAATTTTAGGGAATTTATCAACGCTTTTATCATTCACGGGAAACGGGAAATTAATTCTAATCTGGGATTTACACGCGGAAAATTTATCTCTTGACAATACCGGAATTGATTTACGACCAAACAATTTCAACTTCAAGCCCTTCCGCCGAGAGGGAACGATACGTAATGCGACAGAATGCTATTTTATATAATTTTCTTTTCTCATTGTTCTTACTCGATGACGTGATCTATATATTCGTTTTATGGATCGGTATTTACGACTACTACCCGTTTAAATTACATAACATTATATAATAAATCAAACAAGATTACAAGATTATATTCGAACATTCTAAGCATATAGAGCAGATCAAGTATCCAGAGGTAAAACAATACAGCCTAGACATGGACAAATCTAGATGAATAACACAACTGAAAGCAGTAGACGTACAAGATTAGAGAGACAAGATCAGAGTTTTTCTTTCTAGTCATGCCTCTATAGCCTTATCTGTCTAGTATTCTCTATCATCTGTCAAATCTTGTTTGTCCAGCCTTGTCTGTCTAGTCTTGTCTGTGTAGTCTAGTCTGTCTAATCTTGTCCGTCTAGTCTTGTCTGTCTAGTCGTGCCTGTCTAGTCTTGTCTGTGTAGTCTTGTCTGTATAATCTTGTCCGTCTAGTCTTGCCTGTCTAGTCTTGTCTGTTTAGTGTCGTCTGTCTACTTTGACTTGTCTGTCTAGTCTTGTATAATTTTGTCTGGTCTTGACTGTCTAGTTTTGTCAGTCTAGGCTTGTATGTTTTGTCTTAGTTGCGAATGCGCTATAATAAAAAATAAATAGAGAGGGCCCTTTTATTGAAACGAAATCTAATAAGCAATCTACTAGCCTGATGGAAATTGAAAATCTTTGCCAATATCCGGTTGAAGTTCTTACCCACAGAACTTTAAATTTTAGCAACACACCATCTATCATCTTAACATTCAATACACCTACTCTACCCAAGTACTTCAAAGTGGCTTTTTACAACTTAAAGGCGTGGGAGTAGATTCCAAGCCCAATGCGATGCTTCCGGTGCCAAAAATTTGGCCATAGTTCCATCAGATGCTCAAGCCCACAAATATGTCCCTGCGGAAAACCTCACGAGGGTATATGTGTTTCACCCATCTGTACCAACTGTGGCGGAGACCATTTGGCAAGCGCTCGGTTATGCCCGAAATATAAGGAAGAAGCAGCTTTCCAAGAAATTAAAACAAAAGAAAAAATTTCATACTTTGAAGCAAAACGTAAAATCATTGTAACCACACCCATAAATAATAGGACATATGCAAATGCGGTCTCGACTCCCACAAGACCCGCGCCGCACGATGTGAAGCAGCTGGCTGCAGCCCTTATTCCCGCTATTATGGACTCCCTAAGAAGTTTAATTCGTCCAGACATTTTCCAAGGAAACACTGACCTTGACTGACCAGAAATCTCAGCTCCCACACCAACCATAGTAGAAAAAACTCTGGAAACAACTAGGAAACAGACTCCATCCTTCCGCGCAGACATTCCGCGCAAGAGGATAATGGCAGCTAAGATAGATAAGATAAGACAGATAAGATATATATATATATATATATATATTTACATATACATATATATATATATATATATATATATATATATATATATATATATATATATATATATATATATATATATATATATACATATATATATATATATTCAAAGCCCCAAAAGCAATGGAGGAAAAAGACAAGAGAAAGCGAGGTGGTCCACCGGCCACCAGAGCATCTTTACTCTCGGACGACACATCTGAACCAGAACCAGATCCCAAAAAAGTCTGGGTCAGGTCTAAAACCAAAGGATGGGAAAGAGGAGGACCCAGGAACCAGGGTCATACAACGTCCTCGGATAAAAGCAAATAACTCGCTCTTATTTCCCACCTACGTTCTATAACCTATCTTTAAATTTTCCTAATATCCAAAGCGCAAATAATATGTATCCAACAAATTTAAAAATCATACAGTTAAATCTAAATCGCTGTAAAGCAGCACATAACTTACTTGGACAAACAATCTTCGAAAAAAACATAGATGTTGTTATAGGTCAAGAGCCAAATAGACACATGGCTGATAACTCCTTCCTCGACTTAGACGGGGATAGCTTTATTCGCATTAACAAATCATCGCCCGTGATGTCCTACAATAGCTGCAAAGGCTTTGTCTGTGTCGAACTATCAAGATTTTACGTCTATTCTTGTTATCAGTCGCCAAGGAAAACACCCAAGGAGTTCGAAGAATACCTAGACCACCTAGAACTTCACCTAAAAGCCTGAAGAGGAAGTCATTCTGGGAGGTGACTTAAATCCAAAAGCTCGTATCTTCGGATCAAAAGTCCAAGATATCAAAGGGATGATCCTAGAAGAGTGGATTGAGGCAAACGACCTCTTAGTTATCATTGAAGGAGACACACCTACCTTCTCAAACCACAATGGCTCTTCCCTGATAGACATAACAATAGCAGCCACGTCTATCAGCAGAAAAAATAGCGAATGGAAAGTAGATCAAGAACATGAAAACCTAAGCGATCACCGCACAATTACCTTCGAGGTTCGGGGATTTCCACACACAACTCGTGCCCAAGAAGCACAGAAACAGCTAGGCTGGAAACTGACAGCCGAGGGATGGTCTAGATTACAAACAAAACTAGACTCGGAACCTGATCATGACAGCGAACCACCCGAAGACCATACGCAAGCAGTCCAGTAGAATTTGCCGAATATATTTCCAAACTGTGCGATGAAAGCTTTCCAAGATGACGTCGACCATAACACTGCCACCAATCTACCCCCTGGTGGACTACAACAATTGCCGCTAAGAGAGCCGCATGCATCAAAAAGAGAAGAGTGATGGCGAGGAGGAACAAATCTAACGCAACTGATGAACAGAAACATGAGGCTAGAATCGACTATAGTAACTCAAAATAGCTATATACGCACACAAGAAAGAGCTGTGGAAGGATATTTGCAATCAATTAGAAGAAGATATTTGGGGCCAAGGTTTTAAAATTTTATCAGGCAAACTAAATCTTAGACCAAACATTAGCCTAAGCGAGAAAGAGATAAGTAGCCAAGTATAAAAACTGTTCCCAACTGGATGGTCCCCGTAGTAACTGAAATAAAGACCTTTGACCTGGAAGATATTGTAAAAACTGCGCAGAGGATCAAGACCGGGAAAACTCCAGGTCCAGATGGTATACCCACAGATCTGCTCAAAGAAATAGCTACCAGGAGACCGGAAATCGTCTTGAGAGTTATGAACAGCTGTCTAACTAAAGGAAAATTTCCAGATATTTGGAAGGAGGCACGTCTAGTACTCATTCAATAACCCAAAAAAGATCCGGCCGATAAAACATCATTCCGGCCGATTTGTATTCTAAATACCCCAGGTAAACTCTTGACATAGAAAATGCCTTTAATTCAGCTCCATGAGACCTCATAATTGACGCACTTAAACCAGCGGAAATTAGCCCATATTTGATTAAGATGGTCCAGTCATACCTCAGCAATCGATCACAAATGTCATCACAAATGTCATCATGTTATCACAAATAGCGGCTCAAAAATAGAAACAACATGCGGTGTCCCACAGGGCTCCATTCTAGGACCTACATTATGGAACATCTTCTACAACAGCATATTAGAACTCGACTTAGGAAAAAACGTTACCTCTGTTGCATACGCTGAGGACCTAGCAGTGATTGTCTGCGGTAGAAATGAGTCACAACTGGTAGAGTCCGCGCACAATGCCGTAGCAATAATACACCAACATCTAACAGAACTAGGGCTTAAAATGGCACACGCGAAATCGGAAATGGTAATCCTTGTGGGTAGAAGAAAACTCAAGACTCTGTCGGTAAAAATTGGCGACGCCATAATAACGAGCAAGCCGGCAATCAAGTACCTGGGGGCTTAGATAGAAATACCCGTATGACTACCCACATCAAAATCAAATGCGAGAAAGTCGAGAAATCACTAATGGCTCTGACTAGGATCACCCTAAACCTCTGGGGACAGAGCGAAATAAAACGCCGAATACTAATGTTCGCGGCGTCTTCAGCCATCCTGTACGGTGCACCCATCTGGACGCAAGCGCTTAAGCATTTTTTATATAAAAATAAACTAGAAGCCCTAAACCGTAAAATGGCACCAAGAGTTATTTCGGCATATAGAGCCGTCTCCACTGCTGCAGCAACCGCTATCGCCTCACTACCGCCTCTCGGACTGAGAGTCAAGGAGATGGTCTACATATACCGACTTGGAAAAAACAGTAGGTCTGATTCTAAAGATAAATGCATGGAGGAGTGGCAGCAAAGATGGGGAGAATACAATGGTTGGATCAAAAATCTTATAAAAGACGTTAGGTTGTGGAGCAGGAGAAAGTGGGGTGAAGTGGATTACTATGTTACACAGGCCTTCACTGGGCATGGTGTATTTGGAACATACCTTTACAAAATTAAAAAAATAGAAAACCCAATCTGCTGGTTCTGTCCGGACATTGATTCAGCCGAACATACCATTTGTCACTGTGTCAGATGGATGGACCTTCGTGAAACAGAAAATCAATTATGCGGCACAGTCATATCAACATCTAATGTGGCAGAATTGCTTCTAAGAACAGAAGCAGATTGGAACGCAATAACAGCAATGATGGGGGATATAATGAAAGCAAAAGAGAAACACGAAAGAGAAAACCGAATTTAAAAACGAGGAGGGATAATTCATCCTGAAGTAATGCCTATAGGTGGTTTCCGGGTTGTTTCTTCTTTTTTAATTTTTTTTTTTAAATTTTTAAGTCTTGTTTGGCTTTTATCATTATTTTAATAAGAAAAGAAGTCTTGTCTGTTTAATGTCGTCTGTCTACTTTGACTTGTCTGTCTAGTCTTGTATAATCTTGTCTGGTCTTGACTGTCTAGTTTTGTCAGTCTAGATTTGTATGTTTTATCTTGGGTGTCTAGCCTCTTATGTGTAATCTTGTCTGTCTAGACTTCTCAGTCTATTCTCGTCTGTCTAGTCTCGTTTGTCCAGTAGAATTTGGATGTTCTTGTCTGATTAGTCTTGTCCGTTTAGTCTTGTTTACACTTGTCTGTCTAGTCTTGTTTGTCTAGTCTTGTCAGTCTTCTATGTCTAGTCTTGTCTGTCTTGTCTTGTCTATCTAGGCTTGTCTGTCTAGTCTTGTCTAATCTCGACTGTCTAATTATGTTTGTCAAGTCTTCTATATCCAGTCTTATCTGTCTAGTGTTGTCTGGTTCTCTCTGCCTGGTCCTATCTGTCTAGTCTTGTCTGCATAGTCTTATCAGTCTAATCTTGCGTGCTTAATCTGGTCTGTATAGTCTTCTTGCTTTTGACTATACTGTCGAGTCTTATCCGTCTGGTTTTAATTTAGGTCGGTTTAGATAATTTAAATGCGATTGCATTAAAACAAGTAATTTAGTTTAATATAATGTATAGCGGACGTTTTGAATAATCAGGTTGCAGTTATTAAGTCCAGATTTAATCTCACACGAAAACTGATTTGAACTCATAACTAAATCCGCACGAATTAAATTCGGAAATATTTTCGAAATTTTAAACCTGGAGCTTGGATTAATTAGATACTGGTAAACCAGCAAAAATAAATTTAGTATTCTTATAGTCTTGTGTGTATAGTCTTATCTGACTAGTCTTACCTATCTGTAGTTCTCCTGATAGCTTTGCGTATTTTATCCCGGTTACTTTTGTTTATCTGGTCCAGCCTGCACATTTTTCTTTGTATAGTTTCATATTGTAATCTAATCTTCAATTTGATCAAATGACCCAATCGTTTTACATAAATGTTTAATCTTGTGAGTGTTGAAATTTAATTAAACGATAGAGAAACTAAATAAAGCGATTCGTTTTATCAAAGAAAAAAATGTAAAGTAAATGAAAAAAGGACAGATGGAGAAACCCAAAGCGGAATAATGAGCGTAAATATGAGTAGTAGAAAATATAGGAGCGATAAAAGTTTAATCATCGCGAGCAATAAACCGTTTTAATAATAAAATTGTGACCGTTTCGGTTGGACGTCGCTCTCGCCATCCCCTCAACCACATATACATGCACAGAAACTCATATACAAAGCATAAACCGGGTGTAAAACAAGTTTAACGCGCCGTTAAAATATTAATTCTCGCAGATTGCCGACTATAATTGATACCGCGCCGGCGATAATTAATCCCGATACAAAATTACGCCCGTTTATATAAATTATTTGATTTTTAACCGTTCAACATGACTATCAACAATCAAATTATACATAACAATTTTTAATGATAAATTTATATATTACGAGAAAGAGTTAACAGGAAAAATTGGAAAAGCAAATCTAGTCGAAACTCGATATCCATGATTATAAACCGAAAAGGCTAGGCAAGACTAAAAGGACAGGAGTCCTAGAGTCCTAAGACAAGATCTACAAGATAAGACAAATATGATAATACAGACATGACTTGTCAGACAAGAGTAGTAGAAACAAGACTGAGAAAATAAAATCGTAGACAGAAAATACAGAAGAAATTAAAATGACATAGTAATAGGCTTATGTACTTATGTTGAACTTATTGTAAATTTTATTACATTTAGTGTAATTTTCCTGTGTAATTTCGTTTTATTCCTGATATTTTTGCTTTTTTTATTTGTATCGCGTTTACTTTTTCGTTTTTTTTTTGTTTGAAATTATTCGGGCAGAGAGCGTAATGATCATATATGGAACATTAAGTGCAGCCAAAGGCCAATTTGTAATGTTTAAGAGGGCCATTAAAAGGTCGATAAAAAAAGTTGCGCGCTGCCAACAGAGGCCGCCTCCGGGCCGCCCCCCGCTAACGATCCATATGCATAATAAACCTCGTATTACTCTATGCATTAATAGCCTTTACCATACTAAACGTTAATTTAATGTAAGATTTACAGGCAAGACTTGAGAAACTAAGCTAGATAGATAAGACTAGATAGACAAGACTGTACAGGAAATATTAGAGAAGATTAAATTGTCAAAACTAAATTGGCAAGACTAGACCAGCCTTGATAGATGAGACTAAAGAAGATTAGAAAGACGCCGCTAGACAGACAATTCTGTATAGAGTAGTCTAGATAGAAGAGACTAGACAGATAAGACTAGACTAGCAAGACTGCAAAAGTAGAGAGACAAGTCTTGAAATTAACTAAGAATACAATGATAATTGAAATTAATTAATTGTTAAATAAGAAGTGTTTCTGTGCATCTTCCTCTTTTAGTCGCCGTTACAGTCCGTTTAAGGCTTTGGTGTCTTTCTCACTGAGGGTTGCCCATCTACTTCGATTTCTTGCATAGACTTTCCAATGTGTTACCCCGACTTCTCCCGCGTCTTCCTCCATACTGTTCAGCCAAATTGTCCTCGGTCTGCCACACGGCCTGCATCCTACTGTAGGGACTTCAGGTTTCCGTTTGGGGGTCTAGTCTCCTCCATTCTGTTTATGTGTCCTGCATACTGTAACCTACCGCATTTAATTGTCGCTACCAAATCTGGCCCATTGAAAATCTGTCGTGGTTCATTACGATCCACATTTAGCTCATGGTTCATTAGGATCCTCCACTAGGGATCTGAATTTACTCCGCCAAAATCTTACGTAGTTCTTTACGTTGGATGCGGTTCAATTGCAGTTCGTATGCATTTATACAATACGAGAAGGCTATATCATCTCACCCAAACTTTTTACCCAAGCGTTGGAGAATGTATTTAAAAATCTTTTTTGAGAATGAAAGCCAATACCCTTTGCCGATATTGCACTTACCAGCAGCAACCCAGATGAACTAGGTATAATGCTACGAGAACTCAAAGAAGTCTGCATAGCGGTAGGGCTGATAATGAAACTTCAGAAAACTAAAATCATGAGTCCTAGCAATATAATGGTCTCCATCGGTAATCATACTCTTCAGAAAGTAGATGAGTATGTACCTATATCAGGGACACAACATCAAGTTGGGAAAGGACAATCAGACTACCAAAATTACCAGACGTATCGGCTTGACCTGGGCGGCGTTTAGCAGGCTCAGTTACATTCTCCAGGAACCACGCATCCCTATAATGCTCAAGAGGAAGGTTTATGAATCATAGATCTTGTCGGTCGCAACGTATGGGCAATATACCGTAACTCTGCCAAAACTCAAGTGTGCGCCTTTCACCTTCGCAACAGGGAGGCAAGGAGACAGATAAATATAGTGTGGTGTGGCCAACAGTTAGAACACTGCCCAACTCCAAAATACCTCGGGGTGACACTAGATCGAGCTCTCACATATAAGCGCCATTGCCAGAGAAAAGGTAGCAACAAGAAAGAACCTTCTCCAGAAACTGACTGGTAGCTCATTTGCAGCACAGCCAGCAACATTGAGATCCTCAACCCTTGCATTAAGCTTCTCTGCAGCCGAATACGCTGCTCCAGTATGGTGTGCATCCACGTACGCAAAGCAAATCGACGTCCCTTTGAATCAAGCAGTCCGCCTAATAACAGGTTGCCTGAAGCCTACGCCACTTCAACAGGTATACTCTCTCGCTGGAATAGCACCGCCCCGCATCAGGAGAGAGGTAGCTGCTGAGGCAGAAAGGGGGCGACATGAGACCGACCCAAGGCACCCGCTCTATGCCACCAACCAGCTAGACCTAGACTCCGATCCCGCCACAGCTTCTTGGCTAGAACAGCACCTTTGCAAGTCTTTCAGGAAGCCAGAAGGCTCCAGAAATGGCGCGCTGAGGCCCAAGACCCATCACCCAACAAAAAGAGGAGCTGGCACCGGGACATTTCCTCCCATACCCAATCTGGAGAACGCTCAACAGACTAGGCACAGGAGTCTCGAGGTGCAGAGAAAACCTGCAAAAATGGGGAATGCTACCAGAGGACGAAAACCCTCAGTGTTCCTGTGATGAAATCCAGATTCTTCCACACCCGCTGACCTGCACCGACATGGGACAGAGCTGCACCGGGAACGACCTAATTTTAGCTAATGACAAGGCTATCAGAGCCGCAAACTTCTGGAAGGACATAGTGTGATCCCGACACGAATAGTAGTAGTACTTCTTAATTGGTTTATTGATAAAAATGTTTACAATTTTAGCGACCGAGATACCGCCGTTAGGATCTGTCCCAGTGTCTACCTGATTTAATACTAAGTTAGTACTGTATAAATCTATCGTTCTAATGTTCTATAAATTATATAAAGTAAATAAGTTTAATTCTAAAAATGTACATATAAAGTAGGAATATTATTTAGGATAAGAAAACATTTACGGGCCATAATCGGTTTTAGAGAATAATTCTTCGCTTAGTCTTTTAGCAGTAGGGCAGTTTGGACTATATGCTTGATGATTGAACGAGTCGGTCCATATAGGGCATTTTGCGGATTCTCTTCTGCATTCTTTAACATCGTGTTCCCACGAGCATCTCGCGCATACTTGTTTGCTATTGTACACTTTAGCAATGGGCTGACCTGGCTTTAAACACTTGTAACAGTGTTGGGTGTATAGATAATCCTCCGGCCGATGTTGATTCCAGCCGATAGAAATAAATCTGTTCACTAAGAATCCGCGGAATTTGGGAAATACCTCTACTACCATGTTTATTTTCGCGCTTGGATTTTTCTCTTTGTATTTGTGGCTGATTTTTATTTAGTTTTCTAAATTATCTCTACTTTTATATTCATTCGATATTAAGTAATTTTATTTTATTAAATTATCTTTCAATTGCTCAATGTCAATCTCTTCACTAACGCCTCGAATTCTTAGTTTAGGATTATTTTTTGTTTCTGCTTTAACTGAAACATCTTTTAATTTTTCATTTACGGACAAGGTAAGTTTATCCGCATCTTTTTTCGTTGGGAAGTTAATTACTACCTTCCCGTCTTTCGTGGTTTTGACCGACTTTACGCTAATGCCATCGGAAACTACATTCACCGTTTCAATCCAGCTCCTTTTTATCTCCAGAGCGCTGACATTTTTATTGATATTTTCTAGAATAATGACGTTATTGCTTGCTCTTTTGATTTTATCCGCGTAGCTTTCCGTCGCATTTGGAGTTTAATAGTAGCTGTCCTTGGGACCGTATACCTCGAGTTCTTTTCCCTGCGTTCGACCGCCTCGCAATATCTTCTTTCGCGAAGAATACCACAAATCTCACTATTTATTTTTGAGAGTTTGAGCACTAGGGAGCGAATCTCCGATTTTTCCTCCTTCTTGATAGTATTTCCACTAGCTATTTCAATAAGTCTTTCCGTGATTTCTGCATTTTGTTGTTCGTCATTCTCTTTGAGTGAAAGGATAGTCTCTGTATCACGTAAAACTTCTTTGGAAGTTCCTGCTCCTTCGTCAATTTCAATCTCCATGTTAATCACTGACGATTTTTATCAACTTCACTTTGATCAAGATTTACCGCAAAAGAAATTGAATAGAGATTCAGAGAGAAGAATTAAAGAGCAGAAAAAATTTTAGTAGCAGTAGTACTGTAACTCTAACGATGTAAAACGCAAATCGACTTTGAGTCTGCCAACGAGCGATGGAGCGAGCAATGCTGGGAATCAGTCTCAGAGACAAAATTTGAAATGAAAAAATCAGGAGGAGAACAGGGGTCGTTCATGTGGTTTATTGAGTGGTGGGACTTAGGAGGCAATGGGCGGTTCACATACCGAGAGACAAATGGTGCATCTTAAGTGGCAATGGGCGGGTCACATAGCGAGAGACAACATCCTGTGGACTAAAATCCTATTACAATAGAGGCCGCGAATATCGAAGAGAAATATTGGCAGGTCTCAGGCAAGATGGCGGGACGACATCTGACGCCATGCGGAAGGAAACTGGATAAAAGTAGCCTAGGAAAGATCGATAAGGAAAAGTTTGGAAGAGGCCTATGTTCTGGAGTGGACGAAAACTGGCTAAAAGAAAGAAGATCCATTTATAAGGGTCTAAGTTTCGCTGTCTCAACATTTTTCGCAACAACTCTGCAGGCATCAACATTTTTCAACAGCCTGGCTGTTTCAACAGCCATCTATCGAAACAGATTGTTGAAAATACAATGTGCCATGCTAATAAGCGTATGCTGCGCTTACCGCACTGTGTCGAATATGGCACTACAAGTTATATCGACAGCCCCGCCGATTGACCTAATGGCGGTAGAACGAGTCTCCAATTAAGGCACAAATAGAGAAGGGAGGGCTTTTCACAGCAGCGCACTTAGGATCAGATGGCAGCAACGCTTGTACGACGCAAAGGAAGGGAGGGTTACTAGAACTATTATCGCAGCAATTGAACCGTTCAAGCGCACCCATGACGAAGTGAAGTACTAAGCGGGTACGGAAGCTATGCCACATATATTAAAAGAATCGGAAAGACAAAGCTACATATACTACCGCTGCTTATACGGCGATAGCTGCAGATACTTCCAGAGAACAGACTCAGCTAAACATACTACCTTCGAATGCCTTCAATGGGCTGACCTCAGAACTACATCAGATCGGGTGGTGGGAGAGCCTATAACTCAGGCAATATGGTACCGCTAATGTTTAAAGACGAGGACAACTGGCAAGCAGCAGCAAAGGTGTGCGCCACGATCCTCAGAATGAAAGACGAAGACGAAGGAAAGTAAAGGCTGGCAATCAAGAACGAGAAACCCTAATGAAAAGGATCACCACTTTGAAGTAATGGGAACGCTATGCCGAAGTGGCGTACAGATGCCAGGGGGGTTTTAGTGGATATGCTGGGCACGAATATCTTGATCCACACTCCACGGACATGATTTCCCCTCCTCCCATAAAAAAGACATAAAAGATCAAAGAAGATTAGATTGACAAACCTAAATTGACAAGACTAGACAAAACTGGCAGATGAGTCTAAAGAAGATTAGATTGAGAAGCCCAGGCATATTAAACTAGGCACGCACAACTGAACAAACAAGAATAGACCAGGAAGGCCAGACAATATTTGATAAGACGCATCTAGGCACACAAGTATAGATGGAAAGTTCTGTATAGAATATTCTAGATAGACAACACTAGGCGGACAAGACTTGAGAGACAAGACTGTGTCCTCTTAAAGAATATAATAATTATTTAGAAAAATTTATAGTTAGTTAATTATTAAAGTGTTTATGTATATCTTCTTGTTGTTCTTACGGCCCGTTTAGAGCTTTGGCACTCTTTTCAATGAGGGTTGCCCATTTACTTCTTGTAGAAGATTTCTAATTTGCCATCGCGGTTGCCCTCGCGTCTTCCTCCACCTTGTCCTCGGTCTGCAATGCGGCCTGCGTCCTCTTGTATTGACTTCCAGCTCCCGTTTGGGGTGTCTAGTGTCCTCCATTCTGTTTGTGTCCTGCATATCTTTACCTACCACATTTTATTGTCGCTGCCAAATCTGGCTCATTGAAAATTTGTCCTAGCTCATTGTTCATTAAGATCCTCCACCACTGGTCTGCATTTACTAGGCCGATCTTACGTGGTACTTTCCGTTCGAAGCGGTTCAATTGCAGCTATTGTGCATTTTTAAGGGTCTATGTGTCGCTGGCATATGTCACCACTAGTCTAATTAATATCTTGTATATTCTTAACTTGGTTCTGCGCCACAGGTATTTGCTGCTGAGTATTGGGTGTAGACCAAGGGTGGCCAACCTTTTTGGAAGCAAGGGCGCATTACAAATTTTCATGAACGTTGCGGGCGCAACAATATGTAATGACATCATATATGTTTATTGTTAAAGTTGTTATTATTTTTTTAATTCTTAATTATTCTTTCTTAATACTATTTTTCATTTAATTGTGATTTATACCTAATTTTGATTATTTTTTATTTTATTGCATAGGTTAAAATAATTTAAAAAAATGTAATAACAACTTTATTGAAGGACATTTATTACATAATAAATGAAAAAAATTATTCGTTAATGAGAAGGTTGAGACGTATTTCTTGACATAATTTTTCAAAATCAGGACAGTAATTTGATACTGCTACTCTTAAACTGTCATTCAAATTTTCATCGATAAGAAATGATCTAAACTTATTTTTGATAAATTGCATTGAAGAAAATGTGACTTCACTTAAGTAAGTCGATCCAAAAAGAGATTTTAACTTCAGTGCACATTTTTTTAATATTGGATATTTACGTACTTCAACTAATTTCCAAAATTCGTTGTCCATATTAATAACTTTTAAAGCGACGTCATTTTGTAGTTCTACAATTTCCAGTTCCAAATTTTCTAAATTTGTTGCATAAAATCCATTTATTTCTGTACTTAAAGTAGTAATGTCAACATTAATGATTGGATTTTGAAAGAAAAATAAAATCGTTTCTAAGTCACCTAGCCAACTAGGATCTTCAAGTTTGTTATAAATTTCCCCTTTTTGTTCAAGAAATTCCTTTGCTAAGCCACCTCACTTCGGTGTAAGTTATTAAATCTGAGAACTCAGCACCATCATCTTCCAATAGCTTTTTAAAGAGTCTGTGCTGTAATGGTGCAGCTCTTATAGAATTTATAATTTTTGTTATGAGATCCAAAACGTGGTTAAATGAAAAAACTTTAGTACACCTTCAGCAGAGCTTGCTGATATATAATGCAGTGGTAAGCAAAAAAAAATGGAAATTATCCATCTTTTCAACATAAAGTTATAAATCCTTTATTTTTACATCATTGCTGGAGCTCCGTCGGTTGTAATTGAAGATAATTTATGTAAGGGAAGTTGTTGTTCCAAAACATAATTTTTAAATATTTGATAAATATCTTCTTCACCTCTCGTTCTTTCCTTCATTGGCCAAAAGCATAGAATTTCTTCTTTCACAGAGTAGTCCTCGAAAACCATTCTTCTAATTACTACTAATTGAGATGTGCCCGTTACATCCAAAGATTCGTCCATTTGAAGTGAATACCAAGAGCACCTATTCATATCAGATTCAAGTTGATCTTTAATATGGGTAGATATAGCCGCTAGCCCAAGTATCAAAGAGAGAATCGGCACCAATAAGTAAAGCTTGTTTAAATAATTCCCCATTTGAATATGATTTCTTTTTCTTCGCAAAAAAATGTGCTATTTTAAACGATGCCATAGTTACATTTTTTGATTTATCTGTTACCTTTTTGAACAATAATTGTTGGCTGAACAATAGGGTGGAGCGAAATATTTTTTTTAAAAAATCGGTGCCTTTTAAGCTCAAATTAATCCATGCAAAATATTATTTTATTTGATTTATAGCAATAGCCTCCGCAACGTCATTGTATTTTTGAAAAAAATATGGTTTTTAGACTAATTGAAATTTTAATGAAGAAGAATTTATAACTACAGTTTACTTTCTATACAAAACAATCAAAATGCATGATCTTAAGTTTATAATATAAAATAAGGGGAATGAGGGAGCGCAGCAGGGGACAATTAGAATACTTGTCGCGTCGTCAGTGGACTATTAGTTTTGGCTCGAATTAGACTTGCGCTAGTTATTTAACAAGTAACTTAACGTGAATTTTGTTTCGTAAAAAACATGTAAATAACATGTTTAGTGTCTTTAAATGCCTTTAACTGTCTTTAAAGTGTCTTTAAATGTCTATTTGGTGATATTTGTGAGATAAAAGACAATATTCTACCTACTTACGAAGATGTAATAAAATACTAGGAATGGACAAGACATCAACTAAAGTTGCAATTGGAAACTGCAAAAGAGCCCATATTTTCAGAAATAGCAGATATAGTGACATCCAGAATTGAAAATATATGGCAAAATGCATCTATTCCGATAGTAACACAAGTGTGGTACAGATTTTAAAAGCATACCATTTAAAATGCAAAAACCTACTCAAGTCTGTCAAAAGGCTCTCTCCAGAAAAGTTAGAAAGTTTTCGACAAAGTAGTAAGGTACTTCTTGATATTTCAGCATGCAAGTGTAAAGATTTCCCTCAATGTATCTGTCGCAAGGATAAAAAGGTTCCCAAACAAGAACATGCTTTTTTAATTGATCAAAGAACCTCTCGGAGTATGATAATAGGTGGAATCGACATAAGTGTTACGAAGAAGTTGCAAAAGTTCCTAAAGGAATGAGGAAACCGCCCAACTACAGCCTTAAATACTTCGTTATCTGTTATAGAAGTTAGTACTTCTCCGGTATCGTCAGCGTCTGAAAGTCGTAGTAGTTCAGATAATTCCACTAACACCCTAAACAAAAGATTTTTTCTTTACTACTTTATCGAAGACCTGTGACAAGTATGGTGTATCAGATAGAGCAGCTGCAGCGATTGCGTCGTCTATAGTGCCGCCTATAAATTTCAATGCTGCAACATATATTAATTTAATAAATCGGCAAGAAATATTAAGTGAACCACCGATTATGAAAAACTTGTCTGACCAAGAAATTCAGTCTATCGTTTTATGAGGTGGTGAGGGTAAAGTGTTGTTTTTAAGGCTTCCATGCCACCATGCTAACTAAAGCTGTTAAACGGGCTGTAAAATTGACGACAATAGCCTGCCACTTCTCAATGCATAAAAAAGTCACAATTAGGTGCAATAAGAGCCAAATTGGAATCACGAAACGTAATGCCTAAATTTGAGACAAAAAGAGATTTTTGAGCAAATTAATTGGCCTTTTTTAATAATATTTTTATTAAAAAAATGTCGTATTTTTGATTAAAGGTGATTAATAAATATCTGAATTATATATTGTGTATAATTTTTCACCCATTTATCATTAAATTAAGCTTAATATATGGCCATAACTGTACTAGACTTTTATCATTAAATTAAAATTTTTGAGGTCAGTGCGGAGGCAGAAGATATTCATCAAATGTATTCAAAAATTATATTTATTTAACCTTTAATATAATGCACCAATCACAGCCAATGCACCAATTTTAGCCCTATTACAACTATAAATTTCGAAAAAAATATTTTTGCATACATCACAGTTCTGGGGCTAGAGGATTTGCTTTGTACATTGCTCCGTCTCTTCGCGAATATACTAAACATTAATTGAAATGCAAGATTGAGATTAAGCTAGTTGTTTGGTGTTTTAATTAGACTATGTCAGCAACAAAAAAAGTTGAAGAAATTGTTTGTATGGTGTTAATTCTATTTGGTTATTTTTATTTGGTTATTTTTGGTTTTCGTTTTTTATATTACAAAAGTCAATTAAAATAATGCACCAATCCCCCCCTATTACAACTTTAAATTTCGAAAAAAATATTTTTGCATAAATCCGTGCTCCACCCTACTGAACAATCCCTTCTTTAAATTTACTATTATTAACTATTTATTTTCTCAATTCGAATAGTACTATGAGGCATATAATTTTTATCGAAGTTCTTATGTTCTAATTTGAAATGTCTTTCAATATTATATTTTTTAGTAGTAACGGTACGATTATTGCACAGAAGACAAACACTATTTCCTTTTACCTCCACAAAACAATATTCTTCTTCCCAATCTTTTTGGGAAATGTAAGAACGTGGTCGTTTACTAGGACCTGCCTCAACCATACTGAGTATTTTTTATTATTAAATTAATAAGATAAAGTAATAATAAAAGCAATTTTTGTTGAGATCGATAACCAACGTCCCTAGACTACTGCGCCATGGAAAACGTTCAATGCTAACAATATGCGTAATTGTTTGCAACCATCGCGTCGGTGCTAACAACGCGACTGGCGCGACCTCTCAGATAAATTTGAAACTTTATTTCAAAATGAATAGACGACCAGTCGAACGAACAATTTTAGTGCGCACCTCCTTGTAAGAGATAACGAATTCATGTTTTAAAAACTGTTTTCTTACTACTGTTTTTGAAATTTTACTGCGCATGCGTCAATGTACTTTCTGAGATGGCACCCAGGGACGTTCATAAATAATCTTTACCAAAATCTTTAGTGTCACTCTTTCGACACTAACTGTCACTGAACAATTATTAAAATTTATCGGGAATTTTTCTGTGGGCGCATAATACATCGCTTACGGGCGCACTTGCGCCCGCGGGCGAGGGGTTGGCCACCCCTGGTGTAGACTATACAGGCAACGCTTCCCTACTTGTATGCAGTTTGTGACTCCTTCGGATATTTCTTATTTGCTGTTTATTTGCCATAGTATCGTTTCATGTCATCCAAAATGCAATTACTAAATGCAACTACTCGTATGACAGTTCTGGGGCTAGAGGATTTGCTTTGTATATTGTTCCGTCTCTTCGCGAATATACTAAACATTAATTGAAATGCAAGATTGAGATTAAGCTATTTGTTTGGTGTTTTAATTAGACTATGTCAGCAACAAAAAAAGTTGAAGAAATTGTTTGTAAGGTGTTAATTATTTTTGGTTTTCGTTTTTTATATTACAAAAGTCAATTAAAATTTGTCCTTAAATCGCGATTGGTTTATCGATGTTAATTAAAAGAAAATTGTTTTTGTAGCCGTGTTTGGGACAAGAAGTATTTCAAATAATCAGGGTTTCAATGTTAATTATTACCAACGCCACAAACAGAAAATCACTAGATAAAAAGACTTTTTGATCAAAAATTTAATTCTCTACAAGTTTTATTTGAAACTTTTTTCAATATTTCGCTAAGTTTCATGAGTTATTTTCGCGCTTTTAAGAGAGATAAATATACAATAAAAACAAAAATTAATAAAGTCAGAACATAGCCCGAATATATAAATATATTCACCATTTCCGGAGCTCTATAACATTGTTAAGTCTTTCTAGAACTACCAAAACAAATCTCATGTGAATTTTGCCAGTTATTTGCTAGCTTCAACCTTCGTGCCACTCAACTAAAATCAGAAAAATATCATTGTTTTTTAAGATCATGTCTTTCTATTAACTTAAGTAAATAGCCATCTGCAGACGCGTTACGAAATTTATTTCTCATTAATGCAGCTTTGTTTTTATGAATAATAATAATAGGAAAGTCGTAAATAATAAAAATATCTGACACTTAGTTATCCACGTCGGTTTCAAGTAATTATTTTACAAATTATTATTCATAAAACCAAAGCTGCACTGATGAGAGATAAATCTCGAAACGCGTCTGCAGATTATTCACTTAGTGCCACGAAGGTGGACTGAAAGCTGGTTAATAACTGTAAAATTCCACATGAGATTTGTTTTTGCAGGCCTAAAAGACTCAATAATGTTATAGAGCTCCGGAAATGTTGAATATATTTATATATTCAGCATAAACAACACTACAAAAGCGAAATATAAGGGGTATATGGACATTTTTTTGCGTCATTTTGTTACATGACATGTGAACAAAATCATAAAATTTTTATCTTATAGAGTTGCCTTATTTACACTGAATTAATAAATTCACTATGTTTTAACCTTTATAATTCACTATGTTTTTGCCACACTTACTATATAAATGTGGTTAAAACATAGTGAATTTATCGATTCAGTGTAAATATGGATTACCACTTAGTAACGGTCGCAACCATCCTATTCGTTGTTTTATTTGTTTTATGTATAATTCTATTTGTACATAAGACTATTCTCTTTGTTTATTTTTATTATTAATTTTTGCTTTGAATTTTTATGCGATTAAAGGAATATTTGTGACAGACAGACGTAAGTAGCCAGTCAACGCTAAACAATTCGTACCAGTTAGGCGTGTGTGGATGGGCTAATTGATTGTTAGTTGAGTTGAGGAGTAATGTTAGTGATTATTTAATAGAGTCTGTAATATGTAGCTCATTAAACACGAACCACTGTAATCCTCAATATTGCATTTAAACCGGGATTAAAGACCGCGTATAATTGTTGGCAATTATTTGATATCTATACGATTAAACTTGTGAATTTCCAAAATGTAATTGGATAGAACTACACTAGAACAGTTAGAAAACGATTAATATGTTTGTCTAGTCTTAGTGGTAGTTATGTACATACATAACGATACCCAATGACTATACAACACACGTGAAAAAATTCCATGCATTACGAAATAGTATAATTTGCAACTAGGGCGGTAAGTTGTCAATTGGTCACGAGAGCGAAATTGGACGTACGAAGGAAGTGAGTGCGCACATAAGCTCCAGAGGGCAATTGACAATACCGCCCGTGTTGCAAATAATATTTTTTATTACTCATGCGTATCTTACAAGTTTGGAATCCAGAGGCCAACAAATAGAATAATAAATGAAGATTTTGATTTTTCAATTGTCTCCGGTGGTACGAATTCGTCATAAGAACCCTCATCAGTCTCCGATATCACCATAGACTTTACACTCATTTTTAAACGTTTTCTTCAATTTTTATTTCTATTTTGTAATGAACAAACAATTCTGACCCTTTTATAATATAGAGGTCTTGATTGTGTTTACTTTATTTATTTTTTTTTTTTAATGTATCTTAGCTATATTGAGTTTTTGCGTGCGTCACCCAAATTATGTGGTAACACAACCAAAAATGGCATTTCTAGCACTAAAAAACGTGCGCCAAGATATTACTTTTAACGCATGAGTAATAAAAATGTATTACAATCAGTAATGAAACATATAAAAATGATGATGAGGTAGTGGATGTAAATTGTTAAATTTCTGATAATTTAAGTGTAAACAATGTAAATAATGTTAATGGTATTGAGAGATTGAATATTAGTCCTGATGGTGAATGTAGTGATATTGATTTTAGTGAATTTAATTTCAATCATGATGACCATAAAAACCGTGTAAAAACTGAGGTTATACAATTTGATGAGATATATAGTGAAATTGGTAGTGATATTGGTAGTGATATGATATAGTGATATATAGATATATAGTGAAATTGGTGGAATTAGTAGTAGTTGAAAATTAAAGTTATATTGAAAGTAAAAAGTTCTAGCAGTAATTTACAACAACTTCGCCAATGGCCTCTTGGCCAATAGCATCAACATTTTAATAGTCTTTAGTTAAATCTAATTTCCGGTTTGTTAATATTATTACGAGAAGAGGGACATCCAACTTTGCCGAAAACAGCACAAGCACTACAGCTGACTAAAAGTTGTAAAGTTCACCAATCAATTTAAAATGTTAAAGAATCAGATAGATAGATTATAAATATTTATTTACAGCTAATGACTTAAAAAAATTCTCTAATGCTTGGTTTATGATGAGCTTTAATGCTTGGCAGATGATCGGTTCTAACGTCTGGTCAATGACCGGCTTCGATGTTTGGCCAATAATCGGCTACCAAGCTTGGCCGATCCATGTTTGCCATGCCTAGCCTAGGGGTATCATTCGATCCAAAACCATCCCTGGCTTATTGAAGGTATCCAATTATTGGACGATGATTGAACATTGGTCGCCACCCATGGTTCAATAATTATCATTCTTTGTATGGATATTCTTTTTATTTGGACATGAATGTTCTCCAGTAGAATTATTTCAATAATCAAACCAATTTTAACATTTTCACCATAGCTCCTTTAATTTGAATCCGTTGGATTTATCAGTAAAATTTCCTGCTGCGCTTTATCAATACATTTCGTCAATATATAATATAATTTTCTCCGGCAGTGCCTCGAGGAGGAGCGCCGGCTGTTCGAAATACAGAGCATAGTTTAAAAGTTGGATCGCTCGGAGCGTTCCAATGGTGGCCACTTGAAAACTTTATTATGTTTGATGCACGGCATAGAAAATAGAGGGTGTGCACCATACAACTTTCAAGTGGCATCCCTTCGCCTCGTTCTTCGTTTTTCGCCAGCTTCCTTTTTATTTCCGGCTGCGCTCCGTGTTTGCAACAGACGGAGGGCCGAGCGCACGAGCCCGGTCACAAGCGTCCTTATGGATATTGTTTTTAAATTCAGTTTGAAAGTTTCTTGTCTTAAACTCAAATATTTGCGGGAGTAATATGTTGGAATCGAATGCAAATATGTTGTTTTAACGGAAATTCAACAAGGAAATTCATATTTTGAACCAAACTCTATTATCTTATGAAAGACCAACAAGAGCGCACAGGCAATGCAAAAACTAAACACGAAAACCTACATTGACGAAATTCGTACAAATAATTGAGGAGTTGAAGTGAAAACCGAGTTAAGTGCCAAATTAAATACTTAAATAGGAAGTCGATTTCTTTTAATTTCGTTAGGAAAAAACCTAAAAACACCTTGCAACACTAACACGATATTTTTTTAAACTACTTTCCTGTACATTTGAACAAAGCTCGGTTTTCAGGTTACTTGGCTTGGAAAAATTTACCTCACTTTTGGAAAAAAAATCGAAATGGAATTTTCGGCACTTAACTGGGTTTTTACTTCAACTTCTTAAGTTATGTAATTATTAAATGTTCCCAACAAAGACTAACAAGATCGACAAGACAATGCAAAAAGTAGACACATAAACTTAAATTCCAGAGATTCGCACAAAAAAATTATGCAATTATTCAATGTAACCTAAGTTTGTATTGCATTCGGTGGTAGAGCAAATGATTATGTGTGGGGTGGATTGTAATAAGAACTATGACATGTTTGTAAATTAGTCGCAAACACGTTTCATGATAATGTCAATTGCGATCGTTAATGTTTAACGTCGACCAAACGATGTTAATTTCTGATGACAAATTTGTTTTAATATTTTACTCAACGCTCGCGATCGCAGATTACTCCAATTTATTACACAGAACAAATACATCATAATTTTATTTATTAAACTAGTATTAGTTGTACACACGAATGTAGACAAGATTAGATTATATGACTGCTGATTATATGAATGCTAGACAAGATTGGATAGACAAAAATAGAATGACAATATTAGAGAAGCAAGACATGACAAACATGACTAGAGAAACAACACTAGTTTAAGCAGCAAAGACTGCAAAGACAATACCGGACAGTCAAGACTGGACAAACAAGACTGAATACATTAAACTGGATAGACAAGACTGCACCGCTAAGAATGGATTTGCAGGTCTAGATAAACAAAACTGGATACACAAGACTGGACAGGCAAGTCAAGAGTGAACATATAACTATGGACAGACACTATTGAAGAGGTAAGGTTGGATAGACATGCTGGAGTGACAACAATAGTTAGACAAAACGAAATAGACAAAAGTAGACAGAGAAGATTAGACTGACGAGACTAGACAGATAAGACAAGACCTGCAAGAGAAGACAGACAAGACTAGAAAAACAAGACTAGACAGACAAGATTAGACCGACAAGACTGGACAGATAAAACAAGACCGACAAGACTAGACAGACAAAACTAGACTATCATAACTAGCCAGACGAGAATAGACAGACAAGACTAGACGGACAAGACTAGACAGGCAAGACTAGACAGACAAGACTAAGCAGACAAGACTAGACAGACAAGACTAGACAGACAAGACTAGACAGATAAGACTAGACAGACAAGACTAGACAGACAAGACAAGACAGACAAAACTAGACAGAGAAAACTAGACAGACAAGGCTATGCAGACAACACTAGACAGACAACACAAGACAAACAAGACTTTTCTTTTGAGGCACGTAGGTGGCGGTTATACACCTAACCAGACAAGTGGTTTTGGATTCCATATTATAATGAATATATTGTTGTGTCTTAATCCAGTTTTGTTTTCTTTGAGCATATGTCCAATTATCGTTCTCGGGTTGAGTGGTACTTCTAAATTGGTTTTAATTTCATGCCTTTCCATTTCCCATCGAGAACAGTCGAATATTGTATAGCTCACAGTATCGGTTTCTCCTCAGTATATGCACTGGTCGTCTGAGGCTCTGCCAATTTGAGGCAGATAGTCCTTAAAACAGCCGTGGCCGGACAATACTTGGGTGAGATAGTAGCTGTTTTCAACATGCTCTCTGTCTATCCAGGGTTGGAGTTCAGAGATAAGAAGTCTGGTCCACTCTCCTTTAATGCCTTGCTTCCACTTTTGCTGCCATTCTTCAATTAATTTTTTCCGGGACATTTTTTTTAAGTTTGCTGCGACCTGTCTCCTGCAGTTTTCTTTGCTCTTCCACAGCAAGTCGATTGGGGGTATACCCGCGATGGTAAAGACTGCCTCACTTGATGTTGAGCGGTAAGCGCTAAAGATTCTTAGCTCCATTTGACTTTGCACTGCATGGAGCTGTTAAATATTGCTCTGTTTTCCCAGTACTCTGGCCTATATTGGTGCGCCGTACATCATAGTGGTCTGTACTGCGTAGCTGAGCAGTTGGCGTTTACTGTTCCGGGGTCCCCCAATGTTAGGCATCAGTTGTTTTATTGCTGCCATTGTCATTGCCATTGCCATCGAGCTGTTGCCAATCAAAAGAAGTGTGGTGTGGAAAGAGCACATCAGCTACTCTACGTACTGCTTCTATTGTTAATGCAGGAATTTGTAAGCAAATTTTCATATTTCTTCTTATGATTTGAAAGGCCCCCCCATGTGTCATTTTCTAACTCAGAACATAGTTTTTCCAGTGCTCCTGCTTAGTTTTGTTTATTAACTGACGCAGCTCCTTCCTTCGGCTCTTATATACCTGACTTGCCTCCTTGGTAACTTCGCTATCAGAATGTTTTGTCCTTAGGCGTTGGTACTTCTTCCTGGCAGCAGTGCAAGCAGGTCTTATGCTCGAAATTTCCTCGGTCCACCAGTATGTTGTCTTTTTTATTTTTGGTCGTCCTTCCCCAGTTATTGAGTTTTTACATGCTTTGTGCATCGACAGAGCTAGTATATGTGGTTCTTGAGTTAGGCATGCTTTAATTTTTTCTCATTCAGGTGCTTTCTTGTCGACCTAGTTCTTGATAGGGGAGCTATTTCTTCTGAACTTTTGTTTTCTTGTATGCTGTAGATGATGTAGCGGTGGTCACTCAAGGATTCTTTGTCCGGCACTCTCCAGCCTTGGAGCTTGCTTGCGATTAAGTTATTGCAGAACGTGATATCTATAATGGACTGAGAGTTTCCTCGCCCAAACGTGTAATCATTTCCCTGGTTTTGTGCCAATAGATCTAGTTCCGCAGCCCAATCCGATACCAGGTTTACTCTTTTGTCCATGCCTGAAGAAGAAAGACACACAAGACTAGACAAGCAAGACTAAACAGACAATACTAGACAGATAATACTAGACGGACAAGACTCGAGAGACAAGACTAGACAGACAAGACTAGACAAACAAGACTAGACAGACGACAGAAGACAGACAAGACTAGATAGACAAAACTAGACAGATAAGATTTGATAGACAAGACTAGACAAACAAGACTATACAGATAAGATAAGACACATAGACAGGCAAGTCTAGACAGACAGGACTAGTCAGACAAGACTAGACAGTCAAGACTATACAGACAAGGCTAGACAGACAAGACTATATAGACAAAACAGACAAGACAAGACACACAAGACGAATAAGACTAGACCGACGAGACTAGACATTCAAGACTAGACAGGTAAAACTAAACAGATAAGACTGGACCGACAAGATTATGCAGACGAGACTAGACAGACAAGACTAGACAGACAGGACTAGACGGACAAGACGAGACAGACAAGTCTCACTCACTCACTCGCTCCGTTGACTTTGTGGGGAAGTGACGATCCCATGCCGCTCTCAATATCTGCCTCCATTCTTTCCTATCTAGCGCCTCATCCTCGCATCCAGTGACGCCCGTCTGTTAAGAGGTCACCTCATCTTGCCATCTAATCCTCGGTCTTCCAGGGTGTCTTGAGCCTTCCATCTTCTTCTCGTAAATCTGACGAACTATTCTGGGAGGAATCCATTCTCGCTTTCATGATTTTCACTACCCTGGATTGTTTGTCTAATTTGTACAACTCATGGTTTGATCTGAAGACTCATCTTTGAGTTTCCTGGTTAAAAATGGGTCTAAAAGTTTTCCTGTACACCTTATTATCTTTTGGTGGCCCTCTATGTTTCGGCTACGTATAGCAGTACTGGTCTGATGATCGTGTTGTATAGCTTTAGTTTGGTTTTTCTAGTCAGCAGCAAAAGTTAACTGTGTTTGCGTCCTGTAATATAAATTGGTGCTCAACTTGTCTTCTGTTGCAGTCATTTATATTGACGAGGTATTTGAAGGTTGGATTGTTCTTAAACTTAAATTGTCTATATTAAGGTTATTGCGTTGCGTTGGTATTTGTTCCTCTCGCCACATTTTCAGGGTAAACTGACGCAGTTTCTTATGGAGCTTCTCACCCCCATATTTCAGTAATTCAACTGGTATACCATCCGAACCAGCAGCTTTGTAGTTTTTCAGTTTTTTTCAGACTGCTGCTTACCGCTTCATATGAGGTACCATTGATGAAAGGTTCTACCGTTGAACGGGTGTTTTTCTCCAGCTTGTTCTATGGTTCAGGGCAGCTCAGTTATTTGTTAAAGTACTCTTGTACTCTTGTAGTACTCTATGCCTGTAAAATGTGGATTATTCCTTGGATGATGTTACCATCAACTGATGATCGCGGTTGATATTCTTTCATAATGTTTTTTAATGTCCCGTATACTTTACGGATGTTGTTCTGTTTCTGGTCGTTCTCAATGCTCTCTAATGTGTATTTAGGGTAAGGTAGCCTATTATGGGGAGGCTTTTTAAAAAACGTCGTAACACAACTTCTGGGAGTATGTTCGAGTACGTTTTTGTTTGTTATGCTCCGCAATTATGTCTGGCTGTAACTAGAAAATATTATTCTGAAAAATCATATTCCTGGAAGGTGGTATTAATCATTTTACAAAAATTGTGAATTTTCAGCATGTATGAGAAGTGGTCCCTAATATGAGGAGTAACTAATAATTAATGATCGATAAATAGTTTTAATAAAATATTAAATTTATTATAAGATGAAATTGATTAGTTTAAATAAATCATTACAAAACTCACAGACATAGTTCTCATCCACCCCTGCACAAAGGACATGCACACATTTTTCACATAAAAGGCACGTAAGCCAGGCTTCTCAGTATGTGTCCTCGGTAAAAAAACCATTGCAATATAAACATTCAGCATTCTCTTGAGCTACTGGGCCTATAACCAGTACTTCATCATCTGTGTTTTGCAAAGGAGCAGCCTAGCACACCATCATCTGATTCTGATTCTGAAGAAGGTTTCTTCTTTTTATTCAGTCGAGTTTTCTTGGAATCTTTCATTTTACCATTGATCTTTCTTTTCCACTTCCTGTACCTTTTGATGTGTTCTTACCTCCGTTACATGTTGTAGTTTTTTGATTCAGATCGTTTTATTTTCTGTGCATCTTCTTTTTTCTTCTGAGTTTCCACTTTTTGTTTCATCGATTCTTCGAGTATAATTTGGTACGGAGAATTGGTTAGGATTAAGCATTTTTGTGCTCGCTCCCCTACTTTCAGTGAAATTTGTGTGTCAAATGTAAACATTTCACCCTTATTTGGGAAGATGGTATAGACAATAAGAAGGATTGAGCAGCCTCATTTGTTGATTGAGTTCCCGATGTAGAGGGTTGACAAAGTGAAACAGTAGATTCCATTTCAGCCGATACTTCTTGAGCTGAAAATGGTTCTTCATGGAGTGGGAAATCTGATGGTTGGAAAATAGTTCTTCTACGTGGATATAGGCTTTACGGAAGGTTATAGGTTTTACGGAAGCCACTTTCAGCAATTTCTGCAGTAGTAACTCGCAAATACGCCCTGCCAAAAAATTTCTCCAACGTCATGAGTAAGAGGCTGACCAGTCCGGATGTGGCATTCCACTTCTTTGCAGTTTTTAAAGGTCCCATGAACGACACATCAAGTGGTTGAAGTTTTTGGCTTGTATGCGGTGGTATCGTGATGATCTCAACTGCGTGCTTACGTGCCAAATTTATGACAAGTTCCTTGTATGTGAATAATGCCAATCGATGACTAATAAGTCGGGGTCTTCTTTTGCTGGTTTCGTGAATGAAATAAAATTCCGGAAACATTGTGTAAAAATGTCTGTCTGAATCCATCCGCTCGGATGGCAAGCAGCTGTTGAGCCTGGTGGGGTGCCCCTCATTAAAGTGTTCTTCAAGTTTTTCCTAGGGAAGATGATCATGGGAGGAATAAAATGTCCAGCTGGATTCATGCATGTTACTATAGTTATTAACTTTTCTCTTTCAATCTCCTGAACTGCAACTTGCACTACCGTAATTCCAGTCTCGTCACAATTATATAAACGATTCGGATTGAACTTAATTTTTTTCATAGTAGGTTCAAAAATATCAAAGAAATCATTTACAACTTTGGGATTGAATCCTATAGCTCTGGCTTTTGCTAGGCCTTCAGGCCTGCGAAATGATAATGCAGGGTGCCTTTTTAAAAATCCTTTCAGCCATTTTTTGCCAGCAACTTGTGCGAAAGTTGAGAATGTGGTCTTGACATTATTTTGCCTTGCCAGTTGAAAAGCTAACCTTCTTACATACAGTACGGATAAACCAAATTTTTTTTTTTCAAAATACAGTGTTCCGCTAGATCATTTTCTAAGATAAGAGGAAATAAAGAGGAAGAAAGATAAGAGGCTTTCTGCCCATCTTTGTATTAATAACATCCACTTCATCCTTGTCACTCGCACTGTAGCGTTCTAATGTTGTCTGAGGGACTCCAAGGACTCTACAAAGACTCTACTGGCTTTGTAGCTACCCATTAATCGCTTTCTCACAGCCTCAACAGCACTTTTCATCTTATCTGGATCCCACTGTTTCCGTGGAGCCATCTACAATAGAAACAAAAAGACTATTTGTAGAATAAAAACTAAGTTAAAAAAATAAAATTGTGGTCACCAAATTTGGTGAGGTTCCCCAAATTAGGCAATCTTGAGTGCAGGCAAAACAAAATATTTTTTGGTTACTTTTGTGAATAATTATGAAGCAATATGTGTGGTTTTGTGTTTATACATAGAACACAAAGTAATAATTAAAGTTGGAAAAATATCTTACCTTTTAATATAAAATAATCCACAAATAGAAATCACGAAAAATTAAAAAAAAAATTTAAAACACACTTTACAACATTGTGTCAGCACAACTACTGTTTGACTGGAATCCTTCCAACATGGCGTCCACAGACATTTTATCTAAATGTTTCATTCATTGTCCAACAGATAACAGTACTGTACAATCTCATACATAACCTCCCCAAATTACGAAACCTCCCCATAATAGGCTACCTTACCCTAAGGTAGAGTTTCTTCTCTTTTCGTTTGGTTCTGCTTGTTTCTCTTCTTGTCTCCCTGTAGAGCTGTTCTCATTCTTCATTTTTCCTGCCCTGTAGCGATGCTTTCCTTGCTTTGATGCTAGCTTCTACTGTTTTTCCGCATGTGTCGTTGAAACATTTCTTCTTCTTTCGTTGTTTCCACTTTTGGTAGTATGGTTTTAGCTGATTTTTGAATCACGTCCTTATCCTTCCACAGTCTATCAATATCTGTAGTTTCACCTTCATCCAATTCTCCTGGTTCATCAAGTACCTCAAACTTGTTGCTCATTTCCACTTGATATCGACAAGTTTCAGAATTTTCCGAATTTTCCGAATTTGTTTGTGATGTGTTTTCAGTTTTACATCCATAGATTCAACCAACAAATTATGGCCAGCGCCCATGTCAGCTCGTACTCCGTAAAGTCGTACTCCTGAAACTCATATTTTCTGATTTTGCGAATGAGATCATTCTAAGCCCAGTTTCAGAGGTTTCTTCATGAAAGCTTTCATTGCCTATCGTAGGTTGCAGGTGTTTCTCTTTTCCATGTTTGGAATTAAAAAATAGTACAGCCTTTATGTCATGTTGGGGTAGGCCTTCATACACACTCTCCAGTAGTTCATAGAAGCTGTGTTTCACAGAGTCCTCTTTATCATTTGTAGGTGCTTGCAAATCTCATTTCTGTTTCAATACTATCCTTTGATATGAGGATTACGGTTCCGAATTCATGCTTTCCAGATTTAGTTCCACTGCTGAACATAGTGTACTTTCCGAGGTTCTGTATGTCTTCTTCTGGAAATCTTGTTCCATGAATAGCAGCAATTTGTACTCTATACTTCTCGAGCTCAGTTTGCAATCATTAAATGTGTCCAGGCTTATAGATACTCCGTGCATTTAATGTACCAATTCGTCCATATTTCATTTGTCATGCCGCCCTAGGTTATCAATTCTTAAATCGTTCCGAGGCTTAAGTGAGAGATTCGTAAAAATTCTTTTTTTAAGTAAACACCCCAACCTGAATCAAATCCAGAAACGTTACTGTCACCGTGACAGTTGACTGACAAGAGTCTAGACAAAACTAGACAAACAAGACTAGAAGACAAGACTAAACAGACAGGAGCAGACAGAAAAGGCTAGAGAGACAACACTAGGCAGACAAGACGAAACACATAAGACTGGGCAGGCAAGACTAGGCAGAGAAGACTACACAGACAAAACCAGATATATAAGACTAAACGAACAATACTAGACAGACAAGACTAAACAGACAAGACTAAACAGACAAGGCTAGACAGATAAGACTAGACAGATAAGACTAGAGAGACAAGATTAGACAGATAAGACTAAACAGATAATACTGGACAGGCAAGGTAAGAGAGAAAAGACTAAACATTTTTCAAACATTATTTTATTTAAAACATTTAAAACATTTAACATTTGTTTAAGACATAAAAAATTTAATAGACAAGACTAAGCAGACAAGACTGGACAGGCAAGACTAGGCAGACAAGACTACACAGAGAAGACTAGCCAGGCAAGACTAGCCGACAAGACTAGACACAAGACTAGATGGACAATTCGAAACAGATAAGACTAGACAGACAAGACTAGACAGACAAGACTAGACAGACAAGACTAGACAGACAAGACTAGACAGACAAGACTAGACAGACAAGACTAGACAGACAAGACTAGACAGACAAGACTAGACAGACAAGACTAGACAGACAAGACTAGACAGACAAGACTAGACAGACAAGACTAGACAGACAAGACTAGACAGACAAGACTAGACAGACAAGACTAGACAGACAAGACTAGACAGACAAGACTAGACAGACAAGACTAGACAGACAAGACTAGACAGACAAGACTAGACAGACAAGACTAGACAGACAAGACTAGACAGACAAGACTAGACAGACAAGACTAGACAGACAAGACTAGACAGACAAGACTAGACAGACAAGACTAGACAGACAAGACTAGACAGACAAGACTAGACAGACAAGACTAGACAGACAAGACTAGACAGACAAGACTAGACAGACAAGACTAGACAGACAAGACTAGACAGACAAGACTAGACAGACAAGACTAGACAGACAAGACTAGACAGACAAGACTAGACAGACAAGACTAGACAGACAAGACTAGACAGACAAGACTAGACAGACAAGACTAGACAGACAAGACTAGACAGACAAGACTAGACAGACAAGACTAGACAGACAAGACTAGACAGACAAGACTAGACAGACAAGACTAGACAGACAAGACTAGACAGACAAGACTAGACAGACAAGACTAGACAGACAAGACTAGACAGACAAGACTAGACAGACAAGACTAGACAGACAAGACTAGACAGACAAGACTAGACAGACAAGACTAGACAGACAAGACTAGACAGACAAGACTTGACAGACAAGACTAGACAGACAAGACTAGACAGACAAGACTAGACAGACAAGACTAGACAGACAAGACTAGACAGACAAGACTAGACAGACAAGACTAGACAGACAAGACTAGACAGACAAGACTAGACAGACAAGACTAGACAGACAAGACTAGACAGACAAGACTAGACAGACAAGACTAGACAGACAAGACTAGACAGACAAGACTAGACAGACAAGACTAGACAGACAAGACTAGACAGACAAGACTAGACAGACAAGACTAGACAGACAAGACTAGACAGACAAGACTAGACAGACAATACTAAACAGACAAGGCTAGAGAGACAAGACTAGGCAGACAAGGCTAAACAGACAAGACTGAACAGGCAAGGCTAGGCAGACAAGACTAGACAGACAAGACTAGAGAGGCAAGACTAGGCAGACAAGACTAGACGGTCAAGGCTAGACAGACAAGTCTAAACAGACAAAACTAGACAGACCAGGCTAGAGAGACAAGGCTAGGCAGACAAGACTGAACAGACAACACTGAACAGGCAAGACTAGGCAGACAGGAATAGACAGACAAAACTAGATATACAACATAAGGCAGGCAAAACCACACAGACAAGACTAGATAGACAAGACTAGACGGACAAGACTGGATAGACAAGACTCGACAGACACGACTAGACAGGCAAGACAAGACAGACAAAACTAGACATACAAGACAGACAACTAGACAGACAAGGCTGGGTAGACAAGTCTAGATATAAAAGTCTAGACAGACAAGGCTCGACGGACAAGTATAGATAGACAAGACTAAACGGTCTAGGCTAGACATACAAATCTAAATAGACAAAACTAGACAGACAAGGCTAGAGAGAAAACACTATGCAGACAAGACTACACAGACAACGCTGGATAGGAAAGACTAGGCAGACAATACTACACAGAAAAGGTTAGATAGACCAGACTAGACAGACACGATTAGACACTGTGTGCATTGGTGTGTATATAAAAATATCGCATTTGGACTTGTTTAATCGGTGTGTGTGAGTATTTGTCAGTTCACGTCTCGTTGAATAAGATCAGTTGTTCGTGGCGAGAGGAATGTCTGACGTGTAGTAAATTTTGAAATCATAAATCACAGATGGATATGAGAAAACCGTAAGTGAACAAAAAAGAAAAAAACGTACGATTTTCTAACGAGTTTGTTATAAGGATATGGGGGAAAATCTCTTCCCCGGCCATTTTTTTCTTCGGCTGTTTTCCTATTTTATTCTTGCTCTTCTTGTCGCGTCTCTCCCTCGCTGCTAAACTGGAAATGCGGAAAAATATTGCGAGATATTCAATTTGCTCTTCCTGTTTCTTTTGCATCAAGAGATTTATTATTTGTCAGTGGACTAATGGATTTGAATATTTATGATAAATATCTAACTGACAGTATTAAGATAAATACATTCTAATCCCAAGAACTACAATAATAAACAAAAAAAAGGAAAGTTGCCAGTAGATAACACGACTATTTAGTCTTGAGACTAGATGTGAAGCCCTTCTGATACAGCAGATTGTATCTTGTATATACTAAGAGAAGTAGTATTTAATTTAAAATCGAACTTACCTTAAGTGAAGTTCGATTGTAATTATATGAGTCTCGTTCTTTGAGATTATATTGTAGTAGCGCTACTTTGTGCATGTCCTCCTTACACAACCGGCCACACTTCATAGAGTTTAAAGCTTATTTTTATATTAAGTAATTTAGCTCGCATACCCAAACCCACTAGTCCGGGTGGTAAAATCTTTTACGAGAGGAAAAGTAGGAAGGGGTGTAATCATCTCGAACGAGACTCTCATATAATTACAATCGAACTTCACTTAAGGTAAGTTCGTTTGATTTTAAGTTATATTTCGAGTCTCGTTCTTCGAGATTAATTGTAGATGTTTAGAGCACAATGTTTATATGATTCAGTGTATTATGATTATAATTAACATTTACGTCCATTATATAGCTACGAGCATAATTTCCTTATTTATATTCAATACCAGTACATCCATGTTTTACTTTACTGATTTACTTGGAGATGTCTCGTCTGGTAGATTTTCGGACGCTGATATGAAGTCCGCTGTCTCGTATTCTGGCTCCTCTAGTTTAAAGTCCGTCCTGAGAATGGTTGGGAATCTGTTTTCTCGGCAGATGAAGTGGAGGCATGATTTGAACCCATCATATCCTTACCAATCTTCTCTGTTGATTTTGCTGTTTTAATTCTTTAACCCAATTTTGACCGTACAGCAATGACTCTGGTTTTGTTTTTTTGTAGTAAATCTTAGATAGATTTAGAAAGTACTGGAGAAATAAAGGTCCTTCTAGCTGAAGAGATCTGGTTATGCAGCTGTGAAGCAAGTTTTCCTGCATCGGACAGCTTCTCCAATAACTCTAACCAATCTAATTAAAATGTTTAAAATCATTGTAATGCCCTTTCGCAAAGCAGACAGAGCTGATCCGGCTAGGTTTTGTTCACTACCAAACAGCTGATCCGCCTTAATACCTGTTTCATTAAGAGTTGATATAATTTCCTCATTCAACTCGGGTGCTTCCAGAAAAATATTGCCACTACGTGGGTATTTGTTTAATAAATCAACTTTTATCTCCGTGGATAAACAATCCTTAAACCATGTAGACCATCTTAAAATCAGACTTTCATGCAAATTAACTAATTTTATGTAAATTGCTGTTGGATCATCTCACAAAACAAATTCTACTTCATCATCTAGTTTTTTAGTCTCCTCTTGAACCCTATCCTGAATAATACTGGTACTGATGTCTGGCTCCGGGTTATTTTGTTCATCAAAAATTCCATTATTCTGTTTCTCGATGTTAATATTTTCCTTGTTCGCTTCTTGAACCTCATCTCCAAATGAAAAATATTTTTTCCCTGATAATGCTAGATGAAGATTCACAGCACTAATTGTTATTGTCTCCTACACACAAGCTGAGTACAAGATGTCGTGTAAATTTAAATGATATAAAATATCATTTAACATTAAAATCTCAAATACCTGTACTTTTTGGTGATTTGTTTATGGTTTCTGCTAACGCTTCAACCATTTTTCCAAACTCCGCAGTCTCTTGCTAGTACTTTCCTCTTCGCTGTCTCTGCTCCGTTGTTTATTTTTACCTATGATGTAAGCTGATATGCTACGTTTTGTTTAAATCAAATTTTAACAAACAATTATTTTTATGTTAACCCTTAACCACCTGCCATACGTCTCACGTGAGAAAATTACTGCTACTTTGGTTCTGAGAGACGTATGTCAGGTGGTTAGGTGTTAAACACCTGGTTAAACACTCCGAAAAACATGTGGTTTCGTCCAGCACCAAGAACGTTATGAGGTGTGGCCGGTTGTGTAAGGAGGACATGCTCGGGCGGGAGCCCGACAATTTTAAATTCTGAACTTGTGGTTGAATCTAGTGGAAGGTAGCGGTACAAAAATGTAATCTCGAAGAACGAGACTGGAAATATAATCACTTTTAAAGTATGAAATAAAGCAAACATCTAAGGCCGTGTCTAACCCGCGGCACATTTTTCGCATCGGGCCCAAGTCAAGTTCCTATGCAGCCACAAACAGAACCGATATTTGTTTTTAATTATTATTATATATTTCAACAAATTATTATTATATATTATCATTTATTTCAACGGCATAAGCCAATAAGGAAGTTTGACAAAGCCGTAAACAATGTTACATATTTTATTGAAGCAAAACTGCTTTAGGCGCGACTTGGGTGTAACTCAGTTTTTTTTTCTCTCGGAAATGAAGTTGATTGACAGAAATAAGGTTAGGTAAAGATATATCTATATTGATGTCAATAGGTACGACATAAGCGACATAATTTCCCATCAATAGCTACAGCATAAGCTGTGGTAATAAACTTGTGGCCGAAAACTCAATGACCTCTTCCAATGTGACCCAGAGAAACAAAAAGAAACAATAATTAATTCTTAAACACACAAGACTGGACAAGACCAGACAATACCAGACAAGACCAGACAAGAGAAACTAGCAACATTTATTTTATTCTGCCTTATCCATCTTTGGTCTATTAATCGTTAGTTTTGCGTTGTGAATGGAAAATGTTTTCCGTCGATGATTGTCGGGAGAAATCTGGCATTGTACGCACGTAGCGGACCATCAGCGCGCCGAGCAGAAAATCAAATGGGTTTTTATTTATTCCGGTCGCAGATTAGACTGCAGTAATCAGTCCTCTTGCCCCAATAAAAACAAACCGGACACGAGAAAAACAACATCCCGGCGAAAGTAGAAAATGAGGGACGATTCGCTGGAGCGGCGAATCTAGGCCGACGAAATTGCACTTGAATCAGGAGAGCCTAAAGAGAGAAGCTATAATGGACTCATGAGGTTATGCGGTCGGGATTAAATAGATAGGACTAGACTGAAAATGATATTATATGGGGTACTTACATGAACCTACTTATAGAAACCAATATATAATTAATTCATCGTGTACTACATGTACTATAATTATACATGTGGAGTCTAGATATAATTCATCATGTACTAGTCAATTGCACTAGCCAAGATTCGAACAGATGGATAACAGAAACAAGTTAACTAAAAATAAACCGACTTCCAAAATATACCGACTAATTTTGTTTATGATTCCATTTCAAAATATTGTAAATATTAAAACTGAAATTAGAAGGAAATCAGTAGATTATGTAGCTGTAATATAAACCTGTAGTGACATATCCAGCTATAAATTCGTTTAACAATTTTTGTGATTGATCCAAACAGTGGACACCAATTAAAATAATTAATTAATTATAAGCCCGAATTAAAATCCGGCAGTGAAGTACATGGGATTATTTTCGATTTAGTTTGAAAAATGTTGTACATGTTATACATAAATGTTTCGTTGTAATGGAAATTTAAGGGGAATTGTTTTTCTGCGTGCGAATAAATTTACGTACCAATTCGAGAATATTTTGGGATTTATTGGCGATGTTGCTGTTGTTGTTTAAAGTATTGAGATTTGATCGAGAAAGTTTGTTTTTTGAATAATCAATGTAATTATTCCAAAAAGTTTCAAACAAAATTGGACTAAAATTTGAAGAGCCTCGAGAGAAGAGCTATTTATTGCAAATGAATTGTATATGGAAACAAAATCAGTAAAATATTAAATGTTAACCTGTAGTTACAATATCAGTACACAGCCAATTTGCTATCAATTCCAGATTAACATCCAAGGCAGAAATAATACATCGAAAAATATAAATAAATATTTACCAAAAAAAATATTGGAGAAAGAATGTACTTAGTCCTCCATGCGGAGACCATGAGATTAGACGGTCAGGACTAAATAGTCAGTACTAGAAAATATGCAAATATTTTCTGAAAATAATATTACTTATTGTAAAGGGTCTTCCAATAAGAGGTTTTATATTCAATAGCCCGCCATTTTAACAGTTGTCATGAGCCAACCTGTAACTACTTGACATATGACAAGTAAAAACTACGCCATTAATAAAATGGAATGATACGCTTCAACAATGCATTGATATTATTAAAATTCACTACAAAATGGTGAAAATTTCAGAAAATGTCACAGTTGGAAAAACTAAAGAATTTTTGGGCTAACTTATTATTTGTAATATTTCAACCATGTCACCCACATAATAACTTCAAGCTTTCGTTCGCCCTTTTCTTCATGTGTTTCTTATGCCTCTTCTTTTTCTTTTCTTCTTCAGAACTCGAGCTTGAAGAATCGGATTTATTTCCTTGTCTTTCCCTTCCAATTTCACTTTCTTTTTATTTACATCTGGAAAAATTGTTCGAGAAATCTACTTTTCTTCGTTACTCGCTGACTCTACATCATAATCAGGAACAAAACTAGTTTTATCTATGACTAAAGCTTTACTTTTTGGAACATCAACAGGTTTTACTTGCGTTCTTAGAACATTTTTAACCTTCTCCTTCTCTTTTTTGGCTTCTCTTTACTCTTCTGCTTTCTATCCCTTTTCTTGCACCTGCTATCCTCACTTCTAGTTCTGTTTCTTTTGCGTTTTTCTCTCTTACTTTCTTCTTCTTTCTTTGCCCTTAACCTGGATAGTTATCTTCTTCAATCGTTTACGCTTGTTCTATTTTTATCTCTATCTCTATCACTATCATGATCTCTTTCTCTAATCCTTTTATGATCTCTGTCATGATTCATATCTTTATCCTGATCTCTGTCACGTCTGTCTGGATTTCTATAATTTTTACTATGTCTTTCTTTGTTCTCTCTGCACTCTTAATTTCTGTCACCATGTTTATCTGCTATGTCTAATTTACGTTCATTCATAAATTCTTGAGAACGATTAGCTAAAGGACTTATAGTTCTTGATCTGCTGCGATCGTAAGTTTTTTCTACTCTTATAACTGTATCTAAATCAACTACTTTGCAGCCTAAACACTCTTTAACTAGTAATCGTACGGGCTTTGCAGATTCTACTTCAGTAACTGAAATCTCTACCTCTGGGACTCTTTCTTGATGTTCAGAAACCACTTCTTCTATTTTGGTTTCCTCTTCTTTCTTATCCTCTTTCTCGCCAGAGTAAAACTTGACATGGTCTAAACTGATTTTCTTCATTTCTATTGGGCCTATAGCACTAATAGCTTGAAAAATATGTCTTTTTCCGGGCGTTCGACACTAACCAAATTGTCTGAAACCTCTTGTTGCTCAACATCTATTCAAAGGACATACAACCTTCAACGAATCTTCTTCCATTTCCATAGGATTGTCGTCAAACTTCGACAGAACAGCATTTCTTCTTTTAAACGTGATGGCAGCATAATCTGATAGTTCGTTTCCAATTATTAAATCGTGAGGAATATAGTTGTCAGGAATAACATCAAAACTTAATCGAAATGGCAAATCATCAATTATTACCGATGTACTGAAACGTCCTAAACCATATTTCGTTGATGAACCAACTCCCACAAAAGGAATCTTCGTTTCGTCTAATCGAGGTGCGCCCAGCCGAACAGTACAGTGTCGATCTTGTTAGGTGTAAATCACTTCCAGAATCTAAAACGCCTTTTACATTTTGTCCCAAAATATTGATTATTTTATCCCTTTATTTTTCTCTTCTTTATTTTTTAAGTCTTTTTGTCACCACTTGTAATGCAATCAACGCGTGTTTGGTTATTACTCGTTAGTTTTTCGGGACATTTTGAAGCTATGTATGGTCACATTTTTTTTCGCATTTTTTGTCGCAACTAAAACACTTTGCTCCTAAACTTTTGTTCGGGCAATTTACGCTCACGTGATTTTTGTTACCGCAATTGAAACATCTCTTCACAACAAGAGATTCGGATTTTGCATCTACATTCGTCTTTATTGGTCTCATTTTCACTTTATTTCGTTTTTGCTGCTCATATGATACGAATCGTTCCTTTAATTCTTTAATTGTCTTTGCACCATACAAAACGGTTTTATTTATCTCGTCGTCCTGCACACCGTCTATAATATAATGAATTTTCGCCTCAAATTCGATCGGAACTTGACTCACAACTTCTAAAACCCGTTAAATATAGTACTGAAAAGTTTAATTATTTTTCTTCTTTATCAAAGTCAACTGACGATGAATTTCTTTACTGTTTATCACCTTTAAAAATTCCCCTTTTAAGCCCGTTTTCATCTTCGCCCACGTATTTACTTGGCACTCAAAATTTATGAAAAGTTTGGCTGAACCGCGTAATAATCGACGCGCAAACATAACTCGCTGAGCATCACTCCACGAACACATTTCCGCGACTTCCTCGAAATTCGCAATCCACCGCACTACGTTTTCATTTTCGTCTCCGCTAAACAACTCAAGCGAGTCTTCAACATCTTTATCTTCAACGTTTTCTCCTCTTGCTTCTCTAGGTCTTCTTTGGAGAGCAGCCATGCTAGCACATGAGAGCACCATGATTTCGAGCTGTTTCTTCAATTAATTTACTTTCATTAAGTTTACGTCTTTTGTCACCGACATTTCACTTCTCTTTTACTGTTATTTTCTTACTGATACGTGTTTAACCTCACTTTTTATTTTCACTTCAATCACAATTCAATCTCGGACGAGCCCCCAAAAATTGTAGGTTTATACAATAGCAAATAGATAATTATTATAGTTTATTAACAATAATGTAAAGAATAACGAAATTTAACAAAAATACTAATCTAATAACAAACAACACGTCCAAAAACAAAAAAAAACGTCCAAACGTAGCGCAGCCACCTTTAAAATCTACTACTGATACTGCAACCCCTTTTACATCGAATTATTGATTCCTACATTACTACAATACAAATAGGATACTGAACTTAACATCATTTTTCAATAAAGTCTCATTGATTTCAATGCCGTTCGTTTCAAAGCTTCCTGCTGCCCTCAGAAAAGAAAGTTTTAGGCTGAGCAGCGAGCCAGGCATATACCGCATCCTTCACTTCTTGGTCCGAATTTGTTTGTGCAACATTCACAGTGTGTAGCCCTGCTATGGAATTTTCGATCCTAATTCTTCCACTTGTCTGCAGGCAGATCACAGCCACTCCATTGGAACAAAGAGCAGTGATCTCGTTTTAGTTATCAAGATGTATCAGGGGAACGCAAACTCTGATACACCTTTCGACCACAAATTCTACCAAAAATTATACAACCGTAATGTTTACATAACTCTTCTTACTTTATTCACACAGATCTATGTTCTCGTTCATTGTATTGCTATGCTGTTGAGGTCTTGCTACGGAACTTCGAACCTGACTTCTTACTTTGAATTACCTGAATTTTTCTTACTTTGATTGCAGATAGATCATGGTCGCTCCATTAGAAGTTTGCAACAAAGAGGAACAGCGAACAGTGACCCAGTTTTTGTGGTCGAAAGGTGCATCAGGGTATTCCTAATAAAAATGAAGTAGCACATATTCTGCAAATTAGTCATGGTTTTACCTACGAAATCATCCACAGCAAACTTGGGTTTCCTTTGTGCAATTTGAGTTCCAAAACAACTCACAGTTGTTGTTGATATGCTGTTGTGGTCCCGCTATTCAGAATAAAATCTGTGCAAGATGTATCTTGCACCGATTTTATGACACCCAAGTCTGTTGTCGATGATTTCTTAGGTAGAACCACTACTAATTTGCAGACAATATGCCACTTCACTTTTGGTACTATTACACCTTTCCACGACAAAAACCGGGTCACTTCTCGTTGTAACTCATTGGTGCAAACAGGTAATAGAGTGGCCATAATCTATCAGCAATAAAAGGAAGACAAATGGAAAAATTGGGATCGAAATTATATAGGAGGACCATAACAGCATATCAATAAAAAAACGAGTACTCAGGTCAGTATGAACTATGTAAGAATGGTTTTGTCGACATTGTGGAAATTTTTTCATCCAGCCTCGTGTAATTATAAGAACATGATTCCAGACCACCGACATTCACCTTATTACTGCCAATTAACTTGAAAATTTAAAAGGCGACAAAGTTTTATATTTGCCAATTAAATACATAAATATTATATATAAACATTTTTTAAGGAATTGGATTATATAGTCTGTTTCTTCGGAAGATTTATATTTAGGTATTCTGTTTTGTTTTTCTTCTCGTTTGGGTCTACTTAGGACTACGAAGCTCCTTTTGACTCTTTATATGGGTCTGCTGTTTCTTCTTAGCCCAGAAAGCTTTCATTTTCTAGCTGTAGGCAAGCTTTTTCTCCTCTATCCACTTTGGTCTGTTGGTTCCTGTGCTGTTTTTGCTGGTAAAGGCCCCTGGGAATACTCCTTTTGGAATTGTCTGCCGAGTTTGGATCGATCCTCTATGATTTCTGGCGGAATGCCCCAGGTCTGATTTCACTAAGGTGGTTCATTTGTTTTTAGAGGCTTTCCCTCTACCTGTCGTGAAGAAGATCCTGTTTGTTAGGACATTTCCGTTCTCTTAAATGTCCATAAAAGGTTAGGCGCCTTTCCCTCATAGATGTGATCATGTTTTCTTGCAGGTGGTACAGCTGACTATTGTGTCTGATCCTGTATATGCCATCCTCTTCTCGTATTGGCCCTAGTATTCTCCTCAGGATTTTCTGTTCCTTAAGCTCTAGTTTCCTGAGTGGACCTTTTCTGTTCATCAATAGGCATTCTGAGGCATATAGCACGGAGGGTCTTACTACTTAGTTGTAATGTTTGAGTTCAAGGTTCTTGGAAAGATGTTTGGAGATGTAAATGCTCTTGAAGGAGTGGTAGACCCTCTCCAACTTGGTACATCTGGTATCCATAGCCAAGTAGTCCTCACTCTAGTTTGCTGAAATCCACTCTCCTAAATACTTGACTGCAACGACTTTACGAATGGTAGTGCCTTCTAGAGGAATTGTAGATGGGGCCTTTATGTTAGTGCTGAACACAGTTTTTTGCATGCTGACTCTCAAACCGTTCTTAGCTGTAAGGCTGTACAGTTAGGGGGCATGTATAGAGCAGCGAAATTTTCGACAATCGACTGAAGATCTTCTTCTTGTGAATGCGCTGGTGCATTATCAAGAAGCAGAAGTGCCTTTAGCGGTAGGTTCTTTTTCGAAATATATTTCTTTACTTCAGGAATAAAATGCACCTCAGCCAGTCTAAAAATATTGCTTTTGTATCACAAGCACTTCTTTGACCTGAGTAATGAACTGGCAATTTTTTAATTGACGCAAATGCACGTGGTCTTTGTGCTTGACCTACAACCAGCGAGGGCAGTTTGTGTGTTCCGGTTGAGTTCGCACATGGCATAAATGTGATCCTTTCTTTCGACATCTTTGAACCTGATGCACTACTCTCTGACCCAGAAGCTAAAGTTTTATCTGGTAGCAATTTCCAATACAAGCCCGATTCGTCCGCGTTATAGATTTGATCGGCAGTCTTAAGTCTTTCTTCCTAATTATGTCTATGAATTTTTCCTGGAATGGTTTCACAGCTTCTTTATTATTCGATAGTTTTTCACCACTAAGTTTGAGTTGGCGTATTCCATGTCTTTTCTTGAATTTGTCTAACCATCCTCTACAAGCAACAAATTTTCCTATTCCAAGTCTTTCATGTAAATTTTTTTGCTTTTTCCATCACTATGTCACCTGACAAGGGAACAGCTTTTCTTCGCTGATCTAAAAACCACATAAATAAGGCTGGGGGCCTTCAAGCTGGGGGTTTTCAGGCAACTTTAAAGTTCTTCTAGCGCCTGGACCCTTTTCTGTATTTATTACAAATGATCGCTTGTCTTCCTTGATTTTGATATCAAAAACAGTCGATCTTCCAACGTTATACTGATGCGCAAGAGTTATTAACGAAAAACCTTCTTTAATCTTGTCTAAAATCTCGCACTTTTGTGATATTGTCAATGTCACACGTTTTTGTTTCTTTGATGTTGAAGCCATGATTCAAAACTAAGTACAAAAATATTTTGAGAAAAGCACAAAGTAGCCGAACGATGCGCGGTGAACAAGAATTCGACGATTGATTCACCTAAAGTGAATGAGACAACCCTTCGTGGCACTGCGATATTCTGCGAGGCATCGACTTGCACGCGCAGGGGGGGTCGTTCGGATTATAGAGGCGTTCGGATCATCGGTAGTTCGGATTATCGAGGCTCTACTGTATTTTTCAGAAGACGATCCTTGAACTTTAGATCAACCGATTTTATGTTTTATCATATCGCACATCCAACAGAAAAGTGACACAAGTGCGAATTACTGATTTATCTGCCATCTTTCTGTTGAAAATCAGCTCAGATGAAAAAAAACTTCCGCTTTCTGGCGGACAATAATTGAATTAAACCAAAAATCGACTTCATAATACTAAAAACAACATCCTAGATACCCAATTTTCATGCAACATGGAATCTTCCCTGATGCCCTTAAACTATGTATTATAACTAATAACACAACGGCACAAAAATATTTGAAAAATTGTGAACAACGAAAAGTACCAACTTTTTAGACAAAAACAATCTTATAAGTAACGAACAACATGGCTGCAGGAAAATGAGGGGTATAGAAACAGACTGTTTTAATTATATTCAAAATATACACTAAAAGTTGTAGAATCAGGCCTTACCATGCGGAATTTTAATAGATCTCTCAGAAGCATATGAAACCGTCAACCACAACATACTACATGACAAACTCGACAAATTCAGCTCGTGCTTTAAACTTCTCAACTTATCCACAAAAGCCCTTCTTTACACACTTGTTTCATAAACTACTATTGGAGGACATAGTTTGAAAAAATAGTAGTTTTTGATACAAGTGTGTGAAGAAGGGCTTTTGTGCATGAGTTGCAACGTTAAAGCACGAGCCGAAGGTAAACGAGTAGGTTGCAATACTTAATAGAGACAGAAAAATTAATTAAATTTTAATATACGCCGGAAAATTTAATGCCATAGTGGTAAATTTGTTGCAATACATAAACAAACAGAAATCGTTTATTAATGAAACTCTATTTGATTTACATTGGACTTTTACACACAGTTATAATAATGTCATCCTTGACATACAATAATGTATTTACTAATGTGATCAGTGTGATTCAGTATATTGAAATTAATAAGACAAGCCCATGTAGTCTCTTGGGTACTGAAACACAAAAAAATCAGGTATTTAAAAATAGGGCTTCACACGAGAACGATATTTTTCTCGTCTCGTCTCGTCTCGTAAAAGCGAGACGATAACGAGACTGCATGTGGTCTCACTCTCGCGAGAGCGAGAACAGACAAATGGTAACGAGAGCGAGACGAGACAAACGGTTACGAGAGCGATAGCGAGACTAGACTAACGGTTACGAGAGCGAGAGCGAGACGAGACTAACGGCTACGAGAGCGAGAGTGAGGTAGATACTAACGGTTCCTAGAGCGAAAGCGAGACTGAGACGAGATGTAATTTTTTACAAAACAAACGAGAGCGAGACGAGATTTTTGAAACTCTCGCCCTATCTAGTCTCTATTCTAGCCCTATTTAAAAACCTTATTTATTTAAAAACCCTAAAAATATTGATTTCACGGGAGATTGCGGCCAATTTAGATGTTATTAGGTAGAACAAATACTATATTTTGTTTCTAGTTATGTGAAATTGAAACTCAACTTTGAACTACCCGCGTCCTGAATTTTCATGTAACTACCCGCGTGGTGAATTCTACACACAAAACTATGTAACTGAGAACATTTTGTATTGAATGGGGATAAGAAAATATATCGTCTTAATGAATTATGCCATGCTATTTGTTTGATATGCAACCATAAAAAGCATTAATTTAAATATCAAAATGAATTATCAAAACAATATTGCGTGAGCATGTATTAGACACATTGTAGACACACTGTGATGCGACAGTATTTTTTTAAATATTAGTGTACTTTTTTCAACAGTGTGTGTAGTTAAAGGTTAAAAAAACGAATTTGAATCAAAAGCCTTCTAATTGCACCTCTTTGTATTTTCTTTACATTGTCCATTGTCTTGCTTAACAAATGTAACGTGCGCATATATCATTTTCACAATTAAGTTAAAACATGTAAATTGTATATCATTTCTGTATTGTTAACAAAACCTCTTTGAGCGAATTTTGCAAGAATTAAACAAAAACGTCTCGTGGTCCGCTGGTCCCGTTCAACATCTCCATTTTTTCACAAAGATTGCGACCATTTATCAGTGCTTTATGAGCCGTGCGAAACTCGTCGGCGTAAAATTCTCGCTAGGCCTCTTTACCAAAAGCAAGAGATTTTTCCTCATTCCATTTTTGCGCTCTGCACATCTGCCGCAAATACATTTTGTATCTTACTTCCATTCGCATAAATATTGTACTGTTCGGCGTGCGGGGATGGGTTGCTTGTAAAGTAATTCCTATGATTTGTCATAAAGTGGAGAACGTCTGGCCGAGCCGTTGCTCACCGGCTCGACGGCCCGTGAAATTAAGTGCGAGTCTCGGACCGTGAGTTCCCTCACTAACACTTTCATATAAACATTCACTCGCCCAAAACATGACAACTTCCCTTACAAGATTCAAACAGACGGATAACAGAAACAAGTGAACTCGTCAACAAATAAACCGACTTCCAAAATCTTTCGAAAAGTTTTATTCATGATAATATAACACAGAAAAATATTGCAACTATTAAAAATTAGCAGCAGTAAATTATATAGCTATAATATAAATATGAAGTAACATATGCCGCTCTAAATTTGTTTAACAATTTTTATATTTAATCCAAACTCTGAATTCCTGATCCAAATTAAAAATATTTTAATTATTAAACCTGAAATTACAAGGGAAAACAGTAGATCATGTAACTAGACAATAAATATGTAGTGATATATAAGAAAAAATATAAGAACATCAATGATTAATTAATTAGCAAAGCCTAACAATGTTTAGAAGCAAAGCAAAGGGTCAAACAATATTGGAGATACAGGATCTTGCTGATGCGACTAATATACTGATAAGCTATATCCAATTCTTTATGCATAGAGCTTTCTTTCATATTGCCTTTCAAACAGCATATTTCTTTATTTCATCTCATAAATAGTTTCTAAAAAAATAGTTTACAGTCAAAAGTTTACAGTAGCCCGTTTTCTATGCACGTGTAGTTTATATCGCACATGGCATCGCACTCAATAAATCAAATTGTCAGTTAAAAATGAATATAAAAGTAATGCTCCATTTTCAATAAACTCCTCAAGTTAGCTAAAAGGTAATATGAAAGTAATAAGTTTAAAAATAATTCCGAAAATATTTATTATCATAAATAAAATATGTATTAGCTTACTTGAGTCACAAAATCACGCGATTAAAATCCGCGGGGGTTTAGCCGTAGTGTGGCCTAGGCCTAAGATTGGTAAGGGTACTAGATGTAGAGATGGATATAATCAAATGATAAAAATCTATCATTCGGTTATTTTAAACCATTTGAGAACTCGATTATTATTCGTGAGGACAAGTTATGAATGGTCACTCAGATTAGGGATCATGCGATTATTCTGGATCATTCGAGTTCTCGATTATCACTGGCGTGCATGAACAACCAATTACTCGGACTTGGAAATGGGAATTGTAATCGAGGATGGGTAGTCCTCGGCAGTGACAATCATTTTAGTACTCAGTTAGTGCTCGTGTGCATGCGTTACGAATGATCTCGACTCGCACTTGAGAATCGAAATCTGCAGTCAGCATCACTAGCCATTCGCTTATAGACATTTTCTTTGGAATTCAGAAAACAAATTTTAATTTAACTAGTCAACAAGTTACTAGACTAAGTCTGACTAGTTTTGTTTATAACTACATTCAAAAATAAATATTAAACCTGAAATTACAAGGGAAATCAGTAGATTATGTAGCTATAATGTAAATATGTAGTGACATGTCCAGCTATAAATTCGTTTAACAATTTTTGTGATTAATTGAAACCCTAAATACCAATTTAAATAATTAATTAATTATAAGCCCGAAATTAAAATCCTTCAGTGAAGGATTCGCCGGATTATTTTCGATTTAGTTCGAAAATAAATACAAATGTTTCATGGAAATGAAAATTTTAGGGAAATTTGTTTTTCCGGCTGGGAATAAATTTACCAATTCGCGTATGTTTGGGGGTTTGTTGACGCTGTTGTTGTTGCGAAAAAGAAAACAGATGGTATTGAGATTTCAACGGAAAAGTTTGTTTTTGGAATAATTAATTTAATTATTCCAAAAGAGTTTTCAATAAATAAACAGACATTTAATTATTTATTAATTCAGTTTTATGGCAGATTTTATAAAATTTCAATCGATACTAGGAAAATACATTGTTGCACAGAGTTCCTCAGAGAAGCGAAACTAATCCAATATGTATGGTAATTACATAATAATAATTCTCCCCTGAATTAAGTAATTAGTCATTGAGACACGCGTCTGTCTGTCAGTCAGCGCCGATTAAATTAATCAGAAATAATCTACGTAATACCCTCATAAATCATCGGGTGATCGGAATGGCGTCGCGACGCACTCGCACGTCGACACGCACTTGTTCTGCGACAAATTGCAACGCGCTACGAAAAGATTGTCTGCACGCTGTTGGCATTCCGAATCGCGGCTTTCCGACAAAACGACGGTGTCATTGACGACCATCCATTAATATGTTGATACATCAAATCTATCTCAATCTAGAAATAAATCTAGAAAGTAAGTTGGCGTACATGTCTAGAATAACCAAGAAATATACTAAGCGATGCAGTATATATTATACACTTCAAGATTGTTACGATCACATATACAAGATTTAATACATCAGACTAGACTAAACAAGACTAGAAACAAAACAGACTAGACATACAATATTAGATAAACAAGTCTAGAGAAAAAAACTAGACAGATGAAACTTGACAGGCAAGACTAGGTGGAGAACATTATTTAAATAGACCTAGTTAAGCTGGTTAGACCTCATCGGCCTAATTAGACCTATTTAGGCTACGTAGTCATACTACTTAGGGTTGTTATTCCATATAAAATAAACAGACTAGGCGCTGATAAAAATCAGGTTACATGAAGAAACTGTATGATTTTATTACTATAATAGCATTTAGACAGATACATTTACATACCCAAATTTACACCGACAAGACTAGACCTGTAAAACTAGACAGACATGACTAGCCAGATAAAACTAGACGGACAATACTAGACAGACTAGACTTTATTTTTCTTTCTCAAGTGGCTTCACTGGAACGGAAGGACAGAGGGACCGCCAACGATGGCATCACTGCCTCTGCCCACCCTTCGAGTCATCCCGCAACGGGCATCAGATGAGCTTTATTCAATAAAAGTACAACAGGATTTACATAAAAGTACAAGATGCTATGCAATAGCATTTACAATAACAACAAAAATAAATCAAAAAAAAAAAAAAAAAAAACCTCATAGACTAGACTACACAGAGAAAATTAGACTTTTTGGACTAGACAGATAAAAACTAGTCAGAGAAAAATAGACATACAAGAGGAGACTCATTCAGATCTAAGTCTGAGACACCAGTGTTTAAATTCAGGCCCTTCCTTTCCAATAGTTGGCAGCCTCTATCGCCCTGTCATTTTCCACAATTAGGTCTTCCATCGTGCATGCCTCTTCTATATTAGGGCATCTGAGTAGGTGGCTGTCGCTCTGAGGCCCCCCGCATTCACACAGCTCGTCATACACAAGCATTCCCCATCTCATCCTATTCGATTTGCAGCGCGTCTCTCCTCTCCTTAGTTTGTTCACTGATTTCCATGTCGCGTATGGTAATTTTTTTCTCGGTGGCAGCTCCTCTCTGGGATCGTTCCGCAGGTTTGGGTGTTCTTTCCATACTTCTATGCGGCGTTGTTTTAATAATAATAATATACTATATTAGCAAAAGCTAAACATATACAGAATTTTCTAAATAAACTGTTTTATTGAAATAACGTCTTAATAACTAAGATGACGCCCTTGTAAACATTTAAAGCTGCTCAGTTTCTTACAATTTTTTACTTCGGTAGGCAGCATATTGTATTAAATCAATCTCCTGCTAAGTACAGTATTGAATCTCATAAGTGTAGAAGATTTTGAACAGCGAAATCGTCTACATTCCAAGTTGTAGTTAGCTTTATGTTTGACCAGTGACACCTTGTCATTTAGATACTTTGATATAAGATTATTTTTATAAAAGTATTATATTCTATTCTGACTTTAATAGGCATAAGTCCCAGGCACTGTAACATAGACCTTACAGGTGTGCTTATGTTGTATTTGATTATTTTACGCATACATCTGTATGTGTTTTGTATAATCTCCAGCCTTTTTATCAAATATGTCGGAAGCTTATACAAGACAAACGCACAAAAATAAGCATGTGGTAGTATCAATGACTTATATAGCAATAATTATGATTAATAAATATGATTTCTTTGACATTTTATTCATAACAAAAGCTGCATTTCGGATGAAATTAAGTCTATTATCAATAATGACACCTAGATACTTGTACTCTGATACCTCTTTAAGGGGAACATTTCCAAGAAGTACTTTTGAACCATTGGCAACTGCAGGCAAACTGAGCTTATTGTGTATTATCATATATTTAGATTGATTTACATTTACACTAAGACTGTTACTCGATAAGTACTCACAATCAGTTATATTTACAAGATCAAAATTGACTTTCTCAAACAGTTCTTTTAAATCCGTACCAGATGCATATAGCATTGTGTCATCTGCAAACATTTCTATATTACAGTGTTTTACAATTTGCATTATATCATTAATAGAGGACGGATTATATGCTACATGCCTAAATATAAGCGCATATATATGCATCGATTTTTGAGGAAATATGCACTCAATTCGACCATATATGCAGTACAATATGCAAAACTTTGACCAAAGTTGTTGAAGAAAAGGTAGAAATAATTATGGCCATCTAATATTTTTATTCACACAAAATTTTCTTAATTCTAATTAACAATTATTACATAAACAAAAATATAGGTACACAATTTAATTCAATCTATATCTAAACTTGGCCACTAATCAAGTTCAACAGAATTTTTTGTCTCCTGTCTGAAAACATATGTTTATAAATCGAAAAATTTCTTTCAACATCTACAAAAGTAATTGGTGCATTTTTCATTCTTACAATTATGTCTAAATCAAAATTAATATCCTCAACTATTACGCCTTTTAAGATATTTTTTAATTTGAAAAAGCCCTCATTTTATTGTATTTAATAATATTACATTTCTACCTTTAACTTTTTTGAAGGATTTCTTCTATAATTTCAAATTGTCAAATAAAATTCTTCTATAATTTCAATTGATTCTGATAGAGGCAAACCTTTTGTGTTCAGTCTGTGAATAGAGTTTGAGATGAAGCAATAGTCTGCCTTAAGAAATGCAAGGTGCTGGGTTCGTACTTTTAACATTTTTTTGCAATTTTCGAAAACGGCGCTGGAATAACTGATTTCGAGAATTATATCTTTAATACGCGCAAAAATATCAGTATAACAATGTGCTGCGTCTAACCACGTAACCCATTTGGTAATTATAGGTTCAGGAGGCAATTGAACATTCGGAAGTTGCTCCTTATAAAATGGGGCTTTTAAAAACATTTACATTACTAATTAAATCGCAAACAACGAAATATCGATTCCTAATATCTTCTGCTATACGATTTAGACGGTGAGGTCGTCAGCGTCTAACAACATAAGCAAACATTTTTCACAAGTTAAAAAGAAATTTAATAAACCTTCTTGTACAAATCGTGTAATTGTTAAATTATTAAATTTTTTCAAGTTGTTTCGATGAAATTAAATATGATTTTCCAAAATGGTCTTCATGAAGAATTCCTTTTAACAAATGGACAATATAACGGCCCCATTTGTCGGTACTTTCATCTACGATTAAATAAACAAAATTATTGCCGAGTAGTTGTCTAATTTCCAACATTGTTTGTATTGTTAATATTAGATGAATTTACATATATATTTTTAAGGTACTCTTGTCAGGTATATTATGTTTACAATTTTTTTTTTAAATGATTTTAAATTAACATTATTTAACTTTTTGAATGTAAATTAGTAATTTTGTGGGTGGTTGGTATGTAGGTATATCCAGAAAAAAAAATGTAATAGCGACTTAAATATGCAAGAATATTCAGCCTTGGGTGAAATATGCAGGAGCATGCCCAAATATGCAATATATGCAATTAATAATTAGCGTTAATTAACTCTAATCAATGTAATTTGTCCACATAATTATCTATATTTACATATAATCCGCCCTTTAATCATTAATACAAAGTATAAACAGCAATGGTCCTAAGACGGTACCCTGAGGCACCACGTATTCAACATCAATACCACTCGAAATATAGTTTCCAAATTTGACCTTTTGCTTGCGATTAAGTAGGACTTGAACCATTTTATGGCAATATCTGCTTTTCCTATTTCAATTAGTTTTTCCAATAAAATATCTCTATTTATGGTTTCAAAAGCCCTCCTAAAATCTAGAAACACGGTCAAAATATATTTTCTATTATATAGGTCATATAACCAAGTATCGCATATATTACCAATAACGGTCTCGCAAGAATGTGCTTCTCTGAACCCTGATTGATGACTAGAAATTACATTATTTTTTACACAAAAATTTGATAACTGTTCTTTTACAGTAAGTTCTAATACTTTTTTATAACAAGGTTAAACATTAATTGGGCGATACTCCTCACATTTATTCGTATTTGGAACTTTCTGCACAGGTCTTACTAGAGATGTCTTGCACTCATCAAGGAAAACGCCATATGTTAACGAATAATTGAGGACATCTACGAACCGGTTGCCAACGACTTCAACGGCATCCTAGCAAGTTTACAGTTTATATCGTTACTGTTACCACTACATTTTTTTAGAGACTTCAGTATTGAATTTAATTGGCACATATACACTAGTTCGAATTTAGTTAGCATACTTACAGGATCCCGTTTTTTTTTCTCTCTATTTATTACCCCGTAATGCACACTATGATTTAGAGGAACCAGCGAAATGATTTTTTTTGCACTATCTACGAAATAGCTGTAGAATCTCTAGCTTCTCATATGTGCAATTCACAGATGATCACTGTATTTGTTGCCATCAAAGTAAATTTCACACTTAGACTGGTGTTCGGTGCACGTGGGTAGTAGTTTCTTCAAGTTTTTCCGCATTTTTGCCGGATTGCTTTTGTTGTCGTCGATGGTTCTTCTGAAGTAATTTTCCTTGGCTGATCTAATTTTCTACTGCACCAGGTTTCTCAATATCTTATACTCATTCCACGCTTCATCAGATTTGGTAATAACAGCTATTTGGAACTTCTTATTCCTTAGTTCAATAGTTTCATGGATATCTGAATTGAACCATTTATTGCCGAGATGTTTAGTTAGAATGGTGATTTCCTTGACCGGACACATATAATTAATTGAAGAAACCAGTAAGTTAGTAAACTGTCGGGCTAGCTCATTAACATCAGATACTGAGTTATTCCAAGGAAACTTATCCAATAACATATCTTGAAACAATTCTTTATTGTATGTTTTATAATTTCCTATTTTAATTGACTCCTTATGACTACTAATGACTCCTCTCAAATCTATTTTAATGATAGAATGATCACTTATCTTAGGCGTAAGAAGAACTTGCTGTTTCAAACTTTTACAATTGGTAATTACATGGTCAATCAGCGTTGAACTAGAAGAGGTTATTCTAGTTGGTGTTGTAAAAATTTGATATAATCCGCTACTGTATCATATACTCTACTACTCTACTAATATTCGCTACTGTATAATCCGCAATAGAGAAAGCCCTTCCTTGATTTGAGTCGTCACCTTTCTGGTTGTTGGTCGTTTAGAGGATGCCGCCTATCTCCGATCTGCTTCTGCTGCTCTGTTTCGGATGCTACTTTGCGTCTGACGTGTGCTGGTGAAATTTTAGATAGATGGTACAGCTTCTCGACAAGTGTCGGTCGCAGGCGGCCTGTTATAATCCTGCACGTCGTCTTGTTTAAGGCCACATCGACATGTCTTGCGTGAACCTAGTTGTACCGCGTACTCGTGCCGCGTACCGCGTACTCGTGCCGGCAGTGGAGAAACAAAGAGCAAGGGCCGACGTACGCAGCACGTCAGGCTGCGCCCCCCATGTTGTACCAGAGAGCTTCCGAATGATATTATTCCTAGCACAAACTTTGGCCTTTGTATTCTGGCAGTGTTTTTGGAAAAATAGTGTGCGGTCCAGTGTTACTCTCAGGTACCTTGGAATGTCGCATGTTTCGAGTTTTTGTTGTCTCCATGTGATTTGCAGCTTCTTGCGTGCTTCTTTATTTCTCTGGCGATATGCACCTACCTGGGTTTTGCTGGGGTTCGGCCCCAACTGGTTTATGTCGTGATATTGTGCTATGTTTTATAAGGCTGTAGTTAGCTTATTCTCGACTTCTTCGAAGCTTTTTCCCTGTGCGGCGATGGATGTGTCATCCGCATAGATTAAGCGACGTGTCTGTTGGTCGGTTGGTTGGTCATTTATGTATACGTTGAACAGCATAGGAGCCCGTATACTTCCCTGTGGTAGGACATTCCTCTGGTCTCTTCATCGACTAATTTTTCCCTGGAGTGTAACATAGAAGCGCCTATTCTGCAACAGAGTTTTCACCAGTCCAGCTAGGCGACAATCCTTAGTAAGATGATACAATTTCTCCACAGATTTTTGGTAGTACACGGTATCATATGCCGCTATCAAGTCTATAAAAACATCGGCACTACATCGATACTACATCAGTACTGCTACACGGTACTACATCGGGAATTTGCTTGCGCTCGAATTCATCTTCAATATGTTATGTTAAATTTAGAACTTGGGCGCAGCAAGACCTTCCCGGTCTAAACCCTGCTTGCTCGGGTATTATGCTCTCGTCTACTTTACCAGATATGCGATTTAGTATCAATCTTTCGAAGACTTTGAAGAGATGACATAGTAATGATACAGATAGAAAGCTTTTAGGTTCTGGAGGATTCTTTCCCGGTTTCAACAGCGCGAGTACTGGAGCCTTCCCCCACATTTTTGGGATTTGCAACTTCCTTGCACAGCAGTTCTCTAAGTTGGTGATCCATTCAATGGTTCCAAAATGGTTTTATTTCTTCTGTTCGTAGATCATCTAGTGCTCCAGTCTTGTTATTTTTTTAATGGCGGTTTTTAATTCACTGTTTGTGAATGGCTCAGCTAGACAATCAGTTTCGTTATCTGGATCCCTTTGTATTTGAGTTTTGGGGGCCCTTCTTTGGGTCTTTCCGTTCATTAGCAGTTGGTGTGAGATCTGGTCTAAAGTAACCAGTGTCAGGTTCGGAGTAGCACTTGTAGGATCGTTGGTAAGATTTTTGATAACTTTCCAGGCACGTCGTCTGTTTTGCTTCATAGCCAGATCTTGCATCATCGTTCGCCACTTATCGGAGTTTGCTCTAGGGATTGCTTGCATCCGATCTTCGCCCGTTTTTATGATATCTTGAGAGAAGGGGTCGTCCTCATATATGGTACCTTTATGAGGATCCTTCGGTACTTTCCTTCGGTACCTCTTCAGAAGGTCTGCGGATTCTGGAGTAAGACCTGGTGTGTATTCGGTTCTGCACCCCCTTGGGTGTGTTTTCTTGATAGTTTCTTGACGATGTCGATGAAAGTGTAGTGCGTCTAAGATTTTCCCTACAACCGGGAGCAAGCTGATCGGTCTGAAATCTTTTGCTGCTAGACCTGGCTTATTCGGTTAGGATATTATTTTTACAAGTTGCTGCGTCCACCATAGCTAAGACACTTATTATAAAGTGTTAAAAAAATTCCTGGAGCCAAGTTGAAAGCAACTTGAAGGATGTCTGATAAAATACCGTCGATATCTGAGGTTTTCTTTGGATTCATTCGAGAAATAATCAGTTTAACCTCCATAAGGGAGAAAATTTGGTAGTCCTATTGGATTAGTCGGTGATAGTGTCGCTTTCTACTTCTTTGTCTTCTGGGAAAAATGTGTCGAGCAGAACCTGATTAGTCTTCGGTAGATCGAGTGTAGAGTCTCCGAGTTTCAGACCAGTTAGGTAACCTGTTGAAGGTTTCTTCCCTCTTATAATCCCATATACGTGGTCTGTTAGAAAAGTATTCGACCTTATTTTTTATTATGAAAACATGATGGATTTGAATCAAAAGCGCTTGCATGAGCCGACCTTGAACCTTCGAGCGCATGCGTGAATTTTTACCCGCCTGTAGATAGCGTCAGTTGCTGTTGATCAGTGTTCGAGTGACGTAGTGTGTAGTGCTCTCGTCGGTTTTTCAATGCAAGTAAAATGACGGAACGGCCGGAGCAGCGCTACTGCATCAAATTTTGCCAGAAACTGGGCGACAACCAGGTGGAAACCATTCGGAAGATTCAGACGGCTTTCGGTGATGATGCTATGGGCATCACACAGATTAAGCAATGGTACAACCGGTTTGATGACAATCGCACATCGGCGGAAAGCGATCCACGCTATGATCGGCCATCAACATGCCGAAGTGACCATGTCATTGCCAAAGTGAACGCTGCGGTGATGCGGGACCGTCGTGTGACTATCCGAGAAATTGCGTCTGGAGTTGTGGTCATCAGGAAATTGGCGACTCCATCACGACAATGCTCCAGCACATTCTTCGCACTTGGTTCACAATTTTTTGGCGAAAAACCAGACTCCTCTGGTTCGACAGGCTCCTTACTCTCCTGATATGCCCCCCTGCGACTTGTGGCTATTCCCCAAAGTCAAGAGGCCATTGAAGGGAACGCGATTTCAGACAAGAGACGACATTTTGGCTGCAACGACAGCCGAGCTAAAGTCGAATCCGAAAGAGGCTTTTTCGGATGCTTCCAACAATGGCAGAAGCGCTGGGAGAAGTGTGTGGAGTCCCAAGGAGACTACTTTAATGGTGATTAGGTTTCCAACGCTCCAGGTATGCCAGTTTTTTTTACCGGCTAAAGGTCGGATACTTCTCTAACAGACCACGTACAGTTTACCAAGGGTTCTCGCAGAATTCACGCCATTTCTCCTTCTTCGTCTCCAGGATCCTTGTTTTGTACTCTACATGCTTCTGATAATAAAAAAGGCGTCTTTGTTCTCTGATTTGTCATGAGCTATGCTGATATTTACGTCTAAGCGTAAGAAGAAGGGTTAATTCTGGGGTCCACCATGGTTCTTAGGACCAGACTAGGCGGACAAAACTAGGTACAAGGCTAGATTGAGAAGGCTAGATCCACACAGGCAGGACTAGACAGTATAGGGTAGACAGAGACAAAGCTAAAGAGATGAGATTAAAGGACAAGTATTCTTTATTGAGGTTTGGGGGAACCTCTCACTAAACCTCCTTTTCTACTTGACCGGTATCGCATATTTCGCATTCCTTAAGGGTGGACAGCCCGAGCGGTTAGTGCCGGCCTGGTTGAATCTGCTTCGGTGGGAAATCTAACCCCGGTTTCGCGTTTGTTACGTGGGTATTTTGTCCGCTATACTACCAAGGACAACACGCTGGACAAGTTCAAAGAGACAAACTTAGACAAACAGATCTAGATAAACAATACTATCAAGAATATAGTAACAATAATTAAAAGACAATAGTAGACATGCAAAATTAAGCAGACAAGACTGGACAGTCCAGAGTAGGCAGAAAAGATTAGACTGACAACACTTGACAGACAAGAAGAGACAAACAGTGCTATATAGGAATCGGTGAGAAAATGCAGCTGTACTGCGGTAAGGTATGAGGGGCAAGGGACGCGCAGAGGTACGCGCAGATTAGTTTAAATTAAGTAATATGCGTTAGTTTTAGAACAAAAAAAACACCGCGCACTCGAAATGAAGTGGGGGTATGCACAGAACAATGCTAAACTCGTCGAGACGAAATGCATTCTCTCTGGTACGAGTATAGATAGACAGTACTTAACAGACATATGTAAACAGACAAAACTCACTTATTTTTCCAGTTAAGCTATTCTTCCAGTTAGTCATTATTTAGGCTAGTTAGTAAATACTTAGAGCAGTTAATCATTAAATTAGTAATAGTAGTTAATCATTAAACATTTAACAATTAAACTGGGTGCTGACTAAATTTCTAAATTGCATTGGACTAATCCGTTTAGTGGATGAACTAATTGAGACAAGAATATGTATCGAAACTCAATAGTTTTCAATATTGTACTACTCCTAGTACTTTAATCTTTCTCTTAACCCTCCGGTACTGTGGTGAAGTGACGGGACATTAGTACTATGGTTGGGTCGAATCCGACCCACCCCCATTTGAACCTGTTTTTCTGTCTTATTTGGTAGAATAAAAGGCATCATTTGCAAGGAACTATATAACACTTATGGTATTGTTATATGCTAATTATAATCATATTATATCTCATAATTGAATATAATCGATTTTGGCACTTGGTATAGCTTATCATGACATTCTTGGTGAGCAGTAAAACGAACTTTTTAGGAAACTAATACGGTTTAAAACAAAGGAAAACCGAAATATTAAAATTATCTAGTATAACAAGGACTAGTATAAGACTGGACTAGTATACCAAACATTATTCAGTAACTGTAAGTTCCATAAAAAATATAATAATCGAATAAAACATAATAAAACTAATGAGAGTAAAGAAATAGTCCGTTTATATAGTAACTTTAATTCACAATAAAATTTATATAAATAGAACAACTTTAAACCCAATGAGAATTATTCATTATCACCATTATGTTCCATATTATCAAAACATGTTTGACAGATCACTCGTTTGTGCTCCCCACAAACAGATCGACTACATTTTAGACAGATCATATTTCCTTTTCTGTCTTTTTTGACAAGTGCCTTGTTCTTTTATGCTGATGAGAAATATTGCCTGTCGTATCTAGCCTGTTAGCTTCCAATTCACAAAAATCTTTTCTCAAAATAGTGCACATATTTTGTCGTAACTCTCTCGGAAGTCGATGGTACATGACCCTCTGGGAGATGATTGGTTTTACCAAGGCATAAGCAAGATTTTTCAAGAAATCAGAACGATAAGAATTAGGATATGAGTCTTCGTTTTTGTTAAATTTAAAAATTATAAGGTTGTTTATAGCAGCTATGTCTATAACACCATAGAAGAATCGCATAGTCCATCGTCTGCTATTTCTTTTTGTTGTTTTATCGTGGCATAGTTTATCCAAAACATCTACACCACCTTTCGTCAAATAGTAAAAATGAATAATTTCAGGCTTCTTAGTTGTCTCATTTATCTCTCCTGTAAAATGCATTGATGATATCAGTAAAACTTTTTTTTGTGCTTATGATGTCAACATTTTGTCATCTTGGAAAAAAAATATCGAGTTGAACCTACAGATTCCTTGCGCAACATTGAAACAGGGATCTGAACTTTATTTTTTTTAAAGTTACTACATAAGTCAAATTTATCTTAGACAACTCTTCGATCAACTAAAATGATGAAAACCAATTATCTGGAGAAACATTTCTGTTACTGCCGTATATTGGTTCTGTGAGCTTCAGAACATATTGCGTTGAAATTGGTAAGTCATTTTTTCGTGTAATAGTTTGTTTTCCTACATAAGGAATCCCATCGAAAAAGTAGAAACTTCTGGCATCACAAATAGACACAATTTTTTACCCATACTTGTCGGGTTTGCCAGGAGTATACATCTTAAATGGACAACGTCCACGAAAACTTAGAAGCGTTTCGTCAAACGTAACATATTCTGATGGTGTGCAAAGGTTGGTACAATTTTTTTCAAATAATTACCAAAACTGTCTATACGCTGTAGATTTGTCGTTTTGTTTCCTAAACTCCCTATTTTGAATGCAGTCAAATCTCATGTGTCTCAAAATGAACAGGAATCTTTCTTTGCTCATTGTGCATCTCATTATTGGGCATCCAAAAGTTGGAGAAAACATGTCCTTTGTGTTTAGACCAGAATTTTTCAAAACTCCACTCATCAAGAACATTCTAATCACACCCCTAACTTCTAAATTATCCGTAGGCCGGGTAAATGACTCATCTTTTGCATATTTTCTTCTGGATTCAGTACTATGTTCATTTGTATGCATTACAATAATGTCAATCATTTGTTCAGTGATAAACAAGTTACAATTTTTTAACCCACTCCCACGTGCTTCACCTTTTGGGCTTGGTAAATGTGAAATGACATTGGCTCGTGGAGTCTTGGCTTTATGGGCAATAAATAGAAGATTACTCCATATTGTTTCTACTTCTTTCCCAATTTCAAAGCTACGACTCGCCTCATCTACTTCCATGCCAGGGCTCAATGGACGCATCTTTCCTAGGCCCATTGGTTCAAGCTCATCAACTTCAAAATTCGTCACCTTCCATATCATCATTTTCTAAAACAAAATCTTCAGTTTCGGAACACATTCGCTCTGAACATCTTCAGAATCTGAATTTTTCTGCCTCATCCATTCAGCTAACAACTCATCATCTGTGCGAAAAAGTGCATTATCCACCATATTTTTAGCTTCCTTTGTAATCTTAAAATAACAACAAAAACCAAATCCAAAAATAATGCAAGAAAGATGGGCAAGAAATAACAACCTTTGAGAAAAAAGTAGAAAACAAGTGTCAAAAATTATAAAGAATATGACCAAAAATATCTAACAGTTATAAAGATAAAAATAATATGACAATGGTTAAAAAAATCGAAAAATAATGAGGAAAAAATTAAAAAAATTATGAAAAAAAAATCGTAAACACTATGGTGGGGTCGGATCCCACCCAACCAGGAGACATGTTTTAATGATGTAACAATAGACTGAAGATGGTACGTACCTCAGAGTCACAAACTTGTCCAGATCTTCAGGAAGAATGAATGATAAGATAGCTAAAGCGGCTCGCTAGTCTGGCTACTGTGGTGGGGGTAGGATAGAAAAGAGTGGGGCTTGGGTCGGATCCACCCATACCATAGTACCGGAGGGTTAAGGTGCCGTACTCTCTGAGAGCTTAGGCAACCTCTCGCGCATACTTGTGGAACGCATCATCCACTAATATACAGGACATAGCAGTTTATCGCCGGTTCCAAACGGCACTAATTTAAAGGTTTACTATGCAGAATTACTCGTGGTAGTTTGCCCTTGCTTTTCATAAGGTGGCCACAGCATACTTCCGTAAAAAACTTTCACGGTTTGGCCGGGGATTGGACCCGGGATCGCATGTATAGCTAGCGGATGCGTTCACCACTACACCACCGTGACCATCTGGCAAGTGGACAAGGCAAGACAAGTATTTTAATAGTCAGTAAAAAAGTCGATAGAAGAAAATAGGTCTAAGCGTACAATGCTAGAGAGAACAGGTAGTGCTAAACAGGCAAAATTAGACAAAGAACACTAGACCTAGACAGACAAGACTAGACAAGCAGATCTAGAAGGACAAAACTTAACAGACAATACTAGACCGATAAGATTAAACAGTCAAGACTAGGCAAAACTATACAGACTTGTCCAATAAAACAGGTTTAATATCTCTCTAGTTCCTTTTGCTTCGTTGAAAATGATTTATAAATCCGTGATGGAATTGAAGGTTCCGAATACCATTTCAAACTTCAAACAATAAATTTTGCCCGTCGAGTAATCTCGCGGATTAGTGCTAATATAAGTCTGAATTAATACGACTGGATGCCATTGTTCGACGCCCGTACAACTAAATCGGTTACGTAACGCCCGCATGAATTCCCACATTTCAATGTGCATTTCTGTTTTATTAAAGGAAATTTTATTGGAAAACGAACTGTATTAGACTGAACCAAATAGACTAGGCATAAAAGAATAATCTAGGCAGACGAGACTAAAGACCTTCAGACCTGTATATTTTTTTATCAAATAACGATTAAATTTCATTTTATTTTCCTTTTTTTGTGGTTGAAACTTTTTTAATTGTAATGAGGCAATTAAGGGTCTAATGGGTCGGATCGTTTTTAGATAGTCGTGCATGTGTGTGGGGTCCTGGCGGCGGACGAAGGGGCGGAAGCGTTCACGAGCGGCGAGAACTTTGCGCGATAATTCCCAAAATTAAATTTTATCGCGTGAATTGTTATGTCGGAAATGTTCCGCGAATTTATTCCTGCACTCCGCCAAACGCAATTAAGACGAAAAGTTTCGTTCCAACGAAAAAAAGATATTGTATTAAAGATAGTAGGAATATATGAGTAACGGGTGTTTTACAGGAAAGTATATTAAATTATTTTGCTACTATTTTGATGTGTTATTAATTATTTGATTTATTCATTTATTATTTTTATTATTCGTTGAGGCCATCTAGGACCACGTTAAGTCTTGTTACACTTGGCAGTTTATGTCGTTTTTTTGTGAGCCCAGAATTCCCTCATTCTCTTGGAGTGGACCAGCTTGCGCTCCGCTATCCAGGTGGTACTTTCTCTTCCTTTTGGTTCATCTCGGTTTATCCCATTCTATATCAATGTGGTGTGTGGCTTCGAATTGTAGTGCATAAAGATAAATTCTTCTCTAATGTAGTCAACGTAGGGTACCATATGAACTGACAAAATCTCCTCGATGTACTTAGCTCTCGTTAAATATTCTCTCCCGTGACCAAGGCCGCGCATAATGACGAAAGCAGGGTCAGTTCGTGCTCCTATAGAAACTGCACCCCAGATCATGCAGAAAGCACCTCCATAAGCATTCCGATCTTCAATGCAGCATTTTGCAAATCTATCTCTTTGTTTTCTAGTTTAAAAAAAAGAGACACCCATTGTTCCAACGTCTAATCTAATTGATCCCTTGCAAAACGCAGGCGTGCTTGATGATGAGCTAGGGTAAGTTTTTGACAAACTGCAGGTGTCTTAGGGGTCAAGTTACTTTCCTGCAATCTTCGTCTTACTGTCCACTGACTAATAGTCACTCTTCGTACTTCTCGGAGCTGTTGTAGCAGTTGAGCAGCATTAAGGTGAAGATTTCTTCATGGTGTTGACACAATAAAGTGGTTATCCCGAGCGTTAAATCGCTTTCTGCCTGTACCAGGTCGTGTATGAAAGGATTCAGTCTCGCCATAGCGTTGGAACAGTCTTCGAACCGCGGCGCGTGTCATATCCAGTTGTCGAGCAACATCTCGCTGGCTAAGAACATTTTCGATTAGAACAAAAATTTGTGCGGCTTTTTGCGGTGTAGTATGCATTAAACCAACACTCTTGAAAACTAGTCAAATTATGAAAAACGAATAATTTGCAAATATCAATTGCAAAGGCAATAATTACAATCTTTCACAAGTTTGTTATTCTCGTTATAACCACCAAATAAATACGTTCGTTTTTGTTTACCGGATGCTACGCCTATAAACGATAAACATTCTTGATAAATTGAAACTCATATTAAAGGATATTAAAATGTCTTTCAAACGGCATATTTCTTTATTTCATCTCACAAATAGTTTATAAAAAAAAAAATATTTAAACTCCAAAGTTTAAAATGGGCCGATTTCTATGCACGCATGTTTATTATTAATAAATTGTTCTTGAATTCAACTCGTTCAATTTGGGTTGCCCCATTAAATGTGAATTATTTGTTCTATTTATTTGTTTGAATTATTAGGAATTATGGGTAAATGAAATTAGTTTGCAAATAATTCCAGTATTTCAATTTCATAAAATCCAAATAATCTAATTCAATTTACAGAAAGCCGCTGTGAATAAATACGTGGCTAAATGAGTCAATAAACAACGCGTGCGGACTGAAAATTTAAAATACTCATTACAAAACGCATAACAAACTATTTTTATTCTCAATAAATACAGAAAAAATCGCAATAATTTCCTATTAAAAAACACGAATTTATGCGTTTGGAATTTTTTGTAAATATTTTTGCATGAATATTAATAGGTGGACATGTCATCACCACGCAAATACATTTCCATTTTCTGTTACATTCTATTTTTATGTTTTTGTTATTGTTGTTAATATCAAAATAATTTCGGTTTATTCACGATAAATCGGCTCAATGTTGCGCGTCGGTGTTACGTGCGTCCGTGTCGACTGAAAATTTAATTGCAATTTGTTAATTGAATGTTCTATCGTGTACTAATCAGTACATCATTACACTAATTAACCCCATCGCCGAACTACAAAGCTACAGAAAAATATTCTGTTATATCTCGTTACTTTATGAAATGCGAAACAATATTAATATTAAAATGAAACAATTTGCTCATCTACTTTAGTGCTAGACAGCAAAGGCTAGAAAGACAAGACTTGAAAGACAAGACTAGGCAGGGAAGACTAAACAGACACGACTAGACAGAGAAGACTAGACAGACACGACTAGACAGACAAGACTAAACAGACAAGACTAGACAGACAAGTCTAGACAGACAAGACTATACAGACAAGACTAGACAGACACGACTAGACAGACAAGACTAGACAGACAAGACTAGACAGACAAGACTAGACAGACAAGACTAGACAGACAAGACTAGACAGACAAGACTAGACAGACTAGACAGACAAGACTAGACAGACAAGACTAGACAGACAAGACTAGACAGACAAGACTAGACAGACAAGACTAGACAGACAAGACTAGACAGACAAGACTAGACAGACAAGACTAGACAGACAAGACTAGACAGACAAGACTAGACAGACAAGACTAGACAGACAAGACTAGACAGACAAGACTAGACAGACAAGACTAGACAGACAAGACTAGACAGACAAGACTAGACAGACAAGACTAGACAGACAAGACTAGACAGACAAGACTAGACAGACAAGACTAGACAGACAAGACTAGACAGACAAGACTAGACAGACAAGACTAGACAGACAAGACTAGACAGACAAGACTAGACAGACAAGACTAGACAGACAAGACTAGACAGACAAGACTAGACAGACAAGACTAGACAGACAAGACTAGACAGACAAGACTAGACAGACAAGACTAGACAGACAAGACTAGACAGACAAGACTAGACAGACAAGACTAGACAGACAAGACTAGACAGACAAGACTAGACAGACAAGACTAGACAGACAAGACTAGACAGACAAGACTAGACAGACAAGACTAGACAGACAAGACTAGACAGACAAGACTAGACAGACAAGACTAGACAGACAAGACTAGACAGACAAGACTAGACAGACAAGACTAGACAGACAAGACTAGACAGACAAGACTAGACAGACAAGACTAGACAGACAAGACTAGACAGACAAGACTAGACAGACAAGACTAGACAGACAAGACTAGACAGACAAGACTAGACAGACAAGACTAGACAGACAAGACTAGACAGACAAGACTAGACAGACAAGACTAGACAGACAAGACTAGACAGACAAGACTAGACAGACAAGACTAGACAGACAAGACTAGACAGACAAGACTAGACAGACAAGACTAGACAGACAAGACTAGACAGACAAGACTAGACAGACAAGACTAGACAGACAAGACTAGACAGACAAGACTAGACAGACAAGACTAGACAGACAAGACTAGACAGACAAGACTAGACAGACAAGACTAGACAGACAAGACTAGACAGACAAGACTAGACAGACAAGACTAGACAGACAAGACTAGACAGACAAGACTAGACAGACAAGACTAGACAGACAAGACTAGACAGACAAGACTAGACAGACAAGACTAGACAGACAAGACTAGACAGACAAGACTAGACAGACAAGACTAGACAGACAAGACTAGACAGACAAGACTAGACAGACAAGACTAGACAGACAAGACTAGACAGACAAGACTAGACAGACAAGACTAGACAGACAAGACTAGACAGACAAGACTAGACAGACAAGACTAGACAGACAAGACTAGACAGACAAGACTAGACAGACAAGACTAGACAGACAAGACTAGACAGACAAGACTAGACAGACAAGACTAGACAGACAAGACTAGACAGACAAGACTAGACAGACAAGACTAGACAGACAAGACTAGACAGACAAGACTAGACAGACAAGACTAGACAGACAAGACTAGACAGACAAGACTAGACAGACAAGACTAGACAGACAAGACTAGACAGACAAGACTAGACAGACAAGACTAGACAGACAAGACTAGACAGACAAGACTAGACAGACAAGACTAGACAGACAAGACTAGACAGACAAGACTAGACAGACAAGACTAGACAGACAAGACTAGACAGACAAGACTAGACAGACAAGACTAGACAGACAAGACTAGACAGACAAGACTAGACAGACAAGACTAGACAGACAAGACTAGACAGACAAGACTAGACAGACAAGACTAGACAGACAAGACTAGACAGACAAGACTAGACAGACAAGACTAGACAGACAAGACTAGACAGACAAGACTAGACAGACAAGACTAGACAGACAAGACTAGACAGACAAGACTAGACAGACAAGACTAGACAGACAAGACTAGACAGACAAGACTAGACAGACAAGACTAGACAGACTAGACAGACTAGACAGACAAGACTAGACAGACAAGACTAGACAGACAAGACTAGACAGACAAGACTAGACAGACAAGACTAGACAGACAAGACTAGACAGACAAGACTAGACAGACAAGACTAGACAGACAAGACTAGACAGACAAGACTAGACAGACAAGACTAGACAGACAAGACTAGACAGACAAGACTAGACAGACAAGACTAGACAGACAAGACTAGACAGACAAGACTAGACAGACAAAACTAGACAGACAAGACTAGACAGACAAGACTAGACAGACAAGACTAGACAGACAAGACTAGACAGACAAGACTAGACAGACAAGATTAGAAAGACAAGACTAGACAGACAAGACTAGACAGACAAGACTAGACAGACAAGACTAGACAGACAAGACTAGACAGACAAGACTAGACAGACAAGACTAGACAGACAAGACTAGACAGACAGGACTAGACAGACAAGACTAGACAGACAAGACTAGACAGACAAGACTAGACAGACAAGACTAGACAGACAAGACTAGACAGACAAGACTAGACAGACAAGACTAGACAGACAAGACTAGACAGAGAAGACTAGACAGACAAGACTAGACAGACAAGACTAGACAGACAAGACTAGACAGACAAGACTAGACAGACAAGACTAGACAGACAAGACTAGACAGACAAGACTAGACAGACACGACTAGACAGACAAGACTAGACAGACAAGACTAGACAGACAAGACTAGACAGACAAGACTAGACAGACAAGACTAGACAGACAAGACTAGACAGACAAGACTAGACAGACAAGACTAGACAGACAAGACTAGACAGACAAGACTAGACAGACAAGACTAGACAGACAAGACTAGACAGACAAGACTAGACAGACAAGACTAGACAGACAAGACTAGACAGACAAGACTAGACAGACAAGACTAGACAGACAAGACTAGACAGACAAGACTAGACAGCCAAGACTAGACAGAGAAGACTAGACAGACAAGACTAGACAGACAAGACTAGACAGACAAGACTAGACAGACAAGATTAGACAGACAAGACTAGACAGACAAGACTAGATAGACAAGACTAGACAGACAAGACTAGACAGACAAGACTAGACAGACAAGACTAGACAGACAAGACTAGACAGACAAGACTAGACAGGCAAGACTGGACAGACAAGACTAGACAGACAAGACTAGACAGACAAGACTAGACACACAAGACTAGACAGACAAGACTAGACAGACAAGACTAGACAGACAAGACTAGACAGACAAGACTATACAGACAAGACTAGACAGACAAGACTAGACAGACAAGACTAGACAGACAAGACTAGACAGACAAGACCAGACAGACAAGACTAGACAGAGAAGACCAGACGAGACAGACAAGACTAGACAAACAAGACGATACAGACAACACTAGACAGGCAAGGCTAGACAGATAAGACAAGAGTTGTCAGACGAGACTGGACAGACAAGACTGTTTTTTATATATGTTGTTTGGGGGAAGCTCTACCAGCCTGTGTGTGAGACTCTCACTCACTAAACCCCTTCTTCAACTTGGCTTAAAAGTACGCCACCTCGGTATCGCTTGCGCATTCCTTCAGGGTGGGCAGCCCGGACGGTTTTTTCTTTACCGTCCTAGTTTTTCTTTTTGTTCCTTTTATTTTGATCTTGTAGTTAGGATAGTTTTTGATTCATCTTATTTGGGCCTACTGGTGGATCATTCTATTGCGTTTCAGTTTTTGGTCTTTTTCCTTAGAGAAAATAACAAATTTAACGAATTTGGCCATTTTATCCCAGTTTTCTATATCTTGTAGCATGTAAACCATTACCGTTCTTGCGTTAAACGGTATCTTCATGTTGGCTGTTAGTTCGTCCCTTTCTGTTTCCCATCTCCAGCATTCAAATATTGTGTGTCTTACCGAGTCCACATCACCACAGTATTCACACAAGTCATCTGCGGCGGCGCGTATTTGTTTCAGGTAGTCGCGGAAGCACCCATGCCCTGTGAGGAACTGAGTCATGTAAAAGTTTGTCTCGCCATGCTTCCTGTTGATCCATGTGGTGATATCTGGTATGATCACCTTCGTCCTTTTTCGGACGCCCACCATTTTTGTTGCCATTCTGCTAGGAGATTTTTTCTAGCGGCAATTCTAGATTGCCTATCGCATCCGGCCTCATGCAGTTCGGCTCTCTATTTTACCAGGAGCTCTATGGGGGCTATACCAGCTATTACCAAAACTGCTTCCCCCGATACAGTCTTATATGCGCCACAGATCCTGATTGCAGTTTTTCTTTGAGTTTTTGCCAGTTTGTAGATATTGCTTTCTACTGTCATACTTTGAGCCCATATTGCAGCCTATAGCATGGTGGATTGTACTATCGTACCAAAGAGTTTTCGTTTGGAGCTTTTAGGCCCACCTACATTGGGCATAATTCTGTCCAATGCCGCCATTACCTTCATGCCTTTAGCTGCAGCCTTCGTGAGATGTGGACCGAACGACAGGCTCTTGTCTATGACAACCCCGAGGTATATGATTTCGTGCTTTGGTCTTATATATGTATGTTGCACTTTAAACTGTATTGGGTTGAGTCTCCTCAGGTTAGTTAGTAACACTGCTGACTTTTCGGGAGCAAGTCTCAAGTTGTTTGATGTCATCCAATCAGTTACTTGGCGAATTGTGCGGTTTGCCGTTTCCATTAGCATGGATTCCGTTTTTGCGGAGACCACGAGCACCAGGTCGTCCGCGAAGCTAATGAGTGTGGCAACCTCCGGAAGTTTCAGTCTTAGGACCCCATCATACAAGATGTTCCACAAAGTAGGGCCTAAAACTGAACCTTGTGGGACACCGCTACTCAGTTCTCTCTCTCCCGAGACTCCATGTGCCTGTATATGCAGTGTTCTATTATCGAAAAAGCTTCTTTTCATGCGCAGGAGGTAAGGCGCTATTCCTCTTTCCGTTAGTTGTTTCATTATTATTTCCCAACTAGTACGTCAAATGTAATTAGAGCACATATCTTCCTTGTCCTTTTGGAGCCACTTCTAGCTTCTTCTGCAAGTTTTAGGACCGCTTCTATTGCGCTGATAAGTCTGTCCACTAGGAGCTGCTCTAGAAGCTTCCCCGGCGTATCCAGAATACACAGGGGTCTGTACGATGATGGATCGTCTAACGGGTTATCACCCTTGCGGACCAGGACAAGCTTTGCGCACTTCCATTTCTTGGGAAAGTTCTCGGCACTTAGTTCTGCATTCATTATATCTAGGACAAATTTTGATTGGTCGAGTTCTGCGATTTTAATAACCTCAGGCGGGATTCCGTCTGGGCCTGGAGCTCTACCGTTGTGGATGCGGTCTTTTGCTTTGGTGAGTTCCCCCTCGGTAAATAGCGGTATATAATTAACCTCTGGTTGATCCCAGACAAAAGGTTCATGTTGTGGGAACAGTACATCTACAACTCGGTTCAGGTCATTAATTGGCATTTGATTGTTTGGCGGTAGCACTCTAAGTTTCTTTTTGCATAGCTGGAAGGCATCTCCCCATATTTCCTTGTCTAGGTCCTCGCAGAGTTTTTGCCAATGTGATTCTTTTGCTTTGGCTATGGCTCATCTTAATTCTCTTTTTCTGCTTCTATATAGGTTCGTTAGCGTTTTGAGCTTTTCATCGACGTCTTTTTTTAGTTTTTGTCGCTGACATTTTATTCTAGCAGCAACGCACGATGCCCTCAGTCTAGATATTTCGTCTGACCACCAGTATACCAGCTTCCTCTTAGTTGCTCCTCCTTTCTTGGGTAACGTTGAGTTACATGCCCTGATCATGACCTGAACAAGTGTATCAGCATTTTTAATTATTGTACCTGCAATTTCCTGTGCCAGGCTGATTTTTAGTGCTTCTGTGTTAAGGTGTTTTATACTCCATCCGTTCCTTTTTTCTTGTTGTATGTCTCTCCTAGGCGACTCTGCTTCTATTTTATATGTTATGTATCGGTGATCGCTCAGGGATTCATGGTTGAGTTCCTTCCAATATTGGATCCTGTTGCTGATGTTATGCGAACAGAAAGTCAGATCTATTATGTAACGCGCATTACCCCTAACTAGTGTGTGCTGTGTCCCTTGGTTCAGCAAAACAACGTCCAGCTCCGCTGCCCAATCCATAACGATATCCCCTCTGTTGTCTATTAGTGGACAACCCCAGTAAGGAGACTTAGCGTTGAAATCCCCTGCTATGACCTTAGGTTTTTTGTTTTGCTCTCTGATGTCATGGCTTAGCGCCCCGAGTTCCTCCACCAGCCGGTCTATGTGTTGGTTTGGTGAAAAATAACAGCTGTACACGGTGAAGTGTTCCAGTTCCACCCATACAAACCCTGTACCGTTTCCAGATCTTATTGGCATTTTATTCTTGGTAATGACCCTAATCGCGGTGTCTTTTCTCTCGTCTATGAACCAATCTCTACTGCTAACAATTTTTTTATTTGGTTCGCTTATTACAATTATGTCCGACTTGTTTTTAATTGCCGTAGCAATGAGAAGATCGTACGCTGCACGGCATCTCATTAAGTTTATTTGCAAAATATTAGTCATTACGAACTTTTTTTGGCCCTCTCATCCTAAGCGCTTCCGACAGGGCTCTTTTGTATTGAGGACAGGATCCAGAGTTTGCTTGAGTGCAGAGCTGCAGAGTATGCCCCTTCTTCTTGCAAATTGGACAGTACATTTCTTCATGGCAGTCTCTTGCCTGGTATCCCTCCTTGATACATCGCAGACACATCTTCTGTCTATCTGGACCTTTAGATTCGTTTGCATGATGGCCCCTTTCCCAGCATTTAAAACATCTCTCTACGTCAATCCTTCCTCTGATTCTGCAGTTTATCCATACAATTTTTAGCTTTGCCCTGTCTAACAGTTCTTTTGCAAGTTTTCTGGGGAGAGACACTGTGGCGATCTGGCTGTCTCCAAACGCTGGTCTGATGTTCTTTATTTTTACCCCTTCTGCAGTTCCGAGCACAGATTTTATTGCTTCCTCTATCTCTTCTTATGTGGTAACGGCATCTATGTGCTTGATATTCACCGTGGTATCTAAGTTTCTTGTGCGGATTTCTATGTTTGGCAATTAATTTGTAATAGATTATTTCAGCTTACTAGCGCTCCCCTCTTTAACTTCTAGTAAGAGTTCCCCGCTTCTAGTTTGCCTAATATCCGATAGCTGTATCCCCGATGATTCGGGGTCAACCTCCTTTTTAACCAGCCTAAGGAGTTCGGCGTAAGATTTCTCACTGGATTTCAGAAATACCGCTTCTTTCATGTTCTTCTCTTGCCTCTCCTTCCGATCTTGATCTTGTCTTTGGTCCTCTGTCCGTTCCTGCATGTTGTGTATTTTTATTTCTGGTATTGCTGAGTTTTGGGGTGCGTGCACTCTTATATCTATATCTGTATTCGAGAATGTGAACTCGATCATTTTAATCAAGGTTCGCCAATTCTGTCACTGAGGGTTTGACAGATGCTAACTTCCTTCTACCATGTTTTTTGAAGAGCTGTTTCAGGTGTTGCAAGCTATCGAACGTCTGTTTCAGGGTGACGGATTCCTCCACGCTTTCCCTATCCGCCCCGTTGACTACAAGTTGGTATATGTACCGATCTGTCGATTCTATGTCGCCTTCTTCGGTTGGCACCCCTATTCTATGCTTAAGGAAGACTATACTTCCAGGATTTTTTTTCTGCACTGCTTGTTTACTAGGCCTCGTATATGCTTTGCTGAGCGATGGTGGTACTCCTTGGTCGGGACTTAGGTCGTCGGCCACACACACATAAGTCCCAGTCTAGTAGTGCTAGGAGGTGCAGGAGTAGGATTCCCTTTTAAGGAATGGATTTCCACCTACAGGTTCATTTCTAGTGACTTCTGGGTCTTCCATTGTATAGTCGGGAACAAAAGATCTGACAATCCGCCAGATTCTTTCTGGTTTTAGAGGAGATTCGCCAGGAGAGGCACAGATATGGGGAAGTAACCTTCACACGTTGGAATAAAATACAACAATCGCTATTTAGAGCTGATTTTTGTGAAAGTTCCTTATTTTGGTGCTATTTGAACCCGGGCTGGTAGAACACAGATCGCCGACGCAGCCCACTACGCTACTACACTGTTTAAAAACGCGCCGCTTATTTTAATAAACGGATCAAGAACAATTCCCAATAACAATAAGTTCGTGTATTTGCAATAGAATTATTTTAGGTTATGTCCCTATCTACAGATAAATAATAGTGTAAAAGAACTTATCTTAGTTCTAGTTGGCTCTTATGCATAGCCAACGGGTAGATGAGGCCCACCACCGCGGGGGTGGAAGGGTCGAAAAAATAAACAAAACAAAACACTATGAGTTAAGATCTCGGGATGGGGCTATATACACAAATTACGGCACACGGAGTCTTATCTCCCGCAAGAAAAGTATATAAAAGAATTCACAAAGGCTTATAGTAGATTAGAGATACGAATCACTATTTTTAATTGGTCTATAAACACGATTTTTTACTCAAAAAACCCTAGCTGCAAAACAGCTCATACTCCGCCGACGTCATCGACGGTCTCCAACGGACAGACAAGACTAGACAAACAAGACTAGACAGATAAGACTAGAATGACAAGACTGGTCAGACAAGGCTAGGTATACAAGTGTATATAATTCCAAAAATATTGTCTCTTTGATAACTTTGATATCCCGTTTGCTCGTCAACTTTGCTTTTGTCACTCGATAGCCTGGCGACCTCTGGTCACCAGGAATAACTTGCTTCTTCCATGCAAGGTAGGCTATTAAAGAGAGTTAACTTTTAGACCAAGGGTATCCATCCTTTTTTGTGTCTCTGAGCTACATTGGAGAAGTTTGACAATTTTAATGCACAAGTGTAGTATTAGCTAGCTGTTGAAATAAATAAATACAATTTTCAATTTTGTTTATACGTGTTTGTGCCGCTTGCGGATTTAACTTGGCCTACATTTGGCCTATGGGCCGCGGGTTGGACACCCGTCCTTTAAACCTGTAAATATAATGGAAATCACAACACATCCATTTAAAAATAAAAATATCTCAATTTCGAAATAAATAATAATCTAGATTAAAATCTGCAGCCTGTGATCCATAAATTTCGTTCATTGATTTTTGATTACTTACCTAGCTTTTGTGGATAAAGATATATGTATTTGGCGTATACTATATGACTATGTAGAATGAAGGGTATAAATTTTGCAACGGAAAAATATATATATATATAAGGCAAGCAAAGTCGCTCGTAAAACTCGTCACGTAACTGGCTCGAAGAGGTGCAAAGAATATAATGCTAATGTCCGTGTAGGACGGCGTCGGCATTAGGAGCGCCGCGACGCCTTATGCCGCACACACACACGGGGGGAATCGAAATCGCTGAGATTGCCGAAAGTAGCGCCGCGACGCCCACCGGCTTGAAAAACTACCGACTACGATAGAAAAAAAAAGAGATATTTTATCTCGATATTTCATGTTTGATATCCAATTTCCCGTCTACCTAATCTTTTTTTAAATATAAGACTTCATAATATACTAATCCTGTCTCTTCTGCCACTCGTTAAGTCTGTCTAGACCTTTTTATAGAAGCAAAATATTAGTTCTTAATTTAGTTAGGAACTTTAATTGACAACTCCTGTTAGGATTAACTCACTTACAACTAGTTATGTAGGAGACATCCAGATCTGAATATAAAGATTTAGCAAGCAAGGAATAGACAGAGGGAAAATAATAGGAAATGGAGATTAAATTAACGAAACTGTAATTCGTTTGGGGTTAGTACCGAAGACAAAATTGTATGTAAATATATGCCACAAGGATGAAGGAACGTAGAGGAGCAGGAGCTGTCATATCCAAATACTTCGAATTGTCTCTATCAACCAAAAACTGGGAGAAGCTTGCCCTATACAGATAATATTTTGAAATAAAGCAACTTGTTAACTGAATGTTCTATCGTGTACTTGTCAGTATATCATTACACTAATTAAACCCATCAGCGAATTACAAAGCTATCGGAAAATATTCTGTTCTATCTAGCTGTTACATTTCGACGTGGGAAATAACATTAAAATCAAACAATTTGTTTAGCTAGTTTAGTGTGTCTAGTCTTGTTTGTCAAATTTTGATTCTCTGTCTTGTTTCTCTAGCCTTTTCTATCTGGTCTTGTCTGTTGAGACTTATCCGTCTAGGCTTCTATTTCTATACTTGTCTGTCTATACTTATGTGTCTAGACTTATGTGTCTAGTCTGTGTAGTTTTATCTGTCGAGTTTTGTCTGTATAGTTTTGTCTATCTACTCTTGTTTGTCTAGTTTTATCTGTCTAGTCTTGTCTGTCTAATCTTATCTGTCTAGTCTTTTCTATCAAAAACCAGGAATCGTCAGACTGCGGCTCGCAAAATTTCAATCGCCTAACCCACAGGCGATTAAAGCTGATATTGGGTTTACAAGTTGTCAGATTAGGATTTCTTCTGCCAAATTTAGTCTCAAAGATTGTGGAACTACACAACTATGTAAAAGAAATTTGTGGGCTACTCGAGGGCTACTAATTGAATCAGGAGGAAAAGATAGCATTGAAAGAGATCCAGCCTGAAGTTCCTGAAAGAATTATGTGTAGAAGAGGAGCTCTAAATGGAATAAACCAGTGAATGGATAAAGTGTGTGGAAACAGATCTGTAAGAGAAATATACCGCGAGATATAAGTATACCTCGAGAACTACTAAATACAAACTTTGAAAGAGATTTAAATTCTTGGAAAAAACAGATTCGGAACAGAAGCTCTAAATGGTTAAACACCAACGCATAAATAAAGTGGGTAAAGACAGTAAGTTACCATCGTTTATAAAAATCCAGTTAGGGACTTTTCATCCTCCAGCAAGTAATTTAATTTAACACCAACCGGGTCGTTCAAATCTTCTATCCTTACATTTGTTCCTTACATTTATTTTGTTAAATCTTTTCTCCCTTATTTTGTTCTGTTCCAAGCACCAACAGCAGTAGAAAAAAGCCGGCCCGCGATTTATTGCACTCTTTTCATACCGCAAACAGGGAGAATACATAATAAAAGATCAAAGCTACGCGAGCCGACAGAGACGACGATAACGCAGAAACCGAGATTTGAAACGTTCCATTATGTTTATTAGGATCGTTGTTCTTTTCTCGCATCTTTCAGTTATTGCTGCTTAAACAAGACGCAGTTTTTTTTTATTTGTCACAATTTTTTATAGGAATGAAAAATCATGACTTAATTAATTTGTTTCAAAATTCTGCATATAAATATTGCTTTAGTTTTTAAATTAATAAAGGGTGACAAATTAATAGTATCCTGGTTTTAAGTTAAGCAATTATCAAAATCGATATAAGCTGGATACCAATTTTTTTGTTGAACATTGTTGAGTAAAATCTAAAGTCTAATAACAAGTTAAATGCTTAGTCCTAAATTAACAATTAGTACTTAAAAATTACAGCGATTAGATGACCTTCGTTTGCTTCGATGAGGTCCATGCAACAATGAACGCATTGCATCCATCCATCCATCCTAACCGTGACCTTACAGCCCTCCGTGGGTCCTCCTTTCTTAGCCTCGTTTAGCATTCTTTTCCATCCTTTTCTGTCCGATGCTGCTCTTTTCCAGTTCCTTATGCCTATTAGTTCTCTTGCGTCTTTTTGTATGTTGTCATGCCATCTTAGTCGTGGTCTGCCTTGTCTCCTGTTGCCTTCCATGTTTCCTTTGTAAATCTTCTGTGGTACTCTTTCTTCTCCCATGCGTTCTACGTGTCCTGCCCATTGCAGCCGTTGTATTTTTATATATGTGACTAGGTCTATTTCTTTATACAGTTGTACCAGTTCCTGATTATACTTTATCCTCCACCCGTCTTCTTCCTGGGTCCAAATATTCTTCTCAATATTTTTTGCTCGAATTTTAATAATAGGTCCTCAGTTTTGGTCGTCGTTGTCTACGATTGGCACCCGTAGGTCGCTATCGCTCTAATGATGCTTTTATACACTTTCACTTTGGTTTTTACCCCCACTATTTGCGATTTCATTACACTTTGAACTGCGTAGTACGCTTTATTCCCGGCTATCAGTCTCTGTTGAATTATTTGTGGCATTGAGCTCTGTTCGTTCAGTGTTGAGCCCAGATATTTAAATTCTCGTACCACTTCAATATTCATATTATCCATGGTTATGTTCTGTCCCAGCCGCGTCCTTGATTTTATGGCCATGTGTTTCGTTTTGTCTTCATTCACCAGCAGTCCTATCGGTCTTGCCTCTTCTATTAGCTGCATAAATGTTGCACTGCCAGTACATTCCTTCCCACTATATTCAGATCGTCTGCATATCCTATAACTTGGCAGGACTTGTTTAAAATGGTGCTGTCGGTTTTTATTCCTGTGCCTCTGATCCTTATATTATAGTCCTTTGTCTGTTGGGAATTTTTCTGTGAGCTGGTTTTGTATTCTGACCTGATTGAGCGTCTCTTCCATGGTTACTTGTATCATCTTGATTAGCTTCTGTGGTACTTCAAATTCTTTCAGGATGTTATATAGTGCTTCCCTACTTATACTGTCGTAGGTTTGTCAAAAGTCTACGAATAGTTGATGGATAGGTATGTCAAATTCTCACGCCTTTTCCATAATTTGTCGTGTTGTAAAAATTTGGTCGGTCGTGGATCTCCCTCTTCTAAATCCTGCTTGATACTCCCCTATTAGATCTTCTGCGTATATCTCCAGTCTTTGGCGTATTATGGATGTTAGGACCTTGTATGCGACACATAGTAGTGAGAGGCCTCTATAGTGGTTGCAGTCTTGTCGGTCGCCTTTCTTGTATATTGGGTAGATTATGGCTATCTTCCAATCCTCAGGTATTTTTTCTGTTTTCCAGATAGTTTTTATTAGCGCATGTATTTTAGTTTCTAGTAGTTCTCCTCCTTGTTTGAGTAGTTCGGCTGGTATTCCGTCTATACCCGGGGCCTTGTTATTTTTTAGTTGTTGTATGGCAACTTTAATTTCTTGTAATTCTGGGTCCAATACTCGTGGTTGCACTGTGCAGACGCTCGTTTTTGGTCCTTCGTAGTTGGTTCCTTATTCTTTGTTTAGTAATTCTGTGAAATATTCTTTCCATCGTAATAGGATTTTATTTCTCTCGGTCATTATTTCCCCGTCCTTATTCTTGCACATTTCTATTCTTGGCTGGAATTCGTTTTTGGTGCTGTTCACGGCTTTAAAGAACTTTCTTGTTTCGTTCTGTTTTCTTAGTTCTTCTAATTTGTCCAGTTGTTCATTTAGGTCTTTTCGTTTTTCTCTTCTGCATACTGCCTTTGTTCTCGCTCTCAAGATAGCGTATTCTTGTTCCTTAGTTCTTGTTGGCCTTTGCAGAAGTCGTTGTCTTGCTTTATTTCTCTCGACTATTGCTCTCCTGCACGTCTCGTTCCACCATCGATTGCGCTGTCCTTTGGGTTCTATTCCTATGGTCTCCTCCGCTGCTTCTCATGCCTTTTTTGAGGATTTCCCATGTGTTATTTGTTTCCTCGTGCTCTTCCCCTTCTTCTTCTTCGTTTATATTTTCTTTAATCTTCTTCTCCAGTGTTTCCACATATCTCTTGCGTTCATCTTTGTTCTTTAGGTTCTCTAGATTGTATTTTCTTGTTTTTTCTCCCTTTTGGGCACGTGCTTTATTTATTCTCGTTCTTAATTTTATTTTGACCATAAAATGGACTGAGCCTACTGTTGCTCCTCTCATGGTTCTGATATCTACTATGCTTGAGTAGAATCTGGCGCTTATTAGAACATGGTCTATTTGGTTTAGTGTGCGCCCATTTGGAGATTTCCAAGTTGCTAGGTGAATGTTCTTGTGTGGGAACGCATTGCATGCTGGCACATTTCTGGCAAAATCTAACCTATAGCTTATCGAATGTTTCGTTTTAAGACTTCCCGGGTAAATTTAGTTTATAATCCAAATCCTGAGACCACAAATGATCCCCACGCCGGGAAATAAAAAAAAAAACGTCCAGGAAAGGACTCTTGTAACACTCCCATACACATGTTGAATACATGGCCTTGCACCATTTTGCTGACACCAAATTTCGTTTATTTGTAATCGGAGTTGAGCTATGGCATCTATTAAGAACGTTATTAGCATTTCCACATTACGTTCACTATTGACAACTACTGCGTAACTTACTTCAGTTGAGCATATTCGAGACCATAAGTTATCTTTTGAAAATGCAACTCTTCTTCGAATATAAGTTGAGAGTTTTCGGCAGACCAGTATCGTAAATTGAATATCTTCTTCTTCATGTGCCATCTCCTACTCGGAGGTTAGCTACCAACTAGGCAATCTCCACTTTCGACACTGCCGCTCTGAATAATTCCTTTGAAGTACACCGGAACCAATCTCTAAGATTTTAGGAAACCCGGCGTCTTCTCACACTTCTATTTCCTGGAATCTTCCCTTGCATTATGAGCTGTAATATTTCATACTTTTCTCTAAAACTAGGTCCCAGATATTCCAGTTTCCTACATTTAGTTGTTTCTATAATTCCTAACCCCTTTTCCATCCTTCGTAACACCTCCACATTCGTAACTTTGTCGGTCCATGATAGTTGTAGGACTCTCCTACATACCCACATTTCAAAGGCCTGGAGTTTATTTGTAAGCTGTTGATTGAGTGTCCATGCTTCCACGGCATACATTAATATGGGAAACACATAGCATCTCTTCATTCTGATTCGGAGTTCCAACTATAGATAACGATTTCAGAAGAGATCTCTCATTTTAAGAAAGGCAGCTCTGGCTAGTTCAATACGGTATTTGATTTATGTTGTCTGGTCGATGTCGCTTGTTATCCAAGTGCCAAGGTATTTATATTTGGTTACTTTCTCGATACGGATATTATCGATGATAAGGTTAGTATTAGGTGTTGCTGATTTTGAAATGATCATATATTTGGTCTTTTTGATATTCATTTTCAATCCGTATTGCAAGCTAATGATATTCGTTCTTTCTGCCATTCTTTTCAAGTCTTCTATGTTATCTGCCAGTATCACCGTGTCATCCCCGTATCTTATTTTATTGATGGTCCGCCCGTTAAAAATCAGTCCTGCTTCCTCTTCTTCACGAATTGCCTCCTGGAATATTGCCTTGGAGTACAGATTGAATAGCATTGGAGACAAAATGCATCCCTGCCTAACGCCTCTCTGAACCTTGATATATTCTGTGGATTCACCATCTTCTCTCACCTCTGCCGTTTGATTCCAATACAGATTTTCAATGATTCGTATGTCTGCTATATCTATGTTTTTGGTTTTCAGTAGCGCTACTAACGGTTCATGCTGTATCTTGTCAAAAGCTTTCTCATAATCTATGAAGCAAGCGTGCACCTCTACATTCACATCCATACATCTTTGTGTCAATACGTTAATGGAAAATAGCGCCTCGCGCGTCCCCATGCCATTCCTGAATTCATACTGCGTATCACCAATACCTTCTTCCAATGTGTATAATCTTTTATATACTATTTTCAGGAATATTTTTAAGGCGTAGTTCATGAGGCGTATCGTTCTGAAGTCGCTACATTCCCTAGCATTTGGTTTTTCGGTATCGTGATAAATGTTGATATTAGCCACTCGTTTGGCAATATTCCTGTTTCATATATGGTATTGTATAGATTCTTAATGACATCGAGTTGTTCGTTTTCCACGAGTTTTACCAGCTCTATTGGTATTTCATCAGAGCCAACCGCTTTACCACCTTTCATGTTCTTTATGGCGTGTTGTACTTCCTCTTTTGTAATTGGAGTGCTAGTTACATATTGTCGCGCGTTACTTAGGGGGGCTCTGGTATCCATGAAGAGTTCTTCTATGTGTTCTATTCATCTTAGTATCTTTTGTTCGTGGTCCGTCATATTTTTCCCTTCCTTTGTTTTTATAATTGAAGGTGCAATTCTTCTCTTAATTCCCGTTAGTTCTTTTAATTTTTTGTGGAGATTAAGATTGTCGTATTGGTTTTGTAATATTTCAAATTCTTTGCATTTGTCAGCTAAGTGCTCACCTTTCGCTTCTCGAATCTTTCTTTAGATTTTTCTATTAATGTCGATGTATTTTATGTGATCGCTTTTGATTTTCCGCCTTTCTTCCATAAGTTGTAATATTTCTTTCGTCATCCATTGATTTTGTGCGCTTAACTCGTCAGTCCTTAATAAAACTTCACTTCTTTTCAAGAGGTGTTGAATCGCGGTGGATATTGTCTTTGACAAACGTTCGCGTGATCAAACCTACGGCGGTTAATTTATGGTTGCCGATAGATTTGATCGGCTCTGGGAATTATATGTTTGGGCAAATGAAACTTGCACGACTCGATAAACATGTAATTATTTATTTTACTCTATTTTAAACACTTGTGACGACGTGCTTGTCGGAGTTTGGAATCTTCTAGATGTGTTCGTGGTAAGAAGGTTACAATTGAACTGGGTGTGATTAGATATTGTTACAAACAGGAAATCGAAATCCCACCTCACATTTGCCTGCCCCCACTGAACCAAGAAAAATTCCAAACTCAGTGCACGTGGTAATTTCTGGGTAATCTTAAAACTACACCAAATTTAATTACAAATTCTAAGGAATCTTAAACATAAACATTGCATTGTATATCCAGCTGTTTACGACTTATTATTATATTTCCTGTATTTACAAAGGATTGGTGATTAAAAATGGTCTTTAAGATGCGTAGTGGCCACAAACACCTCCAAACACGTTCAACAAATACTCACTACCCTACCGACCAGATATTGGTAATCTACGGGTCGGTTTTAGATAATATTGATGTAATTATTATTTATCTACTTTTAGAAATACACTAAACAAGAAAAATAGTTTTAAAACGAAAATAAAAATAAAATAACATTGTTGGATCTTAACAATAGGGCTCCTTATTATATTATTACTTATAGGCTGTTTACCCACTTTCTATTGACGCTATCTGTTTGGGATATTTCTCTAGCTATTTCCTGGATACACGCGTTTATGCCTTTTGTTGTCTGTTGCTTTATTTCCACATCTCTTAGTTTTTATTCTTTGAGGAATTCTTTTTGTCCTTAGTTTCTTAAGTTTGAACTTTGCATCATCGGCCACAACCGGATTATGGTCTGACAAAGCATCGGCTCCAAGATAAGTTTTAACTGATGTAATTCCAATTCTATGGCGCTTTCTAATTAGGATATAATCTATTTGGTTTCTAATTATCTTCTCTTTTGTATGAGCTGGGGATGTCCAAGTATACAGTCGGCGGCGCGGTGGCAATTTATAGTGCGTATTTGTTTACTAGATTTTTTCCAGATTTTTTTTGTACCAGATTTTCTGATTGATAGAATTCAAGCAGTCGGTCCCCTCTATCATACCTTTCTCCTAAACCATAGTCACCCACAAGGTCTTCATCTCTACCTTCACCAATTTTTGCATTAAGAGCTCCCATCATGATTGTGACGTCGTGTTTGTTTGTAGCTTTTAACACACTACGCACCTGGCTATAGAAATCTTCGACTTCGTCATCCGATTTGTCAGCAGTCGGTGCATAAACTTGTATGACATTTATTTTTCCAATTGTCGTTTGTATCAGTATTAGCATCACTCGATCTGAGTAGAGAACAAAGCTTGTAATCGATCTGTGTACTGCTTTATTTACAATAATTGCAGTGCCGTTTCTATTTTGCGTATCTGTGCTACCCGAGTAATACATCACTACCCCATCAGCAGTGTACTTCCCAGATCCTGGCCAACGGAGGTCGCCAATACCCAATATGTTTATCCGTAGTCTGCGCATTTCGTTTATTACGTTGTCAACTTTTCCGGCTTGGAGCAAACTTCTAATGTTCCAAGTACCAATTCGCATTTCTGCCTTTCTTCTGATGGCTTTCTTCTCAATGGCTTTCGCCCCCACCAGAGATCCGAAAAGGGGGCTAGTAACTCCGAAAAATTTTGGCTTGAATTGTGCCATGTCGAGCTTCTTGTTGCTTTGACTAGGGATATCCTTAGGGATCTTTAATGCAGTGGTTTCCCGTTTCCTTCTGCATCTCCATGCCGTTGATCAGTTATTGATTCGTCCGCCTTTAGGAACGATTTCTCGTCTCTAAGACAAGGAGGTGCCCTTACTCTTGCCAACTCATCTACCCGAAGCTGTTGGCCAACAAGAGGGGTATGGTTTTTCCAGCAGATATTCGGTCGACAGAGCCTCGTTAGTATTCCAACAGGATGCACCGCGAGCAGGAGAGGTTGTCGTTTGGGTGGGCTTTTGCCCTCACCCCTTTCATCCCAATTGAATATACATGGCAACAATTAAAAATGTGCTTTGTCGCACATAATTATTTTGTTAACAAAATTATCCCATCTGCCCTAAATCCGTTTCCGTTTAGCTTTCTTTCGCCCCATTGGAAGGAGTTTTTGGGCTTTTTGCAACTTTTAACGGAGAAAGAGTAAATCTATCATTTAAATTGTTCGTACCGACTCATGTGAAATTCTTACTTGTTGCTATAAACTTTGGATTTCTTTTTTCAATTCTGTTTCTAATTTGCATAGTATTCACTTCTATTCAAGTAGTATTTTTCCCCTCTGCAAGGCTTAGTCTCCTTAAGAGAACCTATTCTAAAGACCCTACTTGTTTTTGTTTTTATTAAGTAAATAAATAAAAATAGGACATTCTTAATTTATCACCCTTTATATTAGACACTGATGAGAGACAAATATGAAAACGCGTCTACAGATGGCTATTCACTTAAACTTAATAAAAAGAAATGATTGAAAAACCATGTTATTTATCTGGTTGTCTTTTAGTGACACGAACGTGTACTGGGGCTAGTAATAACATACAAATGCCTATTGTATAATTCAATATATTGCCAAGTATTAGCAAAGGAAGTAGTTGTTTTAATATGAGATTTGTTTGGTAGTCTTAATAAAAGACTTAATAGTATAGAGCTACGAACATGTTGAATATATTTATATATTCAGTCTGCATATCAGTTTTAAGAATTTTATACCATTACAGATTACCATACATATACATCATATTACATACGGGATACTTATACGTTAGAAACTTCAGATGTTAGAGATGTGATAGGTACTTGGTATTTAAAATCTTCTTGAATCTATGAAGAAACGGGTGTATTACAATATTTGAGAGACTCGAAACTTTGATCTGGATTTCCTCGGACCCGTGGGCCGAATCGGCTTTCAGGTTGATTTTATCAACCCTCGTAAAAAAATCAAATCTTACTTACGCTCTACCACAACAGTGGCCAAACAATGACTGGCGAGCCAGCTCTCCAAGAGTTCTATTGTGGCTGAGCTATTATAAAAAGTATTTGTTAACAGAGCAAGGATAAGAATGTTTCAGAATGAGGTCAGAAAATTTTCAGTTTTAAGAGAAAAATTCAACTTTTCCACACATTCAGATAACTTCCGTCGCTTAAAAAGGTAGTTTCAGAATCTGATATTCCTCTTAAACCCATCAGTAACCATCAAACCTTGAACTGCATTTTTATAGAAACTGTTTGAAAACAATGTGATTAACAATGGTCTTATTAAAATGTTAATTTCCTGAAATGATTTTATGAGAAAAATAATAATTTAGATTCAAGAATGTCAATGTAGTACATGTATAAAAAGGTAGTATATATGTAAAGTATAAGGTTTGTATATGTGTACTTTACAATCGTATACTCGTTTTAAAAGACAAATCATTGTACTCAAAGATAAAAATGTTTAAATCGAAGTTTCATTCACAGTTAGCCAAGCAACATCTAAGAGGATTGAAATTATTATCAATCAAAAATTATAAGAAAAGAATTAAGCAAACTATGTTCTTTAATTCACAAATTGACTAATAACATAAATAAAATATAATTATTACTACGGTGTGCACGGTGTACACGTGATAAGTCCATACTGATAAAGCTAAAAGGCAAAAACTTGTCTATGTTCATAATGATGGTCATATGGTCATAAATGTGATATAATATGAATGTTAATAATTATTTTCATTTATCAGGTTATGTCATCTTATGGGGACCTCGAAGCCTCTCTTAGCAGTAAAATGCAGGAGCCACACCGTACTAATAATTCAAAAAACATATTTTGCGAATAGGCCTAAAGACCACGTTCCAATTTCAATTCCTAATTCTTTGTTCTATTCTGTTCTTTCATCTGTTCACTATGTGTTTTCCTTCTGTCGTCAGACTATTTTGAACCAGTCTTCTTAGCTGCCTTGGAATCCTCCCATTTTTAATATTCTTCCCGAGAGGCTTCTCTGTAAGCTGTATATAGCTTCTCTTTGCATATTGTTTCTTTCTATATCCTTTTTTATTTCTTTGACCCAGCTTGTTGAGGACTTTTTACACCATAGATATTTAAAAATTTTCTGGTTAATCTGCTGTCTTGCATTCGAAATAAATGTCCGAAAATTTTTATATAATTTTAAAATAATTATATTTTATTTATGTTATTAGTCAATTTGTAAAGTAAAGAACATAGTTTCCTTAATTCTTTTCTTATAATATCGTCGGTCCAGATGAATAGGGTATTAACCCAAAAAAGCCTGAAGAGCGATTTGAAGTTTTCAAATCAATATATTTCCATTTCTTTAAATAATTGGTTAACCTCTATTATAATATCTTTTAAACTATTGATTAACATTTATTGATAACGTTTTTGTTTCTTTTTTTCACTTCATGACTTTGTCAATTTTGCTATTACTGAGCAAAAAAAAAGAAATTCCCCTGTGAATACCCTGTTCATCCAAACGAACGATATGAAAATTTACTAGTACTAGTATATAGTACTAGTATATAGTACTTACTAGTACTAGTAATTTTTTCTATTTTTTATAATAAAATATTAAATATTTAAAATTCGACCTGGTATGGACTACGTTAATTCAGCTGTAACATCGAGCATAATTTTTTGCCAGTAATCTTTTATTAGTCTTCTGTGGGCCTCCTTCCTTTCATCAGTCCATTTATTGCCAGTTTTCAGCTTTGACTTCTTTTGGAACCGAGGGTACGCACGAAGTTGCCTCTGCAGAGAAGCACGTTTCAGGAAGTCTTCATGTGTAATACCTATTTGTCGGAGGCGTTATTCAATTTCGGTGAACAAGGGTCCTTTGGTCTTTCTTAAGCCTTACGGAATCCATGCGTGCTATGTGGCCATATAAGTTAATTCTCCTTTTACGAATGTTATTTGTTATTCTTTCTGTATTAATTCGTTCATATACTAACATTTGGCTGCGAGAGCTGGGTGTTAACGAAGAGATTAAAGAGCAGGATCCAAAGTATAGAGATGAAATACCTAAGAAAAGTGTTAGGAGTCACAAGACGAGATCGCATAAGAAATGACACCATCAGAGAACAGTTAAAGGTGCAACCAGAAGCAAAGCGAATCGAGAACTGCCAACTGAGATGGTATGGACACCTCAAGCGAATGGAGGACAAAAGACCAGTGAAGAGAGTATGGGAAGCTAAAGGTCAAAAAAAGAAAAGTAGAGGAAGACCAAAGACAACATGGAATCGAAACATAGAGAAAATAGTAGAGGACAGAGGACTCACAATGGTTCAAGCAACAATTATGACAAAAGGAAAAAGGGAGTGGAAAAAGTTCATATATAGCGAAAGAAATGTGTAAATATAATGTATTGTAAAAATTAATTGTAAGAATTAGGATATGAAATGTAACACCTTACACCTTAGGGTACACAAGGTTACTGATTATATATATATATATATATATATATATATATATATATATATATATATATATATATATATATATGAACGTTCATTGTTATGGTGTCTCATGTAATCATCAATTTTCCTTATTGGTCCTGGATTCAATCTATCATTTTAATTTTCCTATTCAATGCAAGGCATTCTAGATTGCCTTTAGATTGCCTTTGGACGAATGACTGTAAAATAATGTCTTAGCTTTGCGTCTATGGACACTGATCATTTGTTGTAAACATCTCTAGTCAGCCGGTATGCTACTTCCATTTTGTTGATCCTTGATGTGTATGCTTTTTTTCTCGACATTGTTAGGTACTATCCACTTGCACAAGTAATAATTTTTTTATTACTCATGCGGGATAAGTACTATCCAGCGATCCTCACTACGAGGCCCGCGGGCCGCATGCGGCCCTCGGAACGATTTTTTGCGGCCCTCGGCTGTTATTTGAAATTTTTTTATTTATGACAGAAGTTTATGACAAAAATTGTGAATTTTATAAGGTTAAATGAACGAATCACAGAATGTTTCAAGAGTTTATGAAAGAGCTTATATCGAAATATGGGGACATGCTTTATAAAACAGATGTGAGAAGGCTCAGTAAGGGAAAGGTATTGGAATGTTTCTTTACCATTCGATATGAGATTACCCTGCTTTTATCTACAAAGAAAAAGAGTATCCCAAAGTATATAAGTTTGGTTTGGGGCTTAGAGTGGCGTTTCGTACTGATTCAATAGGCATTGTGAATGAAGCACTGACTCGATTGCAAGGAGACTACAACAAAATTGTAACGAAAATGATGAGTATTGTTTTTTCACAGGAACAAAAGTTCAATATGTATATTGAAGAACTGTCAAAAGGTGATTATTCCACATTTCCTTCAGTTAAAACTCTATTTGGTGAAGATCCAGATGAAAAGCAAGATGTTTCTGATTTAATAAAGCTGTTGACAAACCTAAAAGACGAAATGAATGTGAGGTTTAGTACCTTCAGGAAGTATCAAGAACCATTTCGCTTAGTGGAAATCCATGGGCAGTAACAACAGCAAATGTAGCTCGACTTTCTGTTTTTGGATATGAAGCTATAGATTTGAAAAATGAGTTAATCTTCGGCATGATACAGAACTCTAAAGTATTTTTGAAGAAAAAAATAAGGATAAGCCTCACCATGAATTTTGGAAAGTAGTTCAAAAGGACCAATTCCCAAACCTAATTGACTGTGCTCAGAGAGTCTTTTGTGTTTTTGCATCTTCATATGAGTGCGAATCTTAATATGTGTCTACATTCAATAACCTAAAGTTTAAAAAAAAAAAACAAGTACGGATTAACGAGTCCGGCATAACGAGTGAAAACGTTGACAACATTTTGAGAATTTCCGTTTCTTCCCAACCTGCTAATGTGGATGCTATATTAGAGAGCTGTGAAAGATTTCGCCCATCAACTTAAAAGAATTAACGAATTCAAGTATGATTGGAGCTAAGTAAAAGACATTTCATTACATCTGTATAGTAATTTTTTTTGGCGCCCATTTTTTAGTGCAACAAATGCCTGTTTGTCAATTCAATTATTACCACATAACTTGGGTAACGCACGCAAATATTCAATAAAAATCGCTAAATTACATGAAAAAAACAATTAAATAAATAAAATAAACGCAATCAAAACAGTAATATTAAAAAAGTGTTGATGTGATGAAAGTGTGAGAAGTGACGTGAAAGTGACTTTTTAAAATGAGTGTAACTTCTATGGTGATACAGTAGACTGATGATAGTTTGCATGACGAATCCACACCACTGGAGACAATTGAACAAGCAAATTCTTAATTTTTGAATCTATTTCTTTTTTTTGATGGCCCCTAGACCCCAAACTAGTAAGATACGTCCCCTCGCATGGGTAATAAAAAATATTATCTGCAACTCGTGAGGTATCGTCAATTGCCCTTTCGAGCGCATGAGCACACTTCGTTCGTTCGCCCAATTTCGCTCTCGTGGGCAATTAATAACTTACCGCCTTAGTTGCACAATATACAAGGTGTCAACAAAAGAATAATCGGATTTTAAAAAGATATATTTTTTTAATTTTACCTATATTATATTAAATGACACATGAACATAAAAGCAAAATGTCCAAGTTTTAAATTATAACATCACAAATGTTTGATGTGGGCTCCTCGGGTCACACGACACACGCGTAAACGGTAGTCCAGTTCGGCCCACACACGCTGCAATGCGCCCCCATCGATACTGTTCACAGCAGCAGTAATGTGTTGTCGGGGTTCATCCAGTGTTGATGGCATTGGTGACATCTAAACCCTATCTTTAATGTACCCCCAAAGATAAAAATCGCAAACCGTAAGATCAGGTGACCTAGCAGGACAAGTACAATACCAAGTCCTGTACAGCAGATCGCCCAATCAAGCGGTGAGGTAGTTTCTCGTTTAGATAGCGACGCACTTCATTATGCCAATGAGGTGGAGCCACATCTTGTTGGAATATGAAGGTATTGGAATCCTCTGTCAGTAGCGGAAACAACCAAAACTGCAACATATCGAGGTATGTAGTGCCCGACACAGTGTTTTCATTGAAGAAAAGGGTCCGCACACTTTTGTTTTGGAGACTGCACAGAAGACATTACATTTTTGGGAATACCTTTCATGTTCCAGAATGATATGAGCATTTTCCTTGTCCCATATCCGAATATTGTGACGGTTCACCTTTCCATTTAAATGAAATGCCGCCTCGTCGCTGAACACTAGACGGTTATCAAATTCGTCATCCTCCATCGCTTTTTGCATTGCAATACAAAAATTGGTTCGCTTTACATCAGGCATGTCAAACACGCGGCCCGCGGGCTGCATGTGGCCCGCCAAAACATAAATTGCGGCCCGCCGAGACATTTAAATTTTTTTTTTAATAAAAGGCGAAAGTATTGTATGTTCATTTCTATATATGTCCAGCACAAATAAAAAAATTTAAAAGTGTAAGTTTAAGTCGAAATATTGTAGGAAACAGAATTAATGAAATAGCCGGAAATTTGAGAAATCATCATAAATCAATAATATCAACATTTCAAGCTATTGTTAATCTGTTGCAGTTGATGAAAGTACATTCATTCAAAGTATATTCGAAATATCGCTCAGCTCACCGTTTATATTCGCGGATGCGATGCTAATTTAAAAGTAAGTGAAGAACTTTTGGAAGCCATTCCTATGTATATATTTTTGATGCGCTTTTGGGGTACTTTTCTTCCGTTTGTCTTGCAGCTGATGGTGCACCTACCATGACCGATATTACTAAAGGAGTTTTTGCGAGATTAAAAGAAGCATATAAACAGCATGGTAATAATAATTTGGAACATTTTCATTGTATTATTCACCAGCAAGTACAGTTTAAAATAACGGACATGTTTTAAAAACAACCACAATTTTAAATTATATTGGAGCACGTAGACTTAATTATCGTCAATTTCCTTTATTTTTAGAAGATATAGAATGTGAATACATCGATTTACCATGTTATACGGAAGTTCGATTGCTTTCGAGTCATAAAGTTTTAAAACGATTCTCCACATTGCTAGACGAAATCATAATTTTCTTGGAAAAAAAAATATGAATGTGGTGAATTAAAAGATGGACAATGGATGAAGAACTTGGCTTTCTCAGTTGATATTGCAAATTATCTTAATCTTTAACATTAAGGCAAATATCATGTTGTTACAACGCTATTTGATAATACCGGTTTCAAACAAAAATTATTACTTTGACGAAAACAAAGAGAAAAAGAAAACTTATCTCACTTTGAAAGCTCTCGATATATATTGCTTAAATCACCTAAATTAAAATTGACAGAATATGCTCTCAAAATTAGATTATTAGAAACGGAATTCTATCCAAGATTTTTTAATTTTAGCAGTGAAGCTGTGAAGTATAATTTCGTCTTTTTATTTCACCTCTATCTATCGATATCAAAATTGTTGATGAATACTTACAAATGGAAATAATAGATATCCAATATGATTCTTTGCTGAAGGAAAAATGTATAGAAGTTGGAGTACATACCAGCATTGTGTACATATTTATCTGTAGATCGGTTTCCTAAAATGTTTTCATAAGAAAATAATTAAGGAAACTATGTTCTTTAATTCACAAATTGACTTATAACATAAATAAAATATAATTATTAGTAGGTCTGGGTCCTGCATCTTACTGCTAAGAGAGACCACGAGCTTCCAAGAGATTGATATAACTTGATACATGAAAATAATTATCAAGATCCAAAGACGCGTTTCTGCATTTTGGCTTCATCAGTATAGACTTATCATATAATCTCAAATTGAATTAAAATTAAATGTAAACTAAAAACTTGCATCAGCAAAATTACATCAGCTCAAGATATTTAGCCAAATATTGATGACTTGCTCTTCAACATACAAATATCTGCTAAAAAGTTGTATGAAACTGTGATTTTGTTTATTATAACTTTTATTGTATTTTTATTTTTTAAAAGACTATGTATGTAATAATATTCAATAAAATTTAAAATATGTTTAGTTTAGTTAAAAAATAAACATTGAATCTAATAAATACATAATATAATCATTGTAACAATCATATTTTATTAATTTTTTGAACAGTAAAAATATGCGGCCCCTAACTTATTGTTAGTACAAAATAGATTATGTGGCCCGCAATATCATATGAGTTTGACATGCCTGCTTTACATGGTCATCGGGCCGTAAACTTTGCACAATCTGTAGACGATAAGGTTTGAATCACAATCGCCGTCGCAAAATCTTCCACACAGTTTGATATGGAATACCAAGTCACGACCTACCCTGCGAGTTGACTGTGAAACGCGTGGTCTTTCGGTACTTTTACGCTTACTAATGCAATCAGTGTCCTGGAATTGTCTATACCAGCTATTCTCAACCGCTGGTCCGGCGGACCACCAGTGGTCCGCGGAGAAATTTCACTGGTCCGCAGACAATTTTTTCTATCCGCGAAAAAAATTTACTTATAAAAACTAAATTTTAATGTATAAAATTACGAAATACAAATATCTTAAACTAATTTTAATTCTATGTAATTTATGCTTAGTACGGCACTGAAGAAAAAAAAAGAAAAATAATTACATATATTTACATTTAAATATTATTGTAAGTAAATGATAATAAAAATGTTACAATTAACTTGTAGTAGTTCTACCAACAGGTAGATTTTTGGTGATAGATATATATTTTTCCTTATTTTGGGGGATGATATCAATTTTTTCCTCGTCAGATACAAATTCTTTAAAATAAATAAATGAACATCATAATTCGACATGTTGAAAAAAAAAAAACATGGAAAAATACCGGGATCATTTTAGGTATTTTATAATTCAAATTAAAATTTGAATGGGCGGCTCCCCGAAATTTACCCGTTAAATGATCGTGATCGGCGACTTTGTCTGTTACTTGTAATAATTAATTACATATGTGACAAGAAGTGGCCGTATCTTAGGAATTTTGCTCATCTGCAGTTAATTTAATCATCGGAAGTATAACGCTTAAATGTTCCCTGTATAATTCCTTAACATATGCATAGAGGTTCTGACAAAACAATTTCGGGCAATCTTCCCCGGAATAAGTGAAAAATTTACTCAATGAGTCATCGAATGAACATTTTATATTATAGGCGAAACTGTATGGTACATGGATATGTGTCTAATTCGTATAGCTATTGTCAGGGTTCGGTGAGCATGTATCAGCAGGTTTTAAAATCGATTCAAAATCTGCGTATACAACAAAGGGTATACGCATTTTTCTATCGAAATTTTGAAATTTTAATATATTCCCCGGCATCATATCACCTCTCTTATGTTTTACAAGGTCTTCCGTCGGCATAATAGTGTAAATTTTGCTGCAGTCATTCAATTTATGTTGATTAAACGCGAATACATTTGAAAAAAAGGTTAAACAGCCGTCACATAAATATTTTTTTCTACAATCTTCCGAGATTTGACTTCTTACAAGCCGTGAAATATTTTTAATATAAACATAATGACCTTTAATCCCTTCTTCCAAATATAATAAATTTACATGTCTTTCCCTAGTCGCATTAGTATGGTAAATTGGTCCTACTACGTCATGTTGTTTAGATTTAAAATTAAACTCCAAGCTATAAACGTTAATACTAATATTATTCATCTGTTCAAATTTAGGAGTGTCTTTGATTCTAAGCGGAAACTCTAATCTGTCATATTTTAAAATTGAAGAAAAGTAGTGATATGATGCCGGGCGATCAGAACTCACATTCGTGGGGTGTAATTTTCTTCGTGGGGGTGGGGTGCGGATACAATGCTCCATAAAAAACAAAATTCGTCTACATTCTGAACATTGATACAAGCTTTCCGATCCCTAATCTCTTTTGGCAGTTCAATAAATGACGACCCACGTATTGGTTTATATTTATTGATATTAATTTCTAAATGGGAAATCTCCCTTAGTGACCAACCCGAATCTTTCTCCTGAAACTCGCTACATTTGGTTTTAATTTTGGCACACATACTGTCAAATTTCATCAAAGTTACTCATGCTACGTGTTATTTCGCGATATTTTGTGTTAAATGACTTTAATTCACCTTTGTGTAGTAGTTCTTTAATACCTAGTAAAATTTTGTCAAAGAAATATCACTGGTCTGCGAATCGATTTTTTAAATTTTGCTGGTCCGTGGGCCAAAAAAGGTTGAGAAACGCTGGTCTATACGATCGCGGAATGCTCTGGTGATCTGGCGGTCCTGTTCCGTACCGTCCTCGAAATGCACGTTGCACCATATAACAACGGATAAACACCTTGCATACTCGACCACACAAAACGCTTTCTGCTGCATAGTCGCCATTTTGCATACTTAGTTCGTGCTGCCATCTGGATGTTTAAAGCGAAATTTGTTAGCGCGCGTTTTAAACACGAACAGTTTACGTTTAATTTCATGTGCCATTTAATATTATATATCTAAAACTTTGTGAAATATATCTTTTTAAAACCCGATGATTCGTGTAGACACCCTGTACTATTCCACTCGTTTGATTTTCTCCTGTTCTACAGTTTCCATGTTGGCAGCTGATTCGATATTTGTTATAAATTTCAATGTCAACGGAGATCTGCAGGCTTACCTTTGCTACTTGGATTGTAAGATAATAATTTGTTTTGCAACTGTGTTTAGCGAATACAGAATATAGCCAGGTTATCTGCAAATGGCAAACAGCCAGGCAATCTATTATCAGGTCATTTCTTTTGTAACCCACAATTTGTAACACCATTTTTGACCTCTTACCTGAACATCCACTTGCGCCATTCCAAAATGATTTTGTCCAATATACAGTTGAAGATGAGAGGCCAAAATCCGTCACCTTGTACTTTTAAAATACTTTTTTATTATTCTGATAGAACTTAAAGTGCATCTCCCACTTTTTTGAGATGGATATACCTTATATATCTAGCTGCAAGTCTGGCCACCCCTGATGTATCTTATCTGTCTTAATATTAGTTTTTAAATTACTCAAAAGATAATCAATATTTGCTGAAGATAGCTGACCTGAATTAATATGACTGCTATAAAAAGCCCAGCGAGCAAAGTCGCGGGCTATAGCTAGTAGCCCATATTCTTAAGCTAAACATTTCTAGAAAAAATTAATAGTTGGAAGATTTCTATATCGAAAATCGAGCCAAATTTGGAAAATAAGTGAAATAAAACTTGTATAGAATTAAATTTACTATAAGAAATTATTAATACTATAAGAAGTTATCTATTGATTTTCTACGTGTCAAGTTGGTAGTTATTAGCCTTTCAACAAAGTCAAAAACTTATTTCATATGTTTCTTTTATCATGCATGGCTGAAATTACCGAATATTTTTAATTAACATTTCTAACACAACTCAAGGAATGTGAAACAATTTTAAGTTCTTTTGCAAAAATAGTCGTTTTCAAAATTAACTAATTTTGCAATGATTTATAATTCACACATTTTCACACAACTCTATTAGGTACATGTAATTTTCTTTCCTTATTAAATTCCTAAACAATATATTCCAGCAAATTATTAAAATAAGCCGGAAAATAGTACAATATGCAGCCCCATTTGAAATTCCAGAGATAAATTGCATTCGATTCGCCCTATCTGTCCATATATTAGTGCAAGCCGGCAATCTAAATTTTCAATATCAATAACTTATACATTATGCAGTCCCATTTTCAGGTGTACTTTTCGATATACTGGATAGATTCCAATAACATTATTTCACCAACTCAGACTAAAATATCACAAAATTAAACCAAAAAGACATTTACATTCAATATAGTCCTGTCTAGTTCTGCATGTTTAGTATTGTCTGATCCTGTCCATTCTAGCTTTATTTCTTTGGCCTTGTTTGGACTCTTATTTAATTAGTTTATTATTATTTCTCGTAGACATAGCAGTTTAGTGTCGTTCGTCTAATCGTCAATACTAGAGTAAGAAAATTTGAGTACAAGACACGATTATTCCAGACTAGATAGTCAATCTAGTCTGAAATAATCGTGTCTGCTACTTTTATATCCCTAACTATATCTCTTCTATTTTAATTGCCTAGTATTCTGAAAGTAGTCTTGTCTGAACCGTTTAAATTAACTAAAATTTATGAAAGAATCAATAAATCCCACTTTAGACCCGAACTGGGGATTTTCTGGTCTATATAGTTGGCAGCGTGTGCGTGCTCGATGGATCGTCAATCAAGTCGCGAGTCAATCGAGGTCCTTTCTAATTGTCACATCAATCACCTCCTCTCTCTTCCTATATACTCACACACACACATATCCACCTATATAGTGTAGGGCCATATAGTCGAACTACCACTATATGAGCACTATATATCTCGTGCGCTCTTAAAATTTCTCCGCACTAAAGCTATTTATTGCCGCTCGAACTACTCTGCTATCACCAGTTGTCATACCATCACTTAAAAGTATTGAACTTTTCCAGCATTAAAAATAAACATTAAAATCTTTTATTATCTCTGCAATCTCAATCGAATGGTTATAGAGATGGATTAAACTGAAGTCATAACGACTAGAAACAAAGATCTATACTGGACCGACAGGACTGGTCAGATAGACTATAAAGATAAGAAAATACTAGACCAGACAGATAAAACTAGACAGACAAGACTTTTTTGGTGTGGGGGAAGCTTTAACTTAACCCCCTATTCCACTTTGCTTTTAGTATGCGCCGAGACAGACAAGACTAGACAGACAAGAATAAACAGCCATGACTAAACAGACTAGACAAGACATACAAGCCTATACACAAAAGATTAGACAGACAGGACCAGATAGACCAGTTTTGTCTGTCTGGTATTCTTTGTCTAGTCTTGTCTGTCTAGTGTTGTGAATCTAGTCTCGTCTGTCAAGTCTTATCTGTCAGGTCTAGTCTGTCTGGTCTTGTGTGTTAAGTCTTGTCTGTCTAGACTCATCTGTCTAGTCTTGTCTGTCTAGTCAAAATCAAATCAAATCAAATCAAAAGATATTATTACAGTATAGATGTACAGAAAACATATGCGTAAAAGTCAAATGGAAAGAAAATCAAAAACAAAATAGCATATATAAATAATAAAGAATAATAATAAGAAGTAATTGCAGTAATTGAACTGATTATTTTTCAACAAAAATGACAAAAATAATCCATAAGTTGAAGAAGTCCTGTAGTATTTCTACATCTATTTTTTTATATTCCTGTGTATTCCTGCTATAGATTGATTCCCTCAACAAAAATAGTTTCAGTTTTTTTCTAAAAACAGTATGGGATTTTTCTTCTGTCATGCTCGCTGGTAGCTTATTGTAAATGAAGACTCCGTTGACGGTTGGAGATTTGCTACTGATTGTAAGATTGCTTTTAGGAGCATACAACTTTCTATGTCCTCTTGTGTAATGGTTATGTTTGTCCATATTTCTTTGTAAGTTTGCTTTGTTTTTGTGAATTAGGCAGGCCACTTCCAGAATATAAAAACTGACGACTGTTAGGATCCCCAGTTGTCTAAAGTAAGTTCTACATGAAACTGTTCTAGGAATACCCATTTTTGCACGGATCACATTTTTTGAGCAATTAAGAGAATTTCAGTTTTGTGAGAGGCTCCCTATACTGAAATACCATAAGATACTATTGACAGAACTTCAGAGAAGTAATAGATAAGGATGTCAGATCTATTCAATAGCCGACATAATCTTCTGATTGAGTAAGCCTTATTATGCACTCTTTTACATAAGTTCTCAATCTGCAAATTCCATGTTAAGGATTCCTCGATTTGCAGTCCTAGGAACTTTGTAGCCGGTGCTCTATTTAATTGAAAGTTATTAGTTCCTATGGAAATGTTATCTGCTCGGGAGCTTCTTTGAGTTTGAAAAATTACGTATTCTGTTTTGCTACCATTAAGGAACAGATTGTTACTGGAGAACCAGTTTACGATTTTGCTTAATAGTTTGTTGGCTTCTATTTGAGTCAGATTTCTTGAAATCTCCGATACGAGAAAGCTAGAATCATCTGCATATATTGTACAGTGATTATTATTTATAAAACGTGTTAGGTCTGCTAGATAGAGAAGGAAGAGTGTAGGGGAAAGGACACTTCCTTGCGGAACACCAATATTTATACTTGCCGGTGTAGATTTAAATGTTTTATTCATAACAGTGATTTCCACACATTGCCTTCTCTCTTGAAGAAATGATTTTATCCAATTATGCGATTTACCTCGTATGCCCATTGTATATATTTTATTTAATAATTGTTGGTGAGACACGCAGTCGAAAGCCTTAGAAAGGTCACAAAAAATCCCGAGTGGATGTTTTCCTTCATCAACTTCTTGTAGAACCTTGGAATAGAATTCTATGATCGCCGTAGTTGTAGATTTTCCGCTACGGAAGCCGTGCTGTTCCTTGGGGATCAGATGATGTTTCTCTATAAAAGGAGTAAGCTTATAAAGCATACAGTATTCCATCACTTTAGACATTACAGATAATATCGCAATTGGTCGGCAGTTATTTAGAATTGTTTTTTCCCCTTTCTTTAGATCGGCACGATTTTGGCGGTTTTTAGTATTTCTGGAAACTCTTCCGTATCGAACAAATAGTTAACTATATGTGTAATAGGACGAGCTAACAGATCTACGTATTGCTTAAAAACATTGCATGGGAGTAAATCTAGGCCACATGTTGATTTATTTTTTAATTTCCCTTTTATAAGCCAGGTGATTTCATTCTCTGAAAAATCCTCCAGATACATGGTTTCGCTATTGAAAGACATATGATGGTTTGATATGCTTGATGGAGTAATGTTTTGGGTTATTAACTCCGGAGCTTGTAAGAAGAATTCATTGAAAATAGTTGATATTCTCTCCGGGTCGTTGATGCTGGAGCCACTGTGGTTTAGATGGATCTCTTCTTTTCTCGTGGACTTATTTGTCTGCTAGTTTGTTCTATAATCTTCCAGACTGTTTTCTGTTTGCACTCCGAGGTCTTTAGTAATTTGCTAAAGAATTGTTTTTTTAGCTGAGTTAAATAGAAGCCGTAGCATTTTTTTATATAAGTATACTACTCGTAAGAAAGGGTAATTCTTCTGGAGTACAAACAGGTCTTTTAGATCCCTACTTGCCCTTTTAGCATCATTGGTTATCCAAGTCTTTTCTCTTCGGTGAACTTTCACTATAGGGAAGCATGTGTTAAAGTGATAGTGCAGCGTGTTAAGCAAATATGTGCATTAGTCGTTTATATTAGCTGCCTCATATATCTTTGTCCATGATTCCTCTTCTAGACTTTGAGCAAATTGTTCTTTATGCATTTGGCTAAATTTTCGTTTAAAGTAGTATCTGCTTTAACGGTTACATCTCTGCTGAGAACAAGGATTCTATGATCAGTTATAGCCGAGTCGGAAACGGACGTCGAAGTTTGACTGAAATTTACAAAAATATTGTCAATGCAGCTTTGTGAAGTAGGTGTTATTCTGGTGTATTCTCTAACTTGTTCCTCCAAACCATACGATAACATAAGGTTTATTAAATTAACTTTTTCCTTTGAATTTCCAGAGAAGTTAATGTTGAAGTCTCCAGTAACAACTAGTTTTTTTTATTTATTAAAATACTGGTGAAGTACGCAATCGAGCGTAAGCATAAAGGTTGCTTGCTATACATCCATTTGGTGGCCTATATAAATTAATTATTATGGTCGATTCTCGATTGGATTTCCAAACGTTTCCATAGATTTCTATGTGTTTCTCGATTGATTGAATTGGTATTTCTTCTATGGTGATCGTACCTTCATCCAAAGTATTTCTACTCCAGATTGCGACACCACCTTCGGTAGATATGGATCTGCAAAAGGAACTAATCAGCGTGAAGCTACAGTGTAGATATAGACGTTTCAGATTTTCGTGACTGACCCAAGTTTCTGTTAGGCAGATAAAAAACGGATTTATTTCATCAATTAAAATTTCCAAATGTGGGATTTTGTTGTTAATAGATTGAATATTCATGTACATGACAGTATTTGTAGTTATTCTATTTACAGGAAAATTAATTATTTTGTTAATTTGTTCTTCTCCAGGTTCAGAAAAAAAAAACGGTTTATGTGCGTATAACGGGGCCATAATTCTGTTTTTTGATATCCTCAAGATTTTCTAGAGGGAGTGAAACTTTAAAGGAAGAATATTCCTCGGGGCGGTTTGAGGTCATCTTTTTACATATAATATTTTTAAAGTTTTTGCTTCTCAAGTACGCTGTTATGTCATTTTCGCTCAGTTGTGGTTCAAGTCTCGAGATGTGTAAATGCGCAAATTTCGTAACCGCTTTTATATTTGCCGACTCCGTGTTTGTTCCAATAATTATATTTGAACGACGCTTCTTTTTTGTACTTTTTTTCTGGACTTCCCATCTCTCCTTGTCCGTATCATTTTCTTTATCAACTTTATTCTCGGTGCTTGAAATCGGTACCTGTTTTTTAGTTGCTATCTCTATAGTGTCGGTGCGATGTGGATTTGTGACGGTGACATTGGTGTTATTGTTATCGCTAGAGTTTTCGCCTGTCGTGTGCTTCTTCTCTTGAATAGCCGTGGGATGTTGAGCCAGCTGCGATTGTATTTTAGTTAATTTTTCCTTTAGATCCTTGTTATCCATTATAAGAGCCTTGATTTGATCAGTTAATTCAGTAATGTAATCTTGCAGAGGGCTTACTTTTTCATTTAACGATGCACTTAAAATGTCTGCAAAATCAGCGCTTCTTAAGAATGTGATTAATACATCACTGTGATTGTCTGTAGCTGTGGTAGATCTTAGATGTCTAGACATTTTAGTTATTTAAATATTCCGGCGTTGCCAAAAATTAATAAAGAATAATGAAATAAAAGTTTTCGGTTTATAGAACTGAGAGCACACAACCACTCGCGTTGAGCGTTCAGACTCGACTCCGCCTGTGAGTCTTGTCTGTCTAGTCTTGTCTGCCTAATCTTGTCTGTCTAGTCTTGTCTGTCGAGTCTTGTCTGTCTAGTCTTGTCTGGCTAGTCTTGTCTGTCTAGTCTTGTCTGTTTAGTCTTGTTTGTCTAGTCTTGTCTGTCTAGTCTTGTCTGTCTAGTCTTGTCTGTCTAGTCTTGTCTGTCTACTCTTGTCTGTCTCTACGGATAGACAATATGGATTTAGATCTGGAAAATCTACCATAGATGCTATAACTTCCGTCCTAATCATCGCAAAATGAGCAAATTCCGGAACGCAAAGAACAAAAAAACTGTGCGCTCTCATTACATTTGATGTAAGAAACGCCTTCAATAGTGCCAGCTGGACTCATATAATGAATAGCCTGACAGCTATAGGGATATCACCCTACTTAACGAGAATGATAAGAAGCTATCTTAGTTGCAGGAGTCTGATACTGCAATCTGAAGTGCGTGAAGTTAATAGTGGTGTCCCACAGGGATCTATACTGGGTCCTACCCTGTGGAGCGTATTATACGATGGGGTCTTAAGAATAAAACTTCCACTGGGAGCAACGACTATTGGATTCGCTGACGACCTAGCTCTGGTGATAACATCTAAGACAGAACAGGGGCTGATGGTAACGGCTAACCATGCAATTAACAAAATCTGCCACTGGATAAAGTCTAAAAACGTATGTTTAGCTCCAGAGAAAACTGAGGCAGTTCTACTCATTGGCCTGAGGAAGCACAGCCCGATAAAATTTAAACTAGAGAATACACTAATATTCCCAAAAGAGCAGATCAAGTACCTGGGAATATTAATAGACAAAAGGCTCTCGTTCTCAGCGCACATATCAGAAGCAGCAGCGAAGGGGATGAAGACGATGGCAGCTATGCAAAGATTAATGCCAAACGTGGGGGGGGGGGGAGCAAAAATTGGTAAACGGAGGTTGCTGGGCTTGGTGGTCCAGTCTACTATGACGTACGGTTCACAAATCTGGGCCAATGAACTCAAAAAAGAATCTAACGCACACAAACTTGCAAATGTCCAACGGAAAGTGGCTCTGCGTGTGTGTAGCTCATACCGAACAGTCTCTGGACAAGCCGCCCTGGTTATTGCCAGCATCTTCCCGATCAACCTAGTGGTAATGGAGCGGAAAAAGCTACAAGAGACTGGCCACAACAGGCTTGAAAAAAGACGGGTCAGAGAAGATCTGCTGAAAGAATGGCAGGAACGATGGGAGTCCAGCGATAAAGGGCAATGGACAAATCTTCTTATCCCAGACGTAGCCACATGGGTGAACAGACAGCACGGCGAAACGAGCTACTACTTAACCCAAGTGCTAACAAGTCACGGCTGCTTCAGAGACTACCTGTTCAATCTGGACCGAGCATCTGACGATCTGCGCGTGTATTGCGGAGAACAAGATAGTGTGAGCCATACAGTTTTCGACTGCTACCGTTGGCAGGATGAAAGAAAAATACTTGAAATGTATCTGAATCAACCCATTGGCCCAAGAAGCCTAGTAAAGCAAATGTTGCAAAATAAAAAGAACTGGGACAAGATCCATGGGTACATTTGTTAAATTTTAAGCAGCAAGGAAAAAGATGAAAAAAAAATTAAGAAAATCTAACTACACCAGTCCACCCGCCACTCAGAGGTTATGCGATAAGCGGTTCCAGAGTGAACGGGTGTAACCTTTCCTGGGGGACCACTTGTCTGGAGCAGTGAAAGCCGCCACCTACACCCCCCCCCCTGCCCCCCCCCCCCCACCCAAAAAATAGTATTGTCTGTCTAGTCTTGTCTGTCTAGTCTTGTCTGTCTAGTCTTGTCTGTCTAGTCTTGTCTATCTAGTCTTGTCTGTCTAGTCTTGTCTGTCTAGTCTTGTCTGTCTAGTCTTGTCTGTCTAGTCTTGTCTGTCTAGTCTTGTATGTCTAGTCTTGCCTGTCTAGTCTTGTCTGTCTAGTCTTGTCTGTCTAGTCTTGTCTGTCTAGTCTTGTCTGTCTAGTCTTGTCTGTCTAGTCTTGTCTGTCTAGTCTTGTCTGTCTAGTCTTGTCTGTCTAGTCTTGTCTGTCTAGTCTTGTCTGTCTAGTCTTGTCTGTCTAGTCTTGTCTGTCTAGTCTTGTCTGTCTAGTCTTGTCTGTCTAGTCTTGTCTGTCTAGTCTTGTCTGTCTAGTCTTGTCTGTCTAGTCTTGTCTGTCTAGTCTTGTCTGTCTAGTCTTGTCTGTCTAGTCCTGTCTGTCTAGTCTGGTCTGTCTAGTCTTGTCTGTCTAGTCTTGTCTGTCTAGTCTTGACTGTCTAGTCTTGTCTGTCTAGTCTTGTTTGTCTGGTCTTGTCTGTCTGGTCTTGTCTGTCTGGTCTTGTCTGTCTGGTCTTGTCTGTCTGGTCTTGTCTGTCTGGTCTTGTCTGTCTGGTCTTGTCTGTCTAGTCTTGTCTGTCTAGTCTTGTCTGTCTAGTCTTGTCTGTCTAGTCTGTCTAGTCTTATCTGTCTAGTCTTGTATGTCTAGTCTTGTCTCTCTACGCGCCGCCGCAGATGACTTGTGTGAATACTGTGGTGATGTGGACTCGGTAAGACACACAATATTTGACTGCTGGAGATGGGAAGCAGAAAGGGACGAACTAACAGCCAACATGAAGATACCTTTTAACGCAAGAACGGTAATGGCTTACGTGCTACAAGATATTGAAAACTGGGATAAAATTGCCAAATTCGTTAAATTTGTTATTTCTTCTAAGGAAAAAGACGAAAAACTGAGACGCCATAGAATGATCCACCAGTAGGCCCAAATAAGATGAATCAACAACTATCCTAACTACAAGACCAAAATAAAGGGAAAACCAGAAAAACTAGGGCGGTAAAGAAAAAACCGTCCGGGCTGCCCACCCTGAAGGAATGCGCAAGCGATACCGGGGTGGCGTACTTTTAAGCCAAGTGGAAGAAGGGGTTTAGTGAGTGAGAGCCTCACACACAGGCTGGTAGAGCTTCCCCCAAACCACATATAAAAAAAAAAAGTCTTGTCTGTCTAGTCTTGTCTGTCTAGTCTTGTCTGTCTAGTCTTGTCTGTCTAGTCTTGTCTGTCTAGTCTTGTCTGTCTAGTCTTGTCTATCTAGTCTTGTCTGTCTAGTCTTGTCTGTCTAGTCTTGTCTGTCTAGTCTTGTCTGTCTAGTCTTGTCTGTCTAGTCTTGTCTGTCTAGTCTTGTCTGTCTAGTCTTGTCTGTCTAGTCTTGTCTGTCTAGTCTTGTCTGTCTAGTCTTGTCTGTCTAGTCTTGTCTGTCTAGTCTTGTCTGTCTAGTCTTGTCTGTCTAGTCTTGTCTGTCTAGTCTTGTCTGTCTAGTCTTGTCTGTCTAGTCTTGTCTGTCTAGTCTTGTCTGTCTAGTCTTGTCTGTCTAGTCTTGTCTGTCTAGTCTTGTCTGTCTAGTCTTGTCTGTCTAGTCTTGTCTGTCTAGTCTTGTCTGTCTAGTCTTGTCTGTCTAGTCTTGTCTGTCTAGTCTTGTCTGTCTAGTCTTGTCTGTCTAGTCTTGTCTGTCTAGTCTTGTCTGTCTAGTCTTGTCTGTCTAGTCTTGTCTGTCTAGTCTTGTCTGTCTAGTCTTGTCTGTCTAGTCTTGTCTGTCTAGTCTTGTCTGTCTAGTCTTGTCTGTCTAGTCTTGTCTGTCTAGTCTTGTCTGTCTAGTCTTGTCTGTCTAGTCTTGTCTGTCTAGTCTTGTCTGTCTAGTCTTGTCTGTCTAGTCTTGTCTGTCTAGTCTTGTCTGTCTAGTCTTGTCTGTCTAGTCTTGTCTGTCTAGTCTTGTCTGTCTAGTCTTGTCTGTCTAGTCTTGTCTGTCTAGTCTTGTCTGTCTAGTCTTGTCTGTCTAGTCTTGTCTGTCTAGTCTTGTCTGTCTAGTCTTGTCTGTCTAGTCTTGTCTGTCTAGTCTTGTCTGTCTAGTCTTGTCTGTCTAGTCTTGTCTGTCTAGTCTTGTCTGTCTAGTCTTGTCTGTCTAGTCTTGTCTGTCTAGTCTTGTCTGTCTAGTCTTGTCTGTCTAGTCTTGTCTGTCTAGTCTTGTCTGTCTAGTCTTGTCTGTCTAGTCTTGTCTGTCTAGTCTTGTCTGTCTAGTCTTGTCTGTCTAGTCTTGTCTGTCTAGTCTTGTCTGTCTAGTCTTGTCTGTCTAGTCTTGTCTGTCTAGTCTTGTCTGTCTAGTCTTGTCTGTCTAGTCTTGTCTGTCTAGTCTTGTCTGTCTAGTCTTGTCTGTCTAGTCTTGTCTGTCTAGTCTTGTCTGTCTAGTCTTGTCTGTCTAGTCTTGTCTGTCTAGTCTTGTCTGTCTAGTCTTGTCTGTCTAGTCTTGTCTGTCTAGTCTTGTCTGTCTAGTCTTGTCTGTCTAGTCTTGTCTGTCTAGTCTTGTCTGTCTAGTCTTGTCTGTCTAGTCTTGTCTGTCTAGTCTTGTCTGTCTAGTCTTGTCTGTCTAGTCTTGTCTGTCTAGTCTTGTCTGTCTAGTCTTGTCTGTCTAGTCTTGTCTGTCTAGTCTTGTCTGTCTAGTCTTGTCTGTCTAGTCTTGTCTGTCTAGTCTTGTCTGTCTAGTCTTGTCTGTCTAGTCTTGTCTGTCTAGTCTTGTCTGTCTAGTCTTGTCTGTCTAGTCTTGTCTGTCTAGTCTTGTCTGTCTAGTCTTGTCTGTCTAGTCTTGTCTGTCTAGTCTTGTCTGTCTAGTCTTGTCTGTCTAGTTTTGTCTGTCTAGTCTTGTCTGTCTAGTCTTGTCTGTCTAGTCCAGTCTGTCTAGTCTTGTCTGTTTAGTCTTGTCAGTCTAGTCTTCTGTGTATAGTCTAGTTTGTCCAGAATTTTCTGTCTAGTCAGGTCTACAGACAAAACTAGTCAGACAAGACTAGACAGAGAAGATTAGACGACTAGACACAGAGGACTAGAATTACAGGACTAGATAGACGAGAATAGAGCGACTAACCAACTTAAACAGATTAATCCAGACTATCTAAACAGATATTTGAATGAGAGACAGACAAACGAATTCAAATTCCCTTGTAGGAGTCTAGACAAACCCTGTTCGCGCCAATTTTAATAAATCGATATTTTAATTCGATATTTAAATCGATTTCGGCATCGATGAAAAGAAGGGGAAAGGTGTATTCGTGACCTAGGCTGAAATCTCACGATTTATTAATTACGCCGCGAATTTATATATTTCCGGTAATATGCTTCGAGTGTTAGAAGCGAGAAAACACGGGTTGAAGCGCGAACCCAGGGCAATCGACACTTGCACGCTGTTTTAGTTTCCAGTTAATAAGGGGGTGTAATCACAAGCCAAAGGGCTGCAGCGACCACAAACGTCTGAAAGACAACGATTTTAAGGGAATCCCTCCACCTATTATCCTTATTTACTCCCTTGAAATAGGCGCCGGAAGGACGATCCACACGGTGCGTAGACGCGAGCAACCCTAAAGGTTAAGTGATCAGACCAGCCCGTTTAAAATTAGAAAAATTGATTTTCTTGAGATACAGTTCAAACATTGGTCCTTCGAACCGGATTGGTACATTCATATTCGCGCCAATTTTAATAAATCTATATTATATTTCGAAATTGGCGCGAACAAACCCTTTGATGATAGTTATTCGAGGTAATTTAGAATATCCAGACTGTCTTAATTAATAAATGAATAGCAGACGGACAAACTAAATTTAATTCCCTTATTCTAGTCTAGATACCGATACCATCTTTCACTGACAAACGTTACTTAGACTAGTTCAGACTAGTTCAGGCTGTCTAAATCAACAACTCTATGAAAAACAGCAAACTAATTCCCCAGTTTTAGACCAAGCAATATGTTACAGACAGGCGAACTTAGCCAGACTAATACAGAATATCCCGTTTAATAACTTAAGGGCGCACTAACTAATTCAAACAAATTCCGTTATCTTATTCATATTCGTCTCTATGTCACATATGCATGTATTCCAGACTATTAATGAAAAAGTGAATTTTAATTTTGAATTTGGGATTTTTTTTAATAAAAATTAACTAACTTGTCAAGGAAACGGCATAAGAAATGTAACAGAGAGGCAGTATTAGAAAATATTGTCATTTCTCAGAGAAACATTTTGTTGAGGTGTATTGCTATTAATTTGGTTGCAATTCTACTGTATGGTATCTCGTTTTATAAATAATTTAATCTAGTTTAAACATTTTTTTAAACTCTTTATAACTCATTTATTATTATTATCATTAGTATTAACTCATTTAAATGTTGTTAATATCTTCGGAGAAATAGGGAATTTAGGAAATTGATACCTATGCTTAATAGTCAATTTTAGAACGTCAGTTATTCCCTACGTGTTAATGCTACATAGACATATAATATATCATATTTAATATAATTTAATTTTGTAATATAATCGAGAAAATTACTATAGAATTTCCATAATACAAGACAAGAATTAAGAAAATTCTTTGTTGTCTAATTCACTAATTGATTAATAACAAAAATAAATATAATTGCTTGTATGATTTGGCTCCTGCACTTATATGAGAGACCATGTGGGCAGTGTTGGGCATAATTCAATTAATTTTTTAATTGTAGAATCAAACAATTACAATTTTAATTGCAATTAAATCAATTGCAATTAATTTAATTGAATTAACTGTTTAATTGTGAGATGCAATTGAAATCAATTGCAATTAAATCCATTAATTGTGGTTTACAATTAATTTAATTGCAATTAAAATTTTAATTGTAAGTTACAATAAACTTAATCATCAATTGTTTATTATTACAATTATCAATTAATACTATTTGATGAATGTAAAAACTTTTCCCTCTTGTCACCGTGTATCCCTCCCTTGTAACCGTGCTTTCCCGCATTGTGCCAAATAAAATAATTTCCAATATTGTAATTAATCTAACTAGTTGGGAAAGATGGTTCGTTCTGGACCTTTCACCTCCACTTCCGGCCCCCCACCTCGCTCCCACTTGCGGTTAACACCCCACTTCCGGTTCCCACCTCCACTTCCGGTTCACACTCACACTTCCGGTTCCCACTTACACTACCGGTTCCCACCCCACTTCCAGAACCGGAAGTGAGAACCGGAACTGTGAAAATTTTTGCAACCGGAAATGGGGGGTGGGAACCGGAAGTGGTAAAAATTTTGGAACCGGAAGTGGAGGTGGGAACCGGAAGTGGGTGGGAAACAGAAGTTGGGGTGGAAACCGGAAGTGGGTGTGAACCGGCAGTGGGGGACGAGGGTAGGGGACCGGAAATGGTCCATTTCCCCACGTCCGGTTCCCACCCCCACTTGCGGTTCCAAAAATTTCCCTACTTCCGGTTCCCACATTTGGTTTGTGAACCGGAAGTGGGGTGGGTACTGGAAGTGTGAGTGGGAACCGGAAGTGTGAGTGTGAACCTGAAGTGGGGGTGGGAACCGGAAGTGTGGTAGGAACCGGAAGTGGGAGCGAGGTTGAGTGTCAGAAGTGGAGGTGGAGGGTCCCGAACGAACCATCTATCACAACTATTTAGATTATGTACAATATTGGAAATTATTTTATTTGGCACAATGCGGGAAAGTACGGCTACAATGCGGGAAAGTGACTTTACCGCATTGTAGCCGGACTTTGCAACATAGTGAGTAAAATTCTAGTTTCGCTTGATGTATACACGATGTCAAAGTTAGCTTTACAATTCAGGAGGCCAAAAAATAATTTCCAATGTTGTAAATAATCTAAATAGTTGGGAAAGATGGTTCGTTCTGGACCCTCCACTTCCGGCCCCCAACCTCGCTCCCACTTCCGATTCGCACAGCACTTCCGGTTCTCACTCCCACTTCTGGTTCACACTCACACTTCCGGTTCCCACTCAAACTTCCGGTTCCCACTCAAACTTCTGGTTCCCACACCACTTCCGGTTCCTGAACTGGAAGTGGGGGGGGGGGGGGGGTTGGTAACCGGAAGCAGGGTGGGGACCGGAAGTTGAGGCGGAGGGTCTATTTGTTTCTTAAATAATAATTGTCTGCCAAAAAAATTATACAAATTTCGTGCGGAAACGATTTTACAGCGCTCCAGCTAATGCGGAACTCGCCCTTCGGGCTCGTTTCCCAAACGAGCTGTCGCGTTGTAAAATCAAACTTTCCACACTCTAATGTAAATAACTATTTCAGTTATGCATTATGGCAAGTGATACTTTGGAGTATAATAAACAACTTCTAACCGACATTTATTAATTGTTAATTGCAATTGTAAAAGTGCATCAATCAATTAACAATTAATCAATTGTAATTGCAAAATTTAACAATTAACCATTAATTAATTGTTAATTGTGATATATTGCTATTACAATTAATTATTTTAATTGTTAGCTGCAATCTCGCAATTTAATTGTTAATTGTTTTCACAATTAATTTTTGCCCAACTATGCATGTGGGTTGCTAGAAAATGAATTAACCTGATAAATAATAATAAATATGATCATCCATCAACGCATTTCCACCTTTTGGCTTCACCAGTATAGACTTATCATCTAATCTCAAATTGAATAAAAATTAAATATAAACTACAACTTATGCAGTTTTGTATCGCAACTTGTAGCTAGATTAGTTAGTTTAATCAAAATAAAAACTTATAAAAAATTATTTGTTTCATGTTTGAACCACATAGAACTGGCGATCCCTGCTCTAGTCTTACCTCGCAATGGAAAACAGATGAACAGTCTATTCAGTCTTACCTCTGTAGTCTTGTCTACAAGTCATACAAGTCTTGTATGTCTAGTTTTGTCTGTTTACCCTTGTCTATCAAGCTCTGTATGTTTAATCTTGTAAACTGTTTTTTAATATTTATTTTTATTTGTTTGAATTGTTGTTAAAGTAAATAACTTTTCCCATAAACTAAATATGTTTTGTTTGTTGCTTTCAGATTTTATTTCGGAGTCAACAAATCGAATCAGTTCGCTCTCCCTGTGTGTTTCCTGTTATTTGGGTCAGGGAGCCGGACGTTTAGGTGAGCGTTTCATTTTTTTCTATATTTATTCACCATGAAAACGTTAATTATGCGGATTCGTCTCTTTATTTTGTCCCGGCACAAATAACGACTGGAATGAATATATTAATATGTATTTTTTATTTTATTTTATCGTCTTATTGGCCAATATTAAATGGGCCATGTGATATATTAAGATGATTTCTGAAAAAATAGACTACGTAAAATGTGAAATTTTGATAATTGTCTTTGTTACCTCAGGATTGAATTAAGCCTACTAGTGGATTGTATGAATGCACAGATAGTTTATTTACTTGGCTTATTAATTATATGTAATAATACGAGTTATGATGTTATATCGCTCCTTTATATAGCTGAATACACATCTGTTCTTTGTCCGTACAATCAGTTGCAAAGGCAGCTTAAGTATAAGGGTGGAGAGTGGGGGATACTTCAATCATATTGGTGAGAGAAATATGAATACTTCCTACCACATACTCCCCCCTTGAAGGTGTTTCAAGCTGCAAGTAACTGGTTATTTAATATGAAGACTTTTTCTATTACGAGTATATACCTTATGTAGGTATTTTTCAAAATTAGTATTTTAACTTAAAATTAGGTTATTTTAACCCTTAATCACCTGCCATACGTCTCAGGTGAGAAAATTACTGCTACTTCGGGTCTGAGAGACGTATGTCAGGTATGGTGTTAAGTTTAAATTTATCCCATGTTGTATTGCCACTGCACTGATTGTCACTTTTTTTCTCCTGGATTATTTACGATCTATCTGATTTGTATAATAAATTTGGTGTAGTCTCGTTAACTCTTGTAGGTATTTACCTAGTGGTCATTACCTCTTCATCCTTCGGCACTCATATCACTAGGTCAAGCAGGAGTCTACGTTCTAATCTACGACTTCCATGTCCAGTGAGAAATCGGCATACGAATGTGTTCGGATGTACTAAACCTATGAGAATATGTAATGAAATGTTCTTCAATCACTGCTTTCACTGGTTTAATGTTTAGGTCGTGGCTAATGATAATATTTGTTACACACCATGGTGCATTTAGTATCATTTTTAAAGCTTTCAATTGAAATCTTCTTAATATCTGGATATTTGAGTTGCACGCTGAACCCCATGGCTGGCTACCATAGCTACATACTGGTTACAGAACACAGTTATACAGTAGAAGCTTGTTTTCCATTGATTGTTTTGATTTTGGACCAATTATAACGCTACTTCTAGTCCTGATTCCTTTAGAAATATCGGGATTTGGGTGGGATTTAAGGACTGCAACTCATTCGCGTTCAAGCAGTGGGCCTGAAGGTACATTTGTCTCTTGCGGAGCAATGCTCCGCGGTATTTGAGAAAAAAGATTCGCAATTGTATAATGAAATGATCTTGCAAATAAACTAGTTTTTTGAGCGGCTGATAATAAGCGGCCACGATTTCTTGTATTAACGGTATGAATGTCACATCTATATGAAAGTCTTTATATTGAATAACATTATAAAATAAGGAATTGGAATAACTTTGCATTATGAGACGGTTATCCATATTTAAACAGTTTAAATCAGAATGTTTGTGGCTCATTTTATCGAATTTGCGAAGCCCAAAAATAATCCGTAAGCACGAGTTTGGGATCCGTTGAATTCGAGTTTTAGTCATTTGGTCTATTCGTGGATCTAGCAACGGGGAACAATAAGAAAATTGTGATAATTTCTGTCATTTCACACAGCGCAATTTTAATTTTTTGAGTTAAAAACGCCCGTTTATGATATATAAGCCTGAGATTACCGTATGCAATATTGATACATTGAGTTATACATTTATGATATCCAAAAGTGTTATCAAGGGTAATACCTAAGTTTTTCGCGTCAGAAGCAAATGAGATAGGCTGATTATTTATTGAAGGTTTAAAACTGGCCATTAATTCAATACACTTGCTGTTAGGTCCAAAAAGAATGTATGCTGACTTAGACGGATTTAAAATGAGCATATCAGAAAGGGACAATTCGTATTGTGTATTGTGGTCGTAATTTTGTTAAGTAGTGCATTGCGGTAATCTTCGGCTGGAAAATAAATGTACAGTTGAGTATCATCCGCGTACATATGATATTTACAATGCGATAACTTATCTATAATGGAAGCAGTATAGATAGTATACAGTATATGCTCTAAGATCGACCCCTGAAGCATACCAGACACTGACTCCTTGAAGTCTGATATACCAGACTCTAATTTTATCGCCTCGCATTGCCCTAATTAGTAATTACGTAAAAGATCTATAGCTGATTGCTCGAAGCCAATGTACTAAAGTACCGATAGTAAAAGTTGGTGATTGATGGTGTCAAAGGCTTTGCTGTAGGTTCCACGTCAATTCAACACAGAAAAATATCATTTTTATCCTTATCATCTCAGATTTTCTTGAAATTTGGCACATGTGTACTATTTGTATTGACTTGGAAAAATATGAAATTTTACTGAGATGTTTCAACTCGTTTTAGAATTATAGTGCTGTAAAGTTCTCATAAATGGATGTAAAAGCAAGGAACACCAATTTTTTGAAACGCTGTAGCAGTCTTTTTAATTGAGCATGAGACCTGGAGTTGGTGCCATTTTACAGAATTTTTCACACTCTTTTCTATGATATACAACACTATATATGAATTAATATATGAAAAAAAAAATCATAAAACCTAATATAAAATTTAAATTTCATTTTTTTCAGAAAGTATATATTTTAAAATTTTCAAATTAATTCCATGAATACTTAGTATTCTTGCAAATCACAAGACAAAATATAAATTTGGGCAATGGCTTCATTGTAATTATTTATATTGTTTATATGTATTGTTTCACCAATACGAAGAGAAAAATGTACAGGTCCTAAGTGACAAAAATGTTAAAAATTATCATTCTCACACAAACATTCTCGGACAGTGATGCAGACTTTATTACAGACATATCAGGTTCCATCACTGTTCTCTATGGAACAAACTAGTGGCTTGGATATGTTTTACAGAAGAATGAAGAACTTCATGTAACAGACCCTCTACATCCTTTTCATATCCAAGAAATGCTGATATTCTGTGGGTCTCAGTAATGAATGTCCTGATGAAAGTAAATTCTCTAACTTTCACTGGAAGAACCTATGTTCTACTTGAACGTGATATGTGTCAGACAAATGAAAACTTTTCAAACTTAAAATGATCGACATGTTTGATTATTTTAACTTTGAGAAGGTTTCATTTGTCGTATTATTTAATAGTGCTACTTTTATTAACAGTAACTATTTATTTATTTTCATTAATATGTCAATCAAGCATTGTTAGATTATGAAAATCGAGTTGAATTAATGAAAATGGAAGATCAGTTTTCAATTTTCTTTACAACGAAGCCATCCATTGCCCAAATTTATATTTTGATCTGTAGTTTACAACAACACTAGCTATTCATGGAATTAATTTGGAAATTTTAAAATATGTGCTTTCTGGAAAAAATTGAATTAAAATTTTAAAATGGGTTTAAAGATTTTTTCTTAATGTAACCTATATTGTGTTGTAAATAATAGGAAAGGGCATGAAAAATGCTGTAAAATGCCACCAATTCTAGGTCTCTAGCTCAATTAGGAAAGATTCTACAGCAATTCAAAAAGTTGTTGTTCCCTGTTTTTGGGTCAATTTATGAGAACTTTACAGCTCTGTAATTCAAAAACGAGTTGACACATCTCAGTAAAATTTCATATTTTTCCAAGTCTATACCAATAGAAAACCTGTGTCAAATTTCAGAAAAATATGAGATCATGAGGTTTAGACCATATGTTGATTTGATGTGGAATGACCTTGTACTCAAGAATTACCAGCGCTGTTATTAGTCCCGCATCAGATTCTTGTAGGATGTCATCGGTGGTTTTTAACAGCGCAGTGGTGCAACTGTAAACTGCCTTCCTAAAACCATATTGGAATTTTGATAACATGTTAAAGTATGACAAGTGCAGTTTTATTTGATTGTTCATGATTATTTCTAAGATTTACGAGTGTTAGCAAGATACTTATTGGCTTCAGAAGACTGAGTTCAGTGGTTTTGTTTTTTCGTAATGTCATAATCAGTGCCATCTTCCATGCGCTAGCAAAGACCCCATCTAATAGGCAACTATTTATTATATTGATGATGAGGGATAGTATTTAGGGGCAGCCTAATTTAATCAGTTTATTATCCAGGCCATCAAGGCCAATGGAGGTGGATTTCATGTTATTCAGAGAAACAGCTGATATTATTCAGGTAAGATCCTCTATATCTACAAGTCTAAAGGTGAAACCAGACGAGAAGTTACATTTAAAGTTACGTTTGTAGTAGTCTATTAGATTACTATATTTAACGTTGAGATTACGTATAGAATCAATGAAACGGTGATTTAGATCGTTAGCGTTCCCCAAATCTGAGGAAATCTGACTAGCTAGGTTACTCTTATTTCTCTTTAATTTCACATTGCTGCTCCCCCCTCGCACGACTAGGTGCAACGGAGTCAGATCAAGTAGCAGTTGCATTGCTGCTGTCGGACATGAGCCCATCGCCCCCGTGGTGCAAACACACGCCAGTCTTTGAATCTTCTCAAGCTGCTTTCTCATAGAGACCAGGTTGGTTCTACTTCGCCACGCAACTGCCCCGTAAGCGAGGCAGGTCTCACTATCATGGCGTACATCCATCGCGTAGCCGTATATATATATATATATATATATATATATATATATATATATATATATATATATATATATATTTTTTTTTTTTTCTGAGTCTGATTGAGGTATCTGCCGGCCATTCAATTTTCCTGATGGAGAGGTTTCCTTCCTGAGGAAAAGAAGGTCACATGGACCTATTTCAGCTTATTTGGTTGTATTTTCCACCTTTTTTAGTCAGTTTTCTGGTCTATTAAGATGCAGTTAGATTCGTTTTGCTGCCACGAGTGGATTTAAGTAAGATACATTATTGCTGTGTCATCTGCGTATGTTGCTGTTAGAGTTAGGTCGATAGATCTGCAATATATAGAATATCGGCAGATCTGCAATATATATAGTGTACTGGGCCAAGAACACTTCCCTGTGGTATACCGAGCATGAACTGTTTCTAGTTTGCTTATCTCGTACTTGTAATTGACTACAAAATATCGATCACTTAAGTATTGCATACAAGTGATGTGGAAGTTGCTGCCTGAGCTTGTGTGATAGTCCAGTATGGCACACCTTGTCGTACGCTTGTACGATATCAATAAATACTGCTGAGAAGTATCTCTTCGCTTCAAATTCCTCACAATTTTTCTAACGATTCTATGAATATGCTTTACGGTTCCATGTTGTTGCCTGAATCCAAATTGATGTGGTGTGATCAGAGTTTTGTTTCCGTTTGTTCCCGTTATCATATAATGTACCAGTACTAGTATTGTACGTACTGCCCCTTATCATTGCTTGTGCTAGGTTATGGAAATTTGCAGCCTCCCTTTTTATTGTCTATGAAATGGTCCCAAAGATTACATACTCCCCCCTATCATCGTTATGTTTGAAATGTCGTCTGTCTAATTTTGTCACATTCCCTCTGTAAAGGTGGTACGTGAGTTATCACATTTCTTTTTATTTGAAGAAATGCCATGCCATGTCAGACGGATCATAAGCTAACGCTCTTACCTGTAGGCAATGATGTCGTCTGAATTGGGGTTAATCATTTTGGCACAAGTTTTTAGAATATTTTTGAGAGAATGGCCAACAGACGGTTTTCACTTATCACAATAGCCTTCAATTCACTTAGTTTTCATCTAAAGGTAAAATGCATATTTCGTGAAGAGCTCGCTTTATGATACCTTTATGAGTACGAACGGTCACAACTCGAACGGTGTTGTCCACCCCTTAATGAACTTCCCTCATTCACACTAACTTCCAATATAACGGTGGAGTGTTTTGATCAATCACTACAACCAATGCACCGACAAGATTACTTAGAATGTCCTTTTTGGAATACCATATGGTCTAGATTTTGTGTTAAACATTCCCGGCTCCATCTTTTCCAAAAATATCGGCTTACATCCTTTGCACTGATTGCCATATAGCAAGTCGATTGGTAGGTGGTTGTTAAAGGTTATCCAATAAGTGGCCAGGTGTAAGGGATTGCATATAATCTGGTTCGAAGGCCCAGTGTTTGTTACCTTAGGGTGAACTAAGCCTATTATTTGATTGTATTAATTCACAAATAGTTTATTTACTTGGTTTGTTAATTCTAAGTACTTATAATGTAATAAATGTAATAAATGTAATAAATGTAAATAAATGTAATAATGTAATAATGTAATAACTAATAATGTTCTCTTCTATATCGCTGAATACACACTTATTCTATATCCATACAATCAGTTACAAAGGTAGCTTTAATATAAGGGTTTGAAGAGTAGGGGCTGCTTCACCCCCATGCATCGTTGAGAAAATTATGAATACTTAACAAATTCTTCCAAAGATAGTAGATTGAAGTGTATGGTGAGTAGTTTGATAAAGAATAAATACACAAAACTGTTGAAGTACAATGGTGCCTCGCATGGTGAAATTTTCATTTTTGAAATTGTGAAACGGTTTATTCAGTATCAGCTGGGATTATAACTCATCGGTTAATTAGCCGAGAATTGATTGCGTGCCGGCCTACACTAATCGTTTTAATATTTATGCGGAAAAAATAATATCGAAAATTGGGGGAAAATTAACTGGAAAAAAATCATTATATTCCGCCCCCGTATTGCAACGACGGCGTATTAACGTGTCAATTCTGGCCGGATTTAAAATTTATTATTTTTTTCCGCTAAATTCGAAGGTAATTAAAAAAAACGTATTTTTTAATCACAGCTGACATGATGTTTAATAAAACATTTTTTTTGATTCTGGGAAAATGAAAACTTTGATATTTTTTTTCTTTTAAATAGAAGAAAATTAAATCAAAAAATTTCTCATTTTTTTTCTGTTTTTTGGAATCTTCAAAAATTTTTCGAATAAAACTTGATGAGAATTGCACTTTCTATACGAAAGTCAAATGTTTCTGTTTTACATTCTTGTCTCGAAATTCGAAAACGACTCGAAAACTGAACGAAATTTTGAAAAATGTTTTTGTTTACATAAAACTTGTTATAAAAAAATATAATGTTAAAACATAATATTGTTTCACATTTTTCTTGCCTCAAAAATTCGCAAATAACAAGGAAACTCAGCAAAAATTTAGAAAACTGTTTCAAACGATACTTGTAGAGAATTCAATTTTCTATAAGAAACGATCTTAAAAACTGAGTTTTAGTTTATCGGTTTATTAATAATGAATCTTCAACAATGTCAAAATCTTGTTTTGTATTCTATTTGTCTTGCCTTTAAAATCCGAAAGTAATAACTTTTGAAATGAGCTAAATTTTGAAAAATGTTGAGAATTAAATTTCCTAAAAATATTGATAACTGGAAATATTCTATCTGACAAGTTGGTAGATATACATTAGAACAAAGTCAAGACCTTTGTATTTCACATGTTTCGTGTGACTTCAAACTTGACTACAAAAGCAAACTTTAAAATAAATATATTTTTTACCACATTATTACTACATACAAGCAACTCATGTTGGCTTATCAAATACGTGGTGTTATCACATGAGTAACTGGCAACAGTTTCTAATTATAAATAATCATACGATTATTGTAAGGCCAGTGCCCTATAAGTAGCGAGGTTTTTGGCGAGGTGCATCTAAATTTCCATTATTCCTTCGAGTACAGGGGCAACATAGCGAAGGGCATGCATATTGGTCCCGTTTAACAAAAATAGTCACACGATTATTATAGAACAGACTTAAGCAACCTTTCTGGCTAACGGAAACTAGGGTAAAATTGCCATTATTCCTCCTAGTATAGGGGCAACATAGGGAAGGGCAGGAATATTGGTTTCGTTTATTAAAATTTTGCACAGGAGAGTAATTTTCACGACGGATGGATGCCGGCGCAGGCGCTGAATGCGGCCCGCAGGCCCCTGGTTGCCGAAGCCCGTTATAGAGTATCTGCTTTACTCTCTTTACTGTACTTCTAGGTGCTACAACCCTTCGTGGGTCTTGGCCTCACGCATGATCTTCCTCCATACAGTCCTACCCTGGGCTGCCGTTTAAATATTCTGGACCCCGAGGGATTCCAGTTCTCTTCTGATGTTATCTTACCATTTCATGCGAGGTCTTCCTACAGGTCTTTTTCCATCTTGTGATTTCTCCTAAACAGATTTTATGATTCGAGAGTGGTCACTTCGTATAACTTGCTCAGCACAACGCAGTCTGTTGGGGATACACAAGACCGAGGCATTGGTCATTACAGGGATGAAGAAGAAAATTTGTGCCACCAAGTCTGGACAGAGGTGGAAACAAAATAACATGGAGCAGATAAGTGAGTCCTCTGAGAGTGCAAATTGGCGACTGGTTAAGGTATACTGAACACAAAGCCAGGACCACCGAAAAGGCTCTGTCAACAGCTACATCGATGTCGCGATTGATGCCTAAGATCGGTGGCCCCAAAGAGATTAAAAGGAGGCTCCTTAACAGGCCGTACACTCAAAATTACTGTAAGGTGCGGAGATATGGGCTGATCCTGTGGAGTGCGCGACGATGAGAAAAAATTGAAAGCAGTTCATAGGATATGTGCGATAGGAGTCGTCTGCACATATAGAACTGTTTCTGTTGGAACTGCCTTGGTATTAGCTAGCATTCTGCCGACTGACTTATTGGTCCGCGAGAGAGGAGAAGGAATATAGATGGAGTGTAGACTGGACAAAAGCAAAACAAGTAATCGGATAGCAAAAACAGCTGCAGACTAGATTAGATGGACTAGACGGACTAGACCAGTGTTTCCCAACCTTTTTCGTGCCATGCCCCACCTAAGCCTTTCTAAAATTCTTATGCCCCACTTATGTAACATATACATAATTTTTAATATTAAAAAATTATTATCTCATATTTGTTTCAATGTGCACAATTTATGCATTATGAAATGAAGTATTTATATGTCGTACAATTTCAGAACTGTTTCACCGTGCTCTTTGCATCCGAAGACGTCAGGGTTTTAATAATGCTATAGATATTTCTGTGCGGCGAGGTGTGTTCTATGCATGCACGATTGATTGTCTTCGTAGATCGTCGGTACAGCTTCGTTCTCTACACCCAGATCGATAAGTAGATATCTATGCCACAATACATCGGCTGCTGCGGACACTAGGGTGATGTATTCAGCTTCTGTTGAGGAAAGTGCAACTGAAGTTTGCTTTTCGTAGTCTATGCGACAGTGTTTCCAAAAACTTTTGTCAGGAATCCAGACGTCGACTTCCGGTCCTTTTTGCTTCCAAATGTTGATATCTGCTGAAATAGTTAAGCGTAGCTCAAGTCAGGTCTGGTCGTCAACAAGTTCTCGGTATCGTTTGTTATCGACGAGCTTCTTCTCGTTGTTCGGTATCGGCATTGTTTTCATCGGCGTACGAACTGGATTGCAGTTTTCCATCTCAAAGCGTTTCAGCATTTTTCGGAGGTCATTCTTTTGATTCAAGCTAAAACCCTCGTCAGTCCGTTCGATTTTGATTCTGAGGAACGATTTGAGCTCCCCCAAGTCTTTCATTCGGAATTTTCTCTTCAACTCTTCCTTGAAAAAATAAAATTTTCTCGAGTTTTTCCCTCAAACAATAATATCAACATAAAGAAGCATGAATATGAAGGTGTTATCGTTCTTCCGATATGCTCGGATCTTTTGAAATCAAGGTTGGTTAAGAATTTGTCGATGGTTTTATTCCACGCTCTTGGTGCTTGTTTAAGTTCGTAGAGCGCTTTCTTAAGTTTGCAGACTAAATTTCCTTTGCCATTGAAACCGTCTGGAATTTTCATATACAGCTCCTCCTGACTTTCACCGTGTAGGAATGCATTTTTAACATCCGTCTGGTAGACTGCGCTGTTCTTCTGGACGATTACGGATAATAGGATTCTTAGCGTCGTAAGTCTTGCCAATGGGGCATATGTTTCTTCGTAGTCAAAACCATATTTCTGCGCACAACCCTTGATTACAAGTCTAGTCTTCTAGCGCTCGATGTTTGCACCTTGCAAATCCACTTGCTGTTGAGTGTGTATTTTCCTTCGGGAAGTGGTGTTAATTCCCAAGTTTCGTTTTCCTCAAGTGTGCTTATTTCTTCGGCGACTGCATCCATCCATTGATCTTTGTCTTCTCGAGTGACGATTTCCTCATAGTTGCTCGGTACATCTTCCACGAAAACTTCGGCGTGCAGCTCTAAGATTACATAATTTTCTGTTTCATAGTCCAGGTAATAGTCCTGCAGATAACGTAGCCTCTTTCCTCCCGTAGATCGACAAGATGTCTTCATTTTCCGGTTCTTTTGCCTTGTCCTGTTTCTCCTGTGAGCTTTCATAAGTCCCCATTTTACCGAGTCTCACTTCCAAAGGTTCGGTTTTCTCGTTGCTGTGATCTGTGAAGTCTTCTTTCTGGTAGATTTCTTCGTCGTCTTTACTGCTTCCGGTTTTTTCTTCTATTGGCTCTACAACATCTGGATGAATCCTCTCTTCATTTGGCAGTCCTTCGAATGAAAATTTTGATTCGTTGAAGATAACATCACATCCAACGATGACCTTATGCTCTTCTGGATCTCAAAATGTGTAACCATTTGTGCAATATCCACTCATGAAACATTTCTTCGATCGAGATTCAAATTATCCGCCTAAAATTTGCGTTGGAATGCGTAGAAAGGCTACGCACCCAAAAACCTTTAGTTTCTTCAAGTTGGACTTTTCATTGACCCAAAACGACGGCGGAACTATCCCGTGCAACGCTGACGTGGGATTAATCAGATAAACTGCTGCTTTGGACTGCTTTGGACCAAAATTGTGTTCCAAGTATACATTGGAGGAGCATACATCTGACCTTCTCTACTATGGTTCTATTCATTCACTCTACTACTCCGTTATGCTCTGGCGTATAACGGATGGTAAACTCTAAAGTTTGAAAGTAATTAAAATCTGAATTAATAGGAGCACATGTTTCACCTTCAAATGCGCCTCAAGACGGACCTTGTTTCATTGATTCAAAATCAAAATTCAAACTTCTCGTCAAATGAAATTTCTAATATTTATTATTTAAGAATCTTTTTTTTTCTTTCAATTTTGGCGTCGAAATCTAGCATAGCATTTAAATGGCCCGTAGCAAAAGGGTTAAACTCGCGTCGGGTCCATTTTCGAATTGCCCCCCTTAACAATAAATTTGCCCCCTGTGGGGCGTGGGCCCCACGTTGGGAAACACCGGAAAACACCCAATAAGACTAAAATAAAGGAAAAATGTCCAAGTTTTAAATTATACCATCACAAATGTTCGATGTGGGCTCCTGTGGTCGCACGACTCACGCATAAATGGTAGTCCAATTTGGCTCACACACACTGCACTATGCCCCCGTCGATGCTGTTCACAGCAGCAGTAATGCGGTCTCGGCGTTCACCCAATGTTGTCTACCCAATGGCATTGGTGGCACGTAAACCTTATCTTTAATGCACCCTAAGAGAAAAAAATCTCAAACCGTTAGATCGGGTGACCTGTGAGGCCAGCTGTACCATACCAAGTCCTGTACAGCACATCGCCCAATCCAAGGGTGAACCTTGTTTAGATAGCGGCGCACTTCATTATGCCAATGAGGTTTCCTAGGAGGTTTCTTAGGAATCCTCTGTCAGTTGCGGAAACAACGAAAACTGCAACATATCGAGGTATGTTGTGTCCTCGCCGTGTTTTTTTCATTGAAGAAAAAGGGTCCGTACAGTTTTGTTTTGGTTGACTGCACAGAAGACATTAGATTTTTGCGAATTCCTTTCATGTTCTAAAATGAAATGAGCAGTTTCCGTGCCTCATATCCGAATGTTGTGACTGTTCACCTTTCCATTTAGGTGAAATGCCGCCTCGTCGCTGAACACTAGACGGTTATCAAATTCGTCATTCTCCATCGCTTCCTGCATTGCAATTCAAAAATTGGCCCGCATGGTCGTCGGTCCGTAAACTTTGCACCATCTGTAAACAATACGGTTTGAATCGCAATCGCGGTCGCAAAATGTTTCATACAGTTTGATATGGAATACCAAGTTCACGACCTACCCTGCCAGTTGACTGTTGCGGCCTACGCATGAATCGTTCTCTAACTGCTTCCACTGTTTCATCACAAACCCGTGGTCTTCCGGTACTTTTACGCTTACTAATGTAACCAGTGTACTGGAATTGTCGATACCAACTCAGAATGCTCTGGTAACCTAGCGGTTCTGTTCTTTACCGACCACGAAATGCACGTTGCACCATAACAACCGATAAACACCTTGTATACTCGAGCAAACAAAAGGCTTTCTGCTGAACACGCGCCATATTAGGCATACTTAGCATACTTAGTTCGTGCTGGCATCTGGAAGTTTAAAGCGAAGTTTGTTAGCACCCGTTTTAAACTTGATCATTTTATGAATAGGATGGTTGCGACAGTTACTACGTGGTAATCCATACTTACATTGAATTGAAAAATTCACTTTGTTTTTTACCACACTTATATTATGTAAAAATATTATATAACTTATTATTCACAGTTATATAAATTTCTACACATATCACGACTCGAGTTTCGACGTTTGACGGTCATTTTCAAGTGACTTAACAAATTGATAAAGTTGAATATATACCCTTATAGTTTTGGTGGGGTGGGGGGGCGGTGTTTGTCCGAAGATGAGGACTTATCTGTTTGAGATTGGGTGAGATCTCACCTTTATCAATTCAACTTTATCAATTTGTTAAGTCACTTGAAAATGACCGTCAAACGTCGAAACTCGAGTCGTGATATGTGTAGAAATTTATATAACTGTGAATAATAAGTTATATAATATTTTTACATAATATAAGTGTGGTAAAAAACAAAGTGAATTTTTCAATTCAATGTTGATCATTTTAGCATTAATGCCATGTGTCATTCAATATTATATATGTAATACTTTGTGAAATATATCTTTTTAAAACCCGATGATTCTTTTGTAGACCGTATTATGCAAAGGAAATTTGGTGGCTCAATCATTCCCAACCCGACAGTAAAGAATTAAGCCGTAACATATTGCGTCTTAACATGAAAGTTCATCAAAGGACTGCAGTTTACCCTCGCGAAATTAAAGTCATTTAATAAACAATAACCAATTATCATCATCTTCGCCCTCCAAAGTTTTCCATTAAAATAATAAAAAAATGCTGGCGATAAACGCGAAAATAAAATTCTAATTACTCGTTCATTGTGAGAAGACAAAAGAAAGCGGCGCAAACAAAACACCGACCGACAACAACACGAGCGAAAAAAAAACAACGCGGGATGTTGGAAATTACATCACAAAATTCAGACTACACACTGCACCGACAAATATAATAACTTTTATCGCGTCCATAAAACTTTTCATCACCATAAAAACATTTGTTTCATCAAATGAAATAAACTTTTATTTAAAATTTATATTTTATAAAGATACATAATAATAATATTTATTTATTTTTTAACTTCCACCTTTATTACGACATTCACCTCTTTTGTGCCACGCTTTTTATTAATGTTAAAACGAACAAACATTAAAGCGCCGGCCGCAATAAACTGCAAAATCACGAATAATAAAGAAACGATAATATATAAATTGGAAATTGGATAAGCATGATAACTAGGAGACAAGTCTAGATGGCAGATTGGACGAAGAAAAGTAGACATGTAAGACTAGACTTACCTGTTTTTAAAATAAGTCGCTGTTTTTGATTTATTCGTGAAAAACAAAATTTTGTAAACAATTCCCCATTTACGCGACAATATTGAATAGGTTTAGGGGGATATTAACTTGCGGCCTTCGTCAACGTCCTGTCCAAGGACGACGCCGACGCCCAGAAGCAATTAAATCTGAGGGGTGGCGAGGACACTTTGCAGTTTATATATATATATATATATATATATATATATATATATATATATGTATATATATATATACATATATATATATATATATATATATATATATATATATATATATATATATATATATATATATGTATATATATATATATATATACATATATATATATATATATATATATACATATATATATATATATATATATATATATATATATATATATATATATATATATACTCATAAATGAACATAAGGGTGACGATGCAGTTTCTTCTCAATGAATGTGCCTCAATACCGCCACATCAAATTCACACAATTGAGTCTAGCTTTCTCTGTCTCGTAGCCTGGTCATGTTTTTCAGTCTGTTCCTTGTCTGTCTAGTCTTGTGTGGCTAGTCTTGCCTGTCTGGTATTGTTTATCTGATTGTTATATGTCTAGTGTTATCCGTTTCGTCCTGAAAGTCCGGTCTTATCTGTCAAGCTTTATTTCTCTAGTCTTTTATGTCTTGTCTTGTCTGTCTAATATTATCTGTCTAGTTTTTGCTATCTAGTCTTGTCTGACCAATCTTGCCTGCGTAGTTTTTGCCCTGTAATCTTATGTATTAAGTCTTATAAGACAAATTTATCTGTAAGGTACTCGAATCTAATGCGCCATTGGTATCGATTTTGCGCCGACGCTCGCAGCAGGCCGCAATTGGAACTTTGACTACATAACCCGAGTAATTACTATATTTAATTTAGTTCGGCAATTTCATCTAAAACTGCAAATGACGGCTTTTTATCCCTCCGGAAAAAACACTCTACTGAGACTTCGAGCTCCAAAATGGCCCAAATTCCTAGTCCCATTTAATTAAATTATAACTAAACATGTTATTGAACGAATGGACGCAAATCGATTTGCTAGACGAGAATATACAGATTAGATTATGAATAAATAGACAAAAATAGACAGGCAAAATAAGGTTTACTAGGCTACAACGGAGGACTGTACAGGAGGATACTAGACAGATTAGACTAGATATACAAGACTAGACGGACAAGACTAAGCAGAAAAGACTAGACAGATGAGACTAGACAGACAAGACTAGATTGGCAAGACTACATGGTTTTTGTAAAGGCAAGTCTATCACAAATGCTCTGGTAGAATTTTATAATCTATTTTGAGAAGAAGTGGATAAAGGGAAAGAGCACCCCATAGGGATTTTCTGTGACCTGAACAAAGCGTTCGACTGTGTCTCGCACACCACTTTGATGAACAAATTATATGATTACGGAATAAGAGGGAAGCTTGGAGATGGATTAAATCCTACCTGACAAACAGGAAACAATACGTTACGGTGTTGAATGGAAACGATTTGGTCCAATCTGACATTATAGAAACAAATATTTGGGTTCCTCAAGGGAGCATTTTAGCAATTACATTATTTCTATTATACAACGCAGATTTGGCAAGCTACGTGAAAGGGCGGCATTGTACCTTGTAAGCTGATGATACGAGTTTTATTTCGTCCCGGAATAATTTGGAAGAGAACACTGAACAGGCCCAGTTACTGTTAAAATCTGGATAAATGGTTCTCTGCTAATACTCTGCACATCAACACAGATAAAACAGAGATTAAAACTGTAAGAAGTTCACATATTTCAAACCTCGACCTTGTATAAATACAATACCAACAAATAAAAAGAACTAAGCAGGCAAAACTCCTGGGTAATTATCTGGAGGAGCAACTTCATTGGGTAACAACAACGCAGAAAATATGTGCAACTCTACATAAAAAAGCCTTTCAATCAAGACTGGGGAGACTGAGGAGGCACAGACGATCTCCGAATCTGGTACTATGCCGAGGTACAATCGTTACTGGCTAATGGCATTATATTATGGGGAGCTTCGTCACAACTAGAAGCAATACTAATTGCAGAAAAAAGAATCATCAGAAACATGCAAGCAATAAAAGTTACAGAGTCATGCAGGGCTCCATTTTTAAATTCTGGGAATCGTTACAGTCAAAATCAAAATTAAAAAAAAATCAAAATCTTTATTCATCACTATCTAAGGTTGTAATATATATATATATATATATATATATATATATATATATATATATATATATATATATATATATATATATATATATATATTTACCTATTTCTACACACATACAAACTAAGTGAGATTGTCAACATGATACTACATAATACTAATACTAGTTTACTTTCTATAACAATTTTATTTTTTCAAAATATTCATTCATAGCATATGGTTACATATTAATTAATAGTTTGCGTATATCTTTTTTAACTTTATTTAAATTCATTGTGCATTTTATTTCCTTCGGCAGCGAATTGTATAATTTGATGTTTATATATGGAGGTCCCTTTTCCGTCATAGTTAGACTATGGATTGCTATTGTATAGTTCCAATTTCTTCTATCTATATCTCTAAAGTTATTTCTGTGTTTTTCGAATAAGTGTTTATATTTGAATGTGAATAATAATGTTTCGTATATGCCACTGCCACCTCCCCAGAACATTATAAAGAATAATGCCTGGCTTTGGAAATTGGTCTTGAGAACCTCTCTAATTAAATATTTTTGAAGTATTCTAAGGGCGAACACTGTTCTGTTCAGTTTAGTTGCTAGTTCGTGTATTTGTTGAGACCAGTCAAGGTTTCTGTCAATTGTCAGTCCTAGTAATCGTACGTATGTTTTCTATTCGGTCCTATCGTTATTTATAATTACATCGTTTGGGTCGCTTTGTAAATTTCGTTTTGTCTTCAGTATAATCAATTTTGTTTTTTCTGTATTTAACATTAATTTATTTTCTGTGAACCAGTCCGTCAAGTTAGTCATAGTTGTCACTAAATTTGTCGTTATGTCAGATATATTTTTGTTAGTTGTCAGGATCGTCGTGTCATCTGCGTAATTTATAATCGTATGTTGGGTTCTGTTTATTACTGTCGGTAATAAATACTGGGATACCTCAGGGTAGTGTTCTGGGGCCAATACTGTTCATTATATATATATATATATATATATATATATATATATATATATATATATATATATATATATATATATATATAATGAACAGTATTGGCCCCAGAACACTACCCTGAGGTATCCCAGTATTTATTACTCTGGTTGTCGATGTTATTTTACCTTCTAGTATGTTTATCTGTGTCATCTGCCTCCTATTTGACAGATAGGATTTGATGAGGTCCGCCACTTTTCCCCTAATTCCGTACTTTTCGAGTTTTTTTAATAAAATTTTATGGTCAACAGTATCATAGGCCTTCGACAGGTCCAGTAAGATGCCATTTCGTATGTTGTGCACTTCTAGATTTTGATATATTTTACTAATAAACTCGAAACATGCTGTTTCCAGTCGTAAGCTTTTATATACTAGAAACCGCTTCGTACATTCACAAACACCGAAGTAATTTCCAAAAAAACCGAGACAAGCATTATATAATACCAGAGGTAAACATCTTTTGGATACCAAGAGAAGACGCTTAATGCTATGCAGTCATGGAGTCGAAAACCAAGAAGTTCAGATTTACAATCATGTTCCAACTAATCTGACAAATAAAAAATCCTACAAGAAATGTAGTAAGAAGTTGAAGGATATGCTACTCACTAATACAATATGTATATTCAATCGGTGAATTTTTGTCTTGTAAATTTAATTATTAATTTGTAAGATTTAGGACACATCCTATAGATACTTGTATCTCAATTGGGGATTAAATATTTTGATTGGAAGACTATGTAAGACTCAATATATAGTAAATGATTTTTTTAAATTTCTATTTTGGCTAGACAGACCAGAATATACAGACAAGACTAGACAGATAAAACTAGACAGACAAGACTAGGCAGATACGACTAGACAGAAAAGACTAGAAAAACCAGACTAGACCGACAAGACTATAAAGGCAAGACTAGACAGACACGCTGGACAGACAACACTTCATATACGCAGTGCCACTTTCCGATGAACGATTGCGAGTTGGTGGAGATTGGATGACCTATATTAAAGCTACATACAGCATAGTAGTCTGGAATACGGAACTGAGTATTTATAGGAGCTGCTCCCTACCTTTCGCATGAGTTGCTGGAGACCTGCTAGTGTCCTCACTCCCTTTCCTGCCGCCTCGGTTGTGTGCGCTATGAAAGATAGCCTTTTATCAATCACTGCTCCGAGGTATTTGAGAGTTTGTTTCGATGTTATTATTCCCTCTTCCACTTTAAATTTTAAAGGACTAAGTTATGTTAGGCCTGGAGGAGGACTGATTCTGTTTTTTTGGAGCTAGACTCAGGTTTTTTGATTTCATTCACGCTAAACTAGAAGCAATACTTTGCAAGAAAAAGAATCATCAGATACATGCAAGCAATAAAAGTTACAGAGGTTCGGAACTTTTCTTTTTATGCCATTGTGAAGTTCATCAAAGGATTTCATTGACATCCTATAAAATTTGAAGAACTTTTCTGGCTGTGCTCGCAATTTTGCTCTTTTCAGATAGAATTGACTCTCTTTTATTCTTTTGGTGTTTAGTGGGTGTACCCAATATCGACGTTTCCTTTTTCTTACTTAGCGCCAGTAAAAGTGCAATAGAAATTAATTCATCGTCGTCCATCTTAAACGTGCTTTCACAAAAGCGTCTCTCTACCTACTGGCAGTGTAAATTCCTAATTACTATTTATATTACTAGGTTTGCCCGTCACATCAATACTTGTTCATTTCTTGTTGTGACAACTAGTGCGATATCGTCTGCGAAGCCGATTACATTGGCCTCCCCGGCCAGTCTCATTATGAGTACTTTGTCAAGTAATACGTTACACTGGGTGGAATGACCCTCAAGGGCTGTCTCATTATAACAACTTCGTCATATAACAAGTTCCGCTGGGTGGAGCCAAGCATCTAAACCTGTGGGATCCCTGTTGACTTATAGTGCCCCTACAGCTGATGTAGCAACTTAAATGCGCAACAGATACGGAGATATGCCCCTTATTGTCAGACTGTCCATGAAAAGCTTGCAGATGCACTATTTAACACATTAGCTGTCACCTGTAAGCCGGCTGCTAATTGATATGATTCCTACTGTGTCAAACGAAATATGCGGCAGCTAACGTGTTAAGGTATATCTTACGTCAAGTGTTAGGAGGGCACATACTAGAGAGACAGGACTAGACAGACGAGACTTCCTTTTGCGCGTGCTGGAGGTGAAAATCTGCAAACTGACACCACCCGACTCGTGCCGGAAAATCCACTAAAACCCCCCCCCACCATTCAGATTCCCCAGCCAAAACGAGAGAAAACGTAATAGAATCGAAAATTTGGTATAACTTCATCTCGTTCCTCCCCTTTTCATTTCCAGAGCATTCATCCGCATTCACTCGTTGTGCCGGGCGCGCCGTTATTCGCCGTGCCCCCACACATCAGAGTTAACAATACATTTGTGCGCCCCCTTCGTACTAAGGGAGGGGGCAACGTTGGCACACATGGCTCACGCGTAACAACTCCTCGTCCCGCCTGACGCTCATCCCTGTTAGGCCGAGTGCATACATCCGATTTCCGGATTCAGTTTCCTGATCAGGATTCCTGATTCGGATACCCCTATTCTTGCCCTATACATAAAATGTTCAATTGGGCGCACACGTTAGTACATTTCCCGAACGGAAAAAAAACCTGGCGTTCGTTTCGGAAATAAACCGTGCGTTCGGGTCATTCAGGACGCAAGAAAACGAATGACGTCATCCCTAACGCAGCGCTCGCATACATTTTTGATTATCCGCCGCACACGAACGGAAATTTCTGTTCGGAACTTTTCCTCCGTATCCAAACAACCTTATGCACGTATTTTGTTTTAAATCTCTTTTATGCCATTGTGAAGTTCATCAAAGGATTTCATTGATATCCTATAAAATTTGAAGAACTCTTCTGGGTGTGTTCGCAATTTTGCTCTTTTCAGATAAAATTGACTCTCTTTTATTCTTTTGCTGTTTCGTGGGTGTACCCAATATCGACGTTTCCTTTTTCTTACTTAGCGCCAGTAAAAATGCAAGAAAATAATTCTTCGTCATCCATCTTAAACGTGCTTTCACGAAATCGTCTCTCTATCTACTGGCAGTGTAAATTCCTAATACAAAAACTCGAACGTCTGCGCTAGTCTCACGGAATTCCGTATCAGGAATCCGGATCAAGAAACCTAATCCGGAAACCGTGCGTATACGGTCAGCCCTATCCTTCTTCTTTCTCTTCATTATATATCCAAGCATACCAGTCAGCCCGCCCCATCCATACTCACTGCGGAGCACGATCCTCACTATGCTCTCCTTCTCTTCCACCTTCTAATTTCTACTGCGCTCCTTATTCTCATCCATCTCGAGCACTCGAAGAGTGTATGCTACACTGTGTCTTCAGTCGCTCCACAATACCTACAGTGCGCCTCCACCAGTTTCCCTAAGGGCACAAGTTAAAAGCCAAAGCATCAATGCTCTCGTAAGCACCTGCGTGAGGTAATAATTCACCTCCTCGTTCCCACGGTTGACCCATTCATCGATAGTCAGAATCAGTTGCCTGGTCCAGGCTCCCTTTTCTGACCCCTACTATAGCTCTTACCATACACGCATTGTTTTTGCCCTGTCAATTCTAGGATTAAATTAATCCTAAAATTAATTCTTAGGATTACCTTCCCAAACTCTCAACATTTCATTCACCAGAAGGTCTAACGGGATGACTCCCGCAACGACCGCCACGGCGTCGCCAGAAACAGTTATATATGCGCTGCATACACGCAGCAGCATACAGCTTTGAATTCTCATCTGTCTCACTGTAAAATTCAATCCTGAACGCATTTATCCATGCCGGCACCTCATACCAGAGAATGGAGTGCATGACCGCATTCATAACCCTCCTCTTGGAAGCCAATGACCCACCTATGCTGGGCAACAGTTTTTCCAAGAGCTCTCACACAAACTGTGGCTTTCCTCACCACCCGGTTGACATGTTCGGATAAACTGAAAATTTTCTGAAGCTCTATCACAAGATATGTTACACTCCCGAGCCGGTACGTCAACTGTCCCCATTCGCTCGGTCAGTACACGCAGCTTTCTTCTCCCAATTAGCAGGACTGCCTCTGTTTTGTTGGGAGCCAGAGCAAGCCCCTTTTCCCCCATCCACCGTCAATGCCACTAATTGTCTCATTTATTATCGCTTTCAGCCCTTCTTCCGTCCTTGCGTCAGCGACAGACGCTAAGTTATCTGCGTAGCTGTCGAGTGTAATCCGCCATCATCGAGTGTAATCCGCCATCATCGAGTGTAATCCCGTCTGGCAGCCTCAATCTCAAAACCTCATCATAAAATATGTTCTACAGTATTGGCCCAAGAATCGAACTCTGTTGACCACCCGCACTTATTTGAAAGATTTTAATTTCCACAGTCATTATCTCCCTATCATTCAAGCAGCTGCCCACTATCTTTCGAAGGTAGAGAGCTACCACCTTCAGTTCCAAAGTCTCCATGATTTTGCCCCACGGAACCAAATTAAAAGCATTTTTCACGTCCAATGTCACAAGCGCACAGTAGCTACCTACGGGTACGCCATGGACCCGTATTGGCTAACATTGCTCTCTTTATCACACGCGTCATTGCGTTCCTTTGAAAGACCCTCTGCCCTCTCGAGATCCTCTTTTATCCTAGCGGCGATCATACTCTCAAACATCTTCGCTATTACATTCAGTAGCCAGACTGGTCTATGTTTGGCTTCATCTCCTTCCTTTCGCTCATTTTTAATCATTACAAGTCTCGCTCACTTCCACTCCTTGGGGAAACTGCCATTCATCAACAATTTATTCAATTTGCGCAATTTTCCTGGTGACTATCTTATAGCCGTCATCCCAGATGTTATTATTGGCCTCTTCAGAACACTCTCCAAGCTTCTTGCTTGGAGTTCATGATGGCTGTGCGGTTATACCTCCTTCTGCACTCCGCCAGATCGGTCTCTATGAGGATGGTTCCTCCAGAGACTTATTCCCTTTTCATAAGGAACACCCTGGAACGTAAGGAGGAACACCCCTTTGTTGATGTGTGCATGTATTGAAGGCCGTTAGCAAGAGTTCCGGCCATGTCTCTATCACCGCCGTCAGTATCTCGGTTGGGATGTTATCCGGTCCTGGTGCCTTCCCGGACTGGAGCCGTTTCCCCCCCCTCTTGTAGCTCTCCTATTGTAAAATCTTCGATGTCTTCCTGGATCTGTATGGGTTGAATTTCCCTTCGCTGTAGGGTAGGGAACAGGGTAGGGTGGGCTGTCTACCTTCTAGTTTCTTGGTAACTATGCGGTATGGCAACCCCCACGGGTCGGTTTCGATTAAGCTTAGGAGCAGCTCCCAACTTCTCCTTATACTGCTATTAATTGCTCTTAATATTCGATCGTCCCCTCTTCTTCTTTTCCGTTGAGCTGCCCTAACTGCTGCCTTGCATTTATCACGCAGATCTTTTATTTCGGGATTCCACCAGTACACCATCTTTATCCTGCCTTGAGCATTTCCCCGCCTTGGCATCGCCGCGTCGCATGCTGCGGTGATGATCTCGATGACGTAATTAACAAACAACTTAGGGTATCGAACTTCCGCTAGACCTTGGAACCGCCCCTGTTGTTTTTCGGTTTTGAGTGCCTCCGCCAACCGGAGTCTATCTAACTTCCACAGTTTCCAACCAGCTTCTTCAGCCCTCTCGCTTTCCAGTGAGTCCTGGTGTACCCCTGGCTCCTTATATATGCTAAAAAGCAAATATTGATGGTTACTGAGTGTGGCGCCTTCAAGCACTTTCCATCCTAATGTTCTGGGCAAGACAAGACTAGAAGACTTCTTGCCAGACAAGACGACGACAAGATTAGACGGACAATATTAGACAGACAAGACTAGATAGACAAGACTAGTTAGACAAGTCTAGACAGACAAGGCTAGACGAAAAGTATAGACATGCAAGACAAGACTAGACACACAAGTCTAGAGAGACAAGACTAGACAGACGAGTCTAGAAAACAAGACTAGTCAGAAAAGACGATACATAGAGGACTAGACAAACAAGTTAGAGAAGACTAGACAGACGAGACCAGGCAGACAAGACTAGTTAGATAATACTAGACAGACAAAACTAGACAGACAAGGCTGACTTGGAAAAAGCTCTCACTAAACCCTCAATTCCACTTTGACTTTTAGTATGCGCCACCATACTATATCGCAGATATCGCATTCATTCAGGGTGGGCAGCCTCGACGGTTAGTAAAATCAGTTCTAGTTGCTGCTTCCCTGACCGGGAATTGAACCCGGGTCTCCGGAGTGTCAGGCGGGTATGTGGTCAACGACACTATCGAGGAAGACAAGCAAACAAGACTATACAAACAAGACTAGACCGAGAAGACTAGAGACGCACGGCCAAATAAATATATAATATTGCACAAACAGAACTAAATATGCATTTATATAATGTTTAGAATATTTTACGTTTAATCTTGTTGAATATCATAAATATAATCTGGTTGAATATGGCGGAATATGGTGGAATATGCTAATTACGGGAGCGCAAATTAAGGGTGGATTTAGTTTGAAATTTCCACGTATAATTGAAATCGGATAATGAAATTCATCGACACAAATTCTATTATCGATGGAAAAATAGCCTAAAATATTGCATAATTTCACGCACTGATTATGTAACTGGTGTGCATTGTCGACGGCCATTTACCTGTAAATAATTTCGACGAAGCGGAAATTTGTGAGAGAAAAAACAAAAAATTAAAACGAAATAAATTAACAATGCAACGAATTAATAATAAAATGAATTAATAGTGGAATGTTCTTGTTAGTAAATACACACGTAAAGGCTGCGGAAGGGAGAGGATTGGTATAAAGGGTCGTAGGTGGGATGGAGCTGGATGTATCCGTGTCCCGGTTTTATAAATATTCATGCGACTCGTATTCAATTACATTCAAATGCAATATGTACATTTGATTTAATTATTTATTTACCTGACGTACAATTGTCTACAAATTCCGTTTTTATTACAATTTATTGCAAACACAAATAATTTCGCTTTTAATGCGCGCGAATCTGTTTGCCTGCTGCTCAAGTTTTAATGGAAAACAAACTCCGGCGAAGTTACTATTGAGACAAATGTGAATTGAGCAATAAGCCATATTTAGATGGTTAAGCCAAACTGTAACCCCATTAATATTAAACCAGAAAACTATTGATATTATAACATATTTGACTTTAGTTTGAATTTTGATTGCGTTAAGTGGTTGAACAGGGGATTATTGCCGTGAACATGCGGCGCGGTCTGTTTATCTTTCGTCGCAGACTGATGTAAATTTATTGCGTTAAAGAACGGGCTGTGCGAAGCACACGCGGGCAATATAGCTATGTAGACATATGGAACGTTGTTCAGAGTGCACCCTTTCAGGGTGCATGTCAGAGTTCAACCGGAATTTACACACTCCCTCTATATGCATGTTATATCTGCACACAAAATGTTATTTATGCATTTATGCGCCACGGTCTGTTTCTCCATCTGCATTCCTTTACATATTTCCGCCGCATTTTATTTTCTTTTATAACATTTTTCACACTTATTATACGATTATAGAGTCACCTAGATTTCTGCTGATAAAATAAACAAACATGTATACAAGCAAAGTATAGCTCTAACAAGAACAGATAACCGTTTAGTCTCTCTAACCATGTCTATCTGGATTTGTCTATGTGGTTTTGTCTGTCCATTCTAGTTTATTTATCTTTTCTTCCAGTCGGGTCTATTTAGAGTTATCTATCTTGTCTTCTCTGACAAGATTGGGCAGCCTTCTCGGTTTATCTATCCAGTCTTGTCTATCCAGTCTTGTATGTCCATTCTCGTCTGTCGAGTATTGTGTGTCAAGTCTTGTCTCTCTAGTCCTGTCTCACCAGTCATATCTGTCGAGTCTTGTCTGTCTAGACTTGTCTTTCTAATCTTGTCTGTCTAGACCTATCTGTCTAGTCTTGTCTCTCTAGTCTTGTCTGTCTAGTCTTGTCTGTCTAGTCTTGTCTGTCTAGTCTTGTCTGTCTAGTCTTGTCTATCTAGTGTTGTTTGTATTGTCTTGTCTGTCTAGTTTTGTCTATCTAATCTTGTCTGCCTAGACTTATGTGTCTAGTCTTATCTGTCTAGTAGTCTTGTCTCTCTAGTCTTGTGTGTTTAGACTTATCTGTCTAGTTTTGTTTGTCTAGTCTTGTACGACTAGTCTTGTCTGTCTAGTCTTGTGTGTCTAGTCTTGTCTGTCTAGTCTTGTCTGTCTAGTCTTGTCTGTCTAGTCTTGTCTGTCTAGTCTTGTCTGTCTAGTCTTGTCTGTCTAGTCTTGTCTGTCTAGTCTTGTCTGTCTAGTCTTGTCTGTCTAGTCTTGTCTGTCTAGTCTTGTCTGTCTAGTCTTGTCTGTATAGTCTTGTCTGTCTAGTCGTGTCTGTCTAGTCTTGTCTGTCTAGTCTTGTCTGTCTAGTCTTGTCTGTCTAGTCTTGTCTGTCTAGTCTTGTCTGTCTAGTCTTGTCTGTCTAGTCTTGTCTGTCTAGTCTTGTCTGTCTAGTCTTGTCTGTCTAGTCTTGTCTGTCTAGTCTTGTCTGTCTAGTCTTGTCTGTCTAGTCTTGTCTGTCTAGTCTTGTCTGTCTAGTCTTGTCTGTCTAGTCTTGTCTGTCTAGTCTTGTCTGTCTAGTCTTGTCTGTCTAGTCTTGTCTGTCTAGTCTTGTCTGTCTAGTCTTGTCTGTCTAGTCTTGTCTGTCTAGTCTTGTCTGTCTAGTCTTGTCTGTCTAGTCTTGTCTGTCTAGTCTTGTCTGTCTAGTCTTGTCTGTCTAGTCTTGTCTGTCTAGTCTTGTCGGTCTAGTCTTATCTGTCTAGTCTTGTCTGTCTAGTCTTGTCTGTCTAGTCTTGTCTGTCTAGTCTTGTCTGTCTAGTCTTGTCTGTCTAGTCTTGTGTGTCTAGTCTTGTCTGTCTAGTGTTGTCTGTCTAGTCTTGTCTGTCTAGTCTTGTCTGTCTAGTCTTGTCTGTCTAGTCTTGTCTGTCTAGTCTGTCTAGTCTTGTCTGTCTAGTCTTGTCTGTCTAGTCTTGTCTGTCTAGTCTTGTCTGTCTAGTCTTGTCTGTCTAGTCTTGTCTGTCTAGTCTTGTCTGTCTAGTCTTGTCTGTCTAGTCTTGTCTGTCCAGTCTTGTCTGTCTAGTCTTGTCTGTCTAGTCTTGTCTGTCTAGTCTTGTCTGTCTAGTCTTGTCTGTCTAGTCTTGTCTGTCTAGTCTTGTCTGTCTAGTCTTGTCTGTCTAGTCTTGTCTGTCTAGTCTTGTCTGTCTAGTCTTGTCTGTCTAGTCTTGTCTGTCTAGTCTTGTCTGTCTAGTCTTGTCTGTCTAGTCTTGTCTTGTCTGTCCAGTCTTGTCTGTCTAGTCTTGTCTGTCTAGTCTTGTCTGTGTAGTCTTGTCTGTCTAGTCTTGTCTGTCTAGCCTTGTCTGTCTAGTCTTGTCTGTCTAGTCTTGTCTGTCTAGTCTTGTCTGTCTAGTCTTGTCTGTCTAGTCTTGTCTGTCTAGTCTTGTCTGTCTAGTCTTGTCTGTCTAGTCTTGTCTGTCTAGTCTTGTCTGTCTAGTCTTGTCTGTCTAGTCTTGTCTGTCTAGTCTTGTCTGTCTAGTCTTGTCTGTCTAGTCTTGTCTGTCTAGTCTTGTCTGTCTAGTCTTGTGTGTCTAGTCTTGTCTGTCTAGTCTTGTCTGTCTAGTCTTGTCTGTCTAGTCTTGTCTGTCTAGTCTTGTCTGTCTAGTCTTGTCTGTCTAGTCTTGTCTGTCTAGTCTTGTCTGTCTAGTCTTTTCTGTCTAGTCTTGTCTGTCTAGTCTTGTCTGTCTAGTCTTTTCTGTCTAGTCTTGTCTGTCTAGTCTTGTCTGTCTAGTCTTGTCTGTCTAGTCTTGTCTGTCTAGTCTTGTCTGTCTAGTCTTGTCTGTCTAGTCTTGTCTGTCTAGTCTTGTCTGTCTAGTCTTGTCTGTCTAGTCTTGTCTGTCTAGTCTTGTCTGTCTAGTCTTTTCTGTCTAGTCTTGTCTGTCTAGTCTTGTCTGTCTAGTCTTATCTGTCTAGTCTTGTCTGTCTAGTCTTGTCTGTCTAGTCTTGTCTGTCTAGTCTTGTCTGTCTAGTCTTGTCTGTCTAGTCTTGTCTGTCTAGTCTTGTCTGTCTAGTCTTGTCTGTCTAGTCTTGTCTGTCTAGTCTTGTCTGTCTAGTCTTGTCTGTCTAGTCTTGTCTGTCTAGTCTTGTCTGTCTAGTCTTGTCTGTCTAGTCTTGTCTGTCTAGTCTTGTCTGTCTAGTCTTGTCTGTCTAGTCTTGTCTGTCTAGTCTTGTCTGTCTAGTCTTGTCTGTCTAGTCTTTTCTGTCTAGTCTTGTCTGTCTAATCTTGTCTGTCTAGTCTTGTCTGTCTAGTCTTGTCTGTCTAGTCTTGTCTGTCTAGTCTTGTCTGTCTAGTCTTGTCTGTCTAGTCTTGTCTGTCTAGTCTTGTCTGTCTAGTCTTGTCTGTCTAGTCTTGTCTGTCTAGTCTTGTCTGTCTAGTCTTGTCTGTCTAGTCTTGTCTGTCTAGTCTTGTCTGTCTAGTCTTGTCTGTCTAGTCTTGTCTGTCTAGTCTTGTCTGTCTAGTCTTGTCTGTCTAGTCTTTTCTGTCTAGTCTTGTCTGTCTAATCTTGTCTGTCTAGTCTTGTCTGTCTAGTCTTGTCTGTCTAGTCTTGTCTGTCTAGTCTTGTCTGTCTAGTCCTGTCTGTCTAGTCTTGTCTGTCTAGTCTTGTCTGTCTAGTCTTGTCTGTCTAGTCTTGTCTGTCTAGTCTTGTCTGTCTAGTCTTGTCTGTCTAGTCTTTTCTGTCTAGTCTTTTCTGTCTAGTCTTGTCTGTCTAGTCTTGTCTGTCTAGTCTTGTCTGTCTAGTCTTGTCTGTCTAGTCTTGTCTGTCTAGTCTTGTCTGTCTAGTCTTGTCTGTCTAGTCTTGTCTGTCTAGTCTTGTCTGTCTAGTCTTGTCTGTCTAGTCTTGTCTGTCTAGTCTTGTGTGTCTAGTCTTGTCTGTCTAGTCTTGTATGTCTAGTCTCTAGTCTTGTCTGTCTAGTCTTGTCTGTCTAGTCTTGTCTGTCTAGTCTTGTCTGTCTAGTCTTGTCTGTCTAGTCTTGTCTGTCTAGTCTTGTCTGTCTAGTCTTGTCTGTCTAGTCTTGTCTGTCTAGTCTTGTCTGTCTAGTCTTTTCTGTCTAGTCTTGTCTGTCTAGTCTTGTCTGTCTAGTCTTGTCTGTCTAGTCTTGTCTGTCTAGTCTTGTCTGTCTAGTCTTGTCTGTCTAGTCTTGTCTGTCTAGTCTTGTCTGTCTAGTCTTGTCTGTCTAGTCTTGTCTGTCTAGTCTTGTCTGTCTAGTCTTGTCTGTCTAGTCTTGTCTGTCTAGTCTTGTCTGTCTAGTCTTGTCTGTCTAGTCTTGTCTGTCTAGTCTTGTCTGTCTAGTCTTGTCTGTCTAGTCTTGTCTGTCTAGTCTTGTCTGTCTAGTCTTGTCTGTCTAGTCTTGTCTGTCTAGTCTTGTCTGTCTAGTCTTGTCTGTCTAGTCTTGTCTGTCTAGTCTTGTCTGTCTAGTCTTGTCTGTCTAGTCTTGTCTGTCTAGTCTTGTCTGTCTAGTCTTGTCTGTCTAGTCTTGTCTGTCTAGTCTTGTCTGTCTAGTCTTGTCTGTCTAGTCTTGTCTGTCTAGTCTTGTCTGTCTAGTCTTGTCTGTCTAGTCTTGTCTGTCTAGTCTTGTCTGTCTAGTCTTGTCTGTCTAGTCTTGTCTGTCTAGTCTTGTCTGTCTAGTCTTGTCTGTCTAGTCTTGTCTGTCTAGTCTTGTCTGTCTAGTCTTGTCTGTCTAGTCTTGTCTGTCTAGTCTTGTCTGTCTAGTCTTGTCTGTCTAGTCTTGTCTGTCTAGTCTTGTCTGTCTAGTCTTGTCTGTCTAGTCTTGTCTGTCTAGTCTTGTCTGTCTAGTCTTGTCTGTCTAGTCTTGTCTGTCTAGTCTTGTCTGTCTAGTCTTGTCTGTCTAGTCTTGTCTGTCTAGTCTTGTCTGTCTAGTCTTGTCTGTCTAGTCTTGTCTGTCTAGTCTTGTCTGTCTAGTCTTGTCTGTCTAGTCTTGTCTGTCTAGTCTTGTCTGTCTAGTCTTGTCTGTCTAGTCTTGTCTGTCTAGTCTTGTCTGTCTAGTCTTGTCTGTCTAGTCTTGTCTGTCTAGTCTTGTCTGTCTAGTCTTGTCTGTCTAGTCTTGTCTGTCTAGTCTTGTCTGTCTAGTCTTGTCTGTCTAGTCTTGTCTGTCTAGTCTTGTCTGTCTAGTCTTGTCTGTCTAGTCTTGTCTGTCTAGTCTTGTCTGTCTAGTCTTGTCTGTCTAGTCTTGTCTGTCTAGTCTTGTCTGTCTAGTCTTGTCTGTCTAGTCTTGTCTGTCTAGTCTTGTCTGTCTAGTCTTGTCTGTCTAGTCTTGTCTGTCTAGTCTTGTCTGTCTAGTCTTGTCTGTCTAGTCTTGTCTGTCTAGTCTTGTCTGTCTAGTCTTGTCTGTCTAGTCTTGTCTGTCTAGTCTTGTCTGTCTAGTCTTGTCTGTCTAGTCTTGTCTGTCTAGTCTTGTCTGTCTAGTCTTGTCTGTCTAGTCTTGTCTGTCTAGTCTTGTCTGTCTAGTCTTGTCTGTCTAGTCTTGTCTGTCTAGTCTTGTCTGTCTAGTCTTGTCTGTCTAGTCTTGTCTGTCTAGTCTTGTCTGTCTAGTCTTGTCTGTCTAGTCTTGTCTGTCTAGTCTTGTCTGTCTAGTCTTGTCTGTCTAGTCTGTAGCTTGTCTGTCTAGTCTTGTCTGTCTAGTCTTGTCTGTCTAGTCTTGTCTGTCTAGTCTTGTCTGTCTAGTCTTGTCTGTCTAGTCTTGTCTGTCTAGTCTTGTCTGTCTAGTCTTGTCTGTCTAGTCTTGTCTGTCTAGTCTTGTCTGTCTAGTCTTGTCTGTCTAGTCTTGTCTGTCTAGTCTTGTCTGTCTAGTCTTGTCTGTCTAGTCTTGTCTGTCTAGTCTTGTCTGTCTAGTCTTGTCTGTCTAGTCTTGTCTGTCTAGTCTTGTCTGTCTAGTCTTGTCTGTCTAGTCTTGTCTGTCTAGTCTTGTCTGTCTAGTCTTGTCTGTCTAGTCTTGTCTGTCTAGTCTTGTCTGTCTAGTCTTGTCTGTCTAGTCTTGTCTGTCTAGTCTTGTCTGTCTAGTCTTGTCTGTCTAGTCTTGTCTGTCTAGTCTTGTCTGTCTAGTCTTGTCTGTCTAGTCTTGTCTGTCTAGTCTTGTCTGTCTAGTCTTGTCTGTCTAGTCTTGTCTGTCTAGTCTTGTCTGTCTAGTCTTGTCTGTCTAGTCTTGTCTGTCTAGTCTTGTCTGTCTAGTCTTGTCTGTCTAGTCTTGTCTGTCTAGTCTTGTCTGTCTAGTCTTGTCTGTCTAGTCTTGTCTGTCTAGTCTTGTCTGTCTAGTCTTGTCTGTCTAGTCTTGTCTGTCTAGTCTTGTCTGTCTAGTCTTGTCTGTCTAGTCTTGTCTGTCTAGTCTTGTCTGTCTAGTCTTGTCTGTCTAGTCTTGTCTGTCTAGTCTTGTCTGTCTAGTCTTGTCTGTCTAGTCTTGTCTGTCTAGTCTTGTCTGTCTAGTCTTGTCTGTCTAGTCTTGTCTGTCTAGTCTTGTCTGTCTAGTCTTGTCTGTCTAGTCTTGTCTGTCTAGTCTTGTCTGTCTAGTCTTGTCTGTCTAGTCTTGTCTGTCTAGTCTTGTCTGTCTAGTCTTGTCTGTCTAGTCTTGTCTGTCTAGTCTTGTCTGTCTAGTCTTGTCTGTCTAGTCTTGTCTGTCTAGTCTTGTCTGTCTAGTCTTGTCTGTCTAGTCTTGTCTGTCTAGTCTTGTCTGTCTAGTCTTGTCTGTCTAGTCTTGTCTGTCTAGTCTTGTCTGTCTAGTCTTGTCTGTCTAGTCTTGTCTGTCTAGTCTTGTCTGTCTAGTCTTGTCTGTCTAGTCTTGTCTGTCTAGTCTTGTCTGTCTAGTCTTGTCTGTCTAGTCTTGTCTGTCTAGTCTTGTCTGTCTAGTCTTGTCTGTCTAGTCTTGTCTGTCTAGTCTTGTCTGTCTAGTCTTGTCTGTCTAGTCTTGTCTGTCTAGTCTTGTCTGTCTAGTCTTGTCTGTCTAGTCTTGTCTGTCTAGTCTTGTCTGTCTAGTCTTGTCTGTCTAGTCTTGTCTGTCTAGTCTTGTCTGTCTAGTCTTGTCTGTCTAGTCTTGTCTGTCTAGTCTTGTCTGTCTAGTCTTGTCTGTCTAGTCTTGTCTGTCCAGTCTTGTCTGTCCAGTCTTGTCTGTCTAGTCTTGTCTGTCTAGTCTTGTCTGTCTAGTCTTGTCTGTCTAGTCTTGTCTGTCTAGTCTTGTCTGTCTAGTCTTGTCTGTCTAGTTTTGTCTGTCTAGTCTTGTCTGTCTAATCTTGTTTGTCTTGTCTTATCTGTCTAGTCTTGTCTGTTTAGTCTTTTACCTTTGTAAATCATAACTGTCTCTCATAACTGTCTTATCTTGCCAATAGTTTTAAATATAGTCAATTAAATAATTTTGAGATATGATCATATCTAAATACTAAACTGAGCCCTAGTCCTGTTGGTGTGTGCATTTTTTCTGTTGTTGTTGTTGCGCGCATCGGACGGCTCGGCCGAACGTAATCGCGTTAGTAAATCATTGTGGCTCGCGTTATCTCCGACTAAATCATTTATCGACGTGTATTATCTGAACATATTTCATTTGGTGAACGCTAAACGAAAAATAACACGATTCCGGAATTTATTTATAGAGACAGATATACCAGCGTACACACAGGAAACTCTTAATTATCTAAAACAATTTTCTGGGGAATTTATAGTTTATTAGGTATAGATAATTACATAGGAAATTGATAGAACTTGTGAAACCTAGACAGAAAAGATTGATCATATAGGAATAAACTGGCATGAATAAATAGACAAGAATTGACGCACAATTTATTATGTTTGTAAGTTAAAGTGATTAAATTTAGATTTAGCCTGTCTAGACTAGTCGGTGCTATTTGAATATCCCTCAAGATGCGATTTAGTAAGTCAAATATTTAATCGGAGATTTATATCTTGGGGACCGTTTGATAAACTTCGTAAAAAGTCCGAGTCGCATCCGGATTTCCGGATTAATGCGACCGGAAAATAGGAGCTTTCGTCCTTGTGTGCGGAATGTTGTCTCTGTCGTTACGTACAGACGGAATGGGAAATGGACGGAAGAGAAAATGAATGTCAGAGTTGGTAGTTAGCAGATCGGTGGATGTTGACGCAGTTAATCCGCCGTACGTTCGTAGAATGAAAAATAATTTCATTTCGGCGCTTATGTAGATAAATAATTGCGGCTCATCATTTGGTTTTGTCGCTGTTTGTCTGGACCAAACAGGCAGGCGCCGAATTTGAACAACCGTTTCACCACAAAAAATTAAAATATTTTTTACTTTGTGCCAAGGTTAATTACAACCAAGCTGACGGACAGAAAATCACTAGGTTTCTGATAGGAAATTTAAGTTTCTACAACTCTTATTTCAAATACACTGGCGAGGAAAAAATTTGGGTCACTTTGTAAATTGCAAATAATTTGATGGTTACGCAGAATTTTCTGTTTGTATGGCAAACTATATTAAAAAATAATAAACTAATAAATCTGTAGGCTAAATTAATTATTCAGTATTGAATCGAAAGCGTGTTTTTTGATTTATGATTTATTATTACAAATTTGCTTTTAAAATGTAGTTCTATTTTTTGTTATGAGAAATAAAGCATATGAAAAACAAACTTAATATAAATTAAAAAGAATAATCGTTATTAATAACGTTAATAGTGACGAAGCATACTTTCAATTGAATTAAGATTTCAATTTTGGTCAATGTTAGTCCATTCCTGCAATAGCAACTCTCTTAGCTCCGGAACAGTTCTTGGAGTTGGTGTATGCCTTCGGATTCATCTTCCCAACTCGTCCCAAACATATTCGATGGGATTTATGTCTGGACTAAGTGCTGGTTATTCAAACCGCCTAATGCCCTCCTCGTCCAGGTATTGGTATGATTTTGCATGAAAATGTCATGCTCATCCATTGTGACCACGAAAGGCATAAAATAATCGTCTAGAACTTTCGTAATGTATCTGTAAGCTGTCAGAGAACCATTCTGCATGTAGACCAACTCAATGCGTGCTAGTAAACAAATTCCTGCATAAATCATAACCGAGTCACCGTCAATTGGAAGTCGCTTGTCAATGCAAACTGGAGTTTGCATTGCTTTCTCCGGGTCTTGGTGTTCTCCACACTCGTTGACGTCCGTCAGAGGCAAAAACGCGACTCATCTGAAAATAGGACCTTGCTCCGGTCATCATTATTCCATGCCAAGTGATTTCTGGCAAAAGCCAAGCTTACAATTCGATGCCGGCATTGTAATGGTGGACCTGTATCCATTCTTCTAGAAGATAATCGAGCAGCACGAAGCCTTCTTCTAATGGTCCATTCACTAATATTACCATCTTTAACTTCGTGAAGTTGATTTCGTAGCATAACCGCGGAAGATGATGAGGTGATTTGTTTTCGGCCGGATCTGGGTCTTTTGCTTAGCAGGCCAGTCTTAGTTGCAATTTCTTTGCTCGCTATTGAATTTCTACAAACCAGGCACAAAGCGCATCCGGTCTTAAAAAATACTGCCAAAACGAAGGATGGATACTTCTCAGAGTAAATGTTCCGGACTAATAGTCTCCCAATCGGTTCCCCCGGGTAGGCGTGTTGTGAAGAATCCAGAAGTGTAAAGTCAAAATCAGAGTTGGAACTTTAAATATAGGGACAATTAGGGAAAAGAGCAGAGAGATTGTTGACATGATGGAGAGGAGGAAGGTGAATATATCTTGTGCATACAAGAGACTAGGTTGAGGGTCGATAAAGCGAAAGTACTGGCAGAAGGATACAAGTTGTTTTATAGCAGTGCGGAAAGAGTAAAGAATTGCAGTCGGGGATATCGTGGATATAGATCTTAAGGAGGAAGTCTATGAAGTCAACAGAAATAACGACAGAATTATAAGAGTCAAGCTGGTAGATGGAGGAGACCTCATCACAGTTTTGAGTGTATATGCACCTTAGACGGGATGTTCAGAGGAAGAGAAGAACCAATTTTGGGAGATCTTAGATGGAGTCACAATGGAAGTACCAACAAAAGGGTGATAATTGGTGGAGATTTAAATGGACATATTGGTGATAGGAGAAATGGCGACAGGAGAGTATATGGTAGATGAAGTTACGGTGAAAGAAATACAGACGGGGATAAGATTGTAGAATATCCAGTAGCCTTCGACTTAACTAATTACCAATAATATCTTCAACCGGAGAAGTGAACAACTTATAACTTATAAAAGCGGAGACCAAAAATGTCAGTTAGATTACTTATTGTACAGAAGGAAATACTTAAAGGAAATAACGAACACTAAAGCCATATACAGTGAAAGTGTATTTGCATAATACAAACTTATGGTAGCTGATTATGAGATGATTGTGGGAAAAAAAGTAAATTATCATACAAAGAGAACAAAGAATAAAGTTGTGGAAACTGAAAGACGAAAGGCTGCAAGAAGAATTCAAGGAAAAAGTGTTAAGGGACCTGAGATTACCGGAGGACGCACAGGAGTGGTGGAGTATCACAAGCAGTGTTTTAAAGAAAGCTGGTGAAGACGTGCTAAGTATAACATCAAGAAATGGACCGCCAGAAGATAAGGAGGTATGGTGATGGAATGTTTAGGTCCAAAAAGATGTAAAAGTGAAGAAATTTGTTAAGAATCAAAGGGATTTAACAAAAATACAAGAAGAAAGGGAAGCCTATAAGAAGAAGGCAAAACGAGCTGTAGCAAAAGCGAAGATGGAGGCAGTGGAGGAGGCATATGAAGAGCTGGATAGAAACCCGGATGACAGACATCAATTACAACTCATAAGAACTGCAAAAGTTAGAGACAAGGCGTCCAAGGACATAATATCAATGAAGCACACGAGGGATTAGTCAGGAGTAGTGCTACACGATCAAAAGAAAATACTGGCAAGATGGCTGGAGTACTTTGAAAGATTATTGAAGGAAGAAAATCTGAGAGAAAAGTACGAGGATGGAGAGGTAAACGAAAGTGTGACCCAAGCATTAAGTAGGGAAGAAGTAGAATATGCGCTAAAGAAAATGAAAAATGGGAAGGCAGTAGGTCCAGACCAAATCCCAACAGAAGCCTGGGAGACCGGGGTATTGATATCTTCTGGGATTTAATGAAGAAGATTTGGAACTTAGATACAATGCCACATGCGTGGAGAAGTAGTATTCTTGTCCCCATATACCAAAGGAAAGGTGATATCCAAAATTGTGGCAATTATAGAGGTATAAAGCTGCTGTCTCACACAATGAAGACATGGGAAAGGATCATTGAGACAAGATTGCGTCGGGAAACTGAAGTAGGGGAAGAACAGTTTGAATATATGTCAGGAAGAGGAACAACTTACGCAATATCTACACTAAGGGTACTGATTGAGAGACACAGGGAGGTGCAGGTTGCTTTACATATGGCCATCATTGATCTGGAGAAGGCGTATGACAGTGTGCCCAGGCAAGAGATATGGAGAGGTGTGAGAAACTGTAGAGAAGTGAGGCTGGTGAAAGAAATGTACGAAGGTGTGATGACACAATTTAAGTGCAGTGTGGGTACAACAACGTAATTCCCAGTGAGAGTAGGGCTACACCAGTGATCTCAGCCCATATCTCTTTGCCCTGGTAGTGGAAGTGCTAGTCAAGGATGTGAGGAAAGCAGCGCCATGTTCGCCGACGACGTTGTACTCTGTGAACTGACCCCAGAGAAACTTCAAGAGAGGCTCGAAGAGTGGAAGAAAGTCCTAGAAGAAAGGGGAATGAGGTTCAGCAGGATGAAAACTGGATTTATTTGTATTTAGGAAGCTCAAGATCTATGTAATAACCTGCAAGAGGAAGAACTGCCACCGACCAAGAAGCTTAAATATCTGGAGTCATATATTCAAAGTGATTTAGGGCTGGAGTCTGAAATACAACATAGGGTAAATAGTGGATGGATGAACTGGAAGAAATTGAGTGGAGTACTGTGTGACAAGAAGATCAGCTTTAAGAGGAATGGAAAGCTCTACAAATCTGTGGTAAGGCTTGCTATGCTCTATAGTGCGGAAACTTGGCTGATTACAAAAGCATATGCGAGAAAGATGGAAGTCGCAGAAATGAGAATGTGGAGGTGGATGAGCGGTATAAGGGGAAAGGTTAGAATAAGGAATGATCACCTCAGAGGAACAGTCAAAGCGGGACCCATATGAAAGAAGTTCAAGAAAGCAGGCTAAGGTGGTTTGGACATGTGCAGAGAAAAGAGGAGGACTACATGGGAGAAAGAGTTGAAAAGCTGGAAATAGGAGGGTCAAGGAAGAGAGGAAGATCAAAAATAAGATGGAAAGACAAGGTAGCAGGGAATTTGAGAGAGGAAGGTTGGAAGAGTAAGGACGCATTGGATAGACATTTATGTAGAAGAAGAATCCAATAAAACAACGCCAACCCTACGCAATATAGGAAAAGGCAGAGAAAAAGAAGAAGTGTATTTTTACAAAATTTCGTTGAGTTGTTGAGTTATATTCGCATTTTTTAGATAAGAAAAATATTGAACAAAACCGAGATTTTGATTTTGTTACGGTTTGATTATGCCCAATTCACAGACTCTAGTACGAAATTTAATTCTGTACGTGTTTTATTTGAATTTTTTTAAAATTTCGAGTAGTTTCCGAGTTTGCAGTTTTCTTTGGAAAATCTTGTATGTCAAAGGCGTTAGCCAAATCTAAAAATACCAGTATCGTAAGTTCGAACAAACCAACATTTCAATAAGGCTCCTATTTTTCATAAATCTAAAATGTGCGTCAGAAATGATATTACAATAGGGAATGTGCATAATTTTTTTTTTATTTGTTTAATAACCCTTTAATTATAACCCTATAAAAATAACCCTTGTAATTAACCCTTTCACGACGATTTTTTTGTGTGAAACATAGGAATACTTTTGTGGTTTTTTATGTTTGTATGTATCAATAATATATTTTATAACAGACAATGTCTAAAAAAACATCAAGTGGTTGAAGAGGGCAGTGGTACACCATTTGTCTTTTGTTGTGGTACTTTTATGTACCCTATAGAAAAACTTTATTTGGAAAATGTTAAATATTTTTATTGCTTTTAATACAAAAGATTTTAAGAATGAAATATTTGAAGTGAATGCTAAACATTTAGAGCATAGCTGAATGTTGCATTCTTCACAAATTGTCTTTTTGTGTTTTTGGGTTTTATTTTCCGCGCACCTTTTGCACCTTCTTCTCGTTGTACCTTCCACTGGAAAATGTAAAGATACATTTTCGAGCCGTTGTCTTTTCCCAGTTGGTCTTGCTTTCTTCGATAAACGTCGCACAGTTGCTGCTTTTCTTGATTCAGATCTCATTTACTCCACCAGGGACACTAGAAATTGCAGGAAAGGAGTTTTTTCTTTGTCTTCTCTTTATAGATAATCCATGCGTTTACGACAGACATCATAAGCAAGCCTTAAAAAAACTTGCTCCACCATTTGTTTGATCTAGATCGTATAATCCCATCATCTGGTCCGCCAAATCAACCCCTCCACTAACCTCTTTATATGATGCGACCATTTCTGAACACGTAACACTGATTTGAGAGCCATCTTTCAAAGTTGTGTTGACATAAGATTAGCATTATGGCAATTGCTCAACATAATGACCTAGTTGTGTCTTGCTATTTGACAAACAAAAGTCCATCTTTGCAAAATTCTAACACATATTCCCACCACTCTTCAATCTATCTTTGATTTTAGGTAGATTTTTTCTATTTTGGTTACAAGTTCCTGTTACTCCATAATCCATATTTTGTAGTAAAAACGATCTAAACAGAAGATAATATCTTTCTCTTTTACTGTAGAAATGAGTGTTTTCACTACTGGTTCGCCAAGAGTTACATCTAGACGTGTGTAGACGTCTGTGTAGATATTGAAATCATATGTATATTCAGCGATATAATCATTTCTAAGCCACAACTTGACTCCCATTTTAACGGGCTTTACTGGCATACGTGGTCTGTTAGAAAAGTATCCGAGCTTTAGCCGGTAAGAACAAAACTGGCATACCTGGAGCGTTGGAAACCTAATCACCTTCAAAGTAGTCTCCTTGTGACTCCACATACTTCTCCCAGCGGTGTCGCTATTGTAGGAAGCATTCCGAAAAAGCCTATTTCGGAATCGACTTTAGCTCGGTTTTCGTTGCAGCCATAATATCTTCTCTTATCTGAAATCGCGTTCCTTTCAATGACCTCTTGACTTTGTATAGCCAGAAGTCGCAGGGGGCATATCAGGAGAGTAAGGGGCCTGTCGAACCAGAGGAGTCTGTTTTTTCGCCAAAAAATTTTGAACCAAGTGCGAAGATTGTGCTGGAACGTTGTCCTTATGGAGTCGGCAATTTCCTGATGACCACAACTCCAGTCGCTTGCGCCGCACAGCATCACGTAGACGACGTAGGACATCCCTATAGTACTCTTTGGTGATTTTTACATGCATTGAAAACCGACGAGAGGACTACACACTACGTCACCCGAACACTGCTCGACAGCAACTGACGCTATCTACAGGCAGGAAAAAATTCACGGATGCGCAAGAAGGTTCAAGGTCGGCTTATGCAAGCGCGCTTGATTCAAATCCATCATGTTTTCAAAATAAAAATTAAGGTCGGATACTTTTGTAGCAAACCACGTATACTGCTTCAAAGGCGGGCGCCCCTTGAATTTAGTTATCGATTCATCTATACTTTCAAAGGTACTATTCTGACAGAATTTTTGGAACGTAGTTTTCAAGCAATTAACAACGTCGTCAATATAATATGTTTTGGAGAATTCTGCAAGTTTGGTAGGTGATGCAAAATACATTTTTGATGAAATGACTTTGAATCGATTAGGAGCTATTGCATTTTGAATTGCTGAATTTCCCAACGATGGATGAGTGAACCAGTAATCGCTTATTTGTGGAACATGGGTGTAACACATTACTATAATGCACCCAAACACAAGTTGTAGTTCCCTTTTATCTGTTTCCTTCAAGCGAGCGTCTCTCCTTGTTTGTTTATGTCGAATTCTTTCATTCATGCAAGAACCACCTCTATATCACACATTTGGCTGCAAATTGGTAAGATTGTTCAAAACACTTTTATAAATGAAAAGTGCCTTTTTGTGAAAAGTAACTTTTTGAATCGTTATATCTCAAAAACGATGGCTCTTAGTAAAAAAAGTATCTAGACATTTTGTATAGAAAATTATCCCAATTTTTGTAACTTGGTCGTGGATGTCTAAATTGACCGGACTAAAACAATATTAAGGGTATATCACAATTAATTCACTTTTTACTTCGTTTTAACGTAGCAAAAAATATAAATACTATAGAATACTAAAGAAATACTATAGAATACTATAGATTAAATTTGATCTGTTTCAAAGCCCCCATTTTCGCGCGCTTTGTATGGCGTGCCCTGTAACGCTCAGTGTTGTTGACCTTATGACCTCGATCTAATCAAGTTCGCTATTGTTTCCTATGGGAATGTAAGTCTCTCTTCTTTCTATGAGTGACTCTTGCTCACTGCAACAATAAGCTCGAATTTTCGTTTAAGCTCATCCCATAAATGTTCTATCGGATTTAGGTCGGGACTGCATAATCTGTTCCATAACCCGAAAACCGATTTCTGTAATGTAATCTTTCACGATTCTTTAGGTGTGCAGCTTCGCATTGTCATGCATAAAGATAAATTTTTTCTCCAATGTAGTCGACTTAAGGTACCACATGAACTGCTAAAATCTTACCAAATGAACCTAGCACCCGTTATACCTCTTGACCCATGGTCATGAGTGCCCCTAAAATAGAGTGGCTTCGTGCTCCCATAGAAAAAACCCCAGATTATGCAGGAACCACCTCCATTAGCAGTCCGCTCTTTAATTCAGTATTCTGCAAATCGCTGTCTTGGTCTCCAGTACATTTTCCTTCTTCGGTCGCTACCATTAGGGCAAATTCTGGTCTCATCTGAGAACAGAACACAACCCCATTGTTCTAAAGTCAAATTTAAATGATCCCTTGCAAAACGAAGGCATGCTTGACAATGAGCTGGGGTAAGTTTTTAACAAACTGCAGGTGGCTTAGGGGTCAAGTTACTTTCCTGCAGTCTTCGTCTTACTGTCCATTGACTAATATCCACTCTTCGTACTTCGCGGAGCTGTTATTGCAGTTGAACAGCATTAAGGTGACGATTTCTTAATGATGTTGACACAATGAAGCGGACATCCCGAGCCGTTGTAAATCTGCTTCTGCATGTACCAGGTCGCCTATGAAAGGATCCTCGTTATGTGGTCCTCGTTGTTCCAACGTTATGGTTAGACCCCATAACGTTATAACGCTCTTCGGGCTGTGGCGTGTGTCATATCCAGTTGTCGATATTCTCGTTATAACCACCACATAAATACGTTCGTTTTTGTTTGCCGGTTGGTACGCCTATAAACGATAAGTGTTCTTGATACATTTAAAAACATATTAAAGCATATTAAATTGTCTTTCAAACGGCATATTTCTTTATTTCATCTCATATATACTAAAAAAAATAGCTAAAGTCAAAAGTTTACAATGGATTTCTATGCCCGTAAGTTTAGTTGAGTCTTCCATACTTTTTATAATATCCATTTCCGTTATTGAATGACAATCCGTCTCGGCACTGTATCTATTTAGTTTTTCATAACCAATTATGGAGCCGCTGTTATTTGTCATTTGTTAAATTTCCAGATAAAATGATTGGGTTGATTTGCTTTGTAGAGAGATGTATAAGTGAATATTGGGGTGAAACCAAAGTAATTATGGATATAATCATACTAACTTATTAAAGCCGAACAAGGCTTGAATATATAAATATATTCAACCTTTCCGTAACTCTGTAATTTTATTAAGCCTTTAAGACTACAAACAAATCTCATGTTGAAACACAACAGATATTTGTAGATATCCCCGACAGACCAGCACATGATTTACAAACTAATGTAGGTGTATTCCATTTTATAACTCAAAATAGCAAAGCTGCAGTGATGAGAGATAGATCTCGAAACACGTCTGCAAATGGCTATTTGCTTAATTTAAATAGAAAGAAATGATTTTAAAGACTATGTTATTTATCTGGTTCTTTTTTAGAGCCATGAAAATGGACTGAGTACTAGTAAAGAGTATACAAATATCTTTTGTGTTTCGAGATTTGTTTTGTAGTCTTAAAAGGGCTTAATAATATTATAGAGTTACGGAAAGGTGGAATATATTTAGATATTCAAGCTGTGTTCCGCTTTAATAAGCTGGTAAGATGTATAAGTGAAAGACATAAAGTTAAAAAGAGATTTTAGAAACACATTATCAATGTCATACAGCCATTGTAGTGTAAATGTGGGTTCTTAAGGTTAGTAATATCATTGGAAGTAGGGCAGATCATTTGTATCCAAGAAAACATTTAAAAAAACTTCAGAAATCTTTTTCATGTTTGTTTTAAGTTTAACTCTATCGTAATAATTGTTACAACGGTCAAAGAAGTTTTTCTTCAACTGCGCGCATAGGTTACACACTCATTTTTTGTTAGAGCAATTACAATGTTATCGGTGGGCGGTAATTGTGAATTATTGTTAATAGTTAAGTGGATATAATAGAGCCGGGAGATAAGTGGGCCGGGAGTCAGGGGAGGTTTTGTACTCTGCCGAGACCCCCTGCACCCGAAACCCGCAGCCGCCGTACACCATCCACGAGGGATCTCCTCGACGCGGAGGGTGATTGTTCTAATCCCATTCAGGACTCGAATCCCGCGACTAACGGAATTTTAACATCTAACTTCAACAGTGTTTAATACTACCCGCATATTTTCTATATATCTGACTTCAGCTATCTTATTTATTTAAAAAAACTTTTTTTAAATAAAACTACTTATGTAACTTGTTTCATGTGACTATTTATTAATGACTAAAGCTTCACCAATGCAATAACATCTTCAGATCTACTACAAAGATTTTAAAATTACAGATTTTATACTATTTTAAGATGGTGTTTGCCATATTTTTAAGAGTGGAGATTGGTGGATAAATGCGGATTGTTTATAGTAGATCTGAAGATGCCACTGTGTTGGTGAAACTACAGTCATCAATAAACTATCACATGAAACAAGTTACATAAGTAGTTTTATTTGAAAAAACAATTAAATGTCGTTTCATCTAGTCAAGGCTAAAACAATAAATTATCGTACAAACTTACTAAAGGGGGAAATATAACTTAAATATATAAATATATTAAACCTGTTCGTAGCTCTATAATATTAGGACTTATTAGGACTATGATATTTATATATGCTCAAGCTATATTTCGCTTTACTATGTTTGTATGATAATCTATAATTAGTATGGTTTCACACCAATATTCAATTAATTATCGTATTTATTTATTGAGTTAACATATCGTTCGTTTGGATGAACAGGGTATTAACTCATTATGTACTTGCCTGCAGAATTTCTTTATTTTTCTCAATAATAGCAAAATTGACAAAGTCAGGAAGTGAATAAAAACGTTATCAATAAACGTTAATCAATAGTTTAAAAGATATTATAAGAGAGGTTAACCAATTATTTACAGATATGAAAAAATATTGATTTGAAAACTTCAAATCGCTCTTCAGGTTTTTTGAGTTAATACAATGTTCATCTGGACCGACGATGTGTAAATAACATAATAAACAAATGCAGCACTCCATCGACAAGGCCGCTGCTATGCTGTCTAACTATAAATAGACAACACTGGGTAGAATAGACCAGGCAGACAACAGTGCCTAATCCCGCTTGTCTATTTCTACGCGTCTGGTTTTTGTGCCTAGTAAATATTAGAGGTTTATCATAGACCTGTGTTGTGACCTATAGACCTGTGACTACCGTTTGAAAGCGCTGAAGTAAGTAGTATATTTGATACATTGATTTCTGTCTAATACAGAGCTGATGAGATTTTTTAAGGATTTAAATTTATGTATATTATGTGAATATATTTGTGTAATTTATTTGTGTTTTGGGGTAATCTCGGGTAAATATTTACACTTTCAGCAGTTCACTTTATAAACCGGTGTGTTGGGATCGGATGAAAAACGGGGAAGGAAATAAAAGCGGCGCACACACACATAACAGATCGAGTTTCAGAAAGGAACTTATGGAAATGCGTTTGTAAGGTGGATTGCCAGTAAACAATAAATATTGCAGCGTGCGCGTGAAAATAAAACTCGCGATGGATAAGTTGCATATTATTATACAAAAACATTTAATATAAGAAATCCGAAAAAGGCTGGATGGCAAGATGCAGTCCTTGGCAACAGTTTCGCATCCTTTTTAGGGTCACAGGTCGCGGCGATCGATGAAATATTTCGACACGGACGTGGTGGCAACTCAGAAAAAAATTGCAACGACGAAAAGGGAACAAAAATTTCAACCGAATTAACTTTAAATGCAATTTGCTTTCAAAATAATTCTCAAAGAACTTTTGCCCATGCTCGGATTAAATTTTAATTCATTTTTTAACATACCTCTACATTTTAAATTTCCACTTTGAACTACCTTACCTCTTTCTCCTTATTAACTAATTACCAGTCTAGTTTATATAGCACTATAAGTTTAGTCTAAACTATCTAGTTTTGTCTGTCTAGCCTTGTCAATCTAATTTTGTCTCTCTACTCTTGCCTATCTTATCTTGTCTGTCTAGTATTGATTGTATACTCTTACCAAACTAGATTTGTCTGTCCAGTCTGTCGATTAAACCAAACTGTCTAGTATCGAGAAAACCAAACTGTCTAGTATCGATCGTCTAGTCTTGTCTGTATAGTCTTGTCTGTCTAGTTTTATCTGTCTAGTCTTGTCTGTCTAGTATTTTCTGTCTAACCTTGTCTCTCTAATCTTGTCTGTCTAGTCTTGTCTGTCTAGTGTTGTCTGTCTAGTCTTGTCTGGTCTGTCTAGTCTTGCCTGTCTAGTTTTGTTTGTCTAGTCTTGTCTGTCAAGTCTTATCTATCTAGTATTGCCTGTCTATTCTTGTATGTCTTGTCTTGTCTGCCTAGTCTTGTCTGTCTAGTCTTGTCTGTCTAGTCTTGTCTGTCTAGTCTTGTCTGTCTAGTCTTGTCTGTCTAGTCTTGTCTGTCTAGTCTTGTCTGTCTAGTCTTGTCTGTCTAGTCTTGTCTGTCTAGTCTTGTCTGTCTAGTCTTGTCTGTCTAGTCTTGTCTGTCTAGTCTTGTCTGTCTAGTCTTGTCTGTCTAGTCTTGTCTGTCTAGTCTTGTCTGTCTAGTCTTGTCTGTCTAGTCTTGTCTGTCTAGTCTTGTCTGTCTAGTCTTGTCTGTCTAGTCTTGTCTGTCTAGTCTTGTCTGTCTAGTCTTGTCTGTCTAGTCTTGTCTGTCTAGTCTTATCTGTCTAGTCTTGTCTGTCTAGTCTTGTCTGTCTAGTCTTGTCTGTCTAGTCTTGTCTGTCTAGTCTCGTCTGTCTAGTCTTGTCTGTCTAGTCTTGTCTGTCTAGTCTTGTCTGTCAAGTCTTGTTTGTTTAGTCTTGTCTGTCTAGTCTTGTCTGTCTAGGCTAAACATACAGCCTTCTCTGTCTAGTCTTGTCTATCTAGTATTGTCTGTTTAGTCTTGCTTGTCTAATTTTGTGTGTCTAGTTTTGTCTGTCTAGTCTTGTCTATCTAATGTTGTATGTCTAGTCTTGGTAGTCCTGTATTGGTCCTCAGAGATTTCGATTGTCCAATCCCCCTCTGGTTAAATATGTTTCTAACCATGCAGCTGTTCTAGCGCTAACTCCGTATGTTTCAATTTTATTGAGTAGGAGACGATTGTCCACGCAGTCAAAAGCCTTTGCAGATCGCAGAAAATTCCAACGGGTGACTTTCCATCACCCACTTCGTCCAGTATTTTTGTCACTAATTCTGTTCTTGCTGTTTGTGTTCACCTGTTTTTTTTCTGAATCCGTGTTGTTGCGTCGGAATTATCTCATGTTTACCTATAAATGGTGTTAGCCGATTTAACATGATCAATTCCTGTCTTTTTGATAGTACTGACACCAGCGCAATATGGCGGTAGTTTGCTACATTTTTGCTATCTCTTTTTTCATTACTGGAATAAGCATCACAACTTTCAGAACCTCTGGGAATTCTTCGTTGTTGAAAGAGTGGTTTACTAAATGCGTCATTGGTTTGACCAGTTCCGTTATGGCCATCCATATAATTTTACATGGAAGACCCAGATGGTCTTCCACCTTTTTTTTTCCAACAATTGAAACATTCGGAATTAGTGGTAGTCCGGAAGAGGGCTTGTTTTTCAGTGCTAGCAGAAGTTTAAGCATTTCAGGCTCTGTTTAGTCCTCAAGGTATATCGTTTAACTTTATGATTTGGTGTGAGGTTATATGACTAGGTAGTTATAGAATTTCGATCTTGAATGAGCTTTTGCTCCTTTTATTTTATACATATTGCCTTCGTTTATTTGATAGTCTTCTTATTTGTCACCTCCTTGGTGATTGACCACAGTGTATTTTGCTTATTCGATGAGTGATCAAGTCTTTTACTATAATATGTTTGTGTCGCTTTGGAAATTAACTTGAAGGAAATTACCTTAAGAATGTGTTTTTCGTTTTCTTGTGTGTACTTCTTTTAGGCATGCGCATTTCTTTTTCAGTTGTTGCAAGTCGTGCAGCTCTGTGCTTTATTTTCTGAGCGCATTTGTTAACCAGTGCTTGTCCCTTGTACGCTCTACCGCCCTTTTTAGGGGGAAGTTTGCAAAAAAGTGGTATTGGAGTGTTAGTGTTTGAGTTTTGATGAAGATGAAGGTGGTTGTAACCCCACAATCCTGCGATGAATGTAAACCATGATAGTGAGACTTGCAATCACTTATGGGGCAGTTGCATGGGGAAGTAGAACCAAGCTGGCCTATATGAGGAAACAGCTTGAGAAGATTCAAAGACTGGCGTGTGTCTGCATTACGGGGGTGATGGGGTCCCGTCCGACAGCGGCATTGGAGCTGCTACTGGATTTGACTCCGCTGCACCTTGTGGTGGAAAGGGCCGCCAGATCGGCGATTGTAAGGTTCAGCAAGGAAGGAATAGGCAGAGGTAAAATAATCGGGAGCAGAGTCCGAAACAGCCTCGCTCCCCAAGACAAAATGGTAGCACTTCGAGAAAAACTACGCAGTGTACACAGCAATTTGTAGTAATAAAGCCGATTGGAGCGACGAATCTTCAGCATACCACATAGAGCAAAATGCTATCGAGTGGTATACAGATGGTTCGAAGACAAAGGAAAGTACTGGTGCAGGAGTGTTTGGACCTCGTAACAAGTACTTCGTATCCATGGGGACATTCCCAAGTATCTTCCAAGTAGAGGTACACGCAATCGAAAGATGTTTAGCCTCGGCAGGAATTATCGCAAAAAACTAATTGCTATCCTATCAGACAGCAAAGCAGCCATTAAGGCCATTAGCTCATACACCATTAGACCCAAACTGGTATGGGACTGTGTGGTGAAGCTTAACAAGCTTTGCAAAGATAATAAAGTAACGCTATACTCGGTACCAGGACACACTGGTATAGACGGAAACGAGGAAGCCGATCAACTAGCAAACAAGCGATCCAGTAGCCCCTTTATAGCTCCAGAACCCTTTTGCGGCGTGAGTGTGAACACCATTCACAAAAGTTTAGATGAACAAACAAGAGAACAATGGATGAAAACCTGGAAAGAACTTCCAGAGCTAGGGCAGTCCAAAGTGATGCTGGGATTTTTAACCAGAGAAGAACAACAGCTTGCCTGCAATTAAGCAGGAACAAGCTTAGAATTCTGAAAGGAGTCCTGACGGGACACTGCATACTTAGGAAACATCTCAAGGCTGTAAGCCTAGAAGAGGATGACGGGTGTAGATTCTGTGGTTCAGCATAGGAAACCCCCATACATCTGCTCAAAGACCGCGGTGTACTACTCCGCAAGAGACAGATGTACCTCGGGGCTAACTGCTTGAACACATAGGAGCTGCAGGCCTTGAATCCCACCCAGATCCGGAAAGTCCTAAAGGAATCAGGATTAGAGGAGGCGCTCTAAATGGGTAAGTTCACCAACGCTTGGAGGAGGAGGGTGGGGTACAATATATCTATAAAGGTCGCAGTACAAGTCGTCACCGCCATATCTACAATCTACAAGGCTTCCAACTTTTTAATATAGTTTTCTTCTTTATACATATCATCCCACTCTTCTTCCATTAACGCCAATTTCCCCTTGTTTGCTCTTGAGAAAGTTTTAATCTTTCAGTGTTCTAACAATTTTTGGTAGAAAGGTTACTTGTTGCGTACAGTTCAACCGCCGGATTATCAAAAAAAAATCCGGATTATCAGGATTAAACCAAAACAATAACAATTTTATATATTTTATGTACAAAAAATTGTAGTTCAGAAAGAATGAGATATATAGGTATACGAGTACATACAAAAAAATATGTACAAACTTAGAACAGATAGTAAGACAATTGTAGAGTGGAGTTGGCTTGTTCAGAATCGTCAATCAAGTTAAAAGCAGGGTGTTTTGCGGTGACCTTTTTCCAAGAACAATGAAAGGGGTTGTTTTTAATTTTATTTCTTGTGTGCGCGAGGTTTATATCCGGCGCAGCGTAAAAAAAAGACACGGGTTTCCCCAGAGTGCCGGATTACGGAAAGTACGCCGGATTATCGAGATTCTAATATATATAGCGGTGGTCACATATTGTTGTGTCAAACATTGCTTTTTTGACTCCTTAGATTTAGTAAAAATGTTGTCTATTCGGGTCTTAGATGTCGCAGTCACTATAGTATATTCATTAACATGTTGTGTTTGTCCGTAGGATGCTAATATGTTATCTAGGTTAGCACTTTCTTTTGTGTTTACTGCGAAATTAACATTGAAGCCGCCTGTTAGTATTACGTTGTCATTGATCGTAAAGACTTGAGCTAGAATGTTTTCTAGCTGTAGGTAGTCTATAAATGTCTATTTCATTTGTTATTTCGTTCTTGTTGGACCATTTCAGGCCACACATTTCAATATGTTGTTCTATTGATTGTTCCTGTATCGGTAATACCTTTATTTCATCTGACCCTGTCCTCGTACATATTGCAACGCCACGTCCAGTTGTAATTTTTCTACTATAATATGTTGTTAAGGTGTAGACGCGTATATATAATTCCGGAATTCCAGAGTGTAGGTAGCCCAGGTTACCGTGAAGCAGATAAAGGTAGATCTTGTTTCTTTACTAAGTTGTTCTCGCTGCGCAATTTTGATTGTATTTATTGAGTGAATATTGAGATAAAATATTTGTCAAATCTTTGCGTTGGCTTCTTTATTTGATTCTATGGGTTTCATATTGGTGTTGAGGGCGCATTCTGAAAATTTGTCTGTTGTTTTCAGTCCCAAAGTCAGAAGTTAAACCTCTCATGGAGAATACCCTCTGGCCAAAAGGATTGTTCGTAAACCGTTTCCTTAAGTTTTAAAGACACCCCTTTTAAACCCCTTTTTGTTGTGTAATCTTTGATTTTTACCTTAACCCGTTCTATTATAAATGCATCCCTGGGGTTTAATGTTTTTGATTGTAGGTAGCCTACGATAATATCTTCTCTTGTGGATTCTTCATTCTAGTGATATAGAGCCATATTTTTTCAACCTTTAGCTCTCTTCCTGCAAAGCCCATGGTTTTCTGTGTTCATGGTTTCCCAATGATTTGTGTCTTTTTTTCCTATGTACAAATTTGAAGTCTGTGTCTTCCGAATTTATTTCCCTTTGTATAGATGTTTGCTTGTCATCCTTTTTTGACAAGTCTTGTCTGTCTAGTCTTATCTATCTAGTCTCGACTGTCTAGTCTTTCCTGTCTAGTCATGTCTCTCTAGTCTTGTATGTCTAGTCTTGTCTGCCTAATCTTTTCTCTCTAGTCTTGTATGTCTACTGTCCTCTGTCTTGTCGCATAGCAAATACTGCTTTGTTTGGGTTCTTGACCACCTGGTTGATATGTCGAGACTAGTCCAGCGAATTATTTTAATATCTAAACCAAACAACTTCGCAGATTCCTGTACCTGAACTATCTTATTGCCAAATTCAACTTCTCGTGGATGGCTCTTGGTACATCTTTTTGTTTAACAAAATTATTATTTTAAAATGAGATGTCATGGTTTGAACCAAATTAATAATAGAATTGAAAGCAGGAGATTATCACTACGATATCTTCAAATCTGTCAGTAGCTGGAATTACACGGATATCTTCTGTTACTCTTTGCCACACTCCGCTGAAGATGCGTGATTTGAGCCGTTCGCTGAGTCAAAGCAAGTAACGGGAACGGTCAAGACCGATTTTTGTCAGGGGCTGAAGGCCAACAGATATTATGAAAGAGTAAAGAAAATAAAGTTAGAATGTGGAGCCGACGAGATCTTCTTATTTTGAACTCTAAGGTAATAATTACACACATTCTAACTTTATTTTCTTTACTATTTGATAATATCTGTTGACCTTCAGCCCCTGACAAAAATCGATCTTTACCGTTCCCGTTACTTGCTTTGACGCAGCGAACGGCTCACACCACGCATCTTCAGCGGGGTGTGCCAAAGAGTAACAGAAGATATCCGTGTAATTCCAGCTACTGACAGATTTGAAGATATCGTAGTGATAATCTCCTACTTTCAATTCTATTATTATTTTAGTTTTTTTTATTTAATATTAGTTCGTTCCTCATAAACCAATCAATCATGGATTACATTGCTAGATTAGCCTTTTGCCTAATATCATATACCGTCTAGTATTAACACAGTGGTGTTATGCCGCGTCGTTGACCATTGTATGTTGCGGTCTTCTTCTGGCGCTACAGTCCAATTTGAGGCTTGGCCTCCACTAGCTTCCTCCTCCATTCCTCCCTTTCCAGGGCCACATCCTTCCATCTTCCTAGTTTATGGATTCGTCTGGCGTCTTGGTCTACTGCATCCTCCCATCTTTTCTTGGTCGTCCTATTGGCCTCTTCAGTTCAGAATTCTTTTGGGCATTCTATCATATGGTATTCTTATAATGTGGTCTGCCCACCGAAGGCGCTGCAGTTTCACGCATATCGACACTGGTTGGTCTTCAAGGGCCTGATATACTTCCTTGTTGTATCGCCTCCTATGTTCTTCATATTGCCGTACTAGTCCTAGGATCGTCCTTAATATTTTCCTCCTCGTCGATTTTTTCTTCGTTGTTTACAGTGAGGATTCGCACTTCGCAGCCGTACGTGAGTATTGGTCAGATAATTGTTTTGTACACCTTAATTTTTGTGTCTCTGTGTATAACATTGGACTTGAATACATTCGCCAATGAGAAATACGCTTTATTTTCCATCAGCACTCTGGCTCTAATTTCCGCGTCTTCCAGGCCTTTGCTATTGATGTTTGCGCAAAGATACTTGAAGTCGTTCACTTGTTCCAAGTTGTCTTGTGTTTGTATTTTTGGTATACCCGTTCTACTTTGCACTAGCTTTTTTGTTTTGTCGATGCCGATTGCTTGGGCTGCTGATTTTAGTGCTGTATAAGCTTCATTCGTGGCTCGTTTATTGTGTCCCATTATGTCCATATCATCCGCGTATTCTGCGAGTTGTATGGATTTGTTTGTTAGCGTGTTGTCTTTCCCATGTCCAGTCTTTCTTATTACATGCTCCAGGGCGAGGTTGAACAGCGTCGATGCAAGTCCATTGCTTTGTTTCTGCCTTGGTGCACATGCAAAGCTTTCCGATAAATTTCCTTGCACCCGCACCTGTGCGGTGCATTCTGACATGATGAATTGAACAAGTCTTACCAGCTTTTTTGAAATGCCCAGTTTTGTCAGTATCACGCATATCTCGTCTCCGTTTATGCAGTCGTATGCTTGTTTGAAATCGACTCAAATGTTTGAGTTTGTTGTTAATTATGATCGTGAATATTTTGTTTACGTCGCACACCAGTGATACTGCTCTGTGGTTTGGGCATGTCATCCTATCGGTATGTTGCGGTATTATTTGTGTATTTGGCAGATCTCTAATAGAAATTGTAAAAAGTAAGGAACGAATTGTACTTCCTTGTGGAATACCTCTAATTATTGTCCTTTTACTGGATATTACGTATGCAGTTGAATGGAGTCTTGTATCTCTATTTTCTCTCTAGTATCGTCTGTTAAGTATAGTCTCTTTAGTCTTGTCTGCATAGTATTGTCTGTTAGGACTTGTTTGTATATAAGAGAAGAAATAATCTACTCTGTAGTAGAAAAAGTCTACTACTGAGTAGAAAGAGTCTGTCTAGTCTCGTCTATCTAGTCTACTCTTGCCACTCTCGTCTCCTCCGTCTAATCGTGTCTATCTAGTCTTGCTGATCAAGTCTTGTCTGCCTTGCGTTGTTTATCTAGTTGTTTAAATCTTGTCTACCCTCTATAGTCTTGCGAATGTAATCTTGTTTATCTCTTATTTTTACATAAACGTTTAACCAAGGAAAAGATATCCACTCAGACAAGCTTATTTCGACAAAGTGTGTAAAGTACAAAAGCAATTTGTGTTGGAAATTGTCGATAAATAAGTAGACAAAGGGTTGCTGCAAGGCGTTAAACTAGACCCCGGTGTGTTTCTTCCTCTTCTCTCTCGTCCTCTATTTCCATCGTTGTTTCTTTTTCATTGCGTTTCTGTTCTTTTTAAACTGATATTTTCGTCCTTTGTGGAGAAACGCCGTCGCCATAGCGACGACCGGAAACTCCACGCGAAGACTTAATAAACTCCCTCACAATAGACCGAAACCGGAGCGACGTCACTCAAATCTAAGTCAATTTGATGACTTAATATGGTTTTGGCTGTACATTTCGTGTATAATTTCTATGAAAGTTTTGACACATGTTTTATATCTGATTTAGTTTCTTCTAAGGTTAACTTAATCTTATGTAGTCTTATCTGTCTAGCCTCGCTTGTCTTGTCTCATCTGTCTTGTCTCGTCTGTCTAGTCTTGTCTGTCTAGTCTTGTCTGTCTAGTCTTGTCTGTCTAGTCTTGTCTGTCTAGTCTTGTCTGTCTAGTCTTGTCTGTCTAGTCTTGTCTGTCTAGTCTTGTCTGTCTAGTCTTGTCTGTCTAGTCTTGTCTGTCTAGTCTTGTCTGTCTAGTCTTGTCTGTCTAGTCTTGTCTGTCTAGTCTTGTCTGTCTAGTCTTGTCTGTCTAGTCTTGTCTGTCTAGTCTTGTCTGTCTAGTCTTGTCTGTCTAGTCTTGTCTGTCTAGTCTTGTCTGTCTAGTCTTGTCTGTCTAGTCTTGTCTGTCTAGTCTTGTCTGTCTAGTCTTGTCTGTCTAGTCTTGTCTGTCTAGTCTTGTCTGTCTAGTCTTGTCTGTCTAGTCTTGTCTGTCTAGTCTTGTCTGTCTAGTCTTGTCTGTCTAGTCTTGTCTGTCTAGTCTTGTCTGTCTAGTCTTGTCTGTCTAGTCTTGTCTGTCTAGTCTTGTCTGTCTAGTCTTGTCTGTCTAGTCTTGTCTGTCTAGTCTTGTCTGTCTAGTCTTGTCTGTCTAGTCTTGTCTGTCTAGTCTTGTCTGTCTAGTCTTGTCTGTCTAGTCTTGTCTGTCTAGTCTTGTCTGTCTAGTCTTGTCTGTCTAGTCTTGTCTGTCTAGTCTTGTCTGTCTAGTCTTGTCTGTCTAGTCTTGTCTGTCTAGTCTTGTCTGTCTAGTCTTGTCTGTCTAGTCTTGTCTGTCTAGTCTTGTCTGTCTAGTCTTGTCTGTCTAGTCTTGTCTGTCTAGTCTTGTCTGTCTAGTCTTGTCTGTCTAGTCTTGTCTGTCTAGTCTTGTCTGTCTAGTCTTGTCTGTCTAGTCTTGTCTGTCTAGTCTTGTCTGTCTAGTCTTGTCTGTCTAGTCTTGTCTGTCTAGTCTTGTCTGTCTAGTCTTGTCTGTCTAGTCTTGTCTGTCTAGTCTTGTCTGTCTAGTCTTGTCTGTCTAGTCTTGTCTGTCTAGTCTTGTCTGTCTAGTCTTGTCTGTCTAGTCTTGTCTGTCTAGTCTTGTCTGTCTAGTCTTGTCTGTCTAGTCTTGTCTGTCTAGTCTTGTCTGTCTAGTCTTGTCTGTCTAGTCTTGTCTGTCTAGTCTTGTCTGTCTAGTCTTGTCTGTCTAGTCTTGTCTGTCTAGTCTTGTCTGTCTAGTCTTGTCTGTCTAGTCTTGTCTGTCTAGTCTTGTCTGTCTAGTCTTGTCTGTCTAGTCTTGTCTGTCTAGTCTTGTCTGTCTAGTCTTGTCTGTCTAGTCTTGTCTGTCTAGTCTTGTCTGTCTAGTCTTGTCTGTCTAGTCTTGTCTGTCTAGTCTTGTCTGTCTAGTCTTGTCTGTCTAGTCTTGTCTGTCTAGTCTTGTCTGTCTAGTCTTGTCTGTCTAGTCTTGTCTGTCTAGTCTTGTCTGTCTAGTCTTGTCTGTCTAGTCTTGTCTGTCTAGTCTTGTCTGTCTAGTCTTGTCTGTCTAGTCTTGTCTGTCTAGTCTTGTCTGTCTAGTCTTGTCTGTCTAGTCTTGTCTGTCTAGTCTTGTCTGTCTAGTCTTGTCTGTCTAGTCTTGTCTGTCTAGTCTTGTCTGTCTAGTCTTGTCTGTCTAGTCTTGTCTGTCTAGTCTTGTCTGTCTAGTCTTGTCTGTCTAGTCTTGTCTGTCTAGTCTTGTCTGTCTAGTCTTGTCTGTCTAGTCTTGTCTGTCTAGTCTTGTCTGTCTAGTCTTGTCTGTCTAGTCTTGTCTGTCTAGTCTTGTCTGTCTAGTCTTGTCTGTCTAGTCTTGTCTGTCTAGTCTTGTCTGTCTAGTCTTGTCTGTCTAGTCTTGTCTGTCTAGTCTTGTCTGTCTAGTCTTGTCTGTCTAGTCTTGTCTGTCTAGTCTTGTCTGTCTAGTCTTGTCTGTCTAGTCTTGTCTGTCTAGTCTTGTCTCTCGTCTCTAGTCTTGTCTGTCTAGTCTTGTCTGTCTAGTCTTGTCTGTCTAGTCTTGTCTGTCTAGTCTTGTCAGTCTTGTCTGTCTAGTCTTGTCTGTCTAGTCTTGTCTGTCTAGTCTTGTCTGTCTAGTCTTGTCTGTCTAGTCTTGTCTGTCTAGTCTTGTCTGTCTAGTCTTGTCTGTCTAGTCTTGTCTGTCTAGTCTTGTCTGTCTAGTCTTGTCTGTCTAGTCTTGTCTGTCTAGTCTTGTCTGTCTAGTCTTGTCTGTCTAGTCTTGTCTGTCTAGTCTTGTCTGTCTAGTCTTGTCTGTCTAGTCTTGTCTGTCTAGTCTTGTCTGTCTAGTCTTGTCTGTCTAGTCTTGTCTGTCTAGTCTTGTCTGTCTAGTCTTGTCTGTCTAGTCTTGTCTGTCTAGTCTTGTCTGTCTAGTCTTGTCTGTCTAGTCTTGTCTGTCTAGTCTTGTCTGTCTAGTCTTGTCTGTCTAGTCTTGTCTGTCTAGTCTTGTCTGTCTAGTCTTGTCTGTCTAGTCTTGTCTGTCTAGTCTTGTCTGTCTAGTCTTGTCTGTCTAGTCTTGTCTGTCTAGTCTTGTCTGTCTAGTCTTGTCTGTCTAGTCTTGTCTGTCTAGTCTTGTCTGTCTAGTCTTGTCTGTCTAGTCTTGTCTGTCTAGTCTTGTCTGTCTAGTCTTGTCTGTCTAGTCTTGTCTGTCTAGTCTTGTCTGTCTAGTCTTGTCTGTCTAGTCTTGTCTGTCTAGTCTTGTCTGTCTAGTCTTGTCTGTCTAGTCTTGTCTGTCTAGTCTTGTCTGTCTAGTCTTGTCTGTCTAGTCTTGTCTGTCTAGTCTTGTCTGTCTAGTCTTGTCTGTCTAGTCTTGTCTGTCTAGTCTTGTCTGTCTAGTCTTGTCTGTCTAGTCTTGTCTGTCTAGTCTTGTCTGTCTAGTCTTGTCTGTCTAGTCTTGTCTGTCTAGTCTTGTCTGTCTAGTCTTGTCTGTCTAGTCTTGTCTGTCTAGTCTTGTCTGTCTAGTCTTGTCTGTCTAGTCTTGTCTGTCTAGTCTTGTCTGTCTAGTCTTGTCTGTCTAGTCTTGTCTGTCTAGTCCTTGTCTGTCTAGTCTTGTCTGTCTAGTCTTGTCTGTCTAGTCTTGTCTGTCTAGTCTTGTCTGTCTAGTCTTGTCTGTCTAGTCTTGTCTGTCTAGTCTTGTCTGTCTAGTCTTGTCTGTCTAGTCTTGTCTGTCTAGTCTTGTCTGTCTAGTCTTGTCTGTCTAGTCTTGTCTGTCTAGTCTTGTCTGTCTAGTCTTGTCTGTCTAGTCTTGTCTGTCTAGTCTTGTCTGTCTAGTCTTGTCTGTCTAGTCTTGTCTGTCTAGTCTTGTCTGTCTAGTCTTGTCTGTCTAGTCTTGTCTGTCTAGTCTTGTCTGTCTAGTCTTGTCTGTCTAGTCTTGTCTGTCTAGTCTTGTCTGTCTAGTCTTGTCTGTCTAGTCTTGTCTGTCTAGTCTTGTCTGTCTAGTCTTGTCTGTCTAGTCTTGTCTGTCTAGTCTTGTCTGTCTAGTCTTGTCTGTCTAGTCTTGTCTGTCTAGTCTTGTCTGTCTAGTCTTGTCTGTCTAGTCTTGTCTGTCTAGTCTTGTCTGTCTAGTCTTGTCTGTCTAGTCTTGTCTGTCTAGTCTTGTCTGTCTAGTCTTGTCTGTCTAGTCTTGTCTGTCTAGTCTTGTCTGTCTAGTCTTGTCTGTCTAGTCTTGTCTGTCTAGTCTTGTCTGTCTAGTCTTGTCTGTCTAGTCTTGTCTGTCTAGTCTTGTCTGTCTAGTCTTGTCTGTCTAGTCTTGTCTGTCTAGTCTTGTCTGTCTAGTCTTGTCTGTCTAGTCTTGTCTGTCTAGTCTTGTCTGTCTAGTCTTGTCTGTCTAGTCTTGTCTGTCTAGTCTTGTCTGTCTAGTCTTGTCTGTCTAGTCTTGTCTGTCTAGTCTTGTCTGTCTAGTCTTGTCTGTCTAGTCTTGTCTGTCTAGTCTTGTCTGTCTAGTCTTGTCTGTCTAGTCTTGTCTGTCTAGTCTTGTCTGTCTAGTCTTGTCTGTCTAGTCTTGTCTGTCTAGTCTTGTCTGTCTAGTCTTGTCTGTCTAGTCTTGTCTGTCTAGTCTTGTCTGTCTAGTCTTGTCTGTCTAGTCTTGTCTGTCTAGTCTTGTCTGTCTAGTCTTGTCTGTCTAGTCTTGTCTGTCTAGTCTTGTCTGTCTAGTCTTGTCTGTCTAGTCTTGTCTGTCTAGTCTTGTCTGTCTAGTCTTGTCTGTCTAGTCTTGTCTGTCTAGTCTTGTCTGTCTAGTCTTGTCTGTCTAGTCTTGTCTGTCTAGTCTTGTCTGTCTAGTCTTGTCTGTCTAGTCTTGTCTGTCCAGTCTTGTCTGTCTAGTCTTGTCTGTCTAGTCTTGTCTGTCTAGTCTTGTCTGTCTAGTCTTGTCTGTCTAGTCTTCTCTGTCTTGTCTCATCTGTCTTGTGTCGTCTGTCTAGTCTTGTCTGTCTAGACTTGTCTGTCTAGTCTTGTCTGTCTAGTCTTGTCTGTCTAGTCTTGTCTGTCTAGTCTTGTCTGTCTAGTCTTGTCTGTCTAGTCTTGTCTGTCTAGTCTTGTCTGTCTAGTCTTGTCTGTCTAGTCTTGTCTGTCTAGTCTTGTCTGTCTAGTCTTGTCTGTCTAGTCTTGTCTGTCTAGTCTTGTCTGTCTAGTCTTGTCTGTCTAGTCTTGTCTGTCTAGTCTTGTCTGTCTAGTCTTGTCTGTCTAGTCTTGTCTGTCTAGTCTTGTCTGTCTAGTCTTGTCTGTCTAGTCTTGTCTGTCTAGTCTTGTCTGTCTAGTCTTGTCTGTCTAGTCTTGTCTGTCTAGTCTTGTCTGTCTAGTCTTGTCTGTCTAGTCTTGTCTGTCTAGTCTTGTCTGTCTAGTCTTGTCTGTCTAGTCTTGTCTGTCTAGTCTTGTCTGTCTAGTCTTGTCTGTCTAGTCTTGTCTGTCTAGTCTTGTCTGTCTAGTCTTGTCTGTCTAGTCTTGTCTGTCTAGTCTTGTCTGTCTAGTCTTGTCTGTCTAGTCTTGTCTGTCTAGTCTTGTCTGTCTAGTCTTGTCTGTCTAGTCTTGTCTGTCTAGTCTTGTCTGTCTAGTCTTGTCTGTCTAGTCTTGTCTGTCTAGTCTTGTCTGTCTAGTCTTGTCTGTCTAGTCTTGTCTGTCTAGTCTTGTCTGTCTAGTCTTGTCTGTCTAGTCTTGTCTGTCTAGTCTTGTCTGTCTAGTCTTGTCTGTCTAGTCTTGTCTGTTAGTCTTGTCTGTCTAGTCTTGTCTGTCTAGTCTTGTCTGTCTAGTCTTGTCTGTCTAGTCTTGTCTGTCTAGTCTTGTCTGTCTAGTCTTGTCTGTCTAGTCTTGTCTGTCTAGTCTTGTCTGTCAAGTCTTGTCTGTCTAGTCTTGTCTGTCTAGTCTTGTCTGTCTAGTCTTGTCTGTCTAGTCTTGTCTGTCTAGTCTTGTCTGTCTAGTCTTGTCTGTCTAGTCTTGTCTGTCTAGTCTTGTCTGTCTAGTCTTGTCTGTCTAGTCTTGTCTGTCTAGTCTTGTCTGTCTAGTCTTGTCTGTCTAGTCTTGTCTGTCTAGTCTTGTCTGTCTAGTCTTGTCTGTCTAGTCTTGTCTGTCTAGTCTTGTCTGTCTAGTCTTGTCTGTCTAGTCTTGTCTGTCTAGTCTTGTCTGTCTAGTCTTGTCTGTCTAGTCTTGTCTGTCTAGTCTTGTCTGTCTAGTCTTGTCTGTCTAGTCTTGTCTGTCTAGTCTTGTCTGTCTAGTCTTGTCTGTCTAGTCTTGTCTGTCTAGTCTTGTCTGTCTAGTCTTGTCTGTCTAGTCTTGTCTGTCTAGTCTTGTCTGTCTAGTCTTGTCTGTCTAGTCTTGTCTGTCTAGTCTTGTCTGTCTAGTCTTGTCTGTCTAGTCTTGTCTGTCTAGTCTTGTCTGTCTAGTCTTGTCTGTCTAGTCTTGTCTGTCTAGTCTTGTCTGTCTAGTCTTGTCTGTCTAGTCTTGTCTGTCTAGTCTTGTCTGTCTAGTCTTGTCTGTCTAGTCTTGTCTGTCTAGTCTTGTCTGTCTAGTCTTGTCTGTCTAGTCTTGTCTGTCTAGTCTTGTCTGTCTAGTCTTGTCTGTCTAGTCTTGTCTGTCTAGTCTTGTCTGTCTAGTCTTGTCTGTCTAGTCTTGTCTGTCTAGTCTTGTCTGTCTAGTCTTGTCTGTCTAGTCTTGTCTGTCTAGTCTTGTCTGTCTAGTCTTGTCTGTCTAGTCTTGTCTGTCTAGTCTTGTCTGTCTAGTCTTGTCTGTCTAGTCTTGTCTGTCTAGTCTTGTCTGTCTAGTCTTGTCTGTCTAGTCTTGTCTGTCTAGTCTTGTCTGTCTAGTCTTGTCTGTCTAGTCTTGTCTGTCTAGTCTTGTCTGTCTAGTCTTGTCTGTCTAGTCTTGTCTGTCTAGTCTTGTCTGTCTAGTCTTGTCTGTCTAGTCTTGTCTGTCTAGTCTTGTCTGTCTAGTCTTGTCTGTCTAGTCTTGTCTGTCTAGTCTTGTCTGTCTAGTCTTGTCTGTCTAGTCTTGTCTGTCTAGTCTTGTCTGTCTAGTCTTGTCTGTCTAGTCTTGTCTGTCTAGTCTTGTCTGTCTAGTCTTGTCTGTCTAGTCTTGTCTGTCTAGTCTTGTCTGTCTAGTCTTGTCTGTCTAGTCTTGTCTGTCTAGTCTTGTCTGTCTAGTCTTGTCTGTCTAGTCTTGTCTGTCTAGTCTTGTCTGTCTAGTCTTGTCTGTCTAGTCTTGTCTGTCTAGTCTTGTCTGTCTAGTCTTGTCTGTCTAGTCTTGTCTGTCTAGTCTTGTCTGTCTAGTCTTGTCTGTCTAGTCTTGTCTGTCTAGTCTTGTCTGTCTAGTCTTGTCTGTCTAGTCTTGTCTGTCTAGTCTTGTCTGTCTAGTCTTGTCTGTCTAGTCTTGTCTGTCTAGTCTTGTCTGTCTAGTCTTGTCTGTCTAGTCTTGTCTGTCTAGTCTTGTCTGTCTAGTCTTGTCTGTCTAGTCTTGTCTGTCTAGTCTTGTCTGTCTAGTCTTGTCTGTCTAGTCTTGTCTGTCTAGTCTTGTCTGTCTAGTCTTGTCTGTCTAGTCTTGTCTGTCTAGTCTTGTCTGTCTAGTCTTGTCTGTCTAGTCTTGTCTGTCTAGTCTTGTCTGTCTAGTCTTGTCTGTCTAGTCTTGTCTGTCTAGTCTTGTCTGTCTAGTCTTGTCTGTCTAGTCTTGTCTGTCTAGTCTTGTCTGTCTAGTCTTGTCTGTCTAGTCTTGTCTGTCTAGTCTTGTCTGTCTAGTCTTGTCTGTCTAGTCTTGTCTGTCTAGTCTTGTCTGTCTAGTCTTGTCTGTCTAGTCTTGTCTGTCTAGTCTTGTCTGTCTAGTCTTGTCTGTCTAGTCTTGTCTGTCTAGTCTTGTCTGTCTAGTCTTGTCTGTCTAGTCTTGTCTGTCTAGTCTTGTCTGTCTAGTCTTGTCTGTCTAGTCTTGTCTGTCTAGTCTTGTCTGTCTAGTCTTGTCTGTCTAGTCTTGTCTGTCTAGTCTTGTCTGTCTAGTCTTGTCTGTCTAGTCTTGTCTGTCTAGTCTTGTCTGTCTAGTCTTGTCTGTCTAGTCTTGTCTGTCTAGTCTTGTCTGTCTAGTCTTGTCTGTCTAGTCTTGTCTGTCTAGTCTTGTCTGTCTAGTCTTGTCTGTCTAGTCTTGTCTGTCTAGTCTTGTCTGTCTAGTCTTGTCTGTCTAGTCTTGTCTGTCTAGTCTTGTCTGTCTAGTCTTGTCTGTCTAGTCTTGTCTGTCTAGTCTTGTCTGTCTAGTCTTGTCTGTCTAGTCTTGTCTGTCTAGTCTTGTCTGTCTAGTCTTGTCTGTCTAGTCTTGTCTGTCTAGTCTTGTCTGTCTAGTCTTGTCTGTCTAGTCTTGTCTGTCTAGTCTTGTCTGTCTAGTCTTGTCTGTCTAGTCTTGTCTGTCTAGTCTTGTCTGTCTAGTCTTGTCTGTCTAGTCTTGTCTGTCTAGTCTTGTCTGTCTAGTCTTGTCTGTCTAGTCTTGTCTGTCTAGTCTTGTCTGTCTAGTCTTGTCTGTCTAGTCTTGTCTGTCTAGTCTTGTCTGTCTAGTCTTGTCTGTCTAGTCTTGTCTGTCTAGTCTTGTCTGTCTAGTCTTGTCTGTCTAGTCTTGTCTGTCTAGTCTTGTCTGTCTAGTCTTGTCTGTCTAGTCTTGTCTGTCTAGTCTTGTCTGTCTAGTCTTGTCTGTCTAGTCTTGTCTGTCTAGTCTTGTCTGTCTAGTCTTGTCTGTCTAGTCTTGTCTGTCTAGTCTTGTCTGTCTAGTCTTGTCTGTCTAGTCTTGTCTGTCTAGTCTTGTCTGTCTAGTCTTGTCTGTCTAGTCTTGTCTGTCTAGTCTTGTCTGTCTAGTCTTGTCTGTCTAGTCTTGTCTGTCTAGTCTTGTCTGTCTAGTCTTGTCTGTCTAGTCTTGTCTGTCTAGTCTTGTCTGTCTAGTCTTGTCTGTCTAGTCTTGTCTGTCTAGTCTTGTCTGTCTAGTCTTGTCTGTCTAGTCTTGTCTGTCTAGTCTTGTCTGTCTAGTCTTGTCTGTCTAGTCTTGTCTGTCTAGTCTTGTCTGTCTAGTCTTGTCTGTCTAGTCTTGTCTGTCTAGTCTTGTCTGTCTAGTCTTGTCTGTCTAGTCTTGTCTGTCTAGTCTTGTCTGTCTAGTCTTGTCTGTCTAGTCTTGTCTGTCTAGTCTTGTCTGTCTAGTCTTGTCTGTCTAGTCTTGTCTGTCTAGTCTTGTCTGTCTAGTCTTGTCTGTCTAGTCTTGTCTGTCTAGTCTTGTCTGTCTAGTCTTGTCTGTCTAGTCTTGTCTGTCTAGTCTTGTCTGTCTAGTCTTGTCTGTCTAGTCTTGTCTGTCTAGTCTTGTCTGTCTAGTCTTGTCTGTCTAGTCTTGTCTGTCTAGTCTTGTCTGTCTAGTCTTGTCTGTCTAGTCTTGTCTGTCTAGTCTTGTCTGTCTAGTCTTGTCTGTCTAGTCTTGTCTGTCTAGTCTTGTCTGTCTAGTCTTGTCTGTCTAGTCTTGTCTGTCTAGTCTTGTCTGTCTAGTCTTGTCTGTCTAGTCTTGTCTGTCTAGTCTTGTCTGTCTAGTCTTGTCTGTCTAGTCTTGTCTGTCTAGTCTTGTCTGTCTAGTCTTGTCTGTCTAGTCTTGTCTGTCTAGTCTTGTCTGTCTAGTCTTGTCTGTCTAGTCTTGTCTGTCTAGTCTTGTCTGTCTAGTCTTGTCTGTCTAGTCTTGTCTGTCTAGTCTTGTCTGTCTAGTCTTGTCTGTCTAGTCTTGTCTGTCTAGTCTTGTCTGTCTAGTCTTGTCTGTCTAGTCTTGTCTGTCTAGTCTTGTCTGTCTAGTCTTGTCTGTCTAGTCTTGTCTGTCTAGTCTTGTCTGTCTAGTCTTGTCTGTCTAGTCTTGTCTGTCTAGTCTTGTCTGTCTAGTCTTGTCTGTCTAGTCTTGTCTGTCTAGTCTTGTCTGTCTAGTCTTGTCTGTCTAGTCTTGTCTGTCTAGTCTTGTCTGTCTAGTCTTGTCTGTCTAGTCTTGTCTGTCTAGTCTTGTCTGTCTAGTCTTGTCTGTCTAGTCTTGTCTGTCTAGTCTTGTCTGTCTAGTCTTGTCTGTCTAGTCTTGTCTGTCTAGTCTTGTCTGTCTAGTCTTGTCTGTCTAGTCTTGTCTGTCTAGTCTTGTCTGTCTAGTCTTGTCTGTCTAGTCTTGTCTGTCTAGTCTTGTCTGTCTAGTCTTGTCTGTCTAGTCTTGTCTGTCTAGTCTTGTCTGTCTAGTCTTGTCTGTCTAGTCTTGTCTGTCTAGTCTTGTCTGTCTAGTCTTGTCTGTCTAGTCTTGTCTGTCTAGTCTTGTCTGTCTAGTCTTGTCTGTCTAGTCTTGTCTGTCTAGTCTTGTCTGTCTAGTCTTGTCTGTCTAGTCTTGTCTGTCTAGTCTTGTCTGTCTAGTCTTGTCTGTCTAGTCTTGTCTGTCTAGTCTTGTCTGTCTAGTCTTGTCTGTCTAGTCTTGTCTGTCTAGTCTTGTCTGTCTAGTCTTGTCTGTCTAGTCTTGTCTGTCTAGTCTTGTCTGTCTAGTCTTGTCTGTCTAGTCTTGTCTGTCTAGTCTTGTCTGTCTAGTCTTGTCTGTCTAGTCTTGTCTGTCTAGTCTTGTCTGTCTAGTCTTGTCTGTCTAGTCTTGTCTGTCTAGTCTTGTCTGTCTAGTCTTGTCTGTCTAGTCTTGTCTGTCTAGTCTTGTCTGTCTAGTCTTGTCTGTCTAGTCTTGTCTGTCTAGTCTTGTCTGTCTAGTCTTGTCTGTCTAGTCTTGTCTGTCTAGTCTTGTCTGTCTAGTCTTGTCTGTCTAGTCTTGTCTGTCTAGTCTTGTCTGTCTAGTCTTGTCTGTCTAGTCTTGTCTGTCTAGTCTTGTCTGTCTAGTCTTGTCTGTCTAGTCTTGTCTGTCTAGTCTTGTCTGTCTAGTCTTGTCTGTCTAGTCTTGTCTGTCTAGTCTTGTCTGTCTAGTCTTGTCTGTCTAGTCTTGTCTGTCTAGTCTTGTCTGTCTAGTCTTGTCTGTCTAGTCTTGTCTGTCTAGTCTTGTCTGTCTAGTCTTGTCTGTCTAGTCTTGTCTGTCTAGTCTTGTCTGTCTAGTCTTGTCTGTCTAGTCTTGTCTGTCTAGTCTTGTCTGTCTAGTCTTGTCTGTCTAGTCTTGTCTGTCTAGTCTTGTCTGTCTAGTCTTGTCTGTCTAGTCTTGTCTGTCTAGTCTTGTCTGTCTAGTCTTGTCTGTCTAGTCTTGTCTGTCTAGTCTTGTCTGTCTAGTCTTGTCTGTCTAGTCTTGTCTGTCTAGTCTTGTCTGTCTAGTCTTGTCTGTCTAGTCTTGTCTGTCTAGTCTTGTCTGTCTAGTCTTGTCTGTCTAGTCTTGTCTGTCTAGTCTTGTCTGTCTAGTCTTGTCTGTCTAGTCTTGTCTGTCTAGTCTTGTCTGTCTAGTCTTGTCTGTCTAGTCTTGTCTGTCTAGTCTTGTCTGTCTAGTCTTGTCTGTCTAGTCTTGTCTGTCTAGTCTTGTCTGTCTAGTCTTGTCTGTCTAGTCTTGTCTGTCTAGTCTTGTCTGTCTAGTCTTGTCTGTCTAGTCTTGTCTGTCTAGTCTTGTCTGTCTAGTCTTGTCTGTCTAGTCTTGTCTGTCTAGTCTTGTCTGTCTAGTCTTGTCTGTCTAGTCTTGTCTGTCTAGTCTTGTCTGTCTAGTCTTGTCTGTCTAGTCTTGTCTGTCTAGTCTTGTCTGTCTAGTCTTGTCTGTCTAGTCTTGTCTGTCTAGTCTTGTCTGTCTAGTCTTGTCTGTCTAGTCTTGTCTGTCTAGTCTTGTCTGTCTAGTCTTGTCTGTCTAGTCTTGTCTGTCTAGTCTTGTCTGTCTAGTCTTGTCTGTCTAGTCTTGTCTGTCTAGTCTTGTCTGTCTAGTCTTGTCTGTCTAGTCTTGTCTGTCTAGTCTTGTCTGTCTAGTCTTGTCTGTCTAGTCTTGTCTGTCTAGTCTTGTCTGTCTAGTCTTGTCTGTCTAGTCTTGTCTGTCTAGTCTTGTCTGTCTAGTCTTGTCTGTCTAGTCTTGTCTGTCTAGTCTTGTCTGTCTAGTCTTGTCTGTCTAGTCTTGTCTGTCTAGTCTTGTCTGTCTAGTCTTGTCTGTCTAGTCTTGTCTGTCTAGTCTTGTCTGTCTAGTCTTGTCTGTCTAGTCTTGTCTGTCTAGTCTTGTCTGTCTAGTCTTGTCTGTCTAGTCTTGTCTGTCTAGTCTTGTCTGTCTAGTCTTGTCTGTCTAGTCTTGTCTGTCTAGTCTTGTCTGTCTAGTCTTGTCTGTCTAGTCTTGTCTGTCTAGTCTTGTCTGTCTAGTCTTGTCTGTCTAGTCTTGTCTGTCTAGTCTTGTCTGTCTAGTCTTGTCTGTCTAGTCTTGTCTGTCTAGTCTTGTCTGTCTAGTCTTGTCTGTCTAGTCTTGTCTGTCTAGTCTTGTCTGTCTAGTCTTGTCTGTCTAGTCTTGTCTGTCTAGTCTTGTCTGTCTAGTCTTGTCTGTCTAGTCTTGTCTGTCTAGTCTTGTCTGTCTAGTCTTGTCTGTCTAGTCTTGTCTGTCTAGTCTTGTCTGTCTAGTCTTGTCTGTCTAGTCTTGTCTGTCTAGTCTTGTCTGTCTAGTCTTGTCTGTCTAGTCTTGTCTGTCTAGTCTTGTCTGTCTAGTCTTGTCTGTCTAGTCTTGTCTGTCTAGTCTTGTCTGTCTAGTCTTGTCTGTCTAGTCTTGTCTGTCTAGTCTTGTCTGTCTAGTCTTGTCTGTCTAGTCTTGTCTGTCTAGTCTTGTCTGTCTAGTCTTGTCTGTCTAGTCTTGTCTGTCTAGTCTTGTCTGTCTAGTCTTGTCTGTCTAGTCTTGTCTGTCTAGTCTTGTCTGTCTAGTCTTGTCTGTCTAGTCTTGTCTGTCTAGTCTTGTCTGTCTAGTCTTGTCTGTCTAGTCTTGTCTGTCTAGTCTTGTCTGTCTAGTCTTGTCTGTCTAGTCTTGTCTGTCTAGTCTTGTCTGTCTAGTCTTGTCTGTCTAGTCTTGTCTGTCTCGTCTGTCTAGTCTTGTCTGTCTAGTCTTGTCTGTCTAGTCTTGTCTGTCTAGTCTTGTCTGTCTAGTCTTGTCTGTCTAGTCTTGTCTGTCTAGTCTTGTCTGTCTAGTCTTGTCTGTCTAGTCTTGTCTGTCTAGTCTTGTCTGTCTAGTCTTGTCTGTCTAGTCTTGTCTGTCTAGTCTTGTCTGTCTAGTCTTGTCTGTCTAGTCTTGTCTGTCTAGTCTTGTCTGTCTAGTCTTGTCTGTCTAGTCTTGTCTGTCTAGTCTTGTCTGTCTAGTCTTGTCTGTCTAGTCTTGTCTGTCTAGTCTTGTCTGTCTAGTCTTGTCTGTCTAGTCTTGTCTGTCTAGTCTTGTCTGTCTAGTCTTGTCTGTCTAGTCTTGTCTGTCTAGTCTTGTCTGTCTAGTCTTGTCTGTCTAGTCTTGTCTGTCTAGTCTTGTCTGTCTAGTCTTGTCTGTCTAGTCTTGTCTGTCTAGTCTTGTCTGTCTAGTCTTGTCTGTCTAGTCTTGTCTGTCTAGTCTTGTCTGTCTAGTCTTGTCTGTCTAGTCTTGTCTGTCTAGTCTTGTCTGTCTAGTCTTGTCTGTCTAGTCTTGTCTGTCTAGTCTTGTCTGTCTAGTCTTGTCTGTCTAGTCTTGTCTGTCTAGTCTTGTCTGTCTAGTCTTGTCTGTCTAGTCTTGTCTGTCTAGTCTTGTCTGTCTAGTCTTGTCTGTCTAGTCTTGTCTGTCTAGTCTTGTCTGTCTAGTCTTGTCTGTCTAGTCTTGTCTGTCTAGTCTTGTCTGTCTAGTCTTGTCTGTCTAGTCTTGTCTGTCTAGTCTTGTCTGTCTAGTCTTGTCTGTCTAGTCTTGTCTGTCTAGTCTTGTCTGTCTAGTCTTGTCTGTCTAGTCTTGTCTGTCTAGTCTTGTCTGTCTAGTCTTGTCTGTCTAGTCTTGTCTGTCTAGTCTTGTCTGTCTAGTCTTGTCTGTCTAGTCTTGTCTGTCTAGTCTTGTCTGTCTAGTCTTGTCTGTCTAGTCTTGTCTGTCTAGTCTTGTCTGTCTAGTCTTGTCTGTCTAGTCTTGTCTGTCTAGTCTTGTCTGTCTAGTCTTGTCTGTCTAGTCTTGTCTGTCTAGTCTTGTCTGTCTAGTCTTGTCTGTCTAGTCTTGTCTGTCTAGTCTTGTCTGTCTAGTCTTGTCTGTCTAGTCTTGTCTGTCTAGTCTTGTCTGTCTAGTCTTGTCTGTCTAGTCTTGTCTGTCTAGTCTTGTCTGTCTAGTCTTGTCTGTCTAGTCTTGTCTGTCTAGTCTTGTCTGTCTAGTCTTGTCTGTCTAGTCTTGTCTGTCTAGTCTTGTCTGTCTAGTCTTGTCTGTCTAGTCTTGTCTGTCTAGTCTTGTCTGTCTAGTCTTGTCTGTCTAGTCTTGTCTGTCTAGTCTTGTCTGTCTAGTCTTGTCTGTCTAGTCTTGTCTGTCTAGTCTTGTCTGTCTAGTCTTGTCTGTCTAGTCTTGTCTGTCTAGTCTTGTCTGTCTAGTCTTGTCTGTCTAGTCTTGTCTGTCTAGTCTTGTCTGTCTAGTCTTGTCTGTCTAGTCTTGTCTGTCTAGTCTTGTCTGTCTAGTCTTGTCTGTCTAGTCTTGTCTGTCTAGTCTTGTCTGTCTAGTCTTGTCTGTCTAGTCTTGTCTGTCTAGTCTTGTCTGTCTAGTCTTGTCTGTCTAGTCTTGTCTGTCTAGTCTTGTCTGTCTAGTCTTGTCTGTCTAGTCTTGTCTGTCTAGTCTTGTCTGTCTAGTCTTGTCTGTCTAGTCTTGTCTGTCTAGTCTTGTCTGTCTAGTCTTGTCTGTCTAGTCTTGTCTGTCTAGTCTTGTCTGTCTAGTCTTGTCTGTCTAGTCTTGTCTGTCTAGTCTTGTCTGTCTAGTCTTGTCTGTCTAGTCTTGTCTGTCTAGTCTTGTCTGTCTAGTCTTGTCTGTCTAGTCTTGTCTGTCTAGTCTTGTCTGTCTAGTCTTGTCTGTCTAGTCTTGTCTGTCTAGTCTTGTCTGTCTAGTCTTGTCTGTCTAGTCTTGTCTGTCTAGTCTTGTCTGTCTAGTCTTGTCTGTCTAGTCTTGTCTGTCTAGTCTTGTCTGTCTAGTCTTGTCTGTCTAGTCTTGTCTGTCTAGTCTTGTCTGTCTAGTCTTGTCTGTCTAGTCTTGTCTGTCTAGTCTTGTCTGTCTAGTCTTGTCTGTCTAGTCTTGTCTGTCTAGTCTTGTCTGTCTAGTCTTGTCTGTCTAGTCTTGTCTGTCTAGTCTTGTCTGTCTAGTCTTGTCTGTCTAGTCTTGTCTGTCTAGTCTTGTCTGTCTAGTCTTGTCTGTCTAGTCTTGTCTGTCTAGTCTTGTCTGTCTAGTCTTGTCTGTCTAGTCTTGTCTGTCTAGTCTTGTCTGTCTAGTCTTGTCTGTCTAGTCTTGTCTGTCTAGTCTTGTCTGTCTAGTCTTGTCTGTCTAGTCTTGTCTGTCTAGTCTTGTCTGTCTAGTCTTGTCTGTCTAGTCTTGTCTGTCTAGTCTTGTCTGTCTAGTCTTGTCTGTCTAGTCTTGTCTGTCTAGTCTTGTCTGTCTAGTCTTGTCTGTCTAGTCTTGTCTGTCTAGTCTTGTCTGTCTAGTCTTGTCTGTCTAGTCTTGTCTGTCTAGTCTTGTCTGTCTAGTCTTGTCTGTCTAGTCTTGTCTGTCTAGTCTTGTCTGTCTAGTCTTGTCTGTCTAGTCTTGTCTGTCTAGTCTTGTCTGTCTAGTCTTGTCTGTCTAGTCTTGTCTGTCTAGTCTTGTCTGTCTAGTCTTGTCTGTCTAGTCTTGTCTGTCTAGTCTTGTCTGTCTAGTCTTGTCTGTCTAGTCTTGTCTGTCTAGTCTTGTCTGTCTAGTCTTGTCTGTCTAGTCTTGTCTGTCTAGTCTTGTCTGTCTAGTCTTGTCTGTCTAGTCTTGTCTGTCTAGTCTTGTCTGTCTAGTCTTGTCTGTCTAGTCTTGTCTGTCTAGTCTTGTCTGTCTAGTCTTGTCTGTCTAGTCTTGTCTGTCTAGTCTTGTCTGTCTAGTCTTGTCTGTCTAGTCTTGTCTGTCTAGTCTTGTCTGTCTAGTCTTGTCTGTCTAGTCTTGTCTGTCTAGTCTTGTCTGTCTAGTCTTGTCTGTCTAGTCTTGTCTGTCTAGTCTTGTCTGTCTAGTCTTGTCTGTCTAGTCTTGTCTGTCTAGTCTTGTCTGTCTAGTCTTGTCTGTCTAGTCTTGTCTGTCTAGTCTTGTCTGTCTAGTCTTGTCTGTCTAGTCTTGTCTGTCTAGTCTTGTCTGTCTAGTCTTGTCTGTCTAGTCTTGTCTGTCTAGTCTTGTCTGTCTAGTCTTGTCTGTCTAGTCTTGTCTGTCTAGTCTTGTCTGTCTAGTCTTGTCTGTCTAGTCTTGTCTGTCTAGTCTTGTCTGTCTAGTCTTGTCTGTCTAGTCTTGTCTGTCTAGTCTTGTCTGTCTAGTCTTGTCTGTCTAGTCTTGTCTGTCTAGTCTTGTCTGTCTAGTCTTGTCTGTCTAGTCTTGTCTGTCTAGTCTTGTCTGTCTAGTCTTGTCTGTCTAGTCTTGTCTGTCTAGTCTTGTCTGTCTAGTCTTGTCTGTCTAGTCTTGTCTGTCTAGTCTTGTCTGTCTAGTCTTGTCTGTCTAGTCTTGTCTGTCTAGTCTTGTCTGTCTAGTCTTGTCTGTCTAGTCTTGTCTGTCTAGTCTTGTCTGTCTAGTCTTGTCTGTCTAGTCTTGTCTGTCTAGTCTTGTCTGTCTAGTCTTGTCTGTCTAGTCTTGTCTGTCTAGTCTTGTCTGTCTAGTCTTGTCTGTCTAGTCTTGTCTGTCTAGTCTTGTCTGTCTAGTCTTGTCTGTCTAGTCTTGTCTGTCTAGTCTTGTCTGTCTAGTCTTGTCTGTCTAGTCTTGTCTGTCTAGTCTTGTCTGTCTAGTCTTGTCTGTCTAGTCTTGTCTGTCTAGTCTTGTCTGTCTAGTCTTGTCTGTCTAGTCTTGTCTGTCTAGTCTTGTCTGTCTAGTCTTGTCTGTCTAGTCTTGTCTGTCTAGTCTTGTCTGTCTAGTCTTGTCTGTCTAGTCTTGTCTGTCTAGTCTTGTCTGTCTAGTCTTGTCTGTCTAGTCTTGTCTGTCTAGTCTTGTCTGTCTAGTCTTGTCTGTCTAGTCTTGTCTGTCTAGTCTTGTCTGTCTAGTCTTGTCTGTCTAGTCTTGTCTGTCTAGTCTTGTCTGTCTAGTCTTGTCTGTCTAGTCTTGTCTGTCTAGTCTTGTCTGTCTAGTCTTGTCTGTCTAGTCTTGTCTGTCTAGTCTTGTCTGTCTAGTCTTGTCTGTCTAGTCTTGTCTGTCTAGTCTTGTCTGTCTAGTCTTGTCTGTCTAGTCTTGTCTGTCTAGTCTTGTCTGTCTAGTCTTGTCTGTCTAGTCTTGTCTGTCTAGTCTTGTCTGTCTAGTCTTGTCTGTCTAGTCTTGTCTGTCTAGTCTTGTCTGTCTAGTCTTGTCTGTCTAGTCTTGTCTGTCTAGTCTTGTCTGTCTAGTCTTGTCTGTCTAGTCTTGTCTGTCTAGTCTTGTCTGTCTAGTCTTGTCTGTCTAGTCTTGTCTGTCTAGTCTTGTCTGTCTAGTCTTGTCTGTCTAGTCTTGTCTGTCTAGTCTTGTCTGTCTAGTCTTGTCTGTCTAGTCTTGTCTGTCTAGTCTTGTCTGTCTAGTCTTGTCTGTCTAGTCTTGTCTGTCTAGTCTTGTCTGTCTAGTCTTGTCTGTCTAGTCTTGTCTGTCTAGTCTTGTCTGTCTAGTCTTGTCTGTCTAGTCTTGTCTGTCTAGTCTTGTCTGTCTAGTCTTGTCTGTCTAGTCTTGTCTGTCTAGTCTTGTCTGTCTAGTCTTGTCTGTCTAGTCTTGTCTGTCTAGTCTTGTCTGTCTAGTCTTGTCTGTCTAGTCTTGTCTGTCTAGTCTTGTCTGTCTAGTCTTGTCTGTCTAGTCTTGTCTGTCTAGTCTTGTCTGTCTAGTCTTGTCTGTCTAGTCTTGTCTGTCTAGTCTTGTCTGTCTAGTCTTGTCTGTCTAGTCTTGTCTGTCTAGTCTTGTCTGTCTAGTCTTGTCTGTCTAGTCTTGTCTGTCTAGTCTTGTCTGTCTAGTCTTGTCTGTCTAGTCTTGTCTGTCTAGTCTTGTCTGTCTAGTCTTGTCTGTCTAGTCTTGTCTGTCTAGTCTTGTCTGTCTAGTCTTGTCTGTCTAGTCTTGTCTGTCTAGTCTTGTCTGTCTAGTCTTGTCTGTCTAGTCTTGTCTGTCTAGTCTTGTCTGTCTAGTCTTGTCTGTCTAGTCTTGTCTGTCTAGTCTTGTCTGTCTAGTCTTGTCTGTCTAGTCTTGTCTGTCTAGTCTTGTCTGTCTAGTCTTGTCTGTCTAGTCTTGTCTGTCTAGTCTTGTCTGTCTAGTCTTGTCTGTCTAGTCTTGTCTGTCTAGTCTTGTCTGTCTAGTCTTGTCTGTCTAGTCTTGTCTGTCTAGTCTTGTCTGTCTAGTCTTGTCTGTCTAGTCTTGTCTGTCTAGTCTTGTCTGTCTAGTCTTGTCTGTCTAGTCTTGTCTGTCTAGTCTTGTCTGTCTAGTCTTGTCTGTCTAGTCTTGTCTGTCTAGTCTTGTCTGTCTAGTCTTGTCTGTCTAGTCTTGTCTGTCTAGTCTTGTCTGTCTAGTCTTGTCTGTCTAGTCTTGTCTGTCTAGTCTTGTCTGTCTAGTCTTGTCTGTCTAGTCTTGTCTGTCTAGTCTTGTCTGTCTAGTCTTGTCTGTCTAGTCTTGTCTGTCTAGTCTTGTCTGTCTAGTCTTGTCTGTCTAGTCTTGTCTGTCTAGTCTTGTCTGTCTAGTCTTGTCTGTCTAGTCTTGTCTGTCTAGTCTTGTCTGTCTAGTCTTGTCTGTCTAGTCTTGTCTGTCTAGTCTTGTCTGTCTAGTCTTGTCTGTCTAGTCTTGTCTGTCTAGTCTTGTCTGTCTAGTCTTGTCTGTCTAGTCTTGTCTGTCTAGTCTTGTCTGTCTAGTCTTGTCTGTCTAGTCTTGTCTGTCTAGTCTTGTCTGTCTAGTCTTGTCTGTCTAGTCTTGTCTGTCTAGTCTTGTCTGTCTAGTCTTGTCTGTCTAGTCTTGTCTGTCTAGTCTTGTCTGTCTAGTCTTGTCTGTCTAGTCTTGTCTGTCTAGTCTTGTCTGTCTAGTCTTGTCTGTCTAGTCTTGTCTGTCTAGTCTTGTCTGTCTAGTCTTGTCTGTCTAGTCTTGTCTGTCTAGTCTTGTCTGTCTAGTCTTGTCTGTCTAGTCTTGTCTGTCTAGTCTTGTCTGTCTAGTCTTGTCTGTCTAGTCTTGTCTGTCTAGTCTTGTCTGTCTAGTCTTGTCTGTCTAGTCTTGTCTGTCTAGTCTTGTCTGTCTAGTCTTGTCTGTCTAGTCTTGTCTGTCTAGTCTTGTCTGTCTAGTCTTGTCTGTCTAGTCTTGTCTGTCTAGTCTTGTCTGTCTAGTCTTGTCTGTCTAGTCTTGTCTGTCTAGTCTTGTCTGTCTAGTCTTGTCTGTCTAGTCTTGTCTGTCTAGTCTTGTCTGTCTAGTCTTGTCTGTCTAGTCTTGTCTGTCTAGTCTTGTCTGTCTAGTCTTGTCTGTCTAGTCTTGTCTGTCTAGTCTTGTCTGTCTAGTCTTGTCTGTCTAGTCTTGTCTGTCTAGTCTTGTCTGTCTAGTCTTGTCTGTCTAGTCTTGTCTGTCTAGTCTTGTCTGTCTAGTCTTGTCTGTCTAGTCTTGTCTGTCTAGTCTTGTCTGTCTAGTCTTGTCTGTCTAGTCTTGTCTGTCTAGTCTTGTCTGTCTAGTCTTGTCTGTCTAGTCTTGTCTGTCTAGTCTTGTCTGTCTAGTCTTGTCTGTCTAGTCTTGTCTGTCTAGTCTTGTCTGTCTAGTCTTGTCTGTCTAGTCTTGTCTGTCTAGTCTTGTCTGTCTAGTCTTGTCTGTCTAGTCTTGTCTGTCTAGTCTTGTCTGTCTAGTCTTGTCTGTCTAGTCTTGTCTGTCTAGTCTTGTCTGTCTAGTCTTGTCTGTCTAGTCTTGTCTGTCTAGTCTTGTCTGTCTAGTCTTGTCTGTCTAGTCTTGTCTGTCTAGTCTTGTCTGTCTAGTCTTGTCTGTCTAGTCTTGTCTGTCTAGTCTTGTCTGTCTAGTCTTGTCTGTCTAGTCTTGTCTGTCTAGTCTTGTCTGTCTAGTCTTGTCTGTCTAGTCTTGTCTGTCTAGTCTTGTCTGTCTAGTCTTGTCTGTCTAGTCTTGTCTGTCTAGTCTTGTCTGTCTAGTCTTGTCTGTCTAGTCTTGTCTGTCTAGTCTTGTCTGTCTAGTCTTGTCTGTCTAGTCTTGTCTGTCTAGTCTTGTCTGTCTAGTCTTGTCTGTCTAGTCTTGTCTGTCTAGTCTTGTCTGTCTAGTCTTGTCTGTCTAGTCTTGTCTGTCTAGTCTTGTCTGTCTAGTCTTGTCTGTCTAGTCTTGTCTGTCTAGTCTTGTCTGTCTAGTCTTGTCTGTCTAGTCTTGTCTGTCTAGTCTTGTCTGTCTAGTCTTGTCTGTCTAGTCTTGTCTGTCTAGTCTTGTCTGTCTAGTCTTGTCTGTCTAGTCTTGTCTGTCTAGTCTTGTCTGTCTAGTCTTGTCTGTCTAGTCTTGTCTGTCTAGTCTTGTCTGTCTAGTCTTGTCTGTCTAGTCTTGTCTGTCTAGTCTTGTCTGTCTAGTCTTGTCTGTCTAGTCTTGTCTGTCTAGTCTTGTCTGTCTAGTCTTGTCTGTCTAGTCTTGTCTGTCTAGTCTTGTCTGTCTAGTCTTGTCTGTCTAGTCTTGTCTGTCTAGTCTTGTCTGTCTAGTCTTGTCTGTCTAGTCTTGTCTGTCTAGTCTTGTCTGTCTAGTCTTGTCTGTCTAGTCTTGTCTGTCTAGTCTTGTCTGTCTAGTCTTGTCTGTCTAGTCTTGTCTGTCTAGTCTTGTCTGTCTAGTCTTGTCTGTCTAGTCTTGTCTGTCTAGTCTTGTCTGTCTAGTCTTGTCTGTCTAGTCTTGTCTGTCTAGTCTTGTCTGTCTAGTCTTGTCTGTCTAGTCTTGTCTGTCTAGTCTTGTCTGTCTAGTCTTGTCTGTCTAGTCTTGTCTGTCTAGTCTTGTCTGTCTAGTCTTGTCTGTCTAGTCTTGTCTGTCTAGTCTTGTCTGTCTAGTCTTGTCTGTCTAGTCTTGTCTGTCTAGTCTTGTCTGTCTAGTCTTGTCTGTCTAGTCTTGTCTGTCTAGTCTTGTCTGTCTAGTCTTGTCTGTCTAGTCTTGTCTGTCTAGTCTTGTCTGTCTAGTCTTGTCTGTCTAGTCTTGTCTGTCTAGTCTTGTCTGTCTAGTCTTGTCTGTCTAGTCTTGTCTGTCTAGTCTTGTCTGTCTAGTCTTGTCTGTCTAGTCTTGTCTGTCTAGTCTTGTCTGTCTAGTCTTGTCTGTCTAGTCTTGTCTGTCTAGTCTTGTCTGTCTAGTCTTGTCTGTCTAGTCTTGTCTGTCTAGTCTTGTCTGTCTAGTCTTGTCTGTCTAGTCTTGTCTGTCTAGTCTTGTCTGTCTAGTCTTGTCTGTCTAGTCTTGTCTGTCTAGTCTTGTCTGTCTAGTCTTGTCTGTCTAGTCTTGTCTGTCTAGTCTTGTCTGTCTAGTCTTGTCTGTCTAGTCTTGTCTGTCTAGTCTTGTCTGTCTAGTCTTGTCTGTCTAGTCTTGTCTGTCTAGTCTTGTCTGTCTAGTCTTGTCTGTCTAGTCTTGTCTGTCTAGTCTTGTCTGTCTAGTCTTGTCTGTCTAGTCTTGTCTGTCTAGTCTTGTCTGTCTAGTCTTGTCTGTCTAGTCTTGTCTGTCTAGTCTTGTCTGTCTAGTCTTGTCTGTCTAGTCTTGTCTGTCTAGTCTTGTCTGTCTAGTCTTGTCTGTCTAGTCTTGTCTGTCTAGTCTTGTCTGTCTAGTCTTGTCTGTCTAGTCTTGTCTGTCTAGTCTTGTCTGTCTAGTCTTGTCTGTCTAGTCTTGTCTGTCTAGTCTTGTCTGTCTAGTCTTGTCTGTCTAGTCTTGTCTGTCTAGTCTTGTCTGTCTAGTCTTGTCTGTCTAGTCTTGTCTGTCTAGTCTTGTCTGTCTAGTCTTGTCTGTCTAGTCTTGTCTGTCTAGTCTTGTCTGTCTAGTCTTGTCTGTCTAGTCTTGTCTGTCTAGTCTTGTCTGTCTAGTCTTGTCTGTCTAGTCTTGTCTGTCTAGTCTTGTCTGTCTAGTCTTGTCTGTCTAGTCTTGTCTGTCTAGTCTTGTCTGTCTAGTCTTGTCTGTCTAGTCTTGTCTGTCTAGTCTTGTCTGTCTAGTCTTGTCTGTCTAGTCTTGTCTGTCTAGTCTTGTCTGTCTAGTCTTGTCTGTCTAGTCTTGTCTGTCTAGTCTTGTCTGTCTAGTCTTGTCTGTCTAGTCTTGTCTGTCTAGTCTTGTCTGTCTAGTCTTGTCTGTCTAGTCTTGTCTGTCTAGTCTTGTCTGTCTAGTCTTGTCTGTCTAGTCTTGTCTGTCTAGTCTTGTCTGTCTAGTCTTGTCTGTCTAGTCTTGTCTGTCTAGTCTTGTCTGTCTAGTCTTGTCTGTCTAGTCTTGTCTGTCTAGTCTTGTCTGTCTAGTCTTGTCTGTCTAGTCTTGTCTGTCTAGTCTTGTCTGTCTAGTCTTGTCTGTCTAGTCTTGTCTGTCTAGTCTTGTCTGTCTAGTCTTGTCTGTCTAGTCTTGTCTGTCTAGTCTTGTCTGTCTAGTCTTGTCTGTCTAGTCTTGTCTGTCTAGTCTTGTCTGTCTAGTCTTGTCTGTCTAGTCTTGTCTGTCTAGTCTTGTCTGTCTAGTCTTGTCTGTCTAGTCTTGTCTGTCTAGTCTTGTCTGTCTAGTCTTGTCTGTCTAGTCTTGTCTGTCTAGTCTTGTCTGTCTAGTCTTGTCTGTCTAGTCTTGTCTGTCTAGTCTTGTCTGTCTAGTCTTGTCTGTCTAGTCTTGTCTGTCTAGTCTTGTCTGTCTAGTCTTGTCTGTCTAGTCTTGTCTGTCTAGTCTTGTCTGTCTAGTCTTGTCTGTCTAGTCTTGTCTGTCTAGTCTTGTCTGTCTAGTCTTGTCTGTCTAGTCTTGTCTGTCTAGTCTTGTCTGTCTAGTCTTGTCTGTCTAGTCTTGTCTGTCTAGTCTTGTCTGTCTAGTCTTGTCTGTCTAGTCTTGTCTGTCTAGTCTTGTCTGTCTAGTCTTGTCTGTCTAGTCTTGTCTGTCTAGTCTTGTCTGTCTAGTCTTGTCTGTCTAGTCTTGTCTGTCTAGTCTTGTCTGTCTAGTCTTGTCTGTCTAGTCTTGTCTGTCTAGTCTTGTCTGTCTAGTCTTGTCTGTCTAGTCTTGTCTGTCTAGTCTTGTCTGTCTAGTCTTGTCTGTCTAGTCTTGTCTGTCTAGTCTTGTCTGTCTAGTCTTGTCTGTCTAGTCTTGTCTGTCTAGTCTTGTCTGTCTAGTCTTGTCTGTCTAGTCTTGTCTGTCTAGTCTTGTCTGTCTAGTCTTGTCTGTCTAGTCTTGTCTGTCTAGTCTTGTCTGTCTAGTCTTGTCTGTCTAGTCTTGTCTGTCTAGTCTTGTCTGTCTAGTCTTGTCTGTCTAGTCTTGTCTGTCTAGTCTTGTCTGTCTAGTCTTGTCTGTCTAGTCTTGTCTGTCTAGTCTTGTCTGTCTAGTCTTGTCTGTCTAGTCTTGTCTGTCTAGTCTTGTCTGTCTAGTCTTGTCTGTCTAGTCTTGTCTGTCTAGTCTTGTCTGTCTAGTCTTGTCTGTCTAGTCTTGTCTGTCTAGTCTTGTCTGTCTAGTCTTGTCTGTCTAGTCTTGTCTGTCTAGTCTTGTCTGTCTAGTCTTGTCTGTCTAGTCTTGTCTGTCTAGTCTTGTCTGTCTAGTCTTGTCTGTCTAGTCTTGTCTGTCTAGTCTTGTCTGTCTAGTCTTGTCTGTCTAGTCTTGTCTGTCTAGTCTTGTCTGTCTAGTCTTGTCTGTCTAGTCTTGTCTGTCTAGTCTTGTCTGTCTAGTCTTGTCTGTCTAGTCTTGTCTGTCTAGTCTTGTCTGTCTAGTCTTGTCTGTCTAGTCTTGTCTGTCTAGTCTTGTCTGTCTAGTCTTGTCTGTCTAGTCTTGTCTGTCTAGTCTTGTCTGTCTAGTCTTGTCTGTCTAGTCTTGTCTGTCTAGTCTTGTCTGTCTAGTCTTGTCTGTCTAGTCTTGTCTGTCTAGTCTTGTCTGTCTAGTCTTGTCTGTCTAGTCTTGTCTGTCTAGTCTTGTCTGTCTAGTCTTGTCTGTCTAGTCTTGTCTGTCTAGTCTTGTCTGTCTAGTCTTGTCTGTCTAGTCTTGTCTGTCTAGTCTTGTCTGTCTAGTCTTGTCTGTCTAGTCTTGTCTGTCTAGTCTTGTCTGTCTAGTCTTGTCTGTCTAGTCTTGTCTGTCTAGTCTTGTCTGTCTAGTCTTGTCTGTCTAGTCTTGTCTGTCTAGTCTTGTCTGTCTAGTCTTGTCTGTCTAGTCTTGTCTGTCTAGTCTTGTCTGTCTAGTCTTGTCTGTCTAGTCTTGTCTGTCTAGTCTTGTCTGTCTAGTCTTGTCTGTCTAGTCTTGTCTGTCTAGTCTTGTCTGTCTAGTCTTGTCTGTCTAGTCTTGTCTGTCTAGTCTTGTCTGTCTAGTCTTGTCTGTCTAGTCTTGTCTGTCTAGTCTTGTCTGTCTAGTCTTGTCTGTCTAGTCTTGTCTGTCTAGTCTTGTCTGTCTAGTCTTGTCTGTCTAGTCTTGTCTGTCTAGTCTTGTCTGTCTAGTCTTGTCTGTCTAGTCTTGTCTGTCTAGTCTTGTCTGTCTAGTCTTGTCTGTCTAGTCTTGTCTGTCTAGTCTTGTCTGTCTAGTCTTGTCTGTCTAGTCTTGTCTGTCTAGTCTTGTCTGTCTAGTCTTGTCTGTCTAGTCTTGTCTGTCTAGTCTTGTCTGTCTAGTCTTGTCTGTCTAGTCTTGTCTGTCTAGTCTTGTCTGTCTAGTCTTGTCTGTCTAGTCTTGTCTGTCTAGTCTTGTCTGTCTAGTCTTGTCTGTCTAGTCTTGTCTGTCTAGTCTTGTCTGTCTAGTCTTGTCTGTCTAGTCTTGTCTGTCTAGTCTTGTCTGTCTAGTCTTGTCTGTCTAGTCTTGTCTGTCTAGTCTTGTCTGTCTAGTCTTGTCTGTCTAGTCTTGTCTGTCTAGTCTTGTCTGTCTAGTCTTGTCTGTCTAGTCTTGTCTGTCTAGTCTTGTCTGTCTAGTCTTGTCTGTCTAGTCTTGTCTGTCTAGTCTTGTCTGTCTAGTCTTGTCTGTCTAGTCTTGTCTGTCTAGTCTTGTCTGTCTAGTCTTGTCTGTCTAGTCTTGTCTGTCTAGTCTTGTCTGTCTAGTCTTGTCTGTCTAGTCTTGTCTGTCTAGTCTTGTCTGTCTAGTCTTGTCTGTCTAGTCTTGTCTGTCTAGTCTTGTCTGTCTAGTCTTGTCTGTCTAGTCTTGTCTGTCTAGTCTTGTCTGTCTAGTCTTGTCTGTCTAGTCTTGTCTGTCTAGTCTTGTCTGTCTAGTCTTGTCTGTCTAGTCTTGTCTGTCTAGTCTTGTCTGTCTAGTCTTGTCTGTCTAGTCTTGTCTGTCTAGTCTTGTCTGTCTAGTCTTGTCTGTCTAGTCTTGTCTGTCTAGTCTTGTCTGTCTAGTCTTGTCTGTCTAGTCTTGTCTGTCTAGTCTTGTCTGTCTAGTCTTGTCTGTCTAGTCTTGTCTGTCTAGTCTTGTCTGTCTAGTCTTGTCTGTCTAGTCTTGTCTGTCTAGTCTTGTCTGTCTAGTCTTGTCTGTCTAGTCTTGTCTGTCTAGTCTTGTCTGTCTAGTCTTGTCTGTCTAGTCTTGTCTGTCTAGTCTTGTCTGTCTAGTCTTGTCTGTCTAGTCTTGTCTGTCTAGTCTTGTCTGTCTAGTCTTGTCTGTCTAGTCTTGTCTGTCTAGTCTTGTCTGTCTAGTCTTGTCTGTCTAGTCTTGTCTGTCTAGTCTTGTCTGTCTAGTCTTGTCTGTCTAGTCTTGTCTGTCTAGTCTTGTCTGTCTAGTCTTGTCTGTCTAGTCTTGTCTGTCTAGTCTTGTCTGTCTAGTCTTGTCTGTCTAGTCTTGTCTGTCTAGTCTTGTCTGTCTAGTCTTGTCTGTCTAGTCTTGTCTGTCTAGTCTTGTCTGTCTAGTCTTGTCTGTCTAGTCTTGTCTGTCTAGTCTTGTCTGTCTAGTCTTGTCTGTCTAGTCTTGTCTGTCTAGTCTTGTCTGTCTAGTCTTGTCTGTCTAGTCTTGTCTGTCTAGTCTTGTCTGTCTAGTCTTGTCTGTCTAGTCTTGTCTGTCTAGTCTTGTCTGTCTAGTCTTGTCTGTCTAGTCTTGTCTGTCTAGTCTTGTCTGTCTAGTCTTGTCTGTCTAGTCTTGTCTGTCTAGTCTTGTCTGTCTAGTCTTGTCTGTCTAGTCTTGTCTGTCTAGTCTTGTCTGTCTAGTCTTGTCTGTCTAGTCTTGTCTGTCTAGTCTTGTCTGTCTAGTCTTGTCTGTCTAGTCTTGTCTGTCTAGTCTTGTCTGTCTAGTCTTGTCTGTCTAGTCTTGTCTGTCTAGTCTTGTCTGTCTAGTCTTGTCTGTCTAGTCTTGTCTGTCTAGTCTTGTCTGTCTAGTCTTGTCTGTCTAGTCTTGTCTGTCTAGTCTTGTCTGTCTAGTCTTGTCTGTCTAGTCTTGTCTGTCTAGTCTTGTCTGTCTAGTCTTGTCTGTCTAGTCTTGTCTGTCTAGTCTTGTCTGTCTAGTCTTGTCTGTCTAGTCTTGTCTGTCTAGTCTTGTCTGTCTAGTCTTGTCTGTCTAGTCTTGTCTGTCTAGTCTTGTCTGTCTAGTCTTGTCTGTCTAGTCTTGTCTGTCTAGTCTTGTCTGTCTAGTCTTGTCTGTCTAGTCTTGTCTGTCTAGTCTTGTCTGTCTAGTCTTGTCTGTCTAGTCTTGTCTGTCTAGTCTTGTCTGTCTAGTCTTGTCTGTCTAGTCTTGTCTGTCTAGTCTTGTCTGTCTAGTCTTGTCTGTCTAGTCTTGTCTGTCTAGTCTTGTCTGTCTAGTCTTGTCTGTCTAGTCTTGTCTGTCTAGTCTTGTCTGTCTAGTCTTGTCTGTCTAGTCTTGTCTGTCTAGTCTTGTCTGTCTAGTCTTGTCTGTCTAGTCTTGTCTGTCTAGTCTTGTCTGTCTAGTCTTGTCTGTCTAGTCTTGTCTGTCTAGTCTTGTCTGTCTAGTCTTGTCTGTCTAGTCTTGTCTGTCTAGTCTTGTCTGTCTAGTCTTGTCTGTCTAGTCTTGTCTGTCTAGTCTTGTCTGTCTAGTCTTGTCTGTCTAGTCTTGTCTGTCTAGTCTTGTCTGTCTAGTCTTGTCTGTCTAGTCTTGTCTGTCTAGTCTTGTCTGTCTAGTCTTGTCTGTCTAGTCTTGTCTGTCTAGTCTTGTCTGTCTAGTCTTGTCTGTCTAGTCTTGTCTGTCTAGTCTTGTCTGTCTAGTCTTGTCTGTCTAGTCTTGTCTGTCTAGTCTTGTCTGTCTAGTCTTGTCTGTCTAGTCTTGTCTGTCTAGTCTTGTCTGTCTAGTCTTGTCTGTCTAGTCTTGTCTGTCTAGTCTTGTCTGTCTAGTCTTGTCTGTCTAGTCTTGTCTGTCTAGTCTTGTCTGTCTAGTCTTGTCTGTCTAGTCTTGTCTGTCTAGTCTTGTCTGTCTAGTCTTGTCTGTCTAGTCTTGTCTGTCTAGTCTTGTCTGTCTAGTCTTGTCTGTCTAGTCTTGTCTGTCTAGTCTTGTCTGTCTAGTCTTGTCTGTCTAGTCTTGTCTGTCTAGTCTTGTCTGTCTAGTCTTGTCTGTCTAGTCTTGTCTGTCTAGTCTTGTCTGTCTAGTCTTGTCTGTCTAGTCTTGTCTGTCTAGTCTTGTCTGTCTAGTCTTGTCTGTCTAGTCTTGTCTGTCTAGTCTTGTCTGTCTAGTCTTGTCTGTCTAGTCTTGTCTGTCTAGTCTTGTCTGTCTAGTCTTGTCTGTCTAGTCTTGTCTGTCTAGTCTTGTCTGTCTAGTCTTGTCTGTCTAGTCTTGTCTGTCTAGTCTTGTCTGTCTAGTCTTGTCTGTCTAGTCTTGTCTGTCTAGTCTTGTCTGTCTAGTCTTGTCTGTCTAGTCTTGTCTGTCTAGTCTTGTCTGTCTAGTCTTGTCTGTCTAGTCTTGTCTGTCTAGTCTTGTCTGTCTAGTCTTGTCTGTCTAGTCTTGTCTGTCTAGTCTTGTCTGTCTAGTCTTGTCTGTCTAGTCTTGTCTGTCTAGTCTTGTCTGTCTAGTCTTGTCTGTCTAGTCTTGTCTGTCTAGTCTTGTCTGTCTAGTCTTGTCTGTCTAGTCTTGTCTGTCTAGTCTTGTCTGTCTAGTCTTGTCTGTCTAGTCTTGTCTGTCTAGTCTTGTCTGTCTAGTCTTGTCTGTCTAGTCTTGTCTGTCTAGTCTTGTCTGTCTAGTCTTGTCTGTCTAGTCTTGTCTGTCTAGTCTTGTCTGTCTAGTCTTGTCCTAGTCTTGTCTGTCTAGTCTTGTCTGTCTAGTCTTGTCTGTCTAGTCTTGTCTGTCTAGTCTTGTCTGTCTAGTCTTGTCTGTCTAGTCTTGTCTGTCTAGTCTTGTCTGTCTAGTCTTGTCTGTCTAGTCTTGTCTGTCTAGTCTTGTCTGTCTAGTCTTGTCTGTCTAGTCTTGTCTGTCTAGTCTTGTCTGTCTAGTCTTGTCTGTCTAGTCTTGTCTGTCTAGTCTTGTCTGTCTAGTCTTGTCTGTCTAGTCTTGTCTGTCTAGTCTTGTCTGTCTAGTCTTGTCTGTCTAGTCTTGTCTGTCTAGTCTTGTCTGTCTAGTCTTGTCTGTCTAGTCTTGTCTGTCTAGTCTTGTCTGTCTAGTCTTGTCTGTCTAGTCTTGTCTGTCTAGTCTTGTCTGTCTAGTCTTGTCTGTCTAGTCTTGTCTGTCTAGTCTTGTCTGTCTAGTCTTGTCTGTCTAGTCTTGTCTGTCTAGTCTTGTCTGTCTAGTCTTGTCTGTCTAGTCTTGTCTGTCTAGTCTTGTCTGTCTAGTCTTGTCTGTCTAGTCTTGTCTGTCTAGTCTTGTCTGTCTAGTCTTGTCTGTCTAGTCTTGTCTGTCTAGTCTTGTCTGTCTAGTCTTGTCTGTCTAGTCTTGTCTGTCTAGTCTTGTCTGTCTAGTCTTGTCTGTCTAGTCTTGTCTGTCTAGTCTTGTCTGTCTAGTCTTGTCTGTCTAGTCTTGTCTGTCTAGTCTTGTCTGTCTAGTCTTGTCTGTCTAGTCTTGTCTGTCTAGTCTTGTCTGTCTAGTCTTGTCTGTCTAGTCTTGTCTGTCTAGTCTTGTCTGTCTAGTCTTGTCTGTCTAGTCTTGTCTGTCTAGTCTTGTCTGTCTAGTCTTGTCTGTCTAGTCTTGTCTGTCTAGTCTTGTCTGTCTAGTCTTGTCTGTCTAGTCTTGTCTGTCTAGTCTTGTCTGTCTAGTCTTGTCTGTCTAGTCTTGTCTGTCTAGTCTTGTCTGTCTAGTCTTGTCTGTCTAGTCTTGTCTGTCTAGTCTTGTCTGTCTAGTCTTGTCTGTCTAGTCTTGTCTGTCTAGTCTTGTCTGTCTAGTCTTGTCTGTCTAGTCTTGTCTGTCTAGTCTTGTCTGTCTAGTCTTGTCTGTCTAGTCTTGTCTGTCTAGTCTTGTCTGTCTAGTCTTGTCTGTCTAGTCTTGTCTGTCTAGTCTTGTCTGTCTAGTCTTGTCTGTCTAGTCTTGTCTGTCTAGTCTTGTCTGTCTAGTCTTGTCTGTCTAGTCTTGTCTGTCTAGTCTTGTCTGTCTAGTCTTGTCTGTCTAGTCTTGTCTGTCTAGTCTTGTCTGTCTAGTCTTGTCTGTCTAGTCTTGTCTGTCTAGTCTTGTCTGTCTAGTCTTGTCTGTCTAGTCTTGTCTGTCTAGTCTTGTCTGTCTAGTCTTGTCTGTCTAGTCTTGTCTGTCTAGTCTTGTCTGTCTAGTCTTGTCTGTCTAGTCTTGTCTGTCTAGTCTTGTCTGTCTAGTCTTGTCTGTCTAGTCTTGTCTGTCTAGTCTTGTCTGTCTAGTCTTGTCTGTCTAGTCTTGTCTGTCTAGTCTTGTCTGTCTAGTCTTGTCTGTCTAGTCTTGTCTGTCTAGTCTTGTCTGTCTAGTCTTGTCTGTCTAGTCTTGTCTGTCTAGTCTTGTCTGTCTAGTCTTGTCTGTCTAGTCTTGTCTGTCTAGTCTTGTCTGTCTAGTCTTGTCTGTCTAGTCTTGTCTGTCTAGTCTTGTCTGTCTAGTCTTGTCTGTCTAGTCTTGTCTGTCTAGTCTTGTCTGTCTAGTCTTGTCTGTCTAGTCTTGTCTGTCTAGTCTTGTCTGTCTAGTCTTGTCTGTCTAGTCTTGTCTGTCTAGTCTTGTCTGTCTAGTCTTGTCTGTCTAGTCTTGTCTGTCTAGTCTTGTCTGTCTAGTCTTGTCTGTCTAGTCTTGTCTGTCTAGTCTTGTCTGTCTAGTCTTGTCTGTCTAGTCTTGTCTGTCTAGTCTTGTCTGTCTAGTCTTGTCTGTCTAGTCTTGTCTGTCTAGTCTTGTCTGTCTAGTCTTGTCTGTCTAGTCTTGTCTGTCTAGTCTTGTCTGTCTAGTCTTGTCTGTCTAGTCTTGTCTGTCTAGTCTTGTCTGTCTAGTCTTGTCTGTCTAGTCTTGTCTGTCTAGTCTTGTCTGTCTAGTCTTGTCTGTCTAGTCTTGTCTGTCTAGTCTTGTCTGTCTAGTCTTGTCTGTCTAGTCTTGTCTGTCTAGTCTTGTCTGTGCTGTCTAGTCTTGTCTGTCTAGTCTTGTATGTTTAGTCTTGTCTGTCTAGTCTATTCTGTCGGGTTATATCTGTCTAGTATTTTGTCTGTCTGGCCTGTCCAGCCTATCTAGTCTGTCCAGTATGCCTAATCTGTCCAGTGTGTCTAGTCTGTCTTGTCCTGTTTAGTCTGTCTAGTCTTGTCTGTTTATTATTGTCTGTCTAGTCTTGTCTGATTAGTCTTGCCTGTCTAGTCTTGACTGTCTAGAATTGTTTGTCTAGTATTATATGTCTAGTCTTATTTCTCTTATTTCTTGTCTTTGTAGGCTGTTACTTAATCTAGACAGATAATAGCCAATATAGTATAGACTCTAATCTATACAGATAATGGACAATCTAGTCTAGACAGACAATGCTTAGTCTGGTCTGGACAGATTTAGTCCTAGTTTAATATAGACAGATATTGCCTAGATAAGTATAGACTGATAATGCCTAAACTAGTTAGGGCAGACAATGCTTAGCCTAGTCTAAATAGATAATGCCTAGACTAGTTTATACAGATAATGTCTAGCGTAATCTAAACAGATAAAGCCTAGTCTTGTCTAAAGAGATAATGTCTAGTCTAGTCTAGACAGATAATGCTCACTCTAGTGTAAACAAATAAGCCCTGGTATAGTATAGACAGATAATTCCTTGGCTAGTTTGCATAGAAAATGCCTAGTCAAATATAAACATACTATGCCTAGTCTAATCTAGACAGTTAATCCGTAGCCTTTAAAATGTCTAGTCTAGACGAATAATGCCTAATCTAGTCTATACATATAATAGCTAGTCTTGTTTAAACACATAATTTCTAGTCTAGACAGATAATGATTAGTTCAGTCTAGACGGACGACATCTATTCTAATCAAATTCTATTATTAATTGTGATATAACTGTTAGTTTAAAATTATTACCTCCTTTTTAGTCTTTTCAGCCT